>CAWUFW010000431.1:3110000-4404631 GCA_963921515.1 Calotriton arnoldi
AGCCTGCAAAAATGAGTGCAGGTGCCCACCACCTACATCACCTGGCATAAATTAAGCACTGAAGCACCTACAAACTACTCTCTTAGTAGCACACTCCATTTGCAATGTTGTTAAGATATTGCCTTGTCTCTAAACAATTGTTCATTAACATGCCCTGTCTTTTCAGTTTAATCAAAAGTATTTTGATTTTCCTGTGTTTTTTAAATATCTTTTATTAAGACATCAAACACAGTTACACTCAGCATAAATAACACTGTTAAAAATGGTATCACCACCTCATGCCTCCACCCGCCCCCCTTCGGCCTCGCACCCCCATAGTTGTTCCACATGGTGCTACGTCCTCAGTTGGGATCCCCCTCCAGTTTTTGATGTTCATTGGTACATAAATCACCCCTGTGAGCATTCCAACTCGCCCGCATTTTCTCCCTTTTCTCTACTCCCATAGACCACTCATTCTGCCAACATACACCAATCCAAATCATGTTTCCATGCGTCTATATCTGGTGACTGAGCGGACCCCCAGGCTTTAGCAATGTGCCTCTTGGCCACCACTAGGCCCGTCGTCATCCAGATTCTAGTTGCCCTTGTGGCATCAGTCTCACTCTAAATATTCAAACTACATTGCTTGGCTGACAGATCAATGCTCGCACCCCCAAATACCCTCAAGTAGTGAAGGACCACCACCCAGTACCTCTGAATGAGCAGGCAGTCCCAGAGGATATGAAAGAAGGTGCCTGTCTGCCTGCATCCCCGTGGGAGGGCACTGGGCCATTCTTACCATCACTCACTGGTCGGAGACACATTTGTAGTTGCTTGAGAGGTAAAAGGGCGTTAACATCAATTCAAAGTTTGGTTTACAGTGTAGTTTTTTCGACTACACAATGAGGGCCTCATTTATGAGGTCCTATGCGCCACCGGAACGTCACTTTTTGTGACGTTCTGTGGCACAGGAGCCTGCTCCATATTTACGAGGCAGCACAGAGCCACTTTTTTTGGCTTAATGCTGCCTCGTAAATATCATACCTTTTAACACAGTTTTTTGTGTTAAAGGGGCGTGCAATGGGTGTTGCTGGGGGCGTTACCAGCAACATCCATGGCTTTTTGACACTGCCCCAGATTTCCCAGAAATCGTAAATCTGAGACAGCGCCAAAAACGTACGCCCTTGTAAGGGAGGCACAACGAGGAGAAATATCTTTATTTCTCCTCGTTTTTTCCATTTTGTATGTGTGCTGCATTCTGCAGCTCACATAGAAGGAGGAAAAAGCCTAGTGTGATTGTTTTTGTGCAGGAAGGTTTACCATGGTGCAAAGGTGCCTGCGTTGGTGCACGGCAGACCATTGTGCACAGGCACCGGGGAAAAGGACAGGAATGTGCTGTTTCTGATAGATACAGTGCATTCCTGCCCTTTTCTCTTGGACCTGCCCTACGGCAAAACCTTATAAATGAGGCCCTGAGGGTCTAAACCGATGAGTTAAAAGGATTTATTACAAACTCAAAGCCAGACTGATATAAATGAGTTGCAGAAAAATATTGTAGAAATACAGAATCACTTATGGAAATCCGAATCATCAAATAAAGTTAAAGCCTCAATAATAAGAAGCATACAAGAAATTCAGTAGCAGCAATAACAAAGATGAGGAGGAGAATCTGATGATTAGATTGCAGGTTTCGATCCTTCTGTCTATACATAAGGATTTCTAAAGTCATCTTTTTAGTCCTATCCTATTCTAAGATGGGGATTGGGAAAACTCCAATTAAATCAAGGCAGCAAGAAAGGTGTCAGCATAGTGGAGACTTCAGTAAAAGATCTCCAAATCAAGGAAATGCATAGCATAAAGATACACACTGAGAAATATAGCAAGAGGTCTGTACCTCTCAGAGTCCAAGGGGTATCTGCTGCCTAACTAACAACGTGAACATCAATTAACACACAAAATCTGTGTCATTGTCTCCTGTACAATTACATCTTTTCACGGTATAAATTGGCTATGTCCGTCATTTCTCCCACCTTCCAGTTGGAACATCAGGGTCGTTTTCAGCCATGGGAGTCTGTCTCCTACTTTATTAACATGTCGCCTTCTTGCCAAACGTTTCCTCCTGTACCTCTCTATCTCTACAACATACAATATGCCTTTCACCAGTGAGCAAAACTTTCACATTGGAGGATAAACATTAAGGCCTTTGGTCAGGATAACTTTAGCAAACCAAAATGTGCACCGGATATATACATATATATATATATATATTTATAGTAGGTATGTTATTTATGGACATATGCCCCCTTGGGCAGGACTCGCGAATTCGTCTCTGTATAGCATTAGTAATTATGTGCACATTTGGATATGCAACAAACAAGAGCATTAGGTATTTTACCATAATAAGTGAACTGTAGACGAGCTATGATGATTACAGGAGCTTGACATGATTCTGGAAGTATATTTATGCTTTAAGAATGCATTGTATATATATTCATGCAATGGTGTATGTCATTTTACCCTGTTTTACATTGGTTCTAGCCCGGTCGGAGAGAGAAAGAAAAAACACATGTTTTTTTAAGGGAAACAATTTTACTACAATTTTACTGCATTTTACCCAATAGTTATTATGTGTTTTATGTTTTAAATATTTATACTATTATGAATATTTATTTATAGCATATCCTGCTCTTTTGCACATAGTTATTATACTCTATTTAAGAACTGTATTTTCATGTAACACAGAGACGAGTTCTCAATAATATTACTGAGTATTTTGTCCATTTCCATGATGCTTAATCACGTGTGTTTTTCTGCACTTGCACTTTAAAAATGAAAAAATTTCTCCGATTCGTGTCATGTGATCAAGGCCTCGTTGGAGGCTGAAACGCGTAATGGCGGATGTGCAGGAGTTTCTGTAATAAACCAGCATTGCACTGATTTTGGGTCTGCATTTTCGTCCTTTTGATTGCTGTCGTGGCGGAAAACTTCAAGGATATATATATATATATATATATATATATATATATATATATATATATATATATATATATATATGAACACACTCCTGGATCACCCCCACCAAAGGCACGGCGAAGAACAGGTATGGACCACAGCGTGAATGAAGAAAATGCAGTGCTTTAATTGCAGGAAATTCATAGCATCCAAGTCAAATAAAAGCAAGTGCCCAGCATGACGCGTTTCGACCGCGTTTCCACGGTCTTGATCACAATGAGCATAAGGAATGATAAATGCACATAAGTATATTATGTGCCTGTGACGTGTAAGGGTGAAGCTAAAATGATGCTGCTCCATCTGTAAACATTGTTCATCTCCTGTCCATCCCATTCGTCCCATCGTTGTCCTAGCATAGTGGAAACGGTGTAGGATTTTGATCTGATCCAACGAAATCCAGACCAGATAGCCATCTCTTTAGGGGATGCTAGGTCATCCTCCCACTCACCATCCTCAAAAATCCCTACATCACACTCCCATTTCCCCTTCAATTATTGCATGACATCTAGTACCCTATTAATCAGTTTCATGTAGAAGTCTATCCTCTAGGGGTGAGGGCTCCGGAGGGTCTAACCCCTTTGGGAGGATCGCCTGCAGAGCGTGTCTCACTTGTAAGTACCGGTAGACCTCGGAACGCATCAGTTGGTACTCCTGTCATAGCTCAGGCCTAGGGATAAGCCCCCGCATTTTCAAAGGTCGCCCACCCTGGTGATCCCTATTAAGTCCCACTTATCAAAGCCCGACTGGTCCAGCAGGGTCTTCAGGATATTAGCCTCCCACAAGGGTGTCACCTGCATGATAGTGCCTTTCCATCCCAGAAATGCAGAACTGTATTACCATCTGAGTGGGGTCAGGCCATTCTCTCTGCACTTTGCCACAATGCAGGGCCAGTGGGGAGCCAGGCCACATCAGCATTGCCCTATCCATATGGAGCGCAGGTCCTGAAAGTGGGAGAAAGGCCCAACCATTGATTGTGGCAAGTTGGGCCGCCTATTAATACTTCTGGATGTCAGACACCACAATTACCCCATCATACCATCCCCTCATTACCTTGGATGGGCCTATAAGCGGCCGGCCCCCATCTATAGCAGCATATGCACCTCAACCTCGATCATATTGACCTTGGAGCCCGGCAACTCATAGGGAGTGTTTTGCAGGGCATAGGAACCAGGGCAGTGACATCATTTTGAATGGGCCTGCTCTTGCCAAGAGGAAGAATGGGAGCGACTTCCAGTGTCGCACGTCTTGCCTCAATCTATCAAGCACCGGTGACAAATTTTTCTGTTGAAAGAATACAGGGTTCAGAGTGACATAAATCTCTAAGTATCTGTAACCCATCAGATATACTTTTGACGCACATTCCGGAAGCAGTGGAGGCACCGGGCCCCTTACGGGACATAGTATGGATTTGTGCCAATTAATAATATAGCCTGAGTATCTTCCGAAGATGGTGAAGACCTGCATCAATTGAGCCAGGTCATCACCGAGTCAGTCACATACAGTAGGATATCGCCGGCATACAACGATATTTTGTCTTCCCATTGCCCTTCTCACTGCATGCCCCTTACCAAAGGGTCTTGTCTGATCCAGGCCGCTGAAGGCTCCAGGGCCAAGGCAAAAATTCAAGGGGAGGGCCTTGCCGGGTGCCTCTTGAAAGTTGGAATTCTTTAGAACAACTACCATTTACCTTGACCTGCGCCAAAGGCCCAGGATAGAGGAGTTTAACCCACTGGATAAATCTATGGCCAAATTCCAGGTGAGCCAGCACCGCAAAAATGTAGTGCCACTGCAACATATCAAATGCCATTTAGGCATCAAGTGACAGCACCAACGCAGGTTCATTCAGGTTAGTAGCTTGTCCCAGCACCTCATGAAGATGTCGTAGATTGAGTGAAGATGTCGTAGATTGAGGGTGGTGCTACCGAGGGGCATAAATCCCGACTGGTCCAGGTGGACCAGTGTGCTAATCATTTTGATCAGCTGTCGCGCCAACAGTTTTGCCAGTATCTTAATCTCCACGTTGAGAAGAGATATCGGCCTCTATGAGGTAAATTCTTCAGGTGGTTTCCCTGCCTTATCCATAACCACTATGGTGGTCATCCCTTGATTCTGCTGCAACTCTACTTTCCCAATACATAGCTAGTAGGTGTGGGGCCAGAGTAGAGCCCATCAGTTTATACAATTTAGTAGGTATCCCATGGGGGTTGTGGCTAACCGCCGAACATGGCGGCCGCAACTTGACGGAGCTCCGATGTGGGACCCACTAATCCTATCAAGACCGCTGGAACTGGGGGCCATCCAGTCTTCATTTTTCCCCCTACTCTTACACAGCCATACAGTAATACAATTAGAGAGGTGCGACCCCGACGAGGTGTGATTTGCGGCGCGGCCCCGGCCGAGGAGTCGGCGCCATACTGCGCACTCACCCTGAAGCTGGTACTAGCAGCTGGGCCTGAGGTCACCCTTGACTCCTGAATGAATCTGCTCTGGTGCCTGCCGAGCTGTGCTGCAGATGAGCCCCTGAGAGTGGCATGGATACCCTCAGCGATACTGTGCGGTGGGTGCTGTCGGCAGCCGTGACGGTGGCTGGACCTGCAGAAGACCGGTGCCCCCATCCTGTCTTTTCGATTGCATAGACTGAGCAGAGACGTTGCCGGCCGGATGCCGCGGTCGGAGGAACACCGATGAGCTACGGGAGCCCAGTCTGAGGTATACCGGAGCATAGCCGTCCCGGAACTGAACTGTGAGAGATGCTGATGGCAGCCTGAGGCCCACCGGGATACCTGATGCGACCCGGGTGAAGCTGGGGGAAACTACGCACAACAACACACTATTGAGAGACTCAGTGAGTCGGGGGCCACCCGCTTGGGGCGCCGCGGAGCGAGGCCTCAGCCCCTGGGTCCTACCTGACTCTGGGCCTGCGCTTCTCCGGTGCTGCTGACGGGCCGTTGGGCCCGCATAGACCACCCTGAACACTGTCCGGCTTTGAATCGAGCCTGTAGGCGGGGGGACCCCTGATGCAACACGATCATGCGGAAACGGCCTAAATAGCTGCGGGATTGAACATGCTATCACTGGAGCCTGGCACCTACAGCCCGTAGCCCCTCCTGCCGTGCCTTACTCACTGTACCGCGTCGCAACGTGGTGATTCTTGGGCTGGGTCGTGCGGTGTGCAGGTGGCTATCTGAAGCCCGTTGGTATACTTGATGAGGCCTGTGTGAAGTTGGAGGAAGTCACGCACAGAAACAAGTCAGCGGTGGGCCCGGTGGATCAGGGACCCCCCCCCCTCTTCTGTGCTACGGAGCAGGACCCCGGTACCTGGGCTGTTTTTGACTTTGGGCCTGCACTCCCCTAATGTTACTAGAGGTCAGCTGGACCCGCAGATTGTTCGTTGCGCTGGCCAGATTTGTACTTATGAGTTGGGGGACCCCCTGGCGCGCCAAATCCATGCGGAAAAGTCATAAATAGCCACAAGATCAGATGCTACAGTATTGGAGCTCGGCTCCTAAAACCTGTGACCCTTTCAGCTGTGCCTTATTTACCGAACTACTCTGCCGCATGAGCGGCTTGCTGACTTGAGTCCCCCAGCACACTCTCATACTACGGCTACACACATTGAACTACATTACATGTGTAAAGCACAAGAGACCCGGGAAGCGGGCTGAGATCAACATAGGAATTGTTCCTTTGCGCTGCTGGTGGTTCTCCGGGCCTTTCTCCCTTCTCTCCCCCCCTTGCAATTCACCGACATAAGAGCAGCTCAGTGGCACCAGCCACAGTTAAAAACAACAAGCAGACTCTGACGGAGTTACTGCCACAACATAAAGAACACGCAGGACACATATCCCAAATGCAACGACAATTGGTAAATCTCCTTGATAGGGTGGAAGACGCAGAGGGCAGGGCACAACATAACAGCGTCCGTATAATAGGCCTGCTGGAATGAACAGAAGGCCCTAACGCGACCTGATTCATGGAGTAGTGGCTGCAGGACCAGATAGCCCCGGAGGGCGTGTCGAATTTCTTCTGTGTGGAGAGAGCAAACCGGATCCCAACGGGTAGACCAACAGCGGGTGCGCCTCCGAGACCAATGATAGTCCGTATTCTAAACTACAAGGACCGAGATACCCTGCTACAAAAGGCCAGGGAGAAAACATCCATACAATATGAGAACCATCGGATCTCCTTATATTCAGATTACACAGTTCTGGTTCAAAGACAACGAACCTCCTATCAGCCTTTTAAAAAGAAACTCCAAGCCTTAAACCTTAAATATGCTTTATTGTTCCCAGCCCGCTTAAAAATTATTTATGATCTGAAGTCACATTTCTAAGACAGCCCGGAAGCAGCAAATGACTGGCTGGAAATCACCCTCCCCTCTCAAGCACTGGAAAGTATCGACCAGAGGCCACGCCAAGGCCCAAAACGGGCAACGGGACAGAGAACCCACCGGGGCCGATTGGCTCGCAATCCCACTGCCAAAAAACCCTCACCGGAGCAGGCCCTGCAGGGGCAGGAATTGGCACTGGCAGCAGCTGCTGCCATGCGGGATGCTAACCGCCCGTCATCGCCGGAACAGTCGGACGACAACCTTATGAACTGTGACTGTGAAAGCAATGAATCACTGTTCCCTTCGATTACTCCACAAACAGTGCAGGACCTATTCAGCTAATGACACGCAGAGCCCGAGAGAGATGCCCCAAGAACATTGTTATAATGCCTCACTGAAGGAAAGTAAGACATAGCTAATGTAACTGCATATTTGTTCTCTCTCCCCAGTTCCCCCTAACCTTTATTTACATCAAGGGTCCTGGCACGTGTGTAGCTTCGCCTTGGTTAAGGTACTATGCAACATTTAGGAACCACCCCCCCCTGCAGCAAATGCATACAGTAACCGAATGGAAGCTCAGACTGTTTTATATAATGTTTGGACCAGCATAGTTCATGCGCTAGTCCTCGTATTGGGAGTTTTAGTTATTGCTGTTCTGTTGGGTTCCTGGCTCACCCTACACTATAATATACATATCGACCGTTTCACGACTTCGGGCCACTCTACAACTAAACAAATTTATACATGGCTACATTGAGTAAATATGAGGCGATAACTTGGAATGTTAGAGGGATGGGATCAGTGCACAAACGCCATAGGATCCCTGCACAATTAAATAGACAAAAAGCACAGATTGCCCTAATCCAAGAAACTCATTTTACTGACTCCGAAGCAGTTAAACTCTGCAAAAAATGGAGAGGCCAAATATTTACCACATCTTTTTCCGCATTCGCGAGAGGGGCAATTATATGGATTAGACACGGGGTTCCGTTTGTGATTGTTGAGCAGCGCACAGACATTCAAGGGAGGTATGTGCTGATACATGGTACACTAGATGGCATACATATAGTTATCGGCAGCATATACGCCCAAAATTACGAACAAGCCAAATTTCTCACTAATTTGAACACAGTGTTAGCGGACTGGGCAGAGATTCCATGGATACTTGGTGGAGACTACAATTCGATTCTAGATGTCCATCTGGATTGTTTGCACCCCCCATCTGGGGAGCCGCCTCAATTAAGCAAATGGAGTTTTTGCGGTCCTGGGCAGAGGGCTGGGCGATTAAAGATGTATGGCGCCTCAAAAACCCTACCAACCGAGAATATTCCTTTCATTCCCCACCCCACCAACTACATACTAGATTAGATAGAATATTCTGCTCCCTGGCCATCACACCCCAAATTTCCCAGACTACATATCTAGGGAAAACCCTTTCCGATCACAACCCACTTGAGATCACCTTAGATTGGGGAAGAATACCCACCCCTGTCCCTACTTGGAGGCTTTGGCCGCAGATGCTGGAAGACGCGGTCTTCCGTGACACATTAGGGTCGACCATCACAAATTATTTTAATGAAAACGCTAACTCTGCCTCTTCCTGCCTCATAGAATGGGATGCATTTAAGTTAGTGATCCGAGGCACGGCTATAGGGGCAACGGTGGGGGCCCACCAGGAGGTGCATAAGAGCCTAACGATGCTAGAGGCCTTTCTTAATACACTTGGGCAAGACGCGAGTAAAGACCCCTCGAAACAAGAGAAATTACAAGAAGGGCGAATACGGCACGCTGAACTCCTTGAGCAACTCAGATCGATAGATTACCAGGCATACACCCAACACAAACATGCAGAAGCAGATAAATCAGGTACCCTATTAGCACAATTACTACGAGAAACACCCCCCCTTTCCCTATACATGAAGTGGCACTACCGGACGGCACCATAGTACACACTCAGGAAGAAATCAACCTAGCCTTCAGTAATTATTATGAGGCATTATACAGTGCCCCCAATGCTGCAATACCAGAGCACATAGAGACATTCCTAGATGGTTTGACCTACCCCAAATTAATGGAGGCCCCCCAAGAGGACTTGGACAACCCCATTAAACGGGTGGAAATTAATGAGGCTATTCGCGAGCTCCCACGTAATAAGACCCCGGGCCTGGACGGTCTGCTGGCAGAATTCTATTCTACCGTTGCAAATAAATTAACTCCACACCTTGAATGTTTGTACCGATCAGCTCACGAGGCCCATTCTCTCGCACTAACTACTATGCAAGCACTAGTCACCTCCCTCCCCAAACTGAGCAGAGATCCGCGAGACATGTCGGGGTACCGCCCGCTCTCCCTCTTGCCTACTGAATACAAAATACTCAGCAAAATCCTGGCCCGCCGTCTTCTTCCTTATCTCCCAAAACTAATTCACAATGATCAGTGCGGTTTTGTCCCAGGCCGTAACACATCTCTTAACATCAGGCGCCTGCACTATGTCATGGAGTCTGCCTCCGAGATTTCCCGCAAGACTGGATGTATCTCCCTAGATCTGCGGCAGGCTTTCGATACCTTAAATTGGGAATACATGGCAGCAACCATGAAAAGATTTGGCATTCCACTAGGTTATATGGAGTGGGTCAAGTTATTATACACTGCTCCTATGGTCCGGGTCCGTACTGGTTCCCACATATCCCGCCCTTATCCAGTGGCAAGGGGCACGTGACAGGGCTGTCACCGGTCGCCACTGTTATTTGTTTTAGCTTTAGAACCCCTTATCATTAAACTCCGGAGGGAAGCAGAAAACAAAGGGATCCGACTGGGAGAGGCAGTACATGTAGTATCGGCATATGCTGATGACCTCATACTATATATAAATGACCTAACAGAAGACCTAGAGCCTATTCCAAATATATTCCAACAATTCGAATGTGTCTCAGGGCTGGCCATTAATGAAAAGAAATCACATGCATTCTTTATGTATCATAGGGAGGACCTGGAGCCCATCAAATTTGGACAACTCACTCTGTCAATCGCCCCACAAACTTTCAAATACCTGGGTATACAGATTTACAGGACCCCACAAGACCTTATAGAAGGTAATTTGATGAAAACGATCAGGTCATTACATGCACAGGTCTCTTTTTGGACATCATTACCCCTCTCGGTGATGAGTAGAGTAGCCATCTCTAAGATGGTGGTTCTCCCACGATTACTATATTTCTTTACTAATCTACCGGTCCTGATCCCTTGCATAGTCTTCTGAACATTAGATTCCCTCCTTGCAGGTCTCATCTGGGGGAAGGGGCGTAAGAGTGTGAGCCTGGCCAAGATGCAACTGAGGCCAGATGAAGGGGGACTGGGGCCCCTGACTTTCGTGCATACTGCCTGGCTAGCCAGCTGCAATGGCTGTCATATTGGCTTGCTGGACGCAACTTGCACGAAATCGGCTATACGCCACAAACATTGAGCCGAGGTACGCTCCATACACTATTGCTACCTGAGACTGGAATACCCCCGGCATACCCCCTCTACTTAGAACAGCTCTTCTATATTGGAGGAGGGCATTACAATATACCAGGCGGAATCCCCCATATGCACCTAATACTCCTTAGCTTGAATCCCCACTGCAACAGGACTAATCACTAGACGCAGTATCTCCCAATGGGCACAAGAAAGGGTAACAACTGTAGGAGTGCTGTTCATAGACGGTATACTGGCAGACCATGAAAACTTCGCTCACACTCAGGGAATTCCCCAATCACTGTTCATACTACATGCTACCATCACCCACTACATTAAAAAGTGCTGGTCCCCGGACAGGAGCGAGCCCCCTACCCATGGATTAATATACGCTGTACACCTGATGGGAGAAGGACGCCACCTAATCAGATGGTTGTACAAAGGCGCTAGGGCTCACGCATTGGCTTCCCTCACGACCCCTACGCAAAAAATGGACGAGGGATCTTGGTAGACATCTAACTGATAAGGAATGGGCCTCCCTGCTGGAATTCCCCAAAAAGTGTCCCGTAACGCTAAATTCAAATTCATATAGTACATGATCCTACACAGGGCATACCTTACCCCACACCGCCTTAATTGTATATATCCTGACGCACAAGTCTGCTGCCCTAGGTGCCAGACACCAGACGCGGATATACTACACATGTTATGGGCATGCCAGCGCCTGAAGGGATTTTGGTACATAATTGGACAAATGGTAAAAGACACGATGGGCACCTCTGATTGGGATACAGGGAGAGATGTCTATTAGGACTACACCGCCGCCCGAAAAAACAGAAAGTACAGTATCGCTTTGCAGATATGGCTATTCTCATAGCGAAACGTGCCATTACAATGAGATGGAAATCAACTTTCCCCCCTACACTGCTCACCTGGCATAACGAGATGGTCCATTGGGGTGGAGCGGACAGTGCTGACATTAGAAGAGAGGAGCTATGATGGGTACGTAAAACACCCATTTCTATGGAATGGGATCAGATACTTGAATCGCTAAAGGCCACCGATCCTTTTGAGCCCTCCAATACCCAGGACATGTCATCCCCTCCCCCCTCCGCTGAGCAGTAAAAAACTGATTCCACATAGAACTAGGCCACACATTACGCCACCCAATAGAAATGTTGTTTGTAAACACAATAGCCTATGCATGGAAATCCAATGTATTGAATGCATAACTCTGACCCGAGTTACAAGACATGTGGGTGAGCCAGAAGGGAGGGTGGGGGGGGTGGGCAGTTATGGGAAGTTATGTTTTTTTTAAATTTATTTTTTTGCTCCGATTCCCTTATATTTGAAATTCTAAGAGATGCACAAATGTAACATCTACTATCAATGGTAGAGTTATAATGCAGATGAAAGACAACAGCTATCAAGTGGCACATAGAACAAAGTACTTATAAGATCCTGAACACATTGTTAATATGTATACCTTGTAATGCTGTAATAGTCTACCATTGGTCAAAATAACGCAATATTCTGTTACATTATGTCAAACCAAAACCAATAAAAATTATGTTTAAAAAATAATTAAAATAGTAGGTATCCCCTTAGGTCCCATGGCCTTCCCCAACTGGAGCTCTCTCAAAGCCGCCCGATCTCCTCAGTAACGTCCTCCTCAAGCAGTGACCTGTTGTCACCAACAGACAGGGCATGTGTATGTCGCAGAGGAAATCCTGCACCTCTGCGGCTGTTGTAGTAACGACCGGCGAGTAAAGGCGGGCGTAGTAGTCAGTGAAAGTGTCAGCTAATAGATCACTATCTCTCACTAGCCCATCCCTCACAGTCTGAATCTGAAGCTCCCAGCGTTGGGTTTGCTCATGTTTATCAAGCCAAATAACTTACTTGCCTTGCTGCCCACATCATAGAGGCGGTACTGTGTGGCTCGGTGTAGAGCCCTGGCCGATTCTGTTGCAACGTCATGGTATTCTCTGCACTTTAGTGTAGTGTATGCCTAGCTTCAGTGGTATTTAGTATTGGAAGGAGGTGCTCCTAGGTCAACACCTCACACTCAAGGTCCTCTGGCTTTCTACATTTTTCTTTTTTATGTCCTGCTATGAGGGAGATTGCCTGGCCCCTAACCACGGTCTTGTTTACTTCCCACAGTATTTGGGTAGATTGAACTGAGGGAAGATTTCAGGAAAGTAGTGTTGTGTACTAGCTACCAGGGTACCAGGGATTGATTGGTGGTATACCTTCCCCTCCACTTCCTACCCAAAATGTATTTTGCCCATACTGGTGAGTGGTCGGGGATTCCATGAGCCAGGTGTTGGACCTCCAAGTAAAACTGTGTATGGGCACATCTTATGCGTAAGAAGGTAGTCTATCCACGATAGACTCCCATGCGCCTCAGAGGGGAAGGTGTATCATCTCTTAACCGGGATTGTTAGTGCGCCAAAGATCGCCCAACCCTAGGGCTGCTAAAAATTCTCCAAGGGGGCTATGGGGTGCTCCTGATTGTCTCTGGGGCAACCAATCAGGCTCGCCATTGAGCGCAAGGTTAAAGTCACCCCCCATAAGCAGCATGCCTTCCGGCAGTTGTAGCACAAGTGCACCAACGTCAGAGAAGGTGGCTTGGTGCAGGCGCAGTGGCACATACACAGAGCAGACATTTAGTGTCTGACCCTCCCACATACCTGATAGGGCCACATTCCTCCCCTGTGTGTCCACCCAGGTGCTGTGGGTCATGAGAGGAAGTGAACGTTTCACGGATATGCCAATCCCTCTGTAGCCGGATGTATAACCTGCATGTGACACCATTTTAAACCCCAATCTATCCAATGCTGTTTATGTATTACCCAGTAGATGAGTTTCCTGTAGAAGCACCACGTCTGGTGAATGTCACTTGTTATATTGAAGCACTACCCCGCTCTTAATCTTATCCCCCAACCCATTAACATGCCATGACATTAATTTTATATCAGTATCCGTCAATGTCTTACCCATAACCCATCTTTTTTCAGGACCCTCAGAGGACTGATCTGAGTACTCCCTAGTTAGGAGGTCTGGTTACGGGGGCATAAAAAGGCCTGGTGTGTCGATGCATAGAAACAGTGTCTGCTGAAGAACTAAATAACTAAGCAGCCATAAACACAAAAAAACATTCCCACTGTAAAACCCCCTCTCTGCATCCCTACATGGTGGACTTAAAACTGCCCCCCCCCCCAACATTGCAGAGCACCTGTTGTCCCCAACTAACTTTATTCTAATAGAGTTTGGTGATCAACGCAATTCCTACTCCGCCCACCCCAAACACCCTCAGAGGTCTTACTGTTTGCTGTTAAACAACTATTGGTCCTGAGGCCAGTGCGGCCTTCATCAGTCCCTGAATGAACTGTGTCTCTTTGTTCATGGGCCCTACAGACTATGCAGCGTCCGAGTCTCAAGTGAACACCAGTCTCTGCCGGCAACAGCCCCATGCACGACACCCAGTTCAATCTGACACTTCACCAGTTTCGACATGCAACTCCCTCAGGTGCGTTTTAGTTTGATTCTCTTCACTCCTGTCCTCACTCACCTGATTGTCACTGTTTCTTTGCGTTCATTCCCAGTGCCCAGGCTGGTTGAGTGCTCCCACAGCTTTAGCCTGTATCCATTCCTTCATCCACTCCCATGCGTCGTCGGGGGAAAAGAAGTACCATGCCTTCCCCTCAGCCACCACTCTCAACTTTGCCGGGAGCATCATGGCCTATTTCAGTTCACATTGGTGCAGTGTTCTCTTCACTTCTGTAAAGCTACGTTGGAGCCGCTGGCTCCAGAGCGTGAAATCCGGGAAGAAGCTGATATTTGCACCTTCGTACTTCAAAGGTGGGCTGTTAAGGGCGGGCTGCAGGATGACGTGGTGGTCCCTAGAATTAAAGATACGAGCGATGACAGTTCGAGGTGCTGCTCCCAGTCTCATGGGGGGCCCTGGTACCCTGTGTGCCGGCTTGACTTTAAAGAAGTTGGAGATCCCTCACGGCTTAAGGACTTTTGTGATCAATTCTACAATAAAAAGGTCTGTGCTGGGGCGCGCTGCTCTTTCTGGAACTCTGACCAACCTTATATTATTCCAATGTGCATAACCCTCATAATCCTTCCAGACACACCTCCGTTTCCATTGCCTTGGCTCGTAACTCCTCAACTTGGTTCTTTAAAGTCCTGGTTTCTCCCCGTAGAGTCACAATGGTGTCTTCCACCTCTTTAACTTTTCCCCCCCATGTTGTGCAGATCACCCCGGATCAATGAGATTTCTGTGGTGACTGAGTCAATTTTCGACTCCAGAGAGCCGCGGACCCCCTGAATGGCTGCCATTAAAAATAATAATAATAATAAGTGTGGTTTATAAAGCGCACGGCTACCTCCAACGAAGGTGTCCCAGCGCTGGGTTGCAGATTCACAGTGAGGCAAACAGGAGGATGGATCTACGGAATGTTAAAAAGCCAAGTTTTTAGTTCCCTCCTAAAGGCCTGTTCTGGCTCCATCATGCGGAGATGGAGAGGCATAGCATTCCAGAGTTTCGCAGTTCTCACCGCGAATACTCTGCCGCCTATCCTGCCTTATGGAAGGGAGGAGCCCTGAGCAGTCGCAGATGGTTTGATCTCAGGACCCTATCCTGCTGGTATCTTTGCAGTCTCTGCCTCAAATAGCCCGGGCCCTGATATCTGGTGGCTCTGTAGACAAAAGTGAGCGCCTTGAACTCGATCCTCCTATTGACGGGCAGCCAATGGAGGTGCTGCAAATGCAGGGAAATGTGATGGCGGAGTTGCACATTCCTAATTATTCTGCCCATGGTGTTTTGTATTACCTGCAGCCTGCGGACCAGATAATCTGGCAGCCCTAGATAGAGACTGTTCGAGTAGTCCAGCTGGGACGTGATCAATGTATGGACCATTGTCTTCCTGCAGTCCTCCGGAAGAATTGTAAGAATTTTCTCAAAGCTCTTAACTTCCAGAAGCATAAAGATGAGACATGGTGAACCTGGGTTTTTACAAGAGAGGTCATTGTCAAATTTAAACCCCAGATTTCTGACTGACTGAAGAATAAGACTTCTATTTTCTCTGCGTTAAGCTTTAAGCAATTCTCAGTCATCCAGGCCGAGACGTTTTTCAGGCAATGCTTAAAGTTGACAAAGGCAGCCTCCGAGTGTTCTTTGAAAGAGAACACCAGCTAAGTGTCGTCAGCGTAGGAGACCACTCCCACTCCCCATGTCTCAACCAGCGTCGCAAGAGGAGCCAGGTATACAGTAAAGGGCTCAATGCTGAACCCTGGGGTACCCCGCAAACAAGTGGTTTCTGAGAGGAGACGTAAGAAATAGTTGTTGTGAGCGGTTCTCCAAGAATGACTGGAGCTAGGACAGAGTAGTTCCCCTCACTCCCATCTGTCTCAGTCTCTCCAAAAGAATTGGGTGGGCCACAGTGTCAAATGCTGCGGACAGGTCAAGCAGCACCAACATCGCTGAGCTGCCCTGGTCCACAGATTCACGAATGGTTTCAGAAACTTCCAGAAGTGCTGTGTCCATACTGTACCCCGTTCTAAAACCCGATTGTGAATCATGAAAAAAAATTCTGATTCAAGGAATTCAGCCAGTTGTTTCTAGACTTCCTTCTCCAGAATTTTCGCTGGAGCAGGCAGTAGGGAAATGGGCCTAAAATTATTGTATTCCGTTGGATCTGCATATGGTTTCTTAAGTATAGGCAGCAAGAAGGCCTGTTTCCAGGCTGCTGGGTAAATACCAGTTGTCAAGGAGGAGTTCCATATCTGGTTCAGGGGCAAATTGAGACAAGGGGCCAGTAGTTTGAAGAATAGAGCCGGGCAGGGATCCCCCGGAGATCCCGGTTTACATTTGTATAACTCCCTGACACCTCGGGTGGCAGCGGGTGGAATTCAGACTGGGTGCCGGGGAGATCTGAGGTTGGACTTTGCACAAGGGAGGACGTTGCGAGAGGAAAGGAAGAGTAGATCATTTGGATCTTTTCCTGAAAATAGACTGATAGGTCACCACAGAGGGTGGGAGATGGCGTGACTGTGTTATCTAGAGCAGTGGGATTAGTAAAGCTTTGGATAATTTTAAATAATTTTTTGACCGATTTGTCAGGTTGTTTAATTTGGTTAGAGAAATAATCCCTCATAGTGCTATGCTTAAGACTATGGAAGTTTTTCAAAGCCTCTCTGTAGGAGCATTTAGGCACAGCATCGTAGGATTTTCTCCAGGAATGTTCCAGTTTCTTGCAGAGACTACGCTCGTAATTCCATGGAGAACCATGGGGCTGAGGGTTTTTTGTCCTTGAAGATGTCACTTGCCTAAGTGGGGCCACTCTGTCTAAGGCGGAGGTAGCCCAGCAATTGAAGCGGGAAACATCACTGCCTGGGTCACCCGTCAGCTGGGGGGGAGCAACTTGGAGTGCTGGTCCCATAGTTTCTAGGGTGACCTTCCTCTAGTTTCTCCTCCTGTCAGAGATTGACCTGGAGCTAGACCGTTTGGATTCGAGCCAGAAGCTACACGGTACTAAAAAATGGTCTGACCAGGTCAGGGGTAACGGTGTCTCCACTTTGAGATTAGGATTGTAGGAGAAGATAAGCTCTAGCATATGGCCCACCCTGTGGGTAGGGGCGGTCACCCATTGTGTGAGATTTAAGCCCTCTAGTGTTTCTACCAGCTAAGATGCCTGGGGGCATTTTTCATTATCCATATGGACGTTGAATTCGCCTAGCACAGTGAAGTTGGCATGCTTCAGCGAGAGATCAGCGACAATGTCGCGTAGCTATAGCAGGTGGCAGGATGGGGTGTCAGGAGGTCTATATACCAACATCCCAACCACCTAAGAGGAGGGTGAATCTGACACAAAAGGTCAGGGCCTCAAAGTTCCCAACGTGCTCTATTCTCCTGGTGGAGATCTCCCAGCCAGCCCTCATGATAACAGCCACACCCCCTCCTGTCTTGTTACCACCCCGATTGGCACAAGTAATCCGAAAGCCATCAGTTAACGCCAGCATCAGGTCGGGGTTAGACCCCTCCCTCAGCCAGGTTTTTGTCAGAAACATGAAAGTCCAGAAGTTTGACTCCAGAGAGAACCAGATGTCCTCTGTGTGTTTGGGGAGGGATCTACAGTTGATCAAGCAGGCCTTAATCTTGGTGCTATTGGCCATTGGGGTGCCTCGTAGGGGGCTTTAATGCGGTCATACTCCCATTCACCCTCCCTCCGCTGACCGCCAGCGTAAAGAGACATGCGCTGCAGCAATACTCATGGTTGACCGTCCCTAGGTCTATCTTGGCCTTACCTGAGCATGCCGCTATGTTCATGTTTAAAAGCTGATCTCTGGACCAGGCAATACTGGTCAAAGTAGAAAAACAGGCAGCATGGCTGGCGCTGGCCCTGGTCCGAACGGGCGCAGACCGGCTTGCCTTTGGCACGCCTTTGGTGCGCCAGCGTCACGTTTGCGCCGCAGCTCGCATTAAGTAGGGCGTCGGGTTGGCCGGTCGACCACTAGACCGCCAACCTTCAAGATGGCGACAGGGAGAAATGGCCTCCGCAAGTGTGTCAAGTAAGCGCGCCTAAAGCCCGTCTTCCCCGCACTTAAAAAGGTAGGATTTAGTGATTCTAAAATAAACAGCACTATTAAAAGTCCACGCTCCTGCACCCTGCAACACGCAGCAGTGCAGGAGCCTCACTCACGCCTGCAGTAGAGGAAGCATAAAACATTAAGAACAGGGTTAAAACTTCTCAGTAAACACAGGCAAGCAGCAGGCTTGTTAGAGACTAGGATAGTGTAGCTTGCAGTTACCCCCACTGGAGTCCCCTGTCTGTCAATGTTGGGGACTCCCCCTTTTGTAGCGGATCCCCAGACCCGCCCCCTGGCATGGTCTGCCAGAAGGTCTTTCAGGAGGGTATATTTGTCAAGCTTGGTCTGTTGTGTAGACCAGGCCCCTCTACCTCCTGTAAACGTGGACCCTGGTGTTAAGGTTGGGCATGCATGGAAATGGAGGAGTACTCACTGCTGCCTGTCTGGGTCATTCCAGGAGATGGGGGACACCCTGCAGTCTCTCTGCTTTCTCCCTCCTGTCACCAATGTGTCTCCACTTGCCGGCCAGGGCCCCTCTGTGGGCAACTGTATGTCCGCATCTCTGCCTCTCCAGGCAACGTCGTGGCAAGCTCTCCAAGGAGAGTTGTGAGGGCTCTCACCTTGCAATGCACGGGCCGCCCCTCGGCCTCCAACGGCCCAATCCCAGGCAATTCATAATGTCTGCCTCTAATCAGCCAAGGCACACTGGATCATAGCCCCAGATACCTCCTTTGTGTTGCTGTGTCTCATAACTCACCCTGGCCCATGGATGTCTCTCAGGCCAAGGTAATGCCACTTTGGTGTCTGTCTCCAGGTGGCAGCACACAGCGCCAGTTGTATCTGCCCTTTGGGCCCTTTCGCGCGCCTTCCAGAGGGCCCTAGTGGGGGTTGGGCCATCCACTCGCACAAGCTACTTCCCACAATAGGAGGGAACAATCCCAGGCCCTGCAGGCCTCCCGCCACAGTCACAGGCCTGGGCAGTGTCCTCTGATAGTGAGTCTCGGGTTACCGCCTCCAATTACCCCGAACAGTCTACTACTGATACAGTTCCCATGGGGTGGGTGGGGTGGGAGAAGGCTTGTCAACGCCAATCTGCCCCCTGGCAACTTCCAGATGTTGGTTGGCCCCCCCCCCAGAGCTCACAATCATGCTCCGTTCGCCAGGCCAATTGAGTGCGGGCCAGAGCCACCTAATGGGCTTGGCCGGCTCTGGGTCTCAGCAGTTGATGGAGAGGGGTGCTGGGCAATGGGGTGGGAGCCCCACTAGCATCTCACGGTATTGCTTACCCCCAGGGCTAGTGCCAGTTTCACCAGATCAGTGTCCTCCGGTTTGTCTCTCACGCCAGGCAGCCCACTGATGAGCACTCTCCTGAGGCTTCACTCGTGTCACAGGCCTTAACTTGCATCGGTCCGATCAGCAGCGATTCCGGGCTCCAGTTCATGGCCACAGTCTCTACACACCGGCTGCTACTGTGGAGTGACTCCTTTTTGTTTAACTTGGTATGGATATTAAGTCAGATTAACCGGGATTTCGGAGTCCGGAATGTGGAGCCGCTTCAGCAAGCAGCAATTAAGTTCCTCGGTTGGCCATGCCCCCCAATTTTCCTGTGTTTTGATGTATTTTGGATGGAGATTGTTTTTGAAAACAGAAAACTAATGACATGGGGTGGGGTGGGTGGAACTTGTGGAGTTTCATGAAAACTCCATGAGATTCCATGGAGTTCTGCCAACAGGCAGAAAATATGCAGTTTGCACTGCAATTTAGCACCGGTAGCAAGAGCAGCACTAAATAATCTGCACAAATGGCACTATGCATTGCGCAAGAAGGCGCAGCCATTCGAGTTGATGTTGCTGCCACTCGAGTAGAAAATCTACTTGAGCTGTAGCACATCTCCTCAAGCAGCACCCCTCTTGACCTGTTGTAGGGATTCTGCACATACACAGAGCTATGCACAGGATAATAGGACCTCGGAATATAGTGGTGAGCCAACCATAAGCCTTAGCACCTAAAACCCCAACCCGACTAGCTGTAGCGTCTCATTAGCAACAATACTACCAATGATTAGACAACCCAGAACACGGTATCTCTCTCTCAGGACTCGCAGGAGCAAGAACACCCTTTCATAACTCACTCATACCTGTCCACAACGCGCGTAAGAAGAGACACTGTATAGTTTAAAATGTTTATTTCAACTAACGTGCTCTAAGATACAGTACACGTGTCAGTACTATCAGCGTAATGCATAAAGATAATATAATCAGCATAGTTACAATTCCATAGAATACAAACGGGGAAAGCATTTAATAAAACAGTGGATATAGAGCTAAATGACTATACCACCCTCCCCGTGATATTAGCTAGTTTATTACATAAACAGAAAACCTCTGGGCTGTGTTAGGCGGACCCTCATACCTCAATCTCTAGATGCAGGTTTTACATCAGTAGACAAAAACAGCTCTTCTCTCTGGAAAGGTTTTTCTCCAAGTGCCTCCAACATTGTAATCACCATATTAAAAGCACACGAATTTCTCCAGTGCAGCTGCACATAGTGTTATGTCTAGGTGCGAGGGACAGGCCAGATCAGCAAGAACAAGGGACGTTGTTTTTCGATCTTGCAGAAGCAACCCACAGGGGACAAGAGAAAAGGTGAAAGGCAGAAATGCAGACAGTCCTAATATAGCCGGGCACAGGCAGAGGCTTGAAAAACAAAGTCACAAAGTAACGTGTGCAGAAAAGGCATCATGGCTGCCAGGCCGCAGCCAACCTAGCAGGGCAGGCCATGAGGCCACAAACCACATGACACCCTCCCCTGGACAGTCCATAGACCTAGACGTAGTTCAAAGGGAATGAGCAGAACAGAAACGTCTGTTTGTGAAAAAGTCCCCATGAAGGACAACGAATGGGAGAGAAAGAGAAATAAAAATCCGCAGGAAAAATGCAGGGTGCAGCCGAAAGCGGAGGCCCGGTTCAATTCATCAAGGTGTAGGTGCAGAAAAACGCCACACCCTCCAACAGGACATCGTTGGAACCATCATAAAAAAGAGACGCCATCCAGTCCAATAAATCAAAACTGCAGTCATGCTCCTCATAAGAGGGAGCAGTGAAGAGCAATGCGGGACAACTTGCGTGATACTCAATATAACTTTGTTGTAGGAGAGTCTGAGCTGCCGCACAAACATCCCATTGCGCCAACATTCCAAGTGCAGCCGCACGCGCCATATAGCCATCCCCGGAACAGTCCCGCTCATGTGCCTCTAAGGGACCCATCAAGGGGACAAAATCCGGGCAAGACAGAGACGCATTGGAAAGGCAATAATCCAAGGACCAGGAAAAAGGACAGCGGATGCAAGTCATCACAGGTTGCACGCAAGTGAAATACGCAAAGCGAAATGAAAGACTGTAGGACACACTGAGGGTCGCCAATGGCAGAACGCCGAAGCCGGCGAGCATGCGTTCACGGAGCATCCGAAGTCGACCGTGGTCGAGAAGGGCCCAATGAAGTGCAGCCATTGCGCAGTAAACAGACTAAAAGCATGGTGGCATCCACCAAAGCGAGGATCAACGGAATGCCGCCGAAGACGCTGGAAAAAATTGAATGAATAAAAGCCGGTATTACACCAAAGATAGTTTGAAAGGAGGTCACAAGGCCAGAGCCCACAACTTTAAAAAAGTGCACCAGACCCGCGGTGCGCGATGCATTAAAAACGCGGTGAATCAGTTCACCGAAATGCTGTGGGAGGTTAGTGTTCAACAGGGCCTGTATTTCACTGTGGGTACTTGCCACCTGGAGAATGAATGTTTCCCGGGCGGATGTGAGCATAACCTCCTGATTCAATAATAGCGCCTTTATTCTGCTCAATTTATTGAAATCCGCCTTCAAGGTAGGAATGGAAGGCCAAATGGAACTATCTATGATGTCGTGCGGGGGAGGAAAAAGCACATTTTTGCAGCAGACAACTCTGTGGGAAACTGTTACGATATAGGGTATACTGGCCAGCATGCCACAGCAGTCCTGATTATTCAGAAGCAGATAGCTACCGTTTGCAAGCACAGTGAAAGTAGGAGAAATAGCAGGAGCAGGAATACCCTTCAAAACACAAGCAAGATTCGGAGCTGAAACGTTACAAGCGCCGTGCAATTTAATGTGTTTGCAAATAAGGGAATGACCCACAGTAGAATCACAAGTCTCGCCTGTGAGAAACACCTCCTTCCCGTCCCGAAGACATTTAAACATGAAAGGTAGGGACCACAGTTCATGCAAGAAGGCACTGCCCAAAGGCTGAAAACGGCCAACGGGATAATGTTTCATGCAGGAACTGAATTCAAATAAAGAGAAAGGTAAAGCGATAACCCCGTGTACTAGCCACACCGCAGAATCTAATTCCGCAACAGAGAACGGTAATGGCTCTATTTTCTCGATATGTAACAGAGTGTATGTGGCATCCTTCATGGACATGAACTGCTGCTTGTCAGTCAAATTAAAAGGTAAAAACAAGGCAGTGGTGTTCAGAAAATGCCAAGGAACTTTACCCAACTTAAGTGTCTGCAAAGTCCATGCAAACTGCATAACTGAACGCAATTGATTCTGACCATGATATAACACAGAAACATCATCTTGTACAATATCAACAACAGAGGACACAATATTCTCTAATGTGTAAATGCGGGAAGACAGGGTATTAATACTATTGTCAACAACAGCAAGCACCTTTTCTAAATTTGCCTGATCAATCTCCCGAAGGCGGGAGGCAGCTTCAATTTGCGAAAGCTTCCAGAGTTCATTGTAAGCTTCATAAATGAATCTCTTAGGTCGAGGGCCACGAGGCCCCAGAACAAAATCGGACAGATCAATGTTGCCTGAAAGGAGGGATAAATGCTGTTTCACAGAATCTAAGGAGGAGTGTTGCAACCACTGTTTACATAATTTTCCAACATAATACGTTGTAACTGTACAAGAGTCAGAAAACCTCGGGTCTGGCCTATCCTGTTTATAACCAGGAGCTGAGTCATGAAAACGCAGTTGGCAGGCGTTCGCCGCTGTCGGCCAAGCCAACCAGGGTGACTGAACAAACGTGGAAACATTAAAGGAATTGTTCTGAAACAAAGCTTGCAAATCAGTAAGTGAAATATTAAAATGCAAGCTTCCATTAGTGGTGGAAGACAACACAGGAATGGAAGGGGCATTTAATTGTTTGGAAGTAGCCAAACCCCAACACGTTGTTTGATAGATGGAATGATTTAAAAACAGAATTTGGGTAGGGATGAGGCAAGCACGGTGCAAGGCTTCTGTGCCTTGCACCTGCCATGATTTGGAACCCCAAATAGATTTCAGGTCAATGGTGTCCCGCCAGTACTTATAACCACCCACAGCCAAAGCGGCCAAAAAGGAACCCGAGTACAATAATTTGGTGTGGGTCAACATGATCTTCTGCATAGAAGAGGCATTTAATTTAAAATAATAGGACCCAGGGTTCGATCTATCAAAGTTGGTAAAATAAGTAAACTTGTTTCTAAGAGTGTGGGAGCTGCCTGGCAAAGGGGTAGGACAATGTTCCCATTGGGTGTGATTAACAGGACCCCTAAGGGTTCTTGGTTTATGGAGGAAATGGTTGCCTTAATGCTGATAACAATACAGATCGGCATAACTTGCGGAATTCATGTACAAATCCTCAGCATTAAAAGCAGCATAATATTTCAAATCAGTAAATAACGATTCAACGGCATGCACATCCCAATCGTCAGAATGAATATTACTTTTAACGACATCACCCATTGAAACACGGAGGACATTTGGAACATTGATAATTTTAGTAGGTCCATGAATTTGGAAATTTACCGCATCCCATACGATGCCATCAGCGACTGGGAAAGCTGAAATGTTCACAAATGTGTGGTCACGCTTCATGATGTGAGATGAAGAATGCGGAGCCAATGTTCCAGCGACACTGTTCACTGCAGAGCATTCTGGTAAATAGTGACCATTGATTAGTAGAAAAAAGACTGTGACAAAGCCAATGGACATGAATAAAAAAATCAGGAAAAAGACCAACCAAATATATGTCCAAGGAGGAACCAAAAAATTGTCTCTGAACCAGGATACAAACAAGCTGAATTTGGACGGGATTAGTGATGAGGTGGAATCCGAGTCAAAGGAATAACGTGTTGGGCTAAGTGGCGTAGTTGGTGCGTGAGCCACCGACTCGTTGGCTGGGTATGTATACTCAGTCTCCTCTTCGCAGGGGGAAGCCGGGAAGTCGAGTAAGCGATCAGGCAACTCTACCATCTTGATAGCAACATCTGTGACCGTTCGGGCAAGAGGGCCATGAACATATGTCCGGGAAATGACTGGACAAGAGACCGCTGGTGTTACACTATTCTGGATCGGCCAGATGTTGTAGCTTGACATTGTCCACTGAGATGAATCTGTTGTCCTTTCGACCAGGAAGCGGTGGTAAGATTACTGTACGAGTACCCTTCAAGCCAAGGACTGGAACTGGTGCACGATAAGATGGGCCAAATTCTTTTTTGTTCTCCACTTTCTCTCGAACCAGATCTCCAATTTTCGGAAGCCAGCCAGCAACCGGAATCTGCAACGCAGCGTCTGTGGCTGAAGGTAAATGTTCATTTGCAAGTTTGTCTCGGTCTTCTTGTAAGCCCTGTAACATAGTAGAATGGTTATCTACATCAAAGATGGCGGACTGCGCCGCCATGTCTAGAACATCAAGGTCGGGCACAAACATTCGTATGCCAAAGAGCATTTCATATGGGGTCCGCCCACCCAGAGGTTTTCTAGGGAGATTATTAAGTGCACGTTGTACGGTATACAAGTGGGCCAGCCAGTTCCTGCCAGTACCTAAAACTCTAGCTGTCAAGGATTGCTTTACGTCACGGTTCATTCGTTCAACAATCGAATTGCCCTAGGCCGATATGGAGACGAAAATTTCACCCGCACCCCCAGGGAACCCATTGCGTCCTTGTAATCCTTAGAGGCAAACGCTGGACCTTGGTCCAAATGGAAGGTGCCACATGCGAAAACTCCCACAAAGACACGCAAATCCCTTATGACATTTCGAGCGTCAGCACTCCGTTGTGGCCAGACCCAGAGGAACCGTGTGCACGAGTCCACCGCAACCACGTGGGCTGGGATGAGGATTCTCCACCCCATGAAATACCTTTGCGGTCGCTGCCACAGCCACAACCCCAATATCCCATCAAACGGGAAGCAAAAGGTCCCGTTTCCGAAATTCTGACTCAGTTAGAATATCAGGGAGTGATTGAAACCTGCGTGTCACCTATGAACAATCCCCTTTTCGCGGTTTCTAAACCCGATGGATCGTACCGCTTAGTTTTGGATTACCGACATTTGAACTCTCATTGTCGGACCTTTGCGGTGCAAAACCCACACAGTTCTGCGCTTGTAGATAGTCTTGTTCGTAAGAAATATAAAACTACACTTGACCTAACCTATGTTGTAGGGATTCTGCACATACACAGAGCTATGCACAGGATAATAGGACCTCGGAATATAGTGGTGAGCCAACCATAAGCCTTAGCACCTAAAACCCCAACCCGACTAGCTGTAGCGTCTCATTAGCAACAATACTACCAATGATTAGACAACCCAGAACACGGTATCTCTCTCTCAGGACTCGCAGGAGCAAGAACGCCCTTTTATAACTCACTCATACCTGTCCACAACGCGCGTAAGAAGAGACACTGTATAGTTTAAAATGTTTATTTCAACTAACGTGCTCTAAGATACAGTACACGTGTCAGTACTATCAGCATAATGCATAAAGATAATATAATCAGCATAGTTACAATTCCATAGAATACAAACGGGGAAAGCATTTCATAAAACAGTGGATATAGAGCTAAATGACTATACCACCCTCCCCGTGCTATTAGCTAGTTTATTATATAAACAGAAAACCTCTGGGCTGTATTAGGCGGACCATCATACCTCAATCTCTAGATGCAGGTTTTACATCAGTAGACAAAAACAGCTCTTCTCTCTGGAAAGGTTTTTCTCCAAGTGCCTCCAACATTGTAATCACCATATTAACCACTTAACCGCAGCGGCAATTCCGCCGCGGTGCGGCGGTTTTATTGAGTGGGCGGGGCCGCGTCGGCCAACGGACGTGCGCAGCACTACGGAGGTAGTGCTCGCGACGGCCGTTGGCCGACAGAAGCAGCGAAGGGGTTAAAAGCACACAAATTTCTCCAGTGCAGCTGCACATAGTGTTATGTCTAGGTGCGAGGGACAGGCCAGATCAGCAAGAACAAGGGACGTTGTTTTTCGACCTTGCAGAAGCAACCCACAGGGGACAAGAGAAATGGTGAAAGGCAGAAATGCAGACAGTCCTAATATAGCCGGGCACAAGCAGAGGCTTGAAAAACAAAGTCACAAAGTAACGTGTGCAGAAAAGGCATCATGGCTGCCAGGCCGCAGCCAACCTAGCAGGGCAGGCCATGAGGCCACAAACCACATGACAGACCGTGACCTCTCACAACTGCCCGCAACTGACTGTGTTAGAAAATCATGCTAGGGCACGCCAAATCTCGCTTGCGCTCGCCAGCTCGTTTTTTCTGGAGCCTTGCAGGAAAAAATTCTGCCATGCGGCGATTGGCGGAATTTGGCTGGAACTCTGCATTAAACAGTAACAAAAATTCTGCCAATTTCGCAGGCGGAATGAAGCATTCCACCCACCCCTGATAATGACCCCCTCAGCATGCGAATTTTCTCCCATGGTGTGGGGACATTTTTCACTGCCCCTTACCAGCAGGTTTACCCGACTGTGACAAAGAGTGAAAACTGACCATTGGACCTCCAACTCTAAATTGGGCAGGGAGTCAAAAGGCCAAACCTCTGATAGACCATACTCTGTCTGTGGAGAATGTCAGCAAGGGAGTACCCTCTCCGGCAAATGCTAAATCAGGCTGATATGTATGTCTTATGGCCTTTTTACAAGCTCCCACACGCTAAACTTCTTTGGTGGCATAGCCTGAAATTATATTTCTTGAAATAATGAGATTTTTATCAGTTGGTGTAGTAAGTGATTAATTGTGTCTGGAGCTGCAAAGAAGCAAACGATGCCCTCAAGGCTGACAATGCAAATAAGCCTTTGAGCATTCCACTGTCTAATATGAAGGCTAAGCGTGAGTATGAATAATTAACACCTTTAAGGCAAAACACTCTTTTTCCAGTTGTATGAAAGAAAAACAAGAACTGCTTCTAATTAAATAAATCACTATAGCAATGTTGTTCAGACGGAACATGTTTCCTTTAATTAACTTCCATAATCATTCTAATAAAGACTGCATGTAGGGGTGGGAATGTCCCCTGCATGGTATATGAGCGTGTTTCCCTTGCCTTGAGTCTCCTATTGCATATGAATTCTATACCATGACTTTTATTTTAGCCTTGACCTGAGGCTCATCTAGCGTGTGAGCACAGGCCTAGGCCTATCCCTGTGAATGCGAGACTCAGGATAAAGCCTGTGACCTGGAGAAGTGCATCAAGTGGTGGTGTTGTGGTGGCTGCATTTATGTTTTTTGTGTTTATAGTGTGACCAGTGCATCAGTGAGAATGCTGGTACTGACCCCTCATGTGTAAAGTTCAGCTGTTATGTATATCCCACAACCTTGCACTGACAACATGCATGTATGTTGAGTGTTCATGTGTGTACAGTGATCCTGCGATACATGAGTGGTAAGACGACTCTGTGGGTGTGTGAGAGTCTGAGTACTGAACTGAAGCCAGAGGAATCCATTCTGGATGCTCCTGGTTTAGCATGGCACAAGAGTTGAGTTTAGTATGAATTTTAAGGAGGCAACAAATACCTTAGAGTGTCCTGGCACTAATCATAGGCACAGGGAAACCAAAAAACTCCATGATTGAAAAAGATGTCCTTTCAGAGCTTTGCAAACTACCATATGATTTGGCTCTGCACGAATAGCAGGCAGTTCCAGGTCTGAACGTGATGACAGGAAAGGCACAACCACCTGAGCACGTTTTGTGAACCCTAGGTCTGGAAACAAGAAAAGCAGAACTAGAATGCAGCTATCTAGTGGTGCGATAACTGGTGAACAAACCAGTCATATATTTGGAAGGACCCACCTCATGCCCTGCTTTTTGACAGTAGCAGTAGGCTTTCAAAATACAGTGTTCGCGGACTGAGAGCCAATGCAACTTAATCAAATGAGAAGAAGTACTGGAAAATCTAGGAAGGCCGAATTAGTTTGAGCAGGTGCATAACATAAAAAGGAAGACCAATAAACTGCGTCCTGCAGTAATCAATTCTGCTTGTAATCAATGCTTGGGCTAGAGTCTTCATAGATGAGCTTGAAACAAAAGGGCTAATTTTCCTGATGATCTTCATCATACCGAAACATGTAACTGTAAGTTCATTGATATGGGTCTCCAAAGATAGCTTGTGGTCAAAAATAACATGCTGGTTACAAGCACTGGCTCTAGGCTCAGGGCAGGTGCCAAGGCATTGAGGCATACATTTGAAAAATAAATGGAGGGGTTTCTGAACACTAAGACCTCAGTCTTATCCACATTCTTAGAGAGGATGAGGACACCTTCCCTAGACAGTGGAAGTTTATCAACTGCATTCCAGTGTCTGCAGGGTGGAGCTCTGGAAACTGAAATGAGGAGGATGGACATTTAGGTACTTTTAGAAATTACACATCCCTCCACTTTGTTAGCAAGGAGCTGCTGATGAGTTCTTCCTGAGCACTGCCTTTTTAGGTCTCGCCAACGCAGCACGCATGCGCTGCATAGGAGACCTTTAGCCGTCGTGCAGCTCTTTTTCAAAGCACATATTCGTGCTTGTGGCTGCATACGCCTTGCGGGAGTGCGCAGCGGCGCGCCACAAGTACGAGTATGTGCTTTGAAAAAGAGCAGACTGCTCTCCCAAGCGCACGCGCGCGCGCCTCTTTCCTTGCCCACACGTCCCGTCGCGCAGCTCGCCCAACTCTGTTTCCACATCTTCAACACCGCTCCTAATCGGCAACAATGGCGGCTGCACTTTTCTTCTTGTTTCTTTCTTATTCTTCCATCCTTATTTATCTTCGAATTTTCTTTCCTCGTTCTCCCATTTCCGTGTTCCTTACTCTTTCTTATCTTGCTTTCTTGGAGGGTTGTTTCCTTTCTTTCCACCTGGTCCTTCATACCCCTTCTCGCTTACTACTTCTTATATTCTCCCCCCAACTCCCTCTTTTCAGTTTTTTTGCATTTGACTTTATTTGGTTCTCCAGTTCCTCGTTTCTTCTAGACTCTTGCTTTCACCTTTGTCTCTTCGTCACCTTTTCTCTCCCAAAACATTTTCATTAATTTTCCTTTATCGTTCTCTACTTTTTCTAATGACTTCCACATTCACCTTTCATTTTGCTTCCCTTCATTTCCCTATCTACCGCTGTCTATGCGTTTTATTTTTTTCTTTCTCTCTTTTGCCTAAAATCCTTTTCACCCTCCTATCTGCCCTTTCTCCTTTTCATCCACCCTCATCTTTCACTCCTTACCTTCGACTCTACGCCTGGATGTCAACAGATGTCTGACTGTACAATAGCCGGCACCTTCTGCTCCCGCCGCCCAGAGCGCCTGCACGTTCGCCCCCCCTCCCTCTCCCGTTGCGCTGAATATGTATTGCGCGTCTGTTTCTCGTCCCCGCTGTACATACCTGCGTGTCGTCTGTGTGCTGTCCTCTGCACTCCTCAGACCCCAAAGCATCTCTTATTTATATCATCCAGCTTTTTTCTCCGCTGTTCCTTCTCGTGTCATCGTTCTATGTCGCACATTTTTTTTCTCTTTTTCATACCACCCCATGCCTTTTCTCCTCTCTCTTTTATCTCCCTTTTCTCTCCCCCCTCCCCTGTGCTGTGGCTTCTGTCCTCTACCTGTTCTGCCTCCTTTCTGTATTCTTTCCGCCGTGACAGTCCCCTCCCCCTTTCTCTCAACTCTCGCCTACTTTCTTCTTCCCCGTTTAACTTCTCTCTCTATTTTCTCTACTTTCCCTCGCCAGACGCTTCATTGAGTCACCTTCTCTCTCTATATTCTTTGTTACATCTTTTCGGACTCTCTTTCTGTCTTACACCTTCTCCTTCTTACTTCCCTTCTGTCTTGACCTTTCACCTTACCGCGCGTCCTCCTTTCTTAGTTGCACCTGCTTCTCCAGGTCGTTGGCGCCCATAATTTCCAACTCCTCTAATCTACGCGCCCCCATTAGCTCTTGTCCTCTCACCTGTCTCATCTTCTCCACGCTCCCTTTTCATAGCGCATCGTTTTACTCTACAGTTGCCATTTGCTGGCATGCTCAGCCCCGTCACTCTCCCCTCTGGTTTTGCTCTTGTCCATTTTCTCCTCTTTCCTCCCTCTCCCCAGCCCCTTCTGCTACCTCACATTACTCTTGCTATAAATTACGCTCGTGCCCTATCCCTTCCACTGCATTCTGCTCTTGAAGCTCTGTTTTGAGTACTATTAATTGTATAATTGTAACACCCATTATTTACAGCGCTTAGAAACAACTGCAGTATAGTCCGAGACACTATATAAAATCAAGTTCTTTCTCCCTGTCCTTCCCTCAATCCACCTCTTTCCTCACCCCATCTCCTGCTTTTCAGTACGTCTCTCTGCCCCGCCGTCCCTCTTCTTCTCTTCATCTCTTGCCCTCTCTTCCCTCTCCTCCCTTCCTCTCCCCTTCTTTCCGTACTATCATCTGGCGAAACCCAGTCTGACTCATTACAAATGGTTTACAAATGGTGAACAACATTCTGCTGTGAATGTGAATATGTTCAACTACATGAAACCAAAATGTGCATCCTTTTGGATGTACTTCTTGAAAATGTGTTGCCAGCAGATAGCTCGAAGTTACCATTTTTAATCACTCTGTGATGTTACTGGATGTATTGTTTGAGTGGTCTCACACTATTTCCAATGTATACCAATTAATGCAGCTTCACCCCAGTGTGCAAAAAGGTTTCACCAGCATATAAAACAAGCATTGGCATAGCCAATATGTCTTGCCTTTGGGACCTTATAAGTATTTAATTCTGCAGCACAATATCCTTGGTGCAACATCAACTGTTGCATGGCTAAACACTTATAATGTCCCAAAAGCGAGACCTATTGAATATGCCAATGCTTGTTGTGGATGCAGTGGTGAAGGGTGGGCCTGCAGTTTCCGTTGTTCAAGGTGAGCAAGTTTCTAGGTCAGGCTTTCTCTTTTGTCTGTCCCTGATTATTGCTTTAAAAAGGCTGTTGTCAGCCAGGTGCAGAGATCTCACACTTTATTGTCCCCATGTGATGGTTGCTTCTGCTTGGAAACAGCCCCATTGCTATATACAGTGGAAAGCAGCACTTTACACATAGCTGTGCCTAGAGAGCAACCTGAGAAGTACACTTGAGAGAGAATGACCCCAAATCAGTTCTGAAGTTTGAGCCAGTGAACCCACTGTTCATAAAATGTGTATAAATGTGGGACCCAAACCACCCCACTGTGTTCCAGTCCCAAAATCTTCCTTATTAAGGAAGGGAGTGGTCCTCAGGGTGCTCAAAGAGTTGCTGTGTAACCAGGGCTGCTGTCTGCCTGACAGCCAGTCTCTACCATGTGAGGAGAAACCCCTGAAGCCTGCATTTTCAGCTGGAGGATCTGAGGGTCTGCCTTGTGCCTGATAGCCACCCTGCCTGCTGAGAGAGGGAAGGAGGGTGCCTGACCCTGCAGAGACTGTCAAGGAAGAGACGCCCAGGGCATGAGTCGGGGGTACACGCGGGTGGACGGTGTCCACCCACTATTTTCACAGGGTGAACGCCGTCCACCCTGCCACGAATTTGGGCCCCCCTGAATAATGTGCTGAACTCGTCCCGGTGTAATTTCTATACACCGGGACATTTTCAGCAGCGTCTGCACGTTGTCTGCTTTCCATCTGCAACAAGCAACAACATGCAGGCGGGGACCAGGCTTTCTTATTTAAGACTCCTGCTGGGCCCATCACAAAGGCCGAATTTGAGGGGTCATCAGGCCTCCTTTTGTTCGAGTCTCTTGGCTGGGAGCAGTCAGGAGCCTCACACCTGATGCAAATGAAGCGGAGGGGAAACAAAGGCTCACACCTTGTTAGCACTTCACACATACTTAAGAGAGGCAGCTTTTCACTTTGTTCAGTCCCTGTTTAGGAGATATGAATGCACTGTAAGAATGTCAGATGTGTTGGTCTTTCCCAGTATTTACACAAAGCAAATTGCATTTATATAGAGCTTACTACACCTGAGGAGGCGTTGAAATAATTTAAGTACCACTATTTTTTCTTGTATAGCCCTACTCATCCCAATGCAGGGTGTCAGAGCGCTTTACATCAACACGTGCATATTACATGTACAATAAATTATATACGTTTGTAAATGAATGTACAGGGTGTGTTACATAAAACTGGGGGATTGCAAGGTGTAGAAGTCACATATCATCTTCCATAGCTCACTGTGCTATTATCCTCGCAATGCGCTCAAACGTACACATGATAGAGCTGCTAAACATATATGTGAGGGCTTTAGATCTGATGTCACTTCTTGTGATGCCACTTCCTGTAAAGTCGTGGCTTGTGATGTGACTTTCTATGATGTCAAATCCTGTGATTGCACGTGTGATGTCATGCGCCGTGATGTTGCACACCGTGATGTCGCGCGCCGTGATGTCACTTGTATACTACCTAAGTAGGTTAGTCCCCCCACTTCTTTTTTTAGGACTTGTGCCCTGGGTACTCCCATAGAATGTGAACACTATCAGAGAGTGAAGCCAGGAGCAACCCACATTAGGAGGGGGGTCTCCTGATCTCTCTGTATGTTTCCTACCTGAGAACTGCTCCAAAGATGTTATCAACCAGGCGTGACTGTATCCGTTGTCCACTGCAGCTTTCGCTGCTGTGAACCTGATGGAATTAGAATGTCACAAGTACACTGCAATGCTATATGCCTGTTGAGCCCGGGAGTCAGCAACTGCCCTGAGACTGAGAGAGATAAATGTGCTGGTGTCAAAATATAGATTAAATTAGGGTGTTAATACACAGACCCTGGTTGAGGCTAAGGGTCACGAGCTATGTTCTTCAACAGAAGCACCCTCCTCATTGGCCAACCCTTTTCATCTTTATCCCACACCTAAAAGTTTTTATGACATTGTGAAAGGCTTGAGAGTTCTTCTCTTTAAACTCAGCAGATGGAACTTGAAAGACCTTTCTTTGGTGATTAATCTGGACCCAGGACCCTTCATCTGCTGCGCGGACCGGGATTTTCATCTCTATTTAGGGTTGACTGATCAGCCTTGAAATATATGACAAATGTGTCATCTCTCCTTGACCGTCTGATATGAATCCCTGAGTCTAATTTACTTGTTTACTTATCAGATTTAGGAATGCGGTTGCTATGACACATACGCCCTTTACTACTCTTCTGAGTGTTTGAATGTGTTGTATTGCTGCAGAGGTCTGGTGGAGTAAATTCACGAACAGATCGGTGACCAAGCTTACGTTTTTTGGTATGGATCTGTTCTGCCTTTCCTTATGTTATGTTAAATTTACTTTTGTTGAGTCCTGACCAATGGGCTTTTAAGTACAAAGAGTATAACATGGTCATACTTCAGAGAGCTCCTATTGGCTAGAGACACGTTATTATGTCTTTCCCGCTTTTAGACATTTTGTAGAAGGGACATCTAAGAGGCCCTGCTGTACCGATATCACTTACATGTGGCTGCCCACAAAAGAGTGAGGTAGAGAAAGGTGGCCACAGCAAGATATTTAAATATAATTCTGTTCTTCATAGGCAGCCCGCATAAGCCTCCCAATGTGGCTGACACATGATCAGATTTGGGGACGCCCATTAACATTGCCACAGCAGCATTTTGCACCCGTTGAACATTAGCAACATTTTTTACAGGCAGCCCGAAATAAATACTATTGCCATTATCCAGATGATCAGTATTCAAAAAAACACCTAGGTATTATTATTTTTATGAGCACTCTTTTATGACTCTAATTTTTCAATAAATATAAACTTTGGAGTTTGGCATAGCAATTCATGCTCCAGATAATTGATATGCAGTACTCAAAATGTATGTATTATCAAAAAGTTTTTGTTTCTAAAGAAATTGTTACAATTTTTTTTAAATATTTAAAAAAAAAAAAATTCCCATGACATCGAACACTGCACAACAGGCTCCATACAGGTCATACCCGCAAGGTAGAGTGCATAATATTTGGAACATGTGTGACATTAGGAATGGCATGTTCGCACATTGAGTAGGCCGAAAACGACATTGTCGCTAGTCAGGCTGTAGCTGACACATTGGGAACGTCAAAGTGTAGATTATAAAATGTAATTTATAGCTTTTGTCTGGTACAAGCCACAGACTCCATTCAAAGACTTATTTTTATATTTAATAAAAATCCAAATTTAATGGTAAAGTCAGATTTGTATTAAATATATGGGAAATGTATCTTTTAAGAAGCTACCTTCACCTTGCCTGAAGCTGCTGGAGGCTAATTTGCTTTAGATGTCCAGCCACTGCCCAGCCTGTACTTGGCCTGAATGAGGCATGAAAGAGTTGTATAAAAGGGATCCCACATCAAGGACAAGGGCCTGGGAGTTGGGAAGTTTTTTCTCCTCCTGGCAGGAAGTCCAGATGGGGTGGGCCCAGGATAATAACTTGCTTCATCTGTTCCTGCCCTGTCATAAGTAAAGGTTAAGTGACACCTGGAAAGACAGGTTGACACCAAACCCAGTGGAGGAAAGCTACCCCCAGAACCGGTTTGGAGTGACCTCAGAGAAGGGGGCTGCTCATTACCCTGGCCAAACACCCCTTTGTGGGAACACAGGCTCTGCACAAGGGGAGAAGAAAACGTGACAATTTGGGCTCTGTCTGTGAAGTAGAATTTTTTCCAGTTGAGGACTGTGCCCTGGATTCTTATATAATTTAGTCTCGGGACTAGGAGTTGGAAAATCTACAGGCTCAAATGCTGATAAAAGATCGAGTTAAAGTTGTACAGCGACTCCATTGGAATCTCTGGGTCCTTGTGTTCATCCCAGATGGAGATTGATACTATTGAATTCTTCTTCCTGGCGTAAGAAAATGAGTGCGTTTTGTTCAATGAGGCTGAAAATGTGTGAAAAAGCCCAGATATGTTAAGCTTTCTTTTGCCCATTGGAGGGGGAGCTGTGACTGTATTCATACCCTCACTGCCAAGGGGAGAGACAGACCCAGCAGCTAAAATTGATAAACATTCTTTTTAAACCTGAAGGAAGTGACCCGAATCGGGCCACTTGGGTCACTAGTGACCACCTCTCTGCCTTCCAAGAAATGAAGAGTCGAGAAGACAGTAGAGAATACAAACCAAGCAATTTTATTAGTAATGCGCTGCAGCGGAGTCCAGTCTGACCAGTCTCCTGAGATGACGGCCGAGGGACTGACTCCCCCCAAAATAACATCAGATATTATACATTTCCAGATCCCTAGAAAAACGCCCAGACTGGAAAATTCCAGCTCGGGCACTGGTGAACAAGGGAGGTACAGAGGGATGAGCTACCACCTGCAGAACGGGTACATCTTATCACATTCTCAAGGTTGCTTTGCTCGAGCTCAGCACTCTTCAACGTGGGAGCAGGGATACGAGAGAGGAAAGGCATGTGGTGGCAGAATAAACCATTCATTAGTACATTAGGATACAGCCTTGAATATGATACAGAGAAATAACTCTAAGCTGTCTTCTTCGTTGGGGCAGGCAAGCAATGTGACAGAGTCTTACTTTCGATAACAGTACAAAATGGCGCCTACAGACAAAATGGCGCCGCAAATGCTAACTTAACACGCAGAATGCTAGAAGGAGTCAGCTAGACACATTTTCAGTCCAACAAACCTCAAGGTCTCACCTCAAGGTCTCACCACAGTGTCTCAGCTAGCTCACACTTTTAGCAGGGACTCTTCCAGTTTGAAGAGGCTCAATAGTACATCATCAGTGTAAATGCACAGTTTATGCTCAAATTATCCAGTAATAGGGACAATCTGCCCAATGACTATGGCTAGGGGTTCCATATAAAATGAGAATAGGAGGGGTTACAGAGGACAACTAAACCTGGTTCCTCTCCTTAACTGTATGGGGGATGTCAGCGAACCATTGATCCTGATTCTAACCTGGAGATCGCAGTAGCTGCTAAAGCCCCATGTGATGAACTGCAGGTCTTCTCTCATTTGGACTAATGTTATTAGCCAGTGTACTTGGTCAAATGCTTTCTCAGTGTCCACTGCTAGCAGGGCTGCTCTATTGCCTGCCCAAACCATCTGGTCAATTAACTATAAAATCCTTTTAGTATTATTTGCGCAATTGCGTCCTGAGATTAAACAAGCCTGGCCAGGAACCACCAATTCCTGAATATGGGTGCCCTACCAGCTGGCCAGGATGCCCTTTAGGAGCTTGAAATCTATATTCAGTAAAGAGATTGGGCGATATGATGAAAAACAATTGTGCATGCTTACCAGGTTTGAGAAGAACTGTGATGGAGGCCTCTTACATTGATCGAGTTGCCAATCCCATCTTCCATACTTTGTTAAACAACTTTATGAGTGTGGGTGTCAATTCTTGGCAGAGTGTCTTATACAATAGTGCTGACAAGGCATCCAGCACTGGAGATTTCTGTGTTTTGAGTCCAGATATACCCGTGATGATCTCCTCCACTGTTATAGGCTTCCCCAAGGTTTTGGAGTGGGTATCCGTGTCCTTTACTGGGATCCTCCATTTCACTTTCAGAGCTCAATTCTTCCTTAATGAAAGTCATGAACGGGTTGTCTGATCCCGGAATCTTTATTATAAATTGAGCCTGTTTCTATGTGGATGGTGTTGATGTGACTCTCGGCCACCTGGGCCCTAGCTTGCATGCTAAATCCCTCCCGACTTTGTTGCCTCCTTTATAGTATCTCTGTTTCACTCTGAGCAGTGCGTACTCTGCTCTGTGATTGTCTAAAGCCAGGAGCTTTGCTCATAATGCCTGCAATATTCCCATGTCTTCTGTACTACCACCCACTGATGCATCTGTTTCACCTCGCTCACTTAGTCTTCTAGTGCCTGGCATTTCTCCCCCCTGCCTTAATTATTTAATGCTGTTATAGGCCCTGAACTGTCACCTTACGTGCTTCCCAGAGCATCTGTAAGCTTGTCCCCTATTTCTTGATATCCTGGAGGTATAGTGTAATTGTGGTCTGAATATCATTTCTATTCCATTCGCTAAAAAGGAGTTTATCCTTCGGGCACCAATTGTTCAGCTCAATGGGCGTTTTTGATCGGTGTAATGTGTCCCATATTGGGGTGAGATCAGAGAGTGCAAGGATACCTATCTCAGTTGCGGTTATCTGGACCATTGCTGACGGCAAGCCCAGGAAATAGTCTAGTCTAGCATATGTTCTGTGCATAGCTGGGTAATGTGTGTAATCCCTTTTAGTAGAATGTAGTGAGTGCCACACATCCATTAGACCCACTTTGTGTAGCCATGCCCCCACTCAGTAGATATTGTCCCTACATGCCCCATCTGGTATGCTGATCTGTCTTTCTCATTGCTCATCACAAAGTTGAGATCCCCGCCAATTATTACCCCGTTCGATGGGCGTATGCAAGGTGTGAGTGTGATGGCTGTTTTGATAAATTATTCTTGACACGTGTTTGGTCATAGATTGATGCTACTGTGAATGTGTGCCCCCCACCCGGTGATTCCTTGTGCCAGCACCCTACCCTTGATGTCTGTTACAATTACACTTTCCTCCCCTCCAAATGAGTTTTCCAACAAGATCCCCACTTATGCTTTTTTCTTGGGTTCTGAAAGTAGGATTGCTAGTGGAACCATTTGGAGCGCATTATGTGCCAGTCTTTTTTAAGCAAGTGAGTCTCCTGCAGTAAGCATATCTGGCCGCTGCAGTCCTTAAGAAAGGGCACTAGAGCCCCCTTTTCGCTGGTGCATTCAGCCTCCAAATTTTAGAGCTGAGGACCTTGATGTCATCGATGAGGGCTTAGATTCAGGGTGTATCTGCGTGATGCTCTTTGCTGCCTGCAAGTACCCCCTGCAGCACTATCTTGACTGCCACAATATGAGATATCTAGATCATGTTTCCAGATACAAAGAGTAGCCCACCCTTTCACTACTCCAACTTATCAACCCCTCAGTACAAACTGTTAACCAGACACTGTTCATGCCCAACCCCCGTCAAGGACACTCTAGGGCCATCAGGCCAGTGTTCGTTGCATCCTTGCACTTTAACTGTTCATATTCCTTCACTCAATAGCCCCCTCTGTCCCTCTCCTCCCTGCCGCAGTGGTGCTTATATTACCATCTCGTTTTCCCTCGTACATTCATTGGTGCTATTGTAGAAATAGTCTGTCAATGGTTCACCTGGACACGGTCACGGTGGTCGCTGGTCCCTTTTATTTGGATGAGTACCGCTTGTCTCTCGGCTGCCACAATGTGTGTTGGGGATTTGGAAGTTTCCTCCTGGACTGAACCCTCCTACATTGACAGGGGCTCAAGGATTGTCCTTTTGCTGCCAACTATGTCTCTGCTGCAGACATTGTCAGTCATTGGGGATCCTCCAACCCGAGAATCTGCAAGGCCTCCCTGAGTGATTTCAGCTGGTACAGAATTATTTCCCATATGAAAATTGAGTGCTGGCAGGCCCTACCTGCAGGACACAAGTCCTAAAAAAAGAAGTGGGGGGGCTAACTAAGTTAGACATTATGCAAGTGACAACAAGGCCTGTGACATCACAGTGCATGACATCACAGAACACAACATTGTTGAGCATCACAGGAAGTGGAAAAACAACCCGCGACCTCACAGGAAGTGACATCACAAGAAGTGACATCAGATCTTAAGATCTCACAGATATGTTTAGCAGGTCTATCATGAGTACATATGAGCACATTATAATATTTAACAAATAAGATTTTAAGTAAATGTTGTGCCAAAAAAGTGACGCAATCCCAGTGCAAAATATGGTGCTCAGCTTGCACATTTTCTTTTTAAAACTCTGAATATTTATATGGTGCTGCGCACGCCTGTTGTACAATTCTGAATCAATGATTATTAAACTGAATCACATATGTGTGCTGCCAGGAGGGGGTAGCCTGCCTCCAATAATTCAAACATAACTACAAGTGACACTTCACCTGTTACCTGGCTTCACAGCGGTTAAGTCGATAAACTACTAATACAATTAAACCACAAATTTAAAACAAATTTCAACTTGTAAATTTTCAATTAGTTCATGAATATTTAATTTCAATCATGAGACACATCAACATAGATAGTGATGATTGCCTATTGTATAGCATTCAATTAATTTTCAAAAAATAATGTTCAGCACATCTTGATTTTCATCATGTTCAAAGCTTGCCATTCTTCAATATGCTTAATAAGCGTGATGCCCAATGCATTTCGGTATATATAGATCCCCTTTTCAGGGGCCTCTGCAACTGAAAACTCTGCCACAAAGAAATTGGTAACAAGGAGAAATGTGGCAGTAAATCTGTTCTGTTTAATTGGTTGCAAGGTCCGCATTTTAAAATATCTTATGAGGTTAAGGCAGCTGCTGCATAGATCTTTGTGTACCCAGTAAATCACAGTGAATAATAATAATAGCAAGATAACTCTGGAGGTTAATGCACTTGCTGGAGAGATCTGTGGTTTGTCTGGTACCAGTTTTGGATCAAAGTAGCATACATGGCTAATATGTCGCCTGCAAAGCACATCATGTGGCACATACATGACAGATTTTTATTCTTTGTAGATGGGTAAGTGGGTTACTGCTTTTAACACAGAGATCCTTTTATTATTTGCAGTTCATAAACTTTAATCCTTCTAATATAGCACAGTGAGCTATGAAGGACATGTGCCTCCTACCCCTTGTAACAATGTTTTATATAAAACATCCTGTACATTGATTTACACACATATGATTTATTGTCAATGTGTACGCATTATGCAAAGCATTCCGACACCCTGGATTGGGATGAGTAGTGCTATAAAAGAAAACAAAATAGTGGTATATAAATTATTATTTTTGTAAATACTGGAGCACACCAACACATCTGACATTCTTACAGTGCATGCTTATGTCTTATATACAGGGACTGAACAAAGTCTAAAGCATGCCTCTTTTAAGTACCTGTGAAGTAATAACAAGCTGTGAGCCACTGCTTGCCCTCCATTGCATTTGTAGCTAGTTGTGAGATTCCAGATAGCTCCCAGCCAGGATACTCAATCAAAAGGAGGACTGTTGATCCCTTAATTTCGGTCTTTGTTTTGGGCTTACCTGAAATTTAAAATAAGGAAGCTCCCTCAGCTGCTCGGAATGAAAGCAGACAAAGTGCAGGCACTGCTGAATGTGTCCCGGTGTCTGAAAATTACACCGGGACGAACTCAGCATATTTCTGTGGGGTCCAACTTCTTGGCAGGGGAGACAGCGTTCACCCTATGCAAAGAGTGGGTAGACGCAGTCTACCCGCATGTACCATCGACTTGTGCTTAGCCTACCTGCAACCACCGGCTCAAATTAAGACCTGCAAAACACACTTCAGATCGACTGACAGATCATTGGTCCCACCTCGGAAAGGCTTTCTGTGGTCCTCCTATCTCAAAAGCTTCACATTCTGTATTGTACCATAAAGAGTGATCCGGAAGAAAAATAATTGCGTAATGGTGGCCACGAATGCAGGTTAGCATGTACGCTCTCTCTCTTCCTCTCTGTCTCGCACACAGAGAACATGTACAGCATGCACAATTCCTTCACACAGAACATATAATAATAATAATTCGCATTTGTAAAGCGCGAACATATCACTTCAAGGGTTTCAAGGCGCTGGGAGCCATCGGGTAGGTTAAGTTAGCTATTGCCCAGAGTCCCATGATGCTGAGCTGAGCTGCTGCTGGTTCGAACAGTGGGCCCACGCATTCCGGAGACAGCCGCTCTACCCGCTGCGCGACACCTCTCCCTATAACAAAATCAGCAGTTGCTTTCCTCACACACAGGGAAAAGATAAAGCAAAGGCAGAAAAAATGTGAATGTCAAACTCTAGGGGGCTTATTTACAAGCCCCTTGCTCCACCCGTACGCCACTTTTCCCATGTTAAAAATTACGCAAAAGTGGCGCAAGGGGCTTGTAAATAAGCCCCTAAAGGCGCAGCACAGATAGCTGCAGTGGAAGCTTCTCCCACACAAAAAGTGCAGCACATACAACATCAGTTCAAGTTTCTCTTAAAGGTAAAATTAGTAAAACAGTAACACTGACACAAGCTTTGAGCACACACAGGAAATGTCCCGCAATGGAACCAGTAATACGAGCTTCCCCCACACATGGAGAATGTAGGCCAAAATCATCAATAGCAAGAGGTTTCCTTAGCAACAGTACAAGCTTATCACACAGATTGGGAAACGGTATATAGCACGTACATCTGCTGAGCGAGCGTCCCTCACAGGCCCAGACCAGGTACAGTGCAAACATCAGCAATGAAGCCTTCATCCCATGCTTAAAAGGTAGAGAAAAGTAGAGCATATGCAGCTGAATTGCAAGCTTGCTCCCCACACACAGAGCAGGTAACTCACAGGCCGCACCAGGGCAAGGTTCCCTCACATACAGAACAGGCAGTGCACGAGCAGCAGCAATGCAAGCATCCCTAAACACAGATAAATGTACAAGACATGGACCAGCAGTGCCTGCTCCCCTCAAGCTCCCTTGTAAAGGTTACAGATACCTGCTCCAGATTGTGGGATGGGAGTTCAGCCTCCTTTCCACGTTTGTTCTCTCTGCTGAGACAGCCACATAGGATGCCAGGCAGTGCTAATGATGGCGCCATTTTGTCAAGGTAATGAAAACTGGGAATACCAATGAGGTCATCGAGACACTTTACAGAGGTTGCTGAAGACATTACCAGATGGCGATGCATCCCGGCTGAAGCCAACCTGGACTATAACTGGAACATAGGGGTGATAGAAACAGCAATCACAAGCCGACCCCTTTAGCCTTCCACCTCTCAGTTGGAAATTTAATTGTAAGGCCTCTGCCAATGAGGCTATCAAAGGAACACCGCAACCGTGGACATCTGCTTCCTTGTCATACATGTTAGAGGAAAAGGTTCTTAAAATGGCCACCTGGACTCATATTACTCTATTGTCCTGTGATGAAGACGTGGAGGTGACCAGAGGGCAATCGGGACTCTCTTTGGACTGGAAGATGCCTATGTAATGCCGCTTGGCCTGGGGCTGATGCAGTCAGATGTCAAGGATAAGCCTACAGGTTGGTAATACTAGTATGGCATGAAGGCAGGAATCTGGTACTTCTGAGAGGTTGCTTGCTCTAGGGAAGAGTTAGTCACATGACTGGGTTATAATGGCGCCTATGAGAAGCCACATGGGCTGGGAAGGAATCATTTATTTATATGTGTCAGGGAAAGGCTTGTGAGGGGAAGCCACTTCCTGAACTTATTTTTAGTGATAATGAAGCCCACTAGTGAAATGTCAGTAAACCTGATCTAGATTTCAGCCTATGTCATGAATGAACTCAAGGCACATGGGAAAGGCCATTTTCGGTGGAGTGGGATTAGTCAATGATTTACTTAATGTGCAGGAAGGGGCGGATTGTTTTATTCTGATTGTGTCACAATACGGGTATCTTTGCGCATACTGGTGAAATTGAACAGGCGCCCCCCGCGCCTAGGGGAGGGGCGCCCTTAGTCGCGCCATGGGACTGAACTGCCTCCGGGGCCAGGAAGTGGGCTGGTTGTACGAAGAGGCTAGGTGATGTCATCGGGGGGCGCCGAAAGACCTGGCAAGGATATTTAAGGCGGCGCCCTGGGGTTTTCGGCCTCCTTGTCCCCTTGGACCTCCGACAAGCTGCAGGGGCGCATCGTCGACAACGAGGAGCCAGGTTTCCGGTCGGCGGCGTGCGGCATGGTAGGTTGGAGGGGGCCTAGGCGTAGTGTGTCGCCCGCATATTGGGGCGTTTAGTAATTTGTAGTGGTGGTTAACCATATTGCTAAAATGCAAATGCGGTCAGTCTAAGCACCTTGCTTAAAAAGGACTCGGCGGTAAATGAGATTAACATTGAGGCCGCTGCAGGCTGTACTGAACTAGCATCGCGCCCAGAATCGCAGTAACGAAATGCGGTGGGCGCGGCGGTAGAGTAGATAGATAATGAGGCCGCTGCGATATGCGGGGGGTGCGCCCTCTCTCTCGGAGTAGCGGTATGGTGGCGCGCAACAGTTGGCAAAAATTTAAGGTGAGACTGCATTAGATTAGGAGGCCGCCCCCGTATCCGAGGGGTTTGGGCAATACTATTAAATGAATTTGCGGGATAACGAGGCCGCTGCAAGAGGCGGGGCCGCGCCTGTATGTGGGTGGCGGAGGTAATGGCGGCTTGCGCACCAGCCAGTATACCTTTGAAAAAATGCCCCCGGTGGGGGGGGGGGGGAGTACCATTGACGTATCCTGGGACAAGGCTGCAGTAATGCAACAATAGTGCAGTACATAATTTGGGGGGTTTACTGTACAATTGCATAGGGTATCGTATATTTATGGCTGGTTTTTCTCTTTACTTTCATGTCGGCGATATCGGGGAGGTGCACCACGCTTGGAGGGCGGCAGCATGGTATCCAGACGTCGACCTGTTTGGGGTTTGGCCAGCCTACAGCTGTGGCGCGAAGCAGGGTGAGAACTTTCGTAACACCATCAAGGTGCCAGCTGCCATGGTGGAAGGCTCCGGGATCAAGGATTTCAGTAGCGGTTTGTATCGCAATAGACAGGCGATAGGTTACCTGTATGGTAGCAGGATTGTGAAGCTGGCTTAGCGGTATATTCCTAGGTGGGAGTTGAGCGGGCCATCCGGGGCGGAAGAGGGGTTTTGTGGTGAGGTCCGTATTCCTTTGTCATTAAGACGGGCCGTCTTTTTCCACCCTCCCTTTTACTCAACTCATTAGAGCCGGTGAAAACTAGGTAAGGCCCGCCATGGTTGGCCAGCACTGGGTAAGTCGCCAACAATTTGATGCGCTTCTTTGCGACCGAAATAGGATCAAACTTGCCGACTGTAATAGGACATCTAGGTAGGCCAGCACTGGAGTTTTTCAACTGTGTTTTCCCCAGTTAGGCTCATTCAAATGAACCGAGACTACAGCTCCCAGAGTGCACTAGGCTCCTTAAGGAAAGCCCAGGAGTGGACAGTGGTGTCCCTAAGGACTGTCCCCAATGTCTCATTATTTGTTGCTCTCCATTATTGTTAAAGGGCTGACACTGGAAACGGATGTAATCAGCTTATGGGGTAAACCAAGTTTTGGCTGATCGGCCCGGGCAACAGCACGAAGGGCAGGCGAGGTAAGCAATCCTAGTGAAGGCATGCAGGGCAGGACCTGGCTCACTGTATAGAGGGGCACAGCCTGGGGAGAAGGAGCAGTGCGCCAGGGGAGGAAGGGGGAGTCCTCGAGGAGCCGTGCTTCTGAGCCAAAGAGGGGAACCTCGAGGGGCTCTGCACCTGCGCGAAGGCAAGGTCCATTGCTGTTGCACAACCAACGTGAATGCTTTTCCATCTCTTGACCAGTTTATTCTATTTCTTCTAACTTCGCAGGGTTTTCTGCTGACGGTTCAGCAGCTGGAAGTGTTTTCATAGTTTCGTTTTGCTCTCATTGGCCAGGAGAAATATATCTTTTCACTTTGCTTAGTAAAACAAGAAAGGGATGCTTTGGTAAATGTCTCGTGTATAAAATCAATACCGGCCATTTAAGCTTATGAATACGTACAATTTCAATATCACCTGGTTCGAAAATGAATAAATCCAGTAGAGGGAACCAAAGTAACAAAAAACAGTATTGCCTTGCCATGAAGGGGCATGTTCAGACTATTAAAAACTGCGGAAGGGTGATCTGCTGGGGCAACAGGCAGGAACCTCCTGATGCCCCTATTGGCCTCGCCTTTGAACTGGGATTACGGGCATGTACGTTTACTGTTTAAGACTCTCAACATAAAGGGCACAATACCTGTTGCGAGGGTAGTAAGAGGCTCCTGATATTAGTGTTGGGCAAATGAAGCCAAATTAGAGGCGGGCGAGTGTATGGTATAACAGGGAGCCCCGTAACCAATGCCAGGGTCTGTCTTGGCTCTAAGAACACAGACAGGAGCAGTAAAATATTTAGGAGGTATATCATGCAACAGGCATCATACTCATAATTATAGGGTATAGGTCTTTAACGAGTCGGGACTTGCACATTATTGCATTAAGGGGTATTTATTAGGCTTGAGCAGCGTGGTCACTATGTCAAGGTCTCCTTATATACCAGCCGTTAGGTGATTATTGACCTAACCGTGATGTACGTCAGTGCAGCATTTGGTTTTGCTTTACAGCGAGTTACATTAGCCTGCAAGGGAGGAGGAACTTGCCACAAGAACAGCACATTGAAACGGTCCTGAATCATTCCGAGATGCGATACATTTTCCGTATGGGTAATCCCGTCTTGTCTTTGGATAGAAAAGAAAATAATTTAACCCCTTTGCCATTTGATGCTTTTGAAGAAGCGTTATGGCCTCTGGATTCTGGCAATTGGTGCGTTTTGTGTTCCCGCTTTGCCCCTCGGTCAGGGCAGTAAGTTGGTTGCTGGTGTGGTCTGGAGTGCACCTGGTATCCTGTTCCACCCACGTCCGGGTAATAGTCGTTTTTGTTAAGAAAAGATGGCATTTAACTACAGGCCTTATGTCAAAGGGTTGCTACGATCATTGGGAACATTCTTTGGTAGACATGGACATGTGTACGCAGGTGCCTTTAGAGGATAGGGGCCCTGTCTTTAATTTGAGTATGCCTTAATGGAGGGTGTTGTTAACCAGCACCTCCACTGGAATCCAGCATCACAGGGGGCACGTAGCAGCAGTGAGTGCACAGCGGGACTCAAATACTTCAAACCATTGTGCTGCTGCATTGGGAGCCCAGCTTGGAGGGGTTCGCTCCATCTCCCCCTGACAGACAACGGACAATGATAGAAATCTTCTGAAATAAACTCTCCTCTTCATAGAGCCAAGAGCCAGTTGGCCTTGCCAGAGGGGCACATCTATGGTAGGAAGCAAACCAGCCGCTCACCTTGGTGAGCCGTCTGTGAAATATTAGTTGGAATCTTGGATTAAGGGAACCAAATTAGTTAAGATCTATATAATGGATGATTAGGAGAAAGGGACTAAGGCGTTCCGCAAGATGCTGCGCATCCGGACTATCCATCGGGAGCATTGATTATTCACGCTGGTATCACAGCGGCTGTGGGTATAGTTAATTCTGGCCAAGCCAGTTAAGCATCACTCAAGGTCATGCTGACCTAGACCTAGCTAGCGTCCAGCCCCTGCTCCCTTCAGCCCTCATATCTAGTGCACATACATGGTATGCATTACAAAGTGGAGGTGACCTACAGACCCCTGGGGCATTCTGACATGTTTGTTTCCCAGTACTAGCGGCACAAAAAATGTTCACCCATTTGTTAGGGGATGCATGTACTCGTGCATCATGACCAGGGTGAGTTGGTCCCCCAACATCCACTCACTTATCCAGAACAGCCAGCGCAGGAGGTGAGGAGGCTTCGGGCAAGGGGCACACAAGTAATGACTGCATTTGCTGGTGATGGGCCTTCACTGGTGTTGGTCACCCCAGAAAAGGAGGCACATAACTCTAGGGCCAGGGTCTCGCACCCCTTTTTCAGCATCAGAATCCAGATTGAGAGGGGACGCCCTCTGCTGATCTGTTTCCATTTTGGGCTGGTAGCCTGTTTTAGATGTAAATGGCATAGCTGGAAAGGTCATGGGTGTACACAAGCGTCCAAGATGGCAGTGGGACAATTGGAGCGGCACACCCTTCAGAAGGAGAAACCCAGGTCATACTTAATTTGGGCCAGTGATTACAGGGGGGGTCCACAAGCACTCATTCGGGGGGTTCAGCATATACTTTGCTCGGTAGCCTGCTAAATTGGGGCGATACTGGGGCACCAGGATTCTTGAATGTCTGTGCACTCATGTGGTACCCTCTGGCCATGGTGCTCATCTCCCCCCCCCCCAGAGCGAGGCTGTGGCTTAAGCAATCGTCTTCAAAGATGCGGTGGTAAGGCCAAGACTAGAAGCTAGTCTGTCGAATGACAGTAAAGCATGGGAGGTGTCCGTTATTTTAACATGCATAGGTATCAAAAGCACATGGCTAGGAAGCGAGATAGCATTCCACGATAGAGTGGCCTACAATACCTGGGTAGGGAGTTGAGCCTCAATGGTCCATTACCAGGAGTCTCAGGAGTTGGCTGAGAAGGGGTGGAAACCCTGGAGTAAGTGAGGGGTGCGTTGGGCCCTCACACAGCGTACAAGCTGGCCTGGCGTAGACAAGGGCTGGTCTACAAGCATTAGGCATATCGACAACTGAGAATTTGTCTTCGTGGGGCGGCAGCGCAGAGTCCACGGCTGTACGGACGGTGTGTTATGCGGCTTCTGGGAGGCACTGGTAAGGGGGCCGATTGGCTGCCATCAGCCGGTAAATAGCTGGTGGGGCACCTGGCTGGTGGGAGAGTGGGTTGACCTGCTGGTGGTCCCAGACTTTCCAGCCATACCTTAGAAGGGAGGATCTTTGGCGGTGGCACCCTGTCGGGCCGATCCTTTGTTGGAGGTACTGGATTGGTAGTTCCCGCTGGGAGGGAGGATAATGGAAGTACAACTGGGCACTGGGTCTTGTCGGGCAGGCATGGATTCCTTGGGTGTAAAAATGGAGATGGGGTGAACGGGGGCCTTCCCTACTCAATGGGCACTGAGATAGGCCTCGGGGCAAGGTGTTGCTCCTGAGGTTTGTGGCCAAGAATTATTTAGGATGGGGTACATCTGTCAGAAAAAGGGCAGGAGCTCTTTATCCAGACTATACTGGGGGCTATTGTGGAGCACAGTCAGCGCCGGGGGGAGGGGAGGGCGAGTGCGCCAGGTAGCTTCTCACCCTGTGGCGGAGCGCTGACAGTTAACAACAAAGGGGGATGCGCAACAATGGAGGTTCAGCAACTGGATGGACCCCAGGAGGGGGTAGGATCGACGTGTGCAGAGGGTAGGCGGAAAGGGGGGACTGACCTGCTGGTGGTCCTGGACTCTACTGCCCTAACCCGCAACATATGGACTGAATAGAACCTTGGGGAGGCTGCCTGTGTGCAGGTACCCTGGTGGGCCGGTGCGTTATGCGAGGTCCTGGATTGCAAGATGTGCAACTGTTTACTGTAGCGCGTTGGGGCCTGCTGGCACACTGCGCGCAGCAGAGTGGGGGCTTGGTGGGCCGAGACGGCCAAGTTCAAGTGTACGGCCAAGCTCAAGTTCAAGTGTAATGTCGTGCCTGATTTCCTTACTGCCCTTAGCATGTTGATGCCGCTAAAGTGTACGGCCAAGTTCAAATGTAATGTCGTGCCTAATTCCTTACTGCCTTTGACATGTTGATGACGCTAAAGTGTACGGCCAAGCTCAAGTGTAATGTCGTGCCTAATTTCCTTACTGCCATTGACATGTTGATGAGGCTAAAGCGTGATGCTGTGAGTAATTTTGTATATCCAAGTAGGATACTCTTACTCTCGTATTGGTTTGTGGTGAATTACCTGGTTGATGTGAATAAAAAGGCTACGCCTTGGACAACATGCTCTGATTCTGAGAGTTCTTGGGCACAGTGGAGAGGAAACATAATGGAAATTGGGGAGGAGGGAATGTCACGTTGTGAGCGTACTATGAATTTTCACCCAATGTGAGGTAGTCTATACTGGAGAAACTCTTCCGGGAGTTTTCAAGAAGATTGTCGTTGATTGGAGGGCGAGCTCTGTGACTTATTTAGAGCAGTAAAGATTATAAACTGGAGCCCCTAGGAATCTGCACTAGCACGGTGTGTTCGAAAACAGTGCATGACACAAAGTAAACCCCGGGGGAACGCAAACAAACTGGAACGTATGAAACTTGCTGCTCACGTTCCCAGCGAAAGTGAGAGCGTTCTCAGCAGCTCTGCTAAATTAACAGAAGACAGAGCAGCTGTCCTTCCACTAACGAAACCCGACTGTTCAATCGGCCCGAGGGAGGCCCGCATTTCTGTAAAAGAAAAAGACAAATAGGGTTAGATAAATGACATGGGTGGAATTCAGAGGAAGGACCGCCCTTCTCATTCAAGCACCCTTTAGGACAGAGGTCACTGATGCCACTTCGGAAGCCATGAAACCATCCTCATCTGCCATAAGGGGCTGTGAGGAGGTTACTGGTCAGCATTCAGTCAGTTGGAAGGGTTCACGCTTTGTGACTTGCCCTGTCAAGCAAGATAGGTCAGACTTGCGTAAAGTGGACATGGGGTACATGAAGCCATATTTGAACTTTGCCTTGTAGCAGTCAGTGGACCCAATTTATCTAAAAATTGATTGGAAAGGACAAATAAATAAGCGGTACATTTCCACACACAGTAAAGTTGCAAAATGAGCAATGCTGATGATATTCGATTAAAAAACATTATCTAAAATATAATAAATAAAGAAAAAATTAAAGTGGGACATTCCTTCCTTCCTGTCCCAATCATAAACCAACATCCGAATGGAAGAAGAAAATCAGGTCATATTATGTGACGCTCTGCATGATGGGATGGAGCAAAAGACCAGACAGCCCCTAAGGTGGGCAGATATAGAGGGCTCCCCCGGTTAAAATATCTGGGTTCACAAAAATACTGCAGCAGCGTCTATGAGTCTAAGAACTTAGAAAGCGGGCTGAGGGAGCCCACGTTCTTGACCACTGCAGACCTATCTTGCCTCTTTACTTGCTCATGGAGGAGCGCCTCTATAGTCATACAAAGACTGTAAGCCCAAATCTTTTAGCACTGAAGTCGTAGAGCCATTTAAAAGTGGATGGCCAAGGAAGATGCACCAAAATGGCAGATGTGCCCAACTCTTGCCTCTGTGCTCCCCCGCCTTATTTAGACTGCGGGGATGGTGCTCCTGACAGTGGAGGTACCACTAGCTATGCTTCTGGGTACAGCCGTTTAGCGGACCTGGAACCAATGGAACTGGCATTAGAAGGCCACCCAATTAAGGGCGGTCCTCCAGCATCATTCCTACTGGTAGATTCTCTGCCTGGGCCTACCAATGGAACCTTGGAAGCCCCGGACAACAACAAAAATTAAATATCCCCTACACACTGGGAGAAAATTTCCAGGACATGGAGAACATTTGTTGAAGAATTCTTGGAGATGGGCCCCAGTTTAGGGGTCTTTCTTCAAGGTTAGCATGGGTTATGCTGGTTGTGTCATGTTTCCATGACACAGTGAAAAAGCTTAAATTTTTTTTGTGAAGCGCCCCCGGCAATACATCCCGGAGATGTTTTGGGTGAAAAAGGTTCAACACTATGGCAGACATCTCTATTTTCAGCGGCTGGCGATCTTTAAATATTTCCATGTATGTCACGCCTTGCATTTTTCTCTGTTCTTGCCATGTACCACAAGCTGAGAACAGGAAACAAAATCAATAGTTTCAGTGTCCCTCAAAGTGAGAGCAAATAACAAAGGAAGTTTCATCAGAGTACCAAGGGAAAAATAAATAATAAAGGTGGTTGTTTATTCAGTCTCACCCTGAATGAAAACCAATAATGAAGGACGTTGCATTATTGATGTCAAGAACAGATAATGGAGGTATTGAGAACAGGTGATGAAAGTATTGACATGATTGCACCACATGCTAAGAACCAATAATGTTGGTCGTGACTTTTCTGCACCAAAGCAATATGACGCATAATGAAGAAATTACAACTGTACCTTAGGGTGACAAATGGTAATGAAGGTTTTCTACAACAGGGCAAGACCAGATAATGAACGAAGTGATATCAGTGCACCACAGATATGTAATATAATGAAGAAAGCGACAGTGGTGGCTGCAGCAATACTGAAGTGGGGGGATGGGACGGGGGAATAATCATTTTTAAAAATTTACCTGCGTACGTGGCCGCCATGGTCCTCTTCTCTGGCTCTCCTCGAGTCCCAGCATGCATTGGGGCACAGGCTCCCCAAACAATCCCGGCACTGCTCTCATATTATGACAGCAGCGCCGGGTTTGGTCTTTAGCGGCGTGGTTTGCCGCTCAGAGAGCGCCTAGGCACCTGTGACGTTTCTTCAACCCGGCTGTGCAACACAGCTGGGTTGGAGAAACCTAAGTGCGCATGTCTGTTTAGCCGGCCTAAGACGGCCGGCCAAACAGACATGAGCACTTACAGTGTGCCTACCACTCCTCCCTGCCCCTCCCTACACTGCAGGCATCGGCTCAATCAGTCAGCGGTCATTTTATTTTTCGCTAGACCGCTGACTGACTGACCAGTGGGGCGACGCTCCTCTGCCATTACAAAGGAGCCACCCCTGGGAAGCGATATCATTCAACCATAGAATGTGAAAAGATAAAAAGAAAATACCTAACCTACACCCACGGCTCTTAGGAAGTGACAGCACCGTGTCACAAGTAGGAACTGCCAGTCAAGGCCAAACGCTTTTTTTGCTTTATTTAGTGCGATGCTCTCATGGCGACAGGTATGTCAGACTTGTGTCCAGTGCTCACTATGCCAGAGGACTCGAATATGGCACATTACAATGCGATGTAATACATCGCGTGCCATTACAAAGCGGTCGTTACAACGACCGCGTTGTTAGGACGCGATGTATTACATCGCAAGTCTTTACAACGACTTCCACTAGGGGGCGTGCTGGACTTAGGAAAAGTATTATTTACTATTCTTACTCCAGTTTGCTCAACAGCAGGAAAGGTGTTTCCAATACCTCAGCGCCCCCTAGTGGAATTCGTTGTAAAGACTTATGATGTCATTACATCACATACTAACAACGAGGTCGTTGTAACGACCGCGTTGTAAAGGTATCGCGGTGTAATGACCGCGTTGTAAAGGTTGTTTCCCGAGGACTCAAGCTACACCAAAGCCGAAGAGGTACACATAGGCTGAAACCAATCTGGTGTTGTCTGTGGTCTCGTTCAGACAGTACCTGCCCTGCCAGGTCAGGCTGGGCCATTCCCATTGGTGCATGACCAAGACTGGCTTGCATATGGCTGATTCCAGTTTGAGGTGGTATGGTGGGCCAAAGAATTATGGACTGGGAGACGACCACAAACTACTACCAGTGGCTGAGATTAATTCAAGCATTCCACCCATCACATTTCTGCTTTCATGATTAGAGAAAGGAGACAAAGAGAGTTCACAATCTACAAATTACACCAGTTGCATTTTTTCAAGAGTAAGACTCAGTACAGAAGTACACAGCACATTTTTAGATACGTCCCCAACAAATTCATGAGAGAAACTGTTAAAGACTTAATGGTGGAAAAGTTAAACTCCATAAATACTGACAGCAGTCTTATGCCCCTCACAGAACAAAAGTCGCACACTACCAGTAGCACTCACACCCCACACAGAGTACCAGTGAGACCCTACTTGAAGAATTCTTACACCACTCACATGCTATTACTCTCATTACTAACAGCACCCCACATCCATCAGAATAACAGTCACACGCAACCAGAAGCACTCTTACATCCCTCACAGAGTAGGTGTTTTACAGAATCAACAACACTCATACCCCTCAAAAGTAGCAGCCTAACATTACTGATGTTCATACTTCATACACACTACAAATTCCGCACTACTGAAGCACTGTCACCCTCCTCATAGAGTAGCAGTCACTCTCTACAGAAAAGTACTCTGACGCCAACTACAGCAGTCTCACTCACATTTGAGGCAAACTGCTGGAAGCACTAGCACACCCTTCACACTCTTGCAGGCACTCACTACCCAGAGCTGGACTGGAAAGCAAAATCATCCCTGGGACGAATATTCAAACCAGCCCCCTGTTGCAGCAGAATGTAGCTAGAATAGAGAGAATGCAGCATAGTTGGGTCTTGGCAGTCCATCCTGCTCTGAAAGCAGCCCCAAACCATCAGCCCACTAGGTAAATGCCAGGGTGGCAGAATGATTCGTCTTGGCCCTGGTACTAGCACTCTGACACCCTAGATCAAATACCAGTCACAGACCACTGGAAGGACTCTCATACTCCTCACAAACCAGCAGCAAAGCCAATATGCCTGGCTGATAATTAACAGTGTCTCTTCATTGACTGGACAGTTTGTGTGTGTGGTATTGTAAATGGGCAAGAGGGTGAATGCAAGAATGAGTGAATGGGTGAGTGCAAGGGAGTGTGACTGAGTGCATCATGATGAGTGAATGGGTCCATGGGCGGATGGATGAGTGACTGCATGGATGGAACAGTGTTGCCATTTTTTCTTTTGGTAAATGTGAGGTAGTCAGGAAGAGGCTCCAGCTTACAATCCCAGGTGAGGCTATTTAACACTCTACTTTGTGCTTGAACTCCCTCGCTCTCTACCTCTTGACCTTACTCCTTTCCCACTCTTTTCCCTTATCTATATCTCTCTAACTCTTTCCCTCATCTCTCTGTCTCTCTCTCTTTAGCACTGCTTCTCTCAGTCTCTCTTTACCTCACGCTTTCTCTAACTTTTGCTACCTGTACATCTTCTTTGTTCGACCTCCCCATTCTCTGTTTCACCTCTTTCAATACTGCAGCTCACTGTGTCTTGCGCCACGGCTATCTGCCTAGCCCTCGATCTATGCAGTCCAGCTTTTCCTGTCTCTTGCCACATTTTCCCCCACTACATCCCCCCTCACACTCTCTCCTCTCAATACCTCATCACACTCTACATCTAGTACTATGTACTTCATCTTTTCCTATCTCTACCTCTCTATAGCTCACATATCTCCCAACCTCTTTTTAGTGCTATTTTTCTCTTTTCAATTCTCTACAAAATCTGTCCCTTTCTCTATCTCTTGCCTCACTGTTCCTCGCCTCTGTCTACTTTCTCTGTCTCAACTTATGTTTACCTCTGACTCTCGCTAGCAGCTCTGTTGCTATCCTCAGTCCTCTCCATTTCTGGCATGTCTCTTCGCACATCACATCTCTCTACCCCACTCTTATTTATACCTTGCCTCTTGCTATGCCTTACTTTTCTTTATACCTCTGACTCTAACTCCATCTGTACCTGGGTCACTCCTCTTACTTTATAACTCTCTCTAGCCATCTCTTTTTACCTGTGTCCCTCTGTCCCTGTCTTGTGCACACTTCAATCTACCACTATAACTTAGCTCTCTCTCCCTTTCTTTCTTTCTGCCTACCTCTACCTATTTCTCTCTACTTAATCTCCCTTTATCTTTATACCTATCTCTGCCACTTCCCCCTCTCAACCTGACGTCTTCTCGACTTCATGTCTCTCTACCTCTCACTTTCTCTGCTTCACGTCTCTGGCTCTACAACTTTTTACCTTCTAAGTCACATTCTCTCTCTATCTACCTTTAGTTTCTCTCTCTTTCTGCTTTTCCCCTAACTCTTTTTCTAGAATTCTCCTCAACATCTTTCTCTATATCTTTCTCTGTCTCATATCTCTCTACCTCACTGGACTCCCTATTTCACCACATTCTCTCTATCTTCTCACCTTTCTGCCTCACATCCCATTCCTCTTCACCTCTTTATCACTCTCTACTTTGTTTTTCTTCCTCTGTGTCATCTCTCCACCTCACGTCTCTCTACCTCTCCCTCGACCTCTGTGTCTCTCTGTTTGCCTCACTCTTTCTCTGGCCCGCCACACTATACTCTGTCTGTCTCTTTACCAAGCTCTCTTCAAATCATCCCTCATGCGCTACCACTCCTCTCTATGCCATCCTTTCTCTAGGCCAAACCTCTCTTTCTATCACTATCTACCTCTTTATATTTCTCCTGCCTCACAAATACACTCCCTACCTACCTCATGACTCTGTGTACTTAGCTCCCTCCCTACCTCACCTTGCTATATACTCTTTCACCTATCTCCACCTCTCTACCTCAATTTCTACTCTACATCTCTTACTACTGCCACCTCTTGTTTCTACCTCACTTCTGTCTCTACCACACCTTTCTCTCTGTTTCTTCTATTTTTCTACCACTCTCCCCACCCACATCTCTCTCTACATCTCTTCCAAACCTTACTTCTTTCACACAACTTCTCTTATTCCCCTCACTCTAACTCATCTCTTTAGACCTCACCTCTATCTACATCTCTCCCTTTACATCTCCTCTCTTCACCTCTGTCTTTCTACAGCACCCCCATTTCTCTTATCCTTTTTCTCATCCCTCACATCTCTCTCTCTTGCTCTGTATAAGTATTCTTTCTCTTTCCTTCACTAGCCTTCTCCTCTGTCTTTCACTTATTCCAGTGGCGGTTGCTCCCGGGAAGCTGTAATGGGGCGAGGAGGGGTAAAGAGGGGAGTGGGGGTTTTAAATAAAAAAGATAACTTACCTGCCGGCCAGCCAGCTGGCGGGCCGCCGCCTCTCCTCCATCCTGTCTCTGGCTTCTGTGCAAGCAGGAAACACCCAGGCTCCCCTAAGCCAATCAAAACGCTGCAATGCAGCGTTGTGATTGGTCTGAGCGCTGTGGTTCGGCACTCAGACAGGGAATGAGAGCCTGTGCATGTTCTCCACCCAGTCTGTAATACAGCCTGGGTGGAGAACATGCAAAATGCGCATGACCGTTTTGGCCGGCCCGAGACGGCTGGCCAAACATTCATGAGCACTTACAGAGTGCCACCACTCCTCCCCCCTGCGCTGCCCAGCCCCGCCCCGCCCCACAAAACTGCCTCCGCACGGAAAAATAGAATGATAATAACCTCACGTTATTATCATTTTATTTTTCCTTTATTGCAGTGCTGAAAGGCAGTGGGGCAATGCTCCTTCGCCTTAGCAGAGGAGCCGCCCCAGCTTATTTCTCTTACTCATCAGAGCTAGAGGTCAGGCAAGAAACCTGTAAGCTTTAAGAGAAAAGACTGAGTGAGACGGGGAAGGGAATTAAGTAAATTGTCTGATTCCGTGGGTGGAATGGTAAAATCCGCAGCGCCGTCTATGGATTTTCAGTTTTGCAGCAAGATTGACATTTCTGAAGGGGGATTCAATTGTGATTATGAAAATCCAGCAATTATAACTGCAATTTTAAGTGCTGTGTGCCTATGAGTCATTTTATAACATCCTGTACGTGTCCGCACTAAACTTCCACCAAGTCACCCATTCCATTTCTGTCCTGAGTGGCAGAAGCAGGCTAGTTAGACCCAGGATTCAAATAAACAATATTCTCCTACCAATACAAAGAACCTTCCAGCTCTAAATGTCAAACGTGTGTTTAAGACTTGCTTAGACTTAGCTTACTGAACACTGAATGTAGGTAGCAAAGAAAGTGCCTTGTTCCTATATACACTACATCTAAGTCAATCGCTAAATAAAATATCTGCAAGAAAGCTAGGGGTCTACAACATTTTCTTAATTTACATCTGCATAACTATGAGAAATTTTGGGAAAATTATGCATAATCACATGAAATGCAATTTGTGCTAAAAAGTAATGCAAAAAAAAAAGTGGCTCAAACAAAAGCCGTTTGCGCTCTGGTCGTTCGTGTTGTTTCCGTGAGCTGGCACTACATTTTTGCAATAAACATCGTATTATTACGCGAGGTGGTGTAATAGCGTAATTTTGGGAATTTCACGTAACAAGCCTAACACAAATTTAACAAAATTACATGAGATTACCCTGGCGAAACTAAAATTGCACCTGGGCCTGATCAAAACCTAGTTATTTTTGTCTCAGTAACAAAACAAACCAAGAAGGTCAACACAAGGGCCTGATGGGAGGTCAGGGGGTAGGTGTGCAGGATGGAAGAGGGCTTCCCTGACCGAGGTGGGTTTCACAGACAATTGTGCCTCATGGGGGACAATTAGAGTTGGATACCTAGAAACCTAGGGGCATATTATCAAGGAATTGCGATATTTATCGCTAACCGCGCTTAGCGCGATTATTTTTAACGCCGCCTATCGCTGGAAATTATCACTGAGATAACACCCTATTAACAAGGTTTATCTCCATAGCGATAACATTTCCAGCGATAGCGGCAAAATGTGAGAATATCGCTGGAAAAGCAGCGATATTCTCGCATTAACGCAAGGATGAATTTAGCCTGACAATCCACCTCCTATACTTTAAACAGGTAAGTCAGCCTCAGTAGCAGGTGTTAATTTCTAGCGATAAACGCGCTTAGCGCGAATTATTGTATCGCTTCGCCTGCCTTGCTAATAGGGGTTAGTTGTGTTAGCGACTGTTTTCAGTCGCTTTTAGTGGGGAACGCCTACCTTGCATGTCATTAGCGATAATTATCGCTGACATGCAAGGCGATAGAAATACCGGCCGCTAACGCCTAAAAGCTGTCGCTAACGCCTGTTAGCGACAGCTTGCTAATAGGGCGATACAAATATCGCCGCTTTAGCAGCAAAAAGTGCCGCTAAGGCGGCGATAAAGCCCTTGATAATATGCCCCCTGTCACGACTCGCTCCCTGCATTCTCGTGTCCACCACCAGGGGGCCGAATTGTGGGGCTTCCCAGTGTTCTAACAAGCTTCCAGACCCTCCCCTTCATGTACATACTGACTTCCAGCCATTTCAACACTATTTGGGAATTGACATCCATTCCCAATCCAATGCCGGGTTTTGTGGAAGCCATCCTGCTCATGCCTGAAACTCCTTTACCCAGAATTCCCTGCTCACTGCTTCGTCTCCACCCCTGCAGGCCAAGGATGGGTGGAGGAATTCAGCTCACCTGTGGCTGGCTACTGCTAGCCTGCTCACACCTGATGCATGTGATTAATGTGAGCTCTTTTAAGCCCCAGCTCCCTTCAGCCCAGTGTTGGTCATTGTAGCTGTATACCGGTGAGGCCAATCCTTGTTTCCAGTGTTTCCTGAGTTCCTGAGCTATAGCTATTCCTTGTGCCTGAATTAGCACTGCCTGCAGTGCTACCTTGTTTCCTGAGTTCCTGAGCTATAGCTATTCCTTGTACCTGAATTAGCACTGCCTGCAGTGCTACCTTGTTTCCTGAGTTATAGCTATTCCTGTTCCTGGGCTTCAGCTATTTCTTGTGCCTGATTTGCACTGCTTGCAGTGCTCTCTTGACTCCTTGTTTCCTGAGCTGTAGCTATTTCCTGTTCCCTTGAACTAGCACTGCCTGCAGTGCTACCCTGACTCCTGAGCCTTAGCATTCCTTGTTCCTGACCTGCAGCAGTTTCCCTTCTCCTGACCTAGCACTGCCTGCATTGCTATCCTGACTCCTGAGCCTTGGCATTCCTTGTTCCTGACCTGCAGCAGTTTCCCTTCTCCTGACCTAGCACTGCCTGCAGTGCTACCCTGACTCCTGAGCCTTAGCATTCCTTGTTCCTGACCTGCAGCAGTTTCCCTTCTCCTGAACTAGCACTGCCTGCAGTGCTATCCTGACTCCTGAGCCTTGGCATTCCTTGTTCCTGACCTGCAGCAGTTTCCCTTCTCCTGTACTAGCACTACCTGCAGTGCTACCTTGACTCCTGAGCCTTTGCTCAATTCTTGTTCCTGCCCCAGCACTGCCTTCTATGCTTTGTTTTCTTGATTCCCGAACCTGCACTATTCTAGTATACCCTTGTAGCCTCCCCTTCTGTTCCAGTCCTGCCTTTTCCAGCTCCACAGACCCTGCCTTTTCCAGTCCCTGCCTTTCTTCCCATTTCCTTGGTTCCAGTTCTAGTTTGCTGTCTTTCTATTCTGCTGTCTTGCTTCTGTTACCTTGTATGTTTGTTACCTGCTTTCTGCCAAGTGTGCCCTGTGATTTCCTTCCTTTCCCGTTAAGCACTCCTCCTTGCTAGCTCCTTGTCTATTGTGCTTGTGTTTAGTTCTACCCCTTTGCTGTTACTGCCTTGCGTGTTCCTGTTTGATCGCCAGGATCCGTGGGCACAGCTGACTACCTAGGTGGTGTTTCTTGTTCACTGTGAGTATTGTCTTTGAGTTACTGTTATAACATCACCATAGGTATAAGCTCCACAGACCCTGCCTTTGCATACATATCCTATATGTGGGTATTTTCAGTCAGTATCTGTAACAGCAATTGTGGGTGAGGAACTTACTGAGCTTCAGTCTTACCGTGTGGAGCTCCTGAATGCTTTACCCCACATTCCCTTTATTGTTGTATTATATATATGTCTTGCACGTCCGTCCTGGGTGTAGTTAGTCTGAATGCTAAATTGCATTGTGAGTGCCCTTCCTTTCTGAGTCTTAGCCATCTTGTTCCTTTGTACAGGCTTCCCCTTTGGATCCCTTTTCTCCTCTGACTTCCTGTGTGATCCTGGGCAGCGCTGTACTCCTCTCTCTGTGTACATTTTCTACCCCGTTCCCAGTCCTTGCCCAAGTCCCTGACTTTGTTCCCGACATAGTCCCGGACAGTCCCTGACACCCCCTAATTAGATATGTGTTGCCTTCCTCGCACCAACAGTATCACAGTGGCTTAGGAGCAGGTCATCAGGAAGAGCAATGGTGTCGGTGATCTAGCACCGCAACCCGCGAAGCCCTGGCAGATGGGCATTATCATTCCCACATTTGTCGCAGAGGTGCGAAAAAATCCATCGGCTTTACTAATGATCCTTCAAGAAAAATCCATAACGATATGGATCCAACCGAGGAGGCTATCCCTGCCAGGTGGGATATATACGGGAAATGCATGATTCTCTGTCCCTTGTGGGAAGAATTCAATCAAGAGGGAAAAAGAGCAAAAAAAACAATGTTTTTGACATCACACAATTTACCCCTGTTGAAACATGTTGACATAGGCGTGGGGAAAGAACATCATTTTTCCAGTAAGGCCAATGCTTTAAATGGGCCAGGACTCACAGGTACTGAGTACCGGCACTTCTTAATTTTTTCCCGAGTACCTTAACTTTGTCGTGGCCTAGGAGAGTATTGGTACTCAGAGGTACAGCCAGACAGCCAAGAGTGGCGCATATATGTGTACTACCAGACAGCCAAGATCCGTGAGGCTATACGTTTGATGCAGCTTGACTCCTGCCATATGCTGTGCACCTAAATCCAGACAGCCGGCTTGAAGCGCGCGGTTACTTTTTGTAATGTGTATTTGTAAACACACTGAGGCCTATTTATGAGGCCGTTTGCCTCTTCCACCATGCAACACAGTGCAAGAGCGACAAAAACCTTAAGACAGATTTTTGAAGCCAGGCAAAGACATTTTGCGTGGCTCTGAGTGGCTCCAAAAATCTGGAATAAAGCAATGCAGCGCAAATTGCTGTGTTGCATTACTCTGCCCTGGGTTGGCATTCCATAGGTGTTGCATGGGTGTTCCAACGCAACTCCCATGGATTTTGATGCATCCCCAGATTTACAAGAACTTGTAAACCTGGGGATGCACCAAAAATTTAAACCTTCCCAGGGGAGGCGTAACAAGGAGAAATATCTCTATTTCTCCTCGTTTCTTCCTCTTTTTATGTGTGCTGCAGAGAGAGGAGTGTGCCTCCCAGGATTGGTTTTGTGCAGGAATGTTCACTTTCCTGCATAAAAACATGCATGCAACACAGGTAACCTTGCACCATGGTGCAAGGGTGACTGCATTGGCACTAAGCTGCCAAAAGGGCGCCAGTGCAAGGGAAAGGACAGGAATGTGGCATATTGCCTTAAATATGGAGCATTCCTGCCCTTTCCCAGTCACGCAGTGCAGCACAGCAAGGTGACTTGCTGCGCTGCGTGACTTCCTCATAAATGAGGCCCTCTGTTTGTTAGGTGCACTTGGAAACGGTTGCTATTTAAAAAAAATACCGGAAGTGGTTTGTTTCCATGTGTATGTCTTCCATGTGTTTGTCTTGTTTTTGTGTGCCTTTGTAAATGCATGCACCAGTGCGCCCAGAGCCCACCCTCTGGTAAAATAATAAAAATGAAACTTTCTGGAAATCGTCCTGTAGCCTTCCTGAAGTTGCATCAGCCAGGCCCTGGCATGTAAACACACTTTTTGGTCAATGTCTGAAAACTAGCTGCCAGGGATCAACCAAGGACAATCGGGAGGGGTGGGGGGGCATTTTTGTCTTATGAACAACATTCTCACCTGAAATCTTTCCGGAGTGAAAGCATCTTTGCAGGATGGAAATGTCATCAATATGTGGTGAACACTTTTGTGGCGTGAATTCTACCCTGAAATCTTAATCCTGATGTATTCCCCTGAAGCAGAACAATTGCAATGTAAATATGACATGAGTGGATCTTTCCCTGAAAAGGCTCAAGCTATCATACGTAAACAATGAGACCGCTTTTAGCCAGTAGCCAATCCAACATCACCTCCACTTACTTAAATAGCACTAAATAACAGCATTTAACTCATTAGAAACTCTCACAGTGTTGACAGATATGGGAGCTGAAGCACAGGCAACATGAGCTGATTTGCCCAGGATCACACAGCATGATCAATTCGGGAAGCCACAATTAGTCCATAGTAGGGGTGGGCAGAACTCACGCAGTTTCACTCCATGGAATTCCGCGGAGTTACCTAACAACTCCGCAAGATTCCGCAGAGTTCTGCTAGCGGTGGAATTATGACATGTTGTGCTGCTCGTGCTGATTTGTAGCACCAGGAGCTTGTTCCACACAGTAAAATCAGTACAAATGGCACCACATGGTGAACCAGAGGGCGCTGCTTCTTTCTGCTGCTCAAGTAGATCTTCTGCTCGAGCAGCAGCTTTCTCAATGTGAATGGTAGCGACCTGCCGCGACAGCCCGCTTTGAGAAATCTGTCCAGGAGGCATTCTAGCACTTGAAAATCACGCTAGGGGATGCAAATTCTTGCTCGTGCTTGTCAACTTAACATTGGCGAGCCGCGTGCGAAGAAAAACTCCACCACGTGGCGGTTGGCGGAGTTTTGCAGGAACTCTGTGCTCCAAGCGGAATGCGGATTGGGAAAAACTCTGCTAACTCTGCCGGCGGAGTGGAATTTTTCACCCATCCCTGGTTCATAGTATCATAGGTCTGGAATAGATAATTTGCCCTTGGAACACAGATCCTCCATTTTTCTGCCAATGAATGGAATCACATTTTTCTGCTGAAAATCATATAGCTTAACTGACTACTTTATCGGGATGCGATGAGTGAGAGCAGTAGTGGCCAAAGTGGCGGGGCGGGCCGAAGGAGGGACCAGGGGAAGGAGGGTTTGGGGTACAAAATAATAATAATAAAAAAAAATAACTTACCTAATCGCCTCCTCCTCCATTGTCCGCTGCATCTCGCTCTTCCATTTTCTGGGCACAGGTTCCCAGAATGCTCCGCGGCTAATCCTGACGTTGCATGAAAGCAGCCTCAGGATTGGCCTGAACACTGGGACTTTGTGCTCCCAGGCAGACTGGGAGCCTGTGCCTGCTTTCTCCAGCCCCAACAACTCAGCTAGGCTGGAGAAAGCTTCACTGCGCATGAGGGTTTGGCCGGCCTGAGACAGCCAGCCAAACCCTCATGCACAGCAAAGGGAGTGCACTACCACTCCCCCACCACAGTGTCATCCCCTGGACCCGCCCCCAAGACTCGTCAGAGTCCTGGGGGCGGGTTAAGGGGGATTAAAATAAAACGATAATTAAACGGGTTTAAATCTCATTTTATTATCGTTTTATTTGTGGGTGGTGGCAGGCGGGGCGGCGCTCCTCCTTCTTAACGGAGGGGCCGCTGCTGAGTGAGAGCACAGACTTTCTGCCGGTACTTTGTACTTTGGTCCACACTATGGACATTTACTTACTGAACTGACCCATTTTCTTAACATAATGCACATAGTGCACAGCATGATTACTGCGGTGAAAAGTCCAAGACTTACAGATACTATTGGTACTAAGCTTTGAAGAAGTCCAGGTGAGAGATCCTGAAGAAACATGTGTTGGCTAGAGGTTTTGACTAATCAAAAAAAATAAAAGGACAGTTTGTGAACACTTCATGCAAGACTAGGGGGTATATTCACAAGAACGTGTGATAACTACCGCAAGAGTAGCGTAACGCAACTTTCAATATCGCAGCCTATCTCGGGAAAATAACCCTGTGTCAACGTGGAATTCACAACAAGGCGGTAGCAAGCGATAGTCTGCCGAAACCGCGGACAATGTCCGCAAAACAACCACCAAGAGGGAGATAAAAACACAAACCACAACACCAAAAAACACGTGATGGGCCAAAGCGCTACAAGCAGCGCCAGGCCTGCAACACACACCTGCCAGGCATCAAAAATCACCATAAAAGTAGAAAAAACACCCACACACAAACTGACCAACACCCAAGCACCATGGAGGCAGCCGGAGCAGGCGCAGAGGACGAGCTCAACCCCACAAGCACCCCGGACGACCAGCCTGGGACCTCGGGGACAGGGAAGGGCAAGGACAAGAAGACAAGGAAGACCAAGTTCAGTCCGCAGGCGAACAGGATCATAGTCACGGAGGTGATGGAACACCATCAACAACTCTTCGTCACCTCCAACGTGTCACTGGGCACCAAAAATGGAATATGGCGGGACATCGTCGACAAGGTGAATGCCGTCGGAGAGCACAAGCGGACAATGGACGAGGTCAAGAGGCGATGGAATGACATCAAGCGGAAGACCAAGGAGAAACTCAGCACCAACCAGAAGGCAGCAACGCAGACCGGAGGTGGGGGCCCAGCGCCACAGCTGGAGCTGGATGACATGGAGGAGCTGGTGTCGCAGTCATCAGTATGGATACTGTGGCCGGAGTCGGGGGACCGGACACTGCTCGACAGGACACAACACAACCGCAACCTTGGTGAGTGACCACCAGGTACTGGGGGAACGGGGGGAGATGGCCACAATGGCACACATGCACCAGCAAGAAGGGCACAGTGCACACCCACAATGACCCTGGGTCCTCGCCCAGACCCACAGACTGTCACAATGTACAATGCCATGCTGTCTGAATGTCAACCTGTACCATGCGGCTACATACATGTGCACACATTGTAATACACCATCTCCCCTTCACATCGCAGGGGCATCATCAACACATCCTGCAGAGCAGTCCCAGCCACTCTTCACTGATGACGAGGAGGACAACACCAGCATCGACACCCAAACCATCCAAGACATCATTGACCTCATCCGCCAGCCACCTCCAGGATCAAGCCAGCCCAGCTACATCGATGAGACCCCACCCACCACCCAAACCACCCAGCAGGAGGCACCCACTGCCCCGGCACTCTCCCAAGACCCCCAGGAACAACAAATGGCCTTCCAACGCCGTGTGCTGGAGGGCCAGAGGGAGACGGCCGAGCAGGTGCGGGTGGGGTTCGACCTCATGGCTACCAAACTGGACGCCATCCTTGGGTGTCTATGTCTGCCCCATGGTCTCCAACGAGCCCTGACTGACATCGCTGGAGTCATGACGCGGAGGGAGGAATACCTGTCCGCTCAGAGTGGCCCCAGCGATGCCAGCCGTGAGCTGGCACACATGCGGAGGCTCATGGAGGACATGGTGCGGATGGAGGTGGAAAGGATGGCAGCCACCACTGCACATCAGCGAAATGTAGCTGGGATCTACCAGGCCCTGCATGTCTTCATCATGGCATTGCTGCCACAAGGCGTGGCGATGTTGAATGCTGCTGTCCCCACACCATCCACATCTCCGCCCCCTGGTATGTCAGTGCCTCCCAGTGCGGCAGGCGTATCCACTCCGGCACCTGATGTGTCAGATGCACACAGTGCCGCAGCCGGTACTGCAACACCCACAGGTGGGGCAGGGCACACACCCGGGGACGAGGACGTGGATGGGACTGTGGTCAGGAGGGCCAGGCACTAGCATCCATTTCCGCCACCTTGCCTGTTTCTGCTTGGTGCCACACATGGCCTCAAGACCTACCACTGACCCCGATACACTCCGATGCACTCACCTTGGACAGCGACATGGACTGCCACATCCTGTTTGACGACCAATGACACGGCGGACAGACTGCGGACTGTACCCTTCCTCTTCCGCAGTACAGGTCATTCCCGGATGGACACTGGCTGGCCCTCCATGGGCCCATATTGTGTAGTGTGCTCGACATTGCCCTGTACCGCTCCAGCTGCATGACTGCACTGGATTTGCAAATAAACATCCAGTGACGCACTGCTGTGTAATGTCTTACGTCATTCATGTATGGATGTGTGGATGAATGTGGGGACAGTGCCTTCCCTTGCGTCAATGATGTTCATCCTGTGGGATGCCAGTCAGAGGGTGCGACATTGCATTTTGTGTACCGGGTTCCGTGAACACTACAACAGGGACACACGCATCAGTCACTTCCTTGTCCGGACATGGACTGGACCATACCCAGAGCCCACGAGTCATTGTTGCAAGCCCTGCGCTGGTCGGACGTACGGCATGCCAGACCACTCCACTAACGTCCCGAGGGGGGGCCCTCATTGCTACCCGTCGCAGCTGTACTCGCTGGTGGTGTGCAGGTCACTGGTCTAGTTGTCAGCATGTCACAGCCACTCCCTGAGGGCAGGTTTTCACACACACCACACCCATCCGGCACAAGCGTCACAGGCCATGTGACACCGCCAACATAAGGGGCCGACGACGTCACATTCCCCTCTTCCGGTGGTGACTGGATGACGGCTGCTCCACGGTTCTCACTCATGTAGGGCCCATGAGTTGTTGCGCACAGGGTTAGTGGCATCCGAGGCCTTGCGGACGGCACAGGCCTACCACCACGTGGCGCAGACTGGGGTTGCACATGGTTAGTGGCACCCGGGGCCTTGCGGACAGCACAGGCACCCCGCCACGGGACGGTGACTTTGGGTGCACTGTGTCAGTGGCACCTTGAGCTGCCGAGCAGGTGTGCAGCCTACGATGATGCCCCGTCCCGGCGGTCCGGACAGCTCAGGTTTTGTGTGCCCTGCTGGACCGCAGTGTAGGCCAGAGCCAGCGGGCAGCGCGGGCCTACCGCCACGTGGCGTCACTTCCGGGATCCCAGAGTTGGTGGCACCCATTGGGCTGAGCGGGTGTGCAGCCTGCGATGGTGCCGGGTGCACTGGTATGTCCTCTGCCATGGAGTAATCAAGACCCAGCACCAAAGTGAGACCTGGTGGCCTGCGGAGCGGGGCTGCATGATGTGGAGGGTGCCATGTCCGCGGGCCCCGGGCTTGTGGCTTGCAGCGGCACGTGGTGGGACCTCCTGTCTACGCGCCGGTGGCGGAAGGTGAGCATTGAGACCTGGGTGTGCATGGGCGGGCATGCTCCGATGGGCGGCGGGAGGGGTTGGGGTGCTTCTGCCTGGGTGTGCATGGGCGGGCAGGCGATGTTGTCTTGTGCAAGTGTGTGTACTGTGCCAGTCATGTATCTGGGCTCTGTCTCAGCTGACGGCTCTGACTCAGATGTGTGACCTGGTGTCCTGCTATACATACCGGCACGTGGTTGGAGACACACCGGTGGCAGTAGGTGAGCAGTATGGCCTGGTTGCGCAGGGGCGGCACTCTCTCTCTCTCTCTCTCCCTCTCTTCCTCTCTCTCTCCCTCCCTCTCTTCCCCTCTTCCTCTCTTCCTCTCTCTCTCCCTCTCTTCCTCTCTCTCTCCTCTTCTCTCTCTCTCTCTCTCTCCCTCCCTCTCTTCCTCTCTCTCTCTGTCCTCTGATGTGCGCAGGACACACCTTCTCATCAGTCTTACAGGCTGTGACCTACGTATTGTCCCGAGGGGAGCGGCCATGTGTCTTCATTTCATTTAGTTGTTCATTTTAATAAAGTTTCATTTGTTGCTTCAAAAGTGAATGTGTGCTGGTCATTTCTGTGACGACACATGCATGTCACCAGTTGTGATTGTGCCGCATCAAGCGGAATATTTTGTACATGTTTAGGTGTGGCTGATGTGGCATGTCTTTGGTCGGGGGGGTGCCAGGGAGGGGTGGTCCTGGCGGTGTTGGCGGTGGGTGTTGTGGCCCTCTTGGGTGTCCGGCCCGCATGATGGGTGGCTCCATGGCATCTGTTGCCCTTCCGATGTAGCCCTGGGCTGTGCTCCCTTTTGGTTTGCAGGCTGCCGTCCGACTTTACACCAGGTCAGAGCAGATGTAGATTTCCTGGTGCTAACGCGCCTTATCGCCTGTTTTGTGTTTTTATCGCCGATGTGGCTGGTCGTTGTGAATGTTGAGGTGTGCTGTTGTCTCGGCTTTTGGCACGGGAACGCCTACTCTTCATCTCATTAGCGATATTTGCGGGGGTCCTCTGTGGCGATGTTTTTTGCGGCTGCTATCCCGGGTAAACTGGTGATGTGGGCTGTTAACACCGGCTTGTGAATGGGGGGGTAAATTTATCACGACTTTGGCTGCGATAAAGTGCCGTTAATTCGGCGATAGCTCTTTGTGAATATGCCCCTAGGAGTTTGTCCCTTGATTGTACTCACAGTGATTGAACAGTGACTATATACGTTCTCCTTTCTTTTGTTGTAATACTGTGCTGGTCCCCAATGGTTTCTGCTCATTTCACCTGGAGTTTTGAAGAGACACATTATTTGGATTATTATGGAAAGGCTTAGGTCTCAGTATGCTTCTTTAAAAAATGTGTTTTGTGAGCAAATTGTCAAAGTCTTATGATTAATGTATCGCTCCAAAATGGCTAAAGATGAGTACTAATCATGTGCTTAACTGTAAGTGGATTATTGTACAAAAATATTCTTATCACTGCTTCTTCTAGAAGGCCATGATGTTGCCTATCAAAGTACAGAGGGACCTCTTCTATGCTCAGAGCAAAAATAATATGCTGAATATTTTCACAGGACATGTGTTTCGGATTTATAGTCCATGTGCACAAAAACATCGGGTGTAGAGAAGGAAATATGGTTTTATGTTTAGATTATCATGTGTGGCTTCAAGAGACCCGAGTTTCGATCTCGCCCTCCTCCTAAACAAACTGTGTGGACAAGCTCACCTAAACACCCGCCTAGGATAAATATCTATTTTATGTCAAAGGTGAGAGTGCCTAGAAGCACATTAATCATCAACATTGGACAGTATAAACAAGCACAACACACATTCTTGAAAACAAGTGCATCAAAAGCAACAAAGACAGAGATCTAAACTTAAAATACTGTGACCTGTAATCACCTGCTTCTTAGTATAGAATGGGAAAAGAAACATTAGACAAGACAAGAGTTCACATTATTGGAGCAGCAAATAAAGTGTGTGCTCTAGATTAAGCATGTTGATTTAGCTACTACCAACCAACCAGTGATCAGGAATCAATAAAAGTCCATGTAGGACTTTCTAAGAGTGTTACTTTGAGCCATGTAACCATTGGCTTTTGTAAAAAAAAAAAAAAAGGCTTGTTTTAATTATATGTTTCTCAAAACTAGGATAGAAACCATTAAAAATCATTTTCCATGATGAAGCACTAGCAAATTAAAGCCCAGAGTGTGCTGGACCTCAACTCGAGATCAAGCACACCCAAACAATCTTAACTGACTGTGGCATCTACAGCTTTTTAGACATTATTTGGGTGACTGGGCTGAAGATGCAAGATTTTGTCACCTTTTTTTTCAACTTTTATTTGAGGCAGGAACAATTGCAGCCCTCCTGGTTAGGTACGTGAGGAAAGTATTGGAATATTCCTCAAGTTCCATTTCAGAACTAATGCCATTTTTTAGAACTTATGCAAAAAATGTAACGTTACATGTGCTAATTGGCCCTCTTATTTAAAATGAATTATAGGGGGAGGCAGCACTGAACAAAGGTTGCATTATGCGCCTCACAACATTCAAAGATCACCAGTCCACTGATGCACCCCAAGAAAATCTGTATTTCATTAAATGCTCGCCTCTTAGCCGCACCCTAAACAACGCTCCCTCAATTTGTTGAGTACCTGCACTCCTGTTTTCCAATTTAAACCACTGAGTAAGACTGGCAATCAGAAGTTCTGAGTGGAGGTCTAATGGCCTATTGTGAGAGCCGGAGTTCGGCCTGGTCCTCTGGAATGACAGAAGAACTGTGGAACTGCTATTTGGGTCAGACAAGCGCTTGACAACTGACTTGAGCACCTAACATCTGATTGGTTGATGCTGAGAGCCAATTGGGCCTTTCAGAGGTCAAGGGACCTAGGGCATCTCCCGATATCGCAGTAGGTCGGTCTACTTCTGAATCTTGCATCACAACGCCTCCGGCTTGAAGGCTGCACCAATCTTTTCCCTTTCTCTTCCTCACTATCTTTTTCGAGACCTCTTGAATTGATGCACTTTCGATAGATGATAAATTGCACACGTGCAGGAGAAGTGATTGGGTTGTAAACCAACTCTGGCTACCATTTGCATTTATTATGCGGTGCCATAAAGCATAGACTTACTTATAGTAAGTCAATTGTAAATCAACGGGGCACAGATGTGGGAAGAAACCTAAATACTCAGACACAAAATTATATAAGGAAAGATATATTGATATCCGCCTCTAGCTCAGTTCAGCATATAGTGAAATAAATCACTGAGTTTATGCACCTGCTTTAGAAAGCGGTGTGCGACCTGCGGGTTAGATCTTTGAATCCATACAGGGACAACTCAGCCTTTTATGTTTTGAAGATTACTATAACAAGTGTACCATCCAATTGTTTAATATTATCATCCGCTCACACCCCAGTGAGACGCCGATGAGTATGATTCGTGCTTTATCCATACAGTTCTCAAGAAGGCTAAGAAGTTCAGAAAAAAGGTTTACAGGGGGAAGCCATGACATTTGCCCCTTCTCTTCCATGTGTATTGAGTGAGTGGCGTAGTACGTATAGTTTCTTTTGGGCTATGCTGGCAAACGGAGGAGATACTCCTGGGTTAATACTTTTTGGCAGAGAGGACTTTAGTGGGGTTCAGTGAAAAAATATTTGATGAGGCCTAAGAGTCAATTTTGTGCAGAACAGAGGCAAGGTTCTTTTTTAATTGTTTAAAATTATGACTTTACTCTTCAGCTTTTTACTTCCTGGGCTATTCTCGAGTTCCCCATTCCCCAGCTCCTCTTTTCTTCTCCCTGTCACCTTTAAATGTCCCAGGCATATCTGTCTCTTTCGTGCACATCTTAGATTGGGCACTATTTCCCTCCCGTCTGCACTTCTCTTCTCTTCCATTACCTCTACTACTTTCCCTGCATTTTTACACTTCGGCCTTTATCTCCATGCTCTTTACTCCACTGCTCACTGACGCCCTAGTCACCTCCCAAGCACCTGTGCCCTGATGCCCAAATTACTCTCCCACATCCAATGTGGAATGTTATATTAGAAGAGTCCCAGTGCAGGGTTTTTTTCAGAGCACCAAGCAAAATTATGTTTTGCCTTTTGTGTGCTCCCTTTCCCCCGGCAAAAATGCCATTTTGGGTGATTTTTTAAATTAGTTTTTAACCTCTTGTTGAAATGTGTGTGGCACTATGAGACAGCTACTTACAGTTGCCTTAATGAATCATTGCCAATGGCCCTCTCTTTCCCCAGTGACACATAGCCGGCAATTGTGTCCACAAAGTCACTTCACCCAATTGCCAACCTGAAGTGCCATTGCTTTACGAGACCTCGGGCCCACAAACAGCTGTGTTGATGCACCTCAATTCTCACTCACATTATAACTGCCCATTATTTTTCTGTACATTCAAAATACAGCGCACACACACACGCACACACAGTTCACCTCAAATCTGTTTTACAGGCTTTCTTGCTATTCCAATATTAAGACCTACACACACATCTGAAAGTGTACCTAGTTATAGGTAGGATACTTCCACTTTCACACCAGAGATCCACATTCAGCTCTGCCAATGCACCTCAGCACTGACATAAAGTACTGCAAGATACTTCATTAATGAATCACTGACATGGCTGAACCAATGCAAATCAGTTCTGAGCTGATTTTCAATATATAGCCCCTTAGCTATTGAGGCGTTTCCACGCCCCAGTGCTGAGCCCTTTTTTTAAATGTTTGGGCAGGGGCATAGCTAGCCCTCTGGCAGCCCATGGCGGTCCCTGCATTTGCCGCCCCGCCAAGGCCGCAGTGATGAGCGGGGGGGGGTCAGGGGGAGGATGCTGGTGAGTTTTCTCTGTTTGCCACCCCTTGGCAGCCGCATTGAGGAGCGGGGGGGTGCTTGCGAGACGGCAGGCAGGAGCTGGGGGAGGTCCCCGCCCCAAAACTCGTGCTCCACCCTAGCTACGCCACTGCGTTTGGGGCACTTCGTGCTTAGGTATCCGGGCCAGATGTGCATCCTCTTTTTCCCACATATTAGGGATTCTAAAGTTACCCAGGGTTCGTGGACTTCCCTTGAGGGAACTGAGAAAGTAGTCAAAATAGCTCAAAACTTTGGGTTTTGATGGAAAAACAGGCAAAAAATTGCTGTGCAAGAAAGCCATTTTTTTCTCAAAATAGAATCAACAAAGGGTTTGCTGTGCTAAGATCACCATCGTGCCAGCTTTCAAGGATAAGCAGGTGTAAAAGAAGACCTATTTTTACCACAGTTATTGCATTTTTCTAACTGGTAGTCTATTATTCCTATTTTTTGTGGTTTCAGCCTACTTGAAGTGGAACAGGCGTGGAACGCTATACATTTGTGAAAACTTGACAAATTCCAAACTCAGCAAGGGGTTCATTTGTGTAGATTGCTCATCATTTTTGCAAAGAAGGAAATCATTGAAATCAAGAAATAATGAAAATAGGTAGGAAAAAGTAGCAATTGATGAAAGCGTTTTTATTTCTAATTCACTTCAGAATACCCATCCCACATCACCACAGAAACACTATCACCAAATCTTCACGATGGGCCTGAAACATGATCTCACTGCATCCTGATCTCCCAAACTCCTACATCGCAGTCCTCAACCTCCCCCAAACCATCTTCAACTTCAACACATGGATCACTGCCTGACAGGTACCCTGGCTCCTCTCAAAGCCAAAAATGCCACAAGTAATAGGCTGGTACACGGAAGAGCTCAGGCTCACCAAATGCCACTGCAAGCAGTTTGAACACAGATAGAGACAATGTCAAAATACCAACAAGAGCACCCACAAATCTGTCCTCAGACCCTGCTATCAGCGAATCAGAGCATATCAACCTTCGATAGTGTCAGCCCTGGACTTCTGATCAACACTTTGGTGTGTGGCACTTATTCTTTTACAAACTAAGCACTGGATACTGAACAAAGCTTTACTTGCCATAAAATATCTTAATGCCTCGTTAGGGGTAGTATGTGATATATATACAATTATGATTCCAGCCCTCTCTACAGTAGCAATAATAGCTACAACAATAGCTGCAACTATCAAAGGGACCATAAAAAATGACAACAGTTTCACCACAGCTGTAACTGCAGAAGAGACTGCAGTAGTAGTCTTAGCTCTCACCGCAACAGGGACAACAGCAGCAACCACACTTAGTTCACATCAAAGGCCACAGCTGCCACCATGACAGGGCCACCTGCAGCCTCAACAGGAGCCACAACAGCAACCACAGCTGTAATCACGGTGGGGACAATAGCAGTAAAGACATCTGCCACAACAGCAGAGACGACATCAGCAACAACGACTGCCTCAATAGCAACACCTACATTTGTCACCATGGCAGGGATAAATGCAGCTGCCAGCACTGTGAGGGCCACAACAGCAACCACTCATATAACCACTGTACTGATCACAGAAGCGATCTCAGCTGCCGCCATAGCAGTACAAAAAGAACAACTGCTGCCATCAATGCAAGGACAAAAACAGTTACCACTGCTCTAACCACAGCAAGGACAACAAGAGCTGCTACAAGAGCATGAGCCACAGCAGTCTCCAATGTTGTCCTCACAGCAGGTTACACAACAACAGCTCCATCCACAGCAGCAAAGCAGAGACCACAGTAGCAACAAAAGCTGCAAATACAGCAGGGGCCACAACAGTGACCTCTACTCTAATGATACAAGAAATCATGGTAGTGACAATAGTTGCCACCACAGCCAGTACCAGAGCAATGGCCACAACTGTACCCATAGCAGGGACCACAGCCTCAACCAGAGCTACTACCACAGGTACATAAACACAGCTACAATAGCTCCAACCACAGCAGCAATAAGAGAAGCCATAACACAAGTGACCATAGCCACTATCTCTTTAGCAGCAATAGCTGTAACAATTGTTGCAAGCACAAAAGGGACAAAACGGTTAATCACAGCTTTCACCACAGCTGTAACTGCTGCAGGGACCACAACAATAACCACAGATGCCACAAGTAAGCTGGCAACAGCATCAAGCATAGCTTTCACCACATCTGCTACTACAGCACTGACAACAGTGATCATAACAGCAGGGGCAACAGCGGAAACCACAAATGTAACCACAGAGAGAACTACACAGCAACAAATTCTACCTCCACACTGTGGATAATGGAAACAGGAGCAGTTGTCATGACATCTGTGACCACATCAGCCACCAAGGCAGGGACAGCATAGCTACCATATCAGCACATGCCACAACAGCAAACACTGCTGTAAGCAAATCAGGGACCGCAGCACTGGTCAAAGTTGCCATCATGGCAGGAATAACAGCAGTTATAGTGGCTGCATGCAAGGAAGACCAACAGCAGTGACCACTTCTAGTACAACAGGAAAAACAGCAATAACTGCTGCCACAACAGCTGGAACAACAATAGAAGCAACAGCTGCTACCACAGCAGAGACAAAATCTGCAACTACAGCTGCCTGAACAGCTGCATAAGCAGCCACAAAAGCCATTACCACAGAAGCAACCTGCTGCCAGAGCAGCAAAACCGTGGGCAAAAAAGCAGGTACCAAAGCAGCAACCACAGATGTAATAACAACCCGTCCCATGACAGGAACCAGAGAAGTGCCCACTACTGTAACCTCAGCAGATATTACAGCTACTACCGGGGCTGCCACCTTTGCAGCAACAATTACAAAGGCAGCAGCAACTTATACCACAATGGGTACCACTGCGTCAACTATATTGATTACTACGGCCATGTCCACATTCCATCAGCAATTGCATCAGTAGTTACAAACACAGCAGGCACCACTGTAGTGACAACAATTTCCACCACTGCTATAACCTCAGTGGGGAAAACAGTAGCGACCATAGCAGCCATCGTAACATAGCCCTAGCAGCGACTAAAGTTGAAATCACAGCAAAGACACTACCTGCCACCAAAGTAAGGAATTAAATAGTGACATCTAACCAGAGCAGAGACCATCATGGCAGAAAGAACACTGGTCAGGGCTTCAGGGAACACAGTAGCTGCAACTACAGTCACCACAGCTACGACTCAGCATTCACCACAGATGCCTGCACAGCAGTGATAACAGTATCAATGACTGTTGCCAGCAAAGAAGAACAACATTGCCACAATTGTAACCAAAGCTGGGACAACAGCAACAATAGCTGCCATGACTGCAGTAACCACAGCAGTGACAGCAACTGTGTCAACACCAAGTACAGCCACATCAATAAATATCAGCAAGGTGGGAACAACAGCAGCGAGGAACATTGCAATTTTGGAGAAAAAATTAAAATAGTGACTGAAATAAATGCCTGAGTTAATCTCAGCCACTAATAATCCAGACTGCATTCCAGTCCAGTGTGTATTCGGATCATGTTCACACTTGAGGCAGGGTCCAACCATATGCAAATCAGTCTATGTCCTGCTCCAGCTGCAACTGCTAAGTCATGTTTCCTCTGAATGGGAACACAAACAACCTGGTGGGCCTCACTGTTGAGGTGGCAAGAACAGGATTCTTGTGCTGCTATACACTTTGAGCTTAGGACCTTTAACTACGAAACATAGTCAAGCATTGGCAAATAAAATAGCTCTTTCTTATTGTGCTAATGTATGTATGTACACACCTTCACAGGCTATTTGTGCCTCGTCTCTTTTTGTCTCTCCATTGTCTGTACCTTGTTTTTTTATTTCCAAGCTCATGTGGTCATGCAGCATGTTACACAGTGAAACAGTATTGGTTGTTCACATTTGCACTTGCCTGTTCTTCCATGTATTAGCCCAATAAAGAAAAACCTGTTGGCTTTGCCAATGCTGATTCCCTTTGGTTGTGGGGTTGGCTTTGAGAGGCAGTGAGTTAATAACAAGCATTTGCACTGTAATCGGTCTCGCCTTTGGGACATTATATGTATTTAGCTATGCAGCACATTAGCCTGGGTGCTGAAACATCTACTGTTCTTTAACATGGAGGGAAAGTAAGCACCAAACTGCGTGACACTCCAGGTATTGGAACACATGGAGAGAAATATTGCCTTTCAGCGGGAAATGGTATAGTCCAAAGATCTGTTTTTAATATGAAATCAGGGCCATCGGTGGTCATATCACTGAAAATACAAGATTTGAAAAAAGTATTATTGTCTACGGGTGCTCGTGGAAGTCAATTTCTATGGGCTGGAATCTAGAGAATGCTAAAGTGATTCTGGTATTTTACTGACCTCTGCTGGTCGTTTTCTATCAAGAAAGTTAAAAAGAGGCAGTTGCCAGAAACATTAAAAAAAAGAAAGTCCCTCAGCAGAAAGCAATTCTGGTATTTTACTAACCTCTACTGGTCGCTTTCTATCAAGACAGTTAAATAGAGGCAGTTGAACAAGCAGAAAGCAATTCTGGTATTTTACTGACCTCTACTGGTCGTTTTCTATCAAGACAGTTAAATAGAGGCAGTTGAACACAAAAAAAGTCCCTAAGCGGAAGCAGACAAGTCCTAGGGCTGATCTCCAGAGCCCATAAAGTACATACACATATAAGTATATACTAAAGTATATACAAGAGGTCTCGAATGCTCGACCTAAAAAAGAAGGTACTTTTGAAGGTGGAAAGCACAAGTGACTTTTGTGCACAGGCAAATAGCTAATGGGCAGGATTTAAAAGTGCTGGGGATTTTTGGATTAGGTTGCATGAGGCAGAATAACATTTTCAGACCACATGTTTTAGGAATAAAAAATAGCAATGCGGACACCTTGTCTTTTTCACACTAGAAGAGTTTCTATGGCAGGGGTCTCCAACGGGTAGCTCAGGAGCTACTGGAAGCTCGACAGTACCCTGATAGTAGCTACCTGAACTGCAGCCCAGCAGGCTATGTAATTCAGAGGGTCTGGAACCATTGAGGAAGACAGCACTACACATCTCTGGGCCACTTAATGTGGCAGCCAGCCAAATCAATGTCGAACCCACAGCGTACACACAAACACACAGTGACACTCGGGAGACGTACAGCATGACCACCTGTCTACTCTCTCAATTTAGTACGTCTCGTAGAGATTTGTCACTTTTCTAGCCCCACTCTTATCAATCATACAGTGCATGTGAAAAAACACAAGATGTTCTTACAATATTATTTACTTAAAATGAAAATGTCAAATTTGATAGAAAAGTGTGTATTTGAGAAAGTGATATGCTGATTTTTGAAAACAAAATGATTGAAAATCCAAAACATTTGAAGCTGCTCTTTGAATTATAATTCATGGTGTGTTTGGCAGATTTATAGTTCTTAGTATTTCCTTTGTGCTGATGTGCTGTTATTTCATTAATCATGTTGAGGCATTTTATATTGATCTAGCTTTTCACAACATTGTTGTTGGTAATCCCGCTTTATCTGGGTTGTCAGTGTCTGTCACAATATCAAGTTTTAAATAGCATCCTGTCAAAATATTGTATCCTGAAAATTGACAGCCACTACATCATGAATTTAAGTATATATAGGAAAGTCACATTTTATTTACATTCTTAAGTTCATATTTATGTATCCTGAAGCTATATCTATATAACAGTAATTCTGCAAGGAGTGGTTGATACTGTGGTCATATTTGTTGGGGTCACTACTACAACAGTGATCAAAATAATCAGTACCTCAAGACTATTGTCACAGATCACAAGTAGCTCTCATTGTAGGAAAGGTTGGAGGCCCCATTCTATGGGCTGTCACCAGAAGCTGATTGAGATACAACACGCAATAGGTGATGCAATGTTCTGCAGCTGATAGATAAGCCATCAGAAGTTTCAGTAAGGACTGGTTCTAGGAAAGTCTGGAAAGAGAGTATGGAGACATGGCTTAGAATTTGTTAAAAAGCATTAACTCACATCTAAGAAGTATGACACGCATTGCCGGATACCAACATTATATGAACAGAACTATAAGAGGAGAGTATTGAGGTTGGCCTTCAAGCCCAATGGAAATAATAGGCTAGGAAAGCATAACCTTGAGATGAGGTCTTTTTGCAAGAAAGACAGTGTGGAGAGCCTTCTGGACATAGAAATGAGATATAAGAATTTATTTTTCTCAGTGAGAATGACATGCCTGTTTCCTTCATGAAAATTGAGCCGTTTGAAATTTATGTGGTGAGATTCTGGGTATGACATGAGAAAGGTCATTAAACACATGAGGAGAGGGGGTTTCTTGTGTTCAAGGTTTTCTTGTTGATGTTTTCGGAATGGTACTACTGGGTATGGAAGGCATAGGAGTGGGCCTGATCACTGGGCTAACAGGCAAGCTCTGAGGTCTTTGGGACATGTGGACACAGTAGGCTTTAGCGGACTGGTTGCTCCAAGAGCGATGATAAGGAACGACAAGTAAGTCCGTTTTTATATAGCGCAGCTACTCACCCTTACGGGTCTCAAGGCGCTGGGGGCCGTCGTGGAAATTAAGTGAGCTATTGCCCAGAGTCACATGGTGCTGAGCTGAGCTGCCGCCAGAGCCGGAGATCGAACCGTGAACCCTGTGCTCCGAAGTCAGCTGCCCTGGCCGCTGCACCACTCCTTCTGGACAAGTAGGTTCCAGAAGTGAGCAATGAATGTTAGGTGGGCATTGGAGAGGTTTCCTCAACAGTAAGAGCAAGAAGTTGGTTAGAAGATAGTAGGACTTGTAGCCCAGGTTGATTTTAGACAAACAGGGGAACCGGTAGGCCCAAGGAAGTTGGTAATTTAGGGTATTAGTAATGGGAATGGGAGGGATTTTATATTAGGATCATTGTTTACTTTAGTATGTGAGATACTGTAGCCAGGTACTACAGATATTATTGTAATGGGCAGATCTTTATCATTAAAGCATAATTTAATCACAAAATCACAGGAAAGCGGCATTACAGTCATCAGGTAGTGAAAGCGCAAATACATCTATCTACGCACAAGCTGAAAAGTTTACAAAACTCATTATGTAGCTGTGCAAATAGAGATCATTTCACTGTAATTGTAATTGTGTTTATATAGCGTTTACTACCCCTGACAAGGTGTCGAAGCGCTTTTCGCAACTAGCATGTTGCTCCAGAGTCTAAAGTGGATAAGTGGTGGATTAGAATAGGAAAAGTGAGTTTTTATTTCAAGCAGTGGACATTTTGATCTGTTAGTTGGACTGAAAAGGATAAAGGGGGGATAGAGGAGGGAAAAGTAAAGAAAGTGTTATTTGGTAGTTCATAGTAGTAAAATGAGGTTTGTGATGAGTCAAGGGAGGGATAGAGGAGGGAAGAGTCTAGAAAGGGTTATTAGGGTGATCATAGTAGTACAATGAGGTTTGGGATGAGTCAGAGAGTGAAGGTAGAAAATATATTGTAAGGGGTATAGGATGAGACATAGAGTAGTAAATTAGAGAGAGTTGAAGGTTTATTTCCCCACAGAAGGAGTAAAGGAATAAAAATATAGATACATAACTACATAGAAAAGTATACATGTATACATAGAAAAAAATAAAGAGGGGGCAGAGATGGCGCTAGTGTGAGTTTCTCCCTTTCCAGTTTCCACGCCACACATCACACGCCGGAGTTCTGGCAGTCGGCAATTGACTAGCTGACCTGTAACTGACCTGCAGCCTCTTTCAAACTGATGTCCGTGGCGGCGTTTGAACTCGAGCTGGATATTCAATCACCCGGAGCCCTTGTCCAGTTCTTTAGCAGCGGAGGCCCGCGAACTAGAATTCTTGCCTCGTTACGCCTAATCTACCGGACTATCAACACTCTGGTCAAGGGGCGAGCGGCGGTAGCCGCGATAGTCTGGGCGCGAGTCTGTCCCAGGCTGCTGGCGAAAGGCGACAGAGTGGGGGCTGCAGTGCCGACAGCAGCGCACAGGAGAGAACAAATTATGACCACCCGGGGACAGAAAAGCAGCAGGACGAAAGCGGCTTCTAATCCAGTGGGGGCTGAGAGGGAAAATGCGGAAACAATGGCAGAGAAAAGGACAGAGAAAATAGACTCTCTACCTAAAGGTAAACAAGATGCGGGGAACTGTAAAAAAAATGTGGGGAAGATTGGAGGAGCTAATCTTCCAAAAGAAAATGCCACAGGAGGAACAGGCTTATCATCCTCCATTGCTAAACATTTTTTTGCAGTTAAGGGTTCCTCTATCTCTACTGACTCAAACATACCCGCTAGCGACCCTAACAATTCAAAAGTGATTAGCCAGGAGGTCGTTGAGCTAGGGGCCATTCAGCAGATTGCTCCGACCGTACAGCCAGTCTCTGTGGACGCCAGGAGCGATACTAGGAATGAGGGGGGTAGCGAGAATGTGGTAACGTTAGCCCCGGAATCGTCTGTCTGTACCCCAGATACTGTCCCCGCTGCACCTGCTATGTCTGCTATGTCTGATAACGAAGAAGTGGACAAGGCCCTCCTGGGGGAAAAGGGTGTCGAGACTTGCAATCACCATGCAGCGAATGGCTGTCCTGGACATATAGCCCCGCAGACCCCGGACTAAGCCGCTGAAAACTTTTTCTCGGTCTCTGATGGCTCCCTATCTGGTACAGAGAATGATTATATTTGCACTTCAGAAAGCAGCAAATCAGAAGATAACGACTCTGACCCTGCAATCAGAACCATTCAGCAAAAGAAGAAACCTAGGAGTAAAAGACGTAGCCAGCTGAAGTGGGACTACTCTGATTCCCACGGTTCATTTCCTAGGGGGATCCCCCCAATCTTCAGCTTGAAGAGAGCCCACAGTCGACCATTGGTCATACGACCGAGCCGTCTCTGGCCTCTATACTGGATTCTATTAAGCAGTTCCAAGAAGAAGTGAGATCGGACAGTCTAGCCGCCAAGAGTGCTTCCAAAAAACTTCAAGGGGGTATCAGAAAATTAAATAAGATCTGTACTGATATTGGCGATCGGGTCTCAATGGTGGAAGCACGGACGGAGTCTCTGGAAACAGAAATAACCAACGTAAGGGACCAAGGAACATCTCATGCTGCCTTCCTAACTGACTTAATGTCCAAGCTAGAGGAACAGGAAAACAGATCACGAAGAAACAACTTGAGACTGTTGGGAATCCCTGAAGGGGTCAAGGGGGATGACCCCAGAGGGTATATTGTTAAGTTGCTCCGTGCTGCCTTTCCGTCGCAGACTAGCTGGAACTGGGATCAAGAGATCAAGAGGGCACACCGCTTTCCATTCAATCTAAAGCAGCGGCGTGATGGTAGTAGCTTTGTCAACGATAAACCTAGGGTCTTTTTAGGTTTTTTTGGGAACTTTCTTTTGAGACAGCTGGTATTCGATCAGGCCAGGCCAAACTCCCAAAAAGTTGTTGACGGAATACATTTTTTTTCTAAACCAGACTACTGCCATGCAACAGTCGAGCATAGCTGGCGGTTGCGCCAACTGATAGCCCCTCTCCAGCAGCAAGGAGCCCAGGTATTCTTAATGAACCCAGCCAGGCTGAAAGTGATATTCGACGGTACGACGTGGGTGTTTCTGTCTGAAATCAAGGCTGAAGAATACTTAAAAGACATTACGGGAAGAAAAAGACTGAACTAAGTCAGAGATATTTATCCAGCTCAACGGAATAATTTCTGCTGGGGCCCTAATCATCACCTTTTTTTTTTTTTTTTTCTCTCCTTTTCTCTCTTTTGCTTCTTCTTTTTTTTTCCCTCTTCTCTTTTTTTTCTTTATTTTCTCTTCACTGCCTGCTCGGGCGTACCAGTCTAGCCGAAGCCAACAGATAAATTGCCAACAGATAAACTGCTAAGTGGCTTGGCGACTGGAGCTCACACATGCTCACCATCATTCAGGGCTTCCTGACTGCTTTTGTTTGGGGGGGGTGGTAATGCACGCAGTGGAGGGAAAAATATTGTCTTGTGTTGAAATTTTGGGTGGTTACGTTCAGAAGGGATCTAGGAAACTTACCATATACGATGAGAGTTAGAAAGGCGGAAAGTGGAGGGAGGGGTGGAGAGGGGGAGGGGGCACGGAATTTGGTAGGGGGTTTGGGGGGCTGAGGGGAGGGGAGGGGAGGGGGAGGGATTCGGGGGTCTGGGGGGAAGGGGAAGAAGTAATCACATACTGTCTAGTTGTCAGTAGAAGTATGTCTCTTAGTGATAGCCAAAATGCGGCCTCAAAAAAGGGGTCCCGGACAATAATATAGGGCCAAGGTATCTTCAAGCTGATAATGGGTACGTTTAATAAACTTAGAATCGTCTCGTTGAACATTTGTGGCTTAAATGATCTAGGGAAAAGGCAAAACGCTGCTCAAGTCTTACGATTAATGGGGGCGGACATTGTCTGCCTACAGGAGACACACATAGAAGGGGCCCAAAAATCTCTGTTGAACTCTCTGGGTTAAAAAAGTTATCGGGGCAACTTCACAAGGGGCCAGGGTCAAGGGTATTGGGATCCTGGTCTCAAAAAGATTACCTTTGGTAGTTAACCAAGTTAAAACCGACTCTCTAGGCAGATGGGTGATAGTCAGATGCTCTCTCCCCTCCAACTTTGTTTTTACAATCTGTTCTATCTATGGAAGCAATCTAGACGACCTGGGGATAATTAACGGAGTAAATGAGGAATTAGCACTTTGGCCATTACCTATAATTTTATGTGGCGATTTAAATCTAAATTTACCTAGCTCATGGAAACCTGATCAGTCCTGGACCTAAAGGGGTCGGAAACCTAAGGTTTTTCAGGCAGTGCTCAATCTGATTAGTACCCACGGCTTAAAAGATGTTTGGGCACACCTGAAATCTGATCAAGATGGTTCTACTTATTTCTCTGCTCCCCATCTGTCCTTGGCTCGGCTTGATTACTTTCTAGTTTCATCCTCTTTGGTACTTGACTGTTCCATCGATATTACTCCTCGACTCCTTTCAGATCACAATCCACTTATTTTAAGTCTAGACGGTTGGGGAGATAGAGGGCCAAGTACGAATTGGACCTTTGAAAGAGCATTGTTATATGACAACAACTATCGGGAATATATGAAAGGCTGGATCCACGAATTTCTGGCTATAAACGTCGGGACAACTCCGGTAATGGTAGTATGGGATACATTAAAGGCTGCCATAAGGGGGGAGACGCTCCAATTTTCTATTAGAAGGAATAAAAAAGAGAAAGCACAGGTTAACCTTTCGCAAGACCAAATGATAAAAGCCGAAAAGGAACTAATACAGGCTGTCCAGTCAGGAACAGGAATCGAACAGGCACAGATAATGGTGACGGTCGCCAAGGCAGAGATGGGAACTGTACTAGCTGAGAGAACAGCAGCAAAATGGGCCTCGTCCAGAGAGAGGCTATACGAATGTAGTGAACTCATTGGCCGCCAACTGGCTATCTCCACCTGGCAACAGGTGACCGCTAACGCAATCTCCTCAATCCAAACTAGCTCTGAAGGGATAACCAGCGATCCTATAAAAATAGAGGAGGCTTTTAGGGAATTTTACGAGAAATTATACACCGAAGAAATTATCAGGCCCGCAGAATATAGACAAAACAAGATTAATAGCTATTTGGAGGGAATACCGGCCGCTGAACTCAATGGTGAGAGCCGCGATCAATTGGAAATCTCCCCAGATTGGGATGAAATTGCCACTGCACTAGCAAGCCTCCCTGATGGCAAAGCCTCTGGAGAGGACGGCATTCCAGTCGAATTTTATAAAAAAAATTCACAGCAGATAAAAGATTTTTTTCTAGACGTAGTCATTTCCATTTTTAACGGGTCCCTTCCACTGCGGTCTTGGTCTACCGCAAAGATTGTAATATTCCCTAAAAAAGACAAGTCACCTCTGGAGATGTCTTCATACAGACCCATAACCCTCATTAATACAGATTCTAAAATATTCTCCAAAATTATAGCGTCTAGATTATCTTTAAATATTGAGTCTCTTGTTTCTAACTGGCAGCATGGGTTCATCCCGAAAAAGGGCACCACTGAGCACATCCGTCGGACTATCACTTTATTTGACACCGCCAAAGTGGCAGGAGGCCAGATCGCACTAATCCTTTTGGACGCAGAAAAAGCGTTTGATCGGGTCTCCTGGCAATTTCTTTGGGGGTTCATGCGGCGGATCGGCTTCGGCCCTAGGTTATTATCGGTATTGCAGGCATTATACCAGAACCCCACAGCTAGAATCTCAATTAACGGACGCTTGACTGAACAGATAAAGATTTCACGAGGGACACGACAAGGGTGCCCTTGCTCCCCGCTGCTCTTCGCCCTGTATATTGATCCTTTGATTAAAAAAAATTGAGCTTAACCCCGAAATAATAGCGGTAAGTAGGTTCGGCATCGATACAAAGATCATGGCTTATGCTGACGATCCAGCCATAATAACTCCGGAACCCAAAAGGGCCATTACGGCTATAGAACTGGAGGCCCAAAAATTTGGGCAGATATCCGGATATGCTCTCAATAAAGCAAAAACACAGATTGTTTTAAATGAGAAAATAAACTGGACTGACGACAGAGTAACCCAGAAGGCCAAATACCTAGGGGTCAATATAGTCTCCGACCTGGATTTAATCGTTAAAGAAAATTTGACCCTGTTAGCAGCTGACATGAAAAAGTCACTCCAAAAAATCAACAATTTACACTTGACAATTGTAGGGAGATGCAATGTTCTAAAAATGTCCTTCTTTCCCAAACTACTTTATTTTTTTAGGACAATTCCGTTAGAATTTAATAATAAGACGCTGCTCATATTTGAACAAATCTTTTCTCAATTCATTTGGGCCTACTCACAGCCTAGAAGGGCTTTTAAATTTCTCTCACTACCCAGAGATAGAGGAGGGTGGGCTCTACCCAATATAAAATTGTATTATTGGGCTGCCGTCCTTCAATTTAGTTCCGAGTTATTGCATGATCATCCCGTCGATAACCCCTCTGGATTGCCATCTCCCTATATATCTTTACTGGGGGAAAGTGTCAAGGGTTGTCTTTGGCGTCAGCTGGAACTTGCCTACTACAAATGAGTTAGATTCAAGACTTTGATCAATGTTTACAAGGTTTTTTCGAACGTACGCAAATTACTTGGACTTGCGAAGCTAAACCATTATACCCCTATTCGGAATAACAATAACTTACCACTTATCTTCCAAGAAATATACCTTCAACAGTGGTACCAAGCCGGTATCACAAAAATGGGAGACTTGATTACTTCCAAAGGTATCTGGCCCTTCAGCATTCTTAAAACCCGCTATAACCTTGGCAACAATCAGCTATTCCAGTATAATGCGATTACAGGTTACTTAACTAACAAAACTGGCGGACCAGCAGGGTTAGCTAAGATTGACCTCATAGAAAAAATCCTAGGGCCCAGTATACCACGGATTGGAAATATCTATTCAATGTTAAATCAACGAAGGCCTGACGATGTAAGTAAAATAGATGAAAAGTGGCAGTTGAGGCTGAATGCCCCACCCAACACCTTTTGTCATGCCCTAAGTCTGGCACAGACCCATTTACTGTCATCTAAACTGCAAGCACAATTTTATAAACCAGTTTACTTTCTATACATAACCCCTCGTAGAATTGCTAAATGGGGCACTGGCAGTGGTACAACGTGTCCGAGATGCGCCGAGTACAGCGCAGATTCTGTCCACATGTTTGCCATGTGCCCTAAATTAGATTCATTGCTGGAAGTAGTACAGCAGTTTATGGGTAGGGTTCTATCACAAGACTTTCAATTGGCACCAACCATTATAATGCTCGGGCTGCATGACACGATCGATCTGAAAACAGGGGGAGCTTTTCTGTTTGTGGCAATGACTATTCTTAGGATATGCATCGCCTCACACTGGAAGGACCTGAATCCTCCCACGTTTGCTCAATGGCAGGCTCGATTGTTTGCCACCTACAAATTAGAGAAGGCTATATATGCCAAAAAAGGCAAGCGTGGGAAAAAAAAGGGGTTAGAGATATGGGACCCCCTAACTAGGTGGCTTAGAACACTGAATGTACTGGAATAACCGTATTGCTACTTATTTTTTGGTCTTTATGAGGTTCTTATGTCTTTTTTTCCCGCCCTCCCTTTGGCGAACTTCTTTCTACCTCTCCCCCGTCCTTCTCCCTCCCCTCTCCGAAGTATTCCCCTTCCTACCCTCCTTTTTTTTTTTTTCTCTGTTTCCTTTGCCCTTTCTCAATTTGCTAGTTGCTCTGTTTTTGTTCTTTCCCTGATACTATAATCCCTTCGTTGCAGGATTTTATACTAGTGTAAATACTGCTAGGCTGATTCACTATTATGGTGTTTCCCACTGCTTGTCACACTCTTTTGTTATTTCTGATGGACTGGGGTTGGGGGGAGGGGGCGGGGCCTGGTTTGGTGGGGAATGTATTGACTCTGTAATGCACCGTAAGGTTTAAAAAAAAAGAAAAGAAATTATTATTGAAAAAAAAAAAAAAAGAGATAGAACGTATTATATAAAGTCCCATATGTACATGTATGGATAAATAGCTAGAGACTCCGACTTTCAAGTGTTGATGTACATAAGGCTAATTTATTTATGTATTTGTACTCTTTTTTGGGGAGAAATTGTATGTTCTTTTTAATGTTTATTTATTTATATTTATTTATTTAGATTTTAGATTTTCACCCAATGTTTCAATAGTGAAGTACTTATAGACACAATTGTTATCACCATATTTACACATTATGATAGATAAAATAAAATAAGACCGGGACCCATAAGCATATAATCCAATAATTTACATAATGTATCACACATTGTGATATATAAAAAATAAAACAGGGACCCATAAAGCTACAATCATATAACTTAGGTGTAAACTATGAAGTGATCTATATACATGTTAAGCATACAATAAGATATATATATATTTATTAACCAAAGTAATATATACATTTGTTAAGCAGACCCATAAGAATATCTACATACTTTTAAACCATATCTAATATGTATATTTGTACAAAGAACTGTATATTTCTAAATACATACATATACCCAAATTACACATGTTTACATGCACAGGCATATGCTGTTCGTTTGTGTTTTGAGTATGGTGGTATTGTAGGAAAGGGCCACCTCTTGAGTAGTCTTTTGAATATAAGATATTTATCTGTGGATCATATGTTGAGGGTGATGAATTCCATAGTTTGGCTGCTTGAAGAGAGAAAGATGTACCACCTATGGTTTTTTTCTTGTATGGTGGGGTTTTGAGGAGAGGTGCCAATCTGTAGTGGATGTTCCTTTGTTGTATGTATTTGGTGATTTTATTCCTGATGAAAAAGAAGTCCTGTTCCATGTATTGCTTTGTGGGTGAAACAAAGCAGCTTGAAGGCGGATCTTCTGGCAACCGGTAACTAATGTAGGGCACTGAAGGCAGGGGAGATGTTGGTTTGTGGCTTTACATATAGGAGTAATGTGGCAGCAGAGTTCTGAATTCATTGTAGTCTTTTCATAGTTGATAAAGATGATCCATGATAGAGGCCATTGGTGTAACCAAGTTTAGACAGTGCAAGAGAGATGATAGCCTAGACATTGGGTGGAAATCCCAGGTGGGGAAAGATGCGTTGCAGGCTTTTCATAGTAATGACGCTTGACCTTGCTAACTTATCCACTTGGGCATTCATTGATAGCTTTGAGTCTATGGTAATCCACGGTTTCTTACTTCCTTGGATACTTTAGAAAGTGTGGTCCCACATCGTCAGGCCAGGTGCCAATTGGGTCATAATTGTTCCCATTGCCACATGTGAGCATTTCAGTTTTGGACGCATTCAAATTGAGATGGCTCCATGTCATCCACTGTTAAACAGCTCGCAGACTACTTAAGATGTTTTACTTTCCAATGTCTTTGGGACTTTCCAGTTTAAGAAGTATTTATGTGTCACCTGTGTAGTTATAGCATGTGAGCTGAAAATCATTGATCATTGCCGATAACGACTTCATGTAGATCTTGAAAAGCATGGGTGAGATGATAGAGCCTTGAGGAACCCCAGCTTTTGTGAGGTACACTTTGGATGAGAATGGGGTGTATGGATGACCTTTGTCCTGTTTTGACGGTAGGATGTGATTCATTTGAGAGCAGCCCCCTCTATGCTGGCTTCCTAGAGTCTTTGGATTAGAGTGTCATGATGAACTGTATCAAAGGCAGCTTAAACATTTAAGAGAAGTAGTGCAGTGACCCCATTCCGGTGTATTGTATTTTTAAGGTCATACCAGATGGTGATGAGGACACATTATGTGCCTCATCCTAGATGGAATCCTGTTTGGAAATCAGACAGTTTGGTGTTTATCTTCAATGAATTGTGACATCTGGGTGAATGCCACTGTGTGGTACTGCATGTTTTTAAATGGTTAAAAACACATCATAAAATTTGGATCATGTAGCTGGTCACAGAGCCCTTTGAGGTACAATACAGTAACTTGCCTCCATTTAATTTTTTCTTTGGCTGACTGTGCTTTTTTCTTTACTGTAACAGACAGACCCAGAAATGATGGAGTAGAGCTATGGGAATTGTAGTCTCCATTTGATGGCTGATTGGCATCTTTCACATTTACTATTATGATGTCCATGTGATGGTAAGACAAGATTCATGAACAAGCATTGGCTTTTAATAGCTCCTCAGCTAATAATAGGTTTAGGCAATCAGTTAGTCATCATAAATGTATTTTGCCACTTATCCTAGTTCTCATCGATCCATTCATCAGCCCATTGACTCATTCTTGCATTCATCTACTTACACAGCCACAATAAACTGAGACACACACTCAACAACATATGCAAAGTAAATTACATGCATATAAGCAGAAAAAGAAAGCATGCTGCTGCATAAACATGGCAGGCATATACTTGCAATAACAAATGAAATAAAATGTAGCAGCAGGTGGCTGTTTTGCAATAGTATTGTACTTGTTGTTTTGAAATCTTTCATGGGTGCTTCATTTAGTACCAATAGTTTAATACTATACCCAAATGGTGGCCTGTTCTAGCTGCTGTGGTCTCGCAGGATGTGGCGCATTGCAGATTAAGTGAAATGCCAGCAAGCATCCTGTTGGTTCTGACTGGAGAGCTATAATATGCTCCAAAATAATTAAAGTAAAAAAATGCGAAAGACAGAAAGGAGAGGGAAAAATGAAAAATTGAAGGACCGGCCTGCCAGTCCTTGTGCTGAAGCACTCTCATTTTCAAGTGGGTGTGCACATGATCAGTAAAACTATGTCAACCATTGGACAATACAGCCAATGTCTGAAGAGGCTGACCCATTACCCCATGCTGAATATTATCATGGATGGAAGCAAAGTGCATCAGCCATTGGTTTTGCGTGACTGTATTTTTAATTTTCTGATGTCTGATCTGATTTTTTTCTTTCGCTTTTTTGTGTACCAGGGCCTTATGTATTTTCAAGGGAAATGGGGGGGGGGGCAAGTGGCCCGCTTCCCCAAGCCTTATTAGGCCCTGGGCACCCCATCCCCAGGACCTTTATTTTTTTTAAAAGGGAGGGGGGCGAATAGCCGCTCTCTCTGAGCCTATTTTAGTCACGGGATCCCCACCCCCAGGGGCCCAATGTGATAATTAACAGGAGTCACACTCCCCCTTCTGAGCTGTTAAAAGGGCCTGGAGACCCCACCCCCAGGGCTGTGTTTTTTAAAAGAGGAGGGGGTGCCTGACCCCACTCACTGAGCCTTTAAAAGGCCCTGGGGACCCCATTGGTCATGGCCACTACTTAAGTTTAGGGGGTGGGGGCCACACGCCCCCCTCCTGAGCCTTTAAAAGACACTGGGGACCCCACCCCCAAAGCCATGTTTTTTAAAGGGGAGGGGGCCATGCGGCCACCCTCCCAGAGCATTTAAAAGACACTGGGGACCCCATCCCCCAGGGTCACTACTTATGTTTGAGGGGAGGGGCCCACCCTAGCCAAGCCTTAAAAAGGGCCTTGGGACCCCACCACCAGGGCCATTTTTTTTAAGGGTCAGTTTATGCTGTAGCCCTGTCTATGGGGATTTGGCATTTGTTTCTTGGCCCCTGCTTGCCGGATCACCCTGAAACTTTCCTTGCACAAACTAGTCAAAAAGCAACACCGTTTTGGAAGGTTTTTTGGACATTCATTGAATGTTTCTAAAGTTATGTGCAACACATAAATCGGTTTTCGTATGGAACAACTGACCTAACTATAACTGTATATATATTTATTTATTTATATATGCTTGTGAAGATTAACTCAAATAATACATTGTAAATTAATGTACTTCACATGAAATATAAACATAAATATGGCAGACAATACTTGACAAGGAAAGAGACATAACAATGTGCGGTCTAGTTGTTTTTAATAGATGTAAAAATTATGGCTACAATTGATGTAGTTTCATTATATACTTCTATCAGACATAGGGATGGAATAAAAGCAGTCAAACATTTCCTACATGATAGATTGATTAATCATTTGAAATGAAAAATAGATTTCTAGCTAGGGGATAACCACTGGCAGTAATACAAGAAGCCATGGAAAGAACACAGAAGGAAAGCAAGAAGTGAACTTTTGATACCAAAGAAAGAATTCCTTGAAAGGGGAGAAGACAAAATGTGGTTTAATATGGATTATAACATGCAACATAAGGACACTAAACAAATAATTCAAACAAACTGGAGGATACTACAATCCGATGAGACACTTAACATAGTTCTGTTGGATCATCCAAACATCACTTACAGAAAAGTTGCCTCATTAGAAGATATTTGAACACAAATTCACTAGTTTGCTGAAACAGGGAGAATAACGAATTGGCTAAGTCAGCCAGGTTTCTGGAAGTGTTCCAAAAGCAAGACCTGTGAACATGGAACTAATCAAAAGGATAACAGACTACATAATGGCAGAACTGAAAAAATAAAAGAACACATTAACTGCAACACAGTCTTTGTGGTGTATGTTTTAGTGTGCCCCTGTAAGAAGTATTATGTTGGTAGCACTATAAAGTCAGACTGAGAATTTTGCAACATTTTCGAGCAGTAAAAAATAGAGACTATTCATATCCAATTGCAAAGCATTTCTGGGAAGAACATCAAGGTGATATTAAAGAATTACAGTATTTTGGGCTCAAGCAGATAAAGAAAAATAAAAGAGGTGGAGATAGACAGGTATTGCTGAGAAGAATGGAGTCGAGATTGATCATTTTAATGGGAACAGAAACACCCATGGGACATAACTTGGATGTAGAATTACATGTACACCGCTAATACTGTTCCCAGCTGCAATTGTTAGAATATTGAACTTGTTCAAAACTCCAGGATTTCATCCAGAGGATGTACAGGCCTCATCCCAGAACGTGTTCATGATATGCATTGGTTAATGGGGGTCTTTGGAAAAAAGGATATAGAGGTTTTTTTTTAATCTTGGATGATTTTAGGAGGAAGATCTTAATATTCATATATGATCTAAAATATTTTGTTGCATGTGCACTTTAGGACATGATTCTAGATTTCTTGAGAATGAATATGGGTCATAATTGGAAGCTATCTTTGTATAGCAAATTCATACTTGTATGATATTTCATTGTACACATCTTTAAGAAATCGCAAAATGTAATGTATAGAAGCTGCTTATGCACTTGCACTTTATAATATCGTAGGCTGAGTTGTTGCCTAAATATTGTACTAAATAAGTTACTAATGCACTAGCACTTTACATCAGGACATGTTGCTGCTTATATTAGACATATGAATTATTGTTTGAGTATTCTCACTGTCTAGTATGTGCTGCTTTACTTCTTGACATTTGCACAACTTAGCTACTAATGCATTTACACTTTACTTTAGATTGAAAAATGCTGCTTTTCCAAATTCGATCTATGAATTATTCTGATTGCACTTTATTACTATCATCATCCTTTCCTTCTACTTTCCTCTTTTTCCATTTTTTGCTCCTCCCTCCTTGCATGAGAAGCACTTTACAGCAAGTTGCTAAACATGAATAATAACAAATACAGCTGCATTGTACAAGAAATTCTTTATCATCAACAGTACTTTACTGTGATTTGAATCTGAGGCAGAGATGAAATAATTTAAACAAGAAATAAACAATATTTGGTTGCCCATGCTAACTTTCTGCGCAGCTTGTGAAGATTAAGTCAAGTAATATATTGTAAATTAATGTACTTTACATGAAATATAAATGTAAATATGGAAGACATTACTTGACAAAGAAAGAGACATAACAATGTGTGGTCTAGTTGTTTTTAATAGATGTAAAAATGAATGATGGACCAAGGCCATGGGAACTTGAAAAAGGACAAGCTAGATGGCAGGACTCTATGGTCCTGTGGAGGCAAGCGCCAAAACCCACTGACTGTCCCTTTGTGATGCACTGGTGAATTAATAATAAAATCTAAAAAATTTCAACCCCGTGGTGCTGCTTCTGATTCCTGTCGACACCGAAGAGTTTTGAGTAATGGAGTCGTGAAAACACACACACATATATATATGCGTTTAAGTATGTATGCATGTATATATATACACATATATATATTCACTGAAAAAACCATAGGTTTCAGACACGTTATAGTTACAAATTAGCATTTAAAAAACCTTTGAAATTCACCGAAAAAACCATAGGTTTTAGGGACAGTTATAGTTACTTGGACATTGCACTCGTACAAAACCCGTGAAATTCCCCGTTATAGTTAGTTCAGCTAACTATAACTCGCGCCCCGCAATGCACTGCTGATGACGTCACATATTACATCACTCATGACATGGTCAGTGACATCACTGATGACATCACTGATGACATCTCAAATGACATCACTGATGACATCATCCAGTGACTGTGTGTTTCTCTAAAGTTTAAATATTTTTAATATATATAGGAAAAGACGTATTGAAGAATGAGTGGGTGTGTAAGTGTCTGTATGGATGATTTAGTAGGTGCGTGACTGACTGTATAAGTGAGTGATTTAACGTATCTTACTGAATGCATGGGTTAGTGACTAAACTGGGTGAATGTCTGTATCCGTCTGTCTGTTGCTGTGTAAGTGGCTGCATGTGTTTGTGAATAGCTACATGAGTGTCTATTTGAGTTATTGAATGCTTGTGTGAGTATCTGTATGGGTGCCTGAGTGTTTGTGTGGGAGGGGTGTGTGCGACTCTGTGCATAGATGTGTGAGTGGGTGATTCACTGGGTGGATGGTTTCAAGAGTGCATCTGTGATAGACTTTATGGGTGGGTAAGTGTGTGTAAGAGTGTGTTAGTGAGTGAATGTATGTCCCAGTGGTACATGTGTGAGTAACTACATATGTGAAAGGCAGTATATATGTGTGTTGGAGTATATAAATAGCTATAAGCGAGAGTGACTGATTGTGATAGTGGCTGTATGGATGAGTGTGTGCTTGTATCAGTGATTGTATAAGAGCGTAAGAATGTGCTAGTATTTGTATGAGTAAGTGAGCTGGTGTGTGTATAACTGTATAGGTGAGTAAATGGTAGTGTGTTTAATTATTTGCATGACTGACTAGGTGTGTGAGTATCTCTATGGATGAGTGGCGTTGTTTGAGTGTCTATATAGGAGTAAGAGTGCATATGATAGTCCTGTACTGAGTGACCGTAAGTATGAGTGACTGTACGGGTGAGTGAGTGGATGTGTGTGTGTAGACCTAAGAATCAGTGAGTGGGTATGTAGTTATTGGTGTTGGAGTGTCTATGGTTTTGCGAATGGCAGTCTGTAATTTAGAGTGGGTGTATCAAAGGTTATATTAGGGTGTGAGGAGGTGCATCAGATTATCACGTGGATGATGTCATCAGTGATGTCATTTGAGATGTCATCAGTGATGTCATCAGTGATGTCACTGACCATGTCATGAGTGATGTAATATGTGACGTCATCAGCAGTGCATTGCGGGGCGCGAGTTATAGTTAGCTGAACTAACTATAACGGGGGAATTTCACGGGTTTTGTACGAGTGCAATGTCCAAGTAACTATAACTGTCCCTAAAACCTATGGTTTTTTCAGTGAATTTCAAAGGTTTTTTAAATGCTAATTTGTAACTATAACGTGTCTGAAACCTATGGTTTTTTCAGTGAATTTCAAAGGTTTTTAAATGCTAATTTGTAACTATAACGTGTCTGAAACCTATGGTTTTTTCAGTGAATTTCAAAGGTTTTTTAAATGCTAATTTCTAACTATAACGTGCCTGAAACCTACGGTTTTTTCAGTGAATTTCAAAGGTTTTGTAAATGACAATTTTTAAATGTATTAATTGTTATATTAATTTTTTTCATACTGATTTACTACATTTTTAGAAACAATTTTTTTTTACATATTTTATTTTTTAAATTACATTGTAATTACATTATACATTACATTACAAAAAATACTTTATCAGAATGAATTACTTTAGTTTAAATACTTTGCAGATAGGCAATAGACTTTTAAGTACAGTAGTTACAGTTGTTGCAATGGGCAACACATTTTCAAACACAATGCAACATTCAGCTCAATGTGAATTTCTAGTTAAATGCAATTAGTTACTTTATGGATTACTTTTGTAACCACAGGACTGGATCCTAGATTCAGTCCTGGTACATCTCCTGTAAACAGTTGAGTAAAAGCGTTTTGGTTACAGTCGTGATTTTTAAGGAATATTATTGTATTTTAAAAGTTGACACTTTGAAACTTTTTCTCATAGAATCACCAATGTTATCCTATGGAAGGAAATTCACTTAGCAGGTAAAAACTGTTATCGTTAATTTTTCTTACTCAGTGTTGGATCCTGGATCCAGCACTGGTGCATCTCCTGTAAACAGTTGAAAGAATGCGTTTAAGTCATACTGTCGATTTTTAAGGAATATTTGTAGTTTGTGAAAATCAACACTTTGAAACTTTTTGCTGAAAACCAGTCAATGTTAGCCTATGAAGGAAATTCAAGTTACCGGTAAGTACGGTTAAAATTACTTTTGAGGATCAGTACTGGGCTGAAACATGCAGCACTGAGGTCTCTCCTGATAACAGGTGAGTAAATCGGAATTCGTATTTCGGCTGATTTTAGAGGAATATTTTAAAGTTCCAAAACTCCACACTTAGAAGAATTTCCAAGTGAAACCAGTCAATGTTAGCCTATGGAAGGAAATTCAAGTTACTGGTAAGTACGGTTAAAATTACTTTTCAGGATCAGTACTGGGCTTAAAGATGCAGCACTGAGGTCTCTCCTGATAACAGGTGAGTAAATCGGAATTCGTATTTCGGCTGATTTTAGAGGAATATTTTAAAGTTCCAAAACTCCACACTTAGAAGAATTTCCAAGTGAAACCAGTCAATGTTAGCCTATGAAGGAAATTCAAGTTACCGGTAAGTACGGTTAAAATTACTTTTCAGGATCAGTACTGGGCTGAAAGATGCAGCACTGAGGTCTCTCCTGATAACAGGTGAGTAAATCGGAATTCGTATTTCGGCTGATTTTAGAGGAATATTTTAAAGTTCCAAAACTCCACACTTAGAAGAATTTCCAAGTGAAACCAGTCAATGTTAGCCTATGAAGGAAATTCAAGTTACCGGTAAGTACGGTTAAAATTACTTTTCAGGACCAGTACTGGGCTGAAAGATGCAGCACTGAGGTCTCTCCTGATAACAGGTGAGTAAATCGGAATTCGTATTTCGGCTGATTTTAGAGGAATATTTTAAAGTTCCAAAACTCCACACTTAGAAGAATTTCCAAGTGAAACCAGTCAATGTTAGCCTATGGAAGGAAATTCAAGTTACTGGTAAGTACGGTTAAAATTACTTTTCAGGACCAGTACTGGGCTGAAAGATACAGCACTGAGGTCTCTCCTTATAACAGGTGAGTAAATCGGAATTCCTATTTCGGCTGATTTTAGAGGAATATTTGCACAATGGTGAAGGGAGGGGGCGGGGCCTGAGGTGACATCTTTGCAAACGCGCCCCGTGGCGCGTTTTAAGTTGGGGGATTAAGTCCCCTTGAATCCTGAGGGTCCCTAGGGGCCAACTAGACCACCAGGAACCTCCAATATGCGCCAGGGGGCTGCGTTGCAGAGACGTGTAGAGAGGCCACACCCCTTTTTACACCTCACTGCAACGCAGCTCTGTGGCGCATTCTGGATGTACCTGTTGGGCTAGTTGGCCCCAGGGACCCTCAGGATTGAAGGGATTTAATTCCCATCTTAAAACGCGCCACGGGGCCTGTTTGCACACATGTCACCTGAAGCCCCGCCCCTCCCTTCACCACTGTGCAAACGCGCCCCGTGGCGCGTTTTAAATTGGGGGATTAAGTCCCCTTGAATCCTGAGGGTCCCCGGAGTCCAACTAGCCCACCATATACCTCCAAAAGCGCCACAGAGCTGCGTTGCAGAGAGGTGTAAAAAGGGGCGTGGCCTCTGTACACCTCTCTGCAAGGCAGCCCCTGGCGCATACTGGAGGTACCTGGTGGGCTAGTTGGCCCCCAGGGACCCCAGTATTCAAGGGGATTCGTTCCCCTCTGCAAACGCGCCAGGGGCGCGTTTGCAGAGTGGTGAAGGAAGGGGCAAGGCCTGCGGGCCCGATCGTTTTTTTTTTTTTTTTTTTCTCCCTTGAAGGGGGCTGTGTGGCCCCCCTTCCTTTTTCTTTTTTGGGCCCTGGGGACCCCATCCCCTAGGGCCTTACACCTTTTTTAAATTACCTTTTAAAAAAAAAACGGGAAGGGGGCCGCGTGGCCCCCTTCCCTGGGCCTGTATTGGCCCCGGGGACCCCATCCCCCGGGGCATGGCCTCTATATTTATTTTTTGAGGGGGCAGCGTGGCCCCCTCCTCTGGCCATTTTAAGGCCCCGGGGACCCCATCTCCCGGGGCCGGCCTTTCCATTTTTTTTTTTTTTAAATTTTTCCTCTTTTTTGGGGAGGGGGCCGCGTGGCCCCCTCCCGAGCCACTACTTGCCCCGGGGACCCCATCCCCCGGGGCTGGCCCTCTCCGTTGGGGACTGTGGGGGGGTCCCCAATCCCCCACAGTCCCGCCGGCTCCCCACGTCCCTTGGGAGCCGGCATTGCTGTTCCACATGGGGAGCAGCTGACATGCTGCTCCCCATGTGGAAAAGCAATCCCTTTGGATATTGGAAGAGAGAGCAGGTTTCCCTGCTCTCTCTTCCAATATCCAAAGCAGTTTGCTATGGCAGGACGGGAGCCGCGAGGCTCCCGTCCTGCCATAGCAAACTACAGTGTCTTGGGGGTAGGCACCCGGGACACTGCAGGAGCCGGCCCTGGGGGTGGTGGTCCCCAGGGCCATCAAGGGCTCCAGGAGGGGGGCCGCGCGGCCCCCCTCCCATTCAGTACACAGCCCCGGGAGGTGGTGGTCCCCGGGGCTCTGGGGTCCGTAACGGACCCCCATATTAAAATGTTTAGTGCCCCGGGAGGTGGTGGTCCCCGGGCGTGTGGGGGCTGGAGCCCCCCACACAGGTTTAATAATGTATTTTAAAAAAGCCCCGGGGAGGTGGTGGTCCCCGGGGCTGCGGGAGGGCTCAGAGCCCTCCCGCACCATTTTTTAAAAAAGCCCCGGGGGTGGCGGTCCCCGGGGCTTGGGGGCCCTTTGAGGCCCCCACACATTAAATTATCCCCCACCATGCCCCCGGGACTTGGGCCACCCGGGGCCAATTAACATCGAAGCGCGGAGACCGCGCTTCGATTTTTTTTTTTTCGGCAGGATTCGCGCACCCTGAGCGCATCCTGCCGATTTAAAAAAAAAAAAAATAATTTTTTTTTGCCCAGGGGGTCCTTGTGGGACCCCCTGAGCAAACCTAGGGGGTCAGGGTGTTTCTACCCTGCCCCCTTTGTGCGCTTTGCGCACTTGTTTCTGTCCCTCGGTTCTACCGAGGGACAAAATGGCTGCCAACATTTCCTGAATCGGAATGTTGACAGCCAGCTGACAGCCAATTAACATGCAGCTCGTGATCGGGAGGGTACGCGGACCCTACTCGTCCCTAGATATCACTAACTTTTTACTTTTCATTTTCTCAGCAACTACTGAACGGATTTACACCATTTAACAAAAAGGGTTCTTTCTGAACCAAGAACTACCTCTTTGCCAAATTTGGTGTAATTCCGTTCAGCAGTTCGAGCTGTAGCCGTGTCTAAAGTTTCCTATGGGAAAATGCATGGGGTAAACGCATTTTGGGACCCCCTTTTTTCTCGGCCCCCGCTTGACGTATCACCCGAGACTTTCAGGGTAGGAGCGGACCGGAGCGCCCCACGAAGTTTGAAAATTTCGCGAAGATACGTCAACCGGCAAGAGAGTTATTTCAAATAGAATGTCGCGGATTTACTATGGATAATAGGTTGTAACTATAACTATCTACTGGCGACCGCCAGTAGATAATATATATATATATACATATATATATATATATACATATATATATATATATATATACACATGCATACATACATAAATACATATATATATATATATATATATATATATATATATATATATACATATATATGTATGTGTGTGTGTTTTCACAACTCCATTACTCAAAACTCTTCGGTGTCGACAGGAATCAGAAGCGGCACCGCAGGGTTGGAATTTATATATATATATATATATATATATATATATATAGTTATTTTTTTATATTTCTTTTTTTTTTAAGGAAGGCGTGCAGCCGAAACGCGTCTGTCCGAGGGAGTTCGTGTGACATAATAAATATTTAAAATCAATTTCGCAAGTGTGCGCCTCGTTCATGACCACTGAGGGTAGGTCATTTTTTATGATATATATATATATATATATATATATATATATATATATGAAGGCCTTTTAGAGAATACATCCATATTTCTGGACTATTTTCTGTCCCCATATGTCTCAGACCTTAGGTCTTACTGCAAGGTCACCACGGATTTTTTAAAGCGAATCCACGACATCAAGTGGGAAAAGGGCTCTGTTATGATTTCCCTAGACGTGTGTTCCCTTTACACATGCATTGATCAACACAAAGGGGTTGAAGCCTGTATGTATTATTTGCAGCGCCAGCCTATAGACATGCTCAATCACACACTTATGCTTGAACAAATGATGTTCTATTGTTTACAGGAGAATATTTTTCTCTTTGATACCACACTGTATCGGCAGAAGTCCGGCACAGCCATGGGTACCTGCTTCGCCCCCAGTCTGGCGAATTTATTCCTGGGTTGGTGGGAGGAGCAGGTAGTCTGGACTGATACCTTTAAAAAATATACCAAACATGTGCCATTGTGGCTGAGATACATCGATGATCTCTTTATTATATGGGACGGAGGTGTAGATCTGGCCAGAGAGTTCATCGATGCATTATCAACCAATGACTTAAACTTAAGTTTCACCCATTCTATCAGTGAAACTTCATGTGATTTCCTAGATATTAGAGTCAGGGTTGACAAAAACAAGCTTACAACTGCCCTCTTCAGAAAGGATACTGCAGGCAATGCCCTATTACATGCACGTAGCCATCATCCCCCCTCTTTGATCAACAGTATTCCCTATGGGGAGATTTTACGGGCACGCCGAAATTGCAGTACAGACAAAGGTTTTTTCACTGAGACAAGTACCATGATTAAGAGATTCAAACAACGTGGTTACACTGATAAAATATTGAAACAAGCCACTGATAAATTGGGCAACACGAAACAAATTGAGGTCCTTTTCAGTGACAAAGACACACCATCTAAAAAAGACATGTCTACCAATAGCCCACGTATGATCACCACATATAATGTGAAATCTGGCAGTCTCAGAGCCATGATGAAAAAACACTGGGGCCTGATCAAGGCGGACCCAGTAATTGGCAACAAAGTGGGAGAAGCACCGCTAATAACTTACACGACCAATGTCCCTTAAGGACAAGTTAGTTCGAAGTTATCAACAGATTCAACCAACTGAAACTTGGTTACATGTGAAGGAGGGCTTTCATAAATGTAACTCATGCAAAGCCTGTAGATACACCATTAGCTGTAAAACTTATAAAACATATGTTGGCAGGGACAAAACCATTACAAAATTAATCACATGCACCACTGAATACGTAATATACATGTTGGAATGTCCGTGTGGTATGCGATATATAGGAAGCACAAAACATCCGCTCAAGAAACGCATCCTAGAACATCAAAGGGCCATAACCAACATGGATTTCAGTTACCCGGTAGCACGGCATTTCTACAACTCACACAACAGCAATAACAAACTGCTCACTTTCTGTGGTATTGACAGGATAATGAAACACATACGTGGTGGGGACAGAGAGAAACAGCTACGAGTTCTTGAATCAAGATACATTATCGATCTAAATACTAGGATGCCTTATGGCCTCAATAGGGAGGAAGAATTGAATACCCATATTGGTCGCTGATTCCTGGCCAATATCTATTCGTAACCCTGCTGTAACTACATTTAGGACTATCGTCCATTTTAACACTCTACAATTACTTTCCATCTATTTCTCTTTTCTAAGTCTTTTTTCTTATTCTTTGGTAGGGGGTACATGGACAGCAAGCTATGTGTTCGGGATGATATCCAAATAGGGTATTCATCAAGCAAATACCTAAACCATCTTGCCGTTACCTGAATCAATTCTTATCACAGATTTTCTCACATTTGCACATTTATGCGACTTAGCATTTTTATTTTTTCAGAGTGTGTCAATCAGGATTGAAATTTATTTATGTTACACATGGGAAGGGTTACGTTTTGTTCCATGTCTCACATTCATGTGAAATATTATGAATTCAGGAATGATATTTCCGATATCAAATGTAAAAAATCAATGTTATTCGAATTCATTGTATTACATTTCTTTTTCTCATTTTTAATTTTATTTCTAAAAATTAGAATGGCAACAATGGCATGATTTTATCCGTGACCATTAGAGGCAACAATTTGAAATACTGTGCGCATTAGCGATTATATGAATGTTGCAATGCAGTAATAACTCTTCCATATCTATGAATTGGTATGGCGTACGATACGTGCTCACATATTCTCCTCAGGTTCGGGGCAGGTTCAATGCTAATAATTAAAAAATTCAAAAGTTTGTGACTATGCCATTCTTGATAAAGCATTTGTTATTATTTATTGTGATGATGAGATTGAAAATTATGCTCTTTTCATCATTATTAATGAACTGTGTACGATAAGTAACTCTTCCATGTTTATTGTGACGTATTATGATTTAAATGTCTTCCTGTCAACACTCTGGTAACTTGACAAAGGCCTTCACGGCTGAAACGCGTTGTTTTTTTGAGCGATTAAAACACTCGTAACATTGGGACAGTGTGCCGCCTCATTCCTTTGGATTTGAACTGTTCTTTGAAATTTGTGGTTGACCGCTACCACGGCAGGCACCGACACACACGGGCAGGCGTGCGGTGTTTTGCGGATACTTCGTTGGAATATATTTATATATATATATATATATATATATATATATATATATATATATATTCCCATCATTATTGTAATGTTTTTAAGTAATCACACAATAAATGTATTCATTCAGTATATACATATATTCAATGAAAACCAAAGGTTATAGGGACATTATAGTTAGGAAACAGAATTTAAAAAAAACTTAGAAATTCATTAAAAATAACAAATGTTGCTGGGCTGTTATAGTTAGGCTCAGATTTCCCACACACAAAACCATAAAAGTTCAGCAGTTTTAGTTACCAAAGCTAACTCACAACCACACACTCACCCATACAACTACTCACACAACCACTCACTCAACAATACAGCCACTCCCACAGCCAGTCACTCACCCATACAGCTACTCACACACTCTCTTATTCACACATTCTGCTACTCACACCCATTCATTCACCAATACATCCTCTCAACACAGACACTCACTCACCCATACAACCACTCAGATACCCGATCACTCACCCATACAACCACTTACAGACATCCATACAACCATTCACACACCCACTACCTGACCCATGCAGCCACTCACACAGACACTCACTCTCCAATACAGCCACTCACGCACCAACTCACTTAACCAAACACCCACTCAAACAGCCACTCACTCATCCATACAGCCATTTACACACCCAGTCATTCACTCAGACAGCCACCCACACAGCTACTCACTCACCCATACAGCCACTCATGCCCACTCACTCACCAATACAGCCACTCACACAGCCACTCACTAACCCATACAGCTACTCACACACACACTTATACATCCATACAGTCACTCAAACACCCATACAGCCACTCAGACACCCACTCACACACAAATACACACTCACACACTCACCTATTATATGTTAGAAATAGTATCACTCATTCATAGTACACAAAGTATACTAATTTAACTTTTGTAGTACCTTAGTATGTATGTTTAACACTCATAAACATTTAGAAAACACTCACAATCGCTGGATGATGTCATCAGTGATGTCTTTTGAGATATCATCAGTGATGTCACAGACCATGTCATCAGTGATGTAATATATGAAGTCATAAGCAGTGCACTGCATGGGTGTAAGTTATGGTTAACTCATGTAATTATAACTGCTGAATTTCTGTGTGAATGCTGAGCCTAACTATAACGTCCCTGTAACCTTTGCTTTTTGAGTGTATTTCCAAGGTTTTTTTAATTCTATTTCCCAATTATAACGCCCCTGCAACCGTTGTTTTTTTCAGTGAATTTCTATGTTTTTTACAATGAATTTCTATGTTTTTTATGTTATTTCCTAACTATAACATCTTTGTAATCTTTGTTTTTTTTAGTGCATTTCAATTTTTTTTAAATTTTATTTCCTAACTGTAACATGTAACCTTTGAGAGAGAGAGTGTGAGTGGGTGTGTGGGTGGCTGTATGGGTCAGTGAGTGGGTGTGTGAGTGACTATATGGGTCTGTGAGTGGGTGTGTGAGTGGCTGTAAGGGTCTGTGTTTGGGTGTGTGAGTGGTTTTGTGGGTGTGTGAGTGGATGGATGGGTCAGTGACTGGGTGTGTGAGTGACTGTATGGGACTGTAAGTGGGTGTGTGAGTCTGTATGGGTGTATGAGTGAGTGTGTGAGTAGTTTTGAGGGTGTGTGAGTGGATTTGTGAGTTGGTGAGTGATTGTGCGAGATGCTGTATGAGTCCGTGAGTGGGTGTGTGGGTGTGTGAATAGCTGTCTGGGTGTGTGAGTAGTTTTGTGAGTGTCTGCGTGGGTGCATAAGTGGATTTGTGAGTGGCTGTATGGCTGTGTGTGAGTGGATGTGTGAGAGACGCTATATGGGTCTGAGTGGGTATGTGAGTGGTTGTGTGAGTGGGTGGGTAAGTGGCTGTATGGGTTTGTTAGTGGGTGTGAGTGTGTCAGAGGCTGTGTGGGTCTGTGAGTGGAAGTGGGAGCGGCAGAATGGGTGTGTGAGTGGGTGTCTGAGTGTCTGTGTGGGTGTGTGAGTGGTTCTCTGGGTGTCTGAGTGGATGTATCAGTGATTGTATGGGTGTGTGATTGGGTGTATGAGTGGCTGTAAGGGTCTGTGAGTAGGTGTGTGAGTGGTCATGTGGGTGTGTGAGTAGGTGTGTAAGTGGCTGTATGGGTCTGTCAGTGTGTGAGTGGTTTTGTTGGTGTGTAGGTGTGTTAGTTGGTGTTTGAGTGGTTTTGTGGGTGTATGAGTGACTGCATGGGTGTGTGAGTGGCTGTGTGCATCTGTGAGTGTGTGTGAGTGGGTGTCTGAGTATCTTTGTGTGTGCCTCAGGAGCTGTGTGAGTGACTGGGCCAGAACAGAACCTCACCTGCCTCTTTATCCAACAAGAGTCCACAGTTTTGCACAAAATGTCTTCCCAACTGGAGTACTTTGTATTGGCTAATTAGTAAGTGCTACCGCATTGAGTAAATGTCTAGTGCATAATCGACACTACAGCTGCATAATAGGCCATGAGGAAATGTCTCCAGTGACCTTCTGTGCATGTAATTTTGGAGATGTGATCGTTCTTCGAGGTCTTGATTCACAAATCTGTGATAACACGAATCCTCGCTGGAGAAGATGATGAAACTACAAAGAGGGGAATCTCTACCTAACAAGGGTTCCTCCTCTTAACTTTATGAAGGAAGTGCTTCTTTGTTTAGTGGAGATGTCCTCGTATTCCTCTGCATCAAGAATGCATCACCAAAATTGGCGGGAAATGCGCTCGAGACCTTTTAGTAAACTGTCCATCAACGTGAGAAAATGCGGAAAGACCTTTCCATGCTACTAAGGAAAAGTGGGTGGGGCCGAATGGGTGGAGCTTGCAGATGATTTTTGGCATTTGCATCCTCAGGGTAATTAAAAGGGAGCACCATGGCCTTTGCTCTCATCAAGAGACAACAAGAAAAAAACACATGTCAAAGTCACTGCAGATCAGATTGCGCTACAAAAGATCAACGATGCATTCACCTCCATTAGGGTTTTACGGGGAGAGAAATACAAAATAAAGGGGGGGGGGCTGTGTTGCCCCTCTCCCTGGGCCAATTTCAGGCCCAGGGACCCCATTGCCAGGGTCCGGCTTCTTGATGCTGGGTGCCCTGGAGCCCACTCAGGGCACCCAGTTTTCAGCATTGGGGATCGTGGTCGGAGCCTCATTGCCCCTGCGGTCCTTACTGGCTTGCAGCCCCCAGCGGGAGCCAGCATTGCTCCTGCATGCAGGGAGCCGGCATTGCTCCCGCACGCAGTGAGCAGCCTAGTGTTCAAACTATAGATTGAAACAACTCGGGATTTGGGTTGGAAACTAAAACTGACCAGATAGAGTACACTATGGGCGGGAAGGAGGCTCAGTCAGGTCTCTGAAGTGCATGGCTTTTTTTGGGTTGAATACTATTGGTATTTCACTGGTGGGAGACTCAATGGCAGGCACAGTGATGGACCACTGTATGAGCCGGGAGAGATCGATTTATCAAACGAGGGGCTGGCTGCAAACGTATTATAAAGTTTGGAGTGAATGGCTCTGGTACTGGAGTATTTTGTTAGACCCCTGCTCATCTGAGTTTAACCCTATCATTGGTAACACTTAATACAGAGCAATGGTGAGGGGTGGGGGAAAAAGGGCCAGGAAGTACAACTGTGATTGTTGAATTGGTGACTCTAAAACCTGTGTAACACGCTGTATCATTGAGTTTGTCATTGTATGTTGATTTTGAATGTTTGTGTTTTTTTGCCTGCTTTTCATCATAAAACCTAACAAAATGTTTTATTTTAAAAATGCATTTTTATTAAGGGAGTATCTTCGAGGGTCACATGTGGAGTGTCACAAAGACACCCCATGAATCCTCCTTTAAGCTATGCTTCTGAGCCCAAGCCCCTCCATGCCACACGCCCCACCTACTGCTCCATCCATTACACTATTGGGTCGTCATTTCCGTTTGCTGGGTGTCCCACCCTTCCTGCTACTGGAAATATGGCATCAGGCAACGTGTGGATCTTATCTGTTTACAAGGGTGAAGCTTCCTAACGTTTGCCAGTAAGGTTGAGGACGCTTGACTCCATCCTAGGTATAGCCTGGCCTTGTGGCTGACCTCACTGACCTCCAAATCTGACTATCACCTGTGATCACCAATTTGAATTTCTCCTCTTAGTTTCGGAACTACAATGTCTGTGCCTCTGCTACACATATTTCTGCATTTCCAGATGTACACAATAAAACAGAATGCTGCTTGTTCTGTAATGGAGCTCTAACAATTGTGGGTAAAATAGCAGACGGTTGTTATGCCTTGTAAAGCCCAACATGGATGCAAACACTGGACTTTCCCAGTAGTCCAGAGAGAGATAAACGAGGTCAGTACTCATCACTGAGCTCGAGAGAACAGCTTGTAGAACAAAACAAAAAAATTAAATCCTATTTTGCTAGTCCTGTTCGGCGAATATCCCCCAGGCTGAGAGTTTCTGTGTAATAAAGTACATTAGTTGCTGCTCATTACAGCAGAGCAGAATCCCGGCTTCCAACGCTGAATCAGCAGAGAAGCAGGAGGGAGTGTGAAAGGATTAGGCTCTCATTGTAAATTGGGTGGATTAGGATGGGGTATTTAGCATGTGAGGTAAATACCTCCTATTTCGAGTTTTAAATCTGGAAATGGGGCATAACATGCAGAATTGTATTTTTACCACACCGAAATTCGGCAAGTTTGATCAGCAGGAATTTATAAGGGGTAAAAATGCGAGGGTGCTATAATTATCACATAATTTGTAATTCTTCATTACTCGTAATTGCTTGCACAGAAATCGTAATGTGGCCCTTAACTTGTTAGGAGCGACTTAGTCTCTCATTAGAAGTGGCCCTGTAATTGGAGTGGTGTTAATCGTACCTGATAAAATCCAACTCTGCTGAGTCGAAATGTATCTGGTGCCATAAATACCACCAAATTACAAGAGTTTAGTGCAACATAATCCGCTAATTCCTGAAAATATCCGGCATTTTCACCTGATATTTGATCTGCCAATATTTATCACAAACATTATAATTGCACTGCAATTAGCTGGGCAGTTGGTAATGAGGGCCTTGGAGGGAAGAACCAAACCCCCATTCAATGACTGCAAGGCCTTTTCTCTGTGTCCAGAGTGTCCAGCAGCAGGGAATGGCCCGTAAATTGGCTCACGACGCAAGCAGAAATAGACAGGATATGGATAGTGAATAGCGCAGGTCCTCTTGCATCCCTAAAAGGCAGCGTATTATCGTTAGTAGGTAGGGCCCCCTTATCACAGTTTTGTTTCAACTTTGCAAGTATTGCACTCTTTTAATCTTGCGAAATTTAAGAAAAACTTGCTCAAAGTTGCAAGCCGTTTGGCTTCACAACTTTTCATAGCCTTACCTGGCACACTCAGCCAGTTTGGTTTGGAACTCTAATCCATTGGTTGGGACTCATGGTGGCAAGCATTCCTCCTATGCTCATGGCCTTCACATATCTCAAAATGTTGAATACGCAAGTGCTGGTGGTTGGGAGACAGGTCCACGACTGAGGTCCATCAATGGAGAGTCTAATAGTCGGCACACAGGGCACTAGATACTCATGTGTAAATGGAGCCACCAAAACCCATGCTACTACAAATGTTGCATTTGTCAAGTTATAAACACAACTAGGTCTGACCTCCAAGAGCAGTCAGTCACAATTTTTAGAGACTCCTGGGGGGTTACTATATCCTTTAGAAAACACCTTCCCAGTACAGTTCCGTTCAACAATCCATGAACTGATTAGTCCTTGCTGCTCCAATTCAAAAAGAGATTGTCAATAACCACATCCCACATGAATACCACAGTGGTAAAAAAATCCTCACATCAATGTGTGTATCAAATTCATCAAATCAAAGTAAAAAATGTGAGAACGGTTAGAAAGCACCTCACGTGCGCAAACCCACAAGGCTACTGGATGGTACTCGCCAGTGTGCCCACATTATCATCATTGGTTGCTTTCTTAACCTTAACAAAAAAGAAAGAGAAAGGAAAAGAGGTGTGTGCTAGAATTCCACAGTAGAGGAGAGTCAGAACAACGTAGAAAGTGTGTGATCGACAACACTGAGGCTTCGTGATTCACTCGGGGGCCGATTCCGATCTCGGCCGGTAGGGCTCCGAATAGGATTCGGCTTTACCGGATCCGATTCGGAGCCCTTTTTCCCGACCGAATCGTACGCGGGTCCGGCCGAGCGAGTACGATGCGAGTCGCCGACCGACTCGTCCGGGCGACCCGACCGCTCCGACCGACTCGTACCCGGATCGTACCGCTCCGACCGACTCGCTCGGACCCGATTCGCACCGCGCAATGGAGACGTTTTCCGGCCGGGTAAGTACGATGCGCACCTCGACCGCTCCGACCGACTCGCGCCGTCCGACTCGAACTCGCTGTCGGAGCCGTACTTTGGGGGTCCGTGTCGGACCCCCTGTCACGCGTACCCATGCGAGGCGCACACAGGGGGGACCCATGGGTCCCCCTACCTGTGCGTGTACGCCGCGAGCGCTCCGCGGCGTACTCGCTGTAGGGGGCGCCCTTGTCCGCCTCGCACCCATTGAGGCAATGGGAGCCCGCGTACGCGTTGTACGACCGGCTCCCATTGAGTTCAATGGGAGTCCGACCGACTCGTGTCCGGTGGCATACGAATGCATCGGACTCGTTCGGTCGGACTGCACGGGTCCGATTCGGTCGGAAATCTCTCCGGGTCCGGCTCGGTCGGAGAGATTTCCGGCCCGAATCGGAATCGACCCCTCAGTGTGCAATCAACCCCAACCGTGAGGTGGGGATGTGAGGATTTTTTACCACTGTGGTATTCATGTGGGATGTGGTTATTGACAATCTCTTTTTAAATTGGAGCAGCAAGGACTAATCAGTTCATTGATTGTTGAACGGAACTGTACTGGGAAGGTGTTTTCTAAAGGATATAATAACCCCCCAGGAGTCTCTAAAAATTGTGACTGACTGCTCTTGGAGGTCAGACCTAGTTGTGTTTATAATTGATGGAGTGGGTGGCGGTCTGATCTCCTGATCCCCCTTTTGCTCCTATTGTTGATGTGCATTTGTCAAGTTACCCAAACTATTGCATGTAAGTCATCTATCTAATGACTTTTAGATCCAGCTAGGTTTCCAAACTTGTATTTGTGGCCACAGACTGAGTCAAGGAAATGAGAAATGAGTGTTTGATGTAAAATCTTTCAGGTGGAGATCAAGGATCACTTGGGGATCTTGCCATGGCTTCTTCATGAAAAAGAATAAATGCCACTGTCTTTGAACTGTGGAAATCCTTCCTTTCAGACTATGACTTATTCATTTGCTCACACAGATGTTTTACTGGAACTACCATATTTGCCTGCCTCAGGTACTGCTCCTCTGCCTGGTCAGGGAGGTGTGCTAGGAAATCTTGCTTTGCCTGGCGTCAAGTTATCTTGCTGGTGTGGTCCTCAAGATACCCTCAGGCTGGTGAGGTTCCTCATGATGCCCCTGGGGTTGAAATGTTTTCTGGTGTCTCTGCGCAATCTTCCTTTGGCATTCTGTGGCAGTGATTCTACGTTTGGGTGTCCACGTGCAGGGTGGTGTATGGTCATACCACCTGGTATGGCTCTCTGGGCATCGGAAAAACTCCAGACTTGGAACCAATCTTGGTGTGAAGCATCAAGCGTCAAACAAGCAGCCCAAATTCAAGCAGAGGTCCCCCCTATCTAACACAACATAAAAATACAAGCAGCAATCAAGCAGCACCCTCCTAGGAAAATTTCTGTTCCTAACATGGATTTGCTCTTATATTTCTATTCTGAGTATTTCTGCTATTCTGCCTTAGGGGTGGAGGAATGTTTGTAGTTCCTGTTTTGAAACAGTTACCTTTTTCTTTGGGAACATATTAACCTTGGTCTTTTTCTATGGTTTTCCAGTCGTTGATGGACGGGCTTTTTCTTCCTCCTAGTTGACCTTTTTCTTCAAGGGTATTGACTATAAAAGAAGATTGGCCAGTACATTCAGTGTGTATGCTCCCTGCTAAGCCTCCTTTTAGTTTTTTGCTCTAATACCTTTTGTCTACTTCTGATTCCTGCCACATATTCTTAAAACTTGTCTTCAGCTACCAGGATACAGGCCCAGAACGGTTTTCCCAACTTCCAGGTTTATCCTCTGGAAACATCTGATTACATCCAGTCCTTTTTTCATCTCTCATTCAGAAACGCTGGTACAAATTCAGGACTTTGTAGTGGCAAATACAATTGAAAGGCATCACGTTTGCCAAAATATTAACCGAACAAACACCATTTTAAAACTAAAGCACCTAATTATGAGTTTGGCGGTCCACAAACTGCCAAACTCACGGTGGCGCAGCGGTCCGGCCACTGCTGCATCAGCGGTCCGATCGCCTTATTACAACTTTGTTGGTCGACCACCATTGGACCGCTGCAACTTCTAGAGAACCACATTCCCTGGTGGTGGCGAATCGATCAGGGTCTCAAAATATGCTGGAGGTGCTGTTGCAGCACCGCCACGCATATTATGAGTTTCCTGACTGCCAGCGGTCTCACGGAGGTTCTTACTCCATGAAACTGCTGGGGGTCGGGAAACAAAGTGGCCCTGCAAGGCACCCCTTCCCCCATGCATGCTGGTGCATGCAGGGGGGCACATGTTGTTCCCTCCTGTGTGCATGCACCCCCAGTTCCAGCACGGTATGGACTTCACAGTCCATGCCGTGCTCAAATGCTCTGTAGAAGTCCTGTGGCGGCGCAGCATTAAGGCTCACGTTTGAGACTTATTACTGCACCACTGTAGGACCACCTTGCCGCCCGCCAGACCAAAAAATACTCGTAATCTGTCGGGTGGACCTGTTTGGCGGTGTGGGAGTGGGGCGGTGGCGTGGCATCCCGCTCCCACACCACCAAACTCATAATCGGGCCCTAAGCCTTGACAGATTTGGGGTCTATGGTGTACTTCAGTAAAACATCTGACATAGGAAATAACCCTGGGTTGTGAACTCCGCTCGCGGAGTTTGCGGAGTTTTCCGCACTCCGCGTTACGCAGAGCTCGCGGAGTTCTGAAAAACTCCGCTCCGCGGCGTTTTTTTCCTCGCTCGCGTTTGTCAACGTCAAGTTGGCGAGCACGAGCGAGGTAAATCCACCTCCCGGCGAGATTTTTCCTCATTCACGATCGTCAACATCAAGTTGGAGAGCTCGAGCGTGGAAAATCAACCTCCCGGCGAGATTTCTCAACGCGGGAGTGTCAGATTTCTCATTGCGAGTGGTCGCATATGCTCGCGACCGCTCATGTTGAGAAACTGTCCACTCGCGTTGAGAAAGCTGCAGCTCGAGTAAAAATCTACTCGAGCGGCAGAAAGGAAAGCAGCGCCCGCTTGCCGTTCGCGATGATTGCTGCACAGTACGGACAAGCATCCGGCACCGCAAATCACCGCGAACAGCATTTTTCTATCGCACTCCGCCGCTTGCGGAGCTCCGTGTAGCACGGCAGAGTTTTTTTTCCACGCTGAACTCCGCGAACTCCGCCCAGGCTTAATAGGAAACAAAGATCCAATGTTATCCTATGAGATTTCAAAACCATGAATGGCTCCAGAACTGTCTAGACTGCTGATTATTTTTAACTCTGGACTCTATGGAGGTGACCCAGTACAGTACATGGAGGACAGAGGTATCAAAGCCAAAAGGTATCCCAAAGGGACTCCCGACTGAGAATCTCGAAAATATTTAATCTTTGTAAAGTTATTTTCACACATAAGCTAAGTCCCATAATGTCCAATACCAGTTAAACCTAAGCCCTACTATCCCAGTACTGGATAGATGTGGTCTAAATATTTTTTTTCCTCAGTAAGCTCTAGTGGGCTTGTCTACTATTAGGGTAAGGTCATGTCAAAACCTATAAATTTGAACCACTGATCAGGGTCAAAAACAAATGTTCTCCCCTAAAGATTACATGGGTTGGGGACTTTCCAGACTAAGGGAATGTATATAGCTGCACCTCTGAGCTCTAGCCACTTGAAGACAATGGTCTCAAGATGAGAGGAAGTCTCTCTGAAAAATGAAAGGGGTTAGAACCTGCTTCAATCCTAAACCGGAATATTGTACTCCAAGGCCAAATGGACCACAAAGTTGGTGAATCGATCTTGGGATCTTGGGGGAAAGGGATAGGTGTCTGGACCTTTCTACAAGTTAAGGTGTTAAGAGAGATCCCTAGGGGCGTTCTCAGACACATTTCTGGCACTCAGACCTGAAGCTTGTAAGGATCTGTGCTCACACAATGCTGTATGGTTTCTTGAGTGTGCTAGATCGTGCAAGGGGGCACACTGTGGTTGTGCAGGGGCGTGTTCTCACCAGGAAAAGCCAGTTACTGAGTCAAATTTCAAGTTTCAAGTTTATTTTCATTCAAATGCTAGTTAATTAAAACCTTTGCACTAAAATAAATTTGTTTAAAACTTTTAAAAAAAACAATGTGCAAATATCGGAGTGTGATGGTAAACAGAAACAATTATGCAAAATAATATCAATTTAAAGTGCTTAGTGTCTCAGGTTTCTCCATTCTAAAACAAGTCATCCTTGGCCAGAGATCTTTTCAGCTTTTCATAAATTGGCAGTGCAGATCGAATTTTATACAGGCAAGATTGTTGTGCTCAAGGGCTCCCTTGCGTTGGCTACTGACTTTTATGTGCCACTGGAGGTCACAATGCAGAGGCTGAATAAATTTAAGCTTGAGTAAGGGGCATGTTCAGGGGGCATTGATCTCCTGAAGTGTTGTGCCATCTATTAGACAATAGATGTTCTGTTCTAGTCTGATCAGGTATCTAGTAAGTTTGCAGCTAAGCTGAATATCTGAAGAGTTGAAACAGGATATAATTGTGGGCTTGAAGCGGCGTAGCCCCCTGATTGAATGCTGACCTTAAAATCATTCTCTGATTATTCCAATTATCTTTGCATATACAGATTTGATGGACCATGGCTTCCGGGGATTTACCGCAAAGTCGGCAGGCCTCTGTACTAGTGGTTCATTTCCAGGTTGGTAAGTATTAGGGGGATATTCACAAGAACGTGTGCTAAACATCTCCAAAAAATGTTAACGCAACTTTACACATCGCAGCCTATCGCGGGAAAATAACCCCGTGTTAACGTGGAATTCACAACACGGCGGTACCATGCGATAGTCCCCCGAAAACGCGGCCAATGTCCGCGATACAACCACCGCGATGGAGATAAAAACACAAACCCCAACACGTAAAAAGACGCGATGTGCCCACACGCGATAAGAAAACAGTGACAACCAGCGAGAGGCCAGCAATACCCACGCGTAATGCGGGGAAAAAGCACAAGAACAGCATACGGAAAATGCCACTAAAAACGAACTGAACTGCGGAGTACCACGGATGCACCCTGACAGACTGCAGAGGACAACATGAACCCCACAATCCCCACGGAGGAACACCCAGGAATACAGGGCTCGTGGAAGGGCAATGAGAAGAGGAAGAGGAAGACAGGGTACAGTCTACAGGAAAACCCGATTATCGCCACGGATGAGACAGAACACCACCACCAACTGTACGTCACCTCCAACGTGTCATTGGCAACAAAGAGGCAAAGATGGCACACCACCTCGGACCATGTGAATGCCGTTGCATGGCAGAGGAGGACAATGGAAGAGCACAAGAGGCGCTGGACTGATGTGAATGGCAAAACCAAGCAGAAACTCGCTGCCAACACGAAAGCAGCAACGCACCCCGGAGGAGGGGGCCAGCAGAACACCAGGAGCTGAATGACATGGAGAAGATGGTGGCCACAGTCACCAGTCGGGAGACGGTGACATGAGTTGGTGATCTGGACACTGCCCAACATGACCCAACATTACATCAACATGGTGCGTAGCGACCTGGGAGTGGGGGGGAAGGGGGGAGATGGGCACAATGGCAAACATGCACAATCAAGCAGGGCACACTGCACACCCACAATGACTCTGGATCATGTCCCTGATCCCACTGGAACACTTCAGCACACACACAAACACCAAGTAGTCCCACGAACACCATGTGCCCAAAGTGGCACCCACCCAACACATCAACATTCACACAACCAACACATGCCCACGTGCGAAACACAGCAAACATGCACATACGTCAGCCACACTGACAATGCAAGAGACACCACATGACGAGTAGCTTTGCTGCAGTCCTATCATCATGGCAATGTACACCGCACAACACTGAGGTGGCTGAGTGCGGACAACACCCGAAAAGGAGCAGGTCACACTCGGACACAACTACCTGCACAAACAACCCCTGACGTCAACGACACATCTGCGGACAAACCATGCCCAAGAGTCACAACTTGACAAAGAGCACAAGTTACCCAAGTCTGCAACATCTCAGCACCGTGGAAGCACAGAACTGACAGGCACACCGCATGAAAGGGATCAGTGGCAGACAAATCAGAGCTGCAGGAGCGAATCACCCACCGTGCAGCATACGCACATAAGTATAAGTGCACCTCGACATTGACAACATCCCGGTACAAACAGCAACACCTCCACAACAGAACACAGGACACAACTGGTGCAGCAAATGTGCACAACATGGCAAATCACATCTGGCACAGCAGGAAACTGTGACATGACAATGTACAAGTACAACCTGTAACCTGCAAAAATGTTTTATTCACACATGCTGTGCTTGTGGACATTTTGTACTGTCCCATGATTGCCAGGGATGGCCACAATGTGACGTTCTCATGAGAAGAAATTGGCAATGATGGTGTTCCTACGGGCCATTCCTGCGGCAGCTGCAGTGGGATGTGGGCCACCTGCCCCATCGTCCCCATCATTGTCCGGTACTTCTGGAACTGGGATCCATGGGGCATTGGTGCGTACACAGATGTTGTGCAACACAAAACATGCAACGATCATCTTGCACACGATGTCCGGGCTGTACAGCAGCTTTCCACCTGTGCCGTCCAGGCACCTGAAACGTGACTTCAACACGCCAAATGTGCGTTCAACGATGCCCCAGGTGCGTATGTGGGCCGCATTGTACTGCCTCTGGGCGGGTGTGTTCGGGTCTCGGAGGGGTGTCATCATCCAAGGGCAGAGTGCATATCCTTGATCACCTGGGACAGTGCAGAGAGAAAAGAGTTAATACTTGGTTCGGCATGATGTGATGGCAGGCCCACTGATCCAGTGACGCCTGTGCTGGCTGTGTGTGGGGTGAGTGTAAGCCAGCCCTCAGGGAGTAGCTGGTGCTGGCAACAACTCCAACAGTCATCAGGCACTCAGAAATGCACTGTCAGAACAACAAGGGAGCATGACTTGAGTCGCACAGGGTTAGTGGCCCCGGATGCACAGCGGCCGACACGGGCCTACCGCCACGGGACGCTGACCTGCGGGAGACTGGGGTAGGGTCATGAGGGCAGAGCAGGGTCTCGTATGTCTCAGAGGTGCCTTCCGTGGAGTGTCTCGGGGAGAATGGGAGGTGTACCCCCAGGGCATGATGCAGAGGGCACATGCCAGCTGTGTCCGGCAACATGGCGGATATGAATGCCACAGACTCATGCCAGACACCAAGTCCGTACCTGCCCGTTGCTGATGACAACCCCCAGGCCACAGGTTCAGACACCAACGATGTTCCGCCGGAGGCTGACGGTCACTCATGGTGCACTGGGGTAGTGGCACCAGGTCAGTCCTTGCTACTGGTTGACCTTCTCCGTAACCGTGATCTGTTTTTCCACCGGACTGTGACGCATCTACCTCTCAGTCCTCCCCCTGCGTACACTGGCATGGACCCTGCCATTGATTAATGATGACTCAGTTCAAGATGTGGGACATGCTGGACTGCAGTGTAGCCCGGCTGCAGTGGTGGAGTATGCCAACGAATGGGGACCCCTGGGGGCCTGTGTCACGGAGGACAACGATGGCCTGAGGAGGCCGCCAAGGTCGCGGCATGGGTCTTGGAGCTAGCACCGGCACGTGGTGGGCCCTCTTTGACACACAAGGGTGTCGGCAGGTGAGCAGTGCGGCCTTGGAGTGCTGAAGCGGGCAGGCCTGGTCTGGGTATCAGCGTCCTGGGGTGCAGCAGGCGCACAGGCTCGCAGGCCCCGCTGCTCACGGCGTCGGCCTCGTGGTGGACTGCGAGGCACCGCCCTGGCAGTGAAGTTGGCCTTTCCGGGAGAGAACCACGCTCTGCGCCACGGGGCTTTTGTCCACACCCCTGCGCAGGCCTGGTGTACTCTGGGCCAACCCACTATGCTCACGCACACAGGGGGGGACGCAGCGAGCGACATTTCCGTGATCTGACCCACGGCCTGGGGTGACATGGTTGCGTCCACTGTTCACTACTCTCCAGTCACCAGCAGTTGATGTCTGCATGGATATATCTGTGGTTTGCATACCCATGTCTGTCCAGCACATCCACGCCTCACTTGTCATTGTGTACATTCCCATTCACGGGTCACTTGCATCCTTCGCACATGGCTGCATTCCGCATCTCCACACGTTCAGCTGTTGTGTGGCTGTGGGGCCATGATATAGCTGTATTGTGTGCAGGGGAAGCCCAGGATCACCATGGAGTTGTGTTGTCGTGTCTGGTAGGTGGGCATGTTGATTGACATGTTGTATATTGTTTGGTCACGTGTGCATTCCCACAGTTGTGTGTTGTGTGATGGTGGCTTTGAGGTGTGTGGTGTGTTGATTTGGCGCCTTACCAACGAGCAGTCCAGTTCCATTGATGCCATCCTGGAAGCGCTGGTTGATGATGGACTGTCGGAAGATGTAGGAATCGTGCACACTGCCGGGGTAGATTGCGACGACATTGGTGAACATTCCCCGGTGGTCCACTATTGCCTGCACATTGATGGAATGCGTGTGCAGTGGTGTGCAGTATCCGCAGGGGGCACAAGTGGGACAGGTGTGCAGTCAATGGCCCCCAACACATGTGGGAAGCTAGCAAAGGCGTAGAAGCCTTGCTTTGTCTCCAGCTGTTCCTGCGCAGTGTGGGGGAAGTGAAGGTACTGGGGTATGAAGCTGATGATGGCATCCAGGACAGGTGTGATGAACTTTGATAGGGCTGGCTGTGAGACTCCTCCGACTCTGGCAGTTGTTGGTTGGAAGGTACCAGAGGCCAACAGGTGCAGCACAGCCAGCAGCTTTGTCTGCGGAGGGATGTTGGTTCTCCGCTGGGTTGGGACCGTCAACCTGTGGGCGATGTGGGTCATGATGTGGTTGTCCTTTTGAGCCTGTAGTGGGAAATGACTTCCTCGGGCGTTAGGTCTGTGAGACTGGTGCGTTTTTGGTAGGTCCGCTGTCTTACTCTGCGCTGCCTCTGTGGTGGTCCGGGGGGGGTGGCGGTCCTGGGGGTGGTGGCGGTGGGTGTTGTGGCCCTGTTGGGGCTCCGAGCTGCATGATGAGTAGCTCCATGGCGTCGTTTGTTCTTCGGGTGTGGCTGTGTGCAGGGCTCTGTTGCCTACTGCAGGTAGTCGTCCGGCTTTACACCAGCAGGAAGCAGGTGTTAAATACCTGCTGCTACTGCGGCTTATCGCGTGGTTTTGACTCGCATCGCAGATCTGGCAGTTCGTTGTGAAAGTGGTGTTGTGGTGTTTTCGTGTGTTTTTGCACGGGAACGCCTAATCTGCATCTCATTAGGGTTATTTGGTGGTGTCCTCCCTGGGGATAAGTTTTGGGGCAGTTATCGCGGGAATACTGGCGATGTCTGCAGTTTGCACCCGCTTGTGAATGTGGTGTTAAATCTATCTCCACTTTTGATGCGTTAAGGTGGAGATAAATCGGCGGTAGGTCCTTGTGAATATGCGCCTTAGAGTGATGGTAAACAACCCTACTTACTTGAGTCAACTAATCTGCACTTTGCATTTCCTTGTAGGGTTAATCTTGATGTCTCTTGTGAGGGGATTTTAGTGGGGAAATAGAAATGGGGGACGATGGCCCTTTGTTAAAACTCTTCTGATTGTTGGAGACGATCTCCAACATATATACACAGTTCAGGTTTTTGGGAAGGAAGCCAGTGCTATTCAGAGGGTTGGCTACATTTAGTTTTCTGGGCAGCAGCCAGTTTGGTTAAATGACATCTTCTTCTGGGTCTTTCTTCCACAGTGGTATGTCAGATGCTGGTCTTGAGTGGATTTGTGATTTATATTCAAAACCCCGGCCAGACATGAGAACATCAGAACCAAAGAGTTGCCTGCTGACACAGCTGTGCTGATTTCTGGTCTTGTTCCAACACCTGGAGAGCATGCCTGGGCGGGAACGTTTGTGCATTTCACTCCAGACAGTGGAAGGCCACTATGGCCCTCCTTCTGAGGGTCACTGGAATACCGGGTGACAAACTGTTCCAAGGAGAAAACATTACAGCTACTTGGGGTTCTTTCCTGGGACCTGTTTATCTGCCCATTCTGAGTTGCTAATGTGAGCACGGGGGTAAATTGTTATTTCAATTTTACTGCAAGAAACAACTGCATGTTGTCACCATATTCCACCTGTGAAACTTGGAACGGACAAGCTAATTTCTCCCAAAAATTTCTTTAAGTAAAATACAGAGGAATTTGTGCACGGATCACTTGCAGGGTTGAAATGAAATGAAATGATAAACTGATCCGGCATATTAAATAGGGTGCCACAGCTACTTATTCCCAACTTGACAAACTAGCAATGAGTCTGTGACTGTTTTCTGCTAAAAGTGAGCCCATGCGGAACCATTTTGCTAGTGCTGACGATATAAGCAGTGCAATGGCTGCAGGTAGTGGGCACCAGTAATCTTTTTTGGGAACTGAAACTTAGGGGGATATTCACAAGAACGTGTGCTAAATATCACCAAAAAATGTTAACGCAACTTTACACATCGCAGTCCATCGCGGGAAAATAACCCCGTGTTAACGTGGAATTCACAACACGGCGGTACCATGCGATATTCTCCTGAAACCGCGGACAATGTCCGCGATACAACCACCTCGATGGTGATAAAAACACAAACCCCCACACCAAAAAACGTGCGATGAGCCCATTCGCGATGAGGAAATCAGCGATAAGCAGCGCCAGGCCTGCCATACACACCCGGCAGGCGGAAAAATCACTACAAAAGGAGAAAGAACACACAAACACAAAATGACCAACACCCAAGCACCATGGAGGCAGCCGGAGCAGGCGCAGAGGAAGAGCGCAACCCCACAAGTACCCCGGACGACCAGCCCGGCACCATGGTGACAGGGAAGGACAAGAAGAAGAGGAAGACGAAGTACAGTCCGCAGGAGAATCGGATCCTGGTCACGGAGGTGATAGAACACCATCAACAACTGTTCATCGCCTCCAATGTGTCATTGGGCACCAGAAATGGATTATGGCGGGCCATCGTGGACAAGGTGAACGCCGTCGGAGAGTACAGGAGGTCAATGGACGAAGTCAAGAGGCGATGGAATGACATCAAGCGCAAGACCAAGGAGAAACTGGCAGCCAACCAGAAGGCAGCAATGGAGACTGGAGGTGGGAGGCCTGCGCCACAGCAGGAGCTGGATGACATGGAGTAGCTGGTGTCGACAGTCATCAGTGTGGAGACCGTGGCAGGAGTCGGGGGACCGGACACTGCTCGACAGGACACAACACAACCGCAACAGGGTGAGTGACCACCAGGTACTGGGGGGACGGGGGAGATGGCCACAATGGCACACATGCACAATCAAGCAGGGCACAGTGCACACCCACAATGATTCTGGATCATGGCCCTGAGCCACAGACTATCACAATGTACAATGCCATGCTGTCTGAATGTGAACCTGTACCATGCGGCTACATACATGCGGACACATTGTAATACACCATCTCCCCTTCACATTGCAGGGGCACCGTCAACACCTCCAGCAGAGCAGTCCCGGCCACTCTTCACTGATGACGAGGAGGACACCACCAGCATCGACACCCAAGCCCTCCAAGACATCATTGAGCTCATCCGCCAAGCACCTCCAGGACCAGGGCAGCCCAGCTGCATCGAGGAGACCCCACCCACTCCACAAACCACCCAGCAGAAGGCACCCACAACCCCGGCTGTCTCCCAAGACCCCAGGAACAACACATGGCCTTCCAACGCCATGTGCTGGAGGGCCAGAGGGAGACGGCTGAGCAGGTGCGGGTGGGGTTCGACCTCATGGCTACCAAACTGGACGCCATCCATGGGTGTCTAGGTCCCATCAGGGACCAGCTCCAGTCCCTTACAGACACCCACGGCCTGCTCCATGGTCTCCAACGAGTCATGACTGACATCGCTGGAGTCCTGATTCGGAGACAAGAACACCTGTCCGCTCAGAGTGGCTCCAGCGATTCCATCCGTTAGCTGGCACACACGCGGAGGCTCATGGAGGACATGGTGAGGATGGAGGTGGAAAGGATGGCAGCCACCGCTGCACATCAGCGAAATGTAGCTGGCATCTACCAGGCCCTGCATGTCCTCATCATGGCATTGCTGCCACAAGGCATGGCGATGATGAATGCTGCTGCCCCCTCACCATCCACAACTCCGCCCCCTGGTGTGTCAGTGCCTCACAGTGCAGAAGGCGTATCCACTCCGGCACCTGATGTGTCACTGCCACACAATGCGGCCGACAATCCTCCTCCGGCCCCTGTGCCTCAGTGCCACAGCCGGTATTGCAACACCCACAGGTGGGGCAGAGCACACATCCGAGGACGTGGCTGGGATTGAGTTCAGTAGGAGACACTAGCATTCATGTCCGCCACCTTGCCTGTTTCTGCTTGGTGCCGCACATGGCCCCATGACCTGCCACTGACCCCTGATACACTCCGCTGCACTCACCATGGCCCGCGACATGGACTGCCATATCCTGTTCGATGACCAATGACACGGCGACCAGACTGCGGACTGTACCCTTCCTCTTCCGCAGTACTTGTCATCCCCGGATGGACTCTGGCTGGCCCTCCACGGGCCCATATTGTGTAGTGTGCTTGGCATGGACCTGTACTGCTCCAGCTGCAATACTCCACCGGATGTGCAATAAACATTCATAAACGCACTGCTGTGTCATGTCCTTCATCATTCATGTATGAATGTGTGGATGAATGTAGGGACAGTGATTTCCCTCACGTCAATGATGCTCATATAGTGGGATGCCAGTCACAGTGTGCCACATTGCCTATTGTGTTCCGCTTGCCATGGACACTACAAAAGGGACACGCGTATTTGTCATTTCCTTGTCCGGACATGGACTGAACCACACCCTGAGCCCCCTAGTCATTGTTGCAAGCCCTGCGCTGGTCCGGCGTACGCCAGGCCAGACCACTCCGCTTACGCTCCGAGGGGGTGGCCCACATAGCTACATGTCGCAGGCGTACACGCTGGTGGTATGCAGGTCACTGGTCTAGTTGTCAGCATGCCACGGCCACTCCCTGAGGGCAGGTTTGCACACACACCACACCCATCCGGCACAGGCGTCACAGGCCATGTGACCCCGCCAATATAAGGAGCCAGCAACGTCACATTCCCCACTGCCGGTGGTGACTGGATGACGGACGCTCCACGGTTCTCAATCATAAAGGGCCCATGAGTTGTGGCGCACAGGGTTGGTCGCATCCGAAGCCTTGTGGCCGTCACGGGCCTACCACCACGTGGAGCTGACTGGGGTTGCACAGGGTTAGTGGCACCCGAAGCCTTGCAGCCGTCACGGGCCTACCACCACATGGCGCTGACTGGGGTTGCAGAGGGTTAGTGGCACCCGAAGCCTTGCGGCCGTCACGGGCCTACCACCACGTGGCGCTGACTGGGGTTGCACAGGGTTAGTGGCACCGAAATAGCTGAGCGGGTGTGCAGCCTGCGATGATGACGTGTGCACTGATGTGGTCTCTGCCATTGATGCCTCAGGACTCAGCGTCATGTGTGGGTCCTGCTGTGCCGCGGGGCGGCTCCGCATGATGTGGACCACGCCATGGTGGCGGGATCGGGGCCTGGAGCTTGCACGGGGACGTGGTGTGCCCACTGGTGGACACACCATTGGCGGCAGGTGAGCAGTGGGCCCGGGGTGCGCAAGTGCGGACAGCCAGCGCTGGCTGGGGGGAGGGTTGGGGTGCGGCTGCATGCGTGCGCAGGGACGGACAGGCGTTGTTGCCGTGTGCTGTGTGATGGACTCTGCCATCATTGACTCTGGCCTCGATTGCAGGTTGCAGACCTGGTGGCTTGCAGTGTATCCCGGCACGTGGTTGGAGACACACCAGTGGCAGCAGGTGAACAGTGGGGCCTGGGTGCGCAGGGGCGGCGGTGTCTCTCTCTCTCTCCCTTCCTTCCCTCTATCACTCTCTCTCTCCCTTCCTTTCCTTCTCTCTCTTTCTCTCTCTGCCTTTCTTTCCTTCTCTGTTGCTCTGTGTCTCGCTCCTTTGATGTGCGCATGACACACGTTCTGATTTTGTGCTTTATTTTCCAGGCTGTGAAATCGAGATTGTCCCGGACGGACCCGACAGGAGTCTTCCGCATTGGTGTTTTGTTTTGTATTTCAATAAAGTTTTTGGTTGTTACTTCAGTGCTGTGTGACTGTTTCTCGTTCTTCTGGCCATACATGTGTGTTATTTTTTATCAATGTGCGTCATCTGGCGCTTTTTGTGGCTCTTGTGTCATGCACGGTATGTGTATGTCGGGGGGGCTGAGGGGGGGGGGGTGGTTGTGTTGTGGCCCTCATGGGTATCGTACCTGCATGATCATTGTCTTCATGGCATCTGTGGGTCTTCAGATGTGGCTCTTGGCTGGGCTCCCTTTCATGCTGCAGGTAGTCGTCCTGCTTTACACCAGCAAAAGGCAGGTGTTAATTCCCTGGTGCTACTGTGGCTTATCGCCTGTTTTTGGTTCGCATCGCAGATCTGGCAGTTCGTTGTGAAAGTGGTGTTGTGGGTTTTTCGTGTGTTTTTGCACGGGAACGCCTACTCTGCATCTCATTAGGGTTAGGTGGTGGTGTCCACCGTGGTGTTAAGTTTTGGGGCAGTTATCGCGGGAATACTGGCGATGTCGGCAGTTTGCACCCGCTTGTGAATGGGGTGTTAAATCCAGCTCCACTTTTGATGAGTTAAGGTGGAGATAAATCGGAGATAAGTCCTTGTGAATATCCCCCTTAATTTTTAAACAGTTTAAACAGACTTTGATGCAGAGTGAGAGAGATAAAGGCAGAAAAGAGAAGGAAAAAAAGAAAGAGGATGATAAGGTAATAGTGATAAAGGGAGAAAACAGGAATTAAAAACAGCCTGAAAGAGTGAGATAGAGAGGCAGGAAACTTGGGTCAATCAATCAATCAATCAATCAATCAGGGGTTCGTAAAGCGCGACTACTCACCTGTGAGAGTCTCAAGGCGCTGGGTGGACCAAGAAAGGGGTATGAGGTGGAATCAATACTAGTTAACCTTGGTATTTATTAGCATCAGCATTTGGCAGTGTTGGCAGCGGGTTCCTAGGAACATCGTTAAGATGAACACATTTTTAATCATTATTATTTGTTTTTTATATGAATTAAGCATTGATGTAAGTGGCATCAATTGGCACAAAAGTTTTGATTTTCATGTGGATGTGTCAAAGTGAACATTTCGGTGAAGTTGCAGTCCTTTCCATATGCATTCAGGGAAGGTTGCAAAAGAAAAAATTTAACCACTGCACCTGTCAGTAAAAGGGCTGGGCGGAGTCTCTCTTGCCAACACTTTGTATGGGGAATCGTTTGGAGTCATCCTTGTTCCAGTAACAGTCTTGGGCTCTGCTGGAACACAATGGAGTTGGTGTCTGGGTGGACCTTTGACTTCTCCAACAAATAGCTTGTGAGCTGCTGGTGGCTCTCCAGCAACCTTTTAAGTAGCTCCCCTGTGTGCAGCTGAGCCCAGCCCTATAAAGTAGAAGCTTTGGCTTGGCTGAATTAATATTTGTATATCAAAATTGAGAGTGTGCTTTCGAGACTAAAACGTGAGTATTTTCAGAACTCCTAAGCTGATTTTTGGAGAAAAAATGGTTGACATTCCAAAACATATTTAATGCTGATATTTGAGTGATAAATCATTAGGCATTGGGGATTACTAATATTATTACCTTGGTGTCAGGAGCGTTGCAGCTGTGAATATTATGTAGAACCCATGTAACGGCATTCCAAATTTGTAAAATCTTCTTCCCATTATTGCTGCTGCTGGCAACCCTGCCTGATGTACTAAGGTGATCACTGGTGGTAAGTTTGTATAGAGTGGCCACTGATGTAATCTTGTCTAAGGTGGTCACTATTAGTACACTACAACACCAATAATATTAGTAGCTCTAGCTGATTTTTTCATTTAACAAAAGAAGCTCTAGTTTAAGAAAAAGTTGGAGACCCCTGAGGCTAACTGCGCGTGTAGAATTAGGAAAATAATGGGCAATAAGCGAAATCGAGAATAACAGAATAGCTGATACAAACAGCTGTGGAGGAATGACCATATAACAAATGATCACTTTTGAGTCAACATCTGTGCATGCGCAGCGTTAAACAAGTACACATCACTATCCTATTGATAGCATCATACATTAATTGCAGTGAGGTTTACATCCACAGATTGCATGCTATTGCAAAAAATCTCCCACCTCTATTCCTTAAAATCCTGCATAAAAAAATTACCTTGAATTAAAAATGTACTTTTCCCCTACCTTATTCAATGTGACTGCACCTCTGCTTCCCCTCTACCTGTCTCTTCTGTATACTAAAGTTCAGTAAACTATTCTAAATCTCATGCTTGTCTGTCTTAAGCCTTTTTTGAAATCCTCACAATGTTAATTCCAGGAAGCATTTACTTCTCACATAGGCCTCTCTAGTGATCACACATAAGCCACTAATGTGTGAATCTCAAAGAAACTGAAGTAAATACATTGAATGTGTTTTCCTTAGTATGCAAGACTGCCCCCAAAAGGCAGCGCCTGGATACCCCTGTGGTGATTAGTGGGCTTTACAAATACTGATTGATTGATTGATCCAATGGACTGATCACTTACTTTGGGCTACCAGGAAGCGTGCTATTTGCCGTAAAGCTCTTCAGCGCCTCATCAGGGGTAGCAAGTGCTATATAAATGCAATTTCAATCTAATTTGAATTTCAGGTCACAGTTAATTATCACGAAACATTTAAGACCTGAAAAGCAAAGAATGCGCAAAGTATAAGTAAGCACCCCATTTAGCGGCTATTGCACTTCTTCCGTTGTGCCTCAAAGTTCTCCTCCTCCTCAAGCCACGCGCAGAACAGATTAATGATTTTTGAAGGGGGGGTAGGGCAACAAGAAATGGAGGAAAATTAATAAGTAGCCGGCATCCAGCTCTGGTGTTAATTTAAAAGCCTGATCGGGCGATGTTAATAATTCGAGCTTCTGATGGAGTGCGCCTCCCTGGAGGTCCTCCCCCCTTGAAGCTATGCCTTCCCACCCAGAGCTTTAATGAACTTCTGAAGACTGAGCATAAATATCAATGAAAAATGCTGCGTTTGAGGGGAGGCTGGCTCGGTGATAGCAGCAGGGAAGCGTGGATGAAGGCGGGGACAGTCCGTCAGGAGGAGAAGACCAGAGAAGGGAGGTGGAAAAGGGGAGGGGAAAACTTGGGCAAACTGCATTATCTGTGTACCTTTTTAAAGCAAATTACCTTATATATAGTGTACATCATTTATGATCTGTATTATATGCCTGTCATTATTGCACTAAGGTCTACTTAATGAAACTAATAAAAATTATTTAAACTAACTTGAGGGCAAACGTTTGTCTATGAAAGCATCTTTTTCTGTTGTCGCCTGCGTCCGAACTGGCTCTGAGGCCTGTCGTTCATTTGGGTAGCTGCTCTCCAGGTCCGAGAGAAAATGTAATTATACTTGCCAAATTTGCCCATTTCGTGTCACATGAAATTCACTAAATATTGTATTACACAATTATGTCATTTTTGTAAAATTTCAGGCGACTAGTTCGAGCAGATAATGGCTCGCCGAGAGACAATTTCTGCTCAAACCAGTCTCCTGTAGGTATCTTCGCGTGAGGAATATACCTGCAGGAAAAATTTCATACAAGATGTCATCAGAAAACCACATTTTGTGCCATTCAAGTAATTTTCATGATATTTCGGAGAAAAAAGTTGCACACAATTTTGTACAACCTTACAGCTGTCCCTGCTCCTGGCCTATACTACTAGGGCCTCATTGGGACAGAAATCACAGAGTACTGGCACCAGAAGCTAGAATGCTGGAATCACTGTGCGCCAACAGGGGTTGTCACTCCCTCCCCACCATTCCTCAAACCCTGACTTGAAGCCTTGAGGGTCAATTTTACAAACATTCATGCAACTTTGCAAGATAGGGAGAGAGCAGAAATGTGCCATATCTACTAAGTTATGCCGCCCTTCTGCTCTCTCCTAGCACTGGAGCACTTCAGGCAGCCTAGCGCCAATGCAAGCACACTTGCACCACAGTGCAAGGGTGCCTGCGTTACAAGGAACCCTCGTGGCAGTTTCTTTTTTCTATGCATGCTGCAGAATGCAGCACACATAGCAAGAGGAAATAACAAGGAGAACAAAAATATTTCTCCTCACTACGCCTTCCTCTGGGAGGCGTAGTGATTTCATGCAATCCCAGGTTTACAGACCTTTGTAAATCTGGGATTGTGTGAAATTCGTGGGTGGATGCATGGGAAAGCTCATGATCAACCCATCGAACGCCTCCCAGAATGAAATTTTACGCAATGCAGTGCAAGACGCTACGTTGTGTTACATTTCTTTACAAAAGCACGCAAGGAGGCACAAATCGACCCTTGCATGGCTTTGTAAATATCTAATAGAATTTTGCATTGTGGCTGCGCAAACACAACACAAAATGTTAGTAAATCTGCCCCTAAGTTCCTACGGACATAAAGGAGTCTGCAAAGTTCATTCTCCTATTCTTCCGTCCCTAAAATCCTTTCTCCAATTCTGGGATCTGCACATATATGTAATGGATAGAAAGAGAGAGCAGGAAGTTCCTCTCCCTGTAGAGTTTGGGGAACACACTAACACTGGGATGGGCAGTGGACTGATGCCAGGATAAGGAGTGCACTCTATCACAATGTCCCAGAGTGAGATAAACTCACTGGAAGCTGCAGGTTGACACTGGCACAGGGAAAGAGATATACTGGTGCAAGAAATTCACTACCACCTAGAAAAAGAATACACACAAACCATTTACTCGGAATGTCAGAGAGTGGTGTGCGCACTGTAACTGACACCCAAGACACCACACTTGTGTGCCACACTTGGTGCAAAATTAGGGCCTCTACCATGGGAATACTAAGGAGATGCAGAAGACTGGATCGATGGGCTAAGCAATCAGAAGCCACAGTATGAGACCAGGGGAAGGGCTAAGGGGTAAAAGGTTGCAATGTAGGGGGGCTTAGGATTAATAGGTCACAATTGATGACTATGGTGTGAGAGGATCAAGAGTAAGACATTGTGATATTTGACTGGAGAGGAAGTGGGGATAGGAGTAAATAATGATCACATTAGACTAGTGAAGGACAGCTCAATAGTACAAGATTACAAAATTAGACTGGACACAGAGGGCCCTATTACGATGGCGGGCGGACAAAGTCTGCCCGCCATCGTAACGGAGGACGGGACCATCCGCCAGAGGTGCGGCGGTCCCGCTGTGTCCATTAGGATGCCACCACCACAGTGGCGGTGGCATCCCCCATCCACAACATTGTGGCGGGCGGTGCTCACAGCACCGCCCGCCACAATGCTGTGGATGCACGTTGTGCATTGGCATGCACAAGGTGACAGGCACCACGCGGTGCCTGCCACCTTATCCACGCCAATGTAGGGGGGTACCATAGGTACCCCCCATGTGCACCCCCCCCCCCCAGCACCCAGGGGGCCCGCAACGGGCGCGGGCTGATCACCGCCTACATCATGATATGGTTGGCGGTGTCTTGCAGACACCGCCACCATATTATGGCCCTTTTCCGCCCAGTCGACGAGTCGACCGGCGGAAAAGCGGTGGATGGTCTTTCCGTCCGCCGCGGACCCCCCAGCCATCCTAATATGGCGGGGGGGTCACTGAAGCATGGATGGCGGGCGGATCGCCCCCGCCGGGCCGGCAGTGGTTACCGCCGGCCCGGCGGGGGCGATCCGCCCGCCATCGTAATAGGCCCCAGATTTAGGATAACAGGTAACTATGGACGACTATTGTGTAAGAGAATCACAGGTAAGATATTGGGATATTTGACTGGAGGGGAAGTGGGAATAGGGGGAAATGGTCAATATATTAGACTATAGGAGGAGAGTTCAATAGTACATAGTTACAATATTTGGCTGGAGGGGACTTTGGAAAAGGATCATAATGGAGACTGGTGGTGTAAAGGCCAAGGAGGAAAAACTTACAATGTTAGATTTATGTGGTATGCTCAGGTGAAGAGGGAAATACATTTGACTGGATGTGGTGGAGTCTGGAGTAAGATTGTGATGTAAAACTATTGGTGAAGGAGGTTCAGGAGTAAGATGTCCCAGTATGAAACTGATTGGAAGGGTTCACGAGAAAGAGGCTATGATACAAAACTCCAGAGAGAAGCCCCTGAAGTAAACAAATCACAATATGAGAAAGGGGGTGAGTGTCCAGGACTAGGCCTGGATGGATTTTGCGGAGTTCTGCTATGCGGAACTCTGCGAAGCGACCAAAATACTCCATGACGCTACACGTAGTTCCACAAGCAGCGGAGTGCATTAGATCGTGCCGTTCACGCTGATTTTTAGCACTGGGTGTTTGTCCCATGCTGGAAAATCAGTGTAAATGGACCCATGCGCAGCGCAAGAGGGCGCTGCTTCTTTCTGCTGCTCAAGTAGACTTATACCTTGACCGGCAGCTTCCTCAACGCAAACACAAGGTTTCTCAAAGCGAGAAGTCGTGACCATCCGCGACTGCCCGAGTTGAGAAATCTCGCTGGGCGGTGGTCTACCAGTGGATTTTCCTCACTCGTGCACGCCAACTCAACGTTTTTTCGCACTCTGCGTGCCCTGCGGAGCGTGGAGTGTGGAAAATTCTGCAATCGGACAAGGCTGCACCTATACAAATATTTTCTACAGCAAGTTTTCTGCAGACTCAAAGGAGTGTGCACTTAAATCTCAGCACCACAAATTATCATAGAGGTAGTGTCAAGGAATATGGAGACAGCACTACTGAAATGCACTCTACTCTTCCGGGATGAAGCCAATGGCTAGAACACCCAGCGTTCGCCCACCCTATACTCACTGGCGATAAATTGCAATTCCAGCATCTATCTGTGGGTATCCTGAAGGATAACTAACAAACAGAATTTAGCAGCAATGGGGACAGGGAACACATGGAGAATGAAAGTCACAGTACACAACCACCTATAAAAACACAAACATGGAACAAGTAACTTAAGATTCTCCTCAGCCATAGTGCAAACTCTGCACGGTCCAAGCACACACAACCATTTCTATACAAAAGACTATTGAAGTATAAACAAACAGGAGCTATTGAAGGACAGAAAGATAAAAAAACATTGAAGATCACAGCTAGTTGAATCTGGCTCACAAAGAGGCATCAAAGAGAAATGGAAGCACATTCTCTGAAGGATTGTTAAAAAAGTACACATAGACAACAATCCCTAAAGGGGGTTGATAAGTTGATTGAGAAGCCCCAACAAAGGGAAATATGTTATGTTGCTTTACATTTTGCATGATGTTATGTTATGCTACGTTAGGTTAGGAAATCATAAAATAAGGGGAGCACTAGGCTGAGAAGAGTTTGTGCTGTTGCTACCTGAACGTGGGTGTGCATGGGCTTCATACGTTTTCTTAAGATCAATTTAGTTTTGTACTGTTGTATACACTTGTCATTCTTGTGTTGTATTAGTGTTTAATACTAATGTTCAGTAAGGGTGTAATTTAAATGTTTATATTATATTTAATTTCAATACATAGCTCCTGTGTGTGTCATGCAAGTGTTAGGCACACAATACCCTCTGTGGAGTCCGAGGGGGCAGGACCTCTGCTAGCCCCTCTGCTGACACTTCTGTCTTGGAAGATGTGTCTGTATAGTTGAATGTGGAGAGGGACTAACATCTAGCTGAGACCTCTTCCCATGGCGAAGGTGTGCACAGTAGGGTGTGGGGAGGGAATGACTTCTCCACTGAGATCTTACCTCAGGATGGCAGACGTGCACAGTAGGCTGAACTCTCCACTGAGACCTTTCCCCAGGGTGACAGAAGTTTGTAGTAGGCTGCAGGGATAGACTGGCCTCCCACTGATATCTCTTCCCTGGGTGATAGGCATGCGTAGTAGGATGTGGGGATGGACTGGCCTCTCCGCTGGCACCTCTCCCCCAGGCGACATGTGTGTGAAGCAGAGTTTGGGGAGAGACTACCTTCTCCACTGAGACCTCTCCCCTACACCACAACCATGCGTTGTAGAATGTGGGGAAAGAATGGCCTTTCTGCTGAGACTTCTCCCTAGTGTGAGAGGTACACATAGTAGGGTATGGAAAGGGACTGGCCTCATAGGTGTGACTTCTCTCTTGGATGACGGGTGTACATAGTTGGGTAGAGGGAGAGACCGACCTCTCTGACACCTCTCTCTTGGGTGACAGATATGCGTAGTTGGCTACAGGAACAGACTGGCCTTTCTGCTGATAGCTTTCTCCAGGGTGACGAATGTACATAGTAGGGTATGGGGAGGGACTACCCTCTCTGCTGACAACTCTGTCTTGGATGATGGTTGTGCATAGTTGAATATTCAGAGGGTCTGACCTTTCACTGAGACCTCTCCTCCTGGGGATGGACGTCTGTAGTAGTGTGTGCAGAGGGAGTGGCCTTTACGCTGATACCTTTCCCTGGGGTGACTGGCGTACGCAATAGGATGTGGGGAGGGACTGACCTCTCCACTGGCACCTCTCCTCCATGCAACAGGTGTGAGTAGTAGACTTTGGGGAGGACTATCCTCTCCACTGAGACCTCTCCCTGTACGGCAAGTGTGTGTAGTAGAATGTCGGAAGAAACTAACCTCTCTGCTGAGACCTCTCCCTAGAGTGATGGGTGTGTGTAGCAGAGTGTAGTGAGAGACTGTCCTCTCCAATGAGAGCATTCACTTAGATCACAGGTGTGTATAGTAGCGTGTGAGGAGGGACTGACCTCTCTGCTTAGACCTTTCCCTTGGGTGGCAAGTGTGCATAGTAGGGTTTGGGGAGGGATTGGCCTCTCTGCTGAGACCTCTGTCTTGAATGGCAAATGTGTGTAGCAGGGTGTAGGAAGGAACTAACACCTCTGCCGAGACCTCAGTCATGGATGAAGGGTTTGTATAGTTAAATGTGGGGAGGGACTGGCCTCTGAGACCTCCCCCCCCTGGAGATGGGCACTCTTGGTAGTGTGTGCATATGGAGCACCCTCTCCACTGATACTTCTTCCCAGGGTGACGGACGTGTGTAGTATGATGTGGAGAGGGAATGGCCTCTCTGCTGAGATCTCTCTCTCGGATGACAAGTTGTTATATTCCATATAGGTACCCTATATAGGCGCAGGTAACATCGCAACCTTTCACCTACATCCTTCCCTACATTACATACATAACGGTTCTTAGGCACTGACCTTTTACCTAGATATGGCACTGCATTCAGAACGCGGGTTTTTCCTTGGTTCGATTCTCATACATTATGCATGAGGATTCTTGGAAGCACAGCAGGTCTAACAGTAGGATTAACATCTCCTGTATAATATCTCTGAATAAAGTTCAGGCCCAAACGTCATCCTTTAGGCCGACACAGTTACACAGCAAGGTAGGACCCCTGGGGAAACCTATGGGTATATATACAACACATCTTGCTTAGGAAGAGAGAGGAGACCGTGACTTCCCGGCTGACACACTGACCAGAGACGCTGAGGTTCCTGCATGCAGACGCTCCAGCTAGCAGTGGCCTAACATCCCTCGCGGGGTGTCCAACTCGAGACCAGGAAGGGGTCCCACATTCTCTAAACTCTCAGGTAATGGGGTGGACTAAATACTAGAGGGATTCTTGGCATAACACCTAGATAGATGCTAGGTACATTTAGGTACATCTAGTTAGGGAGACATCGTAGGAGTACGCACTTTTTATCAAGTGTGAAGGAAGTGACCTTTTTAGGGCCACCGGGTCACTCTAGACCTCCACTAGCCTTCCATCCAATGAAGAGTCGATGACGCAGTAGAGAATGCATATAGACTAGTTTATTTATAAGATACACTGCAGTGGAGTCCAGTCTGACCAGCCTCCTGTGATGGCTGACGAGGGACTGACTTTTTCCAGCATAAAGGGAATAATTATACATTTCAGCATCAGCACAAGACACACCCACCCAGTAACATTCCACAGAGAGCACAAAAGAACAAAGGGGCACACAGAGATGAGCTAAGAGTCTGAGACCGGGCACACACTATCTCTTTGGCAAGGTCATACAGTTTGTGCTTGCAGCAGGAATAGTGGGAGCACCCTCTATCTAAGGGAAAGGTATGCGTTAATGCAACATTGGAGAAACAAAACTTACCAAGAGCCATTTCTTGTGAATGAGCAAGTAACAGCTTCGATTATAATACAAGATGGCGCACTCAAGAAGTAAAATGGTGGCACAATAGTTAACCTAACAAACATAGGAGGTCATTACGATGGCGGACGGAAAAACAACCGACCGCCATGGTAGCGGGAAATCACCGCCCGCCGCTACCGCGGGAAAACCGACGGCTAGATTAGGATCCTCGGCGGTAAAAATTCAACCGCGGTGGAAAGGAGACCCGAGAAACCGCCGTTCGCCTGCGGAGAAGGCCCAAACCCGTCCGCGGTGGACGGTTTCGCAACGGAAACAGCCCAAATGACCGCAACCACAGCGGAGACACCGCCATCGAAATTATGATATTCCCGACATCCCCGCGGTGCAGTGCGCTGTTTCCGACCGCCGCGGTCGACAACATTGATGAATCAGTGAGACGGCGGAAGCGCCGTAGCCGAGCCACCACTGCGGACGCTCCGTTAAAAAAATGGCGGTCGCTAGAAAAACACACAACATGGCCACAAAGTGCACCAACCAAACAAGGCATGCACCCAAAAATAGCTAACACAGCCCAAAGACACACCCCCATGGGAAACTCCAAAACTACAAATCCCAGGTTCACACACACACCACACCTGCTACCAATACCACATCCTGACACACCCACAGACACCAGTATAAATCCAGCCCCCAACAGACCACAATCCTTTGCAAAACTCCACAACTGAGGGGACATCCACCACAGATGACAGGAGAGGCAAATCTGCACAACACACACACATCACCACCACCACCACCACTTCCACACCTGCACCTCTAACACCTTTGCACAGCACACACCATACACATCACAACCACCACCACCACTTCCAAACCTGCACCCTAAACACCTTGACACATCACACACCATGTCACCACAGAGAATGCCCAAATTCACTGAGAGTGAGTTGAGGGTCATGGTCGATGAGATAATCAGGGTAGAACCACAATTGTTTGGTAACCAGGTCCAACAGACACCACTAGCAACAAGGACGCAAATGTGGAGAAGGATAGTAGAGAAGGTCAATGCAGTAGGGACCGTGCCACGCAATAGAGATGAAATCGTGAAGAGGTGGCACGATCTGAAGGCAGTGGTCAAAAAGAAGAGAGCCAAGAACCATGAGCTGGCTCACAGGACAGGCAGTGGCCCTCCCGTTCCACTCAAAACATTCACTGAATGGGAGGAGAAGGTGCTTGGCATTCTACATCCAGAGAGTCTCTCAGGAATACCCGGGGAGTGGAGGCTGGTAAGTACAAACAAATGCCTAACATCACACAAATGTACTGTCTTGCACCATTACAAAATAATACCTCCTAGGTTCAAATTCATTCATGTGCACAACACTCCCCCAACACATCTCTCACAGATACAACAGACACTCCCCTGAAGCCCCCAAAGGTAGTTAGCAACATCACCATGGGTACACGTGTACACGCTGCCTGCACTACAACTCCCACCAGGCCCCCTTGTCCCACAGCTGAGCAGGATGGAGCACTGCCCCCACCCAGAAGCATGCCTCAGCCATTGTGTGCTTCACCCTCACCTAACAGGTAGGTAGCCATCTTTACAGGGAGGTGTCTGTGGAATAGGGAGGCCTGCACTACAACTCCCACCAGGCTCCCTTGTCCCACAGCTGAGCAGGATGGAGCACTGCCCCCCACCCAGAAGCATGCCTCAGCCATTGTGTGCTTCACCCTCACCTAACAGGTAGGTAAGCATCTTTACAGGGAGGTGCGTAGGTGTTTGGGAGGCCTGCACTACAACTCCCACCAGGCCCCCTTGTCCCACAGCTGAGCAGGATGGAGCACTGCCCCCCACCCAGAAGCATGCCTCAGCCATTGTGTGCTTCACCCTCACCTAACAGGTAGGTAGCCATCTTTACAGGGAGGTGGGTGGGTGTTTGTGAAGCCTGCACTACAACTCCCACCAGGCCCCCTTGTCCTACAGCTGCGCAAGATGGAGCACTGCCCCCCACCCAAAAGCATGCCTCAGCCATTGTGTGCTTCACCCTCACCTAACAGGTAGGTAGCCATCTTTACAGGGAGGTGGGTGGGTGTTTGGGAGGCCTGCACTACAACTCCCACCAGGCCCCCTTGTCCCACCGCTGAGCAGGATGGAGCACTAGTCCCACTCATAGGCATGTGACGTCTGTGCAGCCGCACATTACACAATGCCACTTGGTCCACAGTCACCAACACAAATAATGCAAAACAGTTGTGTTGTAGTCACCATGCACAAGTCTCTGTTCAAAATTGACCCACATTGTGTACACTGTGCCAGGCATCACACACTGCAACACTAACAACGATCATGCTGCCCTGCAGCAGTGTCTGGCCGTTTGTTTGGCAAAGTGCAAATCACCCATGTCAGACCACAGTGTTGCAATGTAAACAGTGGAAGTGCAGTGTACCCAAAAACTACACTGCAGCTGGGACTCAGAATGCTAAACTAAGCACATCCCAAATGTCCTGCAACACACCCAGCTACCACAGTGCTGCACTGAATTGCAGAACAGCACCTTGTCTGAATTAAATTGTCAAAGGTGTCTTGTTTGGACCACCAATGTGTGTATGCATTGACAATGTTCACATCTCACACTGTCTGTCTGAACAGTGCTGATATAGTCTGGCCCCAAAAGCACACATTGTCTGCAGAGGGCTGAGTACATCTCACACACACACCACTGTTGACCACAACATGTCAGTGTATGGATGCCCTGGAACAACTGCTTCACCAGTACTGGGCTCATGTTCTCAGGTCCACAAATACCATTAAACCATGACAGTGTGGAAATGTATGCTGGGTGAGATCTTCACCCTGCTGTATGTCACCACTGTGCTACGAGACTATACCCCTTGCCCTATTGTGCCTTCAAATGTCGGGGGAGTGAACCCCACAGCCAGATAGCTGGGACAACAGTGATGGGGGCTATACCCCATGACCAAATGTAATCTGAAATCAATGGGTACAAAAAGCCACACACACATTATGCTCACCACACGCACATTCCATCCAAAGATTTCTACCAAGTCACATAGCCATGTCATTGCTCACCTTCACCTCAAACGGTAGTTAGCCATCTTCACAGTGAGACGGTGTAGTGTGTTTGGCTATCCGTCCCACAAAATGCAACATGCATGCTGTTCCACCACTATGGAGGATGGGACACTACACCCCCAATAAGAAGCATGTGGCAGGCAATGTATGCTACCCACCCAACTCACACGTAGGTAACCGCATCTCACAGGTCAGGGTGTGTGGGGCTGGGAAGCTTGCACAACAACTCACACGGGCCCACCTGACCGCCAGCACACAAGACCCATTACTTCCTGGCACCAACATGCATGTGTCAGTCATTGCAATGTACACTTCAAAAGAACTTGCATGTGGACATATCATGCTCACTTGTCCCACAATGGACCAAGATGGAAGCCCTCATCATACACACACAGAGAGGTCTCTCAAATACAAGGAAAACACAGCAAACACAACATATCAACAGCCACAACATGCAGCCAGATATGCATTTAAAAAAACATGTTGGAATAGGACACCAGGCCTCTCAATGCACAACTGCACACCCAGATAGCATTGGCAACTATAGTGTGCACACACCTAAGAAAATGAAACTGTGACAGCAACCAAAGTGTGAATGTCTGAAACACATGTAGATGGAACTCAGAGCACAACCATGCACACCACTACATGCCATCTGACAGTAGCAGTGGTTCACACCACCTAGGATCTAATTAAAGCAAACTTAAGCATGTCTGGAATTGCAAATACAGATATCTACACCACATTGAACAGGTATGCATGAAACTACAATGTTTACTCACTGTGCAGAGTAAACCGCTGCAAGGGCTCAACAAGTGACACATACGCGTAAATGGATGACATATGATTGATCAATAACTGGATGCCAACATGAGACTGTCAATGTTAAAAAATTATATTGTGCATGTCATGTCTTGACAACTCCCAATATGGACAAGTAATGCATGTACCACAACAGCTTGTAATGCATCACTGGATGTCGGTCAATGCAAATTTGTACAGTGAACAACTGCTGGATGTACAAACAGTTGATGTAACACTGCTAACACAAACTTTGATGGGTGCAACACAATGACCATTTCTCATCTGACCCACAGGTGACCAAGAACTCACTGCAGAGGATGACACCACCCTGCAGAGCCAGTCCCCCCGGAACAGAGACAACTGGATGAGGACTCCCTGGATTCCTTGGATGAGGAGCTCCACGCTGGCCCATCTGGTGTGGCAGGCCGCAACCAGTCCCAGGCACCCATTGTCCCCCAACCACATCAGCTGCAGCCCCTGACCATCCTCTGACAGCTGCTCTCACGGCCTGTGTGTCAACCACTACCACCACCACCACCACAGCTGTCCGCAACACCCTCCCTGCCCCAGGGGTTGAGCAGCCCACCACATCGACTGCGGAGGCCAGGGAGAGGATGCAGCGGGCCAATGTGAGGACCGGACAGGACCGTGGCAGCAGTGCAGGTGGTCGGGACAGGGTCATGCAGAGGGGGACTGATCCTGGGACGGAAGCCCTGGGCCACATCGACAGAGTCCTTGGGGCCTACCAACAGGCCCAGGGACGAATGTGCCGGTTAGAGGACGAATCTCGGGAGCACCTCCTGCTGCTGAGGTCCATGGACACACGCATGGGACAGATTGTGGACCTCTTGGGGCAGCTAGTGGCGGTTCTGAGGGACAGGCAAGCGCAACATTCTACCCCTCCGCCTCCCCCTGTTGGGCAGCAGGATGACACTTCATCATCCTCCCCTGCATCCACAGAGGGGGGTGAGTCCTCAGACACCACTGCCCCTGCAGCAGTGGCCCCTCCAGTCAAGCGCAAGAGGGGCCGTCCAAGGAAAGGCCAGGTGGCCTCACGTGCCAAAGCACCTGCCAAACGCTAGTCCCCGAGCCAGCCATGATGACAGACCACTGCACCACTGCATTGACCTTTTGGACTATCCTTCACCACACTGCCATGTGAATGGCATCTATCTGTTGGACTGGGTCTCCACATCATTGTGGGGACTACTCCAGTATCTCATCTACCATGACTGTCAACTCACTACTTCAATTCCCACTTCACATTTTCTCCACCCTCGCATGTCACAGTTGTAAATAAATACACCTTACACACATGTTGTTGTGTCTGCTCCGTCTTTAATACAGGATGTGCAACCTTCACCGTGTAGGACATGGTCCAGGGGAATGGAATGTAGGTAACAAGTGAGATGCTGAAGGGACCTAGGGAAAACCGCAGAACAAGAGTCACTTGTATGGGTGTGGCATTGCACACATCACACAACACTTGTCAACAAGGTACTCAGATCTACAAACTTTACACAGAGCAACAGTCACCATAGAGACATTCTGTATCACACTAACCAATCACACATACATTGGCAGGCAGCAATGAGTCAACACCAAGCTGCAGTCAGCAAGCTCACATACACCCACACAGCAACTGCTACACCATCAGACCATTTTGTCCCTTCTACATCGTCACTCACCTTCAAGTGAAGTAGCGGGTGATGAGCTGTCGACGCATGTCGACCCCTTCCTCCTCTCCACTGCCCTCGTCACTGGATCCGGCTTGATTTGCAGGCGGCGGCCTTGGCTGCTCATCATCGTCATCCAGGATCAGGGGTATTGCCTTGCGAATGGCCAGGTTGTGGAGCATGCAGCATGCCACCACTATCTGACACACCTTCCCTGGCGAGTACATAAGGGCACCTCCAGTACGGTCCAGGCACCGAAATCTTGATTTTAGGAGACCAAATGTCTGTTCTATCACACGCCGTGTCCTCCCATGGGCATCATTGTCTCGCACATCAGCTGGCGTGACGGGATTCCGCAATGGGCTCAGCAACCACGGGCGGTTCGGATATGCCGAGTCACCTGGGTGTGAGAGACACAGATTAACCTTGCAGTCCCAAAATGCCACACAACAGCATGTCACACACACACCACTCTAATCCACTATGCATACTCACCCACAAGCCATGCCCGCTCCGGAAGCAGATTGGCCATCAGCTGAGGAACGATGCTGCTGCGCAAGAAGTGGGCATCATGGGCTGAGCCGGGAAACTTGGCACACACGTGTGAGATGATCATGTCCGCCAGGCACACCACTTGAACATTTACCGAGTGTGAATGCTTCCTATTGCGGTAAACCTGTTCACGTGCCTGTGGTGGCACAAGCCCAACATGTGTGCAATCAATTGCACCAATGACATGGGGGATATGTCAAAGGGCATAGAAATCACCCTTCACAGCCACCAATTCAGGCCCCCTGGGAAAATGGATATATCTGTCTTTGTAGAGCATCATGGCCGACAGGACATCCCTCAGCACCATGCTGAACATCGGCTGTGACATCCCGCCTGCACTTGAGACTGTGTGCTGGAATGAGCCTGTTGCAAAGAAATGCAGGCATGCCATCACCTTTAATGTTGCGGTGAAAGCTGTTGGATATGTCCGACGTGGCTGCAGGTGGGGCTTCAACATGGCACATAGGTTCTGCAGGGTTTGTCGGTCCAGCCTGAATTTGCGGATTATATCCTCATTCTCCATGTCTGCCAGGACTGTGAACGGACGATGGATATTGTGCCTCCTCCTCCTAGGACAGATCACAGTGCACAGATGTCAATGCAGAAGACCATGAAATGTGCATCACATAAATTTTTTCTACAGACACATTCCCAAGTCTTAAAACATGCACCATTAACCGACAGGGCACTTCAGAAGTAGGTACACATCAGGCACACTACTCATACACCTGTCCCCTTACCAGCAGCAATTATCTGTGCACCCCTCCGGCTCATTCGCATGCACAGTGTGATATACTAACAGATATGTGTGCATACCTGTGAGTATGACCCCCAGCATATGTTACTAATTGCAATACTACCCGAACACACCATGTTGCTGGCCCTGATACACCTCCCAACACAGGTTGCACATGGCACACTTCAACTACACACTGACCACCGGCTGAGCGTGGGGGACACGTGTGTGCATGTGCATTTGACAATGTGCAAGTTGCTGATGCCCCTAGTTCAGTAAATGAGACGACAGTGTGCGTTACATTGCATACACAGACATTGACCATTATCTACATATGCTATGCAACACATTAACTGGACGGTCTACATTTCATTACACAGCACATGTGACATGTGCGAGTGTATGTGCCCATGCAATGTATTGGCGACCCATATATGGTATGTGTTGGTGACGTGGAGTGACATGTCCCTTTTGTGCATTTGCCCTCATGAGGACCCTTCAATTGTTGAGACACTGGGCACTGTACATGTTGGCCTATGCAGAGAGCTGGAGGACATGTTAGGTGCAGCACAGCTACTCCACAACTCCATTAACGCTCACTCCAGGCACTGTCTGGCAGACATATGGCGGTGCCTACCGCTTGACACCTGCGGACTGGCACCGCCCATAACCCAGGCACGATCGCGGGTGACACCGCCAGATATGTATGTGACAATGGCGGTCACCATGCACCACTACCCAAATCACGGTCACTCCAGGCACTGTCTGGCAGACATATGGCGGTGCCTACTGCCTGGCCCCTGAGGTGTGTCACCGCCCATAACCCAGGCACGATCGCGGGAGACATCGCCAGATATGTATGTGACAATGGCGGTCACCATGCACCGCTACCCAAATCACGGTCACTCCAGGCACTGTCTGGCAGACATATGGCGGTACCTACCGCCTGGCCCCTGAGGTGTGTCACCGCCCATAACCCAGGCACGATCGCGGGAGACACCACCAGATATGTATGTGACAATGGCGGTCACCATGCACCGCTACCCAAATCACGGTCACTCCAGGCACTGTCTGGCAGATATATGGCGGTGCCTACCGCCTGGCCCCTGAGGTGTGTCACCGGCATGGACCATGCCCTTGCAGCCAATGGGAAGCAGCCTCGCGGTAGCCTGATGCGAGTTTGAAAATCGCAGTAGGAGTGCACCACCCCCGCGGAGGCAGTCACTGGAGGCATTCAAAAGATGCACCACCGCGGTAGCGCGCGCCTGGACCCTACGGTGTGTCACCGGCATGGACCATGCCCTTGCAGCCAATGGGAAGCAGCCTCGCGGTAGCCTGATGCGAGTTTGAAAATCACGGTAGGCGTGCACCGCCACCTCGGAGGCGGACATTGGATGTATTTGAATGAGGCAGACCTGGTACACCAATTTCAGCACCCTGGGACCACTGACACAGCCCCAGGGGCCTATATATGTGTGGGAGGGTGCACCACATTCCCACAGCTACCAGGGACTGCTGACTGACAACCCTCCACCTGCTGCCTCAAGGGACTGCTGGCTGCCACCCTACACCTGCTGCTGCTGCCTCAAGGGACTGCTGGCTGCCACCCTCCACCTGCTGCTGCTGCCTCAAGGGACTGCTGGCTGCCACCCTCAACATGCTGCTGCAGCCACATGTCCATTGTGATGTCGAGGACTCAGAAGATCCGTGCCAGTCCCTTCACCAGTGAGGAGCTTGAGGTCCTGGTAGACGGGGTGCTTGCACAGTACCCAAGGCTTTATGGCGGCCCTAATGTCGTGGTAAGTCTCCCAGACTGTGAGTGAGAGTGCAGGGTGGGCACACGTGAGGTGGAGGTGCTTCGGTATGTGTCAGTGGTTGTGGGGCTCTGACATGGACTGCCTATCATGTTTACTACAGCGGGAAGGGCTTGGTGGGCTCTTTCACACGTTACCCTGCATGCCTATCCTGAGTAGAGTGGCATGTCCTGTAGTGTCAGCCATACAGTGCAGCTGCATTTTGGTGATGCAGGTGTCTGGCCAGTTATCGTTTGTGTGAATGGCTGTGCTGCTCCCAATTTACCCACTCAGTGTCAGTCCACCTGCCCTGCACAGTCCCTGCCGAATGCCACATGTCCACATCACTGCATGTACAGTGTGTTCCATGTGTGTTTGGGTCACGCCTCTTCATCTAAGTCCCATCTCTGCCATGTCGATTGCACAGGAGCAGGCATGGGAGAAGTGTGTGTGTATGACAGTTGTTGTCACTCTATGTGAGTTCCAGGACACAGTGAGGCTTTCACAGGGCTAGGACACTTAGGAATGCGCAGTGTTGGACACAGTGAGTCCAACAACAAGACACATGTTTTGCTATCTTCCCTATGTGTAGTTGTAGGTAACTGCAGACAGTAGCTGCGGCCAGACTACACGTTGCTTGCTGTGTTGGTATCCTGCATGTGAATGGGATGTGGAGGTACTGTGTCCACCATCGAACATGCATGCCTGTACGTCTGATTGACCAATGACATTGTACCTTGTTCGCAGCAATTGTTGGCTCTGTTACCGTTGTAGCTGGAGTTTTGGATGAGTCACTGTCGTGCTACTGCATTTTCGTTGTGTTGTCATTGTGCACTGTGTCACTGGAACCTCACCCCTCTTGTCTCCCATGCCTGCAGCTGAAGGTCCACCAGCGTAAAGCCGTGTGGAGGGCCATTGCCTCCAGAGTCCGAGATCTGGGTGTGTCAAACCGAAGGCGCACCCACTGTCATAAAAGGTGGGATGACATCTGCCGGCTGAGCAAGAACGTGGCCGAGATGACGCTGGGGCTGCTCCCTCGGACTGGCAGGTTGGCTAGGCGCAGCATGACACCACTAATGGCCCGCATCCTGGCTGTCACACAACCTGAGCTGGACAGACAACTGAAGGAGCATCAGCAGCGAGCTAGGGGTGAGTATGTGTTGCAGGCTGCCTTTGGATGGGAGTGGGTGCATGTGTCTACAGAGTGTGCAAATTGTCAGCTGTGTGACGTTGGTTGTGTGGTGCAATGTTTTGTGAGTGGCCTCTGTGCTGGGTGTATGTGCCATGCTTTTGCCCAAACGGTGCTTCATGAAGTGAGTTTTAGCACTGTGCATCTCTCTTACATTTGGAGTTGTGGCCTTCAGGTACCTTCTGCTGTGGGGTAGTGTGTGAATTCAGATGGATGGGAATGCCAGTGTGCCAACTGTGAATGCGTTTCAATGAATGCGTGCAATTCCAGACCTCAGATGTCTGCCAGTCAGACATCTGAGGCCAATGTGCAACAGTAGATGTGCCCATGGACTCGATATGGTGGATGGCATGTGTGCAGGGTCATTGTGGGCTGGTATGTTGTGGTCTGTGTGGTCCCCTACTGCTCCATACATGTAGGTGATGTGCACCATGTCGTGGTGTTCATCCTTGCCAACATCGGGACAGTGTGTGTGCACAGGCCATTTTGGGGCTGTGTCTGATGTGAGCCAACTGCAGGATGGTGTGCTGTGTGAGTCACCTGGGGCACTTATGGCAGGATGTGTGTCGGACATGCACCGTTGGGTTGAAATTTTGGGTGGCAAGATATATGTGTGCACAGGGTGGCATGCAATGTGCTGCACACCTCTTTCTAGGATGCAGATCTATTGGCACGTGTTAGTTCTGTTGATGCCACTCATCTCACAGTACTTCTCTCTCCTATGCAGCAGCTCCCATATGTGCAGAGGGAGAGGGGACGGACACCAGTGGTGAGGCTTCCAGTGCAACAGCCGCACCGGAGCAGACTGACACAGATGTGACCAGCGCCGAGGAGGGGGACAGGAGTCTGCTAGAGGATTCACAGCCGGAGACCCAAAGCTCTACCTCATCTGACGCCAGCGGTGACACATCCATGTTGGGGGGTACAGGGAACGGGGACTCGGCCTCCTCTTCCGCCACACAGCGTCCAGTGCCCAGCCTCCCTTCAACCTCCACTGGTGCTGACCGTGTCCACAAGAGTAGGGAGGGAAGGGTCACCTTCACCCCAGGCACAGCTGCCCCAGCCCATGTCAGCCCTGCTGCCCTCAGTGCAGAAGCAGTCAAGCTATTGCGCCAGCTGTGTGTGGGGCAGACAGCACTTCTCAATGCCTTCCAGGAGCACGACAAAAAGTTGGGGCAGGTTATAGCATTCATGGAGGGCATACATTCCGACATAGGTGGGCTACACCGGACTGTGCAGTCCTTGTCATCAACTGTGACAGCAGCCCTGCAACAGGCACATAGTCAGGGAGCGGCTCCCAGCACTCGGTCCGGCCCCATGTCACTGTGCACCTCTGACGACAGTGACAATGCTCAACGGACCCCAAAGTCCCGATACAGAACCCGCAGCACACAGGAGCAGCAGCAGCCCAAGCGTACTAGGGCGCAGACACCATCCCCACATAAGAGTAAGGCCACCCCAGAGCGCAGAGAGAAAAGCCCATCAGGCGACAGCAAGGGCCACAAAGCAAAGAAACAAGCATCAGGGTCACAGGCCTCACCTTCCTCCCCCGCCAAGGACTCCCCTGTCCCAAAGACGTCTCGCAGAGGCAAAATGACAGTTTCCACACCCACTGAGAAGGTGTTGCCTGCAAACATTACACAGGATGAGGGCCCCATGGATAATCCATCCTTGACATCCACTCCCATCCCAAGCCCTGTGAAGCCAGCACGGGAGGACACTGTAGGGGGCAAAGCTGGTGGACAGAGGGAGGCAGGGCGGCGGCAAACACCAGGCACGCGCACAGCGGGATCCAGCATGTCCCCAGAGGGAGGGTCACCATCCACACCAGAATCAGCTTTGGTAGTGGGGTCACCTGTTGTGTCTGTCCCAGTTCCCCTCAATCCCCAGACAGGGAAGCCTTTCAGGATCCCCAAGAAGTGGAGAGGCACCCCTCCACAATCTCTGGCACACACTGTGTCTCACCAGCGCATGAGTCCACCTCCCCGGGCCACCACCCCACCTGGTCCAAGCAGCCCCCCAGCTCCCACAAGCACAGTTGGCTCTTCCACAGTTGTTACTCCCACTGCCCAGGGCAGTCCTCCAACTGAACCCAACACACAGTCAGCTCCAAGTCCGACAGACAGCCCCATATGAGTGGTGGTCACCCTCACACACCTGTCTGTCCACAGGGGTGCGTGTGATGCTCATTGTCAGGCCCATTACTCTGTTGCTGGGCATGGAATGGTAGAGTTGCATACATTCCCTGTGAAGCTTCTGATGTCACTACTCTGCACAATGTCTTTGCCTTTTTGTTCACTGATGTGTGCCCCCTGCCTGTGCAGGATCTCATGTACCTCACCTGCACTTTGGACTGGCCACTGGCCTTGCTGTTCACTGCTGTTTGTCCCTTGCCTGTTCAGCTTCTGATGTAACTACTCTGCACATTGTACTTGCCTTGTGTTTCACTGCCGTTTGCCCCTTGCCTGTGCAGCTTCTCATGGACTCACTCTGCACTTTGTCCTGCCCACTGGCCTTGTCGTTCACTGCTGTGTGCCCCCTGCCTGTGCAGCTTCTCATGGACTTAATCTGCACATTGGACTGGCCACTGGCCTTGCTGTTCACTGATGTTTGCCCCTTGCGTGTGCAGGGTCTCATGTACCTCACCTGCACTTTGGACTGGCCACTGGCCTTGCTGTTCACTGCTGTTTTCCCCTTGCATGTGCAGGGTCTCATGTACCTCACCTGCACTTTGGACTGGCCACTGGCCTTGTTGTTCACTGCTGTGTGCCCCCTGCCTGTGCAGCATCTCATGTACCTCACCTGCACTGTGTCCTGGCCACTGGCCTTGCTGTTCACTGCTGTTTGCCCCTTGCCTGTGCAGCTTCTCATGGACTCACTCTGCACTTTGTCCTGCCCACTGGCCTTGTCATTCACTGCTGTGTGCCCCCTGCCTGTGCAGCTTCTCATGGACTTAATCTGCACATTGGACTGGCCACTGGCCTTGCTGTTCACTGATGTTTGCCCCTTGCCTGTGCAGCTTCTCATGGACTCACCTGCACTGTGTCCTGCCCACTGGCCTTGTCGTTCACTGCTGTGTGCCCCGTGCCTGTGCAGCATCTCATGTACCTCACCTGCACTTTGGACTGGCCACTGGCCTTGCTGTTCACTGCTGTTTGCCCCTTGCCTGTGCAGCTTCTCATGGACTCACTCTGCACTTTGTCCTGCCCACTGGCCTTGTCGTTCACTGCTGTGTGCCCCCTGCCTGTGCAGCTTCTCATGGACTTAATCTGCACATTGGACTGGCCACTGGCCTTGCTGTTCACTGATGTTTGCCCCTTGCCTGTGCAGCTTCTCATGGACTCACCTGCACTGTGTCCTGCCCACTGGCCTTGTCGTTCACTGCTGTGTGCCCCCTGCCTGTGCAGCATCTCATGTACCTCACCTGCACTTTGGACTGGCCACTGGCCTTGCTGTTCACTGCTGTTTGCCCCTTGCCTGTGCAGCTTCTCATGGACTCACTCTGCACTTTGTCCTGCCCACTGGCATTGTCGTTCACTGCTGTGTGCCCCCAGCCTGTGCAGCATCTCATGTACCTCACCTGCACTTTGGACTGGCCACTGGCCTTGCTGTTCACTGCTGTTTGCCCCTTGCCTGTGCAGGGTCTCATGTACCTCACCTGCACTTTGGACTGGCCACTGGCCTTGTTGTTCACTGCTGTGTGCCCCCTGCCTGTGCAGCATCTCATGTACCTCACCTGCACTGTGTCCTGGCCACTGGCCTTGCTGTTCACTGCTGTTTTCCCCTTGCCTGTGCAGCTTCTCATGGACTCACTCTGCACTTTGTCCTGCCCCCTGCCCTTGTCGTTCACTGCTGTGTGCCCCCTGCCTGTGCAGCTTCTCATGGACTTAATCTGCACATTGGACTGGCCACTGGCCTTGCTGTTCACTGCTGTTTGCCCCTTGCCTGTGCAGGGTCTCATATACCTCACCTGCACTTTGGACTGGCCACTGGCCTTGCTGTTCACTGCTGTTTGCCCCTTGCCTGTGCAGGATCTCAAGTACCTCACCTGCACTTTGGACTGGCCACTGGCCTTGTTGTTCACTGCTGTTTGCCCCTTGCCTGTGCAGCTTCTGATGTAACTAATCTGCACATTGTACTTGCCTTGTGTTTCACTGCTGTTTGCCCCCTGCCTGTGCAGCTTCTGATGTAACTACTCTGCACATTGTACTTGCCTTGTGTTTCACTGCTGTTTGCCCCCTGCCTGTGCAGCTTTTCATGTAAATACTGTGCATATTGAAATGCCCACTGGCTTTGCTGTTGCCCAAATTTGTTGTCTCAATATGCAAATTGTGAATAAACACAGTTGGTCCTGCAGTGAGTTGTGTCAGTGTCCTTCCTGAATAAAGTTGTTTCTGTGTGTGCATGGTTTACTGTGTCACAGGCTCAGTATGCCACTTCAACATTGCCAATGGGTTGTCTCACATTTCATTTTTTTGCAGGGGTGGGAGGCACTTCATTTCTACATGACTGTGATACTTATGGGTGCAGTGCAGGTGGTTGGCAATGAAATCTTGTTGTCATCTTCCTTCTTGGCTCATGTTATCTATGGTGGACACATGTCAGGTTTGTGGGCAATGGCAGCACAGGGTGGGAGTTTGGGCACAGGCTTACAGGCAGGCAGGCCAGGGTCATGGGGTCTGTGTGAGCTTCCTTTCTGTGTGCCAATCAGTGTCGGTGTATGGACATCTTGTGGTGATGAGTTATCCAGGTCCCATGGCTTACTTCCAATGTGTGCACTTGGGTGGTGGAGAAGTGTATGGTGTGAAGGGGGTGACTTTGTTGTGACTGTGGATGTGTGTGCACCTGCATTGTCAAGTACTGCCATGTGTGACCCTGGAGTGGTGTGCCTGTATGTGTACTTGTTTAGCCCTGTGGTTGTGTTTTGTGCAACATGGCAGTATTGTGTGTTGCTGTTGTGGGAGGAGGTTTGTGTGACATATCCTACTTGTGCTTGGCTGTCATGTAGTGTGTCACTGGGCCCTGTGTGTTGTGCAGCAGACATTCTCTTGTCCAGTATTTGGATGCCTATGTGTGGCTGGCCAGTGTTTGAGTTCAGGGCCTTCCTTATATCCCTGTGCCTATACATGGGTGTCCTTGCTGTCTCCAGGAGTTGTTGCATTGGGGTGACCGTGGTTTGTGTTGACTGACTGTGTCAGCCATGTGTGCTGTGATGGGCTGTGTGTGTTCTCACATGTGTCTTGTCTTGCATGTGCATCACACATGCTTGATGGTTGTGTCACTGCCCTTCCATTTGTGGGCACCTCACTTTGGCTTTCCTATATGTTGTCCTCCATTACTGCTGGCATGTGGTGTGTGTATGTAGCTGTGAGTCAGGGTGGTGTGTGTGTGTGTGACTTGTCAGGTAGTGTGTGCAGTGAAGTGTTTGGTCCTCATCTGTGTGTGTGTACATTTTGTGCCTGGCCTCAGTGTTCTTGGCTTGTGTGTGATGTTGTTGTGGTGTGTGTGTTGGCTGGGGCCTGGGCTTCTGTGCTATGTGTTCCTGTGCAAAGGGTCCTGCTGTGGCTGTATATGCAGTTGTTGGGACGTGGGGCATGGTGTGGCTGTAGTTGTGTGGTTGTTGTGCAGGAGTGGCACTTGTGAGGCACATGTTGTGTCCCTTCAGGGAGGTAGCTGGTGTGTTGTGGATGGAGTTGTGGCTCTGTGCAATTTCTACGCTGCCCTTGGCATGCGCTGGCCCTGGGCTCTGCGTTGTGTGCATGGTTTCCTGCACACTGACCGCGGCGGTGACGTGACCGGGACATTTGTTCATGAATGCGGTACATGGGTGGGCAGTATGTGGCGAGGTATTTTTGTCACAGGTGGGACATGTGTGTGTGCAGTTTTGGCTGTGTGCCTGTCCCCACAGGGTTGTGTGGTGTTCCCATGCGAAGTTTTTCCACCCTGGAGCTGTGTATTGTGTTACTTGCACTGTTGTGTCTGTACGTACCTGCGGAGGCGTCCGCGGCGGAGGATGACTTGCAGGTGGTGTATCATGTACAGCACCGGGAAGGCGTGTAGGGCAGGATCCATCGCGGTGTGTCCCGGGTGTTTCTTTTCTGTCTCCGCTGTGATGTCTCCGCCGTCTTTCGCTGTGCGGTTTCTCCTTCGCGCTGCGCTGCCATGTTTCCGGCATCCTGATATCTTCGGCGTACGGGACGTCATTCCGCACGGCGGTGTGTGGTGATTGGCTCACTCCGCCGCGGTGGCGGGCGCACTTTGATGGCAGTCGGCGTCGCACCGCAGCGGGCGGGAAATGGGCTATGTGTGGCCATCCTAATATGGCGGGCGTGAAGACCGCTGGCGGCGTGCGGTAAATGGGTGTTAACGCCCCCGCCGGCACCGCGGTCGTGTCTCCGCCCACCATCCTAATAGGCCCCATAATGTCTGCATTTACTAGTTGCGTATACATACAGTATGCATAATGATGTATTAGCTATATCAATGCTAACCTATAATCGAGTAAAATACGAATAATATAACAATTTTACGATTCAATTCTAGCAGACCCTCCTTTTAGCGTGATAAAGCTAATACATATATCTTTATTAGTGCTATCAGGTAAGGGTCTTTACAATTCTAACAGAAAAGGGAGGAAAACTGTTCAATCACAGGCTACTGTTGTTAACTTACGGACTATCTATCAGAACTAAATACTCTATGAGGCTAGACACACATGGTGTCCGCATTGATACACAACAAGCACAACAGGCAGGGAGACAGTGTATACAGCAGCATGGAAAAAATAGTATCAGCAAATACGACTAAACCAAGAAGTATCTTCCAACCCAGTGTCACAAACAAAATCCAAACCCCCCACCCCCCCAATAACGTCCATGTACCTGTTCCATTGTACATTTCAGCTGATAGGAAACATTTTCAATACAGGACAATCTATGCGTGTCCTTATGCAGGGCCTACATCACAAAAACATGTGCAGGCAGTGAGGGTGTTGCACCAACCAAATGATAAACAGACTGTTTTCTATTTGTGAACCAGCTCGCTCTAGATGCGGTGCTGCAAATGGCTGTTTTTCGGTAAACAGACATAATTTCGAGGTTTTTTTTTTTACCTACAAAAATATCGAGTTGTTAATATCGGAGGTACAGAATATCAACATCAAGAATATCGGTGACCATGGCGGAAGGACTAGAGGGGGAGGCAATACCTGAGTATGCCCCACTAGAGGGGCGCCTACTGCAGAAGAGCTTTCAACTAAAGCTGTCTCCTACACATATAAAACCCTACTCAATAATATGCCGGACAAACTTGGAACACTTCGAATCAAATGGGAAGGGACTACCGGAAAATTGGAAGACATTGACTGGGAGGCCGCACTCATGCACCCACGAGAAGTGGCAATCAAGCTTCGATTACGCCTCATCCAATACAAGATCTTACATAGAACATACTTCGACAGAGCCCGGCTCCACAAAATGGGGAGGGCGGATAGTCCGAAATGTCTTAGATGTCATGGGATCGATGGGACCTTCATACATACCCTATGGGAGTGTTGCGAAATACAGAAATACTGGGGTAAGATCGTGAATGAGTTTAATAGCATACTTGAGGTCCAGATAGAAATGGAGCCGAAATTCCTTCTTTTGGGTATTCCCACAGAGGTGGATATTCCACGACGGAAACTATTACTAGCTAACCTGGGAATAGTGGTGGCCAAGCGGGACATAGCGAAATATTGGGGGGTGAAACAAATACCCACACTGAGGGAATGGAGGACGTGTTTGGATCTTTATATGGTGGCAGAACAGGTGACATACAAAGCTAGGGGGTGCCCGCGGAAATTTAAGAAAATATGGATGCCATGGATGAAATATTATGGATTAGAGCTAGATGGGGAATCAGAGAGTCAGGGTTCACTGGCTGGGAGGTTGTGAGAAAAACCCTGTTGAGATGTACTATGACCCACTTGGCACTGAACAGGAAATCTGTATTTTTGATGTTATGATGTATGTACAATTGGATATCTTATGTCCCGAAATCTGTAGTCCTGTGATGGACATTCAATATGAACACTGGCCGGCTGAAATTGCTATACAATGGGGCCGATTCCGATCTCGGCCGGTAGGGCTCCGAATCGGATTCGGCATTACCGGATCCGATTCGGAGCCCTATTTCCCGACCGAATCGTACGTGCGTCCGGGCGAGCGAGTACGATGCGTGCGCTCGCGAAATCTCCGACCGACTCGTTCGCAGGACCCGACCGCTCCGACCGACTCGCACGGGGACGACTCGCACCGCGCAATGGAGATGTTCCCCGGCCGGGTAAGTACGATGCGCATCGCGACCGCTCCGACCGACTCGCGCAGTCCGGCTCCAAGGAGCTGTCGGAGCCGCACTTTGGGGGTCCGTGTCGGACCCCCCTGGAAGCGTAGGCGTGCGAGTCGCACACAGGGGGGAGCCATGAGTCCCCCCTACACGTGCGTGTACGGTGCAACCCGCATCGACGCGAACACGCTGTAGGGGGCGCCCTTGTTCGCGTTGTGCCCATTTAGTCAATGGGAGCCCGTGTACGCGTCGTACAACTGGCTCCCATTGACTTCAATGGGAGTCCGACCGAATCGAGTCCGATGGCATACGTGCGCATCGTACTCGTTCGGTCGGACTGCTAGGGTCCGATTCGGTCGGAAATCTCTCCGAGTCCGGCTCGGTCGGAGAGATTTCCGGCCCGAATCGGAATCGGCCCCAATCTGTTGTGTCGAGTACTCATGTTGTGTTATACATGTTATTTTATTGGCAAAACAAAATAAAAATATTTTTTTTAAAAAAAGAATATCGGTGACCAGAATATCGACATGAAGGTAAGAAATATTGTTTTTTTTAATATCGAAGTTAGTAATATCGTTTGCTAAAATATCGTTGTCAATAATATCGATATTTATATTAGTGTTGTGTATTTTAGTGTGTATGTTAATAGTATGTTATTTAATGTTTTTGTATAAGTACATCTGTTTTTTAATGTATGTGTGAAATTTTTAGAAGTTATTTATTTTATGTCAAATAATTTTGCGTATTTTAGGGGCCCATTACGATGGCGGGCGGAAGCACAACCGCCGTGCTGGCGGATGCAAAAACCACCAGTTACCGCCGGCACGCAGCAGTCCACACGCCCGCCCAATTACGATGCGAAAAGCAGGCCAAACACCGCCGGCAAGCCAGCAACACCGTCCGCCATCAAAGTGCGCCCGCACACGTAGCGGCGCAGCCTAACTGACACACACCGTCCGGACGAAACACGTCCCGCCCGGCGCATAAATTACGATGCCGCAAACAAACGGCTCCCACGGCAAAGAGACACCGCACGTGAAAGAGAGGCGGAAACACGGACGCAGAGCACGGACAACGAAGAAGCGGCACCCCGGGCATGAATCCAGCACTGCAGGCCCTTCCCATGCTTCTGCTGATGCACCACCAAGGACGCAACGTACCGCGGAGACGCAGGTAGGCACACACACAACAAGTGCACGCAAACAGCGCACACAGTGCAAGAGGCGGAAAAGCGGACAACCCCCACCAGCGCGTGCACACTACACATCCACCATTGCATCCACATATGACACACAGGCCAAATCCTAACATCGCGGAACACATGTGTACACACCACCTGGGACTAGGAACCAACCACCCCGTCACGGCCCCAAAGCGCCGATGACGCCGCCACACATGCGCACAACGCAGAGGCCAACCGCAGCGCCATGCATGCGTCGCACACAGACACAGGGACACAACCAAGCAGCACACACATCAGCCCCACCCCGAACGCACATGACACGTGACAGGCCGGCCACAGACATGTCCCCAACGCCCAATTCACGGACAACACCCAACGCCACACAACCGACGCACACATGTCAGTGAAGACACGCAACTGCAGGACACACCCCAGTGTAACAAACATGGCGAAGCACACAGCGGCGGCAACACCAACTAGGAGAAGCAGGGCCCCTTCGGGAAGAGGAACGCCAGTACCACACTGAAAAACCCATACCACCCTGCACATATGAACAAGACACATGAAACGGAACACCAAAGAGCCCGGTGACCGACAACAGGTGGCCCAAGAATTACATCCACACACAAGGCCCAACGCAGAGCGGAAAGGCAGCCTGCCGCCCACACAAGGGAGAGCAGACAGCACTGAATGACCTTCCATTCCAACACCGAAACCACAGCCCTACGACAGAAGCCGGTGAATACAGCCATTGTCCAAGAATAGACCAACACAGGCATGCCGAGGAGACCGACCACAGGGCAGATAGCGCATATCACAGAAGCACACAACGGACGGGGAAGAAAGAAGAAAACACTCCCCCATGTCGGCCACATGCAAGTTAATTGGAAGGAGTCACACAGCACCGACCTTGAACTGTCTGAGAAGCATGTGGGAAGAGGGCCCGTGTCCTCCAAACAAGCCAACAGAACACAAGTCCTGTCTCCCCACGACTACACAGAGCTCACAGCAACCCCGGAGCGTGCACATTGCAGACTGCACACACAGCCGGAGCACGCCACCTCTACGAACCGCTGCGAAATGGCAACCGCAACACACCTACCCAACTACGCCGAAGAGCTCAAGCTGTACCAAACCAACACGATACATACATTGGGATGCGATCTCCTGTCCCTGCTGAACGTAAGTTACCGACTGACTTACCGCATCACATTGTTCAGCTGCGTCATGCCCGTCTTCTACTGTCGGAGGTGTCCCTACCAGCATCCCGTCGAGATATGCCTCTCCAACCCGGCATGTCTGAAGGCGGACCTGCTACCACTACTCCTCCCTCTGGACGCACACGACAGGGCCTGCTCTGCCTATGGGGGCATGGCGTATGTGGCCAACATCGCACCCGCACTGAAATGGAACCACTGTGCCTCCACACGACGGATCATCGAGAACAGCTACATCGAATGTCACCCAGCATGCCCCATCATGGTCCTCCAAGGGACAACCTACGAACAACACCTTGACAGCCACCATCCGCTTCATTGGCTGGCAAACATGTACACCACCAATGACATGGAAGCCCTGCTGGACGGCATCGCATACCTGACAACCTGTAAATACGTCGGACCACAATGCAGGTTCCCCGAGTGACCTATGAAGTCCAACCCCGCACCCATGCTCAGCTTCCGCACGGACTGGCCAGTCACCACCACAACAGCCATACCAAACGACCGGCAACTTTAACCACACCATCAACGACATCGCCATGACATCGGATATGACCGGGACATGCACACTGTTCCCCATCACATCCAGGAACACCGCATGCATCGTGGGAGGCAGTGGCATGGGCTCTGTGCATCGCACCCACATGGACGGAACTGCACGAACAACCAGGACACGACATGGATCCAGCGCACATGGACACACACACCGCTCAGTGGACATGAATAGGTCGCCTGGAGTCTGTGGGTGCTGCACCCCTCCCACCCCCGCCCGGGAATCCCATACCAGGACCTTTGCATGGACGACAAGTGCATACAACAACAACACGACCCCAGTGACTGTGACATGTCCAGTAACCACCACAGTGCAACAACAAGTGGCACGCCGCTGCATGCACGCAAGCACATGCCCTGATGTCATCTCACATGCACGCGTGCATGAGGAACAACCGCAGCAAACCTGTCACATGGAACTGAGATGGACTGTGCCCATGATGCCGAGCGGTCTGGTAGGCTACATGTATACCGTCTGTGTCAAAGTCCGCAGCTCCGCAGCTATACGTAAATGTACATTAGCACAGCCTTGGCCAAGCAGATGTAACCCCACACCCTATCCCATTTGTAATCATGCTCAGTATATCCTCAACATGTATTCCGCTGCCAGTAGTGTCCACTATACTGCATCACAGAGGACAGAAGACTCAATATAATGTTTGAAACCAAAACTGTCTCCGCTGACTCATTTCACAAGTACGAATGAGAGAGGATGAGAGTATGTGAAGTACACGGCAGTCGTGACATGACCATGTAGTCCACTGGTATTGGATGTCAACGCAAATGAGTAGCACTACTGTGGAAGACACACATGTGTCGTGTGAAGTCGTATGGACGCAGTGCTCAGGTGGGTGGGTGCGACGGGTAGATGCGCACATGCCAAGTTGGAGCACGCCGTGTTGGGACGGCTCATGAACAGTACACCACCGCTTCCCTGGGCATTGTGAGAGGACACCTGTCGGGGGGGGAGTGAACACGTGTGTGCACAGCAGCCGGGCACACGTACAAGGCGGTACCAGGCGCACCTCAGCCCACCCTCTGTGGACAAGCTGGATCCTGTTGTGCGCCCGCCATGCCCCTTGACAAGGCACACACAGCCCCAGTCGACCAGGTGCAACCCCAACATAGTCAATCCGCACAGGCGATACAGGGCACGGGATGGCAGTGGAGCATGGTGTGTGAGAGGTCTCCTCGCGCTCCTCCTGGTCATATCACGCAGGCAATAGAACCTCAACGTCTAGCATGGCACAAGTCAAATGGAAGTGTAGGGGGACGCACCACAGCACGAGCAGCACTGACGTCACGGGAGGTGGCTCGCACCATCCCATCCATTGCCCATCATACCAACCACGCCACATGCCATTGCGACTAAGTGCAAGCGCGTGCGCCACCACCCCGAGCCCTCCCCAGAGAGGCCAAAGAGTGAATGTGTGGGCCATCAGCCACAGACGGACGCGGCCTGGCCGCAAGGGCAGCCACAGCCACTGGGTGTCGCAGGTGGCGGATCCGGAAGGCGAAGACTGTGATGCATAGTCCATGCAGGCCGGGTCTCCATTTGGGGCACCACGCAGGTGGACGGCGTCCCGCCACACATCATACCCTGAGACAGCCCACTCGTGCAACTGGACCCACACATACACTCCTTGCCCTCTCTGGTGCGAGCTTGGGGCTGCCTGTGCAAGCGCTAGCCTCGCAGGTGAGCATGCATATTGGGGGGCGAGGGGAGGACATGAGGGCTGGGGCGAAGATGACTGTATCACTGTCAGTTAGTACAAGGGATGACCCAGATGTGGAAAGGAAGAGACGTGTCCCGTGTGTACTGCAACTAGTCGCCAATCCAACTACCCCCATGTCCGGAATGTAAGCCCGCACCTAGGCCCGCCCATCCGCCACATCGAACATACCACCAGCACGACAACCTTCCCATTCGAAACACTGACTGGGGGTGGCGACCAGTGAACAATCATGTGTAGCCTACCCACGCGTACATGTGGGCCCTCCATGATCCATGTCACCTGCGGCAAAGACATGACATGCGCAATGAGGGAAGTGAGGAGAGCTGTCCGCCCCACGCGCAGAAGGTGCATCAGCTCCACAGACCCAGCAGCGAGTCCAGCAGGGGTCACATGTGCAGGGGCAGCTGTGCCTGGTGTGAAGGCACATGCATATAGACAGCACATCGACCAATGTGTAGTCTGCCCACATCCACAGTCCATCATCATGCGGACATAGGAATTGAACACAGGGCAACACATCTTAGTTGGTGCACCCACCGTGACCAACAATGCGCAATCATCGATGTACCCGCCCTGTGCATGGCCCCCACCCAACGGAGGCACATCCAGTGCCACCATCCCACACACACAAGCCTTCCACGGAACATGCTGAGTCCAATGCTCAGTACAGAGTCAGCGCCCATCTGGTGGATCCTGAACAGGAGACACATGCACACACATGCCAGCTCCCACTATGTACGTCTGCCACCTGGCACGTGCAATGTAACCACTCACCTGTGACGTGTGACTGCAAGCACACAGCCGTCTTGGCATGGGGCTGTCAATGTGGACACCTGTCAATGTTTCGGGAGGTGTGATCCGTACAGTGCTGTACATAGGGTGCAGTGCTGACACCTACTACTGTCTCATATCCCCTCGTGCCACAGGTCCTACTTGTTTTGGCCGCTCAGCCTGTGCCCACATCGTCGTCGTCGTGTGCCATACTCATCCAGCCTCGGAAGCAGTTCAATGCTCAGCAGACACTCATGTTGCCGTGGCGTTGCCGCTGACGAATATGCAGTCAGTCCCCATCAGCACGCCCGCAAGTCATTGGGGCCTAGATCCCCATGTGCATGCACATGGCAGTGGTATGTCTCACTTGCCATTGCCATTGTTGGGAGACCTGTGTAAGTGTATTGTGGCCGTGCCGTCCCAGCTTGACAGCTGGGCTGTGGCTCATGTGCTTGCTCAGTCATGTCAGTGATGTGTATGCGAAATTGCTATGTGCCGTGTTGCTTTGACATGTGTCCTCTGCCATTTACCCCAGGCGGAGACCGAACATTGACCGCCCATACCAATTGCTGGCGGACATGGACGATACAGAGGTTATCAGGAAGTTTCGGCTGGACAGGCCAACCCTGCATCGACTGTGTGCCATGTTAGAGCCCCATCTCCGTCCCCGCAGGGTGTATCCGACTGCTGTCACCCCCACGGCTAAGGTGATGGCCGCCATGCATTTCTTCACCACTGGGTCATTCCAGCACACAGTGGGCAGTGGAGGAGGGATGTCCCAGCCCATGTTCAGCAAGGTGCTGAGGGATGTACTGGCAGCCATGATGCTGTACCGAAACAGGTACATCAGATTCCCCAGGGCTCGTGAATTGGCGGCAGTGAAGGGTGCATTCTATGCCCTTGGCAGAATCCCACACGTCGTGGGAGCCATTGACTGCACACATGTTGGCCTTGTTCCACCACAGGCCACTGAGCACCTGTACCGCAACAGGAAGCACACGCACTCCCTGAATGTGCAAGTGGTGTGCCTTGCGGACATGGTGATCACCCACGTGTGTGCCAAGTTTCCAGGCTCGGCACATGACGCACACATAATGCGCAACAGCATCTTGCCACGACTGATGGCCAATCTGCAACAGGATCGTGGCTGTATTGTCGGTGAGTATGTGGAGTGGTGTAGCGTGCTGGTTGTGCGATGCTGTCCCCTGTCCAGTTGGAATAGCAACGGTTCTCTGTGTCCCTCACACCCAGGTGACTCTGCGTATCCGAATGGGGCATGGCTGCTCAGTCCATTGAGGAATCCTCGCACCCCAGCAGACGATCGATACAATGAGGCACATGGGAGGACCAGACGTGTGGTCGAGCGTACCTTTGGCCTCCTCAAGTCCAGGTTCAGGTGCCTGGACCGCACCGAGGGTGCACTGGCGTACTCCCCACAGAAGGTGTGCCAGATAGTGGTGGCGTGCTGCATGCTGCACAATCTGGCCATTCGGAAGCAGATCCCCCTCATTGTGGATGACGGAGATCAACCAGGGCCCCAGCCCGCAGACCAGGACAGCTCGAGTGAGGTGGACAGCGGAGAGGAGAAAGCTGGGAATGTGCGCCAGCAGCTCATCGCCCGCTACTTCACTTGACGGTGAGTGTCCATGTACGACGGATGATGTGTCTGTATCTATGCAGGTGTGTGTGTGCTGTGTCAGGGTGGCCGTATGTTCACTGCGTGCAGTGTGTCAACGCTCCATGGCCAGGGTAGTATGCCACTGTTGGTGACTGTGGCATTGTGCCCTATTGCTCTGTGCGATGTGTGTACATTGCTTGTAGTTGTTGACATGTACTGTGTGATGGGTGTGTGACATACTCATTGAATGTGCTCCTGTTCTGTCTCCCACCCCTAGGTCCCTACAGGCCCTCCGGATTGCATTGCCATGCCACGCATCAGGTGCCCTTCCGCCCAAGGTGGCCGATGTATTCCGTACAAATAAAACACAGGGCACAAACAGCAGTTAGTGAAAAAGGTGCATTTATTACAAACTGTGACATGTGATTGTGTGTAAGGTGATGACAAAAGTGGTGCGTGCAGTGACAATGAGCTGTCGGTCATGGCTGCGTGATGATCAGGGTGTACCCACTGGTTCTATGTCCATAGTCCAACACACACATGCCATCCAGCTGGCTGTGTGGAGTGGGATCGTAGAGCAAGTCAATGCAGTGGCTGGTCAAGGAAGGCTGGCGGAAGGCTGGCTGGCTGCCTCACTTGCGACTGGAGCGTGCGAAGTCCTCCCGGGAGATCTGTTTCCTCTTCGGACGGCCCCTTCCACGTTTGGGAGGGGGTGTGTGGTGGCGACCTGCTGGTGGTGGGTGAGGTGTGCTCACTGGCTGTGGACGCAGGGGAAGTGGACACTGCTGGCCGACCCTGCGCCCTAGCAGGTGGTGGCGGAGGTGGTGTTGCTGGCCTTGCCTGTGACCCCACCGCCACCACCAGCTGGCCCATGAGGTCCACGAGTTGGTCCATACGGGACACGAATTGGCCCATATGGGCGTCCATGGACCTCAGCACCCCCAGCACCTCCCGCGTGTCAGTAGCAGACCTGGCCCATTGTCCTTGGGCCTCTTCATAGGCCCCAAGGACTCTGGCCATTTGAGGCAGGGCATGGCTCCCAGGGGAGGCTGGCGTTTCCTGACCCTGCTCCTCCTACCAGTCCTGCTGCCACCGGCCTGCCCACTAGCCACATTGCTCACCACGGTCCTCGCTGTGGCTCCCAGGGTGGATCCAGTCGGCCGGGCCACCACCTGCGCTGGGGCTGGTGCCAGCGGAGACGTGGTGGTGGTGGGAGGCGGTGGTGGTCGGTGCGGCGATGGTGGCGGTTGCGGCAGTGGTAGTGGCCGCAATGACCGTGGGTGTGGCCGCAACGACAGTGGCAGCAGGGGACTGGGACTGTTCAGCATCCCTGGATGATGGGTTGGTGGGTAGGAGGGGTCCTGGGGAGCGGCTGGGCCCTGCCACGCCAGATGGGCCAGCTTGGTGGTCCGTGTCCGAAGAGGTGGACAGATCCTCCAGATCCGTGTGTCCTCGTTGGGGGCTTGTAGGCTGGCTGTGCTGGCTGCTGTCTCCATCCCCAGCGTCCAGCAGTTCGTCACCTGTGGAGAGAATGAGATTTGTTATTGTGTTGCACCTGGCGAAGTATGTATTAGTCGTCTGACATTGGCAGTTCGTGCAATCTCGTACATGGGTTTCCCGGAGGCGAGTGTGTGGCTGTGGCATCTGTAGTTGTGTGTGCTAGGCAATGGGACTGTGTGCTGTGCACATGTGGCATGGGACGGATTGGCCATGCCGATGGGTGTGTTGCTTTGCCCCTACTCATTGTGACTCTGGTGTATGCGGGCTCCTGGCCCATCCTGGGTCTGGTTTGTACTTTGCTTTTGGAGTTCAAATGGAACGCTTAGGAACGCATATGGCAACATGGGGGCCATGCCCCAGATTCGCATTTGGGATGGAATATGCTTTTGGGGTTCAAATGGAACGCTTAGGAACGCATATGGCAACATGGGGGCCATGCCCCAGATTCGCATTTGGGATGGAATATGCTTTTGGGGTTCAAATGGAACGCTTAGGAACGCATATGGCAACATGGGGCCATGCCCCAGATTCGCATTTGGGATGGAATATGCTTTTGGGGTTCAAATGGAACGCTTAGGAACGCATATGGCAACATGGGGGCCATGCCCCAGATTCGCATTTGGGAGGGGATATGCTTTTGGGGTACATGCTGTGAGCCATGGGTGCCGAACGTGACATGTGTTGTGGCAGCATGACAGTGCATGGTCTGAGGTGTGTGCATGCCTGACATGCCCTGCATATTTGCTGTCTGTTGTGGTTACTGGACATGGCATTGGACGCATCGTTATGAGTGAGTGATAGTTGTGTGCCAGCCAACGTATTGCAGTTGTCCCATCTCCTTGGTGTGCGTGCTGCCCTGTGCCATGTGCATCACTGCAGTGCTCGGGGGTGTGGCCCATGTTGTGTGTTGTTGCTCACAGTGTGTCGTGCGCTTAATTGACTTCTGGCACATGGTTGGTCATGGGCATGTGTCTTAGCGTGACTGCTGTATGTGTGGCAGCTGTGCGGATGACATGCCTTTCATGAGACTGGGGCTGACGGATGGGATGGATGGTATGTTGTATGTGCATGGTGTGTCTTTGAGTTTGATGGGTTCAGTGGTGTTCGTGTGCATTTCTGTTGTTCCGCTCTGTTGCGTCTAGTGTTGTTTGTCTTACATAGGCGTAGTTGTGGGGTGTGTGGTTGACAGGCAGTAGGGGCTACATGGACAGGACTTCAATGGTGTTTCGGTTGTGTGTGATGAGTTGCACAGTGGCTGCCGTGTGGGACTATATTCAGTGTGGCTTGTGCATGCAGACGTGGCTCCTTGGGTGTTGCTATGTCTGTGATGGGTCATGTGGGGTGTGAGTCTGCTGTTCATGTCCGTGTGCACATTGTTCACTTGTTCGTGACGGTGGGCGGTGCTGCGTGTCCGTGTGCTACGTGACATGTCCCATGTGTTGGTGGTGTTGTGGTCCTCATGCCTCCAGTAATCCAGCCCTGTCCAGTTTCCCACCTGCAAGTTGTTCGTGCGTGCACTGTACTGGATGCCACATGGCTCTAAGCGGGGGTGCTCCATGTTGCAGGTCTGTGGGGGTGGGGGGGTGTAGTGGGTCGTGGGGGTGGCTGTACACCCACTGACACCGATTGCTGTGGACCGTGATGTCTGCCTTTCGGCTGTCGTTGTGCACTGCGGTGGCTGACACGTGGCTGTGGGGTGTGGGGGATGCTCCTCCTTGCTGTGCTGTGGGACTGGGGCCTGGTGTGTGTTGTACTTGGGCTGTCCACCGTCCCACCCACTGCACTTTGTGTTCCTGCCACTTACCTGTTACTTGTCGGTTAGTGCAGCTGTGGCGGACACATGGGTGTGGTGGGTGCTCGTTGTGGCGCTTCTGGCATATTTGGGGACCTGTTGGTGGTTACGTGGCTGGCTTAGTGTACACATGTCCCCACGCATCTTACAGTTGTTCGGTTTGGGCTGTGTGTGGTAGTGTCTGTTGCATGTGTGTGTGATGTGTTGTGTATTGTGTGCTGGACATGGGGGTGTTTGTCCCTGGGAGCTGTGGCATGGTAGTTGCACATGTGAGTACATAGCGCTGTGCTGGTATACATTAGTTTGTACTTACCAGCCTCCACTCCCCCTGCTAATCCGACGAGGATCTCCGGATGTATTACGACTCGCACCTTCTCCTCCCACGCTTTGAAGGTCTTAAAGAGCGCGGGATTCCCTCCGCCAGTGACGGCAGCCAGCTCTCTGTTTTTGCCCTCCTTCTTCTTGACCAGGCTCTTTACGTCATTCCAACGTTTGTTTATCTCGGTTCTGTTCCTGGGCAGGGTCCCGACTGCATTGACCTGGTCTACGATCCGGGTCCACATTCTGTTTCTGGTGGCTAGTGGTGTGTGCTGGACCATGTTCCCATAGATTTGTGGGTACACCTTGATGATCTCGTCGACCATGACCGTCAGCTCCATGGGCGTGAACTTGGGCATCCTTTGTGGTGCCATGGTGTTTGTGGTGCTGGTGCGGTGTGTGTTGTGTAATGTGCAGGGGGTTCGTGGTGCCGGTGTTTGGTGGTGGTGGTGGTGGTGGTGGTTGTGATGTGTGCGTTTCTGTGGTGTGCTGCTGTCCTTGCTGTGTCACTGTGTCCTCTCCTCTCCTCTCTGGTTTGCAATGTAGCAAGGGGTTGTGGTCTGTGGGAGTGCTGCTTTTGTACTCACCTATGTGGGTGTGTCCTCATGGTCTGTTGTTTTCAGGTGTGTTGTGTCTGGGGTTCTGGCCTTTGTATTTTTTGTTTGTCCGGGGGTGTTTTCGGGATGTGTACTGTGCTTGTGTATTTGTGTGTGCCTTGCTGTGTGGACTTGTTGGCCATGTTGTGTGCTATTGGTTTTGTGTGCGGATGGTTTCTGTGCAGGTACGTGGGCGCCATGGCTTCTGCCGTGTCGATTCTCATCGGCGTTGTTTGCGCTGGCGGGCGGTATATTTGTTGTTTTTCCACGCTCATGGCGGTGCGATCGTAATTTCACGTGCGGTGTGTCGGCCGTGTGGGCGGGCGGTTTTGTGTTGTCGTGCGTGTTTCCGTCCGTGGCGGGCGGTTTGACTCCGACTCGGACGATGGCGGGCGGTATTTTGTGTGATTTTTCGCCGATGGCGGTTTTCGGTTTGTGTACTCATAATGGCGTGGTCGGTGTTCAGGCGGTGTGTGCGGGCGGATTTTTGCCGCTTCCATGCCTGGCGGATTTTTTTACGCCGGGTATCGTAATGGGCCCCTAAGTTCTGTAGCGGGTTGTGGGTTTATAGGGGAATAGGGTGGGAAGTAATTTAATTATAATAAAGAAATTAATAATTTTTATTAGTATTTATAATTAATTTATTATTAATTAATTATGAATTTGTTATTAATTTTTATTAATTAATTGATCATTATATTAATTGCGTTATTTTTTTTTAGGAGTGGGTTGTGGGTTTATAGGGGAATAGGGTGGGAAGTAATTTAATTATAATTAAGGCTCCCGGTTTTCCGTTTTTACTGATTTTTACAGATAAATATAGACAGAAACCAATGTGTTTACGTGTCTGTATTTATTTTTAAACGCGGAAAAATACTGAAAATTGTGCTTTTTGTGAGTGACTCTCCATGCTGTCTTTCATGAATTCCATGAAACAGCTGAGCAGATAGACAGCATGGAGAGTTAAAAAACAGGATGAAATTTCTTTATGCAGGCATATGTTAACATATATTAGTAGTATAACACTAATATGTACCTGTGAGTGTATTGTTTTGTTGTATGTGGCTACTTAATTTGCTAAAACGTGGCAGGCATCCATGTATGAGACACGTCGAAGAGTTAAATAAATGTGGAAATAACCCATTTTACAACTCAATTTATTCTCAAACCACAGAATAAATATAGATAAATACCAATAACATGGCCAAAAAATAAATATGGATAAATGCAGACGGAAATGTTAAAAAAATGGTTATTAGTTTTTTGTAATTAATTAATTGATAATTATATTAATTGCGTTATTTGTTTTAGGAGCGGGTTGTGGGTTTATAGGGGAATAGGGTGGGAAGTAATTTAATTATAATAAAGTAATTAATAATTTTTATTTATTAGTATTTATAATTAATTTATTATTAATTAATTACTAATTGGTTATTAATTATTATTGATTAATTAATTGATAATTATATTAATTGCGTTATTTTTTTATGAGAGCGTTGTGATTTTATAGGGGAATAGGGTGGGAAGTAATTTAATTATAAAAAGTAATTATTAATATTTATTTAATGTTAATTATAATTAAAATATTATTAATTATAATTAAAATATTATTAATTAGTTATTAATTGGTTATTAAATTGTATTAATTGATTAATTGATAAATATATTAATAGTGTTATTTTTTAAATAAGTGGGTTGTAGTTTTATATGGGAATAGGGTGGGAAGTAATTTAATTAAAATAAAGTAATAAAATTTTTTTATTTATTGGTATTTATTTTTTATTTCTATTTTATAGTGTTGTTTGTGCTAATTTATTTATTAATAATTAATAATTAATTCTTTGTAAATTATAATTCATTAATTTTTAAATATGTTAATTGTGTCAAATATGTAGGAGTTTTTTGTGTGTTTATAGGGGATATGGTATGAATTAATTTATTTAAAAATTATTAATAAATATTTTTTTATTATTATTAATTTATTTTAAAACTAGTTATTTGTTAGTAAAATGTTGTTTTTAAACTTTTATAAATTAATGTTTGTATTTATTTTTTAGTATTTTTTAATATCATAATTTTTCTGTTTTTGAAACTTTTAATCTTTTTATAATTGTTTTTATTTTTGTGTTATCAATAATTTTTATATTGTAGTTGCTATTTTTTTTTAATTTTTGTAATTTTAATTTTTGGGAAATATTAATTTTAACCCTATGCTATCTAACACTTTCACCACTGTTGCACTCTCTGGAGTGGGAATAGTAATTTTTACACCTCCGCTATCCTATACTTTCCCTACTGTTGCACTCACTGGAGTGGGAATAGTAATTTTTACCCCTCCGCTATCCAATACTTTCCCTACTGTTGCACTTATTGGAGTGGGAATAGTAATTTTTACCCCTCCGCTATCTAATACTTTCCCTACTGTTGCACTCACTGGAGTGGGAATAGTAATTTTTACCCCTCCGCTATCCAATACTTTCCCTATTGTTGCACTCTTTGGAGTGGGAATAGTAATTTTTACCTCTCCGCTATCTAATACTTTCCCTACTGTTGCACTCACTGGAGTGGGAATAGTAATTTTTACCCCTACGCTATCCAATACTTTCCCTACTGTTGCACTCTTTGGAGTTGGAATAGTAATTTTATTCCCTTGGCTATCCAATATTTTCTCTACTGTTTTAGTTAATGTAGTGTAAAATGTATTTATAAAATATTAAAAATATTTTAATATTTTAATTTATTATATATATATTTAATTTTTATGTTATTGGTGTATGTGTATATATATATATGTATTTATACTTTTTAATATGTTTGTAATAATTTATAATTTATTTAAATAATTATTTTTTAATATTATTAAGTAAATATATATTATAATTTATATATATGTATGTTTAATTTCTTTTTACATTATATGTATTACTTATAATTTTAAACATTTTGCAATCATTTTAACTATTTTTTTAAAAATTATATGTATTATTTACTTTATTTTACATAATTTATTTTTTTTTAAACGATATTTTTAACAACGATATTTTTAACAACGATATTTTTTTTCTCGATAATTTTGTACTTACCATTATGTAGATAGGACTTCGATATTCTGGACATCGATATTTCGGGTCCGATATTTTTGTCGTCGATATTCTGTCAGTGATTCGCTGTTTTTCTTAATAATAGGGCGACCAAAAGGATACATGGTGATTGGGAGAGAAATGCAATACAATGGAATTGGTGACCAGGGAACAAAAGGATGGGCAAAACTCTTCTTTCCAGTGTCCTTCAGAGAGACGTCACTGGCAGGCTCCTATTGTTTATCGGGCGTAGGCGCTGTTGAGCACCTGACTGCTTGATCTTTTCGTGCCGTTTCAAGCAGTCAGGTGTATCCTTCGTAGATCACGGAGAACTATTGCTATCGTTATACGAACACTATGCTTGGGTCAACGCTTGCGGTATAGCGGTTAAACAGCGAATTTGAGTAGCGACACAAGTTTTGGAGGCAATTTCCTTTCAAGTGTTGTCAGCGTCTGTTTGCCGAAGAGTTGCCCCTGACGAAGGGACATCATATCCCGAAATGCATTGGGCTTGGGCTTGTTTTCATATGTTAAATCATGAAAGTCATTATGTAATTTATACATAAGAAATGTATTGAATGTTTATACTTTAATTCATTGATCATAGTTTATGACGTAAATACTATTTGACAGTGAAAATCTTGGTTTACAAAGTAAAATTTTGTGTTTAAACTTTGAGTATTACACAATTTGTTGTGCGCGTTGGAGTCCAAGTCCTGTTTAGGACCTGGCCACCTCATACTTTCAACTTAGACATCATGACTTCCGATACCCACCCAGCAGGGCCTGCTACAAACATTCTTTCATTTTATCTTGATCATTTTCTACAAACGCATTATCCCTTCCCACATCATCTGTTACTTTCCAGTGGGCACTACACTTACTTACAATTCGCAACCCAATCACTTGGGCTAACTAATAAAGGACTCGTGGTGTCTCTGCGACTGTATGTAGTGTTGCGATAACATGAGCAATAGTGGCGGTGCCACCTGGGTATTTAAACAAGAGCCACCGACATATAGTTCCCCTTAAAGATCAGATAAGGGAACATCAGTCCAGTCTACCCATCCTTTTATCTCCCTTTCAATTCCATCATTTGGCAGAAAGGAGGGGCAGTAACATGGCTGTTTGTTCAAAGTGACACATCTTTTAACTTTTAATCATGACATCTTTGGCGAACAGCGCTATTTTATAGCCTGTTAGACGTGCACTGGTGCGGTGCTGTGTCTCTACTTATTCAAGGGCATGTGCACAGCATGGTGTACCATGACTGTACGATCAGTGGCTAAAACGAGTCCAATCGATTGTCTTATGGAGACGGCCACCGTCATGACTGCCCCTAGACAGCATGAGAGGGCTCTTGCGGTAGCATCAAAGACAGGAAACGCACAACAAGCCGTCTTGTGTACTTACAACACAAAACACCACACCACAATATGTACCAAGCACAAAAAGCCGATGAAAGCGCAGTTTGTTAGTTGTCCAAGTGTCAGTTACTCAAAAGACTGCTTCAAGCATTTAAAAATAAAGGCTCATGCACCTCATGCACCTCATTTAATATGTTAGTTTAATATGTTAGTTCGCCAAGGAGCTAATCTCCTACCCCCCCTTCGACAGTAGGTGACCTAAATAGGAAATCTCCTGTCGACAATACTAACCCCTTTTAAAAGCACACTCCCTGGCCATTTAAAACCAAATACAAGAACAATTTGTTAGAAATTGGGGTCTCTAGTTGGCAGAGGTAGGTACCTTTGTCCAAATAGGGACCCTTCCATCGAGTCAGGGTAAGGGGAATACACGCTCCAAATAACCCCGCTCACCCCCTCTCCCCCGGCAGCCCGGCTCAAGCAGACAAACTCATCCCAAAGGCAATGTGCAAAGCATCTACACCAACACTCATAGCAACACAGCGAAAACACCACAAAAGGACACCACACCAAATGCACATCCTCTGTCTCTGTCACACTGAAACCAGACAGTCAATCCACAATCAGGCAGAGGCACAGAGAAATGTTGAACAAGAAAATAGCCACTTTCTAAAAGTGCTACTCTCAAACACAGACTTTAAAACCATCCTTACTAAAAGATGTGTCATCATATTCTGTGTTCAAGGATACAAGACCCCTATTTTCTATCTGATCCCTAGGGGAAGATATGCTTGTAAACTGTTACAAAGCATTCTCCATTCCGTCCTATGGGCAAGATAGCCTTTCAATAGTAAAAAAAAAATGAAATTGTCAATATTTCACTATCAGGACATGTTACTCACACCAATACACGTCCTACTTTTCACATACACTGCACCCTGCCCAGGATGGTACCTTGGGCCTACCATAGGGGTGTCCTATGAACAAACTGTGCGCAGGAACTGCGATGGCAGGCCTGAGGCATCTTTTCCGAGCTAGTCATGTGGGTGGCACGATCAGCACTGCAAGCCCATTAGTAGCAATTTATTTACCAGCCCTGGCACACTCAGTGCACTTCACTAGGGTTCTACTGGTAAAACAAGAATGCCAATCAGAGAGAACCAAGCACAATATCAATTTACACAGAGAGCACTTGCACTGTGACACTGATCAACAGTGGCAAAGTGCCCAAAGCAGCTAAGCCAGCAAAAACGAAATCCAGCACAACATCAAAACATAGGAGGTAGAGGCAAAAAGTCAGAATCCGAACAAAGACCTATTATGGAAATAAATAGTAGCACCAAAGAATGTGTTGTAGATCAGTGATAGGAAAAAATATTGAACAGCAGAAAGAACCATTAGCAGAAGCAAAGCAATGGCTAAAACAGCAGGAGATTGGAAAACCACATTTTCATGAACTGCACACTAATCAGTCACAAATTATAAACACAATCAAAATAATGAGGCCATTACTATTGAACAGCCGTCTCCTCACCAACACCTTTCTCAACCAAATCCTGTATCATACACAACAAGGCTCGCTGCCCCTCCCATTGTATCCGACAATAAGGGATAGAAGGCAAGATAACATTGTCTATAGCTGAGATCAAAACCTTGGATATCTGTAACAATCCCACCTCTGTATCGCCTGTTGCCCATAAAGTGAATGGCGCATCTGCAAAAGCTCAAGAGGAGGCCAAACACTACATACTGCTTACATTAAGACCCAGCATCAGACATTTCAGCTGCCGAAAGGCAATAATAGTAAGATACCAAACCCATCACGGTCTCACCGCAATTAGACATGAGCACAAACAGAAAACCCACGATAAAAAGGACCAATAATCAGAGCAAAAGGGCGCAAAACATGTGCTACAACTAATACATCTGAAACACCCACCAAAACACTCATAACACTGTGCTATGTTAAATACGTAACAGAAAGAGGCAATGTAGACCAAATACTTCCAAATGCCTACAACCAAGTCACTATTGCAGAAAACACATTAAAAATGAATCTGCAAACAAACAATCAAATCCCCCTTTCAAAACACATATCCTGCCCACTAAAATCTAAAAACATCTTCCCTCTCTCATCTTTCCCCTGGCAACAGCAACTGAAATAGCTCATTCCCTCTTTTATGCATTTCCTACCTCAGATCACACTCGTTCCTTCATTTGCATCCAGTCTCCATCCTCAAATCCACATGCCTGTGTCCCAATACTCACTAATATCTGGGGATGAAAAACCACAGTGGGAATAGCACAGAAATAACAGACATTAGCATCGCTGCTGGCTGTGTCGCAAGTATAAAAGGTAGCAAAACAGGATGCTGAGGCAATAGGCGTGTGAGGGGTACTAACAAACAAATTGACCACAGGTGGCAGAGACAAAGAAAGAGCAGGATGTGCCATAGTCAATGCAGCCTGAGCGACATAGCAGGAGCAGAAACAGCAAAAATAGAAAGAATAGCCGAATATTTAAAGCAATAAAATCAGAGGGTAATGTCTCAACTGTCATTTATGAAAACAATACTACAGTTGTCTCTTGTTAGGCCATGTTAGACTGTACATCCTCATCAAGAATCTGATATTTAACATTATCTGGTGTACAGTAATCTGTGCTTTTTAATTCACAAAACAAATCTTTTCCTGTCAAGCCTGAGTCACAAACAACAAATTGGTAACCTTTCTCAAATTAACCTACTGTTGCTGCAACCCTCTCTAAAACTGACTTTGTAATTTCTCTTTTAAAACGCCTACAACTTTGATATTCTTTCCTTTCTATCTAAAATGAATTCACATTTGCCCTGAACAACTTATTCAAATTTATTTTATCATTCTCCATATTTCGAAGGAGCATCTGAGCTTGAAAAACTCCTGAGCACCTTTTATTTCTGCTCGTGAAACAACATATTGTAACTCACTGTCATTCCCTGCAAACAGCTTTTCCTGCCTTTCAAGCTCATTTCCTGACTTTTTTCTCACTTCTCTGTCTGCTGCTCTGCGTGTCCCACAAAAACTGCTCAAATGAGCCCCCCCTTTTCCTTCTGCAGATAAGGCTATGTATTTCTGCATGCGTCCTTTTCATGAAAAAAAAGACAGAAACAGCGAGAGAAATTCCATTTGTATCTCAAGGCCAAAGGCCGCAGTAAGCCTGCCAAAACAAACTGAACCACTAACTGTTGTTTTTCAACTTTGAAAATCCTTTTCATTCAGCATAAATACATGCTGCCTGGAATGCTTGAAACACCTTTTCCAAATTAAATACACGTTATAGTGCGAGGACAAAACCAAATTAAACACACTCATTCAAATCAATCATTAATTAATTACTTGAACATTCCTTATTCTACCCATCAGACTAAAAACATCAGCATCTGAACAGGGCTCATTCATCCATTTTACTTGCATGCCACTTTTCAAATGCAACTCCATGTCTGCAGCCCAGAACAGCTTTTGTCATTTTGCAATGTGCAAAACTAAATGTAAGATCTGGGCGCCAGTAGCGCACCCCTACTTTTCTCTTTTTTTTTTGTTTTATTATTACATCATGCTCTCTAACTGTCTTACTTCACATTCTCTCCCCATTACACATTATCCATTCATCCTATGCAAAAATCAAACATATATATATTATTACTATATTCCCTTTTTTTTTTTGTTCAAAGAGAGGCGTCAGCTGATTTTCTTCCAATGGGCATTTACAACGCAACAACGACAACAAGAGAACAAATTAAGCTCATTCCAGGCATTTTCAAGAAAGGGCCCAAATTCATTATTTTGCCTGGCAAAGTAATTGCAAGTACTTTTTTTTACCAAAAACAAACTGATGGTGCATCATATTCACACAAAAAAAAAAAAAATTCAAGCGCTTATTCCAAAGACGATCCTCAGACCGTGTCAAACAAAGGAAACCACAAGTCAGTCCTCAGACTGCACCAAGACAAGACAGTCTGCAGACTGCACCAAGACAAGACAGTCAGCAGACTGCACCAAAACAAGATAGGCTCTAGCCCCAGGCCTTTTCAAGAATATGCCAAATTGCCAGGTGGCCTGGCGGAACGTTTAAAAACGCTCCATATCACAAGTGTCCGCAGACCCACCAAGTTAACCAAGACGGCGCCGCACTTACCAAGAATCAAGATGAGCTCACCTGGTGCACACAAGTCGAACAAGATTATTCTCCACTGCCGACTCTTCAGACCAAAACGGTCAGATCCAAGGGTTTCGCCATTTCAGGACCCCAGCTGAGATGACCACTAGACGAGGAGCCGCCCGATCAGACAGGCGGGGTAGCTGTGAGAACCAGGCTCGATCGTGTGGAGTACCCCGATCCGCCCATCCGACCAGACGCAACCCCGACCTCTACAACCGGTCTATGGGCGAGATGGGTCACCGGGTGGACCCTGTTCGGGCGCCAACTAAAGGAAGTGACCCTTTTAGGGCCACCCTGGTCACTCTAGACCTCCACTAGCCTTCCATCCAATGAAGAGTCGATGACCCAGTAGAGAATGCATATAGACTAGTTTATTCACAAGATACACTGCAGTGGAGTCCAGTCTGACCAGCCTCCTGTGATGGCTGACGAGGGACTGACTTTTTCCAGCATAAAGGGAATAATTATACATTTGAGCATCAGCACAAGACACACCCACCCAGTAACTTTCCACAGACAGCACAGAAGAACAAAGGGGCACACAGAGATGAGCTAAGAGTCTGAGACCGGGCACACACTATCTCTTTGGCAAGGTTGTACAGTTTGTGCTTGCAGCTGGAATAGTGGGAGCACCCTGTATCTAAGGGAAAGGTATGCGTTAATACACCATTGGAGAAACAAAACTTACCAAGGGCCATTTCTTGTAAATGAGCAAGTAACAGTTTTGATTATAATACAAGATGGCGTCCTCAAGAAATAAAATGGTGGCACAATTGTTAACCTAACAAACATAATGTCTGCATTTACTAGTTGTGTATACATACAGTATGCATAATGATGTATTAGCTATATCAATGCTAACCTATAATCGAGTAAAATACGAATAATATAACAATTTTACGATTCAATTCTAACATGTGTTTTATGTATATATTCATGATTTCTGCAAGATGGTAGACCTTTACCATCCTTTTACTTTCGTAGTACTGCTAATCATATATCTCTGCTACTGTCTAATGGTTGTTGCAGCTCATATATTCTACACTAGAATAACAGCTGTTCAATAAATACTTATTGAAACGCCGAGACTGTTTATTCTGTGTATCCCTCTGAGACAAACTAAGGGGCCGATCACGATGGCAGGCGGACAAAGTCCGCCCGCCATCGCATATGCAAAAGGGACCGCCCGCCATGGGTGCGGCGGTCCCGCAGTACACATTAGGATGCGCCCGCCACACTGGCGGGCGCATCCTGTATATTTTACATTGCGGCGGCGGTGCTGCAGGCAGCACCCGCCGCAATGTAAAATAAACATGTTGTGCTTTTACATGCACAACGTGACAGGCACCGCGCGGTGCCTGCCACATTGTACATGCAAAAGCAGGGGGGTACCATAGGTACCCCCCATGTGCAACCCCAACTATATGGGGGCCCGCCACGGGCCCCCAACAGCAGGAACCGCCAGCCTTTCCATGGCAATGCAGCCATGGAAAGGCTTTTCGCAGCCTGCATCGCAATATGGATGGCGGTGTCTTCCAGACACCGCCACCATATTCAGCACATTTTCCGCCGTTCGAAGAGTCGACCGGCAGAAAAGCGGCGGACGGTCTTTCCGTCCGCCGCGGACCCCCCAGCCATCATGATATGGCGGGGGGTCTTTGCGGTCTGGATGGCGGGCGGATCGCCCCCCGGGCCAGCGGTGACCACCGCCACCCCGGCGGGGGCGATCCGCCCGCCATCGTGATCGGCCCCTAAGTGAGCACGAGTGACTGAGCGAAAGGTAGTATATTGTTTCCACGATCCTGGGGGATCAGGGTTGTCATGTTCTGAGGTTGCCAAGAACTATTCTCTCCCCGATCAGAGGAGACTCTAGTGGCACTGTGAGCTAGCTAATACAGACAGGCTAACGTATCTGGTGGGGGTGCACAGAATCAGTCCGCCACCAAACCCACAGTTTATGTTATCCAAATGCGCAGATCCTGTATAGGTAATATAGGAACTACACGACAAAGGGCCCGATTCTGATGCGGGTTGGAAAAGCTTCCCGACCGAATCGGTTGGGAAATGGTTTCCGACCCACTCGGATCGGGAAAGTCCAACCGGCGGAGTAGGATGCATCCGGATGCTTCCAGATACGATTTGGTTGAACTCCCATTGACTTCAATGGGAACATTTGTTCCTAACCGCATCATAATTGGGCCCTCGGTCGGGAAGACACGTTCCCGATCCGATTTGGAAGGAGCAAATGCCGTTAGGAGGCCTTCCTAACCGCATCAGAATCAGGCCCTCGGTCGGGAAGCTTTTCCAACCCGCATCAGAATCGGGCCCAAAGTGTGCATAGGAGGGTGTGGGAAGTGAGTACTCTCTTCACTGAGACCTCTCTCTTGGATGACAGGTATAGTAGGATGAGGGGAGAAAGTGGCCTCTCCAATCAGATCTCTTACCAAGGTGATGAGTGTGAATAGTAGGCTATGATTAACAAATACCATCTTCAGTAAGACTGCCTCCTACAGTGACAGGTGCGCATAGTAGATTGTATTCAGAGATTGCCTATTGCTTTCTACTTTTCACAATCCCGCGAGATTGCAACATTTTTTAAGAAAGAATTTAGATTTTTTTTTATTACAGTACTTATTTCTTACAAAGCTCGCTCGACTACTTAGGGAGACAAGATGCCTTTTTCCTAGTAGAGTGAGATTGCATACTCCTTTCTACTTTTCACAATCAAGCGAAAGTGATGCGAGATTGCAATATTTAAAAAAAAAAAAGCAATTTATATTTTTTTCATCACAGTAACAATGCCTTAGAGACCTACCTTAATAACTAGGCGGATATGATGCCTTTCTCTTGCCCTCTTATATACCTTTCCAAGTTCATTCTCTCAGCACCTGACATTTTTCACAGTAAACAGCAATGGCAGCAATTCCATTTCTAAACCTCTAACAGCCAGCCAATCAGAGTGCTCGCTCCCACAAGACTCGCAGGAATCTCTTGCTACCATAGGAGCAAGAAGGCTGATGGGAAAAACGGGCCTTTTGACCAATCACAGGGCTCCATTTTTGAATTTGCACTCTCACTGGACTCTTGCGGACCCAACCCTCCAGATATACCAATATTTTTTAACCTTAATTTATCAAAAACTACTGAACACCAAATCACAAAAAGCACAATCTGCTGAACAAGATCTAGCTTCCTGCCAAATTTGGTGTAATTCCGCTCAGCAGTTTTTGCGGTAGTGCTTCTTAAAGAAGTCTATGGAAAATGCATGGGGATTTCGTGTTCTGGGACTCCCCTCTTTTTTCCCGGCCTCCCTTGACAGATCACCCTGAAATTTTCAAAGCACAAACTAGTCAACAAGTACTACCTTTTTGGAAAGTTTTGTGGCGATTTGTCAAACAGGGACAAAGTTATGAGCAAAACAAAAAAGGCATTTCCTATTGAAATGCTGACCTAACTATGGGTAATGCTCAAAAAAGGACCTTTGCCTTCCCAGCTTGGTAATTGGCCAGCGATAAGATCAGAACTGGTGTTGTGTCAGACCTGCCAAGTCACATGGTGCCACCAAGTGACATACAACATCGACTCTCATCACATGGTCACCCGGTGAGGAGTCGACATCACACGGTGGCAGGGAAAATGAGCTGAAAACCCACTGTTAACAGTGGATTTTCAGCTCGTTTTTGGAGGCTTTGAACTGCTGACGCTCATTAAGGAGTATGAAAACACCCCCAGTACATCGGCAAGCTTATTATTTTTAATAGAGGGTTTGGTGGCGGGGTTGGGACACAAGTGCTACTTAGGTTCTTGTCAGCACGAGGCACTGTCCCTTTCACTACCCCGTCCCCTTCTCACATGGTATTATTTTTGATGTAGTTGTCAGATCTGTTGTGTTCTTGGAAATATTTAGCCATGGCTAGCGTGCTGAATTTTCTGCATGTATTGAGGAACGATGGAACTGAAAGAATAGCGGCTAGAAGCTTGAAGCTCATTGCAAAGACGCAAAATGGGTCCTACAGCACTGCAGGTACTTGAAAAAAGTGTAGGCTATTCCACCATCACACCTGAGATTGGCCCTCATGGTTGAAAGCAAAAGGAAGTGGATCAAGTTGGAGTAAGTCCAGACCAATGTTGTCTTGAAGAAAACTACTGTGTAGCCTTAATTAGATAGGATATGCAGGTAATTTTAAGTATTCAAGCCAATTGGCCGACTTAAGGATAAGGACTGAGATATTAAAATTACAACTAGAGTTAAACACTAAATGGCATTGTAGAGGGTTTTTTAATCCAATTCGAAGGATTGATGGAAATTGTATCTGCAATAGGAGCATGAAATACTCTTCTCAGCATTTATAGGACTGACTATTCTTTATAAGGGCATGGTCAACTCAGATGCAAAAAAGCCCTAAAAAGTTATTTGTCAAAAAGAAGCCCTTGAATGTTTTTGATATATATTGATCCACTTGATGTAGCAATTGGTTTGAGATGTTTTTATTGTCTGTAATGAAAAACATTTTCTAAAGAATGTGAGTGATTTGTGATTAATTGTATTATGGGTTGGATTTGTTTTGTATTTAGAGATAGGGGCATCTCTACAAGAAATGCTGTACCAAACAACACAATGTAGAGCAAGAGAAACATTCACAGGACTGGACGAATATTGTGGTTCATTACATGTCCCCTAGTGGCTACAATTATGTTTCTGATGTAGTCAGGAATTTAAATTTTTTATGGGGCTTCTGGGGACCATTTGGGCGGTTCCCCGCAAGGAGCTTATGCGCCCCAATAGGAATGGATTTCCTACTAGCAAAGAGAATAGCATGATGTTGGTGCACCAACGCCATCCAACCCTCCTCCCCCCACTCACCCTTCCAACGTAGATGGTTGGCTGAGAGGGATGGATAATTCCTCCAACCTAGAAGAAGAAATATAGCAGGCTAGGGGCTGCCCCAGGAGACATATAACAGTGACAGTGTTAAACTCCGGCATTTCATCCCTATCCAAATCAAGGAACTTACGTCCCTTAGCACAACTGTCAAATCTGGATCCCCAGTTGATCTTATTTCCCCTTTCCATCCTGGAAAAGGGTTGTGAAAATATCCAACCGGGACTATGTGAACTCATCAATTTCTCTCTGTCCTCTGGGTGTGTCCCTCAGCAGTGGTGGTACCTCTTTTAAAGAAACCCCTACTCTACCCCGCTCAGCTGGAAAATTATCCACCTATATCACTGCTTCCTCTATTCTCTAGAATTACAGAGAAGCATGTGAATAGACAGCTCTCCAGCTATTTGGAGGACAACAATCTATTGCATAGGTCAGCTGGAAAATTATCGACCTATATCACTGCTTCCTCTATTCTCTAGAATTACAAAGAATCATGTGAATAGACAGCTCTCCAGCTATTTGGAGGACAACAATCTATTGCATAGGACGTAATATGGATTCCACCTCTTTTACAGCACCGAATCTGCCTTGCTACTGGCCTCTGAGCCGGCTCGTCGAATCATGGATGAGAGTGAGACTGCGGCCATCTTGATGCTTGATCTCAGTGCCGCCTTCAACACCGTATCATACAACACCTTGATCAAGAGGCTTTGGAACTATGGCATTGGCGACGATGCGCTGCGCTGGCTGACCTCATTTCTGCAGTGATGTACCTTCTAGGTCCCTCAAAAACCCTTCAACTCTAAGCATTCCCTTCAGCAGGGAGGTCCGCAGGGCTCTCCACTTAACCTTACCCTTTTCAATGTATATGTCCGCACTCTGGTGGAGGTTATTGAGCAATATGGGTTTACCTTTATTTCATATGCTGATGCACACAAATTGTCATCACTTTATATCATAACAGCAACTCTGTGGCCTCCTCCCTCCTTCTATGCCTGTCAGAGGTAGCGGCATGGATGGACTCAAACTGCTTTAAACTGAATGCTGGGAAAACTGAGGTATTGGTTCTAGGCAAGTGCCTCAACATCTGGTGCAGTGCTTGGTGGCCTGACAGCCTTGGCCCTCTGCTCTCTCCCAAGCCCCAGGTCAAGAATCTGGCCATCTGGTTAAAAAAAAACTCTCCTTCAATGCCCAGATTACTGCTCTTGCAGGTAAATGTTTTGGCATGCTTAGATCCATGAGGAAAATCCTACATGTCCTACCTTAATCCGCCCACAAAACAGTAGTCCAGGCCCTGGTGATATCTATGCTGGACTACTGCAGTGTTCTCTATCTGGGTGCATCGGAGGTCCCATCTGAACAGGCTCTAACAGGTCCAGAACGCAGCTCGGGCACTGCTCAAGCTACCCAAACGGGCCTCTATTAGTCCCACACTGCTCAAGCTACCCAAACGGGCCTCTATTAGTCCCACACTGCTCAAGATACCCAAACGGGCCTCTATTAGTCCCACACTGAGAAAGCTTCACTGGCTACCAATGAGGCAAAGAGTCACCTTCAAAGCGTTCCGTTATTGCTATATGGCTCTCTCCTCTAAAGGCCCTCATTATCTTCGGTCGATGGTGAAACCTTATGTACCATCTAGGAAGCTAAGATCAGCCCAAGCTAAACGGGCCATTATTCCAAAAGTCAAAAGGGCCAGAATGGGAGGTTGTTCCTTTGGCCTTCTCACGCCCAAAATATGGAACGCTCTGCCTGTGGAAATTCGGCAAGCCCCCTCAGAAATCCTGTTCAGAAAAAAACTAAAAACCTGGCTGTTTGGATCTGATTGACTCACTTTCCTTGTGCGGGGCAACTATTTTCACCTGAGTCAGTTTCCTAGCGCTGGGACACTTCTTAAGGAGTAGACATGCGCTCTATAAATCGCAATATTATTATATGAAAATCTAGGGACCTTGGTGGGATCTTTTCCAAGATGTTAGACTCTTTATCACAGTACATGGTGGGCCTCCCTGGGCTGGAATATGAAATTCGATGTCCTATGGCACTTCAATTGTAGGTTGTATACAGTGCTTAATATGAGCCAGTGGTTTCCGGTGGTTTGCACCGGGCACTTAATTGTCGGCACTGGCACTTATGATTCTGCCACATGACGGCGCTGTTTGTAGATGTTTGTTAGAGATGAGCACAACAAAATGACGATTATCTGCGGCTCACTCCATTCCTATAGATTTTGGGGCTTGTGATAGGTTGATTTGTCACACTCGTAGGAGAATGATGGTTAGTAGTTGTGTTGTACTGCCATTTGCAGGGGCAATGGATCCTGCAAACTGCCTTGGCCTCCTGACGAGAGCCCTGGCATTGATATTTTTACAAATTAAGCCCTGCTATACAAACAATCCGCTGCTGTATGTGATGACTTGTTCTGCACATTGCTGATCGAAAATTAAATGAGTGGAAAATTCTAAAATAAAATATTTTTAAAAAAACACGAAGAGTAGGTAAATTGTCATTTCCGCGGAAGGATCTTCGTTCGGCAGCGTCTGGGGCTGCTTCAAGTGGTGAGAATTCATTGTCGTATCCCGCAACCGGGAGGTGCTGGGTCTCGCTAGTGGCACGCTGTGTGATTCAATAAATTGCGATGCGCCCTGACATGTGATTCCATATGACACAGTGTCTAATATTCCACTTTATGTATGATATCCCATAAAATGGCGGCTCTCTGTGATTTGTACGCCGCGGCCCGGCTTTGGCTGGGGCTCTCGGGAGAGCGCGCGGCCGCCTCAGCGCGGATACTACAGAGCCTGCCACGCACGTACGAGGCGAGGCTCCTGCCAGGCCCTCGGAGACTCTATAAACCACGGGCACTTTGTAGCCAGAGCCACTGAGAAGGGAAAACATGCTATAAATGAGATTCACCGTTCCGCCGAATAAAAAATTCATCAGGTTCCAGGCGCTCAGACCGCTGCTGTCACTCAATTTGTAGGGCACTGCGACTCTCCTCTCCTGCTCATATCACTTCTCGTGCAAAATATGCTTCACACCATTATTTCCGATGAGAGGTGGGCGGGCCAATTAAGAGCCAGAGCCGAGCCAAGGGTCTGGCTGGGCCCTAAGAGCCCGTGCACGAACCGATCCGAGCCCTGAAAATAGTTGCCATCCACAACATGCAGCAAACATCATGAGAAAATATGATAGCCTCTTTAAAATTGCAAAAGATATATATATTTCTTTGCTATATAACGCGTTTCATCTTAATACATCAGGTTATATTTGAACAGCACATACCCTCAACTCACTATTGGAAGTTGCTCTCATATCTGATAAGGAAGGAAAATGTGACTAAGTAAAGTATTTGCCAAGATCACTCAATTTGGTTAAGCAGAGATGCTAGGATAGGTTCCAGGTTTTCTTGTTTCACATATACAATGCTATCTTTTTCTCTCCCTTTTAATACCAAAGGTTTATGCTTTTTTTAAATTCTTGGCGCATAATGGTAGAGCATGCTGGCAGGCAGACGCCACATTAAATGAAGCTCGAGCTCGTTTTGAGCTCGAGGGTCAAGAGGACCTCAAGCTAAGCCAGAGCCAAGCCTCTGGCTCGATCCTGACTCGAGCCTTAAGTGGCTCGTCCACCTCCAGTTCTGATGGGCCTGGTAACAGTAATTCTAGTGCGACAAACTAAATGCGATTATTCTGGGGCAATCACTATAGAGGCTAATCTACCCATTTTTCACTATCTCGCTTTCTCTGTGGTTTCTGCCACTTCTGTCTTCTTCTGACTCCTTCCCAACCCTCTCTGTCTCCAACTTGTCCTGTCCCACTCTTTGCATGTCTGTCCCGGCGTCTTGGCACTTTTTTTCTAAAACAAGTGCATGTTGTGGATTTTAGAGTTTTGAGAAAGGGTTGTGAGAGTATGGCTTACTACAGTTAACATATTGTGCGCACTCACACCCCTACTTGCCTCTCTTGCAAGACATGAATGATCAAACCACTGCTGTTGTTTTTCCACTCCCTCACTTATGTGTCAATGGTCATAGCAGTCCTCCCACAGTCCTTTCAGTGCAGCTTCCTGGACATAAGGAGAGATGTTATTTACAGTGTTCAAGCATAATTAGGTGGAGCCTAAAGCCAGCGCGCATGCGCTGCTCTGCGAGACTTGTTGTGGTGGAGTAGCTAATAGAAGCCCCGCACACTCTCCGCCCATATTTGCCCATGGCTTGGGTCATTGTCTGTCCTAAATGCTGGCTTCTGATTCGTAAATAGGCTTGTTAGTCCCTCCTTAGTAACGCCTATTCTTCATTTGTCACCTCTCATGGCGACTGGCCCCTTTACTTCGGTTGTTACACGGTACGTGTTATTTAGACTTTGAGCACTATTTTCTTTAATGAAGTTCTCCTACTGCAGGCACAACATGCTTTGGTGCCTTCTTTACCCCCCCCCCCGCCCTCCCTCCTGTTGTCCGTGCCTTCTTCCCCCCGCCCGACCTCCCTCCTGTTGACCGTGACTTCTCCGTCCACCCCTGCCCTCCCGTTGTCCGTGCCTTCTCCCCCCGCCCGCCCTCCCTCCCTCCCGTTGTCTGTGCCTTCTCCCCCCTCCCGTTGTCCGTGATACCAACCATTTGCAATGCAATACGTCTTGCGTAAATGCGAGACCTATTTCATTGCAAATGCTTGTTGATTAAAAATATTATCACCCTTATTACGAGAGATTTGGAAATTCCGATGCATCCAGCAACAAGAGTTGCCTGGCCCATCAACACTATAAGTTTTGGTTTTTGCACGCAGAGATTTTGGCTATTGAGCAAAAAACTGGTGAAAAACTTGCAGTAACACAGTGGTAACTCTGCAAGGTGCGGAAACACCGATTACCGCATGTGATTCCCCAAAAAGTTGCAATCTTCTCTATTTCCCTGCCGTGGAATTACTGGGATTTCCTTTAACGGTAAGTTAGAACCAGAGAAAATAGGGGTGGGGGGAGTAATGGGCCACTCTTGATAAGGGCCTAAGTGGTGAGAAAAGACAATACCACTGAATTTGTTCTGGGCAAAGCAGAGAACTTGCTCTTTGCTCCACATATATGGCACAATGGATCAGACCTCTACTCCATAAATTTCTAGACTTTTATGCAATAAGAGCTACTTATGTTCAATCAAAGTAATTGCAGGTCTTACCTGTAATCGGGTGCGGCTGCCATTGACCGCAGGTTTCCCCGTACTTCAGGGACCTGATCCGCAATATCGGGGGTTCACTGTCTCCCAAGGGATTATTTGGGTACGGTCGCCGTCAATCTCAGGTTTTCCCCGTACTTCAGAGACCTGATCCACATTACAGGGAGTTTTCCTTCTCCCAATGGATGATTTTCCGCAAGACGCTGTGAAATTGTACATAAATGTCTACTGGACTTATATAAATACACATTGGGATACTATATATTGGACATAAGATCTCTGGAATTGAACTCGCGTCAGGAGGTCTTGATCTTGAATACATCTAATACCCTAAGCCCTGAGGAAGTCATAGGGTTGTTACCCACAAACGACGAAACGTGTTGGCTAAAGGGAGTGGAAGAAATAAAAAAACATCAAAGAAGAAACTAAGGGGCCGATTCCGGCCGGAAATCTCTCCGACCGAGCCGGACCCGGAGAGAATTCCGACCGAATCGGACCCTAGCAATCCGACCGGACGAGTACGATGCATTCGCATGCTATCGGACTCGATTCGGTCGGACTCCCATTGAAGTCAATGGGAGCCGGTCGTCACAACGCGTGCGCGGGCTCCCATTGCCTCAATGGGTGCGAGGCGAACAGGGGCGCCCCTACAGCGGGTACGCATCCATGCGCATCGCGGCGTACATGCACAGGTAGGGGGGACCCATGGTTCCCCCTGTGTGCGACTCGCGCGCCTACGCGTACAGGGGGTCCGATGCGGACCCCCAAAGTCCGGCTCTGACAGCTCTTTCGAGCCGGACGGCGCGAGTCGGTCGGACTGCTCGCGGCGCGCATCGTACTTACCCGGCCGGGAAACGTCTCCATAGCGCGGTGCGCGTCGAGTCCGAGCGAGTCGGTCGGTGCGGTTCGGACCCGTGAACGAATCGGTCGGCGATTTCGCGTGCGCTCGTATCGTACTCGCTCGGCCGGACCCGCGTACGATTCGGTCGGGAAACAGGGCTCCGAATCGGATCCAGTAAATCCGAATCCGATTCGGAGCACTACCGGCCGAGATCGGAATCGGCCCCAAAGTCTTTATCATTGCTTTCATGTTTCTCAATTGTACCTTACTTTGATTTGACCTGGAATGCATGTGCTTCAAAAATTGTAAATTAATTGCAAGCTAATATTATTAGTGTTGTAATAGTATCCACATCAGACAAGATTACATGTGGTCATCATATGCAAGATTACTAGCAGTAATTACCTCAGTGCATCAGACAGGGTTGTCAGTAGTAAAGTAAAAAAGGCTTTGTCAATTTGGAATGCCTCTACATGTGTAATACATACTGGCGACAGCTACAATGCCTCTGGCACCAAAGTAATAATATTAGAAATACGTCTCTCCACATGATTTATCACTCAAAGGTCTGCTTTAAATATGCTTTGGAAATTCAGCCATTTTTCTTCAAGAATGAGCTTATGAGGCCTGAAAATACACCCATTTTTCTCTTGAAAACACAATTTTGGCATGGATGCTTTAATTCAACCAAGCAAAATGTTCTAATTTAGTAGGCTGAGATGCACACAGGAGAGCTGCTTACAGGTTGCTGGAGGGTTACCAGTAGCACACAAGCTACTCATCGGAGAAGCCTGCACTAGTCTATCATTAAACATTAACTATTGAAATTTAAATACCTGTCTCTTGAGCTCCTTTCTTCCACATTGCCTGTGGTATGGAAGTGTGCATGCAGGGAGGCTTGGGACTGCCACAGATGCTGTATCCAACCGAGTACAAAGCAAGATGCATGTTAAGAGGTATCCAACAAAGCTGGCGTTGCATCTTCCTAAGGGAGGGAGGACGATACGAGAGGCGGTAGGGTAACTGATTCCATGATGAATGATGAGGGCTGTTGCTGTACAATTGGCCACTCAAGTATATACCAGAATATTGCAGTGCTGCGTGTAGCATAAGCACATGTTTATACGTTTGGAAAAAATCTCCTACAGGGAAAGAGGAAACCGAGCAGTGCCAGCATCTAGTGCTATCTAGCTGTGTTAACCTTCTCAACGTTAATAAACAAGGCAGGCTTGCTTCAAAATCTATGAATACATGAGTACACGTTGGAGCATAAGTGCGGGGCCCTGAAAAAGCAAGGGCCTGGGGAATAATACCCCCTCTGCCCCACCTATGATGGCTCTAGTCCAGTTAGTCAGTTGAAGCTCGGAGTAGCAGACAATGATGCTTTCTGGTTCGCTGACCATGTACGTATCAAAATGTATATGTGAGTAGCTTTTTTCGGATAGTCATTTGGTGCTTGATTCACAACCTGCATTTTGGAGTACATAAAGTAGTACCCCAGTAGTACTAATAATATACTACAAGATGTAATTCACAAACCTCCAGCCAGAGACCTCTGCCCTGCCTATCTTAACTGTACAGAGATCTCCACCACGTGTGTATAGATGTTTGTTGTATATATGGGAGGGACAAGTGGGAGTAGTTGGAAAAAGGGCAGTGATTACTACAACATTGGTGGGCTTTGTTGGAATTTAAAAGGGGATCTAAGAGGGATATGGCAATACAAAAACACACCCACAAAAGATTAAGACAATTACTATTTACATATTACACTTCGAATTGTAGTACATTTCTAATAGTGACAAAACACACTCAAATGTACTTTGGCCAAGCCTTACAGTAAGTCAAGCACCATACATGGCCAATTACTGGTACAACACACTCTCCTAGAAATCAATGGAGGCAGCAAATAAGACTGGGGAAAAGTATGAAAATAATGGTATTTTTAGGGCTGTGCCATTTTTAAAAATATGTCTAATGTAATATTTTGACATCAATATATGTTTTACATTTGTAAACTTAGATATTTCTCAAAAACATTTTACAATAAGGCTCCCAACACATGGATCCCACTTATTAATGCAAAGGGGATGAGGGGAGTGATGGCTCATGATTACACTACTCATCCACTGCTGAAACTCATTACAACACTAACCAATCACATCCACGCTGACCACATAAGAAATGAAATCACACACCAAATAATATTTTTGCATTCACTATGTCAGTCTGAGAACCAATTATTTGAGGAGGAAAGAGTGGATTTTGAATCAAACGATCAACATCTTTGTGTAGTCCAGAGACCCTGATAAAGCTTCTCCCCTGAAGTGATCCATGACATGGTTGCTAACTGTAAGCAGGCACTTGAATCACCTATATTCCACTGTCAGGCAATACCTTCCCATGTCAAAACACTGGCTACATTACATTTCATAGCCACTAGATCTTTCCAGAGGGTCAGTGCTGAAAATGTAGGCATCAACAGCAGAGTACACCATTTTCCACAGTGCCACAGTCACTGGAGGAAAGGCAAAGTGTGGCAAGGGAATTCTATGCCTTTTCCCACTTTTCTCATGTGTTAGGTGCCATTGGTTGCACACAAGTTGCCTTTCAGCCATTTCACCTCAGGGAACATCTTCTCTGCAATAGACACCTCTGGCACTCTATCAATGTGCAAGCTGTCTGTGATGCAAAAGGTGCTTCACTGATGTGAACATTGTCTTTCCAGGAAGCATGCATGGCAGCTATATCTTCCATCATTCACATCTTGAAAATAAGCCATTTTTGGGGGATTACAGTGACATGTGGCTCATAGATAAGTTTTAATATCTCACATTGGACATGCATACGCACCTGGGAGATGGTATGTCAAACATACTCTCTCATTCCCCATGACAACACAATAGACATGCATAACCCTAACAGTGACTGTCATGTAAAGATTATTTAGTACATTTAGAATAGAACCACATGTAAAGAATCATCACATGTCTTTGATGCAGGTGATGTCAGGTATGCTCTCTCCGCATCTCTTTACACACGTCCGACGTCCAATCACACAGACTCATCAAAGGTACAATAGTGCACAGAAACATACTCAAGCAATCACTGAACATACTTTGATATCCTCAAGTTGTGCTTCAGATGTTTTCCCATATACAGAATGCTCCTGTATTCCCATGAGGGTGTGTGCAAGATAGTAGCAATCTGCTGCATGTTGCACAACATCTCCATGCGACAGGGCTTACATTTAGACATCAGCCCTGAACTACGGTCGCCAGCTGTTGTCTTTGTTTTCAGTGGGCAAAGCCGGCCAGCCAGCCAACACAAGAGCAGGACCCAGGGTGAAGAATCTTCACTGCAAGGCAGACACAAGATCTTTCTACCGTCAGCAACTAGATGGAACCAAGCACCAGCAAGGAGAGTGTAATCAGCTGGAGCCAAACTCGCACAACCACAAGAAGGCTGCAGGTTGAGGATATTGAGCCCGCTGTGGGAGTGGAAGAAATGGGCACCTCAGCCAGGCGTATGTGGACAGACACCTTCATCTGACCTGCACCCACCCATTTTTTTACTCCAGAGATCCACATACCAACTAGGCCTCCAGCTACTCTCACTGTCTATCGCCTCCTCCTCCAATTGCCCACTCAGAACATGAGGAATCGAAGGACACATTCGCCCAGACACTCCCAAACTCTCATGTGCCCCCCTTCAATACATCTCAATGGCTGCCCTCATTGAGGACATGAGGCCCACAGTTGATGGTCAGGCTGAGATTTCAAGGGATGTGTGGGAGTTGACAAGGAAGGTTAGCATCATCCAAGAGTTGCTATCTGATCAGCAAAGGGCTCTATGTTCCCACCATAACTCCTTGATTGTAGGGATTAAGTTTCAATTTTGTAAGCATTTTTTTCAAATGGGGGTGGTCGCCATCGCTTGGTGGCCAGACGGATTCCGGTTCCTCAAGATTGCTTGAAGAGCTAGTTAGCCCACCCACCACTTCCACACACAATATATCTTTACTAGATACAACAGCAGCAGTGATGCCAGGTGCCAGATTTACAAATAGTTTACACAATACAGCTAAGCAAGTAAAGTTGCTGTCCTGTGTTGAGTGACTTGGAAAGGGCAGAACTGCCCCATATCTACTAAGAAGTGGTGCAGTTCTGCTCTCTCCCTGTGCTGGCGCACGTTTGGCAGCCATGCACCAACTCAAGCATCGTTGTGCCACAGTGCAAGGATGTCTGCGTTATGGACACCATAGCTTTTTTGCAGGAAGGGGTCTCTTCCTGTACAAAACCATGTAGTAAGGCATTTTCCTCTTTGTATGTGTGCTGTAGAATGCAGCACACAAGCATAAAGGAAAAACGAGGAGAAATTAAAACATTTCTCCTTGTTACGCTTGCCTCAGGGAGGCATAGGATTTTGGCACAAATCCCTGACTAATATTCTTTGGAGATAGGGATTTCCATCGAAACCTATGGGTAGTGGCTTCGGAACGCCCATGCACCCCCATGGAATGCCCCTTGACAAAAAGTAACACAAGGCAGCATATTACTCTTCATTGCGTTACTATGAGTTACAATCCAACGCAATTTGAGTCGGATTGTAAATCCCACCAGGAAACTTTGTGTTGGGTCTCTGTTAAAAAGTAATGCAAACCCGATGCAAAGTCTTTCTAAATTTCACGCCAGGTGTCCTGTATGGTTTTCTATCTAGTGCTTATGTTAACCTTTGGGAAGGAGATTTTGAATGAAGATTGGAGTGGTTCCCATACCCACCAGGGAAGTAGGACCACCACCACCACCGTTTGCTTGACTGGTAGAAATCAAATTGGGTAATCTGAACTCAGGCGTTATAGACATACGAACACACAACAGTCACCATGTTACTTCATATAATGTGAAACAGCCCTCTTCAAGAGGGTTTCAATTAACCCTGGGCGTAGTACTACGCTACGCTCGCGGAGCGTGCGTAGTTTGCGCTACTACGCGCTACGCGAATTGCACGTAGCACAGTGCAAAAACGCGTAGCGTAGCGGGCATTTTTTGTTGGTCGCGGTCCTCAACGTCAAGTTGGCAACCGCGAGCAAGCAAAATCAACATCCCGGCAAGACTTTTTCCTCGTTCGCGATCAGCAACATCAAGTTGCCGATCGCGAGCGTGGAAAATAAACCTCCCGGCGAGATTCTCAACGCGGGGAGGTCAGGTTTCTCATTGCGAGTGGTCGCGTATGCTCGCGACCGCTCGCGATGAGAAACTACCAGTCCGCGTTGAGAAAGCTGCCGCCCGAGTATAAATCTACTCGAGCGGCAGAAAACGACCGCTTGCACTGTGCAAGATGCCGTTTGCAATGATTGCACAGTGCGGACAAGCATCCGGCACTGTGAAATCAGTGCGAACAGCATTTCCCTACCGCACTACGAAGTGCACTTCGCGTAGCTACGCGTAGCGCTACTACGCGAACTACGCACAGGGTTAGTTTCAATCTAAACATCAACATAAGTCTTATTAGGAAACATTCCTCCTCCAGGTAGATCTGAAACGGTTACAATCCCACTGGTTTCCAAAATAGTACTTTTCCGCGGACCAAAGAAATAGGCTAGAGTGGTGATTTTGACAGTCCCTCGCCGTCTGCGCCCGTCCGTGCCGGGACTGCGCCCAGCGCCAGAACCCCTGGTCCGGGCATCCCCCGTGCCCACCACATCAACAGACGCCGATACGACGCCAGCACCCTCCACGCACTCAACCCCGGAAAAGATCACGCCTGCTACCGGGCCACCCCGAAGCGCACCCAAGGGCCCTTCACCTGCCGGAACTGCAGCTTCGCCAGCACCCGCCCCGCCAAACCACCGCCCAGGAAAGAACCCAACTACCTCAGATGCATCCTCCTCAACACCCGCTCCGCCCGCAAACACGCCATCGAACTCTGGGACCTTCTCGACTCAACCTCCCCAGACGTCGCATTCCTGACGGAGACCTGGCTGAATCCCGCTTCAGCCCCGACATCGCCATTGCCATCCCGGACGGCTACAAGATCACCCGCAGGGACCGCACCAACGGAGTCGGAGGAGGCATCGCCATCGTCCACAGGAACACCCTCAGAGTCTCAACCAACACCGACGACACCCTCAGCACCGCCGAACACATGCACTTCCAGATCCACACCGATCCCAACACCACCCTCAGAGGAACCCTCATCTACAGACCCCCGGACCCCGACCACAGTTCAGCGATTCTATCGCTGACTTCGTCAGCACACACGCCATCGCCTCCACGGACTACATCCTCCTCGGGGACCTGAACTTCCACCTCGAGAACAACAAGGACACCAACTCCACCACCCTGATCGACAACCTCGCCACCCTCGGACTCAGACAGCTCGTGACTACACCCACCCACGCCGCCGGCCACACGCTAGACTCCATCTTTTCCGCAAGCCCACACGTCTCCTTCAACCACACCTCCAAACCCCACTGGACTGACCACCACTGCATCCACTTCACCTACAGGAAGCCCACCACGCACCACCGCACCGAACAAATGCCTCGCCGCTGCTGGAGCAGAGTCACCGAAGACCAGCTAACCACAACCTCGCCCTGAGCCCACCCGCCGAACCCTCCGACCCCGCCGCCCGCAACCTCAGACAGTGGATCGACGACTGCGCCAACACCCTCGCCCCGCTCAAGAATCCGCCCAACAGCCACACCAGCAAGAAAGCCACCTGGTTCACCGAAGACCTCCAGGCCTCCAAACAAACATGCCGAAAACTGGAGAAGATCTGGCTCCACGAACGGACAGCGGACAGCTACGCCGCCCACAAGAGCGCCACCCGCAGTCACCATCACCTAATCAGATCCGCCAAAGGGCCTCACTCAAAGACCGCCTAGACAACAACGCACACAACAGCAAAGAGCTCTTCAACATCGTGAAGGAACTCTCCAACCCCAGCTCCAACACCAACGACATCCCGCCGTCGCGAGACTCTGTGCGACTCACTGGCCACCTTCTTCCACCGCAAAATCGCCGACATCCACGACAGCTTCAACACCACGACTGCCCCGGCAACCACCGAGACCACTGCCCCCACAACCACCAACCGCCTGCTCTCCTGGACCAACATCAACGAGCGAGGACACCAGCGAGATCATGAACACCATCCACTCCGGCTCACCGCTAGACCCGTGCCCTCACCACGTCTTCAACAAAGCCAGTACAGCCATCGCGCCCCATCTCCGGAAAATAATCAACATCTCCTTCGAGACAGCAACCTTCCCGGAAAGCTGGAAGCACGCCGAGATCACCGCCTTACTCAAGAAACCCAAGGCAGACCCCAAGGACCTCAAGAACTTCCGACCCATCTCTCTGCTCCCGTTCCCCGCGAAGGTCACCGAGAAAATCGTCAACAAACAACTGACCCGCTACCTCGAGGAGAACAACATCCTGGACCCTTCCCAGTCCGGCTTCCGCAGCAACCACAGCACCGAAACCGCCCTCATCGCCGCCACCGATGACATCAGGACCCTGCTAGACAACGGAGAAACAGCAGCCCTCATCCTCCTGGACCTATCAGCCGCCTTCGACACGGTCTGCCACCACACACTACGAACACGCCTTCACGACGCCGGGATCCAAGAGAAGGCCCTGGACTGGACCACATCCTTCCTCTCCGGCAGAACACAAAGCGTCCGCCTCGCCCCCTTCCGATCCAAGGCCACCAAGATCATCTGCGGCGTACCCCAAGGCTCCTCCCTCAGCCCAACGCTGTTCAACATCTACATGGCACCCTCGCCCACGTCGCCCGACAGCACAACCTCAACATCATCTCCTACGCCGACGACACCCAGCTGATCCTCTCCCTCACCAAAGACCCTCACACCGCCAAAGCCCACCTCCACGAAGGAATGAAGGCCGTCGCCGAATGGATGAGGACCAGCCGCCTGAAGCTGAACTCAGACAAGACGGAGGTCCTCATCCTTGGTTCCAACCCTTCAGCCTGGGACGACTCCTGGTGGCCGACATCACTGGGAACAGCCCCGACACCCACCGACCACGCACGCAACCTAGGGGTCATCCTCGACCCCACCCTCTCCATGACTAAGCAGGTCAACGCCGTTTCCTCATCCTGCTTCAACACCCTCCGAATGCTCCGCAGGATCTTCAAGTGGATCCCCACCGAAACAAGAAAAACAGTCACCCAGGCCCTCGTCACCAGCAGGCTGGACTACGGAAACGCCCTCTACGCAGGAACGACGGCTAAGCTCCTGAGACGGCTGCAACGCATCCAGAACGCCTCTGCACGTCTTATCCTCGACATCCCCGACGCAGCCACATCACACCCCACCTGAGAGACCTGCACTGGCTCCCTGTCAACAAGAGGATAACCTTCAAGCTCCTCACCCATGCACACAAAGCACTCCACAACTCCGGACCAGCCTACCTCAACAGACGACTCAGCTTCTACACCCCCACCCGCCAGCTCCGCTCCACCACCCTCGCCCTCGCCACTGTCCCCCGCATCCGGAAAACGACCGCCGGCCGCAGATCCTTCTCCCACCTCGCCGCCAAGACCTGGAACACCCTCCCCACCAACCTTCGGCAGACCCAAGACCTACTGGCCTTCAGAAGACTCCTCAAGACCTGGCTCTTCGATCAGTAGCAGCACCACCCCCTCTTCCCCCAGCGCCTTGAGACCCTCGCGGGTATGTAGTGCGCTTTATAAGTGACATGATTGATTGATTTTGATTCTTGAGTCAGAGGTCCAAAAAGATAAAGAGAGGGGGTAGTTGGTGGGCAATGGAATGGAATGCCCCCTCTTTGCAGCTTTGGCCTATGCCCCAACCAGGGATAGGAGCCCTTCTAATAAAAAACCATCGAAGATACTCAATTTTATAACAGGCCTTTTCATAATAGGTGGAGATTTCAATTTAATAATGTGACCAAAGAAAGATAAATTAAGAAATGAGCAGGGGAGGACATTGTGATGTCTATCAGTGGAAAAGAGGGCGAGTGGATACCTGCCAGTTCAAACATCCCTTGAGTACTGACTACCACTCTGTTTTGCAGCCCATCAGATGTATGGTAGAATAGGCCATCTACTTTTGGGTCTTTTACAGTCAGAAGAACAGAGACCTCTGATGCGGTCAAATCAAAGGCTGATAACTGGGGCCCTTACCTGGCCTGCTGAATAGGGGAAATCACCTGGTCAGGTAGGTGACTAAACATCTCTCCATTCAATGGCCATGTCATAGGAGACACAGTTAGTAAACAGATCCGAGAATGCATAGGCACAATGACATAGGGTAGTTGGGAAAAGGGAGCAGAGTGGGATACACTAAATGCAATGATTCAAGGCACGCTTATTGGCACGCCTATCGGCACACTTATTGAGGAGCTCATGGAAATGATGGAAGCTTTACTCACTAAACTTATACAAGAGCCCCACGAGACAGAGAACCTACATAAACGCATCCCATTCAAGGCACTATGGCCACAGCTATACAGGGCCAAATTAAGACACTGGAGCAAAATAGATCAAATTTTACCCTTGCCAAGCTGGGCATGTGTTATCTTAAGGTGGGGGAATAAAGTAAGCAAGCTATTAACTAACCAAACAGCATGCAGAAAAGGCAGAGAAAATGCGTTGTTTCCACTCTTTCTTCATGTGGCTCAATGGATGCTGAAACCAGACCTATTTATCTGAATTCCACTAACATACCTAAACTGAATAAGGCAGATAGATACAGAGAAATGTATGCTCCTTCAAAAACCAATAAAAATACTATCGAAATTTAAATTACTTAATTTAAGAGGCATACAACTCATAATATATACACAATGGGGCCACCCTGCATGTCCCCCATCACGGACATGATCCCTTCTATAGACCTCATATCCCAAGGCATTTCTGACAAGTTGGAAACATTGCATGAATGTGAACAGTTCATGTCGATCACCAACCACCAGAAGAAATGAAAACGAGGACTTTCCAGCTCTCACAGTGAGAAGTGGCTTTTGTCACAGGTTCAGCGTGATACTAATAGACAAAAAGTGACATGGTTAAAGGAATTAAATCCTCAGCAATGAGCTTTTTGATATACCTTCAGGTTACTGGTTTGAATGCTGGAAAAATCAACTTAGCGTTTATGGTTGGTAAATTGAGTACTATTAAAGTGGGAATGGTCACGCCTATTATTTTCCCACTGCCTGGACACTATAAAATGTTCAACAAAAAACAAACAATTTTAGTACTGTACAGCGATTGATTGTTGTCATAGTGCTCGTGCAATAACTACACTCCACGCTGTTACTTGAAGCGTAAAAGGCCATTTTATTAGGACTAGGTTGCAACAGTTAAACTTTATTAACAATACATAACTGCAAATATATCACTTTTATCATAACCATACAGCTTATTCTCCCCAGCCATTCTCAAACCATCTCACCTGTTTCACTCCTCCCCTTTCACTCTGCGACCTCCTTCATATCCCCATTATCACCTTCACTTGCCCTCCAAACATCCTCTCTTGAATTTCTTCCGTGCTCATTGAATCCCACGCACCGCCATCAGTCACCTGTGTACTCTTCCCCCCCCCCCGAGGGGTGGATCCGCCGGTATGTGACTCACCACCCCTCCAAAGTACTGCATCACCTATGCCCCGCAGCCTGTCCTAAACTGGCATGCTAACCATTACACCCGTACCCTTCTCCTACAATCTGTAGGGCCGGTGGGTGGACTAAATTAATCCTCCCCTCCCGGTGGTGCTAGGTGTCAGAAAGAGGACGGATCCTCCCCTCCTGACAACTTTATACCCCACCCTACTCCCGCCCCTTCCCCTACTCCCTTGACCCTCTCCCCACATTGTCCTTCCGGCCTTGCGCGAAGTGCCCCGGGGGAAGACTGGTCTGCGACCTTCACTTCCCCAGGGGGCCGGCATTTTGCATCATTGGAAGTTTGCAAATTGTAGTCCTAATACTATATCTATTCTGCATGTAGTCCTTCTTCCATGTTGATTTGCGCGTGGCTGTATTTTTTTTAATTTGACAATCTGATCACTCTACCCTACTCTGGCCTTTCCCTGCCGGCCCCGCCCTTTGCAATTCAGAAAAAAAGAAGTACTGAATACTAAGAGAGAGTGTGAATTGGTCTGTATGTCTATTTCCTATATCACCAATGGAAGTTAGCTGATATCCTAGAAGGATTCTGCACCTCAAGGGGGCTCTGCACTTCATGCTTGCGGCTGAGCCTGACTTCTCCGGGTTTCCACTTCTGTTTGTGTGCACACTTTTCGTCATCATCCCTGATAGTGTCTGCACCCACTGAGCGTATGTAGTCTTCTGGGCTGAGCTGACATTGTAGGGTAGGGTTCATGAACAGTTTGCAACCATGTTCAGAACGTATGTGTGAAAACAACATATGCTTTGAGGTTTGAGGTTAAGGTTCTTTTCTGTTGGTTTTGAATTCTTCCCACATATGGATAGATTTGGGTCACTGTTGTCACCAAGGTTTTGCTGTCGTGTGACAGAACTGGCAAAATGCTTCTGTCTAATTATTTTATTTCTCGGTGGCATAAAGTGCATGCATGTTGTTTTAACTGTAGTTTAGAAATGCTTTTTTCCATAAATACATGCGTGCATACATTTATAATGTGCCTTCCGGTCAAGGAGCTTCATCGACTGGCCTGTTGAAGTGTCATGCAGATGTTTTTTTTCCTTCCACTCACAGCATGCAGCATGGGGCAATGAGTCAGCCCACTTCATCCATTGGCTGTCCTGCGCTGTGAGTGACAGCATTTTGCCTTATCACACAACCCTGAAAAGGAATACACTTTAAATCCGAGGCGGGTGTACCTGGGCTGATGGATCACTGCTTCATTTTTGATATTTTCTTATATTTTTGCCAATTTTTTTGCATATTGCATACGTGTGCAAAAATATAAATACATTCAAAATAACACTGAACACTTGCCATGCTTAGCAAGGTCAGGACTCCTAGCTTTGCCAATGATTGTTCTACAGTGATTTGACGATTTACAGCTCTTGGACGAACACATTAAAGAGCCTTGTCATGCTTAGTTAAGACTGCTCTTTTTCCATATAATTGGCAAAAAATACAAATGTGTATATGGTTGCTCTTTTACTTTATTTTGGAAGAACAAGGTGGGCCACCGGTGGAGAGCAGGGACTCAGTTTGGGGGGAGCCATGGAGGACACCATGGGCAAGTGACGCCACGCACTTGCATCTTTGGTGCATGTGCAGAAGGAAGGGACTTTTCCTTCTGAGCAATAAGTAAGTCGGTGGCTGCGACTTTGGCTCCTATGAAGGAACAGGTGAGGGCAGCCAAGGAGATATTGGAGGCAATTTTACTCCTCACACACATAGACAGGGAGGCCCCCGCGACACAGAGGAATGAATGGTCCTAGTTTCAGGAGAGCAGCGTTGGTCTCTGATGTGACAGAAGCTTGCATGATTGTTCCCAGGAGTGGAAGGTGTGGGGTCTCCTAGGCAATCAGGGGCTGTTCAGGACAAAAATGAAAGGAGCAGGTCAGACCTGGAGAAAGGCAGGCCACAACCTTCAAATGCTGGGAGATAGCGCAGCAGTAACAGGGTCCTATGGGTAGGCAGGCCACAGTGGAGGGCTGGGGGAAGAAAGACCCCACTGAGGAATTCCCAGGTGGAGTCCCAGCAAGAATTTTATCAAAAGAAGAGTACCCCCAAATATATAATGTAAGGTTCAGAAAAGGGGGAAAAACAACGGCAATCAATAGTAACACTTTCTGCTTAACTTATCTACCTTCATCTATGGAATTAATCGGATGTGGACTGACCTAGAAAAATTAATGAACATCTTTATTTTATTTAATATGAGTTACTTATTTTCTGACAACTTTTCTTCTTCACACATATTTAATATTTTCTAAAACTTTTTTTATATAAATATCATGCTTAAACCTCATACATAGATTCCAGCAAACAATACTAAAATAATGACAAAGCCAAAACAATGCAATGATAAACATTTGACCACCCCATTCGCCAGTCACTGTCTCTCACTCATACACCACACTCATGCATACTCCATAACACAATTCTTTTAAACCCCCAGAACAATAGTCTTCAGCAGATAACCAAGGAGACCACTCTTCTTTTGCCTTCCATTGATGTGTCTTGAACTGGACTTTTCAGGCAATATTGGTCAATGCACGTTTTGGTGGAATTCAAGCTCTCTCAACCACCTTCTTCAGGACCTATTGCTCCTAATATTTCATTTAAGTCCAATACAACATGTGGGGTAAAGTCTAATAAAATAAAAAACATACATATACATCAAGGTCAAGACCACCTTCACAAATGAGCTATAGCTTGAAAGAGTCCATAAACTCAAAAACTAGCTCTTTAGAAACCTCACCTTATCACCAGTAAGCTCACAGTATCCAAAGGAAAAAAAATGTGCAGAAAATTCAATAACCTAATAAAGTGAATAGACAGAGCTACCACCGCCTTACAAATCCCGCTGTGCCCTATACTTTAAATAACTGAAAAAACTAGAGTACCAAAGGGAGGAAGTTAATACAACAACAATCCCTCCGAAACCTTTCACCCAGTATTTCCACACCTTTCATTTTTCCCGTACACTTATGTAGATATTATATCAAATAGGATACAGAAGCATTCAGGTTTTTCCAAATTACGCATTTATTGTCCAATTGCTCACACTAGGGAAAATCAATTTCCAAGATGTCCTAATGCAAATACAAAGGTGCATAGATATTTCTTAACAACTCAGTTTCTAATAGGTTTAAATATACCAACAGTTGTTTGCCTAAATGTGCTGATATTTACCACAAATATAGTCCACCTTCCAAATCATAAAATACTCTGTTCCATGCAGTTACCGCTGGCAATTGTTTTGTATTGTAATTGCATTTATATAGCGCTTACTAATAATTGCACTCTTCCTGGAACGTGTCATGAAAAATACTTTAGGGATCCCTTTGGGGTAAATGGAGATATAGATAGTAATCAGTTCGAAATATGGACCAAGACAAAATGTCTGCAATTATGCCCCATTGTTTCAATCACAGCGCATGGCTCTTATCTATTGATCTCCTTTACAGGAACACCAAATGTCCTGTTTCAACTTAAAAATTCCTGCCTATCATAACTTAACTGAATATCTGCCTCCAACATAAATAGCAATAGCATTCCTGCATCCCACAATCCTACTTTCTGCAATTTGACAATATATTTCTCTACCTCAAAGATATCTATGTAAAAAACATTTTACAGCCATCCTACTGATCCAGTATCTATATCTCATACTGTGGGCCTTATCACCTTACCTTATTTCCTACACGCCTAGAGGCATATTTACAAGGTCTTATTGTCACCAGAACGTCACTTTTTGTGACGTTCTGGTGGCGATAACCCCTTCGCCTTATTTACAAGGCGTCGTTAAGCCACTTTACATGGCTTAACACTGCCTTGTAAATAATGCCCCTTTCATGAAGCACTTAGCGTGAAAAGAGCGGGCAATGGGTGTTGCAGTAGGCGTTCTGCCGCAACACCCATTGCTTTTTGGCGCTGCCCCTTATTTACAAGGATGGCGTAAATATGGGGTAGCGCCAAAAATAAGACCATGAAAAACCTGGTCTTTACCTGCCGCAACGAGGAGGAATAATTAATATCTCCTCGTTTTTGCTGTTTCTATGTGGGCTGCAGAATGAAGGGTACCTGCGTTGGCGCTAGGCAACTAAATTTAGCGTCAGCGCTAGGGAAAACACAGGGGTGCCCCGTATTTTTGTAAATACGATGCATCCCTGCGTTTCCAGAAAGTCGGAGCTTGGTGTTACCAATCGTGGCATAACACCAAGTTCCGCCATTCTGTTGTACATATGCCCCCTAGTCTCCGACCGGCATCCTCATAGTCGGTAGGTTTACTGCAGTTCACCAATGTGGTTTTTCTGTTCCATTTAATGGCCGAGCGGCCCACACTCATTGGCTCATTAGTACTGTGTGACTACCATGTCACATGACATGATGTTTCACTATGGCCACCATATTAGAATGTGTCATTCCTTTATACAAAATGTCAGAAATTGCTAAATGTGTATTTCAATTTTAAATAAATCAAAGTTCTTACTGTTTCATGACTAATGAAAACACAATTATAATTTAAATGACTTACCAACATCTACAATGTTTTCATGATCCATATGAAAAAACCAAACAGCTTCTGAATATGCAGGGGCCGCGTGACTACAAGTCACATGACATGATATTTCACCGTTTGAGCCATATTGGTGCGATCTCGTTCCTCCATGAAGAGTGCCAGTATGAAACCTAACTGCATATATCTATTATGAATGGATCAAAGTTCTGGCTTTCTTATAACCAATAATAATGCAATAATGATGTAAATAACCTATTCATATCCTCATCCCCCGTGGATCAATTATTTACACACACAATCTGGAGCCAAAATGAACCTACTGTCTAAAGCAGCTAGGATTTCAACCTTACAGAAATAGGTTCATGAATACAGCACAGAATGTGCTAACATAGACCCCTCTTTACTCCTTATTCTGGTGAGAAGACCAACAGGACACTAACTGATCCCACCATTTCCGTACTACTTTAAATGCTAATTACCCTTACTGAAAACATTAAAACTTGCCCTGTACACACTATCCGTCCAATATAAATAGCAAGTGGATATACGGGATTTAGGTATTAATATATCCCTGTCCAAGTTATTTCCTCATTCAGTCCAAACTCGTTAGATATGAGAGAAATAATCCAAAAGGTTTCTCTCTCTCTCACATTTTATTTTCAGATCGTCCCTGGCGGGATTTCACTTTTTCTAATATGTCATCTCAAATCCCGCTCTGTATGTTTTGCCTCAATAGAATGTTGGACTAATCGTGCCTGAGTCATTTTTGTCCTTATCGCAGATTTATGTTCTCCATAGCGATTTTATAAATTCTCCCCCCCTTTTCTCCTACATAACCCTGATATCATGGGCATAGGATTAGGTACACAATGCTATGACTCCTACAGTTGGTTATTTTCTTTATTTATCTCTTGTATGCATCATGCTCCCATTTATCAGTCACAATACCTGTGCCACAAGCATGACGTACCACAGGGATGATTGCCTTTCACAGGGGTTCCTCCTTCTATAAAACTTTGGAGCAATCCGGACTTCTGTTTAAGATGAGTATGTATCAGTTTATCCCTCAAATTAACATTCCTTCTAAAGGCATACAGGGGTTTCACTATCTTCGGGTCATCTTCGTTTGTGTTGATGGTCTTCCAATTTGTGTCAAAATTCTTCCTTACCCTATTATTCATATTAATGATCAGTAATGAACACCAATCTTCTTATTATTACAAAGTAGGTATTCCCTATCATAATACTTAGCCTTTTTAAATGCTTCCTTTACTAATCGGCTAGGATATCCTCTTTGATTGATTCTCATTTTCAGTTCACCATTTTTCAAGTAGTCTTCCATTCTGGAGCAATTTCTCCTTATCCTAAGAAATTGGCCAAACAGAACTGAATCTTTTTGCCAATTTGGGTGAAAACTAGCAAAGTGTAGCAGTGTATTGCTTGCTGTAGAGTTTCTATATTGTGCAACTTCCAAAAGACCATAAAGGCCCGAAATCCAGATATCTAGAAACTCTACTTTTTCTCTAATGATATCCGCTGTAAATTTGAGTGTTTTGTTAATCATATTGAGCCAGTGTATAAATTCTCTAAGATGTTCTTCCTACTCACTCCATATGAAAAAGATATAATCTATAAACTGTGCCCAATTTCTAACATTTCCATAAAATGGAGCAACCTCATTGTAGATATGTTGTTCTTCACATATCCCTGTATTGATTGCTATTGATTGCAGTCCCAGCAAGGAGCAGCAGAGACTGGAGGAAAGACAATGGCAGTGGAACAGCTGAACATGTAGGTTCGGCAGGTGAGAGCCACTCAGGCTTCACAAGCATCTCAAGGAAAGAGTACGCCTACTTGGTATCTAGAATACTAGTTTGGAAAGAGTGGCTGGCAGAGAAGTGGAGTGGTATGCCCCTAAACAGGCGGAAGGGTTTGGAGTGAAATCACTGCACTCCAATCCCAGAAGCAACAGTAAAAACAGAAGCAACAGTAAAAACAACAAGTTTTAGACAATCTTAATATCTTCTTTCCTTTTGGCAGCGCAACTCAGGTCATTGTTGAAGGGTGGAATCTCAGCACGGAGACACTCCATTTGGAGTAACCATTGCGCTCTATAAATGAGATACCATAAAATAACATGGCCTGGACGGCAAACATTTGGAAAGGAAAAGGTTGGTCCAGGGCCCTGGCCTGAACTAGACTGGAGGGACCTGCAATGAGCATAGTGATGATATTGGAACAGACTCATGATGGGGAGCACAGAGGAAAAGGCAGCAGGAAGGCTATGAGAGAACAGGGAAGGCTGTTGGGGGCAATGGGTACACGTTGAGGGATGCTGGGTATCTTCAAGAGCAGGTAGGCACATCCTCAGAAGAAGAGGGGTTCATTGAAAAGGGGGGCAAGGTAAAGGCACAATGGACAACCACAAAGGGCCATGGAAGGACCCTGTCATCAGTAATAAGAAGACCCAAAAGGGGGTGAGCAGTGCGTGCTGGAAGGACCATGGGATATATGGACGATAAGGGAGTGAGCTGGTAAATACAGCCCCATATGCCAACGGTCAGAGTGTGGACAGGCGAAAATGCAGTTATTTTGGATATGGTGTAAGGAGAAAGCAAGCACAAGGGACAAAAACACTGAGGTGAAAGGAAGTCCCAAAGACTGGAATGTCGGAGTCTGGAAGTCAGTATGGTGATGGATGATGGTCAGCAAGATAGGAGGATGAAGAGGCTGAAAGGACCAGGGAAGATGACACAGGGAGACAGAGAGGGGGTTAAAGATTTGCAACAGTGATTGATGGGTTGCAGGAAAAATTGTGTCAGTTTTAGGAGAAAAAAATTGAATGGCAAGAGCAGAAGGACAGGAAAAGCGAGGGGGACTCAGGATATGACAATTCAGGTAATTAAGTGGGAGTTGCAAAGGGGCTGAGGGGGAGACAGGGGAAGGCACTAAGAATGGTGCGATAGCAACAGGAGGGATGACTACAATGAGTATAGGGATGATGGAAAGAGGCATGACTGAAATAAATCAAGTGGGTGGAGTTGACGGCGAGACCAAAGACCAACAGAGGAAGATAATGGTTAAATTGCCATACATGGGGATAGCAGCACCATTGGGGAGCCATTTGCTAAGCACCACGAAAGACAGTGAATATGTTGACATATTAAAGCTCCTTCATAGGGAGATGTGTAGCAAGGAGGGTTGCAGGGAGGAAGAGAGTGAACTGGCAAAAAGACCCAGGGTACTAACTAACATTGACACATGGACTGCGGCATACACCATATATGCCAGAATCATGTGTGAGAAATACCCTGAACATAGCGTGGCCGTGTTCAAATATTTGGACATCAGGAGGGCAGCACACATAAGTATTGAGAACCCCACATGGCTGAGGTATGATGAGGAATTCAGGGCCAGGAGAGGGTTGCACTCAAACTAATCAAGGGGAACAGTGAACAATTAGTTGTGGCTCCAATAAATAACAGTCACCAGGCTGAAACCACAGGTCACAAAGCCAGTGGTTTACCCCTACCACAAACCCCTTTTAGGTGAGACCCACCCTGGGAGGGTGGGGGCATGATCAAAACCAGTTGGGGAAAGAAATTGTTTAATTGCAAGTAAGGGTGCATATTACAGGTTTCAGGGCAGGTGTAAGCACATTTATTTCCAATGTGGGGAAAAACACGCTCTGGTGCTTTTGCTTTACGAGACAACGGCCCCACAGGAAGGGAAGAGACACAGGGGCTTCACAGGGAGTTGTGGAAAAGAGCCAGTACTCTAATTAGGTGCGATTGGATGGCCCCTTGGCTCAAAATGTACCCCAACAGGGAAGCTAAGGTGACATTGGAACAGGGCTTCTCTGAAGATTTCCACATATCACCACCATGGATCATTCAAACGGCACTGGGCAGAAAACCTAAAATCTACCAAAGGGAAGGAGGAGGTAGCACAAATAAAAAATTGTTGAAAGAGGAGAGGGCGGGCAGATTGGTGGGCCGTTTCTTTGACTTCAAAATGGAAGATTTCACCCCTAGGGCTCATTCCAAAGAAGGTAGCTAGGGCATTTCAGCTCATCCACCACCAGAGATGGGAAAGACCTGCATACAATCGGTATTCCACTTACTTTCAGTCCACTGAGAAGACTTTTCACCATAGGGTATTCAGTTTGGAGGGCCTTCTGTGCAGATAAGACTGTAGCCATGGAGTGCTAAGTAGCCTGTGAGGATTTTGAATGCTTTAATACGTTTCTAGAGTGGGCAATAAGAACAAAGCCAGGCTGTGAGCAAATGATTCACTACCTTGAGGGCTTTTTGTTTGTGGGACAAGCAGGCGGTCACAGGGAGGGTGCATGGTTGATGGCAATTATGCAGCAAGTAGCGGATGACTTAGGCATAGCTCTAGCAGAGGAGAAAATGGAGGAACCAGAGATGACCCTGACCTTCCTACGGATTGACCTGCATCCTATGCCCATGGTGTCTGGGTTGCCGGCTGACAAATTGACGACTTTGAGGAGGTTGTTGCGCGAAGTAGTGACCAGACCAAAGTGCGAACTTCGGAAACTACAGCTGGTTTTAGGACAGTTAAACTTTGCTTACAGGGTGGTGGTGCTGGGATGGGCATTTTTCAAGCACATGACCTTGTCCATGAAAGAGAAAACAAAACCACACCTAAGGGAAGGGATAACTGAAGGAGTGAGGCAGAGCGTGGGCATCTGGTTGAGACTCCTTGACAAGTACAATGGTGTAACAATGTGGATTCCTCAGAGTAATCCCGATGGGATATGACCTCTGGCACAAGGGGGTTTGGACAGTATTGAGAGGGGCACTGGTACCTGCCAGTTGGCAGGAGGATTGGGAATGCCACAGACACAGTATTGCATTCCTGGAGTGATTTCCAGTATTGCTGTCCATTGATCTTTGGGGTGCTGGACTTGCGAACAGTAGCGCGTGTTTCATAACTGACAATGAGGCGATTGTGCATGTGGTTAACAGGCTGTCTGTCACTGACCGCTGGGTTTGAGAGACTACTGAGGAAGATGGTGTTGAGATATATGCGATAGATTGTGTTATTCAGAGCAGAACAAGTACCTGGGCTGCAAAATGAGTCAGCGGATGATTTACCTCAATTTCAGTAGTCGAGGTTCCAGTGTTTGACACTGGAAGCAGAACGTGTGGGGGAGTAAGTGCCAGAAGAACTGTGGGAGGTAGGGAGATGAGAGCGCAGCAATTGGCAAAAGATTCCCTGGCAACCTCCAACAAGAAATCTTATAGAGAGGCCCGAAATGAATTTGTGAAGAGTGGGTAAAATTTGAGAAGATGTAATATGATGGGGATGGAACAGAGGAAAGATGGTGTTGTGCAGTTTGTAATGTTGGTGGTGAAGTAGGGCAGCTCACCAGTGACCATTGCAGGGGAGCTGGCAACAGTGACCTTTTATGGCAATTGTTTTTAGGGTTATAAACCACAGGGGGGCACATTTGTGAGGTGAAGTTTGGAAGGTTGGGTAAGAGAAAAGGGGTCAAAGGGGATGAGTGCAGGGCAATCACTGTGAATGTTCTGGAGGGCATCATTACTCAGGAGATTTGAGTGCGCCCTGCCTGCGAAACTGGGTTTCTCTGGACCATATTTGCTGTGATGTTTTTTAGAGAATGTAAGGCAGTTCAAAAGGGTACGAATCGGCAGGTCAAGTAACAGGAAAATTTGCCCATTGAGGGCAGCGACCGAATACATTTTGATGAGGGGACATGCTCAGGGAACCAATGTTACAAAAAGAAGAGGGTAACGGGGTATCAGAAGCACAGCTTTGGGGAGTACTGAGGAAATGCTGCAGGATGGAAGGTTGGACGGAATGGTTGTATGGAGCTCATTCTTTCCAAATGGGGACAGTAGCAAAAGCATTCAAGATGGGTTGGGGAGAGAAGAGGTTGAAGTGTCCGTGTAGGTGGTGTTTGGGTAGGATATGAGGTTACATGAGACCAGAAGGCCTCGGGAAGGAATAATGTCCTGTTGATAGTGTTTTTCCCACACGAATAGAGTTGGCAGAGAGGAAGAAGAGAGAAGTGTGGATTTGGGGCCACTCCAGTGTGAAGTGGGAATGGGAGCACACAAAGAGGCAATGCTGTGGCCAGCAACAGTTGCTGGATGACAAGAAGGTTGTGTGGTTTGGAACGGAATTGGGGAATGAGATGGGCCCAGCTGCTTCCCATGTTGTGGGATTTAAGGAGCAGCAGATCACAGCCGGATTTGGTAATAGTACACTTGTGGAAAATGACTTGATGCAATTGTCAGGGTTGGATTTATAGAAGATGGGAAAGAGGGATTTGCAAATAGTGAAGGACAGGTGGGAAACAACAGAGTTGATGTCGACCCAGTTGCTACCCTGTAGAGTAGTGTCCGGTTTCTGTTAAAACACTCTTTAGGAAGTAGAGTGCTCAGCTAAGCCGAAGGCTCGATGCGAGAGCTCTGCTTGCTTCCAATTAAGCTTTTTTTTCACTAAACTCAAGGTGTGTGAGTGGTCTCTCTCCCCAGAGCGTAGTCTTCTGCGGATTGATGTGCATCGTATATATTTTTAATCAAGCAGGCCTTAAGCCTGTTTGAGTGGTAGTAGCCAGTTTAACTCTGCCTTACATAGGAGTAGCCGCCAAGTAGAGAAACGCTTTAATAGGGTTTGCAGGTTATTGATTCAAATGTTAAAGAGCGCTCGGATGAGGTTGCATCCCTCCTTTGCTCCTGGCTCCTGTTCAAAGGCACTTTTTCATGTTGTTTATCTCCACCTTACAGCTTGTGGACATATACATTGATTTTATAGTGCCATAGGTGTTTCCAGCCATCCCAGTTTGCATTTCAGACGAGAATGCAGAGTCAAACACTCTAGCAAAATCTATAAATCAAGCATAAATTTTCAATGAGAACAGACATACTGGCAAACTGAACACGAAAGGATCTGACTTCTCTCATCCCCAGGCACCTTTCTACCTCCCAGCAGTGACTGGTGAACTCTCAAAATGATGGGTTCTAAAACATAATTTAGTTACATAGTCATAGATTATATATACAATTATAAATGGGAAGCAGTGAATAACGGGTATGATTTTCATCATAAGGTTTCTGATTGACATCAAATAGATAATGAAAGTGAAGCTTGGATTGTCCATGATGCCACTCAGAATGCAGAGGTGAAAAGCCCGCTTTTGAGTGCTATGCAGGGAGAGAGGGGTATAGGTAAGCCTTACTGGCCTTGTCCTCTTCTCCCAATCTCAAACAAAATATGGCTTCCTGCCACCCATCCTAACCACCCTCTGTGCCTTCCTTCCCCCTCCTCTGCCCTCCCTTTGTGATGTTCTCTCTGCTCTGACAGCGCTGCACTAACAGGCTCTGTGAGAGCCCTGCCAGAACAGCATGAAATTAATTCATGGCGTAGCCACAGTGGATAACAGCTTTTGATAACTTCACTTGCTACCTCATAGCAGTGACTTACCAGATTTAGAATCTTAGGGTCAGATTTACAAGCCCCTTGCGCCACTTTTGCGTCATTTTTAACATGGGAAAAGTGACGCAAAAGTGGCCAAGGGGCTTGTAAATAAGCCCCTTAGAATCTAGTGTTGATGCTAGTGAGGCTGCATGTGAGTTATACATAACATATAGAATTATACTTTTATGTTACATATGACCCAACCAAATAATATACCCCTGCTTTCACATAGTATGTGGGGGTAGAGAACTAATTGGGTGCCCATATATAACATGGCCTCTCCTTCCGGCCCCCCTCAAAAAAATGGCTGCCTGCCAATCACCACCTTACACTTCTGACTTCCCATTTCCATCTCTCCCTTCCTCTATGTATGAGCTCTCTGTTTTGTCAGCGCTGCACTGACATGCTCTGTGAGAGTCCTGCCAGAGCAGCTAGGAATTTCTTTATGACAGAGCAGCAATCGGTAACTACTTTTCTAAACCGCTGTCATAGAAGATTTAGGGCCAGATTTACAAACATTTTCCGCAATGCAGCTTAGCAAGTGAAGTTGCTGCACTGCGTTGCATGACAGGGAGAGAGCAGAACTGCCCTTTTTTCAATGAAATGGCACAGTTCTGCTCTCTTCCTGTGCTGGCGCACTTTGGGCGTCATCCTAGGCAACCTTGCGAAATAGTGTATGAGGGCTTCCGTTATACCTTCCTTCACAAAAACTATCCTTGGAGCCTTTTTTCTCTTTGTCTGTGTGCTGTAGAAAGCAGCACATATGCAAAGAAGAAATAATGAGGAGAAATAAATAGATTTCTCCCTGTTACATCAGCAAACCCATGTCTACAACTCTTTGTAAATATGGGATTGCGTCAAAATCAATGGGGGAATGCGAGGATCCACCCATGCACCACCAACGGCACGCCTCCCTGATGCAAAGTAATGCAAGGCAGTGCAATGCGCTGGGTTATGTTACTGTTTTTTAACAAAGCAACACAAACTGAAATTTACATACTTTGTAAATACCAAAATAGATTTTGCTCAGGGTCTTCATAAAATAGTGATGTAAAGTGATTTAAACCCGAAGCAAAAGCTTTAAAATCTGGGCCTTAAAATCTGGCATTCAAGGTGAGAGCCATGCATAACATATAGTATTATAGATAGGTAACAGTGAATTACAGGGATCTGTTTCACCAAGGCATTCTGAGTGACACCAAATAGACATTGAGAGTGAAGCTCCAGTTCTCTATGATGTCTTTCAGAACCCTAGGATGAAAAACATTACCATAATTCACTTTTTAATAAAGTGCATTTTCATCTATTCCTTTCAAGATTGCCAGATTTACTGAGAAGATTTTTACTTCAAGCAACTGGTGAAAGAAGGTTTTGAAGCATTAGAATGGTTCTTCCTGGTCTTGCTGACTCCCCACCTCAGAGGGCAATATTAGCATGTGTTTTGCTGTTAATGACTTGAGAAATTAAACGTTAGCCATCTTGGTGAGACAGCTGCATTTAGTGTAAGTGATCTATCTTTAGCAGATCGTCAAATAAGCTCACAGAATGGCACTGATTTATTTAAATACATTGTGAGCTAACTGTGAGAGGGAACCTGTGTTGTTACAAGAAGGAACATGGTGGTCACCATCTAGTTAAGAAATGCAGTGTGAAAGGATATGGATTGGTGGCTAGTTATAACACCACCTTGTGCAGAAGGGAAGCAGTGGAAGTGTGTATCCCAAGAGATTTGTGAAACTGGATGGGATTGTGGTTGTTCTTAATGGTGGCGAGGTACGAAGTACTTGTGAGTAATTAGGGCAAGGAGAATTGTGATTGTGTGCTCCTGTTTTGTGCTTGGGACAAATTGCCTAAGGCAGAGTCAGCAGCATCTAATTTGTTGGGAAAAAAATATTAAAAAGAACGTCAGTTTACCAGAAAAGCACACAAGGAATGTTCCATGCTGATTGGTCACAAAATATGGTGGCCATCCTGAAAGTATGAGAACCATTGTCTTCTATACTTTTTAGACAGGCGGTTGCCACTATTGGCTTTGCCAATGCTGATGTTTTTTAAAGGCCGTAGACATTGACAAAGCCAATAGCCGTGACAAGCGTGGAGCAGAGCGGGTCACAAGGAGAGGGTCAGTCGGAAGACTCAGGCAAGGGGGTGCCAAGAAGCATAGGGAAGTGCTGCGGACCACGTCCAGGGCATCACCAGCCTTAAATGTGTGGCACCTGCACACCACGGAAGAGTCAAGCACATTGCTGTAAGGGAGCGAGCAAGGTGAAGGAGTGGAGATGGCCAGAGGAAGGTGCAGGGGACACACTTCAATGGAGTTGTAATGGAAAATGAAACAAAAAAAATACTTCCATGATGTCAGCAATTGAAGAATACACTTAGCTAATCAAAAGCAAGGGTGAAGATAAACCAAGGATGAAAAAGAACACTGGGCTGGATAAAGACAAGAAGAAGGAGGATAACCATTCAAGTAGTAGATAGCTGGGACAGACAATAATACCATCCAATTAGGAACAAGAAACTGCCCACATCCGACTCTGTAGCATTCTATACATTGCTGTTTTCAATAAACTGCTGAAGCTGTCTATACCACTACTTATGCACCACCTCCTGGGAGGCGTATATAGCATATGCCTCAAGGAACTTATTTTAACTACAGCTACATCAGTGCATTTTTAAGAGGTAACACCCCCGTGCAAGTGAAGAACCAGTCACTGTTCATTAGGAAAATAATAACTTTGCACCCATACAATGGCAAATACAGAAGTCGGCCTCACAAATGTCTCTGTCGCCTTCTGTAGCACTAAAATGCCTGACAAACTACAAAATGGACACAGATACGTGTAAAGCCACTGGGCATGTTTCTAATATGACTCCATTTTACTGTTAAGAATGAGGTGCACCATTTATACGGAAAAAAGCATGGATGTGAATTAGTGCTCACCATTGATAGAAGTTGCTACTCATGACTTGGGCTTTGGTACTCCTGTCACCCCCCTTGCTACCCCTGGTCTCATGACAGTGAAAGGAGGGGCAGGAACAAAATGCACACTGTGAATAGAACTCTGTTTATTTTCTTCTCCTTGCCCTTCGCCTCCTCTGCACTAGATTTGGGTGACATTTTTTTACCTCGCGTAATTTCAGAAATTTGACATTACGCTTCTTATGTAAAATCCCCAAACAAAGTATACCATGTCACATAAGTGTGTGCCGTTTGGGCAAAAATGTTGTACGATCACACGGGAACAACACGAATAATCAGCATGTGAGTAGCTGCTGTTTGCTGTGCTTGTGTTTTTGCACTCTTATTTAGCGCCAAATGTGTCCTTGCATCCAAAATGGAGATGACAACGCACTTGACAGTAAAATATAGCTCCAAATGTCATTTCTAATTCCACGTAATTCGGTGCAATTTCGAGCAAATTTTCTGAAATTTTCGATAAGTATGCAAAAACAAATTGCAGAGAATTTTGCACACACATACTCTGCACAAAGTAAGGTAAACTCTGTAGTGTCATCAAGGTTCAAAAGGTGCATGAGGTAACTTTTGCTACTCCTGGCCGTTTTGGGGAATTTACTTTAATGTACATAAGCTGACTGCTGAGATCCGGATGTAGTGCACAAATCTGGATATATTGAGGAAGCGTTCGTACTGTGAAATATGATTCCTTTTTTAGTAGGAAAGCAATATCTGGAAATGACTTTGGCTCACGGAGTAGAAAACTGTTCTACTACATCAACAGATGTGGGGGCATATTAGCAAGACCGGCGATAAAATTATCGCCGTTTTAGCGGCAGGAAACTGCCGCTAAAACGGCGATAATGGGCTTGCTAATATGCGTTATAGAATTCCAATAGAAGCCCAGGTTAGATGTCCTGCACATCTAACCTGGGCTTCTATTGGAATTCTATAACACATATTAGCAAGCCCATTATCGCCATTTTAGCGGCAGTTTCCTGCCGCTAAAACGGCGATAATTTTAACGTGGGTCTTGCTAATATGCCCCGTGGTCTTTTAGATCCATGGTAGCCTCGAAGGTGTATTTAGTGCTTAACAAGCAAAAAAATAACATAACATTAGTGGCAGAGCCATCATCAAATATTTCTCAAATGCCCAGCCAAAGTTTTCATCAATACACTGACATTTCAGTGATTTGACAAAAATTGGGCATAAGGTGTTTTTAATATCGACTGCAAACATGTTGACTCTACAATATCGAATACCACTATAACATTAAGGTAAATATATGTAAGCAAGAATAGAATTAGTATATCGACTCTGCGTCTACTTAAATTGATGATATAGTGGTAGTTGATATTAAAACCATGATACTGTGGTATAATTACAAACAGGTTTGTAGAAAAAAGTTTAAAAAATATTTATTTTCTTGTTTATATTTCTAAAAGATTTTCTGTGGGCTGTAAAGAAAGCAAGAAAATATGCACTACTAGCCAGCTGCCGTTATTTGTTTTTTTCTATCCCATAAATGACAGGTTTTTACATGGTGACAATGGACAGAAAAATAGGACATCAAATCATTCACCCAAAATAGGGCAGGCAGTGTAATGCCCTTCCTCCGACGGCCCGTGCTCCATTGAGCCATGTGAGGAAGCTTTCCATCGACTCAGCCAACTGGGGCTCCTGTTAATAATAGAAAATCTGCACCCAATGAGACTACATTTTTTTTAATGATATTTAGGACAGAATTTTTATGTCACACAATGTTTTGTTGACAATATTTTGACATGAAACCGATATGCATTATATTAAACAACATACAAAAAGGATTGGTTACATAGGTATAAATGATTAAATATGCCTTCCAAAGAATAATATAAGGAATTACACAACATTCAGTAAGGAGTTAAGTTCTGTTAAACTGGGACAGGAACAGGTGATTTTAAGTCGGATTTTAGTGGTCATTTCCCATATATGGCTTAGCTTCCTAGGCTCTGGTTTTCCTGCTTGCATACAGTACTTAATTTGAGCAGGTGGTGGCAGATGGTGGGCACAGGCACTCAATTATGGGGACCAGGGCCTATTTTAGTCATCAGACTGTATTAGAGCAAGAAAGAGAAAAGCAGAAAAGGGAGAAAGAAGGAGTAACACAAAGATATGAAAACAGTGACAAAGGTAGAAAACGGATGAAAAAGAAGGTGCAAGAGTGAGATAAAGAGACAGAAAGTGCAGGGTGGTGGAAGAAAAAGGAATGAGGTGAATCATGACTAAGCAGCCTTGGTGTGGGAACACTTTCTGAAGTTCAAGAGCAGATTGGGATAACTTGGCTTCCATTGTGACAGTAGAACCTTTCACCACGTGTGCCTGCTGATTAACCTTACTATTGAGCCACAAACTGAGCACCCTGTGCACTCCTTTAACACGTCACCCTCCAGGTAGCTAATTTGAGTAGTCAAAGGCTAACTTAGGGAGGTGTGTGAGTTTACAGACTTTAATAGAATATCCAATACCAATCAATAAACGTCCAGCCAGTACTCATGAAATAAAAAATACTTTGCTCAACATAACTCATACATAATCCTCAAAGGGCACTTCAATTGATGCACCAATATCCTAACTAATTATTATGGTGACTTGAGATACAGCCTCGGCTATTCCTTCGGAAAGGGTATTAAGCAATAGTTCAGTATAAAGCAGACATTAGCCCTTTCTAGAGGAGTTCATGGTTAATCTTCGCTCTGGCTTCCTGTGAGACCAGTTGATCCATTCCCAGGATTTGTGGAATTATCGTTCCCCTTTGCAACGGTTTCCCTCCCTCTCAGTGTTGCACCCGCACAGGACATTTATGTCCTTCTTGTCTGTTGGTGTAGGGAAAGTTTGGACTGTAGCGCTCATCGTTGGAGGGGTAGTTCCGCTCTTTGTGGTGTGTCCTTGCAGAGTCCACTGAGGAGGGTTGAGTTCAGTGGCGGCTAGTAATTCTTGCCAGTAGTGGGGCCAGCACAGGTGGGCACACACACACCCCCATCCACAAGCATACACACACACCCATCCACAAGTACACTTATTCACACCGATCCATTCACAAGCACGCACACAAAGTCACACCCACCCATCCACAAGCACACTCTCGCATTTGCAAGGGCACATACTCTTGCCCACCATTTACAAGCACACACTTGCTTGCAAATACACCACTCCTGTGCAAATACTTATTAATTCATACATACACACAAGTACCCAAACATTTAAAAAAGCATTGACCTGGCTGCTGCAGTGATAGCAGTACCAGCAAGGGCAGGAGGTAGAATCAGAATACACTGGAAAGAGCTATGTCATTTGGGGAGGCAAGGGTAAGTTAGAAGATCCCGCTGGCTCCTCTCATTGGCTAACCTTGTCATGGGTCATCCAATGAGGTAAGGGCCTTCCCTAACTCCTCACAGAGTGGGGTAGATTCAGAGAGACTTGCTGACCCCACGCCACTTTGTGGCGAATCATCCTTAATAGACAGCCAGCTCTGAGCACTTCAGAGCTTAAACCTGAAGCACCCAGGGCTAACTCAATTGGTGATGCCTTATCTCATCATGAGGGAGAGGACCTCATAGGGCTTTAATGGGCTGATGAGGTCACTGGCCTCAGGGTTGTACAGTCTTCAGCCCAGCAAAGCTTGGCTTAGGCTGCCTAGAGCTTGTGCATAGGTACATGTTAAGTGCCTGGCTGCCTGACCCTGAGATTGTGAGTGTCTCTCAGGCTGAAATTTGATCAGCCTTACAGACACTCATCACACTTTGGAAAATAGAGTGGGGTGGAGCCCTGTCACCCATAATGACAGGCCTTCACTGGTTTGACTCTGCCCGGCTTAGCTGTTTTCATTATGTGGGTACATGCACACCCGATCAGGTGATCATTGGAAGCACCAGTACAAGTCATAAACATGAGGCTCTCAGTTCACACTTCATGCGGTACAGTAAATCTCTTCTTCACTGGATCTTTCTCAGGACCAGACAGAAGCCCTCCACCCAAAAAAAGTAAGAAGCTCATCCCAGCTCACAGTGGTGATGGGGAACCATTGATCAATGTGTTCTCTGATGGGGGGAGCGATGCAGAGCATAGCACTTCATCTTACACTAGAGTTCATCAATTGAACCAACAAATAAGGTAACAATGTTTATTGCCTTGAACCTCTAGACATTAAGGTTCTGTAGTGGGAAAGACTGTGGAGCAGACAGTCGATTATCTCACGCTAGCTAAAGCGCAGTTTCCGGGATACTCAGGACTCCCAAATCTCACAATCTGTAGTGCTGAAATTGGCTTGTACAGAAGCTGCCAAAGGTACTGATAATGAGTGGCCCAGAGGAGGGTGCAATAAGAGCAGTTTTACCCCAATAATGGGGAAAGGCATGCTGGTTTTGTTGCTTATAATATAAAAATATACATATCCTGGTAATTATCTGGCATTTTTCCCCTTTAAAGCAGATTTGACCCCCAGAAATGTAATAGGGGTGTGGACTTTATTGCACCAAGTACTTACTGGCTGCACTCAAGTAGCATAACTTATAATTCCCACCCCTACCCAAACAGGAGTTTGTTTAGGGGTTGGAACTTTTGCAGCCCACTCGTAATGAGAGCCAAAGTGAGTGGTGGAAAAATGGAAAGGGGGAGAGTGTTCTTGCATTCATACATGAAAGAAGAAGACTCTAGCGATAAAAGAAAGCAATCTGTATTTTGTTCATCACCTAGATTGAAACTAATAATTAGGGGTGGGTGAAACTCACATAATTTTGCATAGCGTGATCGTACGGAATTACCCAGAAATTCTGCAAGATTAACCAGAATTACGCGAGAAGAGTAATTCTGCATTAGCAATATTTTCTTAGTGCAAAAATGCCCCCTCATGTCCAAAATGGACGCGATTAAGTATTTTGCACTAAGAAATAGTGCAAAATGCAACAGAACATGAACCGCGAGCTCCAGTAGTCGCTCATGTTCTCTAAGTATGCATTTTGGGTAGGATTTTCCCCAAACTTACTCTCTACCATGCATCTCTTGCATCTAAAATGGGCCCTAGAATGCATTTTGGCTAAGAAAATAGCACTAAGTGCAACAGAACATAAACAGCAATTCGAGCATCCGCTCACGCTGACTAAATGTGCTCTCAATAGGATTTTTTCCCCAAATTGCTCTTAATTACACGAGCAGGTGTAATCATGTTATTAATGGTAATTCTGCTTCAATGAGTAACACAGATTTAGCAAAATTACTCCATTAAGTCTGACGTAATTGAAATTTCACCCAGGCTTATCAGTAATGAGTTAGGAAGGAGGAAGTGAAACGAATCAGAGAACTATGACACATTTTAGTGTAAAATGTTGGGGGTATCCGCTCTACATAGGTAAAAAGAGATTTAGCAGGTTTGTTCTTTGGCCCCAATGATATGCGTGTCCATGAGTGTGTGGGTTGTGGAGGCTTGCTGGGCCACATGGCTGTTAGGCAGGCTTTCACCAGTGTTTATTATTGGTAACTAGGGGTTGCTAACTTTGAGGCTTATTTACAAGCCCATTGCGCCGCCCGTGCGCCACTTTTATTGACACACCGGCAGCACAATGGGCTTCCCCATATTTAAAAGGCAATGTTAAGTCACCCTGCGTGACTTTTTATGGCCTTGTAAATATGTTTCCCTTTCATGCATAGCTCTGTGTGAAAGGGGCATTTCATGGGTGTTGCTATGGGTGTTCCCACGCAACATCCATGGAACTTGACGCATTCCCAGATTTACATTTTGTAAACCTGGGAATGTGTCAGAATCCTATGCCTCCCTGAGAAAGACGTAAGGAGGCGCAACAAGGAGAAATACATTTATTTCTCCTTGTTTTTTTCTCTTTTGATGTGTGCTGCATTCTGCAGCACGCATCAAAAGAGAAAAATGCCTTTAATGATTGTTTTTGTGCAGGAAGTTGTCCCTTCCTGCACAAAAACAATCATCCCCTCAGCACAGGCACCCTTGTAAAATGACGCAAGGGTCTGCGCTGGCGCGTGGCTGCTGTTTGTGCGCCGTCACAGGGGAGAAGGACAGGAATGCGCCATATCTTATAGATACGGCGCTTTTTTCATCCTTCAAGCATGAGTGTCAAACCTAATGCTTTGCCAATGCTTGTTTCTTAAGCTTAAAAGAAAACTAAAAATTGAGAATGTTTGGAATACTTGAATTATGAATCTCAGTCACTGGTAATTAATTACTGAGGCTGCATTACTTTTTGTCCACTGTGCCACCTCAGATGGAAACCAACCACTTGCAAGTCAACCTTGGTCCTTCTCCAATAGGAGCAGCCCAGTCCTAACTACTAAGTAAGGTCCACTCTGAACAGAAACACAAACATCTCCAGACCAGGTTGGGCCTGTTTGGGCCTCATCAGTAGGATGTAGTTTGAGTTCTTTGGAACTGTGAGCATGGGACTCACGTCTAGCATACCTTTCACACATATGCTGTAATTAATCTCACTAGTAATTATTCAGGGCAGCATCACAGTTGGTTATTTTTGTTGCCCCCAATGCCACCTCAGACAGGAAACAGCCTTATGCAAAGCATCTATGGTCCTCATTCAATAGATGATACCTAGCAGTTTGACCTAATTATATAGGATCACAAGCGTTGGACCTTTGGATTGTTTAACTACAGAGGGGCATCGAAGCATCCCCTACATGGTGCCCTTACCCAACTTACTGTAGGATGGAAACTAAAAACTGGTTTAATACAACCAAGAGTATTTTCAAGGATTTTTTCATATCAGTTTTGTGCTCCCCTTTGCACTTATTCACATGACATACAGCTCACACCTCATACACCAGTAGAAGTCAGTCTAGCAGCAGGCTATTGGCGTGGTACTACGGATCTTAGCTCCTAATGAAAGCCACAGACCCAGTATTTGGCACCCGACAAGTATCTGAAACACGTTGATCAGTGGATGAGAGGACCAATTATTATCCTCAACATCCCTTGTTGCTTTATTTTTTACCACTGTCAACTTAATACAATTTCCTCTGTTCAGGCAATTTTAGTTCTCCTCTTTTGATGATCCCTGTTACAAAACCGTACAGCTAGACCAGAGATCTCTGCAAGAGCTCCTTTCATTGGAGCATATCAAGACAATCATTTTTATTGACCGGACGAAGGAGCATGCCACGGTAACCTCAGTGGGTGAGCACTTCACATGCTATGATTAGGCCTACCTTCTTAGGTGAAGGTACACCAGTTTTGAATATCAATGGCATAGTCTCTACTACGAATTATTCAGGTTACTTTCTGGATCGGTTGTTTCTTTGTGATTGCTCATATAATTTTGGGAGCATACACACCTCTATTTATGTCCTCTCACCCCACCCCTCCGCCCCCTTTAGTTCTTTTCCTGCTCTAATATGAACAGTCTAGCCCAAAACTATGCAGTCACAGCCTATTTTAACATACCCACAAGCATGCTTGCGCACTGTGCTTTTAGGGTTACTCAATAGGTGTTACATTTACAACTCAGTTTTTACTATTCAATGAATATTTAGCAGAACTCTGTGTGCACCCATCACGAAGCACTCAGAGTTTTATTGTTAATTGAGGCCTTGTATATGATTGACACTCATCGAGTCACAGGAGAGCGCAATCAGCCCGGAGACGCCCCGTACATGGCTTGGTAGAGCTCAATGACCACTCTTGAATCTAACCCTCATTGGAAAGTGAGGCGCCCTTGTACCAAACATACAGACAGGGTTGGGGCACTAGAGGAGAGCAAAGGAGGCGGATAAGAAAGAAGGGTATCCTCTAGTTTTGATCTTATTTCCTTCATCTTGGTTTTTCACATAGGCAACAGCCTTAAATTCGACCAATCGTAGAGCCTGAGTAACGCAGACTCAGCCCTTCATCTTCCCTAGTTGATAATGGCAAAGACAGCGCCTCTCCCCTGCCTCATAACCATAAGTGGTCACACACTGGCAAAGCACCGTTTTCAGTGGTGTAGGAAGGGGGGTGCGGTGGGTGCGGGCCGCCCCGGGTGTCATCACTGAGGGGGGTGACAAAATGGCAAAAACATGTGTTTTAAACACATATTTTTGCCATTTTGTCATGCCTGGGGTGACAAGAAATTTTCCGCACCGGGTACCACCTGACCTTGCTACGCCACTGACCGTTTTTACTCCTCGTCCTCTTCCAGTCCGTTTCTCCTTCGTTGCATTTCTCTCCGGTCCCAAGACCCTTCCCCTCGTCCCTTCTCCTCTGCTTTCCTCACTTGCTGTCTCACTCAATTTTTTCTGTCCCCAATCCAATGCCACTGCTCAAGCAGCCCTCGGATAGCGTAGCCTGCTAAACTCCTCGAAATTGAATAATTAAATTGAACTGGCTGTGAATTTAATAAAAGGAGTTCACCTTTTATTAAATGAGAAATCATTTAGTCGACAAAACATGACTTGTGGGGAAAAAAGAAGATGGCGCCTGACAGGGAGGTCTTGAAGAAGGCAGCTCCACTCGCTGACTAAGACATCCGCGGCTTTTATACATCATGTTTGAAGGTGGATCGTCAGGGTCAGAGCACGGTCTGCGCTTCAACATAATGGGGGCGAAGGTGGGGGAGGCGCCATCGACAGCCCACAGATGCCCGGGCTGCACGTGCAAGCATCCCTGGAGAAGGACATCTCCGCTGCCTGCTCTCGAGTGATTTCACGCTCCCTGCGCCGGTGAGTGACAGGAGCCGCGGCCCGGGCAGCTCTACTGAACAGGCCATTTGATGCCTAATAGGCTGTTCATGGCGGACAGGAATCTGCCGAGGGTTCCCCGGCAGGGGCACCGGGGAGGGAATCCTGGCTGAGGGCAGCGCTTCAAAGAATTGCGATGGAACAAGGAGGCGAGGACGGGTTGATGCCGCTCAGACGTTGTAAGGCAGGAGCAAGTGTGAAATTGGTAAATTGCCCAGGGCTCCCGTCTTTCAAAATGGCCCACTGATAAAGTTATTAGGACAGGGACAGCGAGCAAAAAAATAGATGGTTTTTTTTTTTAATTGACAGCTTCACAGAAGTTTCATATGAATGTATGGCCTTCCCAGGCTTGACCCTCATGCGCGCAGGCAGTTGGAGGCAATTACCTTTCTGTCTCAGATCTCTTTCATTACTAGAACTCACCCCTCTCTTTTGCTCTCTCTCTCTCTGTCTTTCTGTCTACCAATCTATACGTCTCAAGGCACCCACCCCTATATGTCTACACTGTCTCATGCATGCCTACCTCACCTTTGCCTGGACACACAGCTCTCCCTCTTGGCCTCATGTCTCTCTCTACCACTCTCCATCGCTACCTCTACATCTTTATCACTCTACCCTCTCTCTACACGAATACTCTCTGCCTCAGGTTTCTCTCTGCACATCAGTGCTCTGTACTATCAACCTCTCTCGCAGCCACCACCTTACTTCACCACTCGTTATCTATATAATTATCTCTCTCATTTCTCACTACTCCTTTTTATCAAATCACCCTCTACCCCACTTCTTTGCACACCTCTGTATTTATATATCTTTCTACCACATCTCTGGCTATATCCAATGTATTATTTGAGCTGTTGGTTGCCAGTGGGTTATAAACGAGAAGGGGGGACTCTGGGCTTTATATAGGTCCAGCATACATGCCCAAATGTAATCAAACAGAATAGGTATGCAGTTCCTAACAGGCAAGGGCGAAAGGTTGGCTAAGTGTGAGACAGTACTCACTTATTGGCGGGAGGAAAAGGGGGAATTCCTCCTTTCGGAATTAGGGCCCTCACACACCCAGCCAGCTAGGTGTCATGCTTCATCATAGGGCTTGCTCCTCGTCAGGTCGGCGCTGCAATACCTGACGGGCACCCTATGAGGGGCTCTTTGGCGGAGATATTTTATTCCATGCCGTTTGGTGCAGTGGGTGTGAGGGACCTAAAGGTGTAGATGTGTGGAATGTGGGTCACTAGACCGTGCAAGGATTAAAACAGGAAGTAGAAGTCCAATCAAGACAATTTTAATGAAAATGGCTCCTAACCTGATTAAAAAATAGATATGGCGCACTCCTGTTGTAATGCTGCAGGATACTGCGCTCTATAAAGTGGTCGACATGTTTCTTGCCATAGTGTCAGTTTGACGGCAATTCTTCAGGACCTAAAAACAGTCTATCTACATTGGTTGTGGTTGTCTAGTTAGGTAACAGTGATAGACCACAAACAGCACCCTAAATGTGGTACCTGTAAATATGGTGAGCCAACCCTAGTTGGGTTGGAGACTCATACCATCGAGTCCCGGCAGGTAAAGACACCTTGTAATAGTGTTGTGCTCTCCCAAACGTTGCCGGGTAGGTCCACTGACGATCTCGCGGTGAGAGCACAACACTGTATTACAAGGTGTCTTTAACTGCCGGGAGTCGATGGTATGAGTCTCCAACCCAACTAGGGTTGGCTCACCATATTTACAGGTACCACATTTAGGGGCATATTCACAAGGACTTATCGCCACCTTAACGCATCAAAAGTGGAGATAGATTTAACGCCCCATTCACAAGCGGGTGCAAACTGCTGATATCGCCAGTATTCCCGCGATAACTGCCGCAAAATTTATCTCCACGGGTGACACCACCAACTAACCCTAATGAGATGCAGAGTAGGCGTTCCTGTGCAAAAACTCACGAAAACACCACAACACCACTTTCACAACAAACTGCCAGATCTGCGATGCGAACCAAAAACAGGCGATAAGCTGCGGTAGCAGCAGGGAATTAACACCTGCCTTCTGCTGGTGTTAAGCAGGACGACTACCTGCAGTACAAAAGGGAGCCCAGCCCAGAGCCACATCGGAAGACCCACAGATGCCATGGAGCCAATGATCATGCAGCTCGGAGACCCAAGAGGGCCACAACACCCACCGCCACCACTCCCAGGCCCCCCCCTCCGGGCCCCCCCAGACAAACACATACTGTGCACGACACAAGAGCCACAAAAGCGCATGATGTCACACAATGACAAAAAGAAACACACATGTGTGGTCAGAAGAACGAGAAACAGTCACTCATCATTGAAGTAACAACCAAAAACTTTATTGAAATACAACACAAAACACCAATGCGGAAGACTCCTGTCGGGTCCGTCCGGGACAATCTTGATGTCACAGCCTGGAAAATAAAGCACAAAATCAGAACGTGTGTCATGCGCACATCAAAGGAGCGAGACACAGAGAAACAGAGAATGAAAGAAAGGCAGAGAGAGAAAGAAAGGAGAGAGAGAGAGAGAAAGGAAAGGAAGGGAGAGAGAGAGAGAGAGAAGGAAGGAAGGGAGAGAGAGAGAGAGAGAGAGAGAAGGAAAGGAAGGAGAGAGAGAGAGAGAGAGAGAAAGGAAGGGAGAGAGAGAGAGAGAGAAGGAAAGGAAGGGAGAGAGAGAGAGAGAAGGGAGAGAGAGAGAGAGAGAGAGAGAAGGAAAGGAAGGGAGAGAGAGAGAGAGAGAAGGAAAGGAAGGGAGAGAGAGAGAGAGAGAGAGAAGGAAAGGAAGGGAGAGAGAGAGAAGGAAAGGAAGGGAGAGAGAGAGAGAGAGAAGGAAAGGAAGGGAGAGAGAGAGAGGGAGGGACCCTGCCGCCACCGCGCACCCAGGCACCACTGCTCACCTGCTGCCACTGGTGTGTCTCCAACCACGAGCCGGTATACACTGCAAGCCACCAGGTCTGCAATCTGTAATCGAGGCCAGAGTCAATCATGGCAGAGTCCATCTCACTGCACACGGCAACAACGCCTGTCCGTCCCTGCGCACACATGTAGCCGCACCATACCCTCTCCCGCTGGCCAGCGCTGGCTGTCCGCCCTTGCGCACCCAAGCCCCACTGCTCACCTGCCGCCAACGGTGTGTCCACCAGTGGGCACACCACGTCCCCGTGCAAGCTCCAAGCCCCGGTTCCGCCACCATGGCATGCTCCACATCATGCGGACCCGCACCGCGGCCCAGCAGGTCCCACACATGACGCTGAGTCCTGAGGCATCAATGGCAGAGACCACATCAGTGCACACGTCATCATCGCAGGCTGCACACCCGCTCAGCAATTTCGGTGCCACTAACCCTGTGCAACCCCAGTCAGCGCCACGTGGTGGTAGGCCCGTGACGGCCGCAAGGCTTCGGGTGCCACTAACCCTGTGCAACCCCAGTCAGCGCCACGTGGTGGTAGGCCCGTGACGGCCGCAAGGCTTCGGGTGCCACTAACCCTGTGCAACCCCAGTCAGCGCCACGTGGTGGTAGGCCCGTGACGGCCGCATGGCTTCGGGTGCGATTAACCCTGTGCGCAACAACTCATGGGCCCTTTATGATTGAGAATCGTGGAACGTCCGTCATCCAGTCACCTCCGGCAGTGAGGAATGTGATGTTGTCGGCCCCTTATTTTGGCGGGGTCACATGGCCTGTGACGCCTGTGCCGGATGGGTGTGGTGTGTGTGCAAACCTGCCCTCAGGGAGTGGCCGTGACATGCTGACAACTAGACCAGTGACCTGCAGACCACTAGCGTGTAAACCTGCGACATGTAGCTATGTGGCCCCCCCCTCGGAGCGTAAGCGGAGTGGTCTGGCCTGGCGTACGCCGGACCATCGCAGGGCGTGCAACAATGACTCGGGGGCTCTGGGCGTGGTTCAGTCCATGTCCGGACAAGGAAGTGACTAATGCGTGTGTCCCTGTTGTAGTGTCTACGGCACCCGGAACGCAATCGGCAATGTAGCACACTGTGACTGGAATCCCACTAGATGAGCATCATTGACGTTAGGGGGAGTCACTGACCCTACATTCATCCACACATTCATACTTGAATGATGAAAGACATGACACAGCAGTGCGTTTCTGAATGTTTAATGCACATCCAGTGGAGTTTTGCAGCTGGAGCAGTACAGGGCCATGCCAACCCCACTTCACAATATGGGCCCGTGGAGGGCCAGCCAGAGTCCATCGGGGAATGACAAGTACAGCGGAAGAGGAAGAGTACAGTCCGCAGTCTGGTCGCCGTGTCATTGGTCACCAAACAGGATATGGCAGTCCATGTCGCGGTCCAAGGTGAGTGCAGCAGAGTGTATCGGGGGTCAGTGGAAGGTCATGGGGCCATGTGCGGCACCAAGCAGCAACAGGCCAGGTGGCGGAAATGAATGCTAGTGCCTCCTTCTGATCTCAATCCCATCCACGTCCTCGTCCTCGGATGTGTGCTCTGCCTCACCTGTGGGTGGTGCAGTTCCGGCTGCGGCACTGTGTGCCACTGACACATCAGGGGCCGGAGGTGGATTGTCGGCCGCACTGTGTGGCAGTGACACATCAGGTGCCGGAGTGGAAATGTCTGCCGCACTGTGAGGCACTGACACACCAGGGGGCGGAGATGTGGATGGTGTAGGAGCAGCAGCATTCATCTGCGCCACGCCTTGTGGCAGCAATGCCATGATGAGGATCTGCAGGGCATGGTAGATCCCAGCTACATTTTGCTGATGTGCAGCGGTGGCTGCCATCCTTTCCGTCTCCATCCGCACCATGTCCTCCATGAGCCTCCGCATGTGTGCCAGCTCACGGCTGAGATCGCTGGAGCCACTCTGAGCGGACATGTGTTCTTGTCTCCGAGTCATGACTCCAGTGATGTCAGCCAGGGCTTGTTGGAGACCATGGAGCGGCCTGTGGGTGTCCGTTAGGGACTGGAGGTGGTCCCTGATGGGACTTAGACACCCATGGATGGCGTCAAGTTTGGTAGCCATGAGGTCGAACCCCACCCGCACCTGCTCAGCCATCTCCCTCTGGCCCTCCAACACACGGCGTTGGAAGGCCATGTGTTGTTCGTGGGGGTCCTGGGAGACAGCCGGGGTTGTGGGTGCCTCCTGCTGGGTGGTTTGTGGAGTGGGTGGGGTCTCCTCGATGCAGCTGGGCTGCCCTGATCCTGGAGGTGATTGGCGGATGAGTTCAATGATGTCTTGGAGGGCTTCGGTGTCGATGCTGGGGGTGTCCTCCTCGTCATCAGTGAAGAGTGGCTGGGACTGCTCTGCAGGAGGTGTTGACGGTGCCTCTGCAATGTGAAGGGGAGATGCTGTATTACAATGTGTCCACATGTATGTAGCCGCATGGTACATGTTCACATTCAGACAGCATGGCAATGTACATTGTGACAGTCTGTAGATCAGGGCCATGATCCAGAGTCATTGTGGGTGTGCACTGTGCTCTGCTTGATTGTGCATGTGTGCCATTGTGGCCATCTCCCCCCGTCCCCCCAGTACCTGGTGGTTACTCACCCTGTTGCTGTTGTGTTGTGTCATGTCGAGCAGTGTCCTCTCCCCAACTCCTGCCACGGTCTCCACACTGATGACTGTCGACACCAGCTCCTCCATGTCATCCAGCTCCAGCTGTGGCGCTGGGCTCCCACCTCCAGTCTGCATTGCTGCCTTCTGGTTGCCTGCGAGTTTCTCCTTGGTTTTGCGCTTGATGTCAATCCATCGCCTCTTGACCTCGTCCATTGACCTCTTGTGCTCTCCGACGGCATTCACCTTGTCCACGATGGACCGCCATATTCCATTTTTGGTGCCCAATGACACGTTGGAGGTGACGAACAGTTCTTGATGGTGTTCCATCACCTCCGTGACCAGGATCCTATTCTCCTGCGGACCGAACCGCCTCTTCCTCTTCTTCTTGTCCTTGCCCTTCCCTGTCCCCGAGGTCCCAGGCTGGTCGTCCGGGGTGCTTGTGGGGTTCCGCTCGTCCTCTGAGCCTGCTCCGGCTGCCTCCATGGTGCTTCGGTGTTGGTTATTTTGTGTTTGTGTGTTTTTTCTACTTTTGTAGTGATTTTCCCACCTGCCGTGTGTGTATTGCAGGCCTGGCGCTGCTTATCGCTGATTTCCTCATCGCGGTTTGGCCCATCGCACGTTTTTTTGTATTGGGGTTTGTGTTTTTATCTCCGTCACGGTGGTTGCATCGCGGACATTGGCCGCGTTTTCGGCAAACTATCGCATGGTACCGCCGTGTTGTAAATTCCACGTTAACACTGGGTTATTTTCCCGCGATAGACTGCGATGTGTAAAGTTGCGTTAAAATTTTTTGGAGATGTTTAGCGCACGTTCTTGTGAATATACCCATTAGGGTGCTGTTTGTGGTCTATCACTGTTACCTAACTAGACAACCACAACCAGTGTAGATAGACTGTTTTTAGGTCCTGAAGAATTGCCATCAAACTGACACTATGTCAAGAAACATGTCGACCACTTTATAGAGCGCAGTATCCTGTAGCATTACAACAGGAGTGCGTCATATCTATTTTTTAATCAGGTTAGGAGTCATTTTCATTAAAATTGTCTTGATTGGACTTCTACTTCCTGTTTTAATCCTTGCACGGTCTAGTGACCCACATTCCACACTTCTACACCTTTAGGTCCCTCACACCCACTGCACCAAACGGCATGGAATAAAAGATCTCCGCCAAAGAGCACCTCATAGGGTGCCCGTCAGGTATTGCAGCGCCGACCTGACGAGGAGCAAGCCCTATGATGAAGCATGACACCTAGCTGGCTGGGTGTGTGAGGGCCTTAATTACGAGAGGAGGAATTCCCCCTTTTCCTCCCGCCACTTAGTGAGTACTGTCTCACACTTAGCCAACCTTTCCCTCTTGCCTGTTAGGAACTGCATACCTATTCTGTTTGGTTGCCAGTGGGGGTCACCAGCAATCAGTTTTGGAGATCTTTCCGGTAGTAAGAGAGGGAAAACATAAAAAAATGGAAAGAAGGAGGAAGAGAAAGACTGAAAAAACGTCACCAAGGGAGAAGGTAGGGACTGACAAGAGTGAGATAAAGGGGCAGGGAGTGCCTGGCAGAGGAGTAAAGGGGCCGGAGGTAGTTTCAGGACTACACATCCTTGATATTGGGCACGCTGACATTTATTAGCCCTGGCTGCGCTTCTGAGCAGTGCCTGCGGCACCCACATAATTATTTTACAAATTAAGCGCTATCTATACTCCTCTCGCTACTGTACATCTCTACCTCACCCTCTCTTGACCTCCATCAGCTTCACCTCTTTTTCTTTACCTAAACTCTGTCTTGCTCTACTTGTATCTCTACACAACATCTCTCTTTCTACTCTTTCCCCCTCTTTAAGTTTCTTTCTGCCTAGTACCTGATGGATATTTGTACCTCTTCTCACTTGGCCCCTCTCACCCTGCGCCTGTCTGCACTTCTCTCATTTCTTCACCTCGCTACCACTTTCTACTTCTACCTCTAATTCACCAGTCTTTTTACATTACCTCTTTCACAACCTCATTACTTGGAGCACCCCGCATCTCTCTCTACGTCTCCTTCTCCCTTTCTAGGTCAAGCCTCGGCAGAGCTCATGCGCTGTCTGCAAGACCTGCTGTATTGAAAAAGGACTTTGCTCCTGCCTGCTGCCTTCCCATTGGCTCAGTGCAGTGTCACTCTTTGCTGCTTCCTGAATGGCTAATGCAGCAATATGTCACTTCCGTTTTTTCCTCAGGAGCACCGGCCAAGTACAATCTGTGTCTGCTTCTATTGCTCATGTGGTGTTTGGGTGAATTATTTTTCTTGTTTCTTGTGCACCATGACCTCTGGTGCAGCTGCTTTGCTTTCCGCCCGTCGCTGCTTGCAGCCGCCATCTCACTTCGGTGTTGTTGTGTCCTGTTAGACACAGTTGAATGTTGTGCTAGCCACTCCCTTGAGGGCTGGCCTATACACTCACCTACACCCATCCAACACAGGTGTTACCAATTAGGTGCCCTGCTAATAAAGGAGCCCGAGTGCACGTACTCGTGGCCATTACCAGCAACTATGTTTCCGGTGTCGGTTTATGTCTCCTTCAACATCATGTGGTCCTAGAGCCTAGAGCCCAAGAATATCACACTGGCGACGAAGCGGGACTGACCCCGTGTGCCTGCTGAACGGGCCTACCGCGGTCGTGAGGGTGTCGAGTGGCGCCGCCGAGTTCGCCTGCCCTGTGGAGCAGTCACCTGTGGGGCAACAGGGCACGAAGGCTTCATGGCTGCCACGACGATTTCCGCTGGTTGTGCCGCAGTCTTAACCAAATGTGCGGTGGGAGAGGAGAGACCGTTCGTCACCGACGGCCAACTGTCTGGTGCCCGGTGGCAGTCATTCTACTGCGAGAGTGATGTCCCATCTAAGGACCGCCGACACGCTGCTGTCTGCTCCGGCGTGAGGAGACAAGTGGCTCACCTACTGGGAGCGTGCATGGCAGTGGGGTCGGCACGCAATGTAATGGAGGTCAGAGGCCGCCCGAGCACTGAATGCCCCATACCTGCCTACTGTCTGCGCAAGGGTGGGCACGTTTTTCGGCAGCGGCTGAGCGGGGTCAGAGCGGCGACTTTCTACAACGAGTGGTGCTCAGCAATTGTGGCCCACCTGCCGTCTCTGCCTGTATCCTGCCCGTGCCGATGCTGTTAACCCCACGCCTGTGTATCCGGTACTGGTGTGGCGTCCTGCGTACGGCCTGCAAGGAGGAACGCTACGGGCCAGCTGCACTGAATCAAGGGTACGTGCCAAACGGAGGAGGGGGAGAATGTGTCAGCCTCCCAAGTTGGAGGCACACGCTGCTGTGTCTTGCCGCTGTGGGGTGGTTGCGTCGCCCTGGGCTGAGTGAACTTTACGCTGCACTCTCAGTCAATCGACCCCCTCCTACCCTCATTTGTGCCTGGTAGGCGGCTCTGGGGTGGCTGGCCTGGGACCCTTTGTTAAAGTGGAGGCAGCGATGTGAGAGTTGCAGGGAGGTACACGTTGCGGCCATTCCACCTAGAAACACTTTGGTGCACCTCACCTGTGACAGAGAAGGCTGCCTCCAATGTGTGAAACCCGGCGGCTGAAGCTCAGCATCACCTGCGAGAGGGAGTCGGCCGGCAGCAGAGTAACTCTTGCTGTGGTCTAGGAGGTGGAGTGGTGACTGAAGCGCAACCTAGCGGCCACTCTATATCTTCACGCTCCCACTGCTGGGAAAGGGTTCTCGCTGCATAGAGAGCACGTCGGTCTGAACTTGGAGGGGTGATTTGCTCGGTGCACGAGCTGTGGCCAGCCAGGGTTTTTGAAGATTGTAGTGAACACATTTTTCGAGTTTATGCACGAAACCCATGCTGGCGTCCAGGATATTAGCTTGTGATACTTTTATGAAAGATTGCGCAGAAGTGTCATAGACATTTTGTTCAGGTGCAAGTTGGGGAAGTGATGCCTTTCATTGATGGGGTTTTGAACAACTTCAACGCTTTAATTTGTGATCTTCAACCTCAGTAGGTGCACACGTTTTATGAAGCTGTTGGGTCCATGATTGGAGTACGGACAGACCAAATTGTCAGTAATCTACAAAGGATGTTGTTATTCTCAAGGACCAGTAGACTGGTAAAGTTTGCAGCGTTTTCTGACGAATGTAACTGTGAAGCGCTCATGTCCCAAACGGAACGGCCCCATATATATATATAAACCCAAAGTAATACAAAGTGCAAGTCGTCTGCTATCAAGCACATATGGGGGAGGCTGCACTGTCTCAGCATAGACTCAAGGGGTGAGACCTGCATTGCATGCCTCCTGCTGGGTGACAGCGCCACTGAAAGCTGAGAAGGGGGAAGCTGGTGCTACACGGACTGTACTGCAGGCGATATTGCTACAGTGGGTGATGTTGTCTTGATGGGAATTTATGGACATGAGAATTAACTTTTCATGGATTGAGATAAGAGGTTGTTGAGTACTTAGGGCTCATGGTTGTGCACCCCAGCTATATTGCACCTTTACTGTTGGACTGTGCTATAAATTCATGCAATCCAGTGCTTCTAGAGGAACTGGCCTGGTTAAAGGAGACGTTTTGCTTTTCAATACAACAATCAGTATCGTACAGCTGCCGCCCTTGGTGCATGATCGGATGGGCAGAGGGCATTTTTGAGAGGGTGAACTGTGCGGCTGTCCCTGCCTGTTCGCGGGCTTGAAGTGCTGCCTGCCTGTTTCCTCCCATCCAGGAGACTGCAATGCCCCACGCAGTATAAAGCAGTAGAGCCATGCGCACTGAGAAGGTTCACAATGTGGAAGGTCTGCCATTTACCGTACACATGCTCAGTGCTGCCTTGTGGCTACTTCGTGTTACTGCACCTGAACTACAGCATAGTCTGCAACTAAGAGCCCCTAAATTGACACTCATGCTGCGAGCGGAGCAGCCTGGAAGGAAGAGAGCCAGCGATGATCAAACAAAGAAGCACGCTGTGAGTGGGGCCCACTGAGCACTCCAAGGCTGGAAAAGAATGATTTGTTTGAGGACTATTTAAAAGGGATGGCAGTTCCTTGCATTTTGGGATTCAGCCAAGGTTTGACAGTGCCTGGGAAGAGGACTTACATTGCTGCATTGTTGCCTTTGTTGATGATGAGGGCATATGCCTCTGGTGGCACGTGGCCACCGCTGAAAGAGAGGGGCAAGTACAGTTGCCACACCTGTAAATGGGGAGGGAGTCCTGTACCTCCCACAGCGATCCCGAGTTGCAGGAATACTTTATTAAAGGGAAGATGGGTATGGAAGGCACTACAGACTGGATCCTATTTTCACTGTCGTCCTTGAGCTGACTGGCGCATCTGGGAAGCCTCCCAGTCCTATTGACAGGACCGGACCGGGGAGTGGTCCGTGACGGGAGAAAATGCGGAGTCCTAAGGATGTGATGGAGTGAGCAGGAGTTCCCTGTGAGTTTTCGTGGCCTGTCGCCACATTTTAGGGCATGTATATAAAGAACATGCATTTCGTGGCCTGTCGCCACTTTTTACGATTTATTTCATGGCTGCCATCCCATCGTTAGCCATGTGCATCGATATCATCTTGGGGGCATTAAATGACACGAATGGAGTCCTGCACCGTGTGCCAATCCAAGGACCCAGTGACCGGTTGTCTTGCTGGCGTACATCCTGTTCTGATGGTGTGGGCAAGTTTGTCCTGGTTACATCTACCCTTGAAGTTGCGCGAGTGACTAGGCGGAGGCTCTGAGGTGGTCTTGCGGCTGTCTAGATGCAGACACGTGCAGACCCAGTGCAGCCCATAGGCGGTCCCGTGGCAACTCATTTAAAGGGCCTCCCCGAGCGTGAGAGATGGATTTTACTTTGCCCCACCGGCGGAGTTCCAAGGCTGTCGTCAATGGATTAAGGTGCTTACAATGGGTTTCACTCAGGCTCCCGATGCACCTATGTATGAATTGGACAATATCAATTGCCTCACAGCAAGAGTACGCTGGACTGACTAACATCATGTAGGGGAACTGTCAGTTAACTGATGCAAAGCTGGAGGGCCGGACTTCATCAGCACCGTGTTCGTGTCCAGATGTACCTGGTTAAAGTATGGACACGTGCCAAGATGCCCGGGTGCTTCCAGCTGCACCATTCCACAGCTGTCCTGCACTGTGAGACTTTTAGTTGTTTTTTAGTTGTTTTCTCATTCCTTCCTACAGGTTGGACTTTTGTTTGTTGTTTTTTGTTTTCATATGATTTGGGAGGAGTGTTGTGTCCTGTTGAGGGCTGGCCTATACACTCACCTACACCCATCCAACACAGGTGTTATCAATTAGGTGCCCTGCTAATAAAGGAGCCCGAGTGCACGTACTCGTGGCCAGTACCAGCAACTATGTTTCCGGTGTCGGTTTATGTCTCCTTCAACATCATGTGGGCCTAGAGCCCAAGGATATCACAGGTGTGAGGCTGCTCTTCGTTCTAGGTCTTTGCTCGCCGTCCCTTCCCTTCCAGGCTCCAAACTGCCCAGTGCCCAGAGAAGATCACTCTTCCCAAGCTGCCCCGGTCCGCTGTTGTTGAAAACTTTTTCGCTCTCTTCTTTTTCTCCTGTGCCTTGGAGAGCAGCGCAAGGAACTGGGCAGCCAGATGGAGGGAGGCACATTCCAGAGTAGGAGAATTTGGAGTATGATCAGGGCAAGTCCTGCTCTAGCAGGAGCATTCCCGCCCTTCACACGGGACACAGGCGAGCCAGACCTCACTCTGGGTGTCAGTGCTGGGGATGGCCTCAGACACGCTCGTTCTCACCTGGCAAATCTATACACAGACGAAATGCACCCCTACAGCCCCCCCCACCCATAATGAATAGAACGCCCAGCCACTTACCTTCCTTACTCACGGGCAGGGGAACCATTCAACCATTCTCTGCGGAACACACGTTATGCATGTGCATACGGTGTGCTAGATATGTAATCAGAGGGTTGTGGTGCTCTCACCCAAACAAGTATCTTTCCTGGGGCAGATGGGGCATCAATAGCATTACTGACTGCTTTCTGCTGTGCCCAGCATCTGGAGACAGACTGGCTTGCTCAGAGCACATAGTGCCTCACAGTGGCGCGGGGGAGCTGTTGGCGCTGCAAGTACGCAGGCGCAGCCAGTCTCACAGTGCGTACATGGAGTTGAGAGGACGGCTATATATTTGCAGCTGGGCTGTAAAACTTGCACTGCAGATGCAAGAGCGACTATCCGAGGTGGAGAGGTATACATATTAACACAAATTAATGCTTATAGGCAGGGGTCAAATTAAATAAAACTTGCGAAAACTAGCGTCGCTCTATTTTCCTGATTAATGCTTTGTAAAAGGAGATAGTGCTTTAGGAGACCTTCCAGAAGTGAAGCCAAGGTAGAACATGACTCTTCCTCTTTCATGACGTTACGCCCAAATGCCTAGAATGTACACACTACGCTCCATACTCACTGCTTGCACTTTGAAATTGGACTGAAAACACTTGATAACGCACTGCAGGAGTGGGGGCGCGGGGAAGGCGTTCACATTTATAGATCATTGTGAGGGAGACTTGTTTTAAAAGATGGATTCCAAAACGGTATTTTTGTATTGGACTTTATTTGAAATTCTACCTAGCTCTGCTTTCAGAGAGGAATTTGGAGGCTTGTTTATTAAAAACCATACTACTGGCAGTCTGCTTTCTTGCTTTAAGAAACACACACTTGTTCATGCTGATAGAGCGCAAAATCTGCTCCATCAGTTGTAGGAGTGCATTATAATCATGAGTAGTTCGCGCCTGCATATCATCTTTATTGTGTTAATATTGGGTCATTAGATTGTGTAATGCAATAACGTGAAAAGTGAAGTGCTAGGCATATTTCAATGTAAATGTCAAGGAAACCATGTGAAATTACATGTGGTTAGATGAAAACGTTAATGCATAGAGTTCACATATGTGGTTAACGAAAATATTCACACCTAGAGTGCTTATGTAACGTGCTAATTGAACGTGCTCAGTAATAATGTTCATCTATAAGTGTGTCTTATGAAAATATGTGTCAATTCTTATGTTGGCTGAACGCTGTAGGCCTAAAGAGTATTTCTCACTGATACTCTCAAGAGAAGTTTGCTAGTAAAATTCATTTGTATGAAGAATTTGTCTTTCTCACGTTTCTGTTAAAGGTGCAAGAAATTAATCTTTGTTAGTTAGAATAATGTCTTTGCTTTAGGAGTTAGGCTTAGGGAGGAGAAGATACATTGAACAGCGAGGCTGATAATGTGGGATTGTGTTCTTTCTCACTGGAGAGAGCCTGGGAATCAAGGTCATCGAGCCAAGGCCGTGGAGCATCGCTGCTGCATGGAAAGTTACCTACGAGGAGGTGTCTTACATGGATGTGGTGATGTTACGTAATATTGTGGGACGTTCTTTCAATCCGTTCTTGTATTGGAGTTAGGGACAGAGTCCGGCGGACTTCTGACTTGCCATGAGCAAGAGAGCATCTTAAAACGAGCTCTTGGGCTTTATGCTACGTGACCCATTCAAAGTGAATGGACTTCTTAGGAAGCCTTCACATGCTGACACCTTTACAGAACTTGCCTGGGAAATGCTGAGTAGGGATGTCATGCTAGTGGTAGTGTAGGGACAGATATGGGGGCATATGTATCAAAAAATCGTTTTGCGAGTCCTTAATAGCAAATTTTAGCGAATCGCTATTAAGGACTCGCAAAAGAAATGCATGTAGGTTTCGCAATAATAATTGCGATTTCCTACATATTCCTTAATTGCGACTCTCAAATTGCGATTTGCAATTAAGGAATACCTTCCCATTCATTCCTATGGGCCTAGAGGCCCATAGGAATGAATGGGAAGACATTCGCAATTTGCGAGTACCGATTAGGTACTCGCAAATTGCGAATGGAATTTCAAGGGTGGAAGGGTGTCAAAAGGACAACCTGTTGCACCCCTCAAATATGCATGTGTGCACATGTGGTGCACATACATGCCCTAAGTGCCCTATGTGCGCCACATGGCATTTTGAAAAATGCTAAAAAGGGCATTTTTCTTGGAAATGTAAATTACCACCAACTTGGAGTTGGTGGTAATTTGCATTCCTAAGGGCAAATCGCTAATTTCGGGTGCTTCCAGAATAGCATTTAAGGAATCGCAATTTGCAATTCCTTAAATGCATTCGCAAAATAGGGAATCGCAAATTTTGAGATTCCCTATTTTGCGATGGCCTTTTGGGATGATACATCCCAAAGAGCTTTTCGCATCGCAAACGGGCCGATTCTGAGAATTGGCCTGTTTGCGAACGGGAATAAGGCTTGATACATATGCCCCTAAATGCTTTTCACCTACGAATCTCCAATGAAGAAGACTATAGACATCGGTGCTGTTATATTTTGTGTCTTGATTCTGGAATTGGTTTTTCTGTGCATGCTGCACCATCTTAACTTCACTCGTAGGTTTGGCTTTGTATTAGTTCCAATGTATTTTTACCCCCTCGTCTTTGAGGTATTTGTTTGCCCAGTTGTTCTTGGCTTTGTAATAAACCTACTAAACTATGGATCAGAGTCTGTGATTCTTCGGAGTCATGGGTCATTGGAATTGTAATGCGTAATTGGCTAATGATATTTCTTCCCCTCCACACTTTCAAGCAGACAAAAAGAGACATCGGCCAGGGGTTCCTGAGAAAATCTAGAACAAGGAACCTGGCTCCTTCAATGCCTTCTTTAGATCGATCAGCTGTTTCCCACATTGTTTGTGAGTTGAATCTAAACTACTCTCTCTCACATTTATAATGCCTTTGTGAAGCAGTCGCAGCCTGTTTTAGGAATATTTGACGCTTTGCTTCCTTTCTAAGAGAAAAATACCGGCCGATTGTTGTCTGAAGAGGCCCGTACATGATACTACATAGGACTTTAATCAAAATCATATGTATTTGTTTATAACATGACTTTTCTGCCTTGGTTTCTTTCAATTATTAATCAGGGGCCATTCACGCAGCTCTAAAACACATTTAGAGGGGCTTTATATTTATATCTGCTGTTTGAAGTCCATACAGATAAGGGGAAAAAATATTGGCTTTAGGTAATTCTGCTTATTTTTGTGACCGGCGGGACTACCTGTGATGCCGGTAGAAAACTGGCCAGGTGGCAAACCTAGCTTTTACGGTGGAGTGTTGGCATCTGCTGCAGTGCCTTGGAACAGTTTAGTTTGCAGTAAGCACTATGGGTTTCTAGCACAGTACTGTTTATCGCAACTGTGCATACACAGTGATACAGTACGGAGGCAATATTGACGTCGGGATCTCAAAATAGCCACAAGAAAGAATTATTCATACAGTGTATTTAAATAAGATTTAGTTGCATTCTGAACCTCATTTGAATAGCACCCATTATACCATTGGTATGTCCTTGTAGTGCTTAGGCAGTCCATAATTTTTCCTGGTGAGGTAAAAAGTTGGGCGATTTTGTTGCCACCCAGGATTGGAGCTAAAAAGCACTGGTTTAAATGAGTTTTGTAATAGCACTAATTGTGTTTAAGCCAGAAAGAAGGAAGATAGCCAGTGCTATTATTATATAATTAGTGCTGTAAAACCCAGTACTACATCCTTTGGTATAGTTCAAGTTACTCAACACTTTCAAAACTATTCTAATGAAAAAGTTAATATAAAAATATTTAAAAAAATCTATTTTGTGTCAGAGTCCCTTTTGTCACAGGTGTCCAAAAAAACAACATGCGATCATTTGTGTTAATATCTGGGTGGCCCGAAGTCTGCCACACTCTGCAAATTGTATGTGCACATAAAACTGGAAGTATTTCTCAGGTAAAAGTACAGGAGTATGCCACACAGATCCCTGCTGCCATGCACCGTCTTTTGTCACAGTCAGCTGGCAGGATGATTTGGGGCAGGTCTGGATTTCTCTGGAAAAATAAAGACAAACCCTGCCCTTATCAGTGTGCATATTTACAATCTTCAGTAGTGCCACGATTGCTTGCCTTGCACTTAGTGAACAGCTTACAATTAAATGTACCTGGCATGCTTTCACAGTGCCACTGGGATGCACGCAGCGTGTGACCTGCGCTGTAATGTTCATTTGCATTTGGGAGCGCAGCACACGTGGCGCTACATAAAACACACAACTTTTTTAGCGCAAGTAGGTAAAGGCACTGCTCAGCAACCTCTCCCTTATCAACTGATGCACCTCCTCTCCCAGGTGTCCACCTCACACACAAAAAACTCACACCACCCCTTGTCCAATCCCACTATCCTATGCCAGTATATAGTATCACTTCTTAAGACTGCTGAAATACATTTAATGGGAGCGTACTTGCACTTCTCAAGAGCAAGCAGGTACTCTAAATAGTGCGTACCTGCACTTCTGTATTTCCAATTCAAGCACTGGGAACAGCAACATGTTTCATCTTCAGAATAAAATGCATTGGATTATGTTATGTTACTGGCCCTTTTCTTCTTTTGGTTTTTAAGCTGTGTGTGCGGCATGGTGCTGAGTGGTCTGCAATATGTTTTGCAGCAGTACTCTGTGCTGCCTGGACAAAGGGTTGCTGCATAGTTCTGGTATGCACACACCAATAATTGAGGATCAGTGTGCTAGGGTTATGGTAGTGGAGTTGTATCCGTTATAGGTTTGCTTTTGTGTGCGTGTGTTCTTCAATACTTGCTGTTTGGCGTAGGTCATCTTGCTTGATTGTTAAATGTGGTTACTTCTATAGTGTGCTGCTTTTGACAAGTTAGTGTTCATTATCTACACAGTTCCATGCCACACAATTCAACTCCACACATTGGCAATCCACACCACACAATTCAAGACCAAGCCACATAATTCAGCTCAGCAACACAATTACACAACACACCACATACATCCAATCCACACCACAGAAATCCATATCATGTCACAAATTTTGACAGCACACCACATAATTAAACTCCATTACATATCACTCTACAACACAAAATACCAATCCACATAATTACACTCCATAACACACAATCACAATCCACATAATTCTAGTACACTCAATACAACATAATAACTATCCACATAGTTCCACTGCTCACCATGCCACATAATTCCACTTCACAAATCCACTCCATACAACACAATTCCACAACTAACAATTCCAATCCAACCCACATAATTCCACTACACACCACATACATCCACTCCACTCCAAAACACATAGGTAAAAAACATTGTCATTTACAACACCAATACGCCTAACTCTCACAATTGCGAGACCAATTTGCATTGCAAATGCTTGTTATAAATGTCCCTACTGTTCTATCTTATGCGAAAACCATGCCCATCTCTCTGATTCTGTTTCTCTACATTTCTCTTCCTATTTCTTACTCACTATTTATTTATTAAACTTATGTTCTTCCATACATGGGAAATATGTCGACATTAGTTATAACTCTACGTCCCTTCTCCATTTACTTTACCTTTCTAGTTGTATTGTTCTCTTTATCTCTCGGTCCTTATATTGTTCTCCAGCCCCTTCCATTTCCATTACTCAGCAGAGCCAGAGGTCACTGTCTAGCTAGAAAAAGGCACATACTGAAGCAGTGGCGTAGCTAGCTGTACTGCCACACGGGGTGGCCCCTAATTTTGCCGCCCGGCCGGAGGTAAGAGCATGGAGGGGGGGTTCGGCCGATGGATTCCTGGGGGGGGGCTGCAAGAGTGTGGTAGCCGACGGATGACTTGTTCTAGGGGCAAAGGGGACGGTGGTAGTCGACAGACACGACTTCCGCTGCCCCAAAAACAGTGCCACCCGGGGAGGACCGCCCTTCCTAGCCCCTCCCCCCAGCTACGCCACTGCACTGAAGAGGGACAAAGAAGGTCATGCCTAGAAGATTGGGCTAAGCAGGAAGATGCCATGAAGTTTTGGCTAAGTCTAATTTGCTGATACTTTTGATAGGTCAAGTTTATTGTCCTAAAGTTCATACTATGCATTTTAGAAGGAGCGTTATTGAAGTCATATATTAGCTAGGATGCTTCACTTTCAAAGACTGCATTGAGCCCCTTCTAAGTCTGCTGTAAGTATAGCTGCACTGAGTCTATCTCTCCTGGAGGGAGGTGCTTGCAGGCTATCTTAGAGATGCGTAGGTCTGCTGCATGTAGGCCACTGCAGGTCTGCCAACGAGCTACTGCCAAGTTGCTCTCGGGGGGCAATATGTGGCAGGAGGATCAATGTCAGGGTCTGCTGAAGACTGGACAAGGATGCTGATGAAGTAAGCAGATTTAGTGTAAATGGTAATTTCAGAATGCCAACGATGCTTCTTGACCTATGGTTTGATATGGATGGCTGTAATAAGTCCATGTCGACTACATGGTGTAGTATAAAGATGAATGCTTTATTGATAGTTCTTAGTTGTAGGTAAGTATCAAGCATAGAGAGTCAGAGCCCCACCAGGAGCAGCCTCGTTGCTGCTCAGCCCATCCTCTCAACTGTCACACCACACTCAGGCATTCCAACACTCCATTACCTCACCACGCACCAACATTCCACAGTACATCCACATTGGCTGAGCAGCAAGGCAGAGAAGCAGGAAAGGTGCATTGCACAGAAGACCAGCATACAACAATGGCGTGACTTCAGACAGGTTGTAAGAAGCTCTGCAGGCTGTATGGTGTTACTAGTTGGGTCACGCTTAAATGACATGGCTATTTGGATTGCCCTTAGTTGATGATAGCAGGACCATTTAGCTGTGAAACATTCAGGATGGTGATGTCATAGGTGAGGTGTATAAAGAGCAGTCAACATCTAATATTTATAAACTTTAACTTGTAGCTTCATAACTGTTGTCAACATTCATATTTACGTACTTACGTACTTACTTCCAGTTATGGCAACTAGCATATAGGGCAGCAACCAAGCACTCACGGTGCGGGCTACAACTTCCTCACTGAAAAGGAGGGGTTCTTCAGATATTTTGAAAGAGTTGGTAGAAACCATGTTGTGAACTAAACTCACAAGATTCTTCTCAGGGTACTGGTTTGGAAGGCTGATAGTTTGGTGATGTTGCTTTTCGTCATCTGTCAGCATTCTGATCCATACAAGAGGGTCGACTGAATCCAGCTCTGGTAAAGCTTCAGCTTGGTGTTGGTACTGTACTGAGATGACCTCCACACATTGTTCAGAAACCTGAAGGCATTACTGGCATTGTTCAGTTTGCCCTTGATGTCACTTTCTGGCCCTCCATCATGTGTGACAGTACTGCCTAGTCAGGTGAACTCTTCAGTCATGGCATGGTCCTCTCCATGCACCTTGATTGAGGAATGATTTGGGATGCTGAGTGGCATGACTTCTGATTTCTCCATGATGATCTTCAGGCCTGCTTGACGTTCATAGATGTTGAGGTAAGACACTTTTTCCTGGATCCTTTGGTGTGTGTGTGAGAGCAAGGTCAGGTCATCCATGTTGTCAGGGTCCTCTAGTGTAGAGAATAAGGTCCATCAGATTTCTCCTTCTTGGTCTTCAGTTGTGCAGCATTTCACCCACATGATGATTAGGTTGAAGAGCATCGCTGACATCAAGCATCCCTATCTCGCACCTGTCTTGACTTCGAAGCTATTCTCATTATCTCCCACCTTGCAGGTAAAATTATTATAGAGGCTCTTAATGAGGAGAACTATCTACTGTAGTATGCACTAGCCTCTCAGTATCCGACAGAGGCTGTCATGGTGGACACTGTCAAAGACTTTCTCAAAATCAATCAAGTTGATGTATAGTTGTCTCTGGCACTCCGTGCACTGCTCTATGATGTTGCGTAGAGTAAGGATCTGATCAATACTCCCTATGTCCTTGCGGACCCAGCCTGTTCTTTTCTTAACTGCTTAGCCACTGTATAAGAAATGCATCTTATAATGATTTTCGCCAGGATTTTTCTCTGGATTGACATAAGGGTGATTCCTCACCAGTTGTTACATTTGGTTAATGCTCCCTTCTTTGGAATCTTGATGATGATGCCTTGGTTCCAGTCATCTGGTACATTCTTTTCCTCCGAAATGTATGTAGACAGTGGGTGGAGGATCTTGGCTGATATTTCAAGGTCTGCCTTAAACATTTCTTCATTCAGGTTGTCTTGGCTAGGAGCTTATCTGTTCTTTAGAGATCAGATGGCAGTGATGATTTCTTCTTTTTGTGCTGGGGTGGTGTTCACATCCAAGTCTGTCTATGCTTCTTGGATGTCTGCTACACCTTTTGGTACTGAAATGTTCAAGACGTCTTTGAAGGGCTCAGCCCACCATGCTTCCTTTTCTTTCTTTGTTGTGAGTAGTCTGTCTTGCTTGTCCATGATAGGGGTATTGCATGTTGCACTAGGTTTACAACTGACGATCTTCATGATCTTGAAGACTAGCCCCCATTTGCTCTACCGATTGCCTCATCTGCTGGACTGGCAAGGTTATCCATGTGTGCCAGCTTGTCTGTTCTTGGTTTTCTTTTGACTACTCTATTTGCTTGTATGTACTGTTGTTTGTACTTCTCATGCAGCCTCTCAGATTTGACCTCTATGAGTGTCTTCAGTAGCTTGCCATGTGTGTTACCTTATCCATTCTTTCCTCATTCTTCTCTTGATCCCCAGCATGTTTCATTGCTCTTCACATATATTGAAGAGACCTGTTACCATTTCATGTTGACTGCATCTGCAACTGGCTCAGACTGATCTTCTGTTTCTGCCAGGAGTTGCAGCCTGTTTTTGTTTTCTAAGAAAAGCCTTCTTGGTCTCCTGTCATTTTGCCACTTCAAAGGGCTGTTTTGCATTTTGTTTTTCTGAGCTTCAGCTTCACAAGAGTGATCACTAGATGATGATCATTGCTGACTTCTGCTCCCGGCCTCACTCTGACATCTTGTAATGAGCATCTCTAGGTGCCGCGTATAATCAGGTGGTCAATCTGGTTTCTGTCTCTGCCATTGGGTGAGCACCAAGCTAGTTTATGAATAACCCTGTAGGGGAAGAGAGTTCCACCTATGCCCAGAGTAGTTGTGAAACAAAATTCCAGCAGTCTTTCTCCATTGTCGTTCATTGTTCCACAACCTTCCTTACCAATGGGTCTGTCATGATTCGTGTTGTCATTTCCCACTTTAGTATTCAAGTCTCCCATTAAAATCATCAGTTGGTAGAATATGTCCTTGACTGTTTCGTCTACATCATTTGTTGGAGCATAGCAGTGGATAATGGTAGTGTTGATGTGTCTGCCTTTTTACCTGGCTGTCATGGGTTTGCTGTTGACTGGCTTCCACTCAGTTAGGCATTTTTGTGTCCTTTTGCTTAGGATGATGGCTACTCCTCCACTATGTTGGTCATCATCACTTACCAAGTACAGTAACGTCTCTCCTGTGGTGGTTTTCATTTTGTGAGATCCAGGCAAACCAACTTTCACTGATCCCCAAGATGTGTAGGTTGTAGCATATTATCTCAGATTTTACTTGAGCCAGCTTTCCTGTGTCATACATAGCCCATATGTTCCAGAATCCTATTCTGATCTTGCACTTGGCACTCAGAACTTTTGTCAGCAGTTTTCTTGTGGCTTCGAACGCTGTCAGTCATGCATGTCTCATACAGAGTCTCTGGAAGTTCCATACGCCCAGAAGTTGGTTCTTGCTGCTGTTTCCATAGCAGTGTTTTTTTATGGAACAAGGCTGTTAGCCTCATGCCCAACCTGGAGGACAAATGGATCGTGTTTTGTGTGGTCTGCACTCTTTGACCTATCCACCTTAGGCGCCTGTGCCACTAGACTAAGCTCCCACCTGCATAGTTCTCTTGGTGATTGAGACATGCAAGTCCCTGAGCCACTTCAAGGTATCGATCCTCAGAGGAGCATGCTTTGAAAAATAGCAAGTGGCAATTTCATGGCGATCACTGTGGGAACATAAGGGTAGAAACTTTGTCACGGGTGCGTGTGGCTTATTCTTGGGTTTTCTTCCAGGTCTTCTACAAGTTCTTGTTGCTGCATCAGTGCCCTGCCTGTCAGTGATCGATGCTTGTGCTCACAGGTGGCAGTTCGAATACTTGGTGATGTCTTCAGGCATGATCAAGCTTGATAAAAATTCATAGCATTGTTCATCTTTGAGTAGTGCAGAGTGAGAGAAGAGTTGGACTCTGGAGCACATTCACAGACTACAGTGAGTCCTCTTTGCTTGACCTCGCAGGAGTGATCTTCAGGTTCACCTGTGTGGACTGGGTAACTACTCTTCTATTTTTTCTTGTTGTTGCTTTGGCATTGTACCAAATACTGAAATAGGCCAATGAGGCCTCTGGCTTTTGGAATGTCTTTGAGGTAGTTCATGGAGGACATTGGGGCACTTATTGATCCTCGTCCTTATCACCATTGGATAAAACGGTCCAAAGTGACATCATGCAACTTGCTCTCTCACGAGGAATTTTCTGAGCTTCACATCCATGGGTTGGGGGTGTACAACAGCAGAGGACTTCTCTCTTGACAAGTTGTGGTGTAGAATAACAGTAGTTTTTGGCAGTGTTGAGATCTGCTAGAACATGTGCTGTTCAGGATGAAGCACATTTTGGAAGGAAGCGAGGCTTTGTCACTACAGCTTCTCTCAGTCATGTGCAGTCTATTAATCCATTTTGTAGCCCAGATAGATGAGCATTCCCATGCTGAAGAATACAGTGATTATGCCTGTTTGGCAGGGGAACAGAATGTGCTAAAGTGTGGTCAGCCAAATTGAGCTTGGGAAGCTAACTGAGTAGCCTTTGGGCACAGAGTCAAATGTGCTCTTTTCTTTGTAAGGATCCTCGTGTCGCTTCTTATGTGGCAGGTCATGTTTCTGCACTGGAAGGGTGGAGTTACTGTAGGTGGTTTGAGAGACTGTTCTTCCTAATCATCCAAAGCCTAGATTACTTACTGGTAAACATAATTCCTCTAATTCTTCCTTCCTTGTTCCAGTACTTGCTAGACTGATGGTTATTCTCATTCATTTCAACTGATCACCACTTCCCCAAGCTGTTTTTATTCTCCCTGAGACACAACAGTCATGTCATCTGTTGTGATGGCATCTTCGATGTTCGTCAGCATTTGACTCGTGCTCTTGTTGCCGTAGTGACCACTTGTGTGAGGTCAAGGCATTCGGAGAGGAGACGGTTGCTGAGGGATAGGCGTGGGAGTTCCATTGCGCAGCAGGAAAAATAAATAGTATTTAATGCAAAACAATACTGGACTTGATAAACATTCACCACAACTTGGCTACGAGCACCTGTTCCTTCGTTTATGCCAGCTGTTGTGGGAGCTGAACCCACCAGCAATAACGCCGTGGACCCAGTCACTTGATGAACGTATGATTTTTTAGAGTTCACCCTCATTCATTGCCTTTGGGTGTAATTCGGATGAAATATCGTGCGTGCAAGAAGCGTGAGGAAAGATACTGAAGGTGTGCATGGTTTGCAAGGTTTGGGAGCAAAGCATGATGCTAGGAGACATGCCCAACATTCCATATTAACTTGCGTTGCTGCCAACGATTGATAGCGCTGCAGCATTGGTTGGGTTACTCGCTGGGAATTCCTGACTAAACCACGGCATTGTGTGGATTCAGCAAGTATCACTGCAATAAATTTCCCATCTTGTTTGACCCATCGGCCATTGTCTGTTGTAAGCTCTTCTGGAGATTGAGAGAGCATAATAAGGAAAAGCACTTGGTCCCTGCATGGAAATAGAAACAGGACTTCAGGGCACAGATTCCTGTTTCTCCAAAAGCAAGTTAATGTGTAGGTGCATTTCCTGCATGCAAATAGAAACAGGACTTTTGAGTAACTCTGTTTTGTTAATTGGAATAAGGAAAGGTATTCTGCTTTCAGCCCAAATTCAGTACAGAAAGTCAATTGTTTCAGTCAGTTGCACAGCCTCGGTTGTTTATGCCTCATGCATGTCCACCTCCAATTGTATGGGAGGAGTGGCAAAAATATTTGAAACCCGCCTGAAGGCTATTGATGGTTTGAATTTAGACCTTCAAGGAAAAGAACGTTATTAATAAATGCGCTTGGGAAGGAGGGCCAACATGTTTTTAAGTACTTACCTGTTTCAAGGGAGGCAAATAACACATAAGTCACAGATACATATCTAGAAGCTAATAAACGGTTAGATATTTATTTTGGAAAGCAGGTAAACATCGTTATGCCAAGGCATACATTTTAAACTCAACCTCAGAGGAGCCATGGAATGGTAGACCAGCTTGTAACTAGATTAAGAGAGCTTTCTGTGAAATGTGACTTCAGAGACATGACGGATCAAATGATTGGAGATCAGTTAATGGTACAGTGTTAGAACAAGAAAATGCAGGAAAGATTGTGGGCTGCGTGGAATTTAACGTTACAAGAAGCAATAGGGATTGCAAAAATAGTGGAAGAATCTAACTCGTGCATGAAGGAAATGCAACAGATGGAAGAAAAAAGATAAGAAGTCACTGTGCTACAGGGGAAGGACACTGCAAACAAATCCACAAAGGGAGTGGATGGTAAAAGTGGATCTGTGGATCAATTTAAATTATAAACAAAGCAGCATGTATAACAAAACAACTTTTAAAGGATGTTATAGATGTGGGAGTATGTCTCCTTCTGCAGACATTAAGGGGTATTTTGCAAAAGACAAGGATTGTCGAAAATGTGTGATAAAAGGTAATCTGGCATGGGATCTGGCATGGGTTTGCAAAGCCTATATAGGTCGTAGGTAGGGTGTGTAGAAGATGGTGAGGAGGTTGTGGACAGTGGGGCCTATTTGTGAGGCTGTTTGGGTCGCTCTTGCGCTAAGTAACATGGTGAAACATCGATACAAACCTTAAGACAGATTTTTTAAGCTACTCAGAGCCACTTTGCGTGGCTCTGAGTGGCTCCAAACATATGGAGTAATGCAACACAGAGAAAATCACTGTGTTGCATTACTCTGCCCTGGGAAGGCGTTCCATATGTGTTGTGTGGGTGTTCTCATGCAACTCCCATAGTTTTTGACACATTCCCAGAGTTACAAGATCTTGTAACCCTGGAAACAACTGAATTCTTACACCATTCCAGAGGAGGCGTAACGAGGAGAAATATCTCTATTTCTCCTGGTTTCCTCCTCTTGTTATGTGTGCTGCGGAAAGAGGAATATGCCTCCCAGGATTGTTTTTGTGCAGGAGGGTGCCCCTTCCTGCGCAAAATCAATTCTGCATGCAACGTAGGCTCAAGGGGGCCTGCATTGGTGCTAGGCAGCCAAAAGGGCACCAGTGCAGGGAAAAGGACATGAATGCACCATATTGCCTTAAATACTGAACATTCCTGCCCTTTTCTCTGTCATGCAGTACAGCGCAGCAAGGTGAGTTGCTGTGCTGCTCTGCGTAACTTCCCCATAAATAAGCCTCAGAGTTTTGTGCATCAAAGGTGAAGAGAATGCGCGTAAGGATAGACCCAAGGCATGGGGCAAGGGTGTCTGCATTGGTGCTAGGCAGCTTTTTTAGCTCTGGCGCAAGGGAAAACACAGGGGTGCACCGTATTCTTGTGAATACGACGCATCCCTGTGCTTTTTGAAATGCTGCAGTGTGGCGCTGCTAAATTGCTTGCAGCGCTGCATCATTTCTTTGTGAATATTCCCGAAGTGTTAGCGAGATTAGCGAAGTTTGCTGCTTGTTTGCAAAAATATAGATATAAAGTGGAATATGAGGCTGGATGGAGAAATGTGCAAGCGGATTGCTTATTAAGATTACCTTTTAGATGAAGATGTTTTAGAAGGAGAGTGTGGGGTTGTAGAATAGAAGGAATGGGAGGAAACTGTGCATGATAATGGGGTTTTTCAGGAGTTGATTAGCATTATTCGTTGTGGTTGGAAGGGAGAAGCGGACGTAAGTGTCCAATTGCAAGGTTATTTCAAAGTCCAATATGAACTTAGTCTCGGTGCCACAGATGCTTTGATTTTGAGGGGAGGAAGGTATGGGCCTCCTGAGGGAATGAAAAAAAGTTGATCAATATTGCACATGATGGCCATTTGGGTCAGGCTCTCACCAAGAGACGTTTAAAAGAAAGGTTTTGGTGGCCAGGCATGGATAATTAAGTCAAGGTGTGGGTTAAAGGTTGTGATTTGTGCAAGGAAAGTGACAAATGGTTGAAGGTAGGAGGAGAACCAATGGGTTCGTTGATTGTTGTTGAAGGTTCATGGAGGAAAGTGTGTAGGGATTTCATTGGTCCCATGGATTATTTGTCTGAAAAAGAACGCTTGGCTGTGGAAATGGTCGATGTGTTTTCAAGGTGGGAGGGGGTGGAATTAGTGAGAACCATCACCAAGGAGAGTGTCATTGGTTGTTTTAAGAAGGTATTCAGGAAAGAAGAGTATCTGGGGGTGATTGTGACTGAAAATGGGACTCAACTTACATCAATAATGATGCAGGAATTTTTAAAATCTTTGGGATTAAACATATTCGCACATATTTATATAATCCCCACGGAAATGGTATGGTGAGAAGGGCAAATCGAATGATCAAAGGTACCATCCTGATGGCAGTGAGTGGTAGGAAAAAGGTGGGAAATGCAGTAGGAGAGATGGTTTTGGCATACAATACTACTCTTAATGGGGTTACTGGGGAAGCACCTTTTGTGAGGATGAGGGGTAAGGTTCCCGAAGTGAAGTTGTTGCCTCAATGGTTGGAGAAGTGTGATGAAGCAGACGTGAAGAGTGATGTAAAAAAAAGAAGCATATCTCAGAAGGTGATTAGGTAAAAATTAAATTGGGAAGAAAGAATGATGAGAGAAGAACATTTTCTGATCCTGTGGAAGTAAAGTCTGTGCATAGTTGGCATGTTTAAAGAAATGGGAAAAAATGGAACAGGAGGAGGGTAGAGTTATACTGTAAGAGAAATACTGTTGTTTGTGAGAAGGGAAGTTATCATCCTTTACGTGGAGGAAAAGAAAGAAGGGATGTCGTCAATGATGTATGCAGTGGATTTATGATGCTGAAATATTGCGAGATGATAAACAACAGTGGTGTCATGGAACAAAATGTCAGTAGAATGGCGAGTAGTGATGTGTCCAGAAGGTTGCAGCATGTGGAAAGGGATGAGGTCGATTTACGCGGAGACAGCCAGAGAGTTCATCACTTGCCTATCAGGTTTCAAGACTTTGTGATGAATTAACTATACTGATCAGTATTCATGCATCCTTATTGTTTAGTGGGTAATTATCAGTAATGACTTTATGCATTTTATTCTGTGTTGATTTATTCAGGTATTGAATGTTTTTGTCAGGAATTACATGATGGATTTGAATGTAAATATGTTTTAGTTAGGTCTATTTAATTTTACTGTATAACAATTTGTTTGGTATTTTCTTGTATAACCATTTGTTTGATATTTCTTTATTTTGCTTTGTTTATGTTTCCTCTTCAATTTGTAAAGAAGGGGGATATGTTGAGATTGCATCTTCGATGTTTGTCAGTGTTAGAAATTGGGTTTCTGGTTGCCAGAGGTATGCACCGGGTCCAAGCAGGAACCACATTCCTAGTCAGGGTCAGTCACAAACACACCCTAAATTAACCTGTGCTCACCCCCTGGTAGCTTGGCACAGAGCAGCCAGGCTTAACTTAAGAGGCGATGTGTAAAGTATTAGAGCAACACTTCAAACAGTAAACTGAAAACATCACACAAGAAGATTCCACACCTGGTTAGAAAAACAGAACTTAATTTATTAAATAAAACAAGACCAAAACAACAACATTTGAATAAGTAGAACTTGAGATATGATTTTTTAAAGAATAAACTGTACAATAGAGCTTAGAAGAAATACACGCTTATGTGGGTCATCTGGTCGCAGTGGACAGGATTTCAGACTGGCCACAATGGAGCATGGGCCAGATACAGGGACCCTGTGAGGCCCGCTGAGCAAAAGTACTTTAATCCTGGTTGCATCTACAGCTATGCGATACATCGGTTTTCCCTGCGCACTTGGGGTGATATGTTGATTTTATCCATGCAACCGCGGTGATATGTCGCTTCCAGGGGCGATGCGCGGGTTCCAAGATGCAGTGGTTCTGAAGGCGATGCTCTGGGTTTCTTTACACAGTAGAGGCGATGTGTCGATCTTCTTTGCGCAGTGGCGGTGATGCGTTGGTTCCAAAGTGGCGGTTCTGTAGGCGATGCACTGATTCCGAGTGCAATGCGCCGATCCTGTTCCAGCAACGGCTTTAATATATCGATTCTGCTCTCACAGTAGAGGATGCATTGATTCCGCTGGAGCAAAACACCTTAGGCCCCCTTCCAAGGGTCCAGGACTGGGGTTGAACCACTTGGCAGGGCAGACTCGCAGATGGCAGAGTCCAGGTGCAGGAGCAGGATGATTGGGAATCTGTTATGTCCCTGAGACTTCATCAGGAGGCCATTCAGCTAGCCCTTGGAGTCAATCTGGGTTCTGGGTTGGAGAGTTGCAGGTCCAGTCCTTCTCACTCCCAGGCAAGAGGGCAGCAGGCAGCAGGTCAGCACTGCAAAGCAGGAGTCCAGCAGAGTTGCATTCCAGCAGAGTGGCAGTCCTTGTAGCAGCACAGCAGTCATTCTTCCTGGCAGAGCATCCACAGTTCCAGAAGTTTACTGAAGTGGTATCGTCTGAGGTCCAGAATGTATACCCAGTTGGGCCTCTGAGGTAGGGGAGACTTCAAAGAGATCTCTTTGAAGTGCAGAGAGACCCTGTCTTTCCTGCCCTGGCTTCAGACTTACTAAAGGGGGGTATGCAGCCCTTTGTGTGGGGACAGGACACAACCTATTGAGGTGAAAGTGCGAGGCTGTTTCCAGCTCCTCCCTCCCATCCTGCCCAGGATGGCCCATCAGGATGTGAATGGCCCATCAAGTCACACATAAGCTCCCTTTGTGTGTGGCTGTCTAGAGGATATGTACAAAGCCCAACTGTCACCCACCCCAGACCTGTGCTCAGAGACAGGCAGCAGGCATCAAATGGCTAAAATAAGAAAGTGGCAACTTTCTAAAAGTGGCATTTTCAGAATTACATTTTAAAATCTGACTTCACCATAAGTTGTAATTTTAAATTTTGATTCTAGAGACACCACAGTTGGGGATCCAATCTCTTCCCATTTGGAAATTACTCTTATAAAATGTAATAAAGTATTCCCAATGTTGTCCTATGGGAGAGATAGGCCATTCAGCAGTGAAAACAAATGTAAATATGTTTCACTACCAGGACATGTAATACTTAAAAGTACATGTCCTACATTTTTAATACACTGGACCATGCCCTTGGGCTGTCCATGGACTACCTTAGTGGTGACTTATATGTATTAAAAAACAAGGTTTGGGCCTTTCAAGAGGGTTAACTTGCCAGGTCGACATGGCAGTTTACAACTGCACACACAGGCTCTGCAGGCCCGAGACATGTTTAAAGGGCTACTTATGTGGGTGGCACAATCAGTGCTGCAGGCCCACTAGTAGTATCCAATTTACAGGCCCTGGGCACATATAGTGCACTTTACTAGGGACTTATAAGTAAATGTAATATGCCAAATGTGGATAACCCAATCCCACCATATTTTAAGCAATAGTAAAATTCAAAGAGGCATAAAGCCAACAAAAACGACTTCAGCAAAATGGGAGGAGACGAAAGGGCCCTTTCCACCAGTCAGCATTTATCTTGTGCTCTTGTTGCCGCAGTGACTGCTTGTGTGAGGTCAAGGCAATCAGAGAAGACACGATTGCTGAGGGACAGGCAAGGGAGCTCCGTTGCACAGCTGGAAAAATAAATAGCATTTAAAGCAAAAAAAATACTGGACTTGGTAAACATACACCACACCATCCCTATAAATTCTGCTATCTCCTGCATCACATCCTGGACTCTCAAGCCCTTTATCAGATTGCTGTTGAAGGCTCACAGGAAGTGAGAGAGGCTAATAAGTACTGGGACTAGGAAGGAAGAACTGGAGTAATGAAGATTACTGGTAAGTGATCTAGGCATTACCTCCTTATCTCCTTTATTGTTCCATTCTTTACCAGACTGAGGATTTACACAAGCAGTATCTCTTCATCATGGTCTGATAAATACAAACCCAACACGAACATAGGACCAATTTAAAGAACAACAATGGGAACAGAGAATCTTCTTACAAGGTAGATGCCTTAGACAGTTTCTCCTTACCACAGCATGACTCCACTTCACAGGCTAAATTCAACCAGTAATGAGATATAAATGTAGAAGGGACAGCCAAGTGGCAGCTTTCCATATGTCCACAATAGAAACACTTTCTCATTCTGTCAAATAGGCAGCCTTATCCTTGGTGAGATGAGCTTAAACTGACCATGTGGGATCTATGCCACATGTTGAATAAGCTAATTAAATATCTGTTTTTATCCACCTACTAAGCTGAACTTCTGAAGACTTACAACCTCTTTTAGCTAGTCCAAAATGTATAAATCAACTATCACTCTGCTAATAAATGAATGAATGAATGAATGAAAAGTGCACTTACCTGCCCAAACCTGGTGTATAGGTGTTAGAGGGCAAAGAGCACAAGACACTCACAGTCATAGAGACACCATTTAGTCTGAGAAGAGCTAGGTTTTGAGATGTTTGCAGAAGTAGTTTACTGAGGGAGCAAGGCAGAGGTCAGAGGGGGGAGTATGTTCTGGAGCTTTGTGGCAAGGACCCTCAGGGAGTGTCCCCCACATCTAACTTGAATACAGCATGACATGGAGACTGAGTTAGTCAAAAAGGAGCATAAAGGGCGCAAAGGGAAGTGTGGCTTAATCAAGCTGTAAAGCTAATATCAGTCTTGCCTTATAGATCCTCAATAGGGCTTTAAATTGGATTCTTTTGTAAACTGAGAGCCAGTGGAGCTCTCTGAGATGAGAGGAAATGGGCTTGCAATGAGCAATATTAACAATGAGGCAGGCAGACACATTTTGTACCAACTGGAGCCTCCTGATCAAGTATTTGTGAATCCCCAGGTAGAGCGAGTTAGTGTAGTCCATCCTGACCGTAATGAGAACAAATCTCCTTTTGTGTAGAGATTGTTTTCTGATGGAACAAAGAACAGTAAAGCAGCAAGAAGACACTGCAGAACTTTGAGAGCTGAATGAAAGGTCTTGATAAAATGTCACTCCAAAATTTCTTACTGACTCAACAGGGAAAGGCAAGGAATCAAATTCCCCGACCCACATGGATTGTGACCAGATGGATTGAGAATTGCCAAAAATACATATTTTGTTGTTATCTGCATTGAGTTATTGGCAGCTCTCCTTCATCCAGTTGAATAAAGAACTAAGATAAGATTCAAAAGGGTCTTGAGTCAGCGAACCATTATCTGACATGGTAACAGCATGCTGAGATTTAATAATACAATAAGCAGTGCACCACATTCAATGTTTTTTCATAAAAGAAAGTCCCATTCATATTCCAAAAGTGTTTCAGTTCTTCCTTTTTTTTGCTTGTTAGTGACAGAAATCCAAACAATGCAGCAGAGACAGCTAACGCGTTTCGTCCACTTAAGTGTACTTCCTCTGGACATATGTAGAATCTAATGTCTAGACATGTTAAACCAAAAGGTCATTCAACATCCATCCACCTTCATGCAGAATCTCTCGCATGCATGGGCAGTAGTCATATCCCGTCCAGAACTTAAAATCCCATAAGTTTCAGGCCAATCAGCCACATGGTTGACATCTTGATAAGCACGAGTCACTGCACCTTAACCTTCCTCACATCGCATGCATAGCAGTTATGGGAAGAGCAAGCTCAGTGCTGTCAGCATATATTGAAAAAGGGAGGGCTGAAAGAAGAGCCCTAAGGTTCTCCATGTTCTAATACCCCTGAGGAGGACGAGAAAGGAGAAAGAAAGACTGATAGAGAACAGTAGGAAAGAAGAGCCAATTGGAGACAAAGCTGTAGAAAATCCCGTTGGTGTGTCATTGTAGCAGAACAACACGAGACACAGTGTTGAGCGCTGCCGAAAAGTCTAATAATACCAAGGCCGTAGCACTGCCATAGTCAAGTATAGAGCTGATATGCTCTGAAACAGCTAAAAGGGCTGATTCAGTGTTGTGATAGGCTCTTACCTAATTGTTTATAACTGGGTTTCATGAACAAGTAGGTTAGATTCAAGGCATTTGTATAATTGAGTGCTGAACAGTTTCACGACCATCTTGGAAGCAGTAGACAATAGTTAGATGGGACTGTAGTTGGTTAAAATGAAGAAGTCAGTTGATAGTGTTTTTAGCAACAGGGCTACCTGTCATGCTTCCAGGACAGTGGTAGAGATAGCGTGATGAGAGAAATACTGAAAGCTCTGTTAGAATAGGACTGATGGCAACAACTGCCAGCTGTAAAATATAAGGGGTGAGGGATTCACCTTCACACCTTAGTTTCTAAAATCCTCTTCAGCAAATAAATCATCAAAGCCCTTATATCCAGAAGATAAATCAATGATTCTGAATTTGAAGAGGAACTGGCACATAAGAAAGGAAAAAAAAATCCTGTTCTTCATGAAACACCAAATTAATTCTGGAAGGATATGAGGACCCAAAATTAGAATAATCCTGTTCTCTTAAATCTCTAGTTATAGTTTGTAGCAAAGCAAAGAACCAAACTCACTAATTTTTCTAAATATGGTTATTGCCACTATAGAGAACAAAAAGCGTAGAAACAGAGCCTCAAAAGGAGAGCTCTGCAAAAAGAACAGAACTTTGGGAAAATCTGTAGAAGGAAAAATACTCTTTGATCTCAACAAATTAAACTCCTTAACGTTTAGGGGTAAAGGTTCAGATGAACGAACATTGCATTTGCTAAAAGTGGTCACAAATTGCATGCAGACTTTTAGCAAATCCAGTGTTATTTTGTGAACTGGTCAATGCACTGATAGGTCGGGTCGCAAAATACTTAATCGTAGTGGGTTGCAATTCAACCAAACTCATGCATATTATTGAGGTAGGTCGCAAACTGTGACCCACTACAATTTGCTACCGTCACAGTGATTGTGGCCTGCTGGGGTCTGCAGACCATCATGTCTGTGATTGCTTTTAAATAAAGCAGTCTGTTTTTCTTTTTTTTTTTATGCAGCCCGTTTTCTTTAAGGAAAGTGGGATGCATTAAAAAAATTAAAAGTTTTAGAAACTTTTCTAAAGCCTAGGCAGAGGTACCTTTAGGAAGCTGGTAAAATATTAATGATTTCGCACCAGATTTTAGTTTAAAAACATGAATACATCCCATTGTGAATCGCTATTTGGAAGGTATGTCCTAAACACCCCGCCCTTCCAAACAACCATTCGGTATGAACATGAAAACCCAAATTGCAATTTGGTAACATGGTACTGTATCTTAATTTGGATTTTGTACATACCAAAAGGCCATTTTAAAGTAAAAAAGTCTCAGATTTTGTGAATCAGACCTTTGAGAATGCAAAATTCCTTCGTACATCTGGCCTGAAGTTCTCTACTTACAAAAAATCACCACAAGGGTTCTAAAGTCCTTTATTGCACACCATTGCAGTCTTAAGGTGGTCACTGAAAGGTTCGTGTTGAAAGCATCCTGTAGAAACTGCAGACTACTTTTAGGTAGACAATATATAGGGGAAAAATCCTTTCTGCACCCTATCTGTTAAAAGAGGACCAGTGCTAGTTATAAGCATTCTTCAAGAATTTTGCCTAGTGGCTTGAACAGATAGGGAAGCTAAACGAAAAATACCCTTATTGAGGAGACCTCACTGCTCAACCTCCAAATCCAAACAGATTTATATATTGGTATGTGGCTGGAGAAAGTGAAGAATGGACTAAAGAAGGAGGTTAGAGAAGGTAAGAATTCACTCCTTCTCCACCATGAGACACTGGACCATAGGAAACCATGGGGCCATATGTATGAAGCCAAATTGCGATCGCAAATGCTGAAATTCGCAGAATTTCAGCGTTTGCGATCGCAATTTAGGCAGTGTGCAATGTAGCACACAAAAACCCACTCGCAAAATAAGGAATCGCAAAATTTGCGATTCCCTATTTTGCAAATGCATTTAAAGAATCCCAAACTGCGATTCCTTAAATTAATTGTAGGAAGCACCCAAGTTGTGCGATTTTGGCTTAAGGAATCGCAAATTGCCACCAACTTTAGGTTGGTGGTAATTTGCGATTTCTTTGAAAAATGCACTTTTTTGCATTCTCATGTATGTGCTCCACAAGTGCACACATGCTTATTTCAGGGGTGCAACAGGTTGTCCTATTGACACCCTTGCAACCTTGAAATTGCATTCTCAATTTGCGATTCTCTAATTGGGAATCGCAAATTGAGAATGTCTTCCCATTCATTCCTATGGGCCTTCTAGCCCATAGGAATGAATGGAAAGTATTCCTTATTTGCGAATCTCAATTTGCGATTCGCAAATAAGGAATAAGTAGGAATATGTAGGATTCGCAAAATATTTAGCAAATCCTACATATATTGCATTTTGCGATTCTCTAATTGCAATTCCCTAAAAATCGCAATTTGAGAATCGCAAAACGTGTTTTTGATACATATGGCCCCATGTCTTTCTCGGTCAATGACGAAGAATCATGATTGCTTCTACTTGTTCCATCTGCACCTTTGTTAGTGCCCAGGGGGTGAGAGAAATCTGGGAAAAGGCATAAAAAAGAACTTTTGGCCAGATGCTCAAAAGAGCGTCCATCTCTTCAATTCAGGACCTTGAAACCTCAAGGAAAATAAGAGCAGCTGAATATTGGATCTTTCTGCCAAAAGGTCTATTTCTGGAAGACCCCGCCTGCAACAAATCTCTGAAAAAACTAAGGGGTTGAGGACAGAAATCTGCAAGCAGGGTAAAGCCCAACTCAGATGTTCTGCCAAGACATTGTGGACCCCTGGAAATAAATGCACTGCCTTGAGTCAACTTAGATTCCACTGGCAGATCTTGTGAGTTACCTGATTCAGACTGCGAGATCTTGTGCCAAATTGCTGGTTTAACTAGGCCTTCACTGCCCTATTGTCTATACAGACTGCAAACACATTTCCCTTAAACTCAGCTGAGAACACATGAAATACTTTCCATACAGCCAGTGTTCATTTCAGTTGTAGGACTGAAGATTTTCCTGATGAGACCACAAATACCCAGTCTGAATGATCCCCTAGTACAGTCCCCCAAAACATTCTGCTAACATCAGTAGTCAGAACAATTGGATCCATCATAGAAAACAAAATCACTTGCTCCAGAGTCAAGGGAATTAACTAACATGCCAACTGATCCTGAATGCATCAGAGCAGTTTCCCTTCTGTTCCAGACCCAACTCGATGGCAAAGTATGAAAACAGGAGAACGGAAGTGAAGGAGAATGTAACCGAAATAATTGGCACCACCAGATGGAAGGAGATGCTCGGTTGCATTCGTCATCAATTTTGGGTTCTGTGAGAAGGTGTGGTCAGACCCATTGACAAAAGGAGCGCGGTTTGACTCGGCCCCACTTAAAAGGTGGCATACAGAGATTGCAGTGCTGCACAGTTCCCCTCGCTGCCTCTAGGAGGTCTCCCCTGCTGACGCTGGTGTGCTGCTGATGCTGCTACCTTCCTCCCCAGCCCACCGCTGCCCGCCGCTTTCGCCTCACTGAGGTCACATTACTCGGTCTTGCATCATCTGTGCCAGTCTAGTTTGTCTCCTGTCAATTGTGTATTATGTTTTAGTCTAATTGTGCCCATTTTGCTGTTTGTTTTACCTTGCCAGATTAACCTTTTTTTCTTCCTGTTTAGTTAGCCCGTGTTTTACCTGCAGTAAGTGCTTGCGAGCTGGCCTGCCTCGCTGCTTGTTTCCTGCTGTTTCCTCCTCTCCTGCCTCCCGCCACCCAGCGCCCCTCCATCCCCCAGGACCTACTTAATGGAGGCCAGAACATGACCCCATTTGAGCAGGTGCTTGTGCCAACTCCCCTCACTGCCCCTAGCAGGTCTCTCCTGCTGACACTGGTATGCTGCTGATGCTGCCACCTGGCTCCCCAGCCCTCCGCCACCCACCGCTCCTGCCTCACTGAGGTCATGTCACTTGGTCTTGCGTCATCTGTGCTAGTCTAGTTTGTCTCCTGTCAATTGTGCATTATCCTGTCCTCCATCCACTCCAGCCTCACCCAACTGGTCACCGACCCCACACACAGCGCAGGACACATGCTGGACCTAATCTTCAAATCCAGCGACAGAGTCAAGTACACCCATGTCACCGAACTCACCTGGACCGACCACGCCATCATCCACTTCACCATCACAGGTTCCCTGGGCACCGCCACCAAGCCCCCGAGCCTCTCTCGCCACAGCTGAAACAAAGTGACTGAGACCCAACAGTGGTGGCGGCTCCTCTAGTGAAAACATGGAAAATAAAATGATAATAAAGCAGCTTATTATCATTATCATCATCATCATCATCATTAATGTTTATGTCGGGTGAACACCCATAAAGCATATCATACAAACACATAAAAACATTTTAAAAACATAAATTACACCACATCATAAAAATAGATTTCCATCAGTTCTTACTCCAAGTAAAATATTACAAAGATAAAATCAGGTACATTCAACTTAATATCATTTTATTTTCCTCACTGAGTCGACTCTACAGCAGAGTGGGGCCATCCTAATGGACAGCAGCAGCAGGGAGGAGGAGTGGTGCAAGTGCGCTTGTTGGTTTGGCTTGCCGTCTTAGAACAGCAAAACCAGCATGGGCACTTAGATCTCTCCACCCTGGCTGTGCTGCACAATTGGGTGAAGAACAGACTCAGGCTCCCAGGGCCTAACTGAGCATCAAACCAGACCACCCGAACCAATCCCGGTGCTTCTCTCATGCTGAGTATTACCAGCATGAGAGCAACGTCTGGATTGGTTTAGTGACTCTGGGAGCCTCTGTATGAAGATGCCGGGATTCAGGGGAACAGAAGAGCACCAAAGCGGCAGCCGGCAGGTAAGTGCTATTTCTTTTTCCTTTGTTTTCTCCCCTGTGCTGCCCCTCACTTTTATTTCACAGCAGCCACCACTGCCCTGTAGATGGAGGCATTCAACACCATCCAGCCCAATGCCACATCAAACCTGGAACAGGCCGTCCAGAAATTCTCTGACTGGATCGCCAAATGTGCCGACATAGTCGCCCCTATGAAAGCCCGCCAAAACCAACAAATCCTCGGGACAAGCCAACTGGTATACACCAGAACTCAGAACCATCAAGTGCAACTGCAAACGAGTGGAAAAACAATGGCGCACCACCAAAGACCCCACCGGCTCAACTGCCTTCAAATCAGCCCTCAACAAGTACGACCAATGCATCAAGGACACAAAAAGAGTCACCCTCACAGATCGCATCAAAACAAGCGCCAACTGCACAGAGGAACTCTTCAACATCGTCAGAGAGTTTTCCTGCGCGTCAGCCACTGAGAACACTGATCGCCATTCCCAAGAACTCTGCAACACCCTGTCAGACTACTTCCACAGCAAGATACCACCTTCTACCACAACTTTGATCCCAACCCACCGACTTCGACTTCAACAAACTCTGCCCACCCTCAGACACCAGCCACTCAATCAACACATGAAATCCCCTCACCACACAGATCACCACAGCCACCGTGTCCTCCATCCACTGCGTTTTACCCACGGACTAGTGCCCCCACCATTTCTTCAACCTTGGCACCAAAGGAATCAGTACAGAACTCACCAACATTCTCAATGCCTCCATCACCACAGCAGCCTTCCCCGACAGATGGAAACACGCTGAGGTCAGACCCCTCCTGAAGAAACCTTCCACCGACCCCAGTGAACTAAAAAATTACCTCCCCATCTTGCTGCTTCCGTTCCCCACCAAAGCCCTCGAGAAGGCCATCAACCACCAGCTCACCTAACACCTAGAAAAAAACAACCTGCTCGATGCATCCCAATCTGGCTTCCGCTCCAACCACAGCACGAGACTGCCCTGATCACTGCCACCGACAACATCAGATCCCTCCTCAACCGGAGTGAAACAGCAGCCCTGATTCTCCTCGACCTCTCAGCGGCATTCAAAACCATATCCCACCACACCCTCATCAACAGATTCAACCGCATCGGCTTCCAGGGGGACGTCCTCAAATGGATCACATCCTTCCACACAGAACGAACTCAGAGAATCCACCTGCCATCCTTCACCTCAGAACCCAAGAGCATCACCTGCGGCATACCCCAAGGATCGTCCCTCAGCCCACTCTGTTCAACTCCTACATGGCACCCCTCACCGACAATGTCAGAACCCACAGGCTTAACATCATATTCTACGCAGATGACACCCAACTCATCCTCTCACTCACTGAAGACCCCTCCACCACTAGAACAAACTTCCTCAATGCCATAACTAGTGTCACGGAATGGATGAGGACCAACAGCCTGAAGCTCAACACCGACAAGACAGAAGCGCTGAAAAATCTCCTGATGGATCACTGTCAACACCAGAAGGACCATCACCCAGGCTCTCATCACCAGACAATGGAAACACGCTCTACTCCGGTATTACCACCCAACTCCTCAAGACACTCCAGACCATATAGAACACAGCAGTCAGACTGATCCTCAACCTCCCAAAACAGACCCGCATCACCCCCCACCTCAGGAACCTCCATTGGCTCCCCGTCCAGAAGAGATGCCAGTTCAAGCTACTGACACATGCCTACAAAGCATACATATCCTGACCAGGAACATCTAAAGCATATGAGAAATGGGTAATTGACTAAGACAAGTTGTCAATTTCTTAGCCACAGTCAATTTCATAATTTTGCTATGTAAAAGTTTGGCTGGCATACTGCTAGGCAGATTCACTTAACTTGGGATCTAGAAATGTACTAATGAGAAGTGCATATTAATATGCAGGTCTTGTTTACTGTTGCTCAAAGGCATTTGCCGTATTGTGTTAACATCATGAAAGCGGCAGCCTCTCTCATTAACAAGAGCACTGCCATTGCTTTACATGTTCATGCATTTAATATTCTTCCTTAAAGGAGTCTCAGAAACATATGTGATCCGTCGAGAAATTTGGATGGAAATGCAGTGCACATCTATGCTCTTCTGTTTGCTTAAACACACTCATTATTGTGGAAGGAGCTTTCAGAGATGCTGCTGACACTTTCTCTACACTGTGCTTATGCTGCAGGCTGCACTTTGCCTTTGGGACGACCAGAGCTGTTTCCTTTGCAAGGGAGGAGCCAGATAAATAAAGTACCTCCACTCTGAACAATATCCTGAATGGCACTGAGTGACTGAGCAAAGCCGGCTAGCCCAGTACACATTAATAAGTCTAAGGGACTATGCTCCCCTTGATGACATTTTCATACCAATGTGGCCAAATAATGCATTTCACTGTTTAATTTGCAAATAATATGGTACAGGTTTTCCACAATGATTCATGAAATAACCAAAACCATCATGGGCTACCTACTGAACCTGAACTTCCTAGAAAGGTCTCTCCTTCCCAAGAAGGTGGGGCCACACTGTGAATTTTGCAACCCAATTATCAATTTAATGGTTTGGGTCAGTGGCGTAACCATAGCCCCCTGCAGCCCCCAGAGTGCGGGGGCCCCGTGCGCCAGGGGGTCTCCTCTGGCACTGTGCATGGGGCCCTGGCTAGAGAGCTCCTGACTGGGTCCGGAGCGTGGGGGGCCCCTTCATGTGCTTTGCAGGGGGCCCCCCTCAATTTTCATTACACAACTGGTTTAGGTGCTATCTCTCAGATAGTCCACGTAATAGACAGTGGCAGCTGAAACACACAAAAAGTAGTGAGGCAGATGGAGGGGCCAGGTTGGGAGTGGGAGTGTGGAAAATGTAGCACCCATTTTCTGTGCCCCAGACAGTGTTGTCCTCAAGAGTAGATGAGGCGATGTGTCACTAAGATAAGAGTCAAAACAGAATTACAAAACAGTAAATGAATAAGGACTGACTCAAAAATGCTTGCGATCAGAATATTAGCAAAACAATGGGGGTTTATTAAAATATTGAAGTACAATGCAGAAGGTAAAAACTTAGGGCCCGATTACGATGGCGGACGGACCGTCCACCATTGTTTCCCATTTGGGACCGCCGGCCTACAAGGTGGCGGTCCCACAGGGCTAATTATGATGTGACCGCCACCATGGCGGTTGCATTGCCCATGTTTTGTATTGCGGTGGGTGCTGTACTCTGCAGCACCCGCAACAATACAAAACAGACACCCCACGTACATCCCTGCACTACCATAGGTGCCCCCCAGTCCTGTGTCTGTGGGCCAGGGGGTAAGGGGGCCCGCTAGGGGCCCCCAATATCCCTTTCCGCCAGCCTTTTCATGGCGGGTTCACCGCCATGAAAGGGCCGGAGGAAAGGAACATTGTAATGCCTACGGCGGTGCCTGGTAGGCACCGCCACCATTGTAGGAATTACTCTGCTTCCGATGGACCGACGGGCTTCTTGAGCCCGTTGGATCTGTGGCGGTCGGCCTTTCCGACCGCCACACAGCCTCCCGCCATCCAAATGTGGCGGGCGGTGAAGCTGTTGAAAATGGCGGGGAGACCTCTACCAACAGGCTGTCGGTGGCGGTCTCCCCGCCATTGTAATCAGGCCCATAGTTAGTTTCAGTAAATCAGTCCTAGGCTCCAAACTAAATTGCCTTGAAGGCTCTTAGCATTTAAATAGATGCAGCAATGAGCAAAACCTGAAAGATATTCTAAGTCCAAAATGTGGAACCACTTAATAAAAGAAAATCAGGGAGCATCCCTAGAAGCTCAGAAAAGTATCACACAAAGCCCCAAATTCAGTGCTTTTTATGGGAAATTTTACCATAGAAACCAATGGACAGCGCACACTCAGCATAGCATGAGCAAATGTATGAATACAACAGCAAATCACAGTACTACATTATTAGAGGTCACATAAGACTACCATTTTACCACTGTCCCACTAAATGAATAACAATTGGTACCTTTAATCTAATGTCATCAGAAACAGCTGCCCACATCTGGTTAAACAAACAATGGAGAGTCTCGGAGTGAATAGCCCACAGTGAACAAACAGGAAGGGTCTTGAAAAGTGTCTAAAATCTCTCTGCAGAGCTCTTCGAGCAGAATGTCCACACAAGTAATGATGGGCGTTTTACTGCATGCTGTGTCAGTGACAAAATGTAAAAACAAGAGGAATATTATGAAGCAGTCATATTAAAGACATTATGGAGACAGGGCCTATTTGAGGCCTAGTTAGCACAGGCCAGGAAAACACAGTTCTGTACATCACAACAGTATTGTTTCAGTTGCAAAATAGCTCATGTTAATAGGCAATTTAGAAAATAAATTCATCAATTGGCTTAAAAACACAGATTTTACAGGCACTTCTGAGTCGGCCCTCACAAAATGTTTCCAATACGTCTGTGGTGTGGCAGACAAGTCTCATCCTCCGAAAATTTGCTAAAAAGTTGTGCCGGTGTTAAAATAATGTGACCTATAATTTAACATCACTTTCTATATGTTTATGATGAGATTCATACAATTTTTTTAATTTTCTTAATTCCTATCTTCTTTCATACCCTCCCTGCGCCTTCCAAGTAATTTTTCAGCCATATGTTATCAAGAAGAATCTACTTGTAAGTGAATGTGGTAAAATGAAAATGTGTGCCAAAGCTGTAGACAGAATCACTGTCCCTAAGGGTAGACACATCTCACAGGCTCAACAACCAGGGACATTACTGTTACATGTTCATACAGCGTGCACATCATTAAGGTCACGCTAATCTTTCAGCAGTGCTGTTAAGGGAAAGTGCTCTACATGAATCATTAAATATTATATATAGCAGCAAGTGACCTCTGGTACCAAAAAATTAGCATCACCAATTTGTGTCCCCAACTCCGCTTGAACTGGCACTCTGACATCTGTTCTAAGTATGTAATGGAATTGCAATCATTTTGAGCATAAACATGAACTGGACATTTCATGAATAAAGAAAGATTTCTTCACACAGACAGGATTCTTTGGCTAAATACATTCTATTCTCCCAAATACAAACTTCTACATTTGCAACAATAACTTCTTTTACCAATTAATCATATGCTTTTCATTATTTTTTTTAATGAGTTTGGTTACCCAAATACCAACATATCGTTTTCAAGTGCTCCCAATTTTCTGCTGGTCAACAAGGGCGCAATCTGCCTCAGAGCCCCATGTATCACAATCACATGGTAGCATACCCAACATTTGATAGTGGTAGACAGAACGCCCACCTTGTGCCAGGATAACCAACAGAAGTCATGAGCGGCACAATTGCCCAGGGATTTCCATTGCTATGCCAGGAATATCCAACATAATACCAAGGGGGGTGACAGCATGCTAAGGAGAGGAACCTTGTTATGCCAGGGTTGGCCATCATGTTGCCTAGGATGGTCACAATTTTCCAATGAGGGCCACGTCATGTCTTGGCCACCATATTGACTAGAAAGCCCATAACGTGCTATGATGAGCTATTTTATACCAGTGCCACATATTCCCAAAATTACCACCATATATGTAGAAGGTGTACCTTGTGTTAGAGTATACATAATGACTAAAATGACCACCATATGGCATAAAGGCCAACTTTAATGGTAAGAGTCAACATAATGTCTAACATTTTCCCTTAATGCCCACCTCAGTCTCTATATGTATCAAGGTCACCTCAATGTCCACCTCACTCACATTTGAATATTTCTGTTTTTTAGTTTTGCCCACCACCGTTCCCCCAGCTTTTTTGCCTGAATCTTTACTGCTCTCTCTTACCTCTATCTCTGTTTCTATCTTATTACCCCAAGGTACCGTTCTTATCCCATTGCATACCCTTTACATGCTCTTCAATACATTCATATTTTAGTGTTTTCCATTTAGTTATTCTTCCTATGTCCCTTCTCTACTGTTTCCACCCTCTCTCACTTCACCTCCCCACCCCTCCCAATTGCCTCAGTCTGCTCTTGGCGTCTTTTACTGCCTTAATGTTCACCTTGATCACTTTTTGTGTTCTGCCCACTTCATTTTATTATATTCACCTTCCTTCTTTGTCCTTGCTTTTTCCTCAACGTTTTCTCTTTCCCAATTCTTTCCTTCATTTCTCTGATTCTTTTTTCTCCTCCTTTTACTCGTTCTCCCACTCTTCTTTCTCTTCATTTTTTTCCATTTCTGTTTTTCTTTTCTCATTCTTCTTTTCCCTGCTCATTCTTTAATCTGCAACTTTCTTACCAAATTATCGAGTTTCTCATTCTCTATTTAGTAAAATACACTCTTTCTCTTCACACTTTCTTTATCATCTTGTCTTTTCCCTGTTTTTCTTTGTCTATTTCACTTATTTCCACCTCAAATGCACCTTATGTCTTCCTCTTCTACTTTCCACGTTGATTGTCTCTTCTGGATTTCATCTTCTACTTTCTTTCCTTCTAGTGTCCCACATATTAATTATTTTTTGCTCTCTTTTTCTTTTCTTTCACTTTCCTTTCCACATTTCTTCTATTTAGCCCTTCTGTATTTTGTTCTGACTTCCTTACATTCTTTCCATCTCCTTCCTTCTTTCTATATTATTACTTCTATTATTTTATTGCATGTTTTCATCTGTGATTCTATCTTGGTCATCATACTGTGCTATTCTTTACTTTTTCATCTTTACTTCTTTCTTTTATCTTTTCTTTCCTGTTTTCTTTTATAATCTTTCATTCTTTATTATATTCTATCTTTCTTTCATTCTTTCCACTTCAGCCATGCATCCTTTCTTCTTGCCTTTCATGTTTCCTTTTATCTTTATCCCTTTGCCCCTTTCTTTCATCCTTTCTTATTTTCTTTGATCTCTCTTTCTGCTTATAGTTTCTTTACTTCTTTTACTCTTTGCTGATATGATCTTTTCTTTTATCTTTTACTTCTTTAATTTCTTTTATGCCTTCCATCCTTTTTAGGTTTCACCTGTACAGCACTTGCGCTGTGCTTGTCAAATCTCTTGTATTTAATATATCTTAAAAGGGGGATCTCATCGGTTCCCAGTGTCAATTTACTGTGTTCATTTACTTTTGTGTGGAACTTTTTTTTTTTAAACTTCCCATGGCTGCACGCATTTACGATACTTCTACTAAAGCTGTTCACACTGTTTAAGCCCTGTTCACTGTCAAGATAAGATCTCTTTCCACAGGTAAGGCAAACTGCTTCTAACAGTATGCTGGAATGCTTGCTGTTCATTACTTAGTTCTGAAAAGCAGATGCTTTAACCTTAGAACGTTTGCAGCATTTCCTATTCATGCCTCAGTACCTTCCTTTGCACTTTGTAGGCATTATTGGATTGATTTTTTCAACTTAATCTATTAGGTCATTATGATAAAATTCTAAATGTTGTAATAAACATTGCGTATTAAAAATAAAGTTAATATACAAGATCTATGCTATATTTTGCTACTAAATAGGCAGTCACAAGTGCAGTTACCTTGCAGACAACAGGGTCATGATTTGAATGGTGCAGCAGGTGGAGTAGCACCGGGCCCAAAAGTTGTTAAACTCCACTAAACACCAAATATTGCTATGTTTTACTACTGAACAGGCAGTCACTATTGCAGTTACATTGCAGTTGAAAGGGACTTGATTTGAATGGTGCAGCAGTTGCAGTGACACTGGGGCCAAAAGCTCTAGGGACCCCACTAAACCCAGAATTATTGCTAAAATGTAAAACTAAACAGGCAGTCACAAGTGCAGTTACCGTGCAGACAACAGGGGCATGAATTGAATGGTAAAGCAGGTGCAGTAGCACCGGGCCCAAAAGTTGTCAGAACTCCTCTAAACACCTAATACTGCTATATTTTACAACTAAACAGGCAGTCACAAGTGCAGTAATCATACGAGTGCTAGTGTCATGTTTCATAGTGCAGCATGTGCAGTGGCACCAGGACCAAAAGCTCCAGGCACCCCAATAAACCCCGATTATTGCTATATTTTACAATAAAGAGACAGTCACAAGTGCAGTTATCTTTCAGGCACTAGGGTCATGATTTGAATGGTGCAGCAGGTGCAGTGGCACCGGGACAAAAAGTTGTCAGAACTCCTCTAAACACCTAATATTGCTATATTTTACTTCTAAACAGATAGTCACAATTGCTGTAGCCCAGGGCCCAACATTTGTCATAACTCCACTGAACACCAAATATTGCTATATTTTACTATATTTTACTACTAAACAGGCAGTCACAGGTGCAGTTATCTTGCAGACAACAGGGTCATTATTTGAATGGTGCAGCAGTTGCAGTGGCACCGGGACCAGAAGCTCCAGGCACCCCACTAAACACCTAATATTGCTAAATTGTATTCCTAACAGGCAACCACAAGTGCAGTTACCTTGCAGACAACAGGGTCATGATTTGAATGGTGCAGCAGGTGCAGTAGCACAGTGCCCAAAAGTTGTCAGAACTCCTCTAAACGCATAATATTTCTATATTTGATGATTGAACAGACAGTCACAATTGCAGTTACCTTGCACTTAAAAGAGACTTGATTTGAATGGTGCAGCAGGTGCATTGGCATCAGGGCCATAAGCTCTAGGGAACCCAATAAATGCAGAATAGTGCTAAACTTTTCTACTAAACAGGCAGTCACAAGTGCTGTTACCTGGCAAGCAATAGGGCTGTGATTGAAATGGTGCAGCAGGTGCAGTGGCACTGGGGCCAAAATTTGTCATAACTCCTCTAAACAGCAAATATTGCTATATTTTATTACTAAACAGGCAGTCACAAGTGTAGTTATCTATCAGGCACCTATAGTGGCCCATGGTTTCAATGGTGCTACAGGTGCAGTTGCACCAGGGCCAAAAGTTGTCATAATTCCTTTAAACACCTAGGGGCTTATTATCAAGCCAGTTAACGCCGCGTTAGCGGCACTTTCCTGCCGCTAACGCAGTTTTTTTTTATTACCCTATTACCAAGATGTCGCTAACAAGCGTTAGCAACAGCTTTCCGGCGATAGCTATAGTTTTTACTATCGCCGTGCATGGCAGCGATAGTTTCCGCTAATGATATGCAAAGTAGGCGTTCCTTCTCAAAATTTCACGACAAAAGTCGCTAACACACCATCGCACTATTACCAATGATGTCCCGGACCCGTGAAGCGATAAAAAAAGTCCCGCTAAGGCCCCTTAGCTGCAGGAAAATAAGACCTGAAAAAAACAGGTCTAAAAATTGAAAAATGGTGATAAATGGAGGTATATAAGGGAGGCCAGCCCAGACCCACACCTGAAGACCCACAGACGCCATAGAGGTGCTAATCATTCAGTTCAGAGTCCCAGGAAGGCAACAACCACCACTGCCACTGCTACCCCCCCAGGACCACCACCAAGGAAGCGCCAAAGACGACAGCGGGCCCTGCGCAGACATCTCAGCCTCGCAGACCTGACGCCAGAGGATGTCATTGCCCACTACAGGCTCAAAAGGACATCCATCCAACACATCCTGAACCTGATAGCCCACAGGCTGACGCCACAAACACAGCGGAGAACCAACATCCCTCCGCAGACAAAGCTGCTGGCCGTGCTGCATATGTTGGCCTCTGGGACCTTTCAACCAACAACGGCCAGAGTTGGAGGAGTCTCACAGGCAGCCTTCTCAATCTTCCTCCCAACTGTCTTGGATGGCATACTCAGCCTGATACCCCAGCACCTTCACTTCCCCAACACTGTGCAGGAACAGATTGAGACCAAGCAAGGATTCTACGCCATAGCCGGATTCCCACAGGTGTTGGGCGCAATTGACTGCACACATGTCCTATTTGTGCCCCCTGCGGACAGTGCACACATATACCGCAACAGAAAGCACACCCATTCCATGAATGTGCAGGCAATAGTGGACCACCGGGGACTGTTCACCAATGTCATAGCCAAGTTCCCAGGGAGTGTGCATGATTCCTACATCTTCCGACAGTCCATCATAAACCAGCGCTTCCAGGATGGCACATATGGAAATGCAGTTCTTGTTGGTAAGTACTAACTGAACACACCACACGCCTCAACTCCACATTCATGCAACTCACAATTGTGAGAAATGTACATGTAACAATCACACATACAACATGTCAATCAACATGCCCACATACCAGACACAACAACACCAAGAACTGTGGGAACTGTGGCTAGATATGTAGACAAACCATCCTCAAATGCTTAGCCCCTGTGCCACCCATAAGCAAATGTGGTGAGAGGTGGGAACCATGTATGTGCGATGGAGGCACACGATCCATAATGAAAGTAGGAACACAAGGCCCAGTGTGTAGGTGTTGTGCTGGACAGTTGGGAGTAAGCTGACTGCAGACGTGCCCATGTTGGCATATAGTGTGTCTCTGTAGCCCAGCCTGATGGCAATGACTGTGTGGGTCACTGTTACACCCGACAATGGGGGGATCTATGTGAAGGTTGCATGGAGGATGCAGAGGCTGGCTAAGCAGCTGCAGGCCACTGCGTACACCTGTAGGTACATGGAGATGGAGGAGTCAAATATGGGGCCTAGGTACCTAGATTTGGGGTGGGGGCATCCGAAAGCGTTGGACCACCAGGTGATGCCACATGCTGATTGTACTGTTACGAGGATGATGACTCATGTTTCCCCTGCGTATAGCACGCCCCAGCTGTTGATCATCCATGTTGCAAATCACAGCAATCCTACCTGGAAGAGCAGTTTGGTGTGTGTGCGTATTGTTGATGTTGAATATGAGCATTCTGTACGTGTTGGTGGTGCAGTTTACTGGTATCCCAAAGCTTGCACCAGCTCCACTCCATGTGTCAGCAGCTGCATCTGCCAACTCTGAGGTTGGTGCTGACCGGGGTGGCATTCATTGCCTGCCGTATGTTGCAGTTGCATAGTGGGACAAGGGTGCATGCGCAGTTGGAGATACATGTTTGGAAAATGTGGACTTGCGCCATTGTTGACGACTGCAGTGTTGTGGTTGTTGCTGTCGATGGTGGTGTGTAGCATCTCATCGGTGACTGATCTACACCAACTTTGTGGGGGCTTGCATGTGGTCAACGGTGGTTTGGGGTACATCAACAAGGTGGTGCATGCGTAAGTGGTCAACACATGTGCGTTTAGTGGGGCCGAGGAACTGGACGTAGTCTACACATGCAAAGAAGCCGTCAAAGGTGTGCCCTGCCTTGTGGATCAGTGTGGTGAAGATCTGGGACAGTCTGATGTCAGCTAACATTTCCCTGAGTCAAATGTACCTTGAGTAGTCGTGGCATGTGAGTTGGAGGCTACACTCCCGAATGAGTACGTAGTCCACGGAGTGGACAGTGTTGCGTCTGATGATGCTGATGGTGTGGGTGAAGTGTTCCTGCCTGAAATGGGCCCTGCATGCGAGGGGGCTGATGACTGTTGATATGTGGCCGCTCGGGACAGGAAACAGCATGTGTTGTGCATTGGGGCAGGTCTGGCAGCAGCGACAGCAGCACAACTGAACGTGAACTGTGTCTGGTGTGGCCCATTGCCATTTCAACGTTCACATGGCATTGACTGTGAGGAGGGTGGATGAGTGCTATCGATAGATGGTAGAAGAGCCAGTCATGCAACTGCGCAGCGCACACAATTGATGAGGCTTGGGGAAGGGAGTATCAACAGTGAGGCAATTTAATTTGCAGTGATTCTTGTAATCAGTCCGAAGCAACACACGGCTAACATGAAATCCAACATAACACAAATGACACACCACCAAACCATCTACACCAACAACACAGCCTGCAGAACCAATAATGTAAACATCTCGCTATCACATGTTATAGGTGACCAAGGATATGCACTATGCCCGTGGATGATGACACCCCTCCGAAACCCCACCACCCAGGCCCAGAGGCAGTATAATGCGGCTCACAGACGCACCCGGTCCATTGTGGAGCGCACATTTGGTGTGCTAAAGTCACGTTTCTGTTGCCTGGACATCACAGGTGGCAGACTGCTGTACAGCCCTGAAATGGTCAACAAAATCATCCTTGCATGTTGTGTATTGCACAATATATGTGTGCGCACAAATGCTCCATGGATTCAAGTGCCTGCTGCACCGGACGACGACCAGGATGATGCTGAAGATGAGGCAGGTGGCGCACACCCCACAGTAAATGCAGCAGGAACTGCCCGAAGGGACCGAATAATAAACAATTTCTTCAACTGAGCACGTCACATTGTGACAGTCCCCCTCCAATGTATCTCATAGCAAAATGACCGCAATCACTGTGTGTGCCAATAAAAAAAAATCACACACATACCCTGTCTGCATGTTATTGTCCAGCATGGGTACATCACTCTGAAAAGGGTACGTTGCACAATATGTGCAATGAAAATAACAAAACTTCATCCATGCTGGGAATGTCTCCTCAGTACAGAGATGCTTTACAGTGTGTCAAATGTGCAAGACTAGAGTCTTCATGGTGCAAATTGGGCTACCCAATCCAAAATTGTTGCGTGTCCTTTGTGTAAATCAGTCAATATAGGTTGTCGTCTGTGAATAAATGCACAATTGTAGTCTGTTGACAGTGGTCAATAATTTATTGGAGTGTGTACGTTGTGTAAAACAATGAGACTGTGGGCGTGCAATGGGGTAAGAGATGAAACTTTGGGGGTGCAATGGGGTAAAATCTGAAAATAGGGCGTGCAATGGGGTAAAATCTGAAAATAGGGCGTGCAATGGGGTAAAATCTGAAAATAGGGCGTGCAATGGGGTAAAATCTGAAAATAGGGCGTGCAATGGGGTAAAATATGAAAATAGGGCGTGCAATGGGGTAAAATATGAAAATAGGGCGTGCAATGGGGTAAAATATGAAAATAGGGCGTGCAATGGGGTAAAATCTGAAAATAGGGCGTGCAATGGGGTAAAATATGAAAATAGGGCGTGCAATGGGGTAAAACTTGCCTTTCTGTGTGTCCTAAGCAATTAGCTTTGAAGCATCGACCACCTCCAACACGTATGTGGACCACTAACTTGACACAGCAGACGGACCATCAGCACCCCTGAGACAACAACCAGACCGCCATCTCCAAATGGACACCATGCATGGATGAAGACAACTCCTCCGCTAGGAAAGGCATCCACTCGGGGGCCCACACAGACCCCTGGCCCCCTCACATCTACCACAGAGCCACATCTGCCTCCGCACACGAACCACTACGCAACATCAACATCACCTTCAACACATGCACGTACACAGACAACTTGAAGCGTGCCGAAAGTCATGCCCCTACGCCTTGTGACCCCCACGGGTGAGTAGCACACTTAAAAATCCATGATTGATTGATGGTTCTCTTGTTAGGTATGCAATTATGGTGTGACCTGTGTTGAATGTTGCAAGTTAGGGTGTCATGTGTTGTGAAACATCATTTACATGGTGTCATTTGAGTGCCAACCAACCTCAACATGTTGTTACATGGCTCTGACATGAAATTTGCAGCAAGACTGTACATCAGTGCATTGATTCCCTCATAGCGTGCAGATCTGCCCTCTAACACGAAAAAGCGATATTTTCTCTTTTCAACCGCCCAATGTTAAAATACATCGCGCAACACTTTTTGCCATTAGAAAGTTTACTCATGTGACCATTTGCGTGCAGATTTTTGCCGCTTACTCAAAAACGGCCCGCAAAGAGACAGGAAGTGATGTCTGAATGCTTCCTGTCTACTGGAGTAGTGTTTTCCACTTTCACTTTCTCTTTTAAGCACATTGCTGGTGATTGTGGAGAGTGTTGGAGCTGTTTGGTGGTGTGTGCTGCAGTTTGGAGATTTTGAGAGTGTTGCTGTGTCCTGTGTCCTGTTGATAGTGTCTGTGAAGTGTTGTGTACTGATTTATTGTGTTTAACTGTCTCCTGTCCTCAGTTTTGTCGGGTGTCTGTCTTGGGGTAGTACACTAACATTGTTTTTGGGGATATTTTAGAGGGATTATTTTTTTTTCTCTGGCTGTGGGCTCACAGGTGTGCAGGGAGATGCCAGGTGTGGGCAGGGAGGGCAGGATGTCCGAGGGGGCATTGGGGGGCTTCCTGTGGCTCATAAAATTCCACCTGCCACTGATGTTGGAGAGGGGAGGCCGTATCCTGCAAGGATACAACGTGAGTGTGCGGAAGATTAGGTGGGAGCGTGTGCGGGTGCATATGCGCAGGTTCTTTGGAGTGGACCGTAACGTGCGCCAGTGGAAGCACCGCTGGCAGGACATGCTTGCACGAGAAGCTGACCTCCTTGACTACGTGGGAGTCATGACAGGCCTACAGGGTGGTAAGTACAAACTCCACATTTAATCTGGTGTACTGTAACGAATGAAAATTACGACGTGTGTGACACTGGTGTCAAAGTGAGAAATGGTTGCTGATTGAGGTGGGAGACGCAATGCGTTTGCGCATCTTGTTGGCACATCCGAAACACAACGCAGCATCACATTGACAAGCATATGTTGCAAGTCTGTGTCACCCACTGCGCTGGACCAACACTTGGCACTGTACTGCCATAGCTGGCACACCTGCGCAAAATGTGCGTGCAGGCAGAAGATTGTTTGGGTACGGCAGGGGTGACTGTACATGAACCAGCCATGGAATTGTCCATGTGAGCTGTGTGCTGGCCAAAAGGTAGAGTCAAAATGCTGTCCTCATGATTTGTGTTACGTTAGCTACGCTGCCCTGTGAACATAGTTGCTGTGTGACAAAGTATTGTATAGGTACAAATGGTCTAAGGAAAGTGGACATCCCCAGATTGTCATACACCACCTACCTCTGTGTGACTGCTTTGTGCAATCTGCAGCTACTCAATTGTACAAAGTGCATGTAGAACATCAGGATGCATGTAGTAATGTTGCCTTGTGGATGACTCACACTACGATCATGGGCATGTCAGCTAGCATTACAGTCTTGTCTGTCCAAAATCAGCTGTCACAGGTCTGGTGTGAATGGCAGTCAAAGTTGACCCAATCATGTAGTCAACATGAAACGCCACACTACAGTTACGTAGCATTTGCTGTCATGGTGATGATTGGTATGAGGAATACGACACATATGAATTGAAGTCTAATCCCAACACATATTTCTTTCCTTGTCTCACAGATGGACGACCGCCAATCACACAGGGGGACATTGACAGCTTCGAGGACCCACACGCCACTGGTGAGTTGGAACGTAATTGACTAGCATGTTGCGTTGGCATGGATGTCTGGGTCACATGATCACCGTTGCAGTATGTAGTATGGGTGCGTATCACGTCTACCTTGCCTACAGTGTGATGATGTATTGTGGAAGTCAGCAGTGTGCACTAATCGGGAAGTGACTCTGGACAAATGCATTGGTCTCACAGTTGTGACTTGGCCCATCCCCAGTCAGTGACACACATTGGAAGTGAGGTGCATATCATCAAGCCCATATCGCAAAGTCAACGTAACTGTCATCAAAGTTGTGTTGTCAATAGGGGCCTAGCATCATAATCTGAGCAGCGTTAATACATTCCACGTGTATTAATGCTTACTTGTCAATGAGGTACACTGTCACGCTGTGTTGAGTGTGAACGGGGCGTGCATTGGGGGTTGTGTTCGGCGTTCCACGGCAACACCCATTGTATCAGAGGCTGGCCCTGATGTCCAAGTGCGGCATTCATAGTTGGCAGCGCACAACTTACCAACAGTTACATCCCGGTTGTATTCTGGCCATATGAGCAGGGATGCTTCTTGATCATCATGTTTGCTTTGTACATGTGAGCTGCTTTGTGCAGCACACATGGGAATAGAGAATTGACATGGTGTGTATAAGTACAGCAAGGTGGCCCTTCCAGTACATACATTAACATGCCTCATTTTTCCCCAATGTATCTTTCCTGTGTGCTGCACTAAGCAACACACATGATAGTCACAACATGGTCCTCTAGGATGGAATCTGTGCATGAAGGGGCACCTTCATGTACAGACACCAAACTCACCTGCACACACACAACCTTGCACTCTGGTGCAAGGGTGCCTGTGTTGGCGCAGTCGTGATGAACCGCACACATGTGCTGGGGGACACACATGCCTGCACATGGGCATAGTACCTATCATGCAGCCCTGTGTCACTGGAGAGGATGAGGGTGGTGCTACACACAGGGGGTAATGCTTTCCTCCTCCGATTGCTTGTACATGTCACCCTCTGCCCGTGTATGTAATGGCCACAATCTTTTGGCACTGTCAGCCAAATTACTTAGTGACAGTGCATGTACCATGCCATGCACTGTCATGTCAGTCTCCCCAGCATGTAGTCACTGATCCATGCGTCAACATGTCGTTGTCCAGGTCACTTGCTGACTTCACATAGTTACGCTGTAGTGTATGCTCCCATGTTGAAGTGAACTTGTATTACAGATGTGTATGGAGGAAATTGAAATTGGCTAAGGGACTCTAATTTGCCTTTGTGTATGTTTTACAGACAACATGATGCCTGGCCAAATACATGCCTTCCAGGTGCGGAAGGACCGTTACCGCCATGTGAAGAAGGTTGCGAAGGGGAACAGCAATATGTCCAAGAGGTACCATGAGGAACGTAGGAAGGGCACATGGAAGGCGGTGCCTGAGCATGCCCAGGATGTCACACAGCCCCCCAGGCACCTCACGTGTCAGTGGTGTGTCCCAGCCGGTACAGGTGGCACATCCCCCTACGGCCCCCCCACCCTAAGGCACTGTCCCACCTGCAACTGGGGATCAAGTGGTCTCGTTCACATTGCGGGACAGGAGGCTGCTACAGGACATTGTGGTATCGCTGGCAGAGCTCAGGCGTGAATTGTCTGATGTCAACAGACGAGTGATGGACATCCACAAACACTTGGGACTGCCATGATGGGTGGACCTGTTGGACACCATCCCCCTCTTCTCCCTTCCCCCAATGTTTGAAATATTTTATTATGTAGTGTTAGGTTAGTTATTTATTTGTTAGGTAGTGTAGTTTTAGTGTAGATTTTAGTTAGTGTTAGCTTGTTAGGTAGATATAAGATTTTAATTAGTCATCCGTATTTGGGGATAAGTTTCCTTTTCCTTTGGGTGGGGGGTTGATGTGTTTTTTCTTCATAACATTTTTAAAAAAAATCTTACAAAAATATATATATTTGTGTAGGTTACATGTTTAGTTAGTTTATGTATAGCTTAGATGTCTTTGTCCTGTCTCGTGGTGTGCCTTAAGGGTGGAAGGGGGATTGATGTCTATGATGTGTTGTTGCATGTTTAGGATTAGTTAGGGTAGATAGTTTAGGTAAGTAAGATTGTTTTATAGTTAGTTTAGATTTTAGTAGTAGTTATAGTGATAAGTGTTAGTTTAGGTCACTTGCATATTTATACTGTTCTAATAAAAATTTGATACTTAGGATATCTGCTTGCACTTATGTCAGGGACGAGGTTGTGGAGTGTGGCTCTTTCCATTGTATGCAACTTTTCACATCAGTGGACTATCCATTGGAATTGCTAAGTCTGCTCATGACATGTAAGTTTGCAGGATGTATTGTGTCAGGATCCCTTAGATGGGAGCACACTGGACTTGCATTGATGACAGGGTGTCAATTTGGATTGACGCCCTGGTCTAGGGACAGTCGTCTGTGACGTTCTACATCTTCTGTGTGACTCACGGATTTGGACAGCACATTGTTGCACATTTTGGACATGACCTAGTGAGATGGCATGGCAAGTGAATACAGTTAGCTACTGTTATCCATCATGGAGATGGATGTATGCGCCAGGTTCCACGGATTCCGTCACACACCTGCATGTCAGATGCTCCTGCCACAGAGTCCATCTACATTGCACAGACCTAGCCACACTTGCTGCGTAGTGCCAGTGTGTCCGCTTCCTTTGCAAGATATGTTCCGGTTCATGTACGCTCACTCTCCAGACCATGCATGATTTGTTAGAAATCTGTGTGCATTGTGTACAGGACATGGAACATCAGTGTTCATGATTTACAAAAGTAATCTGTGAGTAAGTGATGACTTCACATTTTACGTTACTCACAAATGTAGTTTGGGAGTAGTGCATTTTGCTTTACAGAGTTGACATCTCCTAAATGCCTACCGTGACTCACTGGACTAGTCAAGTTTTGATTTTGTCACAGCTAATGGTAGAGGGGTGGCACACTGTCCTGCTGCAAACAAGGGGGAAATGTTGCATTGCTCCCTGTAGTGACAGTGTCATGGAGACTTGTCCCAGCTGTTACTTCTGCCATTGGCTCATGTTGATGACGCCCTTGAAATGTTGTTGGTGCATCTGACTATATGCTGAGGGCAGTGCCACACACATCCCTACACACATTGCCCGATACGCTCGCAGTGGTCACAGCATGGGAGGGGGCATATTTTAGGTTACATCGTTTGTCAACAGGGAGGGGCTGACTGAGGGCTTGCACTTTGGGGTGAGCCCCTATTTGCCAATCTACTTCACTGAGGCAGACATTGTGGTTCCGTATGTGTATGGTGGACATGTGCCCTTCCGTGTCTTCATCAATGTGATTATGCTGTCCAGTATTTTGGGATGTGACATGCAATGTGCACCATCACAACAGGCTTTATCCACCACGTAGTGTGTGAGTAGATATGCCAAGAGATATTTGTTTACAAGTGTTAAGGAGGACACAACCCATGGCCTGCAACAGACTAGGGCATTTTTGCACACATGCCTTTTCATGAGAGGACGTGGGGCTAGGTTGGTATATTGCTAGATGGTTGTTTTGGAGCAATGGGGGCAACGCTAGTTCACACATACACTGCCATCTCACTGCCTATCTGTATCAAGTAAAACTGGTACATTGTTCGTATTTCCCTTGGTGTACCTTCTGGGTGAATCAGTGTCCTAACACTTTTTACATACTTCTATACTTGATTGGTCAAGAACCACAGACATCTGTGTGAGTTAAACAATTTTATTGATATTCAGAGGATGAAGACTGGATCAGTGCTTGGCCATACATGCCCACATTGCATGGATGCCCGTTGGAGGGCCAGACAGAGTCATTTGGTGGTAACAGGTCCAAGGGAAGAGGCATAGTTCAGTCCGCAGGCTGATTGCAGTGGCATTGGCAAGAGAAAAAGTTATATGGCAGTCCATGTGGAGGTGCAAGGTGATTGTCGGGGGACAGTGGAAGACAGTGCAAGAAGATTTTCTGTGGCATGATACTAAGCCCGGCACCAAGGAGGAAACTGGGCTTTTGGCGCAGATGGATGCTACCGCTTCCTCCTTAGCACAAATGCACTTTCACCCTCCTCTTCGTCCTCTGATGTGTCATGTGCCTCACATGTGGGTGGTGGTATGGTGGGTGCAGCACTGTGAGGCACTGACACATCAGGTGGCGGAGCTGAGGATGTGGAGGCAGCAGCAGCATTCATCTGCGCCAGTCCTTGTGGCAGCAATGAAGTGATGAGCAGGTGCAGGGCATGATAGATCCCAGCAACCTCGCGCTGGTGTGCGGCCCTGGCAGCCATATCTTGTGCCTGCATGCGCTCCATGCTCTCCATTATCCGACAGATGTTGGCCAAATCCTGGCTGACATTGCTGGAGCCACTCTGAGCAGACAGTTGTTGTTGTCTCAGAATCATGACTCCAGCAATGTCAGCCATGGACCGTTGGAGGGCATTGAGCGGGCTGTGGGTGTCCGTGATCTTCTGCATGTGGTCCCGGATGGGACTCAGACACCCACGTATGGCCTCAAGTTTGTCCGCCAGGTGCTCGAACCCCACCCGCACCTGTTCCGCCATCTCCCGCTGGACCTCCAGCACACGGCGTTGGAAGGCCAGGTGTGTGTTCTCGAGGTCCTGGGTGGCAGCTGTGGTGGGAGGCGCTTGCTGCTGGTTGGTTTGTGCAGGGGGTGGGGTTGCTGCTATGCTGCTGGGTTGCCCTGCTTCTGGAGGTGGGGTGCTGAAGGAGTCTAGCAGATGTTGCAGTGCTTCCTGATCGATGGTGGGGTATTCCTCCTCGTCATCAGTGAAGGTTGGGCCAGTCTGCTGTCCAGGAGGTGATGTCTCTCCCGCTGCAATGTGATAGGGTAGATACAGTTTAACAGTGTTTGTCATGTACAATCATGCATTGGATGTGTTTACAAGCAGACAGCAGGACAGTGTCCATTCATACTGTTTTTGAGGAGATGCCTATTTGTTGCAGGATAGTGATGATTTTGAGGAAATTGCAGATGTGATGTTGTAGTTGTACATTGTCATCGCACAGTTTCCAGCTATGACAAATGTTATTGTATAATATCTACACCCAAGCGTCACAAGTTGTGTCCTCTGTTCATTTGTGTGAGTAATGCTATTTGGCCCACATAGTAGTCAATGTTGATGTGCTCAGATTTGTCTGTGTGTGCACTGCATTGTGTGCTGGTGGCACCTGCAGCTTTGGATTAGCTGCACATTATACCATTCAGGTAGTGTGCCTTTGGGTTCTGTGCATTTACAATGCTGTGCTGAGGCAAACTGGGTGGAATATGGGTCTTGGTCAGAGTTGTGTGAGTTGTGCATTGTTTGACTTCAAATGTCTTGTTTACGTCAGGGGTTGTATGTACATGAGGATGTGTCAGAGTGTGACTTGCTTGTTTAAGGATGTTGTCCACACTCAGCCACCTCAGTGAGGTGGCCTGAACCATGTTAATAGGTTGGGCCTGCAGGCATGCTATTCTTCATGCACTGTCACTTGCCTTGTCAATGTGGCTCACGGACACGCAGCATTGCAGGGTACTGCACATGTGCATGTGTTTTGTGCAAGTATGGTTATGTGTGAGTAGGGCACACTTTAGGCACATTAGCAATGTGAGCTTACTTGCTGTTTCAACATGTGCTGCACTATGTGGTACACATGGACATCCATTTTGCTTTGTCTATTGTGATTTGTCTGGTGTGCATGTCGTCCTTCATGTTTTTTGTTGCATGCATTGCTGAGTGCCCTCCGTTTGGCTGACCCGTTGTGAGTATGGTTCTGCGTGAGTTTCGATAGTTGTTGCGGTCTGAACAGACAGGGGCATGTTACCAAGGAAGTGGCAGGGAGAAGCGTTAGCCATCTTGTCTTCACGGCTCTCGCCTCCACTTTGGTAACGCCAGGCTCATACATGTTATCAAGGATATGGTGCAGCCTGGCGTTTCCCCCTGCAATGGGAGTAAATTACACTGCTTAGCGCCAGCGCAGGCTCCCTTGCACCATAGTGCAAGGGTGTCTGCGAGCAGGGAGGTTTGTTCATGTGTAGGAAGTAGTTGCTTACTGCACATGGACAAAGCTAAGACGCATTTTGTAGCTTTCATGTGTGCTGTTTCGTGCAGCACACATGGAAGTTACGAAATGACATTTAGAAGTACAGTTTGCTCATGTACAGGAAGGGACACCTTCCTGTACATGAACATACCATGGAATTTGGCTTTTCACATGTGGGCTGCATAAGGCAGCACACATGATACAAGCAATAACAAGGGGATTAATGCATTTCTCCTAGTTTTGCAACCTTAGGCCCATGATTTCTCTGGTGTTCAGATCAGCACTGCCACCTTTTCTCGCCTAACTTGATGATGGATGGCAGCGTCAACTTCAATGGGTGTTGTTGTGGGATGCCCACCTCAACACCCACTGCACGCCCCCTTTCACACAAAGTTTAGTGTGAAAGGGGCCCTATTCTCAAGACAGCATAAAGGAACTTAACGTGTCTTTAAGCCACATTGAGTGACTTAACGCTGCCTTGATAATGGTGCGCTGACCCTATCGCCACCCCAACGTCAAAAGATAAGTGAAGTTGTGGTGGCGATAGGGGCTTGGTAATTTGCCCCATGGTGTCAACACCCATTACCCTCAAGGTTGACCCCACGTGTGGTGTGTAAGTGGTCAGTTTTCTGATGTATGTGCATTTCATGATGCCTATTTATGGTGCTGAGGCCTGGTCAATGCCATCCTCACAAGAGATGCAAATGTGTGGGTGATGTGTGTTTGTGTATGTGCCACGCAGCTGCTGCCATGGATGATACCTGCTGTCCTGGTTTTGTCATTCAATGCCTGGCTTGGCATGTGGGTGATGACTACCTGACTGCATATTTGTTCACTGACACAGTTGACTTACCAAACCGTTAATTTGCCTTGCACATGATGGTGTGATGGGCAACTCACATCAGGACTGATGTGGAATGCTGTATTCTGTGTGGCAGATGTGTACACTTGGGGGGGTAGGAGTGCAATTTTACATAGGGGTTGAGGGTGGCATTTGGCCGGTTGACATGATTTATTTCAATTTAGCTATCCTTGCTTGTTGTCATACTTTGGCAGTGAGACAGCTTTACAGGCACATTGTGGTTCAGCGAGTATGTCACACAGACAAGGCATGCAGTACATATTGGTGTGGTACATTCCTGTTCTGCATTGTTCACGTACTGTGTGGTTGTTGGCACGTCACCCTGCTCATTGTATTCACTCGTCCTTTGAGTGAAGTGTGCTGTTTGTGTGCATTTTTGTAGGTGCAACCCTTATCCAGCAGCCTACATGGTCAATTTGTTGTGACATTGCATGTGTGTGTGGTATGCAGACTCACTAGATGTTTGCCCACTTGGTGTACAGCAGACTGCATCTCATGAACAGGCAAGGGGGCACATTGCATGGTGATGCAGGTGATGTCAGATTTTCCCCCTTGCCACATCACCACGCACATACAAATTGCCTGCACATGGACACGTCTCACTCTGAGGCCAAAATGCGGATGCACCGTGCCTGTGACTGGTCATGTGCACGATGAGGCATGCCACCACCAATGTCAGCACACCTGCAGCATTGTGCACATGTGTCTGAGTAGTGTGCAAGGTTGTGTATGCACAGCAAAGTCCACCTATATGCACATGCACATTTCTGCACACCACTCATACACATGTGCAGAATGCTGCAGGTGTGCTGACATTGGTGGTGGCATGCCTTATCGTGCACATGACCAGTCACACTCACAATGCACATGCATTTTGGCGTTAGAGTGAGATGTGTCCTTGTGCAGGCAATTTGTATGTGTGTGGTGATGTGGCAAGGGGGCCATTTAGCCACCCTGCCGCACGCCAAGAATCGAAGTGAGAGAGACCAGGAGGCATCCAGCTGGTTTTTGCGACCTTATCAAGGGGTACGAATGGAATGAACATCTTGCAGGAGTGTCAAAATTAACATTGGAAAGAAAAGTGGATATAACCTGGCGCAAAATGAATACTTAGAGAATTGGATGACTTACAAAACTGCTGTTGCCATTTTTGGAATTTATATAAATTGAAGTTTTTTAAATTATGCCCGCTGTAATAACATGATTAGCCTTGAGAAAGCCCTAGGCAATATCTGCCACATAGGGTGAAACACGTGTCGGCTGTTTTTCTGAACAACATATGTAATAACAGAAAATGCTAATGAGTGCAATGGACCAAATCAATTCATGAATAAAAAGAAAAATTTGCACTCAATTTAACGTGTACTGTGCTGCATCTGAATCAGGATTTGACCTTTGATTGTGACAACTAAAAGAGGAACATATGCTCATAACACTTCTCCTATATGTCTTTTTGAGGCTGAGGAGGCCCAGAGCCTTGAGCCAAGTTCCTCCGGTACCCCTGGGATTCATATCCAGAGTCAGGATCTCTGGGCCGTCTCTTCTATCTTATGCATGTCAGGTTGTTGTTCCACTTTGTCATTTGAGGGGGCACTTATGGAGTGGTCTGGCATTGACCTAGGACTAATTTGGGCTTCCTTTCCTGTGCTCATTTGAAGGTCTGTATGCCGGCCAATGTGTGTCATGCAATGTGTTGTTTGAGAAGGGTGATATGTCCCTATGCCACCATGAACAGGGGTATCCGGGACATGATCCACAGTACATGTGGGTATGCACTTCAATTAATTAAATTGTACATGTGTGCCACTGTGCCCATCCACCCCCTTCCCCCCCGTCCCTGGTTGATGCTCACCCTGGTGTTGTTGTGTCTGTTCACATTCAGCACTATCCTGGCCCGCAACTCCAACCACCGTCTCCTCAGTGATGACTCGTGACACCTGCTCCTCCTACTCATCCAGCTCCTCCTGTGGCGCTGGACTCCCACCTCCAGTCTGCCTCGCTGCTCTCACGTTGGCTGCTAGTTTCTCCTTGGTTTTACGCTTGGTATCATGCCAGCACTTCTTGCAGTCGTCCACTGTCCTCCTCCTCTCTCCAACGGCATTCACCTTGGTCACAATGTCCTCCCATATTTCTTTTTTTCTTGCCAATGTCACTGTGGAGGTGACAAACAGTTATTGTTGGTGTTCAGTCACCTCCGCAATCAGGACCTGGTTTTCCTGCAGGCTGAACTTAGGATTCCTCTTCCTCTTGGCCTTCACATGGGTCTCTGGCTGGTCCTCCTGGGTATTTGTGGGCATGTTTGTGGCCTCTGCACTGGTCCCAGCTTCTTCCATTGCTCCTCTGATATTTTCCCTTTTTTTTTTTTCTGCTTGGCGGGCCTTTTATAGTGCATTTTCCCGCTGAACGCGTTAAATGCAGGCCTGGTGCTAATTAGCGATAGGATTCTGTCACTGATTGGCCCTTCGCCACTTTTGCGTGCGTTTTTTTTTATCGCCGGCACGCTAAATCTATCGCCTTCCATTCCCGCGGGAAAAGGTAGCTATCGGCTGTTAGCGGCGTGTTGCTAATACGCCGCTAATGCGGCAATAGATTCCGGCGAACTGCGGCGATAAGGGAAATGGCGCTAAGGGGAGGTAGCGATAAATATTGCCATTTGTTGATAATATGCCCCCAAATATTGCTATATTTTACTACTAAACAGGCAGGTTATCTTGCAGGCACTAGGGGCATGATTTGAATGGCGCAGCAGATGCAGTGGCACCGGGCCCAAAATTGTCAAAACTCCTCTAAACACATAATTTTGCTATTACATCAATTAACTCTATTATTTCCATCTTTCATTTCATTTTTCAAAATTTTGCTATTACTTACCCACACTATACCACTAGCAACATCACAATCTATTGCCTTTTCATACATAAACAAGCCATAACACTTTAAAAGAGTTTCTGTAACTTACATTGTACAGCTACTCAGCAAGCTACGACTTACAACAAAAATCAGCTTATTATTAATCACATAGGCGAAACCTAATGCATTTACCAATGCTTGTTTATCTTGAATTCTTTTATCCTCTCTTTTCAACTTGTCATTCTTTCATCCTTCATGGCTTCCATTATTTCATCATTCCTTTCTTCCTTACATCCTTTTGTCACGTCTTCCTTTCTTTCAAACTCATTTACTTCCTTGAGTGTGTCTCTCTCTTTCTCTTCTCTGTTTTCATTTTCAGATTTGTTTAGGTCTGCCTACAGACAACTTTATGTTAGAGTTCTTGTCATCAACATCAAAAACACACATATAGAGGCACTCAGAGTCCGTCTTTTACAATAGTTGGTCGTTCGGAATCCCCCTTCAGCCATTGCTTGAAGAAGTTGTCATTTTACATTTTGTATCTAGCCAGTGAAATATTCCAGAGTCGTTATTTGGTATTGGCTAATAGGTGTGTTAGTCCGGCTGCTTAGATTCTTCCCACTACAGCCCACGGATTTTGCATCTTAACTTTCATTTTGATGCTAAATGTGATATCACATTGCTGCTTGCTTTGCACCAAGTTGATATTTGTTAGACCTGGCACCATTGGCGTGGGGCTTCCTTTCATTGTTTGCCTCATATGTTTTTCTGGTGTAAGATGCTTTGGGCACTGTGCCACTGCTGTCCAGTGCCACAGTGCAACTGCTCCCTATGGTAAATTGTTGTACGAATTCGTGATTCCACGATTGGGTATATTTGATTCACTGTCAGACCCTAGTACAGTGCACAAGAGGTGCCCGGGGCTTGTGAGTCAAATGCTGCTGGTGGGCTTGCAGCACTGGTTGTGCCACCCACAGAAGCAGCCTGTAAACGTGTGTCTCAGGTCTGCCATCGCAGAGCCTACGTGCGGTCTCGTGCTGCCATGTCGACTGGGTAAGTGCACCCACTTACCAGTCCCTAAACCTTCCCTTTGCTTCATATCAGTCACCCCTATGGTAGGCCCAAGGGCAGGGTGCATTGTAAGGATAAGGTAGGACAAGCCCTAGTGTGCGTGGCATGTCCTAATAGTGAATTACAGCCATTTTCGTTTTTCACTATTGCAAGGCTACCTGTTCTCCATAGGCCAGAATGGGCAGTTTTGATTATTACATCTTATAATCCTAACTGACTCAGGGAACATGGTAGAAATTCGAGTTTAGTATGCCTGAACTCAGAATGATAAAATACATCTTTTAGTAAAGTTGGTTTTAACATTCTGTGTTTGAAAATACCACTTTTAGAAAGTAGGTATTTTCTTGCTTAACTGTCCAAGCCTGCCTCTGCTAGGTTGTGTATTCCTTGTCTGGAGTTTGAGTGACAGGGGCTGGGGAAATTCCAGGAGACAGGGTGAGACAGCCAGGGCTGAATAGAGAGATCTCCATGCAGATGGGTGGGAGGAGTTGCACCTGGGACCTGAATAGGGCTGTGCCTTCCCTCCACAAGGCTGGCTCCACCCCCTGTGGAGTGTCTGATGTCTCTGCCCTGCTCTCTGAAAGGAAAGAAGGAGACATGTCAACAGAGTGCTCCAGGACTGACCAGAACTGGTTTGGACCAGGCAAAGGCCTCTCTGCCTTCAGAGAACAAAGACAAACTTAGTATAAATATTGGGACCCAAACCCAGGAACTTTAGATCACTTTGGAAGACAAGAAGAACCCTCTGCTGAGGAAGGAACCCGCGAAGACTGAAGGAGAGGCTATCCCCACCTGGTTGCTGTTTTGGGGAATTGGCCTGCAGTGGTTGCCTTACTGCCTAAGAGAGGGAGGAGAACTGTGTGTGTACCCTCATCGACTTGTGCAAAGATCTCCAAGGGCTTGGAAGAGAGCTTGCCCCCTGACCAAAGTCTCAGGACCAGTAGACTTCACCAGCCTTTGTGGATTGCTGCTGGAAACTCTGTTTCAGTGGCTACAGAGGCAGGGAGCTGTGACCGACTCTCACGACCGACCCGGTGTCCTGTAGGCACCGCATCGAACAACGTCCGCATCTCTCAACGCAAGCTGTGAGCTCACCGACTCCGTCCTGACGCCGTCACCGAGCCGTTGCCTGCACTGTGACCTGGGGACACCGCGACGTGCAACGCCTCGCTACACCGAATTGAACTGGTCTGACCGACACGGTCACTGTTGCCGACTTCGAGTCCTGTGAACACATCAGAGTTGGGCACCACTCGCACGCTTCGCGACGCACCGCCCGACTCGTACCGCCGTCCGGACTGATCGACGCCAGCTCCCGCAATCCGGCTCTGTCGCCGCACCGCAAGCTGCAAGCACCGCAACGAAGCACCGTCTCGCCCTGCAACATACACCGACTCCGTCAACGGGCCGTTGCCTGGACCGCATCGAGGGACAACGCGTCCTGCAACGCTTTCTTTTCTGCAACGCAATGAACGCCGACACCGGCTCACACGCCCGCGCCTGCCGCATCAAGTAAAGGTACTGTGACCGAGTCTGTCGACACTTGAGTGGGCCCGTACCGACGCGGTCTGCTGGATTTGTTAGACTCTGTGTTATTTCATCAACGCTGTAGCCGGACAGGGCTACCGACTCGCACAGAACTCTGATTTAAGCGTTTTTAACAAGAACTCTTGATTTTTAATAGTATTGTGGATTATTTTTGTCGTTTATGGTCTTGTGGTAAATCTATATAAAAGATACTTATTTTTATAAATATACAACCTGTGTGGTGTCCATTTGTAGTGTTGTCACTTGATTACTGTATGTGTTCACAAATGCTTTACACACTGCCTCTGAGATAAGCCTGTCTGCTCGTGCCAAGCTACCAAGGGGGGAGCAGGGGTTATTTTAGGAGTGTACCCCCTTACCCTGACTAGAGGCGAGGGTCCCTATTTGTCACAAGTACCTACCTGTGCCAACCAGAGACCCCCAAATCTAACAATATTTCAACGAGAAGTGATTTTGCACGTAAAAGTGGTTTTACACCAAAATGCTATTTGTACTCCTTGACATTTTTTACACTCATTCTAATGTTCTCTCAATGGTCGTTGTGCACTTTTGACTCAAAGAGTAATTTTATTTTAATGCATCCAAGCAGAAACACTAAGGGGGACATTTACTAAGATTTTGCGCCGTGTTTGCGTCACAAAAGTGACGCAAAACGGCGCAAAACTTTTTTTCCTAATTAACTTTCCAGTGCTAAACTTGTTTAGCGCTGGAAATAACGTAAAAGTAATGCGAAGCAGCGCATTGCGCTGCTTCGCATTACTTTGCGCTGTGGGGGCGTGCCAAGGGTGGTGCATGGGCGTTCCCATGCAACCACCCAAGCTTTCGCACGCTAAACCCAATTTACTAAAAACAGTAGATTGATTTTAGCGTGAGAAAACTGCGCCCTTTTCAACTAGGCGCAAGAAGGAGAAATGCTTTCATTTCTCCTTCCTTTTCCGACTTTGCATGCGTCCTGCACTGTGCAGCACGTATACAAAGTGGGAAGAGCTTTCCCTCGTGTCTAGCACAGTATTTTGTACAGGAAGGGTACCCTTCCTGTACAAAACCTATGCTACACTTATGCACACACCGTGGCGCTACACTGCTAAGGTGTGTGCACACACACTAGCGCTACGGCGCTAAGGTGTGTGCACACACCCTAGCGCTACAGCCCTAAGGTGTGTGCATGGCTCACGGCTGCTGAAATCAGCGCCGGCGCAATGGAAAGGGGAGGAGAGAGCCATATCTTTAAAAATATGGCGCTCTCCTGCTCCCTCCCTGTCGCGCAACGCAGCGCAGCCTCCTGGGGGGCTGCGCTGCGTGACTTTTTGTAAATCTCCCTCTTAGAGTTGAAATCGCAAATCACTCCTGAAGGCAGAAGGAAGGGGAACACGGATTGTGATGAGGAAGAGTAGGACTCAATATACATAATCATGGTTTTAACATCTAGGAAATCTTCCTTCTCACAGTCCTTGCTCCCTGAGAATGCATCAAGCAGTAGCATATTTAAAAAGTATGACACAAACACAGTTAACAGCAGCACTAGACTTCTAATACAGATAAATTGTTTATGAAACGTTAGCTTTAAAGTCAGTAGTAAAAGTGGTGGATTAGGCATAGAAGCGTGTATTGAAAAAACTTAACACAGCACATTCATCACAAAAAACACCATAAATGTAAGTTTAAGGGTGGATCCTAACGAGGGCACCATAGGATGCCGTATGGGGACTGTCCTAATTATGACAAGTGTGGGATACATTGCTTCCCAAGAACAGGACTACCCTCATATACCTAGCTTCAGTCCGATTGATAAGCCTTGAGCTATTGCCACCACTGTGGAGTCTGCATTGTTTTCCAACAGCCAAGATGGGCATAGAGTGGTCATATTCAGACCCGACTCAGGCAGGAGACATTCCGTCTTTCTGCTCTGTGTGTGTTTTCCCTCTGCTGTCTCGGTAAACGTTTGATGTGGAAAAATAAGTGCCAGTTTCCCAAAATAAGTGCCGGTGGAACTAACTGGCAAGCACCGGCTCAAATAAGACACCATGGATGAGTCACATTTCTGACAGCTGCTTGACTTTATCTGTGTCCCAGGCACTGGTAGGCCTCACCTCGAGCTGTGCATGGACAGAAGATTGACTACTTGCTGTGGCCTGGCTTCTGGGGGCCGGACGTCTAGCGACCTCATGGGATGTATACAGAAAAGCGGATTGCCATTGTGAAGCCATCTTCCTTCACTGTGATTTGGAAAGGCGGAGGGATTGCAGGTGTATCTCTCAAACCCCCACTTGATATTTAAGGTTGCCATTGCCTGTGACAGGCTCTTGGGTGGTGTGAAGGGAGATGTTTCTCTTGTGCCTGAAAAGCCTTGTTAAACCCCACAATACAGTGCAGCTCAGACTGCCTGAAGGGTGACCCTAGGAGGATGAAGCTGTTGGTGGGCGGCACATTTCCTCATGCATCAGTAGCCCATCAGTGCCATTAACTCAAAGGCCAACAACTTCAGATAACATCATTTGCATTCCGCACTTTCGGACCCTGCACCTTATCCGGAGAGGTCTTCTGCTGTGACCTACTGGACATCTAAGGCTGTTCGTTTTTCACCTTGTCAATAGGTGAGATGCCCCAATAACATTCAGCCTTCAAGAATTTCTAAATATTTCTCCAGGCCCTAAATCACTAACTCCATGGTACCCTGTGATCATCCATATAGGTTCATGGCTACAACACATGTTTCTTACTCGTGCCCAGACGGTTTCGACCCCTTTTCAGTCTCTAACCCATGCTCGAAATGATTTCCTTGCTTTTTACTCAATCATCATAACGCTTTATTCGACATAAATATGCCATAAAAGCAATACAAACACGATACAAATTTGCAGTTAAAATAAATATTGGATAAAACAATATAATTCAAGTATGAGAGCCAATGCATCACAGCATACGAGAAGATAATGAATAAAATAATGGGCAACAAGGTAAAATTAGTATCAAAAAACACTTTGCTAAAAGCAAGAGTTCAGTATTCAAGACCAATCACATACTTTAGAAACAGACATACAACAAAATACTATTCTCCCAGAATTCGGAAGGTTCTCAAAGCACTACAAGTAGTGGCTTGTATCAATTGATTACTTGTACGGGCCAGAGAGTTATAAAGGGTTTTCTATAGCAGCCAGCACCCTTGCTCCAATGACCCACATCTTGCCCAGGAACTTTGCTACTGCACATACATAGATAAGTCTAGAATCTATTCTAAGAATTCTGAGGGCAGTAGCACTACGACATGTCCCCAATGTCCTTCAAATCGCTTTGATCCATGTCCGGTAAGGAGCTGCAACCCAGGACAGGCAAATAAATCATTCTTAATGGATTCAGATTAAATATTACATGTGGGACCCCAGTCTTTGGTAAATGATCTGAGAGGCAAAGATCTTACCCTGAATTGGAAATCTTGGGGCATATTAGCAAGACCCACGTTAAAATTATCGCCGTTTTAGCGGCAGGAAACTGCCGCTAAAACGGCGATAATGGGCTTGCTAATATGCGTTATGGAATTCCAATAGAAGCCCAGGTTAGATGTCCTGCACATCTAACCTGGGCTTCTATTGGAATTCTATAACGCATATTAGCAAGCCCATTATCGCCGTTTTAGCGGCAGTTTCCTGCCGCTAAAACGGCGATAATTTTAACGTGGGTCTTGCTAATATGCCCCATAATTTCCTCTCCAGGGGTACCATGAGGACATCCCAATCAGGTTCCAAGGTATTGGTGCATTTGAAATCAAAGAAATTTCCAGTCAAGGGGCAGCTAATATTCACTCTAACCACATTTTCAGCTACCCATGACCAGTAACATTTCTTTATCGTCTCGGCCGACGTAAGTAGGTTAGAGTAGGGATTATCCCAAGCTCACCAAGACTTATAGCTGATAATAGATTTTGGACCTGCTGGAGCCAAACAATCTTATGGAATCTGTCAGCCTCCATGACATTCCTTAAAGCCAAGACATACTGGGTTAGTTACGATTGGGTCCATAACCTCCTCCAAAACAACAGTGGACGGAGTCTAGCTCTATCTACCAACGATGGCCTTCCCATGTCCATCATTAGGGGCGTAAGTGGAGTGCTCTGCGGTAGCTGTACCAGGTTCCTTAAGAATCTGTTTTCAGAGCTAGTTAATGAATCTATCTTAGTAAAACCCCACAAGTCTGAACCATAAAGGACAGAACTAACTGCTTTGGCATCATTTATTTGTAATAGCGGTGTAATGGGTTTGGTGAATGAGCAACTATGTTCTTTTGAGATGGCGCCTGAGACTTGCCTATGTTTAAGGGTCAAAAGTTCCACCTGGGATTTCCATGTTAATTTAGAAGATAAGGGTGACACTCAAATAGCTAAAAGACTCAACGCTTTCAATGGGTATAATCCCCAGCTGACACCTACCTCTAAAGGATCTATGTTTATTAAACACCATAAGCTTGGTCTTCGCGGAATCAATTTCCAAACCTCAATTAGTACAAAATTCCTAAAAGAGGGATAGAGCATGCTGAAGACCACTCAGAGTTTTAGAAATTAGTAGAGTGTCATCCGCAAAGAGCAGAGTGGGTGTTTTTAAGCCAGCCAGAGTTGGGGCATCAATTAAAAATGAGGACAGATGTTGAACGACATCATTAAGATAGACAGATAAAGGAAACAAGGTGAGAGCCAGGATGCAGCTCTGGCAAAAACCTTTATTAATAGAGAATCGTTCAGTGACTTAACCCTGAGCTCCCCAATGAACCTGGGCAAAGTTGCTCGCATGTAGGTGAATCAATAGGCTCAAAAGATAGCTGGGGATGCCCATGTCACCTAGCACATGCCATTGCCTACTCCGAGGAACCAAGTAAAATCTGCTTTCTAGGTCGGCATTAGATGCCAGGGCCCACACCTGAAACCATTCATAAGTCATTTTCTTTCGGACTTTACAAGTCAGCCATCTGCAGCACCTCTGTGGCTACACTTTTGTTTGTTGGTAATGGAACAGGCCAGGGCTGGCTTTAGGGCAGTGCTACTGGTGCAGCCGCACCTGGCGCTGAGCTCGGGGAGCGCTTTGTTTAGAAATAACTTATGGGCTTAAAAGCCCCTGATGCAGTTCCTTGTGTGTCCAGCAGTTTTCAGGCAACAATTGAAATGTTAAGATAACTCTTTTGTCTAGAGGCAGTTTTGCTTATCATAAAGTAGCGTAGAGGGTTAATATGCCTGTTGCAAAGAACGCGTACCATGCAGCTCACAGAACTGTAAATTATGTGGATAGTTCAGTGGGTTACTGCTTTTATCACAGAGATCTATTGTTACTTGCAGTTCATAAGTTACACTCAGCCGCGGTCCGTGCAGGTAACAGCAGTGGGGCAGTGGGGCTGGGTAGGGGGGATTTCGAGGGACGATGCAGAGGGAAAATTAAATAAATAATTAATTTTCCTTCGACATCGTCCCTCGAAATCCCCCCTTACCCGGTCCCACCGCCCCACCACTGTTACCTGCACGGACCGCGGCTGGTTACACTCCTAATATAACAGAGTGACCTATGTTCTGTTGTCAAAGAGCTGCATGCAGATTGCATTGTACAGGCTAGAATGTTTTCTTTCCCCCCAGTCTTTCATTATCCTAATGTTGATGAAAAGGGTTAGTTTGGGTAGAAATACATTCTTATTTGTAAAGCCAATGCCAACCACTGTGGTATGTTTTAAATCATGAGTTTGTGCTTCTCCAGACCAAAGACTCTTAACATATACTGCCTACTAGCATGGAACACATGTGATTCCTACACCTTCTAATCTTTGCTGTCTTATTTAATAGGTGCTATAAACTGATTTGCACATGTATGATTCATTGTCTCTGTATAATGTGTGTGTGATGTAGAGTGCACTGACACCTGACACTGAGTAGCACTATAAAAAAAATGAAATGTATGTGAGAGAGATGCTACTGAGAGATGGCGGCCACAGTTGGAGGGTGGTAGTGGGGCAATCTGTAGAGAATGAGTTCATTTGGCATGGGAGCGCCAAAAGGATTGTCAGTCTGGACTCTACCACAGCCGCGGCCCGTGCAGGTAAGAGAGTTGGGGCCGGGTGAGGGGGGATTTCGACGGACGATGATGAGGGAAAATTAAATAAATAATTAATTTTCCCTCGTCATCGTCTGTCGAAATCCCCCCCACCCGGCCCCACTGCCCCACTGCTCTTACCTGCAAAGGCTGTGGCTACTCCACCAGTGCTAAAGGCAACCCTGGGACATGGTGCTATTCTCAGCCATCTAGAGTCTCGGCCAGTGATGTGGCTTCAACTGGTACAACCTACCTAAGATCCATCTTATACCGCAGAGAGGTTACACTTTACTTCACTGCCCCAACTCTAATTGCCACTATGACCGAACACTAGGCCAGGATGGAGTTTGCGGAGTTCCGCGTAGCTGAACTCCGCGAAGTGCTGAAAAAACTGCAGCGCTTCGATAAGTTCTGCAAGGGGCGAAGTGATGTAAATTGCGCTGCTCGCACCAATTTTTAACACCAGGAGTTTGTCCCACGCTGTAAAGTTTTACATCGCAAATGCTTCTTTCTGCTGCTCGAGTAGATGTTCTACTCGAGCATCAGCTTCCTCAACACGAGTGGCAGGTTTCTCAATGCGAGCGGTAGGCAACTGCCGCGACTGCCCCAGTTGAAAGGTCTTACCAGGAGGTTGTCTAGGGTGCAATTTTCCTCGCTTGCGCTCAGCAATTTAACTTTGGCGAGCCACAAGAGAGGGAAAACTCCGCTCCGCTACACTGAGTTTTTTGGAACTCCACGCTTTATGCAAACTCCGTGAGTTGAGCAGAATTTTACGCCTAAGCCTACGGAACACTGAGAGAGAGAATGCTTTCCTTGGTAGGGATCCTAGTACTTGGGGCTCCACAGTACAAATTTAGATATTTTTCTGCACTACTGTACTAATGTTTGCACACACACTCACAGATGGCAACCATAGATCATGTTTGTTTGTTTCATGCATGTTTTTATCATTTGGTTTAGCTATATACTTCCTTCTGTCAGTTTGCTCCTCAGGTGTGTTCCACTGCAGGCCTTTGAGGCATGGCGCCTACATCATACTGTGTGTATGATATTTTAACCTACCTACATCCTGAGGGTTTCACAAAATCTCCATGGTTGTGGTGTAAAGTGTACCAGTGGAAAGATAAAACATGCTGTGACAAAGCAAAAAGGTCTGTCATTTTGTTAAGGGAAATAACTGTGTGCGTTCCAACCAGCAGTCCTAGAAAGAAAATCCATAATGAAACAAAATCTTGGGCTATGTCAATATCAAAGACAGAAGTAGGGCCTCTTTCCAAAGTAAACTGCATTAACAGAGTTAACCTGAACACTCAAGGGAGAGTGATATAAAAAGGAGCAGTAAGAAGAAATTTGTGTTGCAAGTGGTGAACTTGAAATGCATACATAGCAAAAATTGAATACTAGATAACTTTGGCAAAGGGCTAGTATTTTGATTGTATCTTTAGAAAAGCCTACTTTGTGAATGAAAAAAAAATCTGTGGATCCAACAATATGTCATCATAACAGCAAAGTGAAACAAATCAATATGCAAGGAAAATTTAGAGAGTAGCATCCTGTTTGTAAGATATGTTAAGGCATTAAAAGAACATACACGTCTTACCCAAAAACACCTAAATCAACAATTAAAATGTTATGTTATGTTGTATGTGCAGTGTAGTAAAGAGACTATTTGATGCCCCACATTGTAAAGCTCCTCCGCCATTGTACAGCAGTGTACACAGGAAATATAAAATTATAATAAAACAATTTTATTATCATTTTATTTTTTTTCGCTGTCACTGAGCCGAGTCTTGGGGGCAGGGCCATTCTGACAGAGAGTCAGCAACAAGGAGGAGGAGTGGTGGGCACTAAGTGCACATGTCGGTTTGGCCGTCTTTCTTAGGACGGCTAAACCTATACGCACACTTAGCCTTTCTCCAACCCGAGCTGTGTTGCACAGCCAGGTGGAGAACATGCACAGGCTCCCAGTCCCTGTCTGAGCGCCCAAACCAGGCCGATCAGACCAATCATGGTGCTGCTCTCATGCTGGCAATACCATTACCAGCGTGAGAGCAGCGTCTGGATTGGCCATAGGGTGTCTGGGAGGATGTGCATTGGCTGCTGGGAGTCAACAGGAGCAGAGGAGGAGAAGACCCCTGAGGAGGCGCCAGCAGGTAAATAATATTTTTTTCCCTATTTTTCTCCCCCCAGCTTGCCTTCACAGTAGCTGCCACTGCTGCTTACAACATTGAAAGCAAAAATACATGTCCCAGAATGCAGCAGGCTGTTGGCTAAAAACTGAGGCCAGGCCGAAAGTATCACTCATGACATGGTCTGTTTGGCAGCTGAAAGCAAGTCCATTATAATTCTATGCAATTATCCCAGTTACATTTTAGCACTTCAGCCCTACACATAATCACAAAGTGGAGGAGAAAAACATTGCAACAGCTTTTCTTTAGAATGATATCATTTTACTGACTTTTTCAGAAAGCACATTTCAACTTAATACAATGAAGTGACAACATTTTGATCTCATAAGGTAACTAACTTCAGATTCAGTGGAGCTGAAAGGAAAACAAATAATAAAGCTGAAAAGGAGTGGGAGAGAAATGAGCATAAGAGCACTAAAAGGATCAATACTCAAATGATAGGATAACATTACATGTTGTCAGAAGCATTAATCATAAATACCTAGGTATTTGCTCCAGATGTTTTCAAAGATTGACTCTCGGCCTCTCAATCTGAAGGTCACTCTCTGTAATGATGTCTGTGTGGTTAAGTCGTTTGTCCAGTCTTCGATTTTTATCTCGTGGCTGCTTTTCCAATTCCTCAAAATATTCCTCTTAACACTAGTCTGACATCTTGTGATCTATAATCTGTTCTATTCATCTGCTTTCATAAGGGAAGACAAGCGAGATAAATTGAGATGGGCTGGCTCTAAGGGCATGGATTTTAATTCAATAAATTACTTTTAGATTCATCAAGGACACACTTGCCCCCAACTGCCTGTAACATACATATGTATACATATGTACACACACACAAATACACGCACACAGATATATATATATATATATATATACATATATATATATATATATATATATATGAATGAATGAACACGCATTTGTAGAGCGCACGGCTACTCAGCATATTTATATATATTTACACTGAAAAAAACAAAGGTTACAGGGACGTTATAGTTAGGCTCAGATTTCACTCGTACACAACCAGTGAAATTCAGCAGTTACAGTTACCTGAGCTAACTATAACTTACGCCCCGTAATGTACTGCTTGTGACCTCACATATTACATCACTCATGACATGGTCAGTGACATCACTGATGACATCACTGATGACATCATCCCGTGAGTAAACGTTTCTGAGACTTAAAGATATATACTAAGCTACAGCAAGTTAAATTACAATTTTTTCTGTACTAGCAATAAGTCATACTATTTCTAACATATCTCATCTGAGTGGCTCTGTGACTGTCTGTATCTCTGTGTGACTGAATGTCTGAGTGGCTGTATGGGCATGTGAGTGGCTGTATGGATATGTTAGTGGGTATGTGAGTAGCTGTATGGGTCAGTGAGTAGCTGTGGGAGTGGCTGTATTGGAGAGTGGGTGAGTGTGTGAGTGGCTGTATGGGTGAGTTAGTGGCTGTGTGAGTGGCTGCATAGGTGTGTGAGTTTGTGGGTGAGTGGCTGTATGGGTGGCCAAGTGGCTGTGTGAGTGGAAGTATGGGTGAGGGAGTGAGTAAGTGAGTAGCTGTTTGAGTGTGTGTATAGGTAAGTGAGTGGGTGTGAGTGGCTGTATTGGAGAGTGAATTTCTGTGTGAGTAGCTGTAAGGGAGAGTGACTGGGTGTGTGAGTGGTTGTATGGATATATGAATGGGTATGTAAGTGGTTCTGTGGGTGTATGAGTGGTTGTATGAGTGAGTGAGTACCTATGTCAGTGGTTGTATGGGTAAAACAGTGTGTGTGTGAGAAGCTGTATTGGTGAGTGAGTGAGTGGCAGTGTGAGTGGCTGTATGGGTGAATATGTGAGTACCTGTATGGGTGAGTGAGTGAGTGGCTGTATGAGTTTCTGTATGGGTGATTGAGGGGGTGTGTGAGTGACTGTTAGAGTGTATGAGTGGGTATGTAAGTGTCTGTATGTCTATATGACTGGATGCGTGAGTGGCTATATGGATGAGTGATTGGTTCTGTGAGTACTAGTATGGGTCTGTGAATGGGTATGTAAGAGGTTGTGTGGCAGTGGGTAAATGGGTGAATGAGAGGTTCTATGGTGGTATGAGTGGGTGTCTGAGTGGTTCTTTGGATGATGTCATCAGTGATGTCCTTTGAGATGTCATCATTGATTGTATCAGTGATGTCACTGACCGTGTCATGAGTGTTGTTATCTGTGAGATCATAAGCAGTGCATTGCGGGGGCATAAGTTATAGTTAGCTCCGGTAACTATAAGTGCTGAATTTAACTGGTTTTATACGAGTGAAATCTGAGCCTAACTATAATGTCCCTGTAACCTTTGTTTTTTCAGTGAATGTCTATGGTTTTTTTAATTCTATGTCCTAACTATAACGTCTTTGTAACATTTGGTTTTTTGAGCAAATTTCTATGGTTTTTTAAATTCTATTTCCTAACTATAACGCCCCTGTAACCTTTGGTTTTTGAAGTGAATTTCCAAGGTTTTTAAATTTGATTTCCTAACTGTAACCTGTAACCTTTTAGAGTGAGTGTGTGACTGAGTGCATGAATATCTCAGTTGGTGCGTGACTATGTGATTGTCTCAAGATATGTGAGTGGGTGTGTGAGAGACTGAGTGGGCCTAGGTCAGTGAGTGGGTACGTGAGTCTCTGAGTGGGTCTATGATTAGGTACGCAAGTCTCTGAGTGGGTCTGTGAGTGGGTGCGTGAGTGTTTCAGTGGATCGGTGTGTGGGTGTGTGAGTGTTGCAGCAAAAATGGGAAAAAAAACAAGCGTGGGCTCTCGCGCTTGTTTAGGAAAAAGCCCCCAGGTGGACCAGGTCCAGGGGGCATTGACATTTATGTTAAAATTAGGCCCGGGTAGAGTTTGCTTAGTCGCGCTAAGCGGAAGTCCGTGAAGTGTCAAAAAACTCCTCATTTCTACGCGGAGTTCCGTGAGCAGGTGGAGCTGCTCACTGAGTCCGTTCACATGACGTTTTACATCATATGCAGCGTGAAGTGCGTTCTCGCGCCAGAAATCATGTGCGAACAGCACCACGTGGTTCGCATGAGTGCAGCCATTTTGTTTTTGCTCTGTTTATGGTGATGAGGCCTACTTTTCAATCTCTTTAATCCTCCCCCTATGAAACGTATCTGTTCCTAATTTTTATTTATTATCTTACCATGTGTCTTTGTGTTCCTGTATTTTAAGTTTTTCCCACATTTTTTGTGTTTTTGCGTTACTTTTGTACTTTTTTCCTTTTTCCTTTTCCTTTCTTATTTTTTTTCCCTTTCTTCCTTCCTTTTGCTATTTCTTCTCTTCTCTTCCCCCACCCAGCACCATGGCAGAGCAGGGGAGTGGTAGTGCTACCCCCCCCCCGAACCACCAGTAGCACCAACCTCCTACCTTGCTGTCAGCGGCGCCGTGAAGGGTGCAGCCTGTGCCATTTTTTCAGAGGTGGAGGTGGCTGCACTAGTTTTTTATGGTCAGCACCACCTCCCCTGCACCCTGGCAGCAGTCGGCAGGCTTGGAGGCGTTACAGCCTCCAGAAGCATCAGCAGCGCTGGGAGAGGATGTGCTGGGCTGGGCGCTGTGGCTTTGGGGTCCGAGCACCCAAAAACAGCTTATGTACCGGTGGGCCGACATCCTGGATAGAGAACAGGACCTGCTCGACCTACTGGGTGTTGAGGTTGGGGGCTCGGTGTAGGAAGCTGGCTCTGTATATACTATACAAAAATGAGGTATAGTGTCCACAGAGTCCAGTGGAACCCCAAAGGTAGGCAGAGGTAAAAATAGAAAGCACCTTACTCAATATTTGTGGTAGTGTGGGCGAGCAGTAAGGCTTTATCAGAGGGTAGTGTTAAGCATTTGTTGTACACACTGAATCAGCAAATGATGGCACACACTCAAAGACTGAACTCAGACCAATTTGATTTGTATAAAAATATTATTTAGTTGTATTTATTTCCTAGAACCAAGCAAGCCTGGCACAGGTAAGTGAATATGAGAATTTTCAAGGTAGGTTGAACAATACAAGAAAGCTGAATGAAAATGACTTTGTTACAGGTTTGTAAATGCTTTCAATACAGTGGAAATTACTGTTAGATTACTTTGAACTACTTTGCAGATTACTTTCTGGATTACCTTTTCTACTTAGTGTGATACACCTAGATATCACACTGGGACATTTCCTAGAGAAAAGGTAAGTAAGCAATGTTTAGTTCTTTGCAGTTTTTCAAAGTTCAATACAAAAACCAACTCCACACAAAACTTTTTTTCAAGGAAAACCAGTCAATGTATTCCTATGGAGAGAAATTAAGTTATCGGTTAACAGGTAAGTACTTTGTTGTGGGAGTTGGTATTCTGGGGTTAGAACCAGGGTTCCCCCAGAGTCAAGGATGCACTCTCAAAACACCCTCAGCGGCACTAGGGCAGCCGGGTGCAGAGTGCTGAGGCCCAATGTTATCCCAATGGGGGATAGGGGGCCTCCGATTGGTGGCTGCTCACGAGCAGGCCACAAGGTTGTGGGAGCAAAGCTCCTGGGGTTTAGCTCAGGGCAAAGGGGAATCCGATTTAGCACCCAAGGTACACCCGCAGCGGCGCAGAGGCGTCTGGGGCCAGGGTGCTGGTTTGGTGTCGGGTGCCCTGTGGATTTCAATGGGGATTCTCTGGTTTCAACAAAGATTGCAGGCTCGGGGACGAAGATCTTCTGGAGGTGACCACCGGTTGGAGAGGTAAGTTGGGATGTCTGGGGATGCTGGGACACAGTCAGTTGGGCCACCCAAAGCCGTGGGACTTCGGGTGCAGGGGTATCTTTAGGCGTCGGGTTTTCTTACCAGCTCCGGTCGCGGTAGGGGGGATCCTCCAGAAAGAGGCTGCAGGCTTCGCTGGGAGAGTCGAGGCAGGTCAGAGATCACCAGATCTCAGTCAGGATCGCCGGGGAGACCTCCTTGTGGTGTTGGGCCACTCGAACTCGGGCCGTGGGCGTCGGGTGCAGAGTGGCACAGACTCGCGGATTTTGCCAGAGCCAGAGTCTGTGGGTGAGCAAATCTGGTGCTCACGGGAGATGGAGTCTTTCCTGTGGAAGGCATGGCAGGTCCTCAGGGTTCTTGAGGTTGCTGGCTGCAGGACACACAGGGATTTAGCTTCTGCAGGTCTGAGGTGGGGACAGGCCGGTAGGGCTGGGGCCTAGTCAGTGGGCATCCTCCTCTTCTTAGCTTTAGCACGGCTTCTTCGGTCCTTCTTCTTTTCTTCTTAGTCGGTTCTTGTCTGAGGAGGCAAGGTTCAAGGGTGCCCCTAAATACTAGATTTAGGGGCGTTACAGGTAGGTAAAGGTTGGGACCAATGGGTCCCTTCCTTGGGGTGGGTACACCCCCTATTATGCCATCCTCCAGTGGGAGGGGGGGCATATGCCTCACTCTGGTTGGCTGGGTCCTCCCATTTGCATGATGGCGGAGACTGAGAGTTGTGCTTCACCTCGCCTCCCCCACCTGAGGGGCTGGGTTGGCAAAGGTGGGCACACCTCCCTTCCTCACTTGGTTTTCCTGCCGATTCTCCCGCCCAAAGTGGTGGTCAGAACTGGTGGGGGCCAGTTGCTGGAAGCAGCAAAAGGCCTGGGGAAGCTCACGAAGGCGGCAAGCCTTTGAAGCTTTCCCTTCGTGGACCCTGCCAATCCTGGGGGAGGAGGCTTGGCACCTTGTCCCAGGATGTGCATTGTTTCAGACCCCTGAGAGCAGCATGCTCTTGACCCAGGGGTCCAGAAACATGTCTGGTGGTGGAAGCTGGTGAGCAGCCACTCAGCCTGGACACTGTTAGGTCATTTTTCAGGGGGCATCTCTAAAATGCCCTCTGAGGGCATTTTTCATTAAATCCCACACTGGCATCAGTAAAAATATTTATTTTACGTTATTTATGCTTCAAATCTTTTTTGGGGTGTTTTACTTTGTACTGCTTACTTTTAGCTCAGCAGCCTGTTTTTAAAATCTGCTGATAGCGTATAACAATTAGTTTTGTGGTGTACCCTTGTCCTACTACTCTCCTAGTCTCTGCAGTCTGCAACTATATTGACCACTAATGGGAGGATGGGGGTTGCCATTGCCTATATTGCCTACAAGTACAACAGTGCTCCATAGTTCTCTGACCTTATTAGATGAAGCGGGGGCTGCATGGTTTCCCAAGGTGCAATGGTGGTGGTGTAGTAGCAGGCTAGAGTACTAACAGTGAAGGAATGAGAAACAAGGTCCCACTCCCACCTAGGTGAACTCCAACTGTATGATTAATCGGGAGGATTATTCATCACAGGCAAGTAAATTGAAATAGAAACTGAATTAGTTGGTTATATATTATTATATCATAGCTTTACAAACAATTGAGACCAGACTACTACACAACACAGAATACCTGATAGTGAAAATATAACAAGCAATACTAAATTATTCAGAACAATGGTGAGCTGGTATTTTAATTAAAACTAAAGTTACTAAATACTCAAATCGTGAAGTGGACTCAAAGTCTGGAGTGGACAAGGTTAAATGTTCACGCAACACAATGCCTGAATGATGATGCTGATGAATGATGTTCTTCTATATCTAAATATCGATCACTTTTTATGAATGGGTGGGTAAATGGGACAGTGTGGACTCTTATTTAGGTAATAGAAGAAATGAAGATCCTTCACTGAGTTGGTGTTGCTTCCGCCCCACCAAGTGTGTGATAAATTAATGGTGCAAATTATTAAGTCACACCTCAATAAATCACACAGCCCGGGGGAAGAGAGTCAGGTGTTTGATGAATGGATGGGAAAAGGGATTTGGGGAAAGGTGTGACAAAGACAAACACTACACAAAGACAATATTCATTGGGGCGATGAGCAGCCAACCATCATCAACCTATTGTGGATGGAAACGAAGGAATGACTATGACACAGTTAACTTAAACACATTGCAAAGTTTGCAAACAGTACGTCAGCCCTAGAGAGACCCAAGTTATATTATATTATTATATATCTATTTCTTCTGTCACCGAGGTTCGAAAAATAGTAAATTGAAATTAAATAGGAGTGAAGCGAACAACACACACAGTTCTAAAAAATTATTATTAAAAGAAAAATGAGACTTTATTGTCAAATTGGGCGGTGCATCTGCATTCTTCTTGGATTGTCCGTCAATCTTGGGTGCCTGGCTGAAGCGGTCCGGTATGGTAAGCATGAGTGTTATAGCGCTTTTGCCTTTTGTGTAGTAGAGAATAAGGCCTGCAGATTATATATAGAAATTATATTGTAGAATTAAGGAGAAGGACAGAAGGTAAGCTTCATGAGAAGTGTACCAAGAAGACTCCGAGACAGAGCAAGAACATAGTCCTTTGCAATCATTCATTCATTTTATGACTGATGTGCGATCAATTGAGTTAGAGCAATTGCAGCAACCAACAATCACAGAGAAGTGGCTGCATGTATCGGACTGAGCAAACTCGCAACTGGCATGATCATCATCATAACATTTAACCTAGAGTGTGCATAATGTGATGAAGTGACCGACATCATCACATATCTGTCTCCTGTTACCTACAACATCAGGCCCCTCGCCCAACCACCTAGTTTCAAATTTGAGCCAGCCAGTACACACACTCAGTAGCATTTCATTTTCCAAATCAAGAAATCAATGCGCCTCTCACCAGTCCACAGAGCTGAGTATGCCTCTTAGAGTCATCACCATGTTGGTTTCTCTGAAGTTGATAACTTCCTTCTTCTGGCAGTTGTTGAAGTAGCCACTACTCACGCCCTGAGTCCTTCTGTCATCCTCCTGACTCCGAGTAACGAATATGTCCAACTCCGTAGTTCGTCCTAACTCCAGTCCCTACTCAAATAAGAGAGATCGACCTGTAGTGCAGGGCAATGCTGTTGATGATGAACAACTAGAGAAACATTGAGTCATTTTTATGTGTAGAATAGATTTTTGTTTGTTAGCTAAACAGACTGGTCGGATCTTTGAAGAGTGTGAACCAGAAAACAAAGCAGTGTGGACCTGGAAGAACAAATCTTGCTAAGTGTCAAAGGAAAAGGAAAAAAATCACCTTCAGGAAAAAAATTATCACCCATTAGGCCACCAACATTGTAAATCATCACAAACACAATAAAGCTTAATAATTATAGTTAAACACCCACTCTCACTGTATGCCACCACATGAATAATCTCAAAACACTCACAAACAACAATCACTCATATATCACTCATTGGTGCATTTACCTGTTCCAATTCAAGCACTGTGGTACATTACCGATTGTCTTTGATACACGAAACACACATTGGCCAGTCTTGTAAATCAAATATTGTGGGGCAGTCCTGCCTGGGTATTAAATGATAGATAGGCACGGAATGGAGGAAGGCATTGTTTCTCCAATGTCCTTGAAGGGAATGGGGGGGGGGAGAGGCTTCTTCACTGCACACTGGTCCAACTCCAATCAGGCCATACATGTGTCTAAAATGGTGGGGCTGCATTAGTCAGTCAGACACAAAAATAATATAATGTTCCCCTAGCTATATCTTTTATTTTGTCAAAGCAGTTTGGCAATAGAAATTTCTATGGTGGCCCAGGCCTACTCAGTAGTCAGGGAAGTAGAGTTTGTCTTCAAACTCAGGTGGTTCACCCACAAGTTGGTCAGCTAACACACTACCCATGACCTGAATCTGACCAATCACCCTCCTCCTCCTCCTGTCGTACTTCAAGTATGATGTAATTTGGTGGTATAAAGTGCTGATTAATTTTGATCATGGCTAATCTCTCCACGTTTGGGGCAAGAGACTGGTCCTTCTCACTGTGACAACTGCATCAGCTGCACTGAACACATGCTCAGCAGACAAATTGGCCACCGGGCAAGCCAGATACTTTATTGCCAGCCTGCTGAGCTCTGGCCATCTGTGCCTCTTCCCATACCAATGCGGCAATGGGTTTTGATCCAGATAGACCTCTGTTGGGTCATGCAGATAGGCCTAGACCATCCTCTCAATAGTCATTGGTGTTCCACCTTGCTCGACCTCTTTTGCCTTCGCCTCTGCAAAGGTCTTAAGCCCTGTCTTTAGAAACCAATCAAATGCAGATTTTGGTGCAGATGCTCCTGTTCCTGTTTTTATTGCTGGTGTTTTTGTTGTTGGTTTTGGCTGCTGTGAGCCAACAGCAATGCCCTCAGGCTCTATTGAAGTTGATGGCTGCACTGCAGAACTTGTGCTCTGGAGTGGGCCTCTAATTCCCAGCCGTTCTTTTACTAGATTGCTGGCTTGCTCAGCAATCCACGTCTTGTAGTTTGAAACATCCCCATCTGAAAAAGGAATGAAAGTGGCCAGTAATTTGATCAAGAATTGTGGCACAGATGTAATGTTTGGATGACACAAGGTCTCTTTGCAGCCATGTATTAACAGATAAGTTACGGATTAAGCTCTCCACCAACTCATGCACATTTCTTTTCATCCACACCTGCGTAATTTTCAGACACCTCCTTTAGCTGTTTCTGTAGCATATCCAATAAAGAGATAGCTTGGCCCATGGTACTGCCCCCCTTGCTGACTTCCCGTGTGAAAACCTCAAAAGGAAGCAGCATCTCTGTCAGGCACTTGCCTAGGCCCCATTGGTCCATATCAATGATCATGCCTTTCACAGTTGCATCCCCTCTTTGCATGACATATTCATTGATCAGTCTGTATTGCTCAAACAGACACTGCAATATGTAATAAGTCGAGTTCCAATGTGTTGGCACCTCCTGTATGAGTGCTTTAACTGGCATTCTATTATCACGCTGAATGATCCTCAACTGCTTCCGGTCTTTAAAAGAATGGCTGAAATTAGTGCAGATTCTTCTGCAGGTGGACAGTAAGCTGCTGACTAGGTCTTCTTTTTTGAGAAAGTCCTGTACAATGATGTTGATGCAATGAACCAAACACAGGAGTCTGAAATAGCCACCATCTGTCATTGCCTTAACTATATTGCTACCATAATGCGTGACAACAAATCCAATGTTAATCCCTCTGGATCGCAGCGATTCAAAAGACCTTGTTGTTGAAGTCATCCAAGATGTTTGCAGCTGTATGGGACTTCTCCATGGCAAACATGGCTACTCTTGCATGCTTTCAAGCTCCATTAAAAATGTCAGCAGTGTCAACACCTGCAGATATCATTTCTCTAACCCCCACAAAAGAGATCCAGTGTGCAGTGATGCACATGCTTGGCAACTGGTCCACATGTCTGTCGTCAAGTGGATAGTGTGAACAGCACTCTGCTGCAAAGCTTGTCCACATCGCAATGTAGCGCTGGAACAGCAACCCTGGCAAAATAGGTCCATCTGGGAACTTTCCATTTTGGGCAGGTGGCCACCACAAATTCTAGAAAACCCACTCCTTCCACAAAAGAAAAAGGGAAGAAGTCCAGCACTAACATCATAGCCAGCTTCGCGTTGTATAAACGTGCCGTTGGATGGTTGCGTTCGTACAGCCCCTCCTGTTTAAGCATGCCAGGAATAGTAGCCCACATTTTTTTCTTTTCTGGTGTCACTGATGCAGGTGACTTCTTAAGAGCGGAAGGTGGTAGGCTCAATGTGCATCTCAACGGGGCAATCACTGTATGCTCTTGCCTTGGTGTCTTGACCTGACTCAGAGTCTTGTGCCATTGCGATGTTGCTGATGTGGGCGATACTACTGCACTTCTGGGGACATGGCTGATTTGCGTAATGAAATTGTTACTCTCTTCTTCACCTTCACCTTCCATCGTGATCGGATTGGATTCCCTGCTCTCACCACCTTCACCAACACCACTTGCAGTTTTTTGGCCAGTAAGGTGCTCCTGTGTTGTGTTGTGTGGTGTTTTCTCAAATGGGTTGTTTGGCCTCTGATACCATAGTTTGTGCCAAGCTTACACTGACAAATGAAGCATATGGCAATTTTCATTGTTTCTTGTTGGAGATCTGGAAGACAATGGATCTACTGAAAAAGGGGCTTGTTCTACTTCCTCCGCATGAAGCTCAATCTCCTGAAGTGCTCCTACTTCAGGAGGAACTACTATTGTTGTCTGCGGCTGTGTTGTCCCCATAGCTGAGTTTCCGGCAACAATTGGGTACTACTTTACGAAAGAGATAAGTCCAATTCAACGTCAATGCACATCGGCATTGCCGTGATTAGAGTGGCTGCCTCTGTGTCAGACATGGGCTTGGGCCTGGGTTGGGTTGGGGCTACTGATGCGGGAGTGCTGCTCCTAGCTTGCTCCCCGGAGGCCGGTGCTCCTGGCACCTGTTTTTGCCAGAAAAAGGTATGGGGCAACACAGTGGTGGTAAGCTCCTTCTTATCACTGGCCACTTTCTTGGTAGCACCTTTCTTTGGGGCCATCTTGAAGCTGTCAGTTGGCAGTGGCACTTAGCTTCACAAGCTGAAGAGATGTCCGTGATGTGTGGTCACACGTCACATCTTGCATAGGCCTACTGTCTGGCAATACTGTGGGAGATGTCTCTTCTCTTGTGCAGCTAAAAGTAAACTAGCAAGAAGAACATCAGTGAACGGTGACATTGTAGTACAAACAAACAATATCATTTAGTGTGGTCACTTAAGTTGTAAATAATTAACAAATCAAAAAATCATAAAAATGAAAATAAAAAAATGAAAATTAAAAATAAAATGTAAACAAATGTTAAACATTTTTTAATTTATAAACTACATTAAAAATACAATAAAATAAAATTCAACAAAATTAAACATTTTTAAATTCAATTAAATGTAATTAAAAAAATTAACAAACATTTAAAAAAATTTTTTTAATTTAATGAAAAAAAGTTTCCAAAAAGTATCACCAAAAATAAAAATTTAAAAAGAAAATATATTGCTGACGAACCAGGGGACTAACATGAGAAACCCATTGGGATTTGGGAGGCAAGAAGTGGTGCAGGCGAAAAATGCAAAAAAAAGTATATAATATAAAACACTGTTCATACAGTACATTTAGTATGAGCATTAAGCTACTAGGCCTCAAGCATATTAATTTATTCAACTAGTATATCAGGGAAAAGTAAAAAAAAGAACACAAACAATAAGGCTTAAGCCTCTACATACAAATTAAAATGGCTTTGAAAAATGATGGTTGCACAAAATGGCCACATGGTCAAACAACAATCAAGGAGGCATGGCTACACAAAATAGCCCCCAGCCACGTGGTCACAACAACAACCAGCAAGGAGACATGGTCACAACAAAGAACACATGCAGGTCTATGGCAAAAAAGCACACTGACTGCCTCCACAAAATGGCCGCCAGCCACATGGTCTCAACAACAACCAGCAAGGAGGCATGGCCACAACAAAAAACACATGCAGGCCTATGGCAAAAAAGCACACTGGCTGCCTGTACAAAATTGCCACCAGCCACTTGGTCAAATAACAAGCAGACGGCATTGCCGCAACAAAAGAACACATGCAGGCCTAGGGCAAAAGCACACTAGCTGGCTACACAAAAGGGCAGCCAGCCACATGGTCACAACAACAACCAGCAAGGAGGCATGGCCACAACAAAGAACACATGCAGGCCTATGGCAAAAAAGCACACTGGCTGCCTACACAAAATGGTCCCCAGCTGCTTTGTCAAACAGCAAGCAGGAGGCATAGCCACAACAAAGAATACATGCAGGCCTGTGGCAAAAGGACACTGGCTGGCTACACAAAATGGCTGCCAGCCACATGGTTAAACAATAAGCATTGGAAACATAGAAAACACGCAGGCCTATGGACACAGACTATACAAAATGGCTCCTGGCCACATGGCATGAGGAACAAAGACAAATGGTGGCCTATGGCAAACACACTCACACTGGCCAGACAAAGGAAGGATGGTAACACAGGAGAAAGCAGAATTAATGCAGCAATGCCAAAAATGAAAATTAACTGGGCTAGAAATGTTTACAACAACACACATCCCCCAAATGCATCAAATATATTATCCCACCTATACACTGCAGAAACAAAACATGAAGTACCCCAAAAAGCCCACATTTTGTAATTCAATGCAATGGTATCCATGTCCTAAATGATGTTTCAATTCAACAGACACCACAGAAACAGTTGTTTCATGCACCCATGACCAGCACTGGGCCTACTAGCTGGAAAGCCATTGGCAAACTGGACCAAATAGTGAATGAAATGAATATTGCAAATTTATTAAAAAAACATAGAATAAATGTACTGAACTGTGCAACAATTTTCCTTTATAAATGAAGAAAAATTACATGTAAAAAAATTACTAGGCCCCTACTGAAACTGCAGGCACCCACCACAAACATGTAAAAAATCGAATAAAAGTACAAATAAATTCTAGTGCATGCCCTCTATCAAAAAAACAACAACACCCTTATACAACAGTTTTTGAACTTACTCAAATTCAAATCCAATGGTATATATGCAGCAGACAAGGAGAATGATCCTTCCAGCTCCAAATCCAAATGAAATGTGACCAGAAGGTGGACAAAGCACTGGAAGGAGCCTGCTGGACAGGAGCAGGAAGTTGGAGCCTCTGGGGCACTTCCTTTCAGTTGGAAAAAAAAGTTTTAAAAAAAGGACTCCTCGAATGAAAAATCAATGCAAACGGTCCATTTGAAAAGTTTTTTAACTCCAAATTGCCTTTTTGAGGAGATTTAGCTGCTTCTCGAGGAGAGAATCTTCTCCAGGTTGCAGCCGCTCAATCACGCTCACCTATGACAAAAGAAGCAGCGGAAGTTGCTGGCACGGCCTAAACCCACGCTAGTGAGCGCAAAATCTTGCGGGAGCTCGATGACAGCTAGAAAATCTAGTGGGCGGTCGCAAGCACCCTGCAATTCTTGTTGCGCTAAACGCGCACGCAAAAAGACATTATGAGTGCACCAACGGAAAAAAAACTCTGCTCCATTGCGGCGTGCTGAGTTTATCAGTAACTCTGCGTTTTTTTCAGAACGCGGAGGTGCTGAATTCTGCAAACTCCGTGAGTAGAGCAGAGTTTTATGCCCAGGCCTATTTAAAATTAAAGGAGGGGGCACACCGGACCCCCCTCCATGGGCTTTTGTATGCCCCGTGGACCACCACCTCCCCGGGGCTTATATTCATATGAATGCAGGGGCCACGCAGATCCCCCGGGCCCCGGGGATCACCACCTCCCCAAGGCTTTTATATTTAAAATTGTGAGGGGACCACCTGGACCCACCGGGGACCACCACCTCCCAGGTGCCAAATACATTCATTAAAGTGGGAGGAGGCCACATATGGTCCCAGAGACCCCATTCCCCATGACCAGGCCATAACTCAGTGGGTAGGGGAGCCGTGCGGCCCCCCTTCCCAGGCCGATTTCGGCTGCGGGGACCCGATCCCCTGGGGCCTGGCCTTTAAAAATTAAAAAAAACATATTTTTAGTATGGAAGGGGGCCATGTATCCCCCCCCCTCCCTGGGCCAATTTTGGCCATGGAGACCACATCCCTGGGGCCAGGCTTTCATTGTATGGGAGGGGGCCATGCATCCCCCGTCCCAGGCATATTTCGGCCCAAGCCCCATCCCCCAGGGCCCGGCCACATCTCCTGGGTGCCCCCAGGGTACCCAGTATGCAATGGGTCTGCAGGGGGAGCCTCAAGGACACCGTGGTCAAGGACACCACCCACTGGGAGCCAGCCTTGCTGCCGCAAGCAGGGAGTTGATTTAAATAGTAGCTCCAGGCTTGCGGGAGCAGTGTTTTCATCTGTTTCCCTGCACGCATATTTCCATGCAAGGAAACACATGAAAACTCTGCTTTCTGCAAGCCGGAGCTTTTTGACAGCTCCGGCTTACAGAAAGTGGAGTTATGTTTGCTTTTGCTTAGTGAGAGCGGTCAGCTTCCACCAAGCAAAAGCAAACAGCTACCTCCCAAAGGTGGGCACCTTGGGAGGTAGCAGGAGCCGGACCTGGGGGGTGTCAGTCCCCAGGGCCATGAATGGCTCCACATAGGGGGCTGCACGGCCCCCCCATCGTAGAATTTAGCCCCGGGGAGGTGGTGGTCCCGGGGGGTCCGTGATGGACCCCCTACATTCATTTATTTCAGCTCTGGGGAGGTGGAGGTCCCCGGGGTTGCGGGGGAGCCACGCAGGCCCCCAGCATTTTTTTTACTGTAATTTTCCCCGGGGAGGTGGCGGACCCCAGAGCATTGGCGGGCTCAGTAAGCCTGCCTGCACACATATTTTAGAGTACCCTGGGGAGGCTGGGGGGGGGCTCATTGGGCCCCTGCATTATTTTACTGTGATTTGCCCTGGAAAGGTGGCAGTGGGCCCGCCCGCATACATATTTTAGAGTGCCCCAGGGAGGTGGCAGTCCCCGGCGTTGTGGGGGGGCCTTGCGAGGCCCTCCGGATTCATTAATAAACATTTGCCCTGGGGAGGTGGCAGTCCATGGGGCTTTCATAAGCCCTAGGAGGGGAGGCCCATGCCCCCTCCTTTTTTTGTAGTATGTCCCAGGGACCTTGCCCATCCAGGGGCTATAAAAAAACACTAGCGTGGGAGACTGCGCTTGTTTTTAAAAAAAAAATTACAGCGGATTTGTGACCCCATTAGCAGCTTTTTTTAGAAAAAAGCTAACATTTTTTTTGCCCTGGCGGGGTCTCTCAGGGACTCACCCAAAGAGGCATAGGGGGTCAGGATATTCCTACCCTGCCCCTTTCTCTTTTTTAATGTTTTTTGTGGGACTCTGCAAAAGTTTCAAGATGGCTTCCAACACTTCCAGGTTGAAGTGTTGGCAGACAATCAGATTTCAGCATGAGTACTGTCGGATCCTCAGAGGATCCGCGTCCCTATATATACAAATTTGGATTTCCCTTAATATTTCCAAAAATAGTGAAAGGATTTATGCCAGTTTACAAAAAGGTTGCATTCTGGACCAAAAGCTACCTTTCTGCCAAATTTGGTGTAATTCCGTTCAGCGGTTCGGGCTGTAGTTGTGTCTAAAATCTCGATGGGAATTAACATCGGTAAAACGTGTTTTGGGACTCCCCTTTTTTCTCGGCCCCCGCTTTACGGATCACCATGAAACTTTGAAGACAGCAGCTGAAATGAGTGTCATATTAGTTTTGAATATTTCGCGAGGAGTCGTCAAATGACGCCAAAGATTTTGGCAAAACAAAAAACGCTCAGTGATGTCATTTGAGATGTCATTAGTGATGTCATCAGTGGTCACTGACCATGTCATGAATGATGTAATATGTGACGTCATCAGCAGTGCATTGCGGGGGCGCGAGTTATAGTTAGCTGAACTAACTATAACGGGCGAATTGGTCTGGTTTTGTACGAGTGAAATGTCCAACTAACTATAACGTCCCTGAAACCTGTAGTTTTTTCAGTGAATTTCTAAGGTTTTTTAAATGCTAATTTCTAACTATAACGTCCCTGAAACCTATGGTTTTTTCAGTGAATTTCAAAGGTTTTTTAAATGCTAATTTCTAACTATAACGTACCTGAAACCTATGGTTTTTTCAGTAAATTTCAAAGGTTTTTTAAATGCTAATTTCTAACTATGCCTACAAAGGTAGGACATGTGAAGAAAGAGGAAGAAAAGCGCAGAAAGAAGCAAGACAAATGCAGAAAGCGGCAACAGAAGTCTAGAAAGACAAAGAAAAGTGCAGGAAGAAGCAAGAGATGTGCAGAAAGAACCAACAGAGGAGCAGAAAGTCCTCCTGTGCCCCCAACGTTTTGCTGACGGGTACTGGTGGTAACTGACTCTGACTAACCAGGCCTAGAGCCAGTGCTATGCTAAAAGACACTTAGAATACAGTGAAAACACCTACATACACTAGGGAACACTATGCGTTGGGGTACCCCTGTGATTAGCATGACCTCCTCTGTATTTGCCATGAGTTAGTGCCTGGGTCATTTCATGAGTACATGGGTAGTGACTGGATGATTACAGTACTGCAAGGAGAGTGCATGGTGAATTTATAACTGCTTGTGTTTTGGCAGAGTGATTGGATTAGTACATGGTAGTGGCTGGGTGATTGGAGGAGTGCACGGGGAGTGACAGTGTGATTGCTGGACTGCATGGGTACTACCTGGGTAATTGGAGGAGTGAATCAGTAGTTGGTTACAGGACTGCATGGATAGTGCACATGTGATTGTAGCACTGCATGTGTTAGTGTCTGGGTCATTGCATGAGTACATGGAGAGCGAATGCATACTTAGAGTGGTGCAAGAGAGTGCGAGAGTGAATTTATAAGTACTTGGGTATTGGCAGAGTGTTTGGATTAGTACATAGTAGTGGCTGAGTGACTGGAGGAGTGCACGGGGAGTGACTGGGTCATTGCATGAGTACATGGGTACTGATTGGATGATTAGAGTACTGCAAGGAGAGTGCATGGTGAAATTATAAGTGCTTGGGTTTTGGTGGAGTGATTGGATAAGTACATGGTGCTCGCTGGGTGATTGGAGGAGTACATGGGTAGTGACAGGGCGATGGCTGGACTGCATGGGTAGTGCTCATGGTATTGTAGCAGTGCATGAGTTAGTGCATGGGTCATTGCATGAGTGCATGGTTAGTGACTGGATGATTAGAGTACTGCAAGGAGAGTGCATGGTGAATTTATATGTGCTTGGGTTTTGGTGGAGTGATTGGATAAGTACACACATGTCACATCAGGCCCGCCCCCTCCCTTCACCACTGTGCAAACGCGCCTCCTGGCGGGGTTTAAGTTGTGGGATTAATTCCCCTTGAATCCTGAGGGTCCCTGGGGTCCAACTAGCCCACCAGGTACCTCCAGTAAGCGCCACAGAGCTGCGTTGCAGAGAGGTGTAAAAAGGGGCGTGGCCTCGGACCACCTCTCTGCAACACAGCCCTGTGGCGCTTACTGGAGGTACCTGGTGGGCTAGTTGGCCCCCAGTGACCCTCAGGATTCAAGGGGACTTAATCCCCCAACTTAAAACACGCCACGGGGCGTGTTTGCACACTTGTCACATCAGGCCCCGCCCCCTGCCTTCACCACTGTGCAAACACACCCCAAGTAGCTCCAGCTTTCCCAATAAAAAATTTGGTTAAGAATTTCAATGAATGGGTTGTACCTGTTAAGTGACGTGTGTAGAAATTCATGTTTCCCTCTGGCCTGATCAAAAATATGGTTTATCTGACTGCAGTTAAAATATCTCACCTTTTGGTTTGATGCAGTGAGAGACAAAATCATGTTGAGAGACGATTCCTTCACAGGGGACTGTTCAATGAGGAGCAATTTATCAGACTCAAGAGACAGTGGGTGTGATTCAGAATGCTATGCAGGCTTGTAAACATACATTTGCAGCTGAAAAGAACTTCATTTACTCCTGTCAGATATCAACAATAGGATACCAGGCAGGCCCAAATGGTTTCACTACTGCATAGGTGCACTACAACACTGCTGCTTACAATTACACATGCAAGTGGCAGGGAGTAGGCAGACCAAATTGTGGCTTGCTTTTGACAGTTTGCGCACACTCACAAACGTTTGAGGTTGCTGTCATTTACAAATAACTTTCTGATCCTTTCCTACCTTGGAAATTGTTGGAGGGATGGATTAACCCCATTTCAGGAGTGGGATGAAAACAGAACCCCCCTCCCCCCCCCAAACATCGTGTGGTATAAGGAAAGGGGTTTCTCAACTGGGAATAATATTTTCCCTATGGAGAAATTAAAAAAAAACAAAGAAAATTTGCAAAAAGAGTATTGTTTTGATTGTATTTTATTCAATATAATAAACATACTTTTAAACTTAAAAGCAGATTGCCTTTCTGCAATGCAGAGTAGTACCTTGTGTCCAGCTCTGCATTGGAGAAATAGCAGATGTCACATGAAGGACTAGATTTCCAAAAGTGACACAAACAAGCGCAAAATGTTTTTTTATTTACTTTCCGATGCAAAACTTGTTTTGCACTGGAAAGTTCCCTCAAAGTAACGCAAAGCAGTGCCTATTGCTACTTTGCGTTACGCTGTGTCAAGAGGGTGTTCCACGAGTGGTACATGGGCGTTCCCTTAAAACCACCCATGGTTTTTGATGCAAAATCCTATATACTAACAAAAGAAGACAGTGTTTTTGCACCAAAAAATAATGCCACTTTGAAGCAGGCATTAAAAAGGAGAAATGCATTTACTTCTCCGAACTTTTCCCACTTTGTATGTGTACTGTACTGTAGAGCACACATCCAAAGTGGGAATGGATTTAAAGTTTGCCTAGGCATAGTATTTTGTACTGGAAGGTGAATCTTCCAGTACAAACCCTATGTTAGTTTCATACAGACACCTTTGTATTATAGTGCAAAGGTGTGTCCATGGCGCTCGGCAGGCTGATTGAGCCTCAGCGATAGGAGAGAGAGCGCAAGGGGAGTTGCACTTCCCTGCTGTCTCCCACTCACACAGCACAGCAGCTCTGGGTGCAGCACTGCAACTTTGTGTGCTGCGCTTCAACTTTGGGTGCTGCGCTGAGCTGTTAGAGGGTTTTGTAAATCAGTGCTGAAATTTCCAGAATTACGTTTGTAGTGCTGTGATTGCCGTAGCTTTCCAAGCTACGGCATGTATTTGTGAATTCCCAAAAGTTGTACATTTTCACCTGTGTATAAGAGTATGTGTAAGGGTGGAAATGGCTGACTCTTTTTCGTGAACCAGCCCAAATGTTTAGCTCGTAGGAAATAATGCATTTGTCATTTTAAGAAAAATCTGCATAGTTTTCAGTCTACTAACATTTTATTTCCCAATTCACATGAAAAGTACCTACAAAGACGACCGAACTCTAGTGTGTATACCTTGCTATCTTATACAAGTAAACTGAGGTGAAAGCACATTGTAAGACTGTTAAGTGTGTCACAAAGATCTGGCGTCTCATCCAGGGATGTCCTGAATGACTTGGCTCATTACCTTAGAGATGTCTGAGCAAATTACATTTCTGGCATTCCTACTGAAAGAAATGCCATATGGTCCCCAGTCCATTTCATTTTTCCATAATGAATGTTAATATATTTATTCCATCCAATTATTTTAACTGTGGGAGAGGAGGAAAGATCTCAGCAGGAATGCCTGAGATCAGAGGAGCCGAAAGCTCACACTTTTCGATTCAGCAGAGCAGTCTGAAAAACAGCATTGGTCTTGGGATTTTGCTCAATTGAGAAATTAGAATAAAGAATGAAAAACTGTCCGGCTGTGCCCCTAAGGCAAAGCCTACCCTGAAACACAAGAGCTAGTAACTGGGATGGCATTATGCACAAGTACTGCATTTAGCATTTTGTAAGTGTTCATTTTTAGCGCTGTTCCGGGTAGCGACAGCTTTAGCTAGTGCCAAGGCTCATGTAATCACCGTGGGGCAGATTTACCTCTTTTTCACGCAGTGCAGTACAGCAGCCGCAAATGCTGCGCTGCGTGAAAAGGAGAGCGCCAAATTTACTGAAATATGACACTCTCCTCCCCTTTTCTAGCGCTGGCGCTGAAATCAGCTGCCGTGCGCCACAGAGACACTTTTTCGCCATGGTGCAAGGGTGTCTCCATGAGTCTATCATAGGTTTTGTACTGGAAGTGTACCCTTCCAGTACAAAATATTATGCATAGGCTGACTCAAACCATTTCCCTTGTTTGTATGTGTGCTGTACAGTGCAGCACATGTACAAAGTCGGAAAAGGAAGGAGAAATGAAAGCATTTTAATTCGAAGTGAAGGTATAGTCTGGATAACAATTTATTATTTGTTATTGTGTGTTTTGTACAGTTTGGAGTTTTCTATCATACACAGTCGACATGATCAAGCCTTGGGCTGTTCTGTCTCGGTAACCTTCGTGTCAAGTGCTAAGCGATTTACTTTACATGCATTTGTTGGGGCAGCAGTTGTGTTCGGACATTTGTGAAATAGTTACATTACTCATAGCTGAGAGATTGTTAATGCAGACCTGGTGTCAAATACAGTAAGAATGGCTTTTGCATGGTGTAAGTCTGTGAAACTATACATCATCAAGGGTTTTATATTATGAACTGACTGCCAAATACAATAGGAAGGGATTTTCCAATGTGAACCAGGGGTGTAATGCACACCTATGTAGCCACAGTGATGCAGGGGGGCCTCAACCCATCAAGCGGCTGTCGGCCCTTAAGTGGGCCTCCAAGCAACCCAAGGCAAATGAATATCTGTGATTGCCACAAGCTGTTCCCTGCCTGCATGAGGGCGTGTTGCCACAGTTCCTAGTCTGGGGTGGGACTAAGTCCCCAAGACTGCATATAGGCAAAGTTGGGGCAAGGTCGAGACCAGGTGCTGGACGCACTCGTAAGTGCTTGATTAGTCCCACAGCATGGGTTGCCACACGCTGTTCCCTGCTCGCATGAGGACTGGTTGCCACAGTTCCTAGTCTGGGGTGAGACTACGTCCCCCAGACTGCATCCTGGCAAAGACGGGCCAGGGAAAAACCAGGTGAGATGGACGCGCTCTTCAGCGCTTGATTAGTCCCGCAGCGCAGGTTGCCACAAGCTGTTCCCTGCCTGCATGAGGACTTGTTGCTGCAGTTCCTAGTCTGGGGTGGGAGTACGTCCCCCACACTGCATCCAGACAAAGGCTGGGTCATGGAGAGACCAGGTGCTGGATGCGCTCTTGAGTGCTTGATTAGTCCTGCAGCATGAGATGTGCCCGGGCGTGCGCCTGGGCAAAGACCTGGCCAATACCAGGCCCGTCTTCATCCATCAAAGCCTGGAAGAGGCTGGGCTGGGCCATATCTCTTGGTTCTTCACAACAGAAGTACCGTTTTTCTTTACACCTTAGACGATTCCTGTGTTCTTCTCTTTATTCTCTTCCCTGCATGCTAACTAAGTTTAGGCAAACACTTATATCCTATGGGGCTTATTTACAAGCCCTTGCGCCACTTTTGCGTCACTTTTCTTATGTTAAAAATGACGCAGAAGTGGCGCAAGGGCCTTGTAAATCTGCCCCTATGTTTTTGAGTCATTGGTGTAAACATGGGCAAAAAGAAAATAATAAGCTGTGGTCCTGTTGCAACCCCTCTCGCCAAAGGCACCTCAATTGACCACATGCCTGAGTGAGCCGTGAGCATTGTAAACATTGAAATTGTTCTAACTGAGAGGAGGCACTCTTTAAGCTCTGGTCACGGCCTTGTGACTGGTCCATCAAACTTGTCTTCTGTTGTTCTTACTCCAGATCTATTGAAACTGTGCCCACCGATCCACCCTGCCAAACTCCATCTTCCTCTACCTTTATGAAGTCTTCCAGCACCATTCCTTTGGCGAGCGAAGCCTTCAACACCATGCCTTCCTGGAAACTCTATGCCATCTTTGGAGGAGGTGGAAGGCACCGCACATTTGACCCTGGATAGCCTGGCACACCTCTTGGAGGGACACTTTGAGCAGCTCAGATCATGGCTAAAATCTGAAATTTCTCCTCTAATTTTGCATCCAGATGTCATGGAAAGCAGATTAGCATCGCTTCAGGCTTGCCCTTGTTTGTCTATCCCAGTCTGTGACGCCAACGTTTCTCAACCAGCAGGGCCCTCACCGGAGGCTCCCAACCAGCCCAATATAGTAGCCCCATTTCCATCAACCGCTCTCTCTGCACCTGGAGACATAGCTCTGCCCAGGATGATCTCATCAGGGGAACAGCCCATCCAGGGCCAGCCCTTAAGCCATGTACATAGTGATATTTCTGGAGCTAAAGACAAAGGAGGGATATACTCAGCAAGGTTTGTCTAGGAAAGAGTCACCAGCTAGACCTCTACTATCTGCACCTAAACAAGCAGTTGTTAACCTTCCCCTGCCACATGTCCCTATGTGGCAGTACTTATTGGGGTCACTTCCTTAAGCAAAGAGCAGAATGAATCCAACGAGGAGTTGTTTAATAAAACTTTAGACTGGCTAGTGCGCTACAAAGGGTTGCCCCTTTATCACTCCAGAGACATCCTAATGGTGCGAAGATGCGCTTGAATAGGACCAGAGTCAGCCGATCCCTCTTGTGACTGCATAATAGTAAAATTTTGATTTCTATTCTTAGTTCACAAATTATTATTTTAAGCTCCTATGCATCTAGCCCCGGGGAGTAAAGTCACCTTCGTTCCGTTAGGATATTTCTACAAATCCTCGAGTCACCAAACCCAGAGAAACACCCACTCCTGGGGAACTCCAACAGCCCCTCCTGAATTTCCTCTTGGCCCCTGGCATTTGCCATCCCTAAAATCTGTCAGCCGCTCACTCATCTGGATTGCTATTCAAGGTTCTACAGACTCCTCCCAAAGCCCAACTTCTCTTTTTTTAATGTTAACCACAACAAGAGCTGCTCCTAGTGTAGTGACCACTATGGAATTAGGATCGAATTGTGAATGAAAGCATCTCACAAAATGTGACGGACTGGTCTCACACACCACCGGGTGTCATGCTTCATCATTGACCAGTCCTCGCCCTCTAAAAACTTGGTTTGATAGAGGGCGGGCATACACCTGACGACAGGGATGCACTTCTAAGCTAAGTGGGGGCCCGTGAAAAAAAGGTGAGTGAAGTTAAAAATCATTATAGTTATCAAATTGTGGATTTTAATGTGAATGGTAACTATATGATATTAAAATAGGTGGACGGTATATGGGGAAATAATTGTCCCCTAACCGTAATGAGAATGGTCAACATGTTTCTGCCGTGATGGCCCAAAAGGGTCCAAGGCATTCATCAGGACCTTAACATAAAAAATGGGGCTCCGTTCTTACCAACTGGTGGTTAGAAGGTACCACTATGCAGGTGTGACCTGTATCACTCTCCACTGTTGATGATGGCTTCTGAATTCAAGCCTGAAATACAAAAATTCCAAAGAATCTGTAACAACATACCTAGGTCACAAATGAACACTGAAAACAATACATGCACTGGTTCAGCTAATTGTGAGTGACTAATTGTGTGACACGTGACACTCTATGCGTGCACACATTAGGAATGGTAATGTGAGATAAAATCTCACTGATCTTACCCTACACAATAAAACTACTTGCCCCATGGGAGGAGGGGAGAGGAAACCCCTGTAGTCAAACCCTGAAAGGAAAAACACAAACACCGCAATTGGCGTCAATGAATGCGATAAAACAGTGTTATGTTCTTTCAATCACAACCACACTGAAAAAGGTGAAAGCTTCACTATGAGAAGCAGCCGGTCATACACCCATACAACCTCTTACTGCATCAAGGAAAGTTTCCCACGATTCTCCTAGGTGACTGCTCCCGGTCCTCCCCGATGGTGAAATGAAGGAACCGAGGCTCTGGTATATATAGTGTGCCCTCTAATTGGTTAATATGCGGAAAATGAGCAGAAAGTTAGAAAACTGCTACCTGGTGCGCGAGTTCCGGTGTCCCAAAGCGCACTGCTTATCGAGCGGAAGACCGCCTGATCTAAAATGGCCGCACCCCGCACATGCTCAGTGCAGGAAAATGAAGGAATATTCCGCCAGTGTAAGGGCACGCGGCTAAATGCGAGAGACGCGGTTAGGGAAGTGCCCCACAAAGCAGGCGTCAATCTTCTGAAATACGTGATCACGTGGATACCTGCACACGTACAGGAGAGTGACAGCACGGGCTGATGGAGATGTTAACCGTATGTAAATAAAAATGTGAAATAAAACCGGTCGCGTCTACAATCCTGTGTGCTCAGTAATAACCAAAACACGAATGCACTGCTTAACGCATTATTTTCCACATTTGTGTCGGGACCCATATGAGACAAAATAATTTGGGGAAATAAGCATAAAAGCGTACCGGCAGAATTGCCCGTGTACAGGATACTGAGCCAGAGAGTGGGCATTTCATCACCTAAAGAGCCAAAATGGCCCAATTTTGTGAGGTTTGAACCCTACAACGATTGTTAGCTAGAAAGCCGGATGTGGAGTGCAAAATGTTGGTAAAGGGGAGAATGGATGCATAGTGACTATTTAGTGCTGATGTTAAAACACGGCTAGTTACCAAAATAAGGTAAATGAAAGGACCAAATCGCCAGTAATATATCCGTTCAAGACAGCCAAATGTGCCGAAAAATTGTTTTTTTTTTGTCAGATCATATTAGAAAAACAGACCGGGTTTGACTACAGGGGTTTCCTCTCCCCTCCTCCCATTGGGCAAGTAGTTTTATTGTGTAGGGTAAGATCGGTGAGATTTTATCTCACATTACCATTCCTAATGTGTGCACGCATAGAGTGTCACGTGTCACACAATTAGTCACTCACAATTAGCTGAACCAGTGCATGTATTGTTTTCAGTGTTCATTTGTGACCTAGGTATGTTATTACATATTCTTTGGAATTTTTGTATTTCAGGCTTGAATTCAGAAGCCATCATCAACAGTGGAGAGTGACACAGGTCACACCCGCTTAGTGGTACCTTCTAACCACCAGTTGGTAAGAACGGAGCCCCATTTTTTATGTTAAGGTCCTGATGAATGCCTTGGACCCTTTTGGGCCATCATGGCAGAAACATGTTGACCATTCTCATTACGGTTAGGGGACAATTATTTCCCCATATTCCGTCCATCTATTTTAATATCATATAGTTACCATTCACATTAAAATCCACAATTTGATAACTATAATGATTTTTAACTTCACTCACCTTTTTTTCACGGGCCCCCACTTAGCTTAGAAGTGCATCCCTGTCGTCAGGTGTATGCCCGCCCTCTATCAAACCAAGTTTTTAGAGGGCGAGGACTGGTCAATGATGAAGCATGACACCCAGTGGTGTGTGAGACCAGTCCGTCACATTTTGTGAGATGCTTTCACTCACAATTCGATCCTAATTCCATAGTGGTCACTACACTAGGAGCAGCTCTTGTTGGGGTTAACATTTGTTGTTGGAGGCTGCTAGCTCCTAGAACCCCGGGCCTCTAGTTCCCTTCCCCACACACTAACATGGGCTTTCTTGTGTTTATGGTCTCTTTTTTCAATCCCTACTGCCAAGAGATTTGATGTCCTCTCTAGTATCGATTTACTCTACAGAGACACACTCTCCTACTATCCATGACACTACTTTATCTCCTTCCTGCTCCAAGGATGAACTCACAGGCCCTAGAGTTGATCAAATATTTTCCATACTCAGTTGGAACATTGCAGGCCTCAAGGGGAAAATTAACAACTCTGATTGGTGGCCTCAGCAATTATAATATAGTAGCTCTTCAGGAGACGTGAGCTATTACCCCCTTTTCTTATGATGGATATGCATGCTACTCCAGTCAAGCCACTCCTACTCGAGGAAGAGCCATTAGCGGACTCACTATATGGTTTCATTTAAGTTTTCAGGTAGAAGTAGCAGTCAGCAACACTGGTTCTTCGGCTTTCGTTAACCCTAAAGATCCAAGACAAGCTATCCCAAACAGTTTTTTATCTAATTAATGTTTATAATACTGATTTTACTAATAATGTATGTGTTCATTTTATGGAGCTGCTTAGTTAATTATCTAAATTGCAGTCTGCAGTGGGTGGCTCAAAACCACAGCCACTATACCTGTTGTTCGGGAATTTTAATGCTAAGTTGACAGGTATTACCTGTGATGTGGGGTCACTGGAGGGAGAATTTTGCTGAGAGATTTGTGATGACAGGGAGATAGAGCTGGCCAAATATCTAGCTGCGCATGACCTAGTTAACTTTGTAGACATCTTTAGAGGTGATGAGCGCTCTTTACCGTCTTTCAGAGGCCATTGCTGAGCCTCAGTTATCAATTATATGTTTGTGACCAAGAACTTTTTGCCTTGGTTCATCAAAGGGAAAGTGGTGCAGACTGAGTAGGGGGATCACAATGTCCTTTCTGCTGTAGGAAATGTGCCCCTAAGCAGACATAAACACCCCTCCAACACCATTTCCATCACACTCTGAAGATGGCCTTAGGCTCATTTGGTGCCTTAAAGATCCTGTTAACACACTGCCAATACTTTTGAAGCAGCATCAGAGACTATTTCTTAATTGTTTGGCTGAAGTAAGCGGGACTCTATGTTAGCCCAGTATGATCGTTTGAGCCGGGGTATCAAGCAGTTTTTGCTCAGACCTTCCCTGTGTGATAAGGAGGACCCGCGATGGTTTGACGAGCATCGCTCAGTGGCAAACTGTAGATTGAGGCAGGCATTAATTGCCACCCCAAGAGTTCAGGCCAAGGCCCGGACCGCTTGCTCTGCTTACAAATCAATTCTTAAAGCCAGGTGGAGGCCGAGGGCGCACCTATGGTGCCCCCCTGTTGATCCCTTCACCACCTTGAGGTGCCTGTCATGGGGTGCAGGGATGAACCACACTTCCAATTTCCCTATGGGAGCATGCATTACGGCCGGTTTATGACCGTAATGCATGCTCCCATAGTGAAATGTAGGAATGCAACCGAACAGTGTTCGGTCGCATCCTAATTAGGCTGGTGGGACCGCCGAATGGGTGTCGGTCAGTCACAGGACTGAGTCGGTGTCGGGCAGAAGGAATTCCGCCCGACATTGAAATCGGCCCCTTACTTTTCAAACACTATGAACATCTCGTCCTTAGGAGTTCTCACTCTGTTGTCTTTTTATGTGTTTGTAATTCCACTGTTACTGAAATACCTCACTTATAGTTTGACACAAAGTGATTTTGATTAATTTTTCCAATTTTCATCATGTACATTATGATCGTTGTCTTATGTTTGATTGTTGTCTCAGGTATACACTCTCATTACCATCTGTTTATACCTTGCTGCTGTTCGGCTTCCCTAGGCTGGCAATACCGTCTAAAAAGGATATTTTATTATCGCTTTTTAACATAAATGTGTTCTGTGCTGTGCATATTTTTCAATTTTATTAATTGTGCTGTTTTAATCCATGTCGAAGATTGTATATTTAACTGTATTCACTTATCTTTTATGGCCATGCATGACCGAATAAAGATTTCCAAACTGAACTGAATATCTGTGATCTATGGGAGGCTCACGGGCCCTCATCACATTCTGCAGGATGGTCCCATCATTTTGCTTTATGCTACTGATGTGAACTGTAAAATAAATTCATTAAGAAAGGTTGTTTTATTGTGAATTCCATGACAAACACCATAGAAAGTGTCTTTACATTGTTTAACACAGAGAGACCTTTTTACACAGATCTGTAGTTGAGGAGGGGCTAAAACAGAATCCATGTTTTTCATAGCGTACTTTTGTAATATTATGGGGCGTATTAGCAAGACCCACGTTAAAATTATCGCTGTTTTAGCGGCAGGAAACTGCCGCTAAAACGGCGATAATGGGCTTGCTAATATGCGTTATAGAATTCCAATAGAAGCCCATGTTAGATGTGCAGGACATCTAACATGGGCTTCTATTGGAATTCCATAACGCATATTAGCAAGCCCATTATCGACGTTTTATGCCGCTAAAACGGCGATAATTTTAACGTGGGTCTTGCTAATATGCCCCACAGTTTGTTATTTAGCTGTCTGTGAAGTAAAGTACTTTGATTTTTTTTAAAGTAATAACACTAACTGGACATTGATTTACTACGTGTTATTCTGTGCTTTGCACAGTGCTGGGTCTTTTTCCCACACCTCCTTCTTTAGTAAACCTTGATGTGCTCTCTCTTGTTTTCCAAGGATCAAAGGCTAACTGGTGTACTTGGTGCTCACTTTGGCTCCAATATTATGGTGGTCCTATAGCTCAGGCCCCACCACTTTGTTGATCACCATATTCATGGGATTTTGAATGAGTAGCAGTTGGGTTTAGGTATAGCTACAGCTAATGTAACCACCGAAAAGAGCTGTAAAAAGCAGCATTGACAGTGCAAGTTTGTTGAGCTTTTTTTTACATACATTGGATTGGTAAGCAGTTGCATTATTCTACTTCTTAAGTAGATGTTAAACTTTGGTTCTAAAAAGAAAACTTTATTATTTAATTTCAAAATATGTTAATCTTTTAAATGTAAAAATGAATGTTCCTTTAGTTTTGATTTAAATATAATAAATGTACTTTATATACATTTTATAGATCACTATCAATAATGATTAAAGCATAATAAATGTTTTACTTTTCCCTATACTTTACCACTAGGGATGAGTGCCACTGGGGTGGAGATCTCCCTATGGTAAAGTAGAGGGAAAATTTGAAAATGTTAATAAACTTAAAGAAAATATGTTCTTATGTTAAATATTAATGTCATTTAATTTTATATATGTGTTTTTTAAATGAACAACAAAATAAAAAATCTACTACACTATTAGCGTAGTTTTGAATAAAATATTTAATTAATTTAAATACATCAAATCAAATTAACATTATAGTTTTAAAGATTTAGTAAATCAAAAATCCTACCTAAAGTAAAATGTTTATATTTATTTATTATGAATTAAAAACAACAACATGTTATGTATAGAATTAATTTGTATTAATGTAATTATTTTTCAAATAAATTAAACATATATGTTTTAAATTAAAAAGGTTAATAAAATATTTTATCATGAAATAATATTTAGTTTTATTTATATTTAAACTTTTCAACATTAAATTAATCCGTTTCTGAAGAAAGCCTCAAGTGCTGCTGCCGCTGCCAACCAGGGGACCACAGATCCCAGAACTCCAAGCGCCGGTGGGAGGCGCCAACGCTTTGTTTCGCGCCAGGAGGCGCTCCTAAGGGCCCGCGGGCTCCCGCAGCACGGGACGCGCGCGTGCGTGCCTGGGCCGTGCCCGGGCAAAGCCCGGCCAAGGGCAGGCCCGTGTGCGCCCGTCAGAGCCCGGAGGAGGCTGGTCTATCCCCTTAACAACGCTGGTACGGGATATCTGGACTTGGCCCCTCATTTCTCAGGTACTGTGGCATACGTCAGCCGTTTACTTCTATCATTATTGGTGTCCGTGGTGTTGTCCACTTTTGTGCCCATAATGAGCAAACGTAAGGGAGTTGTGGGGACATTGGACGCTTTTATTGTTAGAGCTGAGTCTATGCTTAGCCACGAGATCGAACTGACTGAGAGGCGACTCTCTCTAGATCCTCCATCCTTGCAGAGGTGCTCTTCCATAGGCCTAATGACCCCGGGTGAGGCTTCACAAACTTGCTTGCCTCTCATCACACAAGACCAGCCGCAGTTTTCTCCTGTAATCTTTTTGCCACCTGCACCTGCCTGCATCCGCACTTGTACCTGATGTGGAAGTTTCCTATTTGGATCCTACAACCAGGACCAGTGTAGTTACTAGGACACAGACACGGGCTCTCAAGCACCACAGCGGGGTCAAGACGAAAGAGCCACCAGTGAAGCGCAGAAGGGGTGTGGGTACACAAAAATCCAAACAACAGAAAGGGTCCCGAAACCCCAATCCTGAGATGATACAAACCTGTACAATTAGCACTCAAACTGATGCTGCTCTTTCTGTACCCATATGCAATACTACTGGTGGTGTAGCTCTGGACACTGCGGGGGAGACCTTTCTGGGCATTGCTATTGCACGGCTTAAGGAACTAATAGACAACAGCCTTGTCCCGCTTTGGGAGTGCTTGGAACATTTGGATATTGTAATGTGTAATCTGGCTGGCCAAAAAGAGTCATTGCAGCCCGCCGTTGTTACAGGGGAGGGTCTGGGCCCAGATGTTTCTTCAATACCTGCAGGCAGGTATAGACCCCCGAGGGAGGCATCTTTAAGTATGCCAGCGGAAGCTATTAGAATAGATGCCTGCACCACTGAGCCAGCATCAACAACTGTTCTCCATCAAGCAGGGTCTGATCATTGTCAGAGTCAAGCTCGGGCGCTTCTTACTGGTCCTAGGGGTCCTATTATTCCAAAAGGCTCCTATGACGCTGGCTCCCACATGATGGACCCAAATGTTAAAACACCTGCCCAAATAGTGCCAGGGGCGGTTGGGGCTGGAGGTACCCAACTAGGGGCTAGTAAGGAAGGCACTAGAGCTGTGTTGCTTCCGACCATTAATTTACCCCCAGTTTCACTTCCATATGTCATAATATTGACTGGAGTACCCGAGATCAAAGCCCGCCAGAAGGAAACACAATTGGACCTAAAGAATAAGTGTTTATTCTGGCTGGCTAGACATGGGCAGTTCTCCTACGATCGAGCGGGAGAGATTTTAATGGTTCGCAGGGTTGGCTGGGTGGGCACGCGACCCAAAACATGGCAAGGGGACTGTATTGTCATCAATTTTAGTAACCCTCAGACTGCTCGCCTCTTGGCTAGCCACACTCTTACCCCCCAAGTGCTACCTACAGGAGTCAGGGCCCAAACTTTGGACTACTTCTATCCCCACAGTCACAATCATCACAGGTCCACTAATACTTGTGCCCCAGTTACCAGGGCCTCAGGGCATTCCACAGTGGCTCCCTACCCCAGACCTCTCTTCTTTAACATTCCAGTGTCGAACAGGTATGGGGTCTTAGACGAGGTGGATTGACTTGTGTGGAGCGGTGGACCTGACCTGAACAGTGCGCACAGGAGTCCAGGTAGGGAATCAAGGGGTCCTAACAGCAGGCAGATGGTCGAGGTTATTCCATGTGGTGCCAGTGAGGCTCCAGGCGTCTTGCTAATTGATCCCCAGCAGGGAAATCCACTGTTGGCTGTGCACGATTTTCTACTCTCTGGCACATCCAGTAGTGGTTTACCTAGGGAGGGAATAGAAGTAGCCACTCTGGTCCAGAGCGAGAATACCCTAAGCCCAGTTCCTAATAGTCATCATCCCTCTAGTGAACACTCTAATTCTGACCATAAGTTGAGGATTTTATCCTGGAACACCGCTGGAATTAAAAATAAACTAGACTCCCCAGACTGGGGGCGCTTTGTGGGTACTCATGACGATTGCATGTTTCAGGAGACCTGGGCCAGGGATGATATTGTGAGGACGGGGTATGCAATCTTTAACATCCCAGCTACAAAGGGGGGGGAGAGGTAGACCCTCTGGGGATCTCAGTACCTGGGTTGCTTCACATTTGGACTGCACACTGGACCACTTAAACACCCTGTCTAATGACATCCAGTGTACCATACTTACTTTTTCACCCAGCCTCAAAATTGCCTTTATTAATATCTACTCTCGCCCTGTAAGTATTTCCCATGAATCACAGACTTTGGAGCAACTGAACGCCTTTATCAGTACTGTTCTCCCGAATATAAGATTGGTTCTGGGGGGTGACTTTAATTGCCAATTCGAGCCTCTTGTTGATTCTCTGGATGCACATTCTAGTGCTGAGGATCGTCTATAGTTAATCCCCGACCCTCAAATACAAACAATCAAGGCCTGGACACCGTTGGCACTACAGATCAACGCAGTTATATTAACTTACTCTTTAAGGGCTTGTAATGGCCACACCAAGTCAGACAGACCAGGGAAGTCAACCTTTAATAGACCTGGACAATCTTCCTTGTTGGATTATATTCTAGTTGAAGTAAGATCATGGAAATGGGTGGTTGACTTCGCTGTCCTGCCTCGGCACGACAGCGATCATAATGCCCTGAGACTGGAGCTACAGCTCCCAAATCTCAGTAATCCTATGGATACCAGCACCCTCGCAGCTAGCAATCTAACTCTCGCTAATAATAGGAGGAGAATTAGATGGGGGACACTAAAGCAGTCTGCGGTTAAGATAGCTGCACTATTCGCTTTAACAATTAAGCCCATCCAGGAAATGGGGGAGATTATTGCGGAAATGTACTCTCCCCAATATAATGATAGAATAGAGGTGCTGCACATAGAACTAACAACTAGTTTGGCTAATATATTTAACCCCCTTGTGCATCCTAAAGCAAAGCAGGGTTCTAAATCAACCTGGTACAATGATACCTGTCGCAAGGCAAAGAGAGCTCTCCTTGATGCCATCAAAAGTAGCGATAGACACCTGATTAAGCAAATGAGGTGTTGCTATCGAGACTGCATCAAGCAAGCAAAGAAGGTCTGGGAGACAGATAGATGGGATGCCATCAGACTAGCTCTCTCAAATAGAGATATGAAGTTGTTCTGGTCAGTAGTGTGCTCAGATAGTAAAGAAGCCCAGCCAGCTCTAGAGCCCAAGATCGCAGCAGCGGCATGGAAGTCCCACTTCCAAACCATATACTCTATGGAAGTAGACATTGACCTAGAATCTGGTAGCCTTTCACCAATCCCCGTGATAGTAGCAGATGAGGAACAAGGGATCACCCTAGTTGAAGTCTTAAACGCAATTAGGAAATTACCTTCTGGTAAAGCATTGGGTCTAGACAAGATTCCAGGGGACTTATATAGGGAAGAACCAACAGTATGGGGTCCCTGTAGGAGAGTAGGATCTGCTTCTTATAGTTACCCCCACTTTTTGCTGATGTTTCACTGTTTTTCGACTTAGCCAGACTGAGGCCCTGCTAATCAGGACCCCAGTCTATCTGCTTTCTACTCTAAATTGATTGTATGTACTTTAGGTACACTCCAGATTGGATTCTGGGGTACCCTTGTGAGTCCCTAGTATATGGTATACTATGTACCCCAGAGGCCTACCAGGGGCTGCAGCATGTATTATGCCACCCCTGGGAAGCTTTGTAAAATGACACAACAGGTCTGCTACAGCAGCCTGTGTAAGGTGGTGTATCCACCCCTTACTGAGATATAGGTTCCCTATATCTCTCCATATCACTGCACATGTAAACCTATCAGTCACCCCTATGGCAGGCCTTAACAATCCTGAAGGCAGGGTGCTGGGTTTCATGTGAGAGGGTGCCCATGCCTGAGCAGAGCCCCTCTGCAGCTTTCGGAATCTTTATTCCGGGGTTGTTTGTGATGCAGCCAGACCATATACTCTTAAGTGCATTATAACCAAACGGTAAATGCTAACTTTGGAATGGCTGCATGGAAAACTGTCGTGTTTAGTGTCAAACACCTTGGAATCATACCCCCACACCAGTAACTGGTGTGGGAGTATGATCCCACCCTTCTAGAGGGAGAGACATGACAGCACCGGTATACCCGGTACCAGCTAACAGAGCCCTGGCATCACAAAATGGATGCTGCAGCCACAGACGCGAGTCTGCCCTCCTGCTGCTGGACGAAACTCTGGCAGGGGAGGCCTGGACAATAGGTTTCCTGTCACAGGGAGGTGTGACCACCTCCCAGACAGGCTTTAGTGTATTGGGGCTGGGTGGGTGCACTCTCAGAGTGCTTTGAAGTCTGCACTGGGGGCACATTTGGTGTCCCTGTGCATAGTCCAGCTCAAACCGGTTGCAGGGGCACACAGCCCCTGCTCTGGTGCGAAACTGGACAAAGGAAATGGGTGTAGCCACCCCTCTTTCCTGACCCTCCCATAGGTGGGTCCCCAGAGTTTGTCCCACCCCTTCCTTGGGTATAAAGTAGGAAACCCTGACTACAGGACTTTAGATTACACCTGGACTAAACTCTGATACCAGAAACCAAGTACTTCGACGATCTACACAATGCTGGTTGACTGAAGAATCTCCCTTGGAGTAAAGGAGTTACTCCCCTGCAAGGCAGGCACCTTTAACACAACTGACCGGTTGGCATCTCCGAGCTCCGATGGACTCCGAAGAATATTGCGACACAGGAGGTAGGTTTTCCAAGGTCTCTGAGGTCGATCTGTGCCCACAGCAAGTCTGAGGCCGTATCCCTCATGGAGACCGTGCAACCTGAACCCCTGGACACCACAACCATTTGCAGAAGCATCAGCCTTCTGGCGACCCTTGAGGCTGAGCTTTGGGTTACTTGTAGCCCTGACTCCGAGCAGTAACTGCACTGAAGATTGTCAGCCTACACTCAACGAGTGTCCCGTGGGTTGCCATTTTATGATTCCTCTTGAGGTCCCTTCATGATCCCTGGTCCGTTGACCTTTGGGTCCCCAAGAAGGCAACTCTAACTTTTATTGAGCTTCCCTGGTTGCTCCAGACATGCCCTGACTCTCCATTGCTTGGGGAGTCCCCAGGACCTTGCTGGTCTGCACAGAAGCATCTTTTCTCTTCCTGCGTGGGTTGCTGTTGCCAAGGCTTGTTGTGGTCAATCCGATCACCGACACCCCAGAACTCGACATCCTTTGTGGGACAGCTCGAATCTGGCTCCTGGTCATCGGCGACGTCTCCGGGACCCCGTGGCTGCAGAGTCAAGGTTCACCTCTTCGCACCTGAAGCACCCGACATCGTTGGGCATTCGATTGCTCCGCTCCTGGTCACTGGCTAGTGACCCAGACTCTGTCCCCTCTGCTTTCAGGTTCTTCACATCTTTGATCCAGGCTTGGATCACACCGGACACTTTTCTCCTTCACAGCAGCAGCACTTTGCAGCAGATCGCCATTGAAAACGACGACGATTCCCGACACCTTTTGACACCTATGCACCCGGCTTCCCTGGGTGAGGTAACTCGAGTACTCCGGTGCTCCCGTGGGTGTTGGCCCTAGAACCCCTTAAGTCTAAAGGGGTTTGCTAAAAGTCCTCTCCTAAGTGTCCTTTAACTTTAAAATTCCAACCGCGACTTTTTGCATTGAATCCTACGGCGCTCGCGGCTGTGTTCTCACACTGCACACGTCCCCCATGGTTCTCCTGTGTCACTACCTTGGGTGGTTCCTTGAGGTCCCAGCGATTCTACGTGCTCTAGGCACTGTGTCTAGTCAAGTCGTGGTTCTTATACCACTTTCTTAGTATATGGTTTGGTCTCCCCCTGGAGCCCACTGTGTATTGTGCTATTTACTGTCGTTTTAATACTATGATACTGTGTATCTTGAACTCTAATCTCATAAAGGGATTAGTAGTTAGTGTTTAGAAATAAATACATATATTTTATATATATCTTGTGTGGTTCTCCTTTCATTTAGTTATTCAAGAGGTTATAATCTGGTAAACCAAGCTGCTTTACACTCCTTCAAGACTTAGCCTGAAGGCTGCTCTCCATAGCTACCACTAGGATAGCTTTCAATAAAGGTTGTCTTTAAACCTATCATCAATAAGGATCGTTTGGACTGGTGCAAGGTGCCCACTATAACTAGTGGACAGCATATGCCAGGCCAACATCTCACATTGGTGTGCAGCGGTTGGATTCAAGCTTGCTATTGCTTTACCAGATAATCTCTTTGAAGTGACTAACTGAAAACCACTATAGGTACATAAGTACATATAAATCAAGTTTAGAATACAGTAAGTTCTACTGAACTTAGAGTTGTGTGTCAAGAGTTTAGCACACCCTTTCTACAACTCAAGAGAGTTTCAGTTCCCACTAGAGTAGGTAGGTGCATACACCACACCACACTAGAATGTCTGCAAGGCTTGAAGTAAGTGACTCCTTGCCCACTAGGTATGACAATCTCTCATTCCAGGAATTGAGAAATATGTCTACCTCTAGGAGACTGAAAACAGGGAGACATGCAAGCACTCAACGCCTCATAGAGGCTTTGCTGTTAGATGACCTCAGAAAGACACCAGGGTCTGATGAGGCAGGCAGGTTGGGTGGGGCAGTAGAAGAGGAAAGGCCAGGTAGTGAAAACTACTATGACCCAGACTCTGATGCTGGCCAGGGGGATCAAAATGATTCCCACCTGGAAAATACAATTCTTCCTGAAGGAGAGGAAGGCCTCAGTGGCCCCCTCTTCACTCCCCCAGGAAGGGTTAATAGTCTACCAAGAAGATCAAGATCTCCTTCTCAGGAATCTAATCGTTCTGGTACTTCTATAGGGTCCTCTGCTTCTCATACAAGGGCATCCTCTTATGAGAAGAAATGCCAACTGCTTGATTTTGAGAAAGCTAAGCTGAGAATCAAGAGAAAGCAATTGGCCTTAGACAGGGTATCCCTGGAGCTTCAGAAAGCTTCACAAAAGTTGGGGCTAGAGCCCCATGGTGGCAGCAACAGTGTCCCTAGAGGTAGAGATCATACTCAGGACCATAGGAACCTGAACAATATTGTCCCTCCCTACCAGAGTGGGGATGACATCCACAAATGGATAACTGCACTGGAAAGGGCCTGTAAGGTACAGAGGGTCCCTCAGGAGCAGTGGGCAGCAATCTTGTGGCTCTCCTTTGCAGACAAAGGTAGAGACAAGCTCCTCACTGTAAGAGAAGAGGATGCTGACAATTACAAAGTCCTGAAGAGTGCTCTGATTGAAGGGTTTGGCCTAACCACTGAACAGTACAGGTTAAAGTTCAGAGATACCCAAAAGGCACAGACTCAGGACTGGGTTGACTTTGTTGATTGTGCTACTAAGGCTCTGGAAGGCTGGTTACTTGGCAGTAAGGTGTGTGATTTCAAAGGATTGCATAATTTGATCATGAGAGCAGATCCTTAACAACTGTCAAAATCAACTGTTGCATCAGTACCTGGTGGACTCTGATCTGACCTCTCCCCAAGAATTGGGTCAGAAGGCAGACAAGTGGGTCAGAACCACGGTGAGGCAGAAGGTTCAGAACCAAGGTGGTGACTCTAAGAAGCAAGATTCTAAGAACTCTGATAAGGGTGGGGAGAAGGGTAAAGACCAGAAGTCTTCTCAAGGGCCCCGAAAATCTGCATCTGGTGGGGAGTCCCAATCTAACAAAGGAAAAGGCCAAAAGAAACCATGGTGTAAAATCTGTAAGCAGAAAACCCATTGGACTAGTGACTGTACAAAGACCAAAGACTCAACTCCAGCCACCATTGCCCCTAAGGCAACTGTTCCCCCTAGTTCAGCTCCAAGTGGTGGTGTTCCTAATAAGGGTGTAGTAGGGTTAACCCTGGGATCTGAGATGGACTCTGGCCTAGTCAGAGTTCCAACTCAGGCTGTACTGATCTGTGATGGAGACATAGATATGTCCTCCTATGTGAGTCCCAGTAATATGGGCAAATATAGACAGCAGCCCTTAATTAATGGAAGAGAGGCTTTGGCATACAGGGACACAGGAGCAAGTGTCACTATGGTGACAAAAGATCTTGTAGCCTCTGAGCAGATCATACTTGGTGAAATGTACCAAGTGACCAATGCTAGCAATGTCAGGACAGACCATTCCCTGGCAGTTGTTAATTTCTCCTGGGGAGGGGTAACTGGCCCTAAGAAGGTTGTGGTAAGTGCAGACCTCCCTGTTGAATGCTTGCTTGGAAATGATTTGGAAAGTTCAGCTTGGGCTGAAGTTGAACTCAGGACCCATACAGAAATGTTCGGCATCCCTGCAGATGTGTTTGCTATGACCAGGTCACAGGCAAAAATGTCTAAAACTGAACAGGCCCTGGATTCTGGAATAATGGACCAGGTGCCTCCCAAGAGGAGGAGCAGTAGGGTTAAGGCAGTGTCTTCCCCCCTGCCTCAGAAAGCAGATCAGTCTCTTGAGGGAGATGATCTCAGTCCTGAAGAAGGAACTGTCCCAGAGGAGCTTGAGCCTGATCAGGTTGAGTTCTTGGGGACAGGGGGCCCTCCCAGGGCAGATCTGAGCCAGGAGCAGATGAGCTGCCCCTCTCTTGAACCCCTCAGACAGCAAGATGCTGATGAGGCTGCTGGGAGTGCTAGTGGTACCCATAGGATCTATTGGGATGATGGACTCCTTTACTCAGAGTGTAGAGACCCCAAGCCTGGAGCCACCAGGAGGTTGGTTATACCTCTGAAGTTTAGGAGCTTCCTATTGACCCTAGCACATGATATCCCATTGGCAGGTCACCTAGGCCAAAACAAGACTTGGGACAGAATTGTCCCTCACTTTCATTGGCCTCATAGCCAGGAATTACAAAAGGCCTGGCATGACCAAAAGGCTGTGTTGACTTTTTATCAGCCAGGACAGAAAGTATGGGTGTTGGAGCCTGTGGCCCCAGCAGCCCTCCAAGATAAGTGGAATGGCCCCCATACCATTGTTGAACAGAAGGGAGAGGTTACCTTTCTGGTGGACCTTGGAATTCCCAGGAGCCCCCATAGGGTCCTCCATGTCAACAGACTGAAACCATATGTTGACAGGGCAGACAAGGGCTTGCTCATGGCTACTGATGAGGGACAGAAGAAAGAGAGTGATCCACTCCCTGACCTGCTCTCTCAGAACCCTGATGATGGATCAGTAGATGGTGTAGCCTTGGCAGGCAGCCTCACTGACCAGCAGCAAACTGATTGCAGAAGAGTTCTCAATCAGTTCAGACATATGTTCTCTCTGACTCCAAGTCAGACTACCTGGTGCACTCATGAAGTGGACACTGGGGACAGTCTGCCTGTTAAAAATAAGATTTACAGGCAACCTGACCACGTCAGGGACTGCATCAGGACTGAAGTCCAGAAAATGTTGGATTTGGGTATGATTGAACCCTCAGATAGCCCTTGGGCTAGTCCAGTAGTCTTAGTGCCTAAACCTCACACCCAGGGTGGTAAGAGAGAGCTGAGGTTTTGTGTACACTACAGAGGTCTCAATGCAGTCACTAGGACTGATGCCCATCCCATACCAAGGGCAGATGAGCTCATAGACACTTTGGCCTCAGCCAAGTTTCTCAGCACATTTGACCTGACAGCTGGCTACTGGCAAATCAGATTAGCTGAGGATGCAAAAGCCAAAACAGCATTTTCTACCCCTAGTGGGCACTACCAATTTGTGGTGATGCCCTTTGGTTAAAAAAATGCACCTGCCACTTTTCAAAGGTTGGTGAACAAAGTCCTTACAGGCCTGGAAGCCTATAGTGCAGCCTATCTAGATGATATTGCTGTCTTTAGCTCCACCTGGGAGGATCACCTGGTCCACCTGAGAAATGTTTTGGAGGCCCTGCAGAAAGCAGGCCTAACTATCAAAGCCACCAAGTGCCAGATAGGGCAGAGTCAGGTTGTGTACCTGGGCCACCTTGTGGGTGGAGGCCAGGTTCAACCATTGCAGAGCAAAATCCAGACCATCATAGACAGGGTTGCTCCAAACACCCAGACTCAGGTCAGAGCTTTCTTGGGCCTGACTGGGTACTATAGAAGATTTGTCAAAGGGTATGGATCCATAGTGACCCCTTTGAATGACTTAACTTCTAAAAGAATGCCAAAGAAAGTTCAGTGGACAGTTAGCTGTCAAAAGGCATTTGATGACCTGAAGCAGGCCATGTGCACTGCTCCCATTCTGCAAAGTCCTGATTACTCCAAGCAATTCATTGTCCAAACAGATGCATCTGAGTTGGGGGTAGGGGCTGTGTTATCACAATTGAATGATGAAGGTCAGGATCAGCCAGTAGCTTTTATTAGCAGAAGGTTGACCCCCAGAGAGAAACGTTGGTCAGCCATTGAGAGGGAGGCCTTTGCTGTGGTTTCCGCCTTGAAGAAGCTGAGGTCTTACTTGTTTGGCACTCACTTCATTTTTCAGACAGACCACATGCCCCTCTTATGGCTAAAACAGATGAAGGGTGAAAACACCAAACTTTTGAGGTGGTCCAATTCCCTACAGGGGATGGACTGTACAGTGGAACATAGACCTGGAAGTAACCATGCCAATGCAGATGGACTCTCCAGATATTTCCACTTAGAACATGAAGACTCAACTGGTCAAGCTTAGTTTAATGTCCTGACGTTTGGGGGGGGGGTTGTGTAGGAGAGTAGGATCTGCTTCTCATAGTTACCCCCACTTTTTGCTGATGTTTCACTGTTTTTCGACTTAGCCAGACTGAGGCCCTGCTAATCAGGACCCCAGTCTATCTGCTTTCTACTCTAAATTGATTGTATGTACTTTAGGTACACTCCAGATTGGATTCTGGGGTACCCTTGTGGGTCCCTAGTATATGGTATGCTATGTACCCAGGGCATAGGTACCCCAGAGGCCTACCAGGGGCTGCAGCATGTATTATGCCACCCCTGGGAAGCTTTGTAAAATGACACAACAGGTCTGCTACAGCAGCCTGTTTAAGGTGGTGTATCCACCCCTTACTGAGATATAGGTTCCCTATATCTCTCCATATCACTGCACATGTAAACCTATCAGTCATCCCTATGGCAGGCCTTAACAATCCTGAAGGCAGGGTGCTGGGTTTCATGTGAGAGGGTGCCCATGCCTGAGCAGAGCCCCTCTGCAGCTTTCGGAATCTTTATTCCGGGGTTATTTGTGATGCAGCCAGACCATATACTCTTAAGTGCATTATAACCAAACACTAAATGCTAACTTTGGAATGGCTGCATGGAAAACTGTCGTGTTTGGTGTCAAACACCTTGGAATCATACCCCCACACCAGTAACTGGTGTGGGAGTATGATCCCACCCTTCTAGAGGGAGAGACATGACAGCACTGGTATACCCGGTACCAGCTAACAGAGCCCTGGCATTACAAAATGGATGCTGCAGCCACAGACACAAGTCTGCCCTCCTGCTGCTGGACGAAACTCCGGCAGGGAAGGCCTGGACAATAGGTTTCCTATCACAGGGAAGTGTGACCACCTCCCAGACAGGCTTTAGTGTATTGGGGCTGGGTGGGTGCACTCTCAGAGTGCTTTGAAGTCTGCACTGGGGGCACATTTGGTGTCCCTGTGCATAGTCCAGCTCAAACCGGTTGCAGGGGCACACAGCCCCTGCTCTGGTGCAAAACTGGACAAAGGAAATGGGTGTAGCCACCCCTCTTTCCTGATCCTCCCATAGGTGGGTCCCCAGAGTTTGTCCCACCCCTTCCTTGGGTATAAAGTAGGAAACCCTGACTACAGGACTTTAGATTACACCTGGACTAAACTCTGATACCAGAAACCAAGTACTTCGACGATCTACACTACGCTGGAAGACTGAAGAATCTCCCTTGGAGTAAAGGAGTTACTCCCCTGCAAGGCAGGCACCTTTAATGCAACTGACCAGTTGGCATCTCCGAGCTCCGACGGACTCCGAAGAATATTGCCACACAGGAGGTGGGTTTTCCAAGGTCTTTGAGGTCGATCTGTGCCCACAGCAAGTCTGAGGCCCGTATCCCTCGTGGAGACAGTGCAACTCGAACCCCTGGACACCGTGACCATTTGCAGAAGCATCAGCCTTCCGGCAACCCCTGAGGCTGAGCTTTGGGTTACTTGTAGCCATGACCCCGAGCAGTAACTGCACTAAATATTGTTGGCCTACACTCAACGAGTGTCCCGTGGGCCGCCATTTTGTGATTCCTCTTGAGGTCCCTTCGCGATCCCTGGTCCGTTGACCTTTGGGTCCCCAAGAAGGCAACTCTAACTTTTATTGGGCTTCCCTGGTTGCTCCAGACGTGCCCTGACTTTCTATTGCTTGGGGAGTCCCCAGGACCTTGCAGGTCCGCACAGAAGCATCCTTTCTCTTCCTGCGTGGGTTGCTGTTGCTAAGGCTTGTTGTGGTCAATCCGATCACTGAGATGCCAGCACTCGACATCCTTTGTGGGACAGCTCGAATCCAGCTCCTGGTTGTCGTCGACATCTCTGTGACCCCGTGGCTGCAGAGTCAAGCTTCACCTCTTTGCACCTGAAGCACCCAACATCGGTGGGCATTCGATTGCTCCGCTCCTGGTCACTGGCTAGTGACCCAGACTCTGTCCCCTCTGCTTTCAGGTTCTTCACATCTTCGATCCAGGCTTGGATCACACCGGACACTTTTCTCCTTCACGGCAGCAGCACTTTGCAGCAGATCGCCATTGAAAACGACGACGATTCCCGACACCTTTTGACACCTATGCACCCGGCTTCCCTGGGTGAGGTAACTCGAGTACTCCGGTGCTCCCGTGGGTGTTGGCCCAAGAACCCCTTAAGTCTAAAGGGGTTTGCTCAAAGTCCTCTCCTAAGTGTCGTTTAACTTTAAAATTCCAACCGCGACTTTCCGCATTGAATCCTACGGCGCTCGCGGCTGTGTTCTCACACTGCACACGTCCCCCGTGGGTCTCCTGTGTCACTACCTTGGGTGGTTCCTTGGGGTCCCAGCGATTCTACGTGCTCTAGGCACTGTGTCTAGTCAAGTCGTGGTTCTTATACCACTTTCTTAGTATATGGTTTGGTCTCCCCTGGAGCCCACTGTGTATTGTGCTATTTACTGTCGTTTTAATTCTGTGATACTGTGTATCTTGAACTCTAATCTCATAAAGGGATTAGTAGTTAGTGTTTAGAAATAAATACATATATTTTATATATATCTTGTGTGGTTCTCCTTTCATTTAGTTATTCAAGAGGTTATAATCTGGTAAACCAAGCTGCTTTACACTCCTTCAAGACTTAGCCTGAAGGTTGCTCTCCATAGCTACCACTAGGATAGCTTTCAATAAAGGTTGTCTTTAAACCTATCATCAATAAGGATCGTTTGGACTGGTGCAAGGTGCCCACTATAACTAGTGGACAGCATATGCCAGGCCAACTTCTCACAGTCCCTACCTCTGGGTTGTTTTTAATGCCATCCTGCGTGGTATGGAGATTCCGGAAACCTGGCTGGGGGCGGAAATTTACCCTGTTTTCAAAAAGGGCTCACCTATTTTACCGACCAACTATAGGCCGATCAGTCTGATCGACGTCTCACAGAAACTGTTTGCTAGGGTCCTCCTCGACCGCCTTCAAGTGGGGATGGAGGAGTGTAAAATCTTGAGTCCCTACCAGGCAGGGTTTAGGAAAAACATCTCCACCATTGACCAAACTCTAAGACTTCAGTTATTATATATGAAGACTGTATCAATGGAGGGTGGCAGCCTCTATTTGATATTTATCGACCTGAAAACTGCCTTTGATTTGGTACCTAGAGATAAATTGTGGGAGGTCCTCAAACAATTGGGAATCCCCCATTATCTCCTGACATTGATCATGAGACTGCATGTGGGCAACTATGCCCAAGTAAGGTATGGGGAATTTGGGGAATTAACCCTTCACATAGAAGTTAATAGAGGAGTAAGGCAGGGGTGTGTGCTTGCTCCAACCCTCTTTTGCCTTTTCATAAACGCTCTGGTTGCCCACCTAAACGAGGTTGTGGACAACGATGCCCCTAAGTTGTTGCATAGCAAGGTGCCTGCCATGATGTTTGCGGATTACACCTTGCTCCTCTCTAAGTCACCAATGGGCATCCAGAGGGTTCTTGATGGCTTTGTAACATTCTGTGCAACTAGGGGGCTGGAGATCAACCCTCTTAAAACCAAATTTATGGTTTTTAATCCACCTAAAACCACTCGCCCTAACCCCTCTCTAAATGGTACCTTGCTAGAAGGGGTGACCGTCTTTGACTACCTTGGTGTCACACTGTCTGAAAACTTCGACTGGGGCCCACAGCTAGCTAAAGCAAGTCTTGACAGGTGGAGTATTAAAATCCTACAGGAGCTCCTCTTGCATACTGGCTGCCACGGTGACCGAGATTTACAAAGTGCAAATTTGGAGCGCTGTAATTTATGGGGCAGAGCTTTGGGGGCATTGCCCCCCGGGTGGTCTATCCAAAACTGAGAATAACTTCTTGAGGCAGTTGTTGGGTCTTCCTCCAAGTACTCCTCTGATTCCCTTACGCAGGGATCTTGGTATTAGACCCATAGCAGAGGAGATTGGCCTCTGACCATTAACATTCTGGTGCAGATTGTGGGCTACCCCGGAACTCACAGATTACCAGTTAGAACTCAAAGAGATTCTGGGTCTTCCGGGTGTGTGCAATTTACCATGGTTTTCCCATATAAGGAACACTTGCTATAAGCTAGGTTTTCCAAACCTTTGGAAAAACCCGGAAGTAGCGTGCCAGGCCACCTCGCGCCTTGCATTAGTCAGAGCATACAGATCGCTTAAACTGGCTGATATTTAGGGGAATGCCCAATTGGGTCGTTTAACAGCTGACTTTTTAAACATTAAAGCCGAGTACCATTTTGAGCATTTTTTGGATGCCGCCCAGCCTTTCTTGGCAAGGAAACTTTACTTCCAGTTCCGAATAGGGACCTTGCCGCTTCGTGCCTTCACGAACAAATGGTCAAAAGCCTCCCCCTTAGTGTGCCCTGCATGTAACTGCACCGACGAGACCGATATCCATGTTTTCTTTTTTTGTGCAGGGTATAAAATTGCTAGACGGCGATGGCTAGTTCCGCTTTGCAGGAACCTGTGGTTTAGGCAGTTTGTAGAGGCATTTAGACTACTGCGAACTGACTCCCATCCACCCATAGTTTTTGCAGTTTCCCGTTTCCTGAACTCTATGTGGCACCATCAGAGGTCTTTGCTAAACTTAGTTTTGTAATCTTAAAAAGCCTTTTTATAGATATCATTTTGTTATTTTAGTTATTTTAATCTTTTTACTTATTTTTAACCAGTCTCCAATTTGTTATATTGTAAATATTGATATTACTGAACAATTGAAATTTGATGCTGCTAACTTGACAAGGGGAATCGGCGTTCGCTGATTAGCAGCATCCCTAATCTATACATTTTTATGGACTTTATTGGAGTTTTTAACTAAACTTTGCTTTTATTGTATGCCCGCACACTGGCTGTTTTATGTATTTTTTGTAGTGTTTACTTTTTAAGGTCTTACAGACCGAAATAAAGTTTGTTGGAAAAAATATTTATATTTAAAAAGCTGAAATAAGTTAATTTAATTTAACTCTGTCTCCATTATTTTCTATGGGAGTTTATTGCAGTATCAGTGGTTGGTCATGTGTGGTACTGAAGTTACTATTGCTCCTTTTTGTCTGTAGTAAATTACACTCATAAATTTGGCTCCACTGCCTGTTTCAGGGGGCAGGGACACGTAAGTCTACACTTTTGACTAACTTTACACACATAAATGGTGAATAGCCGAAAGCAGTAAAGTTTCTAATAGTGTAAGTTTAAACTTACACGTGTAACTTACTCATGTGTAAATTACGTTTGTGAATAGCCCCGGGTGTCTTTGCTTTGACACTGTAACTTAGCCATTGCTGACTGTAAGACCAGCTCATAACAGAAAGAAAAGCAGCGACGGGCCTCAGAATGATGTATAACATATTATTGACATGTACATTACAGTTCTAAGATCACACATTCAACCATGACCCTAGCAATTGTGTTAACCATGTGCCCTGATTTATCAGAAACTTCATTATTTAGAGCACTTCAGAATGACACAGCATGAAGTGGCATTAAGAACTCATCATGGGGATGCTAATGAACTGTCAGTAAAAATACCGTTCTGTGTTGCTATTCAACCACCGAAGGCACGCCTAAGGCAAGCCCGTCTGCGCCAGTCCGCGCCTGGACGTCGCCAGGAGCCAGGATCCCTGCCGGTTTTGCATCAGACCTAGGTAACAGAACTCATGACCTGTGCATCTATACCAGCCATGAACTTTTTAAGATTAGACAAAACCACTCAAACAATTGCAGACATTTGGTAAACGCTGCGCTCAACACCCCCATAGTTTTTGAAGGCCCCTTCACGTGCAGGTCCTGCAGATTCCAGAGTATGAAACTGGAACAGTTTTTGACTAAAAGTATGACACCGGATCCGGGTAATAGCCAACCCCGTCGCTCTAATGAGCTCTAATGAGCTCTAATGTCCTTCTCCCCAGACTCCTTCAGACAATAGAGGCTGGAACTGCCTATTGAGCAATGTTAGATCACTGCCCAAACACGCAGTTAATATCTGGGATCTGTTCTCTTCTAAACGCCCACATATTATGGTATTGTTTATTCTACAGTTAATTAAAACTTTTACAGTCATGCATAAAAAAAAAATTAAAAAAAATTATCTCTAACATTTTCTTTTCTGTGACTTAAAAATATCTCATTGTTAAAACGCAGTAAAAATTCAGTGATGTGCGAAAAAAGAGCAGAATGTGAAGTGAAAATTAAGACCAAAGAAAAGAAAGGATGAAAAATGAAATTCAGTTAAAATGAGGAAAAAGGGTTTGAAAAGAGTAAAATCTAGTGCAAAGCTTTTAAGATACAATTTATACATATTTGACATTACAAGGGACCCCATTTGAAGCGATTCCACAATCCTTAGCATGTGTGGGGTGCCAATCTTGGCACTGCTGAAAGTGGCAGTGCAGACCCCGTGGACTGTTCCGTTGTAATGCAGTCTGCAAACTGAGTTGCCTGTTTTTTTTTTATTAATTCTACAGCAGAAAAGTATTTTACCAGGTGACAACTTAGTTGAATATCCTCACCAGAAAAAGATGCTAGCACTGCTTGTCTACAGGTTCTAATGGACTTCTTATTGAAAAAAGGTCTTAACAGAGTCCGTAGTTCCTGTTTTAAGGCAACACATATAGTTAGTAGATGCACTATATCCTCCTCACCCTCCCCGCAGAGTTGGCAAATTGCTGGCTTCGGGGGACGTAGCCAAGGTGGCATGTGATATGCAGATGGTATTATGCCCAAGCGGTGTTTCAAAAATGTCTCTTTAGTTGCTCTAGAGAAGCTGGTGAGGAGGTAGGCTTGTGGTGATGCCTTGCTGTAGGTCTGCAGGGTGAACCAGCCATGAGCGCGTTTACTCAGAGTAGCTTTGTCCTGTATAAGTGATTCCTTTTTGATCACACTGTTTACGATTTTTTTAAAGCTGGCGACGGTCGCTGGAGCCTCCCAAGGTTGTTGCAGGCCCAGCTGATTGAGTGAGTCGTCCAGATAGCGTCGGGCTGGGTGTACCCTCTTAGTGCTCAGTTCTTTCCACAGATACATGTTTAATGAGTCAGGTGGACCCGTTTTGATTTTGAACCAGCTTTTGATGAATGCCCCTTTGCGGGCGATCTCTTGCTTTTGAATCCCAAGCTCCAGCCTTAGTTGTGCAGGCGATGTGTATCCTGGTAGCCCAAAGATCATTCGAATTGCCCTTGTTATTGTATGAACCAGAGTTTCAGCATCTCTCCCTCTCATGGCTTCACTTTCATAGCTGATTGATGGTATGAGCTTTGCCTGGATAACTTTGATCAAGGGAAGTAAATTTGGGCCCGAGATGTTGTTCTTAAGATTTCTTAATGCCACCGCGATCGTTATCCCCCTTTTTAGGTCTCGCGCCTAGCGTTGCAGTGCGCAGCACTGCTCGCGCAGCACTGCTCGCGCAGCGCGAGACCTCTAGAAAGGGCTTCTGAAAACGACCTACACGCTCGTGCGTGTGGTTTTGTTTTTAGAAGCCCTCATTGGCTGTAGCGTGCGTTTTTTAAAAAAAAAACGGCACGCGATTGGGCAAAGGCGGGCGCATGTCCCGCCTTCGCTCCTCCCATTCCCGACGGTGGCCAGAACGCGCAGCAGCGCGCGTTCGCCTCGCTGCCGCGCTCCCTGGCCCCGCTCCTCTGTGGTGCGCGCGCACCACTGGTTTAGAGAAGTGCCGAAACTAGGACTAGAATACAGGAATCCTTCGCTATCACGAGCGGCACTTAGCGAGGCTTTATCTGTGCTTGCACTGGAGCTCCTGGGAGCGAAGCGTAGTAAATACTGCACAATTAGACTAGCGGGTGGTGAGTGCATCCAAATTTGTGCTGCCTTCTAGATCGAAAACTTGTTTGACACCTGTGATCTTTTCATGCCTAGATTTCCTGTATTTCATTTACTACCAAAAGCTCCCAAATCATGAATAACTGCAGAATTCTGTATGTTTAGATCTGTGCGTTTTCAGGTGATAATTGACGTGTGTAGAGTTTGTGACGAAACCTCATCAGGCGGCAACTCTACTGGATGCAGTGTGTGAGCTTCGGCAGTGGCAGTCCAGCCCCAGGGTGGGTCCAGCAGGCCGCTGTGTAGAGCTATCCGGTTCCAGTGGAGGGACTAAAATAAGGCTGGATGTTCCAAGCAGGGCTTTATTTCGCTGATGTCGAAGAGTGGTGACAAAAACACGTTTCATCCTGATCAGATGACTCTGGGGGCTGCTCTCGCGTGCTCGGACATGTGGTGTTGCTCTGATTTCCCCACATGAAGGTCAGTGTTTGATATTGGGCTACCTTTTGCTTAAATTGTCGATTTTTAGCTACTTCTAAAGTTTCTCTTTGATTCACTGTTGTGAAAGCACAGAAGGGAAACTGTAAAAGTTTTTCAGTGCACTGATTTCTCAAAGGTCTCATGGTCTACACAGGTCCAGGTGATTTGCTCTAAGGGCGGACACTGAATCTGTTCCCACCAGAGATCAGAAGCTGGCAGTTGAATGACGTTAGCTGGCTGGCGATTTCACGCACATTCCCCTTTCTCCTTCGGTTCTCTGCAGACTGAGGGCGGTTGGTGAATGAGGAGGGATGCCCTCCCATCCGCATCCAATGTCTCGCTTTGCCGGTCAGTGCAGGCCTGTGGCATATGGCCCTTCTATCTCCTCTCTGTGAATGCAGGAACTCTGACAGAAATGCTGCCTGCAGCCCTCTGGGTGAGCGAGAGAGGGAAAGCTGAAGGGAGTGGGGTGAAGGTGGCAGGCACCAGGATTTCTGTGTATGAGAAGAGGGGAGCCTGAGGGCAGGGGAAGGGTGCAGGAGGGCATTTTGTGTGTGGATTCTTCATGATCCCTCCATCTGCACAGCTCTTCCAGGGGATTAGCCGGAGGGAGGGATTATGGGGATTCTATCAGTGTAGCCTGGCAGCTGTCAGTAGCTGAGAGGGTTCCACCTTTCGATTACAAATGACCGCTTAACCTTTGTTCTTCTTGTCTATGATGTCTTTTGATTTCGTTGATTGTGAACATGGGTATGTACATCTGCAGACGACCGCTAACACCAGCTGTATCCATTAGTTAAATCCTCTTCTGCATGTTTCCTGTTGCACCTACAATTCCAAATATCCGTGCACTGCTTCGAAGAGCAGCGTAGATGGTTGCCAAGCCTGACCACGAAGCCTGTGACGATGAATGCTATGGATAAAATCTGTATGGTATTGCAGGGACGAGAGAAATGGGCGAGATCTTTAAATAAAGCGCTAGGGGGATGGGAGCATGCTGCAGTAGGCGTGTCATTCTAGAACGAAGAACGGTGTCAGACCCGTTGCGGCAAAGTCCAGGAGAGAAAAGGTTTTCACAGAAAGAGTGGTAAATATTTGGAACTGCTTTCCATGTTGGGATATTGTTATTGGCCCAAGAGCATCTGCCACTCACTTCTGGGGCACATAACGCCGACCAATCATCGGACCAGGACACTGTGGCCCGTAGACTTAAATAAAACCGCCACTGGGGTGGAGATAACACTTGTTGTATTGTGGCTCTTACTGTGCTCAATCATGCATTTGTTATCCAGCAGTATTACTTCCGGCTAGCATATAGTCAGGCGTTTATGACCATTTCCTGTGGCTCTTTAGTAAGTTGTTGCTTCCTCCCTAGTGTTGGATGTTAGCTGTAAGTCCTGCTCCCATTCACCGGTGCTGGCAAATCCTTGACTAAAGTACCTCCAAAGTGATGACGTACCACCAGTGCATCATTGATGTTCCCACTGTTCAAAGGATTGTAACAAGCACGTGCGGCCTATGGACTGTGCAGTGAGCATGCCCTCAATCAAGATGGCTGCATGCTTTACATAGGCGAGGTGTGGCCTGTTGGCTTTGCCAATGCTTGTTGTTGATGCATGCCCCTCACTGGTAGCCTCTTTCATGAATAAAGAATGGTTTTCTTTGTAATCAACACCTTCCAGTCTCCTATGATATCCCTCTTTCTTCCACAAAAAATATTTATTTTCCGTTTTTATTTTTAGCCCCTCCAACCTAATGTATTCAAAATAATTCATAAATACAACATTTTGGATTAGTCCTTTTCCTGTATTGTTTCATTAACCTGTAACTAATATTATGCTTCGGTCCACCCCAGCATTTAATTTTAATAGACTGTGCGAGTGCTTCCTAGAAATCTACATCGGTGCAAAGTGTGACTTATTTTGGCATAGAAGAGGTGCCATTGGCTGTGGATTACTGTAACCTGAAAACGTAGTTTAAACACTCATGGGTGACCCAAAAATTATATAGGATAAATATTGAGAATAAAGATGAGGGGTGGGGGGACTGGCAGACTAAAGTATTGCCCCACCAGCCCTGCACTGAAGTGCACTCCTTTCCAGGCAGTAGCACACATGAGAGCAGGGAAATGCTGTATTTCAAGGGGCAAGACAGCCAATGGGTGAAGTAGGCAGACCCACTGCCCCAGGCTGTAGGAGATTTGAGCAAAATGTGGGTGACACTTAGAGATCAGTGGATGGAGAGAGGCGACCACAGACTCATGTGTGTGTAAATGTTTGTTTTGTTGTTAGGAATATTTTAGAAAACATGAGCTAGTAAGAGACATATGAAGCAGTCCCTAGGCCAGAGCTCCAAGGGAGTTGGCCTGGCATGGTTTCCCGTCGCCGAAACCTTTGTCTGTTTTTTAGGTCTCGCAGGCCTGCGTTGCAGCGCGCATGCGCTGCTCGCTCTGCGAGGCTTCTTCTAATCGAGCAGATTTCAGAAGGGTGTTTTAAGTCCCGCCCCTTCTTCCCATTGGCTTGCGTCATAGTTCATGCTAAACTCTGGCTTTCTATTGTGAACAAGGCTTCTTAGTCCCTCCTTGTTACCGCCCTGTCTCCTTTTGGCCCCGCCCATCTGGACTGGATCGTTTACTTGCGGCGTTCTACTGGCGGTGTTATACTGTCTCCTAAGCACTTTTTTTGCATTCACGCAGACTTGCTACTTTGCCACCAGCCGAGGGGCTCGCGACGCCAGTCTCGCTACTTTACGTCACAACTCTCGTGACGTCAAGATTACTCGAGCCGAAATAAGGAAACTGTGCAGGCTTAGAAAATTAATTATGTTTGTCTCTTGCACGGACACCAGAGGTGACCGGTCGCTACGTCAGGAGCAGCAACGTGTCACCACAGGAGTCGCCGAGTGATGTCGTCCCTGCAGTGTCACCGGGCAGCTAGCCGTCGGCTTGTCTTGCGCCGCTTCAGCGTGCTGAGCTGGGAGCAAGTGCAGAGCCTGGACGCCATCCTGGGGGAGAGCGTGCACATTCACGGACGAGGCAACTTTCCCACCTTCGCCTTGCGACCCCGCACCGTCGTGCAGCTAAGCGAGGAAGGGCACAAAAAGATCAGGCATACATGGAAAGAGGTAAGATGGTACTTTGCAACTGTTACGCGTTCAATCTAAACTGTGGCGCACATAAATAGTGCTGACTGTATGAGCCAGCCTCCTGCCTTGGCTCCCTGCCACCGAATTCTTGAAATGCTGATTTCCATACGATGCTTTCTTGTTAAACTGTGGATGCAGTGTTTTACGATGGGATGGGCTGTTTGGTTCTCTAGAAATAACAGACGCCTGCTATTTTGGCATCTGCCAGGCACCTTTGTTTATGTTTGTTAATTAAACGAAACCTTTCGGCATGTTTGGTTATTTCACAAGACGCTTGGTTCATGGCGGGTTAGTGCCAAGTGTTACCTGTCTTTTCTTCATTTCCTTGTTAAAGAGAGATGCGAGCCCGGTCACGAGGGGTGCTTGCGCGATACATTGTTGTGGAGTAGCCGAATGGCTCTCTACAATGCGAACAGACAGGTCTCGCCTCACTTCTTGCAGGTCCTCTGGAGTCACTTTCAGCTTTTGGTTCCAGGTATAAATTCCTCTGTATTTTTTTGTGTTTTTTTATCTTTTCAGCCACACGTTGTTTGGGGGTTGTGCACTGTTTGGATACTGGAGCCTGGTGGTGTGGTTCTTTTTTTATTATTTTATTATTATTTATTAAACTCTTCTCTTTTTATTGAAGTTTTTTAACATTTTGCACAACCTATTAGAAAGACAGTGTTGTTCGAGTGACAACTATTACAATATGGCACACGATAACAATCTGTAGGTTCCAGCCCACTGTAGGGTGTGTTGGTGCGCTTTGGTGGAACAGCATTGAGGTATACTCTCGCCAGGATCGGAGGGTGGGTCTCGTGATCGTGCGGCCGATGCCTGGAAAGGCCCCTTTACAATGTATGACTTTGCGCAAGATACCAGTAGCAGCTGCTGCCAAAAGAAGGTGGTGGGTCTGCGCTGGGGTAGGGGGGGGGTCGTGTTAATAATAACACAGAACAAGCATTTGCAATGCAATAGGTCAAGCATTTGCAATGCAATAGGTCTCGCATTTACGCCACTTTAAGCTATTGGCATTGTAAATGACAATGCCTTTTATTTATGTTTTAAAAACAAAAACAAAAATAAAAGGCATTGTTATTTGCAATGTCAATAGCTCAAACTCACGTAAATGCGAGACCTATTGCATTGCAAATGCTTTTTTTAAAAAGCCAGCACGCAATTGGGCAAAGACGGGCACATGTCCCGCCTTTGCTCCGCCCATTCCCGTTGGTGGCCAGCACGCGCAGCAGCGCGCGTTCGCTTTGCTGCCGCGCTCCCTAGCCCCCGCTCCTCTGGTGCGCGCGCACCACTGGTTTTGTAAGCATTCATTATAGTTAGTTATGAACGATGGTATTAGCTAGGCATTTGACTTTTTGCACTGTATTAATACACAACTTTCGGTTTATTAATACACTTGTTCCAAACAATGCTTTATTAGCCTGCATTTATTTTCATTGGCGAGTCATATGCGGTTAATGTAAAATTTGAAGACAAGTAGAAAGTCACGGATTTTTCCTCAGACACCAATGTAGAGGTTTGTTTTGATTGTCGTAGTCGGTCATTACTAGATGCTGGTACACACCTCAGCACAATCATTGTGGAGAAGGGAACAGTCCTGTCCGCATTGTGTGTTTAAGTTCCGCCTTGCACGGTGAGTTAATTACCCCTAATACTTTCATTTTGGAGGGAAGTGTTAAAGGAGCCATATGACGAAATCGATAAAATAGTTCTGATGACTAAATCGGCAGTAATAAGGACTGCAGAATGCCCTTTCGTTTCATGGCTTCTGATTGAGTTTTGAGACCTATTGTGACTTTATTCACTAGGTGACGCTTTGAAACCAGAAGACAGGGAAGTAGCACTTTCCTTATTAGATTGGGCCTGCTAGGCAGCACAATTTGTCTGGGTGCAAAGGACGAGTTTTGGGTTCGTCAAGAACGTCTAATGGCTTACAGCCCACCCATTGCTTACCGTTGATTGGCTTTGTTGTCACTCTAATTGCTTGTTTCTTATTAGATGGCTTTCCTTGCCCCATCCTGTCAGTCTTGCTTGTCCCTGGAGCATAACCTCTTTGCCTTTTGTCTGATTTGCTGGCTTCTGGCTTCCCATTGCACACTTCTAGGAAACTATTTTTTCGTTTTACTTGAGGGCTTGTGTTTTCCAGCTCTCTCCTTCATATGCTTCTACCCCTCCAAATATCCACACTACGTTGTGTGTTGCTGTCTCCCCCCATGTTGCAAGCTTTCTTGTGTGTCCTTTTCCTCCCTGCCAAACTCCCTTTCTTCCTCACTCTCCGTGTTGCTTTCTCACTTGTGTGCTTCTCCCACTGCCCTCGTGTTGCTCTCGCTCATATGCTATTTTTCCCCTGCCATGCTCCCCCCACCCGCTTCTCAGTTGCCCCCCACACCCACTGTCTTTTTATTTATTAGGTGGGAGGACCAGGCAGCACATTGTTGATGCCCCCCCCCCACCTTAACAACAAAACAAAACAAGCATTTGCAATGCAATAGGTCTCGCATTATTAAAGTTTGAGCTATTGGTGTTGCATTATTTAGCAATGCCAATAGCTCAAACTTTAATAATGCGAGACCTATTGCATTGCAAATGCTTGTTTTTATGGCCTCCAATTGAGCTGTAAACTTTCCTTTATCATCGATGATGATTCCCAGGTACTTATAATTTTGTACCGCTTCCAGCTTATGTGTAGCCAGATGCCAGCGAGGCTGTGTCTTTTTCTTTCGCCAGTTTACGCAGAGAGTTTTAGGGGCATATTATCAAGGAATAGCGATAAATATCGCTAACTGCGCTTAGCGCGACTTTGGTTAACGCCGCCTATCGCTGGAAAATATCGCTGAGATAACACCCTATTAGTAAGGTTTATCTCCATAGCGATATTATTACCAGCGATAGTGGCAAAAAGCGAGAATATCGCTGGAAAACCAGCGATATTCTTGCATTAACGCTAAGGTGGATTCAGCATTAGAATCCACCTCCTATACTTTAAACAGGTAAGTCGTCCTCACTAGCAGGTGTTAAAACCTAGCGATAAACGCGCTTAGCGCTAATTATTATATCGCTTCGCCTGCCTTGCTAATAGGGGGTAGTGGGATTAGCGACTGTTTTCAGTCGCTTTTAGTAGGGAACGCCTTCCTTGCATGTCATTAGCGATAATTATCGCTGACATGCAAGGCGATGGAATACGCAGCCTCTGACGCCTGAAAGCTGTCGCTAACGCCTGTTAGCGACAGCTTGCTAATAGGGCGATGAAATTATCGCCGCTTTAGCGGCAAAAAGTGCCGCTAAAGCGGCGATAAAGCCCTTGATAATATGCCCCTCAGTTTTTTCTCTATTGATGGTGAGTTTGTTCTCCTCCGAGTACCGAGATGTAGTATCCAGCAATCGCTGTAAGCCCACTGGTGTCCGGCTTATGAGGACCAAGTCATCTGCATAGAAAAGGTTAGACAGCTGGAGGTCCCCTATTTTGGGAGCGTGCGAGTTGTTGTCATTGAGGGAGTTTGAAAGTTCTGCCATAAAAAGATTAAAAAGTAGCGGAGCAAGCACACAGCCTTGTTTTAGACCGTTGGTAGTTGGAATCTTTTTTGTCAGACGGTCTCCTGTGCCCAGTTTTACTTGCACCCATGTGTTGCTGTGCAAGAGCACTAGTTGTTTTAGTAGCAGTGGTGGTATATTCAATTTTTTTAACTTTTGCCATAATAAATTCCTATTTATATGGTCAAATGCTGAGCTGTAATCAATGAAACATAGATATAAAGGCTGTTTTATGGTGAGTGTGACGTCTATCATTATTGAGAGGGCCATAATATTGGTGGTAGTCCCCATGTTCTTACAGAAGCCTGTTTGGTTTATAGGGATTGCCGAGATATCCGTTGCCAAGGATGTTAATTCTTGTAGGAGTAATCCGGCGTAGTATTTGGCTTCATTGTCAATTAGGGCTACCAGCCGGTAGTTTTTTGGATTGTCCCTATTGCCTTTTTTGTATATAGGGGAGATGATTGAGCCCCTCCATGAAGATGGTATCGTTGATGAGCGCAAGATTGATTCGAAGGTCGGTTTTAATACAGATGCCCAAAAATTCGGATCTTGTTTGAATAGTATGGGCGGTATCCCGTTTGGTCCCGGGGCTCCTTCGCGCCTTCCCTTTGAGATTCTTTTACAGATTTTTTCCCTCGTGATGATGAGGGACTGTTCCATAGTTGTATAAAAAAGATTTTTTGGAAATGTTTGGACATCGCCTTCGAGGCAGAAAATTCCCTCATGCGGGTCAGTTGCGCGATCTTTGTTGAAGTGGGATTGCAGGTGGGTTGTCCAAGCCTCTTCTGTTACATGAGAATTAACGCCTTGATTTAACGGGCTCGCAAGATTATTGACTTTTTGCCAGAATTGGGCACTGTTGTTGTTATTAATATCATGCAGAAGTTTGGCCCATAGAGCTTCCTCAGATTCTTTTTAAGGTGCCAAATTAATTTTCCCCGCTTAGCTTTCAGCACCCTCAGTTCTTGTATGGTTGTATAATCGAGGTTGTCTTTCTTTAGTCTCCGAAGAGTGCAGTTAATCTGCTTTTTGTAGATTTTCAATTGTGCGTTGTTTCCAATGTAAGAGCAGGAGCGTTTAATTCGAGCGTGTTCTGAGTTCCTATTTGCGTTGGTTCCCTTTTTTACTCCGAATTGGTTTCCTAGGGTTTGTGTGAACAGCTCCCAGCTTCTTAGACAATCGGGGTCTGCTGATTGTGCATCCTCCACAAGTTGTTTTGCAAGAATGAGGAGCCTTCCGGATCGTCCACTTTGCATTTTATTCGTTTTTCATTTGACACGAATTCCGAGTTGTGAATGTTTACCGGCACAATCTGTGGGTTGATTATTGAGCCAATTGTGATTTCCTGTGGCAAATGATCGCTGAGTTCCGAGGTTCCAATGTGATAATCCATTACTTTTGTGAACAAACAGCGAGAGACGAATGTGTAGTCTATTGTGGTGCTTGCTGTTGTATTGTGAAAGGTTGCGGTCTGTGGGCGATCTCCTGGAAATCTTCCATTTAAAGATCGGAAGCCTAGTTGCTCTAATACCGCTAAGAGCCTCTGTGCTGTTTTCGTGTGTCTGCCGCCCGCATTATTCTCTTGTGTTGCTGCAGGCCACACGAAGGGGTCCTCCTCTGTATCTGTGTCTTCGACGGCTCTTCTAAACATGTTTGCGTTGAAATCTCCAGTAATGATTAAATTGTTGGTCTGCTCTCCCGTTAGGATTTTCTCTAGCTTCTCTTTCAGCTGCGGGATTCCTTTTGTTTTATCGCGGGGGTGTAGGTAAAGGTTTATGATAATTACCTGTTCTTTTTTTTCCTCCCCCTGGAAGGTTAGTCTGAGCGCCTGTACTTCGTTTGGAGTTGCTATGCTATACGTCATTGATTCCATAGCGTAGATGCTCTTTATAGAGCAGTATGTGGCCAGTCCTCCCTTGCTGTGGCCAAATTTGGCACTCTTTGTAGCAGGTAGGAAGAGCAGGTTGAATCCATCCAGAGGGGGCGGCGAGTCACTCCAAGTTTCCTGGAGTGAAATTATGTCAAAACTTTGCAAGTAGAGTTGCATTTCCTGATCCAGGGTCTTATCTCCCACCCCGTTAATGTTCCACGAACAAAGTTTGAGAGAGGTTTTAATGCCAGTGTTGAGCTTAGTGAGCCTGGGATGTCAAAGATTTTGATTTTTTGTGTTTATGGTCCTTGATAACCAGCTCCACTCTTGTGGGGGGATGCTTTTTGTTGCCGTGGACCAATGATGCCGCTGCTCGCTGTCTTCAGTGCCCTCTGGGGATTTGCTTCGGGCTCCGCGCAGGACGGAGTATAAGTGCGTGCTTGATTGCCTCGGTTGGCCCCCCCCAGGCTCTTTTTGATTTTCCGAGTTTGTGATCAGGGGTTCCGGATATCCAGGTCTAGCAAATGGACGTAGCTTGATGCCCCAAGAGTTGAACTTAGCGTATTCCTTTAGGACTTTATCTGCTATCGTGGGTGTGGCCCAAACTGCTTTAGTTGCTTCCACGCCCGGATGTTCTAAACTCTCCACAAATTCTATCGACTCTAGGTCATTAGATCTTATATTCTTCAAACTATTGATGGAGTTTATTAAGCGTAGAATGTTTCCTCTATTTAATGTGTCGATCCGTCCCTTTGATTTGTATTCAGGGTGGAACATGATTATAGTGGAGTCTAATTGCGCCATTTGGTCTGCAGGTAGTGCCTGATTAGCTTTAGTTGTGTCAGCAGCCGCAGGGGGTTCTCTTAATGTGATTGTCGCCTCACCATCAATTGCACCCTCGTATATGCGTCCTCTTACCTCGCAAGGTTCACTCTTCGGGGCGTCTCCGCCGCTTGTGATTGTTTTGGGGGAGTCCCTTCCTTCTACGTCTATCCCCTCTTCCAGGGGCAAGTTTTCTGGAAGTTCGTGTTGACTCTTAGTCCCATTGTCAGCCTGAGCTGTTGTTTCCGGGAGATCCGCTTTGCGGTCTATCCCCTGTGCGGTCTATCCCCTGTTCCTGGACCATGGTCCTGCAAGGAGATGTTGATTGAGTCAGCTTTTGGTTTCGCCCCTTTCTCTTCAGCTTCCTTCGCTGCTTGGATGTAAGCGTGCGTGTTGGTGATTGGTTCGTTCCTGAAAGGCTACTGTTGGAATGTGCCTTACGCTTTGAAAGCCTTGGCGATGCCGTCAGTAATACTTGACCTGTTTGATTTTTCTCTTTCGTTTTTATTTGTGCTGGACCATCCTCAGGCGTGCTAGTCTCTGGTTTTTGTTCCACGGTGTCCTCGATCTCATCCTTAGTGTTCAGTTGTATTTGGTGTTGCTTGACCATTCCTATTGTGGCTAGTTCTTTTAAAGTTAATTCCTGAGAAACCGTGGATCTTATGTCTGATAAGAGGTTTTCCATTGCCATTGGGAGGGTTGCCAGCTTGTCTACTATGGATACGCATGTGCAGCTTGCCTGTGATGTTTGTGTCTCCGCTTGTGCTCTTCTGATTAGGTTATTGAGGTCAGCCAATTTGTCGTTGATGTTTGCGACAAAGATCGAAAGAGAGTTAAGGACTGACAGTTGGATGTCCATCTTGTCGGACTGGTATTGCATTGCGTTTACCGACATTTGCATCGTATGTAGCAAAGTGGTCCAAATGTCTTCTTTTTCCTGCGTTTTAGAATTTTTTATGTTTGTCCTTGGCGAGCTATTTTTTCGTTTGAGTTCGGCTGGGGATGCGAGAGGATATGAGGCAACCAGTCCCTCCCATTCCTCCGGTGTGAGATAGGATGTTTCTGGTTCTGTTTCCTGCGCTGTTGAATTGTGAGGCCAATGTGTTTTGATTTTTGATTCGTCTTGCGCGATGCCTGCAAGTAATTGGTCATAGTTGTCAGGGAGCAGTGCCTGAGTTGGTTGCAACTGCTTTTCTCCTGATGTCTGGGTGGTATCCCGATTGTCTCGAATTTCTTCCGCCACCTTTCCCTTCGGCGAGGGCGTAGAATCGCTGTTCCCCTCTATTGCCATCAGGGGCTCTGGTGAAGGGGTATTATCCTTCGCCTTTTTGTCAGCTCTTCTTCGGTGTTCTGATTCTGTTGCCTCTTCTTTTTGTTGTTGATAAGATTCGGGGGTGCCTGGTTCTTCCCTTTGTGCCATGTTTTCATTATTTTTCTTGTTGATAGTACTGTCATTTTTGTAGTTGTTGTTGGCGGGACTTCCAAAGTCTTGGCTTTCTGGTACTTTAATCTCCACTTTTGCCAGGTTGTTCGGTGCCCAATTGGGCAGGGTTCCGTCACTGTTATCACTGACGTTGTCATTGTAAGAGGTGTGTTTATTGATTTTTTGGTTCTCTTCCTCTTTTATGGGCTCTGTGAGATTGTTGGTTTGAGCTATTTCGCCTTTCTCCCCACCGTTGATTTTATCGATCTTTTTATCGGAGTTCTTATTGGTTGTACTTTTGTCAATAGTATTTTTGTTGGTGGTGTTTCCTTTTGGTGTCAGCTCCGATTGGCCATTTCTAAACTTATTCATCCCTTCATATCCCTTGTCCCACTGTACCCCCTGTTCCTTGTCCTCGTTGGGGGTCACGTCTTTGGCGTTTGCTTTGCTTGCTTTGCTAAGTTTTGTAGTATATGATATTCCCCTGCCTGCCAGCCCATCGTGATCTCCAAAGTCTCTGTTATCTCCATCTAGCTGTTGTTGAAAAATGTGATGTATTTTGATGGGTTCAAGCGGGGGTGGGAGATTGCTTTCTTTGTTGCTGGGTAGGCAGAGGACCGATCCGGCATCTTTTATGAAGGAGAATTTGGTATATATTTTTGGTTGATAGCCCTTAGGCTTAGTAGCCCTTGCGATTGCGCTAGTTGCGCTAGTTGCATTGACCGTCGCTATTGACTGCGGACTGCTGTGAAGTGGAGAGATCAGAGAGGTCTCATCTTCTTTTGTCGTCAGAGCTTCTGTGCATTCTGGGCTTTTCATGCTGGAGGATTTCTTTGTTATCCTGCGTGTTTTCCTACTAGGGTTTGACGCCGGCTGCTGTCTTGCCTTCCCTGATCTCATTATGTCAGTGTTGTAATTAGTAAGGACTGCCCTTCCTGGTTTACTCCCTACTTTTGTTCTTGGCTATTGTCCTTGAGTCTTGGTATGTCCTTATCTTATTCGTCCTTGAGCCAAAGGTTCCGATGCCCAATAATTCTTAAGGTGCTATAGATATTTAAGCTTGCTGGCTTGGTGGCTTAGCAGCTTGGCAGGGACTAGAGCACGGGGGTAGAGCACGGGCTATGGTGCAAGCGCAAATTCAAAGGCACTTCTCTCGCGCTCTCCCCTGCCCCCTGCCCCCTTGCCACAAGAAACCAGGCTACATTCCAGTTAACCACCTCCAATACTGGTCCAGTACTGGTCACAACCAGCGAGCGATGTTACAGCGGCGTTACAGCGTTGCAGCGAGCGGCGTTGCAGCTGACTTCCTGCCGTTGCACTCGTCATCCTCACGGTGTCGGCCAATGGCAGGAAATGCAGGAATGCAAGTGGCAGTGGCAGAGGCAGCAAGGAGCTGAGGTGGAGGTGGACGTGGGGGTGTAGTGCGAAGCGCACGGTCTGAGCTCCCCAGACTCAGATACCTGGTGCCTGGAATCCTCGCCTGGAATCCTCGCTTCCTCATTTCCTCGCTCCCTCGCTTCCTCACACGCGGCTCATGGCTCACAGCTCGCAGCTCGCGGTGCCTTGCCCTGCCCAGACCAGTACCTCCCACGGGCTCAGGCTGAGGCCGAGCCGCGCACCCGAGCACCTATGGACGGCACCCGGCACCCATAACCGCGGCCCAGATCGGCCGCACTGTCGCCGTCTCCTGGTAACGCCAGGTTCCACGTGTGGCAGTCGGCCACGGGGGAATCAGCGGCAACCAGTCGTCGTCAGTGCCGCATGGTTGCCCAGTGGCGGTTCGGTAACGGAGCAATTCGGGAGCAAAATTCCGGTGATTTTCCAGCGTCCTCCTGCTCGCTCTCACGCTCTCACGCTCTCGGTCTCAGTCACGATCAGAACGAAAAACTGAACTGGACTCCAACTAACCAACTAACCATGGGGTCCTCCTACTACCTCCTACTACCCCCCACATATTGGATTTCTGACAGAAACCTGGATTAAACCCAGTTCTAACCCTGCAATTGCTGTGGCACTCCCAGAAGGCTATTGTATTCAAAAACTGGACAGACCAATCAAGGTGGGGGGAGGCATTGCCATTATCTATAAAGACTCTATTAAAATCTCCATATTAGATCAACTAAGCAATGACACATTGGAAATTTTAATTTTTAGAATCGACCTACATGCGCAACATTGTTGGAAAGGCGCTCTTGTCCGGCCCCGGGCCCCCTTTTAGACTTCTCACTCCAACTCATGGAACTTATCTCCCCGCATGTTATTTCGACTAGAACCTTTCTGCTTCTAGGAGATTTTAATGTTCAGAGTGAAAACACTGCTAATCAAGATGCATCATCACTTCTGGCAGATCTAGCCGCACTTGAGCTAATTAAGATCAATGATGGCCCCACTCACTCTGCTGGTCACACGCTAGATCTAATTTGAACTAACTCCCCTAACATCCGCTGTGGAGCCACTTGCCCTCTGACATGGACAGACCATTCACTGATTGAGTTCCAAATTAGGGGTCCTAGAACACACGATGTCCTCCATACAAACTCGGTTAGATGGCACAGACAGTGGCATAAACTCACGCCCGACCATTTCCAGGATATAACTCCAACACCTCAGATGCTTGACTCAGATAGTGTTGAGGAGCCCCTGGCCTGTTTTAATTCTATAATAAAAACCTCCATTGATCATTTAGCCCCCTTGAATCAGTGCCCGCATCTAATTAGACGCTCTCAGACAGCGTGGTTTTCCCCAAACCTCCGGACAGAAAAGAGTTGCTGCAAAAAACTGGAACGACACTGGCGCCACTCACATGATGTACAGGACAAAGAAAGATATAAACAGGCGCTGGCTCAATATCATAAAAATATAAAAACCGCCCGTAAAACTCACATTGCGCTGCAACTTGAACAGGCAGGGAATACCCTTAGAACCCTCCACCAGATCTTAAAAACCTTTACTAACCCTAAAGCATGCGACAATGAAGAAGCTCCTTCCCAAGCCTTATGTGACAACTTAGGTAATCATTTCACTCAGAAAATTGAACTGATTTATGATAAAATTATTTCAGATGGCAGTACCCTGAAAGACACTATGACAGATCATCCAATGACCACATCGAATGTTCAGACATTGGATAATTTTCCTGCTCTCAAGCCTGAAGATGTAGAGTCACTACTAAAGATAGTTAAATCTGGTTCTCCGCTAGATATTATTCCCACTAAGACCACCTCCCTGCTCTCCAAACAACTCGCTGCCCCCATTTGCTCAATCCTCAATTGCTCCTTGAAAGAAGGCCATCTTCCCCATGAATGGAAGGCAGCGCAAATAGTTCCCATCCGAAAAAATACTAAAGCGCCCATGGAGGATTTATCCAACTATCGCCCCATCTCGCTGCTTCCTCTCCAGAGCAAGCTCTTAGAAAAGCATATTAATAAACATCTGTCTGAATTTGTCGAAACCTCGAACTGCCTTGATCCATCTTAGTCGGGCTTTCGACCCAGACACAGCACAGAGTCGGCTTTGGTTGCAGTTACTGATAACATCAGAATGTCATTGGACAACGGTCAAGCAGTACTTCTTGTGCTGCTTGATTTATCTGCAGCCTTCGACACAATCTCCCATCAGACTCTGCTCAGGAGACTTAGGGAAATTGGCCTCCAAGGGAATGCCCTAAAATGGATGTCGAGTTTCTTGTCGGATAGAACTCAGACCATCAATTTGGGCTCTTTTCGTTCTAAGACCACAAGACTGACCAAGGGAGTACCTCAGGGCTCCTGTTTAAGCCCCACCTTATTCAACATATATGTCACTCCCTTAGCGGGATTACTGAGGAATTTAGGATTTATTCCAATCTCTTATGCTGATGATACTCAGCTCCTACTTTCCTTTGATAAAACCAATCCCAATGTTCAGTCCACCTTTTCGGAGGGTATGACGGTCATTGCTGGCTGGATGAGGGATAACTTCCTCCAGCTTAATGCGGGGAAATCTGAGATCATGCTGTTCGGAGATGCATTGGTGAGGTGGTCCCCAAGATGGTGGCCAGAAGAACTGGGCTCTGCGCCAACTCCCAAACAGGAGGTTAAAAACCTGGGAGTCCGTCTGAATCAGAAACTAACATTCAAGGAGCATGTCACAACCTCTGTTGGGGCATGCTCCCACGTATTAAGTCTTCTCCGAAGAGTATTCCCGTTCTTACCTTTAACCACCCAGAAAACTCTGATTCAGGCACTAGTGCTAAGCCGCCTGAACTACTGCAATGCCCTGCTGATCTCAGCTAATGAAGCCTCCTTAAGTAGATTGCAAGTAGTCCAGAATACCGCGGCTCATTTGGTTTCCAACGCTTCTCCCCGAACGGCCTCCCTCCCTCTTCTGCAACTTCTGCATTGGCTTCCGGTGAGGAAGCGGGTCAGATATAAGATCTGCTGCATTGTCCACAAATCTCTAAATGGCCTAAGTCCCAGCTATCTATCAGATAGATTTACCAAATATTTGCCACCTAGGTCCCTTCGATCAGGGTCTAAATCTCTATTTCTTACTCTGCATTATAAAAAATCTCGCTTGGGTGGTAAAGCTTTCTTCCACCTAGCCCCTTACTATTGGAGCCAACTTCCCATTCATTTGCGTCAATGCCCAGATTATCTGAAATTTAGAAGGCTGCTAAAAATCTCATTGTTTTGATTCGTTTACATTCCTGGTTGGCTGTAGTAATCTATAGCGCGGAGATACCCCTGTCGGGGTGATTCGGGCACTTTATAAATTAATAAATATCAAATATCACAAACACTGGCCCTGTGACCCACTGTCACACTGCAGAGACAGATGGATGAACGTCCACAGAAAGCCTAAGGGAAGTGGGTGATGCAGTGCTGGGGGCTTTAAAGACCCGACTAGGCATGCTGATCCTAAGTTTGATACTTCTCATATACATGAGAGGACTCAGATAGAGAAAAACTGATACTTAAGTGCTGACACAACTTGTTGAAGCACTGTGCCCCAAGTGTCCAAGCACCACACCCAAGGTCTAGGAGGCTGCGATGCTCCAGCACTGTGCATCAATCACTCAGGTCATCATCTAAGGCAGCTAGTGGTTTAGGTGGGATGAAAACGATGGGGTGTGTCTGAAAGAGGCATAGGCAAAGAAGTGTATCCTGGATTCCTTTCCAAGAGGCATAACCTACGTAATTAAGAGTGTGGCTTATAACATGAACACTAAAATCATGTGATTTCTAAAGCATGCCACCTGGCCAGTAGTTGAGTGTCTCTCTGTGGATTTCATGTTATTGCATCAAGACATTGTAGTATTGTGTATATGTATTTATGCATCTCCCCTGTTGCTTTGGTACTAGGTGCTCAGCCAGTGTGAATGTTCTGTGTGGAATGTTGGTGTGGTGATGATGAATGGAATGTTTGGGTGTCTGTGAGGTGAGGTGTGACAGTTGGAGTATGGGCTGAGCATCAGGCAGGCTGCTCCTGGTGGGGCTGCTTTATATGAATTTACCAAACTACAACTAAGATTAAATAAACCTTCTTGAACTACACCTCAGCTACTGGATCTTCATCATTACATTTTGGCGACGATCTGGAGACAGACCCATGTGTTACTTCTGGAATTACAGATGATCACATTTACAAGAAGATTGAAAGACTGAAAACATATACAGAAACTACAGAAGCTGACATTTAAAAGTACACTTAAAGTCTGAAGATATACACTGAAACAAAAAGACCCAGACCCTGCCTGGTACATAAGAATCTTCAATCTACAGAAAGTACAACTTTAAAGGAAAATTAAGGAAAGTTAAAGCAAGGAGAGAGACAGATTGCCCTGCAGCCTTTCAGCCCCACCAGTAAACTCTTCATATGTTGGCCCAGCCAGGGCATTCTTTTCTTTACATCGTTTGCATTGTAACTAACTACAACAACCTGTAGCTGGCTATCTCTTTACAGGACTCTGCCAGCGCCTGTCAGATTTTGCCAAAAATCTTTTGCCAGCCTTACAGTCAGCACGTCGGATTATCGTGAAGACACTGACTTTTTATGAGGGCTCACGGTGTCATGTGAACTATGTCCATATAACAAGCAGCGTGGTCATGCCCAGTGATTTTTGAGTCTCACAGGAGTGGTTGGCAACGGGTGTGGTGTCGTCTGTGAGTACTGTATTTTGGTTTCCATAGCTGTGGTGCTATTTTTTTTAACTTTCCTGCTTCATCTATCCCAAAACCGTTATTTCAGCGTGAGGTATGCACAAGCCTTACCTCATTCATAACAGACGTGTGGATGCATCCGCGAGGATCTTTTCAGCACCAAACTGTGACGATGTGCAGTTCCAGCTAGAGGATGCGTGCTGCACTACACTATTTGGTGAAAGCATGCGCCGGGAGCCACACCGCATGCTGCAGTACTGCGTGCCACCATCTTTATGTTGAGGCAGCACACAAACACCATGTTTACGATATGCTGCATGCTGGACTTCGCGCAATAACTACACTCCACGCTGTTACTTGAAGCGTAAAAGGCCATTTTATTAGAACAAGGTTGCAATCATTTAGACTTTATTAACAGTACATAAATGCAAGAAATATACTTTTCCCATCCCATACCGACACATTCTCCCTTCAGCCTTCTCAAAACCATCTCACCTGTTTGACTCTTCCCCATTCACTCGGTGACCTCCTTCCTCTCCCCATTCTCACCTTCACTTGCCCTCCAAGCATCCTCTGTTGACTTTCCTTCATTGCTCATTGCCTCCCGCGCCCCGCTATCAGTCACCTGTGTACCGTTCTCCCACCCCCCGAGGGGTGGATCCACCCATATGTGACTCACCACCCCTCCAAAGTACCGTAACGTCGCTACTCTGCAACCTGCCCTAAATTGGCACGCTAAGACCAATCCAATCCCATGCCCTCTGCCTAAGACCTGTAGGGTGGGTGGGTGGACAAACTTTTCCCTCTAACCCCCCCGGTGGTGCTAAGGTGTCAGGAAGAGGCCGGATCCTCCTCTCCTGACACCTTATATACATTCCCAACTCCCGCCCCTTCCCCCAAATCTTCTAATCCCTCCCCCACCTTGTCCTTCTGGCCATTGCGCGAATAGCCCCGGGGGAAGACTGGTCTGCAACCTTCACTTCCCCCGGGGGCCGTCATTGTGGGCTGTTCTCTAGCCTTTTCCGCTGGCCAGCGAGCAGCGTAGGGGACTATAGAGTTTTGAATAGGCCGCGGCACACTCACCTTTAATCACCCGGCTCAGGTTGTTTTTACATGCCATCATCTTTGTGTTGGGAGCAAGCAGCCAAGTACTAGGCAAAAATGTTAGGCGATAACGCTATGTCTGCTGTCCAGCCTGTTTGCCTGCCTGCGAGCAGCGTGGGATAGTGAGACTGGAGTCATATACCTAGTACATCCGTTCCTGTACACAAAGTACTTGTATCTTCCGTCCAGGAGCCCACAGCTGACTTGAATACACCTTGGACCCACATGTGATGAAGGAAATAACTTTTCTTTCTGTTCCATGCAAGCTGCTCCGGTGGTATCTTTTCTAGCTGGGGATGCCGGTAAGACTGGACCAGTTACGTTATGCACCATTTCGAGTGAGATATCGCTCACTGGAGTTTTGGAGTGTTTTATCTGGATATTGTTTGCAGTAATAGTGATTTTTAAACTTGTCATGATGTATTTTCTGCCTTTTAGTCACTACTTAAAGATTTGCTGTGTATGCCAGGGGTTGCTACCATATTTTACCATATGCTTTCTGAGTGCGCAGCTTTACATTATATGAGGATCTATTGAGGTTATCACATGTATAAGCCTATTTCTATGTTGACATACTTTATGAATGTAATCTAAGAGTTATTTGCAATGTCATACATTTCTTCTGCCTATTCAATTTTTTTGCTGTGCTCATGTGTCCTAGTGTTTTCTAGCCACTTTTACACTGGTGTCGCTGCTGTAGTGACGTTTTTTTTTGGGTCTGGAAAGGGTGTTCCTGTATCCTAGGTTCACATGTTGCTGATTATGGTTATCTCATGTTGAGTTCCAACTTGTTCACATGTTACACTAAGTGCCCTTCACTCATGGGATTGCTCTGTGGGTGTGAATTGCCCATTGTTTTAGTTTAGCCTACGTGCCCTTACGTGAGGTATGGCTAAGTGGGTGTAAGTCTCTCATTACTACATTACTACTTTACACATTACAGGCCCTTGCATGAGGGATTATTGTATGGGTGGCTGTTACCCATTTCAACATTGTATGCTTCATGCCCCTTACATGAGGGAGGGTTATATGGGTGGATTTCACTTATATTTACATTGCATGCTAGTGCCCTTACAGGAGGGATGGTTTTATGGGCGGACGTCACCCATAACTGCATTGTTTGTGTATGACCTTTCTTGAGAGATGTCTGGATGGGTTGGTTTTCACCCATCACTATACTTTACGTTTCATACTCTTACATGAGGGATGATTGGGCGGTGTATAAGCCACCCTGTGCTACACGTTTCATTTGCTGCCTTTACACGAGGAGTGACTATATGGGTGGGACTCACCCATTTTTACAGTTTTCGCTACATGTCCTTATTTATGCATATACAAGATACTACAGAAATATTCTTTTTTTGTAGTTTCATACAGTGTGAACTCAGAGCGAGGGCAATGGACAGCTTCACCAGATTACATTATGCAAGGTCAGGTTCATCATTTCTTTTTTAGGAATGGGGAGAGTAAGTGATTTGCTAGAAATCACAGGATATTGTGTTGACCACCAATGTCGATCCTGGTTCCCCTGTACCAAAGCCAGCAGCTCTGGACATTAGGCTAGATCTTCTCCCATATAACTCAACAACAGGCAAACACCTGAAAAACAAGGCTGGCCTATTGACTTTGCCAGTGCTTGTTAGCAGTATCAATACAATGATTGTGTTGTGAATAATCAGAATTGAAAATGTTTTGATTCTGAAAATTTGAAACACTGCTAAGATATGTGGAAGTGGGGGTCTCTCAACCACTTCTCTTCTGCTTCAAACCACTTTCCTCTGTCTCTCTCACAATGTCAGCCACTTACTCCCTTTCTCTCTTCTTTCTAAAATCCGCCATCTGCATATTCCACTCACCCTCATTTTCCTCTTCACACCATCTGTGACCGTCTCTTCATCTACATATCTCCATGCACTTCTGTTCATCTCCTAACTCTACCAACACTCCACATAAACAACACGCCAACTCATCTATAGCCACTGCATTATATTTCCCTTTTGTGCTGTCAGTATTTGGACAGCTGTTTACCTTCTTCTTACGCTTTCCCATAAAATCACAATTATAATTAACACATATACAACCATCCCTTTGTGCGCTCTGCAGAGGATTGGATGTGCATGAAGTCTGAACACCTTTATGGCCCCACTGTCCGGCTCTGTAAGAAAATTCAAACAATCCTTCCCACCATACTGTCCCAAGGGAAAACAGAGCAGGCTACGTAAAGAGCACATTTTGAACCTAAGCAGCAAAGCCCTCACCCATTGACTGGAGGTATACTGTAAATAAGGCTCGATGCCCGGAGTGGTTTACATAAGGGATTAAACACCCCCTGCCGTACATTGTAAGGCTATTGCAAGTCACCGAGGAGTACCATAATCATATAGACGAACGAGGCCGAAGGCCGAGTTCCTTTATAAGATTGTGGAACTCCGAGATGACTTGCAATATCCTCATCATGTACGGCAGGGGTACTTTATCCTATATAATACATGACCACACCATCATCATTCTCAAAAGCCTCAAAAACTTTGGAGGGTAGCATGTTTACAAACATGAATAATACAAATAGAACCTCTAGTGCAAAAGTAAACACATCAAAAGCTTTTAACATATTTGTTGAATAAAATATTAGAAACAGTTCACTACAGGTCAGTTTTAAAAATAAAAGAAAACAAGTTGCAGTAGTTCAAAATGTGTAGAAACATTCTCAAAGATTTTAACTTTTCTAAAATTATCTAAGGAAGGCCAAAAATAAACATGTTCTTTCTGCTGCTCACTGTAAACTAGTAAAATGAGCAGGAGAAAGAAAAGCAATGTTTAATTTTCCTTGCTTTAAAGAGCTGCTGTATAACCTGACTTGCCTTTCACCTCAGCTGCTGGCTCTGGCAGCAGGCATTGTGACATCCAAACTTGACTACAATAGCTTCTTACAGTTGAGTTCTGGCGTCTTTTCCTTATAATCGATGCCGGGTGCGTCACAAGTGGCCGATTATAAAGAAATTAGAGACAGGGGTTTATACAGGGATTGCAGAATTCCATGTATTATAAAAGAATATATCGCTTGTTTTCAGATTCATCTCTAGAGTTCTCATTCAAGCCCCGTCATGAACACTCACCCACAACCAGAACTCACCCAGACATCTAGGGATAACTCAGTTCACATAAAAGAGTTACACGTCATGACAAAACTGCAGAAACACAACGCCTGAAAAAACAAATGCTCTTAGGCAATGCAAGATGAAGTTAAATAGAACTGTAAACAGGGACAGCATCACTATTGTGGATTACCTCAATGCTTTGTCCGGTCATTGGGGAGTTCAAGCATTGTTCTTGCCTGCAAAGGATATGACTTTAAACACAACAGAGACTCATTTCAAAGACAGTTGTAATAACTGCTGCATCAGGATAGGACCCGTCCCACTTAAAGCCATGAAGGCAGCACACTGATGTGGAGTGTGTGACAGGCAGAGGCCCAATCAGATCTGTGCCCTCTGCCTGGTCTACGCATTACACACATCTTCATAGGTAACTCTGCCATTCCAGACCCACTCTTAGAGGTGGGAGGCAGCTGAAATCTTGAGGCAGGCTCGAGAGATGCTTGGCTCTTGCATACCTCCAGGTGCTTTTGGGCCCTCAAGCCCATTTGTCTTCTGCTCGTCCCCACATTCTAACTTTATGTGCCAAGAATTAACAACAAAGCAGTGACCTTTGACGTGATGCAGTGGGATTTTGAAAATCATAATATATGACACACTTATCGTTAGAGCGCACAAAACGGTAGAAATTTTGCATTACATGTGATAGTTAAGGATACATGAAATAGAGTTAAGTGTAGTAGAAGCACCCTAAAAGTGTGATTTTAAACAAATGAGATGAAGAAAACATTTGTAGAATAACATTAATACACATAAACGAAGTTGCACTAATGAAACCATGCTTATAAATGGAGGTTTGTGCTAAAATAAAATGGCTTAGTAAAATGGTGCCTATTACTAATACACATAGGGGGATATTCTCAAGAACGTGCGACAATCATTGCCAAAAAAGGCTAACGCACGTTTTCATATCGCCGTCTATCGCGGGAAAATAACTCTGTGTTAACGGCGTATTCTCAACACGGCGGTAACATGCAATAGTCTCCAGAGAACGCATCAAATGTCCGCGATACAACTACCGCGACGGCGATAAAAAAGGAAACCCAAACGCGAAAAAAGTGCGATGGGCCCAACCGCGATAGAAAAATCGGCGACAAGCAGCGCCAGGCTTGCAATTCCCACGTCAGGCGGGAAAAATCACCATAAAAGCAGCAAAAAACCCAGAAATAAATAAAAAAAACATAACAATTGCGAAGCACAATGGAGGGAGCTCGAGCAAGTACAGAGGACAACCCGAACCCCACAAGCCCCACGGAGGACCAGCCTGGGACCTCAGGGCCAGGGAAGGGCAAGGAGAAGAAGAAGAAGAAGACGTGGTTCAGTCCGCAGGAAAACAGGATCCCGAGAACGGAGGTGACACTCCCACCATCCACTTGCCATTGGTGAAATTGTCAGCACTAAATGTTGCACATACACTTGTCAGAGCGATGTGCCAATGCAGAGGAGTGACATGCACACAGGGAATGTGTCTTGGAATGAATTCATTTGCACATACTGTGCCTGTGGTCATTTTGACCTGTCCCATGATTGCTAAGGACAGTCCCTATGTGACGTGCTTATGTGAAGAAATTGTGAATGATAGTGTCCCTTCGGATTATTCCAGCTGCTGCTGCACTGGGGTGTGGTCCACCTGCCTCATCCTCATCATCATTGTCCGGTGAATCTGGCACATGGATCCATGGGGCATTGGTGCGTACACATATGTTGTGCAACACACAACATGCAATGATCATCTTGCACACTATTTGCGGGCTGTACAGGAGTCTTCCACCTGTGATGTCCAGGCACCTGAAACGTGATTTCAACATGCCAAATGAGCGCTCCACAATGCCCCTGGTGCGTATGTGGGCTGCATTGTACTGCCTCTGGGCCTGGGTGTTTGGGGCTTGGAGGGGTGTCATCATCCACGGGCAGAGTGCATATCCTTGATCACCTGTGACAGGGGAGAGAGATGTGTCAATCAGTGGTTTGGCATTCTGTGTTGGCAGGCTTATTAGTATATTGGTGTGTGATGTGTGGGACTTTGGGATACATGTCTGACATTTCTTGCATGTGGCAAATGAGCGGCATCCATGTGTAGTACGTTGCCTCACAGCTGCTCCTCACTCCCCCCGAGCCTATTTACTTGTGTGCGCTGCGCAGTTGCATCACTTGCACTCCTAGGACACACCATTGTCATGACTGTCTGCGCATGTCTACAAGCCTGACAACGACACTGTGATATTGGCCGTTGAAGGTGGTCGGCCACGTGTGTGTAGGCCTATCGTCAGGATATGGCGGAAACAGAGAAACACGCAGTAGTTGCCTTGGTGGCCATCCCGGAAGTGAACCACGCCCTGAGCCCCGGGCTATTGATTCCCACTCCTACGGTGGCCCAGCCCACTTCGCTTACGCTTACAGGGGGGACGACATAGATACATGTCCAGGGTCTACCCCACTGCCTGAGGTAACATGGTTGCACCCACTGTCTACGACACTACAAACACCAGCAGTATATGTCCACATGGACATGTCTGTGCTCTGCATACTTAAGTCTGGATCAGTCCATCTAGCAAGCGCTTCTCCCAGTTGTCTCCCTCGTCCATCCACCGTTCCGTGTGTTGAAGGTACTCTGCAAAATAATACAAGTCTAATCTGGGTGCCTCTAATCCCCCCTCCTCATAGCGTCTGGAAAGGACCTGCAATGACACCCTGCTACGCTTACCCACCCGATACAAAGACACCAACAACGACCTCAATTGCCGAAATACCGACATGGGTATTTTACACATAGAGTTCTGTAATGTATACAGGCATCGAGGCAAAAGCACCATCTTTGCCACCGCGATTCTTCCCATTAAGGACAGCGGTAGCGTATTCCAGAATGCTACTGAGCCCCTCAGAGAGTCCATTACCTTATATATGTTCAAGCGAAGGATCTGCACATCTTCATGTGCAACTTGTATTCCCAGGTAACTGAAGTGGCCTATTTCCCACTGCAGTCCTACGGTTGGCAGCTCCTCAACTCCATATCCCTTCAGCCCAGCCATCGGGAACACCAACGACTTAGCCCTGTTTAGTCGCAAGCCTGAATATTCCGCAAATTTGTCCAACAACTGCAATAGCACCGGTATCGCTGTCCGGGGGGATTTTACATAGAACAATGCATCATCAGCATATAGCGATACCAGATGTAGGACGCTTCCCAGTCGGATTCCTCAGCCTGCCAGATCCCGCCTGGCCCACACCGCCATATGCTCTATGGCCAACGCAAAGAGTAACGGGGACAAGGGGCATCCTTGTTGAGTACCTCGTTCTAGGCACCATTGTGTGGATCTATTCTGACCCAGCCTTATCCGGACACTCGGCTTAGTGTATAATATCTGAACCCACTTACGGAACCGGGGCCCGAATCCTGCCACTTTCAATACCTCTTGTAGGTACCCCAATCTACCGTATCAAAAGCTTTTTCAAGATCAATTGATACTAGTGCCATTTCCTCAGCGCTTACGCTTGTCTCATGTATTACGTAGACCAAGCGTCGAATGTTCATGCCCGTGTTCCGTCCCGGAATAAAGCCACACTGGTCCTCATGGATCAAATGGGCCATGTGCTGTCCTAACCTCTTAGCCAGCACTTTACACATGATTTTCGCATCAGTATTGATCATTGTTAGCGGCCGGTATGCCGTGGGGTCCTGACTATTTCCACCCGGCTTGGGAAACATACATATTTCTCCCTCTCGCATTGTTGTCGTTAATATCACCTTTTCGAAGGCCTCATTCAATGTTTATAGTAAGGGTTGCACCAACGTAGCCGAGTAAGCCTGATAGAACTCACTTGGGAATCCATCTCCCCCCGGAGCCTTAGCCCTGGGCATGTCCGCAATGGCCTCCGCTATTTCATCGGCTGTCAATTGTGCTTCCAGTTCCTGACTGTTCTCCGCCGTGAGCTTCATCAGCTGAAGGCCCTCCAGAAACGGTGCATAGTATTCAGGTTTGACCAGTGGGTCAGCCGTATACACCTTGTGCATATGCTGTCGAAATTGTTCCAGGATATCTAGTCTAGAATGTACGAGTTCACCCGATTGTGTGCTTATACAGGTGATCAAAGGGGGCGCCTGCTCCCTACGCAGTATCCATGCTAACAGGCGACTAGACTTGTCTCCCTGTGCGTGCAGCAATTGCCTATATTTAGTAAGTGTGTATTTGTCCAGCCTGCCCCATATATCTGTGATTTGTTCTTGCAGTGTATGCTCCCACTCTTGGATCTCCTCCTGTCCCTGTACGCCCGTCTGTACTTCCGCCAGAGAATCCTCCCTATCGCGTAGCTCACCAATCAATTGCCTCCTCACCCCATATGTTAATCCCATTCCTGCACCTCGAACCACCGCCTTCAAGGCATCCCACTCAGTGGCCCTGTTATCAGTAGTATTCCAATTAAGAGTTATATAGTCTGTTATTTTCTCCGATAGCGCCTCCCTGCCTACCTGATCGTCCAGGAGATCCGTTGGGAGTCTCCATCCTCGCGGGCCTTGATCCCTGATACCCCATTGCACCACACAGCACACCGGTGCATGATCCGACAAAAAACGCGCAAGGTGGGTTATGTCTGCTGCCAGTAGTGCAGGTGACTCAGTCACCAAGACCCTATCTAATCAACTGTATGTGTTATGTGTCGGTGTATAGCACGTGTACACCTTCTGTGTCGGGTGCCGTATCCTCCAGATATCCCTCAGACCCAGTTCATGCATAACTTTTTGCAATTGCTTGGTCATACGCGGCTTGGTGCCCCTTCAAGGGGGATGCCTATCCAAGTCAGGATCCAGCACACAATTAAAATCTCCCAACCAAATAAGTGGGGCATCCAGGTCCTCAGTGATCAAGTCTTGTATCGTTAATCGTAAGGACGGATCGTCGATATTCGGAGCATACGTGTTAAGTATGGTTATATATTTTCCGTCAAGTTACCCCCGTAGCAACACATACCGACCCCCAACATCCGCTTCCATGTACTGGAGCTTGAAGGGTATACCCGGGGCCACCCAGATCAGCATTCCCCTAGCATATGTGGAATATAAAGAATGAAACACTTGACCCCTCCATTTCTTAGCCAATCTGGCGGCACCCACATCATCCAAATGCGTTTTCTGCAGGCATGCAATCTTTACAGTATGTCGTTTTAAAAAAGAAAGTACTCTATGTCTCTTAGTACAGGTACCCAACCCTCGAACATTCCAACTAAGGAACTTTACCTCTCTCCATAATGGTTCACTCGCATTTTCTGACTGACTGTATCGCTGCATCTATCACTCCAGTGTTCCAACTGACCTTGCAATGCAACACAACTTGTATCAATCCCAAAACTTAAATCAAACCTACCCCACCCCCCACCCACGGACAATATTCGGCAATTATCACAGTCGAATCTGCCCACCCACTGCTCGTGCCAGGACGTGCACAGCACCCCCAACAGCCCAACTGGGGCAACAACTTTCAACTCCCGCCCCCAGCCCATCCCCCCTTTAAGTGTGCAGCAGCTTCGTAGCCAAAACAGTCTTAGGGCCCTCCAGAGTATGTCCAGTGCCCTTCACGTCACCTTCACACCCTTATTTAAGTGTCATTGTGGGCATGCTAATTCCGCCAAACAGGGTGGCTACTACATTCTTCAAATAGCATCAAGTACTACACATAGTATTACCATACATCTATGACAGCGATGGTTCGTGCTCCAGATGGACCGGTCTGCCAATCACCTCTTAGTCTTCCTTCCTCTCAGTAGGCTCCTCCAGCAGCGTTTCAGGCACCACGTCCACTGTCGGCCCCAGGGTCTGCGATTCCTCGTCCGATCCTGTATTTGCCTCTCCTTGTAGCTGCGCCGTCTCGCTTCCATCCTCCGGCGCATCTAGCTGCAGTGATCCGTCCTCGTTCACTGTGATCCGTTGCTGTGCGGGATCAGCCAACATTTTTGCTCCTGCTCGTTCTTTCAATTGCCCAGAGCCCCTAGCAGATCGTGTTCCCCAGCGTCTCATCTGTCCCCTCTGCTCACCAGGAGGGCGACCTTCTCCTCGAATTTCTAGCCATTCCCAAACGTCCTCAGGAGTATCAAAAAAGTGCGCTCTGCCCTCCCAAATTACCTTCAGCTTAGCTGGGTACAGTAACATATATTGGAGACTCAATTCACGTAGTTTGCCTTTTAGCCCTAGAAAGGATTTCCGTAATTCTTGCACGTGCTTCGTATAATCGGGGTACACAGCAATCTTGTTGTTTTCATATTGGAGTTCCCGTTGTTCTCGAGCTGCTCGCAGTATACAGTCCCTGTCGCGGTAATTTAATATTTTTGCGATCATTGCGCGGGGCTACGCCCCCCGCGGGGGGGCGGGACCAGGACCGTATGTGCTCTTTCTATCGCAAACATATCCGAGAGGCCAACAGGCCGCAGCTGTGTTCGTATCCAGTTTTCCAAGAATTGCTCCGCCGCTTCTTGTACTGCTTTTTCGGGGATACCCACTACATGTATGTTACTGCGCCGTGCTCTCCCTTCCGCTTCCTCCGCGCGGTTCTCGAGCGCTTTTGTGGCCACGGTCATCTGCGCCACCTGTTGTTTGAGCGTTGCCACGTCCCCTCTCAGCTCCACTATGTCTCCTTCAGCATTTGTGACTTTTTCTGCTACTTTCCTTAAGTCTGCACGGAGAAGGTTGACATCTACAGAGACGGTATCTATACGATCCTCCAATGCTTTCCTGGAGCCCTGGATAGCCGCCATTAATTCTGCACTGGTGGGTTCCTGACACTCTCCTTCCAGCTCCTGTTCTATCCCCCCGGCCTGTCGTGTCAACCGCTGGGGCTGGTGCCTGGGGGTAGTATACTGTGTGATAGTATTGGACCCAACCGCCTTCTGAGCCTTATCCTTGCCCATAGTGCGTCCGTAATCGCAGGTCACCTAGCTCTTAGTGATAGTCTGCGGGTGCGATTCTTGTCTTTTTCCCTCTCCAAAGACGATCCAGGGCTTCATTTGTCGGTGCCACTAGTCACATCCAGCCCCTAGTACCCAAAGAGGTAGTCACCTGTCATTCGGCCAGCGGATCCCTGTGTTTCAGCCCTATGCCCGCCAATGACACTACTCCAGGTTCTATGTTAATATGGCAACATAAAGAGTCTGGACCTGCTCTTACGTCCCTCACCGCCATTTGCCAGGTTTTCTGCAGGCAGACCTTGTCTCCTTCCAATATGGGCACTGTATATGCAGCAGGGCCCTGCCGAGGCCCACCCAAGTCCAGTTCCTCAGTGGCATACAATTATGCTAGCCCCTCTGCTTCTCTTTTCTCACAGCTCACTACAGGAGAGGGGGCAACTGTTGTCAGAGCTCCCTGTCCTCATGTCTGTTCCTCCCACACAGAGCCTGACTCCGTGGTATCACTCTTATGGGGCACAGGCAAATACCTTTTAGGTGGGCGCACCCGCCACCAGCGCCGATTCTCAGGCCCTCTCTGGCCTCACTGACGCAGCAACTCTGGTCCCGTCGAGCCGCCGCAGCACAACACACCCCAGGCGCTGATCGGGCCGCACGCAGGACACCTCCACCTCCGCTCACCTCTTGAGGCTGCAGCAATACCCCGTCAGGAGTCAAGGATCGCCCATCGGGTCCGGTCTGCCCCGGCCCCAACGCTCGCACTCACTCCGCCTCTGCCTTCTGCCAGGCAAGCCGCGGTGCACGCGCCCGTCCGGGCCGCTTCTCTGCGCACTGCAGGGGGCGTCCAGACAATCGAGTGACCTGCGGCAGTGCAACCACCGCCAGCTGCCTCTCGGTCGCCAGCCCGACCCAGCTCATCAGCCAAGCAACGATCCTGCGGTCCACTCGCTGACATCCTCCCCTCAGGGCCCACAGAGCGATCCCTACGCAGTGTCAGCGCTCGCCTTTGTCTACCACCGCAGAGCCCACTTGCCAACCTCCGCAGGGTCAGGGGACCAACAATGATCGACTCCTTCAAGTTTATGCAACTGCTGCCTTCTGCTAACAGGATATTTGCAGGATTCACGGGCGAACGGACCGGGAGCTCAGAAGGCTCACGTCCTGTCGGCCATGTTGCTTGGTCACGCCCCCATAAACCTGATATTTTACATAATGATATTAGAGATGTTCTAGAATATGAAGACATTCAAACGAGATTAGAATTCTGAACTTTGAAAAACGTGCATTTATGAGATTAATGTGAAAAGTTTGTGGTAGTAGGACATTGCTAAAATTAGACATTTTCCTGTAATAATATTTGTGAAAGTGTATACATTATATGTGAATTGATTTATATTCATTACAATTAAGGTAGAGTTAAAGCTTATTTCATTTAACTATGTGATGCTAACTTAAAGGCCGTCTTTTTTAGATTCTTTTCACTGGTATAGACCTTTCCCCTGATTGAATACAACAGATCATTCTTTGCAAAGAGGTAATGTAACTTGTTTGTTCTGTACACTACAGTCACTTGACATATTTCATCTCTTTTTCACATGTTCACAGCAAAATGTTCCTGTGGGAATAGAACTTTAGCTGTGACCATAAACTGCAACTTTGTATTTCTTTTTAGCAAGGTTAGGCCTTTGTGGACTTGCAAAGTTTAATTTCTCATGGCAGGCATGTGAAATGTGCTCGATGTTTCAATTATTTTAGGCGACATGATGTGACCATAAGGGAGGTGATGGTCTTTCAGTGGCGGTGTGATGCTACGCCACAAGGACTTTACCAAAGAACTTATAAGAAGAAACCCCAAAGGAGGGGCAACCCCACTTACTCCATTCGTTCTTTACGCACACAACTTATAGACTTTCTTTTTGAGATGTTTTCAGAAGCATGCTACATTGCATTACAGATTAAGATGCTATTCAATTTTTTAACTTTTGAATGAGTTTTTATGCGAACTTTTCTTAAATCTTATTCAGATCATGCCTTTGCACTCACCCTTATTGGTCTCTAATTTAATCCCTTCCATCCCTTCAGAGATTGAGCTGTTAGTCTATGAGTTATCCTTCTGCCTTTTCAGTAGTCAGACTCTGAAATTCTGTGGCAATTATTGCCAACGCCTGCTTAAATACTTGGCATTGTTATTGATACTGTTATATTCCTAACTAAGCTTTTTAAGCAATTGCTTATTATGATGAACTTTGCATCTCTTATACAATAATTCATTTATTCCAAATCTGCCTGAGTCTATAATTGAGTCTTGTTGATTCTTCATTTCATTGTATTGATGATTTAAATGCATTGCAGAAAGAATCAGCGAGCCCTGACAGAACATCAAGTATTGCTTCTCTTATTTTGTGTAGCGACTGCAGAGTTATTGGTATGGATAATTCTTACTTGTCTTAACTTGTTCAGGAGGTTGGGACTTTCAGTTGCTATTCTTTATATTTACAGTATGGTCTTTAGAGTGGTGCATCTAAATTTGATTTCTAATTTGTGAGTTCGCTGTCAATTAATGGTATTCCTTGGAAATCTAAGAGTGAGTTTAGACATACTAATTCCACTCCTCCTATTAGTGGAGAAAGATTCATCAGAGGATCATTGCCTCTGTGGTTCATGAATTCAGATTAAGCATCTAATCGTAAAGGGCCCAGGAGTAAATGAGTGTAGATAAATTAGCAAACAGAAACAACTTATAAAACCAAATTATAATTTTTTTTAAATATGCTTCTGTTGATCAAATCTGACAGCAGAGCTATGGTTCCCCCTGGAGAAGTGAGCTGTAAGGGTGCCTAAAATAGTTCTCAGTCTAATCCCAAAGAGTCCACAATTTTTGGTTCGGCAAGAAGGATTGTCAGAATACAGATGTAGTATTGCTCTGGTTAGAATCATCATGTAGCAGCAAAGGAGTGTGAGTATCAATAGGGATGCGTGTTGCTATTTGCTTTGCTGAAAGATTGTGTTTTTTTAATGGATGTGTGTTGTAGAGCAGAGTGAATTGGTTAAAGTCAACATGGTTAAAGTCCATGTATGAGTGTGGCACTTTATTGCAACGTTGAAGTTGTATACAGGTCTGCCGTGGCCTAAGATCTCGAGATATTTACATATGGGTTGTCTCAGTGTAGACGACAATGAGATAGTTGTCTGCTGGTTTATGGTGTTGATTGCGAGACATTGTCAAAAACACTTTGGTAAGGGGTTTCTGGTGTGTTAGTGGTGAACAAGTGGTGTGATTGGTCTCAAGTGCACAGGGACAAATTATATCAATTAAAGGTGGAATCCCGCTGGTCGAGGTTTAATTGTGGCAAAACCGTTTAGAAAATGTTGTTACCTTGCGAGTACGGATATCCTTTAGTGGAGCAGACAGTTTATATGTTGCTTGCACTGTATTGTCATTTTGAGAAAACGCGCAGAAGAAATTTGGAAGGAGGGTGAGCTGCTGTAAAGAGTGAGATTTACGTCACAGAGTGTCACGCTGTGATTGGTCCGTTGGTGTAAAGTCCTGCTGAGATTAGTTGAATACGTCATAAGAGTCATACTGTTATTGGTTAAGATTACAGAACAAGTGGATTGTGGGAGTATAACATTTCTTGAATTTACAGAAGTCGATTGTGAATACAAATTTGAATGAAGACGAAATTTTTCCAAGCTTTGCAGAAATTGGTAAAGAAAGAGGAGACTACATTTGCCAAAACTAAGGTATAAGTACCACCCGAGAGTATGACAGGAAATATTGTCATGCCGAACAAAGGATTACATCCATGTCTGTGGCTTGAGTGATGGCACACACTTACTGAGAACGAAGAGGAATTACAGTTCCCTCGCTATGGGACATATAATTTGAGGATTTTGGAAAATCTAAGAAGAATTCATTAAGAATATTAAATGAAAGATCCAGTTAGAGCCACAGTAATTGAGGCTTTAAATATCTGGGAGCATATTGCTCATCAGAAGGACAAAGAGAAATACCAATAGAGGTATAGGAGAGCTATGGATCATTACGTATTAGCTAGATGGGATGCACAACAGAAATTGTGGAGAGCAGATGTAATACACGGGACGAGATTGTATCCGATGTTAGAGGTTGAGGACGATGCTAAAAGCAAGAAAAAGGAGAAAAGGAAACACTATGGGGGTTATTCTGATGCCGGTCGGACCACATCCGTTGGCTCATCAGATGCGATCCGACCAACATCTGCTGCTGCGGTCCGACCTACGCATTACAATGCTTGCGGTTGGTGGCAGCAGTCGGGGGACAGTCTGACGCTTTCCGACAGGCTCCTTAAGCCCGTTGGACAGTCGGAGGGTCAGTAATCCCTACAATAGGGGAGGTGCCTTCTCAGGCACCGCCGTATGGATTACAATGTCCCTTTCTGCCTGCTTTTTCATGGCGGTTCGCCCGCCATGAAAAGGCATGTGCAAAGTGACTTTGGGGGCTCATAGCAGCCCCCCCTTCCCCTCTGGACCTCCGCTATGCGCCTGCGGGGCAACATCCCTGCACCATCAGGGATGTTTTTAAAGTGTATATTTTCTATTGCGGCTTGTGCTGCAGCCCGCAGGACAATCCACATTAGAAAATATACACTTTCATGGCGGTCGGATTGTAATAAGGTCAGGGGGCCGCCGACTCCTTGTTGGGCGGTCCCTCTTCCGCTACGGTGCGCCGACCTGCATCGTAATGATGCCCTTAGAGACAAGTAAAAGAGAAGTAGGAAATAAGGAAGAAGAGAGTGACATAGATGACAAACTCTTAAATTACTTATTGTTAAATCATCCACCACCTTATAATGAGTTGCCAAATAGAGACTTGATGTAAGTACATACAATTGGGAGACCGAATGCTCTCCTGATATCCCAAAATACCAAAAGAACCAATAACTATTTCTCCTGCAGTTGGGAGAACAGAGATGCCAGTTCCTGTAAATCAGATTGATTCAAATACTCCAGATGATTTAACTATTCCCTTTACTATTGGACCATTTGTACCTTTTTACAAGTCTCGGTCACAGGTGAATATGTCCACAATTTAACAAACCTACTGGATTAAATGCAGTACATGGAGGTTCTTCAGATGTGAGGGCAAAGTCAATGATTCATACACCCATGGTTTCGAATTTTAATAATGCTGCTGCGAATTTTGTCACTAAACAGAGAAAAGCTGATCAAATGCCGAAAATGGAGCAGAGGTTTCCAACTTTTTATAATACCAAACCAAATGAAATTCCTCAAGTGAAATTTTATGCTCCTGATGTGACTGTGCCAATGAGTATTCAAGGTATGTATAATTCCATGCTGAATGTGCAATCTGGAACGAGTGCAGATTTTACGAATGGAAATTTAAATCAAAATAATACGGGAGAACAATCAGGGTTCACTCCTCAGGAATTTGAAGACTAGATTAAAGGATACAGTACCCTGAAAGACCAGGATTCAGCATTGGTTTCAGTTTCAGTACCAGTTTCCCCAATAAATACAGTTCCGTTACAGCCTTTGGTTAACAGTTCTGAAGACATAAGATTCAGTTGCAGGTCAAAGGGCAGCTAAAAATGAAATCCAGACAATTTAACCGCCCATGGATGTGAGCAGATTAAAAGTTGAATTAGAAGAAATGATTCAAGGGTCACTAAGCTCTTCAAAATTAGAGGCGTATCAGCATGATTAATTAATGTCCCTTTGTAAAGTATCAGAAGACGCGCAAATGTGGATTATGAGAGATTATTTGAATTGGCTCAAAAATATGGAATAGACATTAGAGAGTCAAAGATTTTACAGAAAACTTACAGGATGGATTTTTCTGATAAGGACATTGAAAACATGAGAGCTTCAGGAAAGAAACGACAGATAAAAGAGTTGATGGCATTAATTAGAAAATGGGAAGACAGAGAAAAATGGGGGCGGTAGATGGTCAAAGAAGAAGTAGGTGAGGCAGGTTTGAGAGCAGACACCACATGATCTTTCAGGTGGTAGAGTAGGGGACACACAATTACTCACTATGAGAGAAGTACCTGGAGGAGGGTATGTTCATGTACCATGGAATAGACAAGACATTTTCTCATTTACAAATGATTTCACTAGGTTGCAAGAAAAACCAGTCGAATGGTAAAGCAAGTTGAACAATTTGTGAACATTTCGAAGGTTTTGTGGATTGATATGAATACACTATTTGAAATTGTGGTTCTAGCAGATTTCTGTGCTGAATGAAAGATTGCTGTGGATTGGCCAGAGTGAGAACATCAGAGAGATACAAAAACAGGTGCACCATCTCCAGAGGTAATGAGGAAATATCATCAGGTGATAACTCACCTGAAGTCTAAGGTCTCTCCTATAGAGATTGATTTAATGTAGAGTGACAGAATGACCCAAGAGCTGAAAGACTCAGTACATGCTTTTTATGAGAGATCAGTACAATTTTTTAAACAGTATAGTGGATCAGATACTATTGCAGAGAGAGATGTAGGACAATTTGCTTATAAATTTGTCATGGGTCTGAGACCTGAGATTTCTGAAAGGATCTGACAACAATTAATCTGTTGACAAAGCAAATCGTAGGACAAAATATTGTGTTTTGCAAAATATTGTGCAGATGATATTGATTTGAGTCACAAGAAACTCAAGGAGAAATTAATGCTTACACAGATAAAAGTGATGCAGAAAGGGCAGAATCCGATGGGTTTTGAAAATACAGATTCGAATGATGCAGTGTGTTAATAGATTACAACAGCAGAATTTCCTGTTGCAAGATAGAGGTCGTGGGGGTCCGGTGGGTCCTAAAACAGGTATTCAGGTGTCATTTTGAAAAAAGGACAAATCCGTGTCACGCTTGAGGTAAGCTAGGACATTGGTGACGTGAGTGTAAGGCTGTTTTGAATAAAATGGGTAATCAGATGCAGAATGTGGATTATGTACAGTCTCAAGGGAATAACATGGGACAGGCTCAACAGATGCAAGGACAGAGAATGCAAAATCCTAATGCAACACAGCAAAAGCAAATGCTACAAGCTCCAATGCCACAACAGAATGTTCAAGTACAAAGATACCAAGCAAATCAAAATTCTTACCAGAATCAGAGTGTAGGTCAGCAGTATTTGATTGAACTGGATGACAACGATTCAGAACCATTCGCATGACGGTGCCTGAGGGGGGAGGAGGACTGTGTGCTTGGTGCAGCCTTAGAGGTAGACCAGAGTGGTCCATATGTGGATGGAGAAGTGGATGGAATAGTATATCATTCCTTGTTGACACTGGTGCTACCCGCTATCTGTAAGAACAGTAGAGGTTCCAAACCTACCCCTCTCGGGAGAAAGTATCCAAGTTGTAGGTGTTACTAACAGAAAGATGTCGACCCCAATTTCAGTACCAGTGACTGTTAGAATTGGATCCTTTGAGTGTGTGGTGTATGATACAAGTCTAGTGAATTGGCTTGGATGTGATTTACTTTGTAAACTGAATTGTTTGATTTATTGCACACCTAGAGGAATTGAATTCCATACAAATGACGAAGATGTGGTTTTAAAACTTGCCCAACAGAAAACAAGTGTCTGAATGTATCCTCTCCTGACGTGTGAGGATTTGCCTGAAGATTCGAGAGAGACAGTTCTACCTGAAGTCTGGGGCTTTGCAGGTAAAGATATTGGACTAATCAAAGGTGTTGATCCAGTCTGAATTACAGTGAAATCAAATGCAGAGTTTCCAAGAGCACCACCATATAACTTGTCTCCAGATACAGTTGCTGGATTTACTCCTGTGATTGACTCAATGATTGAGCATGGAATTGTTGTTCCATGTTGTCCTCTGGTACCGAATCCAGCTGTGATCTTATTTAAAATCCCATGTGAGGACAAATATTTTTCAGTAATTGACTTGTGCTAGGCCTTCTTTTTGATTCCAATGCATGAGCATAGTCAATTTTTATTTGCTTTCCGCTTCGGCAGTCATGTTTTTGTGGTGCCGAGTTCCATAAGGGTATATGGAATGCCCTTCAATATATAATCAGATACTTAAAAAGAATCTTGAAACTCTTAGAATACCTAATCATTCCATGCTAGTTCAGTACATTGATGACTTGCTGATAGTGTCAACAACAAGAGAAGCATTCAAAACTGATACTATCACTTTACTGCATCATTTGGCAGAAAATGGACATAAAGTATCTCCGACTAGGCTACAGTTTTGCAAAACTGAAGTCCTGTACTTAGGACATCACATTTAGAAGGGAGTGAGGAACGTTTTGCAAGAAAGAATATCAGCAATTCTTAATATGAATCCGGCAGCTACTCAAAAGGAAGTCTGCATATTCTTAGGAATTATGGGCTATTGCAGACAGTGGATGTAGAGTTTTTTCTTAAGAGCCAAGCCTCTTTAGAGGTTAATACAGAAAGACATGTCAGATCCGGTACGCTGGGATATCAATTGCATTACAGCTTTCTCAGAGCTGCGAAAAAGACTTTGTAGAGCACCAGCTTTAGGAATGCCAGATTACAATAAGTGCTTTGTGTTCTTTTGCAATGAGAGGGTAGGTTGTGCTCTTTCAGTGTTGACATAAATGCATGGAAGCAATTGTATGCCTGTTGTCTATTTTTGGACAACCCTTGATCCTGTTGATGCTGCAGTGCTTGGATGTCTGAAAGGGGTTTATCTACGTGTGTGAGTCTTGAGCAGTGTGAGATTATTGTGATGGGACACCCACTGACTGTGTTTGTGCCACATTCAGTGGAGATACTGTTGACCCGTACTCGGACACAGTATTTGACCAACAGTTGTTTGACTAAATATGAACAGGTCTTGTTGGGTGCAGAAAATGTGTCTCTGAAAAGATGTACAGTGCTGAATTCAATAACCTTGATGCCAATGCCTGGAAATGAGAATATGATGGATGAAGCAGAACACGATTGACTGAATTGTGCCTGAAACCTTGCCTGGATATTTCTGATGAGACATTTCCTGAATCTGATCATGTATTGTTTGTTGATGGATCTGAAGGCTGCATTTGTTGATGGATTTCAAGGCTGTCTGTTCTGTGTGTACAGTGGGAGGTGTGGTGGAAGCATCCTGGCTGCATGGAGTGTTTTCCATGCAAGTTGACGAGCTTATAGCCTTGACACAAGCATGCACTATTTCAGAATAGCTTTGAGTTACAATTTACACTGATAGTCAGTATGGCTTTGGAGATGTTCATGAATTTTGGCAATTGTGGTCACAGCGTGGGCTCATGATATCTTCTGGTTCACCTATAAGGAATGGAGAGTGCATGAGGAACCTTTTGCAATCTCTACAATTGCCTACCCAAATTGCTGTTGTGAAGTGTGTTGCTCATCATCAAGGTACTGAATATGTTACAGTTGGTAACAGTTATGCAGATGAGATGGCAATATATTGTGCCTTGAATGAGCACACGTTCAATGAAGAGATTCTGAAAAACACGTCTGACGTTAATGATTGTACCTTGATGTTATCAGCTTTGGACACAAGGGAGCAGGTTTAGAAAGCTCTAGGATAAAGTGATAGAAGCAGAACAACAAGTTTGGGAGCGAGAAGGATGTACCAAAAGAGAGGATGATGTTTGGACTATATTGATGGGAGACCAGTATTACCTGATAGTTTATTGTCACCAATGGCAAGACATTATCATGGTCCTGCACATGTTGGGAGGGATGCAATGATGCTCCTTATTTAACAGGTGTGGCACAATCCCAAATTTAGAGCAACTGCAGAGACCTTGTGTCACCAATGTGTGATATTTCAGCAACAAAATGCAGGAAGAACACAGGTTGTCATGAGTCATATTGGTAAATCAGCAGGTCCTTTTATTAAAATGCAAATAGACTTCGTGGAAATGCCTTCTAGTAATGGCCTGAGATATGTTTTGGTTATTGTATGTATATTTTCCAAATGGGTTGATGTCTATCCAACTCTAAGGAATGACAGTTTGACCAAGGCTAAGCTATTGTTAAGAGAACTGATTCCGTGTTTCTGATTTCCGGTTTCTCTTGAGTCAGTCCGCTGAACTCATTTTAATAGTGAGGTCCTAAAATTGATATGTGCAGCACTACAGGTTGAGCAGAAGCTTCATTGCAGTAACCGACCGGAGGCTACAGGGTTGGTGGAGCAGATAAATTGCACATTGAAATCCAGACTGGCAAAAGTATGTGCTTCTGCGTCCTTGAAGTGGCAAGATGATTTGTCTCTTGTGTTGATGAGTTTGAGAAGTAATCCTGACAGGATAACAGGACTTTTGCCTCACAAAGTGATAATGGGACGAGTGATGAGGATGCCAGCTGTTCCCGCTAATGCATTTGTCAATATTACAGATGATCTTATTTTGGACTACTGCAAGGGCCTCGCTGATGTGGTATATTTTGTTTCTCACCAGGTTGGAGAAGCTGCCCTTGTGGTCCAACAGGAGCAGTGCCATGACCTCAGTCACGGCGGCTGGTTAATGGTAAAGAAGCAAATATGACGAAATCATGAGAAAAATAACGTTAGTGTTTCGCCCAAAATTATTTCTTGGAGTTTGCCAGAAGAAGAAAGCAAAGTTTTGGAAGGAATAGCTTCATTAGCTTTAGATTGGCAACTTAAAGGTAAACTTTGTATATACAGAAGGAGATCAAATGTAAATGTTGTTTTTGTAGGAGTTATTGAATGTGAGCATACATTCGAAATGCATGAGAACTGGGGGAGATATTTAGAAGGTGTAGATCCCATTTTCCCTGGAATACATTATGTCTGTGGGAAGAGTGCTTATTATAAGTTACCGAAAAAATGGTATGGAAGATATAATATGGGAATAGTATTCCCTAAAATGTATCATATCAAGAAATTGAAAGAAGAACTAATAAATTACCATGAGAGAGTAGAGAGAAGCGCAAGTGCAAGTGAAATTGTAGGTGACATATTTGGATTTGTAATACCTTCAGTAGGAGTAGCCTTAAATTCTCAGAAAATTGGAAAGTTGTCTAATATTGTTGATAAACTTGCTAGGAGTACAACTGGAGGGTTTTTGGTTGTAAAAAAGGAGATGATATTGATACAATCGCTGGTGATTTAAAATCGACTTGCCCTTGATATCCTTCTCGTGAAGGAGGGCGGAGTTTGCTGATTATTGAAAGTTCAACATTGCTTTGCCTATATACCTGACAGGAGTAAAGACTTGGGAGGTTACATTAAAAATATTTCTGATTTAAACAAAGACCTTAAGAGATTTAAAAAAGCAGATGGTTTTTGGAAAACCATTACTAAAGGATTATCAAGTGCTACCAATTGGTTAGGAAACTGCAAAACCGGCCCCCATTCTTCCAGCCTCCCTATGCCCGGTCCGGCCAGTCCAGCCATGGGAATGTGCCATGAGTAGGTTATCACTGAGAAACATTGCTTACATTGCATGAAACAGATTTAAAAAATTCGTCTGGAGATAGCAAAAAAATATGCTTGTCAAGCAAAACAGGGCTCCGGTGGAAGCAGGGGTAAGGGGAATGCAGGAGGAATGGGCCAGGATGGTTCACTTATGACGTAGTTTATAACTGCCTTTTGGTCCTGTGTACCATGGGACAAATCTATGGGGATTTGGTTAGGGCAGGATAGAAGGTCACCTTGCTGCACTGCCCTACGTCAAAGTGAAAGGGCCGGAATGCACCGTATTTATCCAATCCCGTGCATTCCTGTCCTTTCCCCCTCACTGGTGCTGTTTCGGCAGCCTAACGCCAACGCAAGCACCTGTGTTGTCGGCAGGATTGTTTTTGTGCAGGAAGGGCCACCTTCCTGCACAAAAACAATCCTCAGAGCCATTTTCCTCTTTCCATGTGTGCTGCAAAATGCAGCATACATGAAAAGAGGAAAAAACGAGGAGAAATAAAGTAATTTCTCCTCGCTGTGCCACCCCTGGGGAGGCATAAGGTTCTGGCGCATCCCGAGGTTTATCTGGGGAAGTGTCAAAATCTATGGGTATTGCATGGAAACACCCATCGCAATGCCCATGGAATGCCTCTCTAGCAGAGAGTATAGCAACGCAGCGAATTGCGCTGCCTTGTCTTACTCCGTATCTATGAGGCCATTCAAAGCTGTGCAAAGTGGCTTTGCGTGGCCTCATTAATGTGATTTTGTCATTTTCCCCGCTGGAGCATCACAAAAAGTGATGCTACTGCGGTGCAAGGGGCTTATGAATATGCCCCCATGTGTCACAATAAGATGCATAGCCTGCTTGGTTTTTGAGAAGCTGGTTCCTCATTTTAAAGATTATTGCACAGCTGAGCATTTACTGATGCCTACCTTTTTATTGGGTGGAATGTTTTGTGTTACAGGGCCCAAAAGAAGGAAAGCTTAATGGTCAAAATATGAATTGCCTGATTTCACTAAGCATGAGTAAGAGGTTTGGAGCCTCTGTAACTGAAAGGTGCAAAAGCGGAAGCTTGGAGATGGAATTCCCAGCTACTTGAAGACAGGCAACAATTGTGGCCATTTTAAAAAGGTGAAGTACATGATGTGATTTTTTCGACTTCAAAAAAGCTTTAATTTCTAGGTGTCAGAAGGAAATTTGTGCTACAGTGCGAGGGCGATTTCCAATACATTATCATGCTGAATTTCTTTACATATGCTAAATAAGGAGACTCTTGACAGGGAGGCTGCCATAAACCATCAGGTCAGCAAACCTAAACCTTTCATGCAGTCATGCAGCCCGGTGCACAGTAATTAACATGATAATGTTAATGGCCAGTCCATCAGGGCTTCTTCCTGTGCGCTGCCATCCTCTCTGTCCTAGTTATAAAGAGAGGATGGGCGGGCACACAATCGTGCAGCCTACAGGGAACTCACAGCCTCATTTACAATGACTTGGCGTAGGGCAGCGGCACAAGTGTTTTTGCTGTGCTGTCCTATGCCAAATCGAAAGGACAGAAAGGCACTGTATTCACGAGATACGGTGAATTCCTGTCCTTTCAGCCATTGCTGGCGCCCAATATGGTGTCTAGCGCCAATGCAGGCACCCTTGAACCATTGTGCTAGGGTGACTGCATTGTTGGCAGGATTGTTTTTGTGCAGGAGGGGATCTTCCTGCACAAAAACAATCCATGTAGGCATTTACCTCTTTCTATGTGTGCTGCAGAATGAACACATAAGAAGAGGAAAAAACAAGGAGAAATAAACATATTTTTCCTCGTTACGCCTGCACTGGGGAGGTGTACAGTTTTGATGCATTCCCAGGTTTACAGATCCTTGTAAATCTGGAAAGGCATCAAAACCCATGGGTGTTACATGGGAATACCCACCGTAACGCCCATGGAATGCCTCCCTATATCAACGCCACACTATATCAACGCGGCCATGAAAAGCCATGCAAAGTGGCTTTGCATGGCCTTGTAGATATGGGTCTGCACTCATAAAAAGTGATGCACCGGTGGCACAAGGGGTTTGTAATCAGCCCCTCAGATTCCTGGCAAATATTTTATTTCACCAAGCCTCCTTTTTCTTCATAATGATGTCCTAGAGTATGGCTCGTCTGCCATTAATGTATTCATTAGCTTAATTATTGGAGCTTCACCTCAAAGGTAAGATTGAAGGGTGCCATTTTATACATGCAGAGTGCCTGACACTGAGCACCTGCCCTAGCTGTGCTTTCCACATTAGCCCAACGGGTTGCACAGCTTGTTCAGCTCTCTCTGCTAAGTTCATCTATGGAATTAAGACGAGTGGTCCAGATAGTAAAATTTAGATTGAATGTGCTTTAATTAATGGGTGCTCACTAATCAAACATAAATGCGAAGTCATGGACCTGGTTCAATCCATGGAACTAGATTGCCTCTTTGTCGCAAAGACATGGGCAAGAGAAGACTCGAGCCAGACTTCACTGAAGCAGTTCCTATGGGGTATCTGATTGCTAGATTACACCGCTTCTCTAGGATGGGTGGTGCCTGGCTATCATTTTTAGAAACTCTCTTAACTGCATACTTGAGTCCCTAACTCCTCAATCGCATGTTGAATGCGAAGTGGCGTCTTGTAGATTAAAAGTCCATGCTAATTTTACTTTTTCTGGACTACTAGTCTGCCGCCCACCTAGTTTGTGCTGTAGTTTACTATCTTCTTGGCACCATCTCTTAGAACCTTTTTCAGTCCATTCCAATGTCACGATCCTTGGTGATTTTAATACTTATTTAGAGGTCTCTGCTTGTCAGGATTCCACCTCTTTTTCCGAGCTCATAGCCAACCTGGGTTTTCCTCAGTTAGTTCACTCTCCTACTCATACTGCTGGCCATACTCCTGATGGAATTTTACTAACTCCAATGGGCTTTGAATTAAGGACATAATTCCTCTCAGCTGGTCTGATCATCGGGTGGTGGCTTTTGCAATCACCTCACCTTATTCATCGGTAGGCACCGACCCCGTGCTCAGTAGGCTTCATTCTTGTAGAAACAAGTAAGATCACTCATGAATACATGCAAAGTGCTCTTAACCACACAGCATCACACATAGCCCTTTCCTCTGGTCACCCTGTGGAAAGTTTCTCCACTTGGGTGGTGGCAACTAAGAGATTGTCGCTCCTTTGAAAGTTAAGAAAATTACTAGAAATAAATCTTCTGCTACCTGGTTTTCAGAGCAACTTAAAAATCTCAGATGGCTGTGCCACAGACAGGAGCGCAAATGGCACATACATTTGGATCCAGCCAAGAAAAACAAGCACAAAGGTCTACTTTTAACATATAAGCGCTCCATCGTTGAGGCCAAATTGCTTTTTATATGAAGGGGAAAAAAAATCTACCAAAAATTCTTCTAATTTTATTAGTGCCTCTCTAACCCACCCTCTCAGCAACTTGCAAATACTTCACAAGTTTTCTGCAATTAATTAGCTTATTTGCTCTGTTGCTATCTGTCTTTGCTCCGTCCACAGTAACTCAAATTAGTGAACTCCTAATGGGTAATAAATCTGGTTCCCCTCTTGTTCCCTGCCCCTCCAAAATTCTTCAACTCACTCCTGATTCAATTGCTGAGCATTTGGCCAGGAACTTTATTCAGGTAATGGAATCCGGATCATATCCCAGTCCCTGGAAAGAAGACATTGCCATCCCTCTGCCGAAGAAACCCAATTTAGATTTGGAGGACCTCAAATATTTTCTTCCAATTTCCTTATTGCCTACTCCTGCCAAAATGTTGGAGAAATACATTTATCAGAAACTGATTAAATTCATTGATTCCCATGATCTCCTTGATTCGTCTTTGACTGGGTTCAGAAGTGGTCACAGCACCTAGACTGCACTAGTACTGGCAGAAGACTGCATCAGACGCCAGGTGGACTAGGGCGGAGCCGCTGTTCTAGTTATGCTGGATCTATTGGCAGCCTTCGATATGGTCTCTGCTATGCGTATGATTCACCGCTTACAGCACCTGGGAGTGGGTTCCAAGGCACCCACTCTTCTACACTGCTTCCTTGTAGATAGGGTACAAGCTGTCAGCTGTGGGCAGTTTAGGACTAAGGCTTTCAGCCGTCCTTGTTGGGTGCTTCAGGGGTCCTCACTCAGCCCTACCCTTTTCAGTCTCTACATCTCTTGCCTAGCTGCCGTGGTGCACTCTTTTGGCTTCCAGGTTCTGTTGTATGCTGATGACATGCAAATCATCATGTCAATAACTGACAGCATACCTCTGGTGGCAGATAGGTTTGAGAACTGCATAGCAGGAATCAGTAACTGGATGAAAGACAACTTTCTAAAGTGGAATGTGGACAAAACTGAGGTCCTAGTTTTTGGGGCTCAGCAGTCCATCTGTCCTGAACTTTGGTGGCCCGATTCGTGTGGTCCCTTGCCCACCCCAATGGAGTCAGCCGAAAACCTTGGTGTTCTTTTTGATAATTTCCTGACTTTTACTCTACAAGTTAACAGCATTACCAGTACTTGTGTCAACATCATAAGATCTTTGAAAAAGATCTTCCCATTTATCCTGGCAGAGCTGCATAAATTAGCGGCAGTGGCCTTGATTACTTCTCGTTTAGACTACTGCAATGCCCTATATGTGAATATCTATAATTTTTCATTGAACAAGCTTCAGGTTATTTAAAATGCCACTGTGCATCTTATTTTAAATACTCCTAAAAATCTTTCTGTTGCAGAAGGCCTTCAGGCCCTTCACTGGCTTGCAGTAAGGCAGCAAGTGATTTTTAAAGTGTTATACACAGTTTTCCTGGCACTGCACCAAAAGAGACCGCAGCTTATTTTGGCATCTTTTCAGTGGTTCGTGCCCAATAGGCTGCTCAGATTGGTATCTAGGATGAAGGTGGTGGTCCCATAAGATCTGCAAAGCCAGATGGGGCAGACGTTCTTTCTCCTATGCTGCAGGGAAACTTTGGGATACCAAAGGGGATGATGGACGGAGCGTTTGAGCAAATCAAACACTCACCCCCAGTCAACTGATCTGGGTTTAATCCATCATCATTCTTTAGCTCACTTCACCACCCCAGTTCAGACATGGCCATATGCAAATCAGTCTGACCCTGTGCCTCATGGGAACAGTCCAGCCCGAACTGCCAAGCCATGTCTTCCCTGGACCGGAAACAAGCATCCTGGGACCGGTTTCTGGCCATTCAGCCGTCATCAGCCAGGCTAGCTTGAATCCAGTGGCAAAGTGAGCAAGGGACCCACGTCTGGGCATACCCTGCCAACTTAGGGCGAACAAAGCGATACCAAAGGGGATGATGGACGGAGCGTTTGAGCAAATCAAACACTCACCCCCAGTCAACTGATCTGGGTTTAATCCATCATCATTCTTTAGCTCACTCCACCACCCCAGTTCAGACATGGCCATATGCAAATCAGTCTGACCCTGTGCCTCATGGGAACAGTCCAGCCCGAACTGCCAAGCCATGTCTTCCCTGGACCGGAAACAAGCATCCTGGGACCGGTTTCTGGCCATTCAGCCGTCATCAGCCAGGCTAGCTTGAATCCAGTGGCAAAGTGAGCAAGGGACCCACGTCTGGGCATACCCTGCCAACTTAGGGCGAACAAAGCGATACCAAAGGGGATGATGGACGGAGCGTTTGAGCAAATCAAACACTCACCCCCAGTCAACTGATCTGGGTTTAATCCATCATCATTCTTTAGCTCACTCCACCACCCCAGTTCAGACATGGCCATATGCAAATCAGTCTGACCCTGTGCCTCATGGGAACAGTCCAGCCCGAACTGCCAAGCCATGTCTTCCCTGGACCGGAAACAAGCATCATGGGACCGGTTTCTGGCCATTCAGCCGTCATCAGCCAGGCTAGCTTGAATCCCGTGGCAAAGTGAGCACGGGACCCACGTCTGGGCATACCCTGCCAACTTAGGGCGAACAAAGCGATACCAAAGGGGATGATGGACGGAGCGTTTGAGCAAATCAAACACTCACCCCCAGTCAACTGATCTGGGTTTAATCCATCATCATTCTTTAGCGCACTCCACCACCCCAGTTCAGACATGGCCATATGCAAATCAGTCTGACCCTGTGCCTCATGGGAACAGTCCAGCCCAAACTGCCATGCCATGTCTTCCCTGGACCGGAAACAAGCATCCTGGGACCGGTTTCTGGCCATTCAGCCGTCATCAGCCAGGCTAGCTTGAATCCAGTGGCAAAGTGAGCAAGGGACCCACGTCTGGGCATACCCTGCCAACTTAGGGTGAACAAAGCGATACCAAAGGGGATGATGGACGGAGCGTTTGAGCAAATCAAACACTCACCCCCAGTCAACTGATCCATCATCATTCTTTAGCTCACTCCGCCACCCCAGTTCAGACATCCCCTTTGGTTTTGCTATGTTCGCCCAAAGTTGGCAGGGTATGCCCAGACGTGGGTCCCTTGCTCACTTTGCCACTGGATTCAAGATAGCCTGGCTGATGATGGCTGTAAGCCAGAAACCGGTCCCAGGACGCTTGTTTCCGGTCCAGGGAAGACATGGCTTGGTAGTTCGGGCTGGACTGTTCCCATGAGGCACAGGGTCAGACTGATTTACATATGGCCATGTCTGAATTGGGGTGGCGGAGTGAGCTAAAGAATGATGATGGATTAAACCCAGATCAGTTGACTGGGGGTGAGTGCTTGCAATGTTCAACACTCCGTCCATCATCCCCTTTGGTTTTGCAGGGAAACTTTGGAACACCTTACCTACTCACATTTCTGAAACAGGAATATTGTCGGCTTTCTAAAAACACCTCAAAACCTGGTTCTTTTCTCCCAAGTTCTCTGGATCCATGGGAATTCTACTCCTGGTGGCTTAGGCATGTGTTTCTTGACTGGCTTAGCACTTTGACACCCTTGGGTTTAGTGGGCTTTATAAATTCTTTTTTATTTCATTTCATTAGAGTACCTTCAAGTGAGTGAGTTCTGAAAGTGCAATGTACAAAAACCTCTTGTGTTTGATTTAACCGACTATAATGTTGCTCCATCTGTAAGAATCTATGCCACATATAGGGTGGACATAACAACTCACTTGCCTCTGAGTTCTCTAGTGACATTGTCATCAGGGTGGGGCTAGGGGACATGAATGTTTTTAAGTTCATTGTAGGGAAGTTCCTCTTTTGGACATGGGTATCTCCCACATTGCACTTGGAAAATGATGTAATTCCAACTGGCTGTGCACAGGGTCCCTGCCAAACAGGTCCCCTGTGTCAGAACTCCTTCCTTAAACTGTACCTGTTGTTTCCATGATTGGCACCCCTTTAGTTCACATGTAAGCTCCTAGCAAAAGGTCCCCGTCATACCAAGGGCCTTGTGGTGAATGAGGGTCCCTAAAGGCTGCAGCACAAATTGTGCCACCCTAAGGTTCACCTCACCAAGCACATGCACTCAGCCAATGCAGCCTGCGTGTCTTGGTGCAGACAAAACTGAAGAGTCTACATGGCACACATCCCTGTGTGCCACGCCCATAGACACTGCATGAGCTATAGGTAAGACACCCCCTCTAGCAGGCCTTAGTCCTAAGGCAGGGTGCACTATATCTCCTGTGAGGGCATATCTGCATGAGCAGATATGCCCTTGTTATGTTATGTTAAATGACTATTTATAGAGCGCGCAGCTACCAATTGAGTGTCCCGGCGCTGAAGCAGGATGAGGCCTAGCTAAGGAGTGAGATCCCCGCACTGGATATTAAAGCTGAAACAGCCAAGTTTTTAATGATTTCCGAAATGCAAGGAGATCCTGAGTCAATCTTAAATCCACCGGTAAATTGTTCCACAGTTTTGCTGCTTGCACCTGGAAGGAGCGACCCCCGATACGTGTCCGGAGGTATCTGGGGGTCAGTGCCAGCTGAAGCGCTGCAGACCTAAGTGCACGGTGAGGGTGATAAAATTGAACTCTCTTCATAATGTACCCAGCACCTATGCCATGGAGAGCCTTAAAAGCCAAAACCATGGCCTTGAAATGGATCCTTTTGCGGACAGGGAGCCAGTGTAAGGATTTCAACTGTGTGGACATACGAGCTCTGGGGACAAGCATGAGTATCGCTCTTGCTGCGGCGTTCTGAGTCACCTGCAGTCTTGCCAGTAGATACTCAGGCAGCCCCAGGTAGAGTACATTCACGTAGTCCAACCTGGAGAGTATTAATGCCTGAACCACCGTTTTTCTGTGGGTGATAGACAGGAGGGGCAGGAACTGTTTCAGCATTTTGAGCAGGCCAAAGCAGGAACCGGCCACTGATTGGATCTGTGCCTGCATGGAAATATTCTCATCCAGCTTCACCCCCAGATTTTTCACTGTCTGTACGGGGGACGTGGGGGGGGGACATGTCAGCAGGCCACCAACTGCACCAAAGGTCGCTGGGGCGGTGGCCAAAGAAGATAATCTCCGATTTACCAGGATTACATTTAAGCTGGTTGCATTGGAGCCAGGAGAATACTTCAGTAAGACAGCTGTTAATCATGTCTCCCCTGAAGTCCGCGTCTTTGTTACAGGTGAAGAGCAGCTGCGTATCGTCTGCATACGATATTATTTTTGCTCCATGGTTCTCAGCCAGAGTTGCAAGAGGGGTCATAAACAAATTAAAAAGGATGGGGCTCAAAATAGAGCCCTGGGGCACACCCACCTCAAGAGGGGGATAGGGGCAGCAAAGGTGGGGCCCACACTGTTTGCTGGCGGTCCTTTAAAAGGAGGTAAACCAATTGAATACCGTACCACCAAACCCACACTCCCGAAGTCTCAGCAGGAGGCGGTCGTGTGGGACGGTATCAAAAGCCGCCGATAAATCCAGTAATATCAGTACAGCTTTGCCCCCTCTATCCACTACCTCCTTTATTGCTTCAGATACTTCCAGGAATGCCGTCTCCGTACTAAAATTAGCCCTGAAACCAGACTGACTCTGATGGAGTAAAGTGTTAGTTTCGACAAATGTGGTGGTGGCATGGTTCACCACTTTTTCCAAGGCCTTAGAAAAGTATGGGAGCAGAGATATAGGCCTGTAGTTAGAGGCTAACTCAGGGTCCAGAGTTGATTTTTTTAATAGGGGGAGAATTTTGGCTCTCTTCCACCTGTCAGGGACCTGACCCGTCTTCAGGGAGAGATTCAGAATCTGGTTGACCACTGGATTAATAATATCTGCGACTGAAGCAAGGGTGTGGGCAGGGCAAGGATCGGAGGGTGATCCAGATTTAAGACCTTTCATGATTTCTAGAGATTTTTCCATTGAGATCATTGGGAATTGTTCAAAGGCAGGTCCTCTAACTTGTATTTGTGAGGAGTATGGCGCACCCTTATCACTCTTCACCAGAGGAAAGGACTCTTGGATGCTTACAATCTTGTCATGAAAGTATAAGGCCATGCGACTCGTCCATGCCTCAGTGGGAGTAAAAGGCTTAGCTACCACTGCAGGGGAGGTAAAATTGCTGACTATTTTAAAAATTTCCTTATTTTTGTTCAATGCGAGTTCGATTTTGGCGGATAAAAAAGATTTTTTTGCCTCAAGAATTTGTTTAAAATAGGCTTTTAATGCCTGTTTGTAAACTATTTTGTCATTGGGGTTAAAGTTTTTCCGCCAGGTCCTTTCGAGGTGTTTGCACGACCTCTTGCTTTCTTTAAGGGCAGTGGTAAACCAAGGGGCGGAAGACCTCACCGTCTTTCCAGAACGTGAGACAGGAGGAGCAAGATCCCCGGCCCGGAGCAGGAGCCAGTTATCCAAAACCTCAACATCCGCCTCAAGGTCGCCATTAAGAGAGATCGGATGCTTATTAATGGCCTTAAGTAGTACATCAGGCGTAATTAAGTGGAAGGGTCTGAAATTAATACTTTTAGATTTCCCGGAAACCTTGGGAGTATTAGATACCTTCTCACATGAGAACTCCAGAAGGAAGTGGTCAGACCATACAAGTTGAAGTGGTTGGCTCATACCTAGTTCGGCCGTGGAAAAGATCTGATCCAAAGTATGGCCTTTTTCATGGGTGGGGGCATGTACATAAGGAACCAGATCTAGCGTTTCCAGTGACTCTTTTAGTCTAGACGAGTCTGCATCTTCCGGTGCATCCATATGTAAATTGAAATCACCCAAAACCAGACAATGCTTGTGTTTCAAAACAAACGGTGAAACCGCGTCACCAATTGAGGCAAGGAACCTCCCAGCGGGCCCAGGGGGTCTATATATTAAAATGCCCGCTATGGATTGGTGGGGAGACACCACCAAGTGGAAACCGAGGCATTCTGCTCCCTCGCCATCAACAGTAGGTGTTGTAGTGCAGGAGTAATGGTTCTTAAAAATGATAGCGATGCCACCCCCTATACCTGCCGAACGATCTTTCCTGATGATCTGGTAGCCCATCGGGATGGCCGAGGCTAAGGTGGGGTTAGACGCCTCGCTCAACCATGTCTCAGTTAGGAATAGGAAATCTGGGGATTTATCCACTAATAAGTCGTGGATATTAAGAGAGTGTTTTTTCAGAGACCGAGTGTTAAGAAGCAGGGCGCAGAGTTGCGATTTGCCCTGAGAATGGGGAGCATCATCATAGTCTCGGTTACGCCCTGCCAGCTTCTTAGAAAACTGCCCAGTTTCCTTAATAAAACCCTCCCATCCGCAGAGTGAGCATCCCTTTAAAGGTTGCAGCCCAAAAACAGATAGAGGCAGAGGGGGGCATACACAGAATTCCCTTTTAATTTCTAAGAGTGCATCTTTCGTATACCTTATGCACAGCCCGGAGTTAATCTTACCGGCAACATGGCCAGCGCCGATCGCCTCCGGGTTGCTGACGGGCGCAGACGGGCTTGCCTTTGGCGCGCCTTTGGCGCGCCAGCGGCGCGCCCGCTGCGCGCGTCCGGCCCAGCATGAAACTAAATAGCTGGCCAGACGCGGGAAACCACTGTGTTCTGCTTTCCCCGCCGGAAGTCAGGCGGGTTCGACAGGGACAGATGGGAGTATCCGGTTCCCTCCAAACAAACGGCAAAGAAGGCCGTGTTGGACCGGGGAATCGGAGACCATACAGGCGCTTTGAACACAGAGCAGGTAAGCAGCCAACAGAGTGATAAAATCAAAGAGTTAAAAAACCATTAAAACTTTCGAACATTTAGCGTGCAGCAGCGATGGCAATAAAACTGTAACAAGGGTAGCAAGGTTTAAAGCTCAATATATCTATAAATACACACAAAGCAAGGTTTAGGAGCTCAGAAGGCTCTTCACCACTTACGCTTCACTGCGCGTCCGGCCCAGCATGAAACTAAATAGCTGGCCGGACGCGGGAAACCACTGTGTTCTGCTTTCCCCGCCGGAAGTCAGGCGGGTTCGACAGGGACAGATGGGCGTATCCGGTTCCCTCCAAACAAACGGCAAAGAAGGCCGCGTTGGACCGGGGAATCGGAGACCATACAGGCGCTTTGAACACAGAGCAGGTAAGCAGCCAACAGAGTGATAAAATCAAAGAGTTAAAAAACCATTAAAACTTTCGAAGATTTAGCGTGCAGCAGCGATGGCAATAAAACTGTAACAAGGGTAGCAAGGTTAAAAGCTCAATATATCTATAAATACACACAAAGCAAGGTTTAGGAGCTCAGAAGGCTCTTCACCACTTACGCTTGCAATATCCTTGTAAATTCCTGAATATTGTAAGTGACCAGGGGAGCCATAGTAAGTACATGGGCTCGACACTCGTCATTACGAGTTCCCCAACTCCATGATGGCTTCACTGAAATATGGGATGTTTGGTACCAAACATCTTAGCATAATAAACCTGCACAGATTCCAGTGTCAGATTTATTAAAAAATGCACACAGAGGGCCCCTTACAGGGGCCACCTGAAACCTACCAATCCTAAGTGTGGTCACTGACTGGCCTGAGCCAGCCTGCTACATACAGGGTAGAGTGCCTGTGCCCTCTGAGGTAGAAAACAATGCCTTTCCTGGGTGGAGGTGTTCACACCTCCCCCGGTCAGGAAGAGCCATCCATGGCAGGTAGCTTCAAAGGCCTTGCTGCCTTTGTAATGCAACTTCCTGCCCCCTTCCTGTCCTCACCCCCTTTTTGGCAGGCGGGAAAACATAGAAAGAATAGGAGGTGGCCCACCTCTGCCAACTCCATCCCTCAAGTGGTGGAGGAGATGTGAAGTACACTTTTCAGTGCCCACCATCTTGAAGTTGGTGGGACTTATCCAATCAGGAATAGGACTATGTCCCCCTCCCTCAGGAGGTGGACATAATAAAGGGTGTAGACACCCCAGGTGAGGGACCCATTGGCCCCTACCTGTCACTCCCTTGTAACGCCCCTAAATCTAGTATTTAGTGGCATCCCCAGACCCTGAACTGCAGTTCCTGATGACCTAAGAAGAGCCAAACACCACAGAGTTGCACCAGCAGAGAAGACTGCAGAGAACTACTGACTTGGCCCCAGCCTTACCAGCCTGTCTGTAGCCTTTGGTGATCCTGAACCAAAAGACGACTTGTCCTGCAGCTCAGTGACCTCCAGAACCTTGGGAGGACTGCCTGCTTTCAATAAAGACCAATATCTCCTAACAGCGGACCTGTTCACAAAGCAACCATCTTCAAAGTAAAGACTCTGGTGACCTGAAAAACTGTTAAACCTGCCTCCGGTTCTACCTCTGCACCCAACGTCTCCGGCCTGAGTCTAAGTGGCGCACCAGTTCTAGCAAGATTCCCCAGTGCTCCAGAGCCTGAGTCCACCATGAGCTGACCTTTCCCAGACTCCTTGACGTCGCCTGCAGCCTCTGCGTGGAGACCCCCCTCAACGGTGACCTGCTCCGGTAAGCTGTTTCCCTGCACCCGTCCTTCCTGGGCCTTGGCTAAGAGAACAAAAGGTGTCCCAAAGACCCGAGCATCACAACTTACCTCTACAGCTGTTGGTTTCCTTCAACCTGCTTCCTGGCCTGAGCCTGAAGCCCTTTTCCAATTTAGCCTGCCTCGATTGGTTGTCGTTGGGCACCTGACGCTGTGTTGGCACCCTGCACCTGGCCACCCCTGGGCCGCTGGTGGTGTAGTGTTGGTGCTGCCTTGGCCCTGTCCAGTGTTGGCCTCAACCCCTGAAGACTGGTCCCTCAAGCTGCTGCTACTTACTAGTAAGCAGCCTCTGTCCGATTGCCCCAGTTCCCATTGCTTTGTATTGGGCGCCCGATGTCGAACGTGCACCCTGCACCCAGCCTCCCCTGTGCCGCTGGTGGTGTACTGTTGGTGCTGAACTGAACTTTGCCCAGTACTGACCTTAACTTCCGAAGACTGGTCTTGTAAATCGATGTTGCCTATAAGCATGTTGAATGTTTTCTTCCTCCCATAGGTTAACATTGTAAGGTCTGAAAATTGCACTGTGTCCACTTTTTACATTGAAAAGTATTTCTATTGCAAAACGTATTATCCTAAGAGGAAGTTCTCTTGTTCTACAAAATAAATATAACTAAGTATTAGTTTTATAAATTGGTCTCAGATTTATTCATTGAGTGTGTGTCTCATTTACTGCCACTGTGTGTACAACAAATGTTTAACACTACTGTCTGATAAGCCTAACTGCACACCCACACTACCACAAAAGAGAGCATTAGTATTATCTACTTTAGCCTCTGTAAAGCCTCTGAGGATCCACTGGACTCTCTGCACACTATACCTCGTTTTGATATAGTATAAGGAGAGCCAGCTTCCTACATTTATGTTTTGAAACTTTAACTTTTAGTAAATACATCTCAATGCAGTGATTTAATCTGGTGTATTAGAGTGAAACACTTCAGCATGCTGAAGAAATACACTTTTTTTTGTAATTTGGAAGCGATTTTATCACATTTTCATGAGATGCTTGTTGCATGACTTGAAAACCAAATATTTTCAAGGGGTGTCTCGTGCATGGACTCTTGGCACCATATTTATAGCCAAGTCACGCAGTGCAGTGCAGCAAGTCATCTTGCTGCGCTGCACTATCTGACAGGGAAAGGTCAGGAATGTGCCATATTTAAGGAATGTGGCGCATTCCTGCCTTTCCCCTGCACTGGTGCCCTTTTGACTGCCTAGTGCCAAAGGCAGGCACCCTTTCACGGTGGTGCAAGGGTGCCTTCGTTGCATGCAGGATTGTTTTTGTGCAGGAAGGGCAGGTCATACGTGTGATCTAGAAAATTAACTTCTGTGGCACGAAGGAAAAAAGGTTTGCACCTTTTTTTCCAACACAACAAATATGGGTGAACTTAAACACAAAAAGTGTACAGACCCAAAGTGCATGTACTTTTTGGAAACTGACTACCCATGCAACAAAGTGAATTGCCTCATAATATATTTTGTTGACTTGCGATATTACCACATATTGATAAAAAAATGGAGCTTTGATGTTTATCAGGTCCATGTATAAATAATGCATCCAGCCCTGAATTTTACATTGCATTTGGGGGATTTTAGTGTATTTTGTCCCGCTCTGCATTCAGGACTTCAAATACCAGAATGCAACGTATTCCATTATCTGTCTATTTAAGATCTTAAACAATGTTTTCAAATGGGTTGCAGGTAATTTGGAAGATTTTAGAGACAATACACTATGTCACTTGTCTATGTATCATAATGCTATTGACACCTAGATAAGTGAACAGCATTATTTAAGATACCATATAATAGGCCATATAGTCTTCGTCTATTAGTTTGTCCTCTTTGTACAGGGTCCTAGTGTCACTTGTAAATAGTTCTATGTGCCACTATACTAATCCCATTGCACAGCAACTTCTTTGAACTGTGATGATGTGATTGTTATTACATAGCTCATAATTTTGTTTGCACACAGATTGGAATTTGGTCTTGAGCTTGTTATGAGGGGCACAGTTTTCAATATTTCCTTGTCCCTGCAAGACAGAATGCTCCCTGAATGTGCCATTGTTACAGATGTTAATTTTAATTTACAAGTCAGCATTTCAAATCCTAGTGCGGCCAATTCAAACATCCTTTAGGGGTCACTACATTCAGGGGCAAATTTACAAGGAAATGACGTAGCGCGGAGCTGCAGCAAATTTTGGAGCACCACGCTTCACCCTTTCCAAAACACAAGGATGTGCCATATTTACAATACGATGCACCCCTGTGTTTTCCTAGTGCCAGCATAGACACCCGTGCACCATAGTGCAAGGGTGCCTGCGTTGCAGGGAAGGATTGTTAATGGGCAGGAAGGGACACCTTCCTGCACATAAACAATCATTAATGGTGCTGCAGCACACATAGAAAAGGAAAAACGAGAAGAAATAAAGGGGCAGATTAATAAGCCCCTTGCGACACTTTTGCGCCGCCGTTGCGTCACTTTTTGGGACGCATCGGCGATGTAAACAATGCACCATGTTGAGGCCCATTTACAATGTGACGCATCTAGGGAGATGCGTCACCTTGTAAAGCCCTGTGCCACATTATACCTGTGTCAGGTATAATGTATGCAGGGTGGGTGTTCCCACGCGGGAAAGCCTCGTAGAAGTGATGCAGTGAAATCTACAAGATTTCACTGTGCCACTTCTAGGATGCCACTGCGTCAAAACCCTACGCCTGCTTGGAGCAGGCGTAAGGAGTGACACAGTGTATTAAGTATATGCCTCCCCATGCATTGCCGGAGTTGCGTCTAGCAATGCGTGACTGTTGCACTGACAGATGCGTCAGAATTTCTGACGCATCTGTCAATCCTTGCACCATGGTGCGTCGTATTACGACGCATCCATGGTGGCACAAGGATTTCACACACAGGCGCAGGGAAACTGACACATCTATGCCGATGCGATAGTTTCTTGTAAATAAGCCCCAAAGTATTTCTCCTCATTGCACCATTCTTACGCCTGTTATTGCTTGGCGTTAGTTTTTGGTGCTGCCTCAGCATTACACCTCCTTGTAAATCTGGTGCAGCGTCAAAAAGCAATGAGTGTTGTGGGGGAACGGCCACAGCAACACCCATTGCACGCACATTTCACGCAGACACCTGTGTGAAAGGGTACCATATTTACAATGCAGCGTAAAGCCACAAAAAGTGGCTTAACTCCATTTTGGAAATATCGTGCAAGGCATTGCGCCCCAGAACGTCAAAAAAAGTGAGGTGTCCGTAGTGCAATCCCCTTGTAAATATGCCCCTCGTGTCATTAAATCAAGCAATAATAACTCCTGAAACAGCCTCATGATAAGGAAAGACAGAGGTAAAACGCTGTATTCAAACATTGAAACCCTAGTGCCAGCTTTAATCTGCTACCTTCATTGAAAGTTCCCCATTTACACGTTGGACATTTAGTCATTGCCAGTGCTTGTTTATATAGAGAGATGTTGGAAGGTCACAGTCCTTTAAACAAGAGAAGCATATAAATCTGTTTTTATCTGCAGTATTACATGTGATGTAGTAAGCATTCACCCGCCTCCCCCCTGTTTGTAATAGCCTCCTTTAATAATACGAGTTCACACAGTACTTAAATTGTTAAAAGATAAATTTAACATGCCTCTCTCACGGAGAGTACAATTGTACCCATTTGCGCTTCTCCTTTACAGTTTAGGATCGCCTTAGCGGCCAATTCTTTCCCCACCAATTAATACATCTTCAACCGGCTGGTGAAGATAATTACATTACATAATTGAAGGTATGTAGCTATTATGCGCACCATTTTGGTTTTAAGTATTAGTACAGTTTTAAGTAATTGAGATGGTTTGAAGTCCAGGCGCGCCCATTTCAAACACCGTAATTTGATATTTTACATCACACAAGCCTCCGGTATGCATAGGCCAAACGCTTAGGATGCTCAATGGCTCTGGTGCGCGGTGCCAGACACCGTGGATTATACTTATATGTAACGCCATCATAACGAAGCACGTAGTTATGTGGGCCAAGCGCGGAAGATGTACAGTGGCTCTGGCGCTTGTCTCAGACACCATGTTTTATACCATGAAGCAAAACACGTATTTTGATATTTTACATCACACTAGCCTCCGGTATGCATAGGCCAAACGCTTAGAATGATCAGTTGCTCTGGCGCGCGGTGCCAGACACCGTGGTTTATACTTATATGTACTGCCATCATAACGAAGTACGTAGTTATGTGGGCCAAGCGCGTAAGATGGACAGTGGCTCTGGCGCTTTTCTCAGACACCTTATTTTATACCATGAAGCATTTTGCTTTTACCGCCAGCATAGTGAAGCACGGTTTTATGCGGGCCTTCACCCTCAAGATCAAATAGGGTAGACACTCTTGCGCGCCCCCTCGAGAGCCACGGTTGGGAATAATTTCCATATACTATGCAATTATTAAGCTGTCAGAACCACCAGGTGATTATTAAGCTAATATGGCATTTATTAAGCTAATTACGCTCCAGCCCATCCACATGTATTGTTCCTTTTCCTTTCTAGACCACAACCCTCTGGTGTGGGCCTTGGCGTCCATCTTAACTGACTACTCAACATAATTGGTCCCACTTGGATGCCCAACTTTTTTGTCAATAGGATCGCTTGCGGTAAGCATGAGGGTGCTACTGCACTATTAGTTATTTAACTGGCGGAACACACCCCTTTGACCTAAATCTGGTTTTCATTATCCTACAGGCTGTCACTTCTAGTCCTTTTTGTCCTGATGAAGACCCGCCCCTGACGCCTAATCAGCTGCGCAAACGCCAAGGGTCGAAACGTCGACGTTACAGTCACCCATAGTCCATCCAGTTCCCTACCTTGAATATAAAAGCAATATTATTGTCTGGGATACATGTATTAAGAAACGGACATGACAAATTAGTATTTTTCTTTTTGTCCATTTATGTTTATCCATGTGTTAACTATGTATAGCACTTTTCACGTATCACCACAAGTCACTTATTCCACACTATAGTCACTTGTTTATTACCGTATGTTTATGTATTGTAGACAGCCTTCATTATTGTGTATAATCAGAAAAAATTGAGTAAATAACTTTAACTTTACTAAAATTGTTGGTTCTTTGGTGTGTTCTTTGAATGCAAATTATGATTCACATCTGAAAAATTGAAAGTTCAGATCGCATTGTATGCATTGAGCAAAGCGATTGTCTTTCCGACAGAACCATTTTTGTTTACAGACTTTAAACAAGAGAAGCATATAAATCTGTTTTTATCTGCAGTATTACATGTGATGTTTCTCAGTGGTTGATGTTTACAATAAATTGCATAATATGATGCATCATTTATTGTTCTTGGAGGTATTTTACTAAATATAGTTTTGTGTTATTGCTGTCTGTAAGTGTAAAATATTTAGTCCTACTCCACAAATGGTAAATGGAAAATGTTAACTTCATAAAAAGATATACCCGCCAATATCTTTGAAATCACCAAATACAGACAACGCAATTCGAGTCCGTTTTAAGGAACTAAGGCGCATCTCACATGCGTGGCAACCAATACCACTTCAAAATGAATACAAAATGTAAGACTACCAGAACAAACGAGGACGATTAAAATAATCACTAAAACCAAGGATTTTCACAAGTTTCTGAAAAAACACAAAACTGAAAGTTTGCAACAATTCAGCTGAGATGTACCTCAACAATGGGTATAATGCGCAGTGCACACAATGCAGATTCAGAAATGTAGGCGGGAAGGCGAGGCAGGGATTGGGCTAGTGGAACATCTAGAACATACAATCCTGATTGTATTGGCTAATTTCAGAAAATTCAAACCAGCAGAACAATTACAAATTAATATTTATCTATCAAAGCACATTTCCGGCAATGAACAAAAAAACTATATTCACAGACTAGTTTAGAAAGATATGAGATTAGATACAATCCCTGATAACAATTACACAATTGTGTTGTGTGTAGAATACTGACTAGGGGTGGGCAGAACTTGCGGAGTTTTCCTCTGTGGAGTTCTGAGGAGTTTCATAAAAACTCAGTGAGGACGCAGAGTTCCACGAGCAGGTGGAATTTAGCACGTTGCACTGCTCGTGCTGATTTTTAGTGCTGCTAGCTTGTTCTGCACTGTAAAATCAGCACTGACGACACCCCGCGGCGTGTCAGAGTGTGCTGCTTCTTCCTGCCGCTCTAGTAGATTTTCTACTTAAGCGGCAGCTTTCTCAATCAATCAATCAGCAAGTCTTCTAAAGCGCAGCTTTTCACCCCTGGGGGTCTCCAGGCACTGGGGAACTGCGAGCCACGGTCAGGGAGCCATGTTGGTAGAATAGCCAAGTTTTGAGTTTATTCCTGAAGTCTTGAAGTGATGTGGAGGCGCAGAGGTGGAGGTCGTTCCAAGACCTGGCGGCAAGGGAGGAGAACGAACAACCTCTGCAGCGGCTTCGTCGGATTTGGGGAATGTGGGCCAGGGAGAGGGAGGAGGAACGGCGCTATCTGGCCGGTCGGTGAAACGTCAGCTGGTGGTTGATGTAGTAGGGTCCGGATTTGTGGAGGGACCTGTAGGCGTGAGTGAGGAGTTTGAAGTGGCATCTTTCCTGGATGAGGAGCCAGTGGAGAGCTTTGAGGTGAGGAGAAATGCTGTTTTTTTTGGGGAGGTTGGGGATGAGTCTTGCTGCTGTGTTCTGGATGGTTTGGAGGTGCTTTAGGAGCTGTTTAGTGGTTCCGACGTAGAGTGTGTTGCCGTAGTCAAGTCAGCTGGAGATGAGGGCGTGAGTGACTGTTTATCTGGATGAGGTGGGGAGCCATTTGAAGATCTTGTGGAGCATGCGTGGGGTGTGGAAGCAGGCAGATGCGACGGCGTTGATCGGATGTTTCATGGTTAGTTGTGGTCCAGGATAATTCTGAGGTTGCGTGCTCAGTCGGTGGGGGAAGAAGAGGGGCATGGTGTAGTGGGCCACCACTTGTCGTCCCAGGGCGAGGGCTTGCTTCTGAAGATGAGTACCTCCGTTTTGTCTGAGTTGAGTTTAAGGCAGTTGGCCTTCATCCAGGTGGCGATGTCGAACATGGTGTTACGAAAGTTGGTTCTGGTGGTGTCAGTGTCTTCTGTGAAGGAAAGGATGAGTTGTGTCGTTGGTGTAAGAGATGATGTTGAGTCTGTGGCTGCGTGTGAAGTCTGCTATTGGAGTCATGTAGGTGTTGAAGCGGGTGGGGCTGAGGGAGGAACCTTGAAGGGCGCCGCATGCAATGAATTTGGGTGCAGAGGAGAAGGGAGGCAGATGAATCCTCTGTGTTCGGAGGAGATCCAATTGAGTGCCTTGTCTTGGATGCTGATGTGGTGGAGTCTGGAGATGAGGGTGTGGTGGGAGACAGTGTCAAAGGCTGCAGAGAGGTCCAGGATAATAAGGGCAGCGGAATCTCCTAGGTGGAGGAGGCGTCTGATGTCATCTGTTTTTGCAATCAGCGTGGTCTCGGTGCTGTGGTTGGACCGGAAGCCTGATTGGGAGGTGTTGAGTAGGATGTGTTCTTCGAGGTAGTCCGTGAGCTGGTGGTTGATGGCCTTTTCCATGATGTTGGCTGGGAAGGGGAGAAGCGAGATGGGGCAGTAGTTCTTGAGCTCTCTGGGGTTGGCAGAGGGTTTCTTCAGTAGGGGCTTGACCTCTCATGCTTCCAGGCATCGGGAATGGTGGAAGTGATGATGCAGGTGTTGATGATTTCCGTGAGGATGCAGCTGATTTCTTCCCTTCCAAGGTTGTAGATGTGGTGGGGGCAGGGGTCTGTGGGGGTTCCGGAGTGGATGGTGTTTATGATTGTGATGGTCTTTGGTCGAGAGCTTTTTCAGTCCATGATCCGGTGAGAGAGGGCTGAGTAGGTTTGAGTGCGAAGGAGGTTGAGGTCGGTGGGTCGAAGTTGCTGTAGATGTGGTGATCTTGTGGTGGAAGTAGTCGCCTAGAGTGTCGCAGAGGTCTTGGGAGGGGTGGATCATGTTTTTGGTGGCGATGGGCAGGAGAATTCTCTAACAATGCTTATAAGGTCCTTGGTGTGGTTAAAGCTAGCCTCGATGCGCTCGTTGACGGCTTGCTGCTTGGCCTCCCTGAGTCACTGATGGAAGCTGTTGAGGACGGATCTGAAGATGTAGAGGTTGGTGGGGGTATTGCTGGAGCACCAGCATCTTTCTAATTTCTTGCAGTTACGTTTGTAGGTCAGTAGTTCGGGGGTGAACCAGCTGCGATGCTTTTAGCGGGTGAGTTGCTGGTGGTGTTCTTTAGGGGGGTGATGGTGTCAGGAGCAGTGGAGATCCAGTTGGAAAAATTCTAGATGCTGAGTTTGAGGGTGTCTGTAGGGGCGGGCCTAGCTTCTTTGAGTGCAGAGATCCAGAGGGGTTCTGTGACTGTGCTCCAGTTTCGGCATGTGTGGGTAGGCGGTCTAGTCGGGGCTTCTCGAAGGTGAAGTGGAAGATGCTGTGGTCTGTCCAGGTCAGCTCGGTGATGTGGGAGAACTTGACTCTGTCACTGGTGGAGAAGATGGGGTCCAGCATGTGTCCTGCATTGTGGGTTGGGGTGGTGACCAGCTGAGAGAGGCTGATGTTGCTCATGTTCTCTAGGAAGGAGGTGGAGTTGGCGTCATTGGGGTCTTCTAGGTGGAAGTTCAGGTCTCTAAGGAAAATGTAGTGGTTCAAGTCAATAGCGAAGGGGGCGATGAAATCAGGGATGGAGTTGCAGAAGCTTGAGCGGGTGCCAGGGGTTCTGTAGGCGTGGGTTCCTCTGATGGTTGTTTTGGCATTTAGTCTGATCTGGAAGTTAAGGTGTTCCATGAGCGGTGTTGTGTTGTCGTCAGAGGCAGTGCATTGAAGGGAGTCCTCGTGGATGATGGCGATGCCTCCGCCATGAATGCCGGACGGTCGCAGCGGATCATATTGTATCCGGGGGACTTTGCAGTGGCAATGTCGGGTGTCGATGTGGGGGTAAGCTAGGTTTCTGTGATGAACATTACGTCAGGCGTGAGGGTGGTTAGGGTGTCGCAGATTTCCATGGCATGCCTGCAGATGGAGCAAGCGTTGAGCAGCGTGCAGTAGAGTTGCGATCTCTGGTTGAGTGTTGGCTGGGTGGGGGTCCTTACGTCGCAGGTGAAGCAGCAGTGGTGGCAGGAGAAAGGTCCATTGGTGGAGCGAGGCGAAGTGGTGCAGAAATTGGAATCCAGGCCCCTGGGGTTCTCAAAGTGAATTGTCGCAACCTGCCGTGACCATCCTTGTTGAGAAATCTCGCTGGGAAGCTTTCTAGCACCCAAAAGTCATGCTAGGGGCCTGTAATTCAAGCTCGTGTTCGCCCACTTAACGTGGGCAAGCCGCGTGCAGGAAAAAACCCTGCCACGTGGCAGCTGGCGGAGTTTTGCCAGAACTCCACGTTACTTTGAAAGCAGAGTGGGCAAAACTCCGCAAATTCCGCTGGGAGAGCGGAATTTTCACCCACCCCTAATACTGGCATAAGGGACAAATAATAAACACAGAAAAGGTGTTGACAGCACCTCTTTTCAGCATTGGGATGGTGCTAAAACAGCAGCTACTGTCCAAGGTAAATTAAGACTTACCAAGGGTAAGTTGTGTGATCCAGGTTTTACTATTACACAGGCTGCAAAAATGCTCTCCTTTGCATCATAACATATGTGTAATATATATCAAACACACACAACATTTTCCAAATCATTAAACACAATCATACAAAATAATACTGCATATACCTTACCATATACTTATATACCCAAATGCAGTGCTTTTTTCTCAGTGCAACACTTAAGATATAAAGCAAATTGGGTTAGAAAGTAAAAGTGTTTATTGAAAAGTGCGAAAGAAGAAGTAATCAAAACAGAGCAAGAACTTAAAGTGTGTCAGAAGCAAAGAGTTGAACACCTCTAATCACCAACAAAATGACCCTAACACACTACACTACACTCTGTACAGTCATAAATACACAAAAATTCTGTGAACCACACTCAGGAACATCTAAACTTACTGCAATCACCTAAACCCACATCTGCTACTCAGCACACTTATGCACCCAGACCAGACTGAACACCCCAGCTCACTACTGTGCTACATACATAACCCATTAATCAAGAAGAGGGAGAGAGAGGTACGTAGTGGACCTTGCCTCCTGTATCAAATAGATAATCAAAAGAAATCCACTAGAAAGTTTAAACTGATATCCTTCCAGATATAGTAGTATTCCTTAAGGGAAAATATTTACTTTTCTTAAAATAACCCTCACCCACCAAAAGGTCCCTTGGTGGCATGCTTCATCATCAGGTTCTTCCCACCCCGCTGCGGGACGGGGCGTGCTGCAACCGACGGAGACGTGGGAGCACTTTCTGGAAGGTGTGGGCTATATTACTAAAAGATAGGAGTGGAAGGTCAGTGAGATAGTGAACAAAAATTCTAAAAAATACCTGGTCGCTAGGGACCTAAACTCCATGCTTATACCGTGTACAGGGCCAGGCCGCTAACGATGCTACACCCTAAAACCTTGCTACAACCAAACAGTTTGATGCAACACTTACCCTCCATGCATATGAGGAGAAGGCCTGACTTCCAACAATGCTACACCCAACACATTGCTACAACCAAACAGTTGTTTGCTGCAACACTTACCCTCCATGATTATACTAAGTTCAGGGGTAGGCCACTATTTATACTACACCCTAAACCTTGCTTCAACCAAACAGTTGTTTGCTGCAACACTTACCCTCCATGCTTATACTGAGTACAGGGCCAGGCCACCAACCATGCCACACCCTAAAGCTTGCTACAACCAAATGGTTGTTTGGTGCAACACTTACTATCTATGCTTTTACTGAGTACAGGGCCAGGCCACTAACCATGCTACACTCTACCCCTTGCTACAACCAAGCAATTGCTTGATGCAATAGTGAAAAAAACTGGGACAGTCAAAAGCACTCTATTGTTGCATAAAAACCTGACATTCAAAATCTCTAAAATTCATACTAAGTTTTTTCAAAAATGTATACTAATCACGTGGATATATCCTAGGAAACAAAACATTCAAATTACCTGAATAAAAAATAATGTATTCATTTGCCTCATCAGTAAAAACCTTTCAGCGTCAAGGAGGTGCAACGGAGCACATGCCAATATTATGGAGTTCACTAGAGGCTGTGGCAAGTGGAGGTCCAGAGCCTTGTGTTGATGTAGTTGTATGTCACACCTGTAGCTCGGCAGCTGTAATACAGAATATTGTGGACATAAACTTCATCTAACTATCGTCCTGCTGTGTGTAGATTTTCTTTTATTAACTCCAGTGGGTGATATTATTGTAATCATTGTTAAGGCCACAATTTTACTGTCAAATGGCATTTCTAACCATGATATTCTAGTACCATACCAACTCCAAATCTATCAGTTATGGTAAACCCAAACTTGATCAGGCAATTACAGGTTGATCTGCGTGTGTTCTTCCATGGTATCTGTTCTGATCAAAACTCCGTTTGACATCATTGAGCTATGAATGCCCAGTAGAAAAACACAAGGGATATTCTGCTAGATGAAGCCCACAGGTGCCAATAACCACTTTCAAGACCCAGCTGGATTCAAATAGAATAATCTTCTAAGCAGTTCAATAGATTTCTAAAGCTCATATCTCAGCAACTGGATCTAGTAGAAACCATCTGTAATTGATCAGTGTAAGGCAATGGGATCTGCCCATCAAAACCATCTAGATGTTTTGCTTTTTGATCGCTTGATTTTTGACCTTCTTATTGTAGGTAAACCTCACAACCGGTGACTCACCCATGGTAAATGCACAGTAAATGGACTGCACATGTTTACCGCCTTTTAAGATAAGACTGCTGAGATGCAGCAAGGGTAAAGGACATTTGGCTGGTTACACTTGAACACGCGTGCACACGCATGTACACATGTGTGAGGGCTGCGTGTAGAAGACTCCTGTCATGCGCAGCTAGGTAACTGTACACAGGTAGCCTAGTGCAGAGGGAACTCTGCAGGATTGGATATTGACCTGGGGTGGGCCTCATAATGTTAGTGTACACTCATAGGGAAAGCCAGTGTGGTTTACTGTCTTGTCTGCAGTGACACTCCATTATACACCTATGAGGAAGACTGCCTTAGAGTGCAGCTTCGCTTTTTTGGCCTACAGAGACCAGTGATGTATCAAACTAGGGTGGAATCTGTATGCCAAACCCAAATATGAAAGTTCTAAGAAGATATCTGGACAGCTTATGGTTCATTCAGGATTGTCATATACCTCTGACTCAGCTCAGGATCAGAGCCCAGGTCTTTTGTCACCCTGCTGTACCAAGTTAATTACATTTCTCTCCAGCAGCAGGAACAAAGGCGTGCCCACACAAAGGGAGCAATTAACAGTGCTTCACTCAGCTCCTGAGGAGGAAAGAGGTGGAGAGGGAGGATCTGTATCAGTACCAGGGATGGGCCAGCCCAAGCACACTGAACAAAGAAGGGAGCCCAGACCACTGGAGCCAACACAGAAGGGGGCTCCCTTTGAAGATTTAGTGAGAAGCTCTGGCAGTGATGTCAGCGAGGGGTGGAGCTGAGGTCCCCGGAGTAGATGTGACTAGTGACTCCTGGGTGATGCCATTTTGAAATGTCCCAGCAGGCTGTGCAGAAGGGTTAGGACTGGGCAGAGAGGTGTTGTGGTACCCCTGGATAGGCCAGAGGTGCCTTGCTTCTGGAATCTTCCGTCCCCACTTAAAAGGTCGTGCACAAGGGAGCTCTCTCTCTCTTGGTTGTGTTCTTCTGCTGGACACTGGGACTGGAGGTGGCAGTCTTGGACAATTGGAAGGAGGAACCCCCTGATGCCATCTGGACTAAGGACTCTAACTTCAGTTGACCCCTGGACCAGTGGGGCTTCCCCAGGTTTAGGGAAGCTGTCCCCCTTACACCACCTGAGGGCTATTTTGGGGAAAGACTGAGCTTCTGCACCAAGGAGAAGAGAAGACCCAGAGGAAACATATGACAAAAGCTGGCACAGGCAGCCAGTGGAACCAGCCCCCAGCAAAGTTTGCCACCTTTGAGGCCAGGAGACCAGAGGAAAGTGCCTCAGGTGGCTAGGGCTCACCACTAGGAGCAGAATGAACCCAAGATGTACAAAAACAACCCAACAGGGCCGAAGATACGAGGAGACAAAGCGCTATCCCGGAGTGCGTGGAGCTCATCTATCCAGATGTTCCTTACCCCCGGTGTTCATGCCGGAAGGGGGAATGCATGGGGCCCTCTCCTCAGTGACCAGAGGGCCTGGGGACCCAAAACCCCTAGGCCGGTTTATGGATGGGGACACAGGACTCCAACTCTGGGCCTCCAATGGCAGAGGAGAACGGGGGAGTGCCCTTCCCCTGAAGAGGAGAGAAGAGCAGATGGGGCCCAGGATTCCCCTCCCCAGTCCCCTGCAGCAATGAGAGGAGCATGGGAGTGCCACTGGACTCCCCCCACCTGTGGTGGGCTTGCCCTACTCCCTGTGCCCGTGTCTGCGGGGAGCGGGCAGCCACCCCAGGATTCAGCACCCTGCCAGCAGGAGCAGGCAGGGAAGAAGAGGCTGCCGGCTACTGCGGCCCACCACTTGGGGAGTCAGCGGCGTGGCCTGGGATGGGCTCTCTGAGCTCCCTCCATTGTGGGGATATGGAGGGGGTGACTGAGTAGGAAATGGCACCCCCGAAAAAAAATATATATTAAAAAAAAAAACAATCAAAGGGAAAGTGCAGTTCTGGCAGCTACAGCAAAGGAAGCGGCAAAGCCGCTCATAAATTATGTATGCTCCCGAAGGAACACCCCATAATGCCCTACGCAGCTTCTGAAGTCACATGAGCTTCTCTATACATGGTGACCTCAGGAAGCAGGGGCGTCACCAATGCGATGAAGGAAGCATGAGGGGTAAACTGCAGGAGCGTAGCAACTTCCCCCCAAAGAGGTTTTCAAAGTATTGTCTGTGGGATCAAAGGAATTGTGACCAACCCAGGAGTGCCTTTGGCATTGTAAGCACTCCCCAGGATGGAGCAGGAGCTCTACAGCTGGGAGTGATGCACCATCTAGGGGCTAAGTCTATGACTTCAGTTATTGTTGCCTGGAGGTACCAAAAAAGGTACATGTTCTACATTGTCCTCTAGCGGCTAAGTCAAGTGTCGCATGTTAGGTATTCAGAATGTGATACCTTCTAGGGGCTGTTTTTCTAACTGCGTTTTCATTATTTGATAGTATATAAAAAGCACACAGACATGTGAAGTTCATTTTTAAATGTTGATTGATATAATAATGATTACAGTGATCATTGATCAAAGTGCATATGTTTTATTGACATTAATAAGTGCATTTACACAGGGTTATTATTGATTACTGCATTTACTCCTAAAATGATAATACTTTTGGCATGTAGTTTGTTGAACTTGAAGTCTTACCTAATGCATTTATATAACCCTGCCGGGGGTCAGAAGTGATTACACAATGTCATCAAAGGTATTTCCACCACCCATAAGTATATTTATATTTGTAAATTACTGCGTATTATTGAGTAGTGTGTGTAATAAATGTACTTTTCCTTTTTTAAAAGAAAAAGCACAGACTGGACAATTATTCATCGAGTGTTATAACTGCGTGCCAGCAAATAGTGATAAGTAGCCTCCACCATCTCCCTTGAGTAGGCCTTGGACTGCTCTGCTCCTCCACCCTGAGAGTCAAGCATTACAATGGGGTGTTTGGTTCCCCGTGGCGGGTGAGTGCGGATCCATTACTTATGCAGGCAACACAACTAAAGGCCCATTTCCGTATGGTCAGCTGGAATTTTCCCGGAGTGATAGATTAGGAAAAGAAGAAAGCGAGCACCTCGTATAGGTAAGGCGCCTAAAAGACTGACAACTGAGCAACTATCAGACATAGAATTCATGTCCCTGGCATAATGATGAATGTACCGTCCTCCTGTCACAGTTAGAGAAATCATCAAATGTTTTGCTTTTTTTATGTAGTTTTTGTGTTTTTAAAATTTTTCTACAAGTGTTCTTTTGTCTAAAGACCACCCTGGTGCCAGTGGTAAGCTGAGTGATACCAACTTTTGATTGGTTAAGTAGGACACAAAGTGCGCCGTCTTTACCAAACCATAGATTAGCATCCATAGGGAGTAAAACGTGATCCCTGGTGAGTTTCAATATTGATTGCAAATAATTGGGGAATAGATTTTTTAATGTATCCATTAGGGCAGAAGTCTTCATACTGGGCGTGGATGCTCCCCTTGGGGCCTGTGGTGGTTTTTTCTGGGGGTGCACATCGGTGATGGGAGGGGAGAGGAGGAGCATGCTGCCCCACTAGGCTGGAACAGGAGCCCATTCAGAGCAGACCTTTCTTTTGTTTGAAATCTTGGGGAGGTGGATATGAATGCTGGCTGATGGGACCAGGGCAAGCTGTGAGGGAGAGGGATGAGATGCGGCTCACTGTGATAAGAGTGATAAGATAATGGCTGGGGGACAGAGGAAGAGGGGGCTCCCTGTGATAACAGGACACTGGTTGCTGGTGCCTCAAATCAGTGGCACGAAACGGAGGAGAGGAGAGTAACTACTGCCTGCTACAGCATGTCAGCTCACCATGTCACAGTGGAGAAAGACCTACCCTACTGAGGCAAATGTTTTTTTTTTTTTTAAACTTGATGTTTTGCAGAAACAATCCAAACAAGGTACACAGTTGGAAACAGTTAAAGACATTCCTCACATGAAAGTTCCCAGAAAGAAAGGGGAAAATTGTGCCAAAAAAGAAAGCAAAATCAGGAGAATGGAAGCTCAGCATTACAGGCACATAGTGACAGCAAAGCAGTGCAATTGTTCCATAAAGTACATGCCGTAAGTAAACAACGTGCAACACAAAGTACAGACCAGGGAAAAAAGACATTAGTCTACGGTTTCGTGCTCCTCATCAGAGTCCAATGTTAAAAATTAGTCTCTGAGCGGCTGCCAAAATGTCCCTTGGTCTGGATGTTGGCAGTTGTAATGATGAGTAAAGCTCACTGGTGGTGTCACATTATACATATCCATAAGCCATGCAGAAACAGTTGGGGTTCTGCTGCCCCAGCAAAGAGCCACCTGTTATTTAGCTAGTAATAGTGCAATGGCAGTAAAACGTCGCCAGACTGGGGGTAGAGGTTTAACATAACCCAGCAGGGCCATCGGGGGACGAGGGTCGAGTATATGATCAGTCATAAGGGATTTTGTGGAAAAAATCTCGACCCAATATGATGCTATCACAGCGCAGTTCCATTTCAAGCGTGCAAAATCAGCTTGGCTCATTTTACATTTAGGGCAGTGGTGTGTTCTTGTGGGATTGAGTTTAGCTAAAGCTTTCGAAGTTGTATAAACTCGGTGTAGGTATTTGTAATGTAACACCATGTGTCGGTGATTGTTGGATACCAGTTGGTTTGTATACAACATTAGGACCAAGTTTTATCTGGAATGGTGTATCCCAAGTCATGTTCCCATGCAGTACAAGATTTTCCGGACCAGCAAGGCGCAGTTGCAAGGAGGTGTGATATAGGCGGGACACTAACTTACCACTATCTAAGGTAGATATTACCAAGGTGAGTGGAGGAAAGTCTTTGGGCTCCTCAGGATTAGTAGGCAGGGTGGAATGTAGTGTACTATATAAGCGGTAGAAGACAAAAGTGTCCATGTGGGTTGGGTTCCCACCCTTCACCAAGGCGGAACTGGGTTTCAAGCTTCCATTAAGGAACAAGCTACCCATAACAGTTAGCTGGTGTGATGCAAGTGAATGCTGTACCAACCGCTCCTGTGTGAGTGGTATCCATGGATTATTTGAGATGGGTGTGTGCGAAGAGTACAAAATCTCCCAGCGCAGGTAAGGCCGTAGTTTGGACAAAACCCAACATGTGGTGTGGAGAGGGTCTGTTTGTCAGTGGGGTCTCGTGGAATTCCCTGATTGAGTAAGTAGGAAAGAGGGAGATGTGGTGTTTGGGTCATCTTGGGTTTAAGATATGGTAACCTAGCATCTGGATGATACCAGTAATGAGCGAAGTGGGATTGTGTCATCAAATAATATAATTGGAGGCCTGTCAGTTTAATCCACCGTCCCACTTGGGTTGGGAGTTTGTCTACAGCTGGGCCATAATTATGGCGGATAACTTCTGGTTTATCTCTATGTAAAAGGATGCCCAAATATTTAGGGGAATCAGTGAACCAGCGCAAGGGGTATTCAAGATCAAGTGGGTTAGTGGCCTCCATCAACGGAAAGAGTAATGCTTTGTGCCAGTTAATTAATAACCCAGAAATGGTCCCAAAGCATATCACTTCACGAATTAGAGGGGGTAAATTGATAGGTGGGTCATAGACAAACAACAATATATCATCCGCATAGAGTAAGGCTAGCCGTGGGCAGTGTCGGAATTGGAGGCACCTGTGGAGCTGGTGCTCCTGTAGGTGTCTAACAAGGGGATCCATGGCAATATGCGGGCAGCCCTGCCTTGTAGCCCTAGTGAGTGATTGGAAAGTGTTCCGATCGTGTGCCATTCACCTGATGGCACGCCAGGGGGTTCTTGTAAAGTAGAATAATGAGATCCCTGAAATTGTCAGGTATTCCCAGTTTGATCAGTGCTGCATGTAGGAAGGACCACTCAAGCAAGTCAAATGCTTTTTCAGCATCCATTAGGGTGACTGCAGTGGAGATGGTAGGCGAGATCTGGTTCAATACTGCGAAAATGGTGCAAAGATTGATTGAGGTGGAGCGATGCAAGACAAAGTCAGATTGCATGGGAGAGACTATACAATCCATTAAAAGGAAGAGGCGGGTTGCTATCACGTTAGCCAATATTTTGTTGTCGTGGTTCAGGAGTGATAGTGGTCTGTAGGAGGTACACAGGTGGGCTGGTTTGTCAGGTTTAAGCCGTAAGGTAATGATGGCCTCACGCAGGGTAGGAGGGAGTGTGCCTGCTTCGAGGGATTCAGCTTAAATCTCCAGAAGGTGCGGGCTAAGATGGACTTGTACGCTTTGTAGAAATTCCCAGTAAAACCATCTAAACCAGGAGCCTTAGAGCAGTTTAGGGCTTCAATAGCTTGTATTATTTCCTTGCATGAATAGGGGCAGTCAGAAATTGTTGTTGTCCAGGTTCAAGCTACACCATGGCCACCTTGGCTAAGTACTCAGCTAAAACGGCCTCGCAGCCGCTCATGCGCGTGGAGCACAGTTGTCGATAATAGGATGTAAACATGTCTACATTTGAAGCATTGTCAGTAGCGGTCGAGCAATCGTCAGGCAAGAGAGACGTTACGTACGTGGCATGAAAAGGCGGCCATAGGAGCTGAGCCAGTGTGCATGCAGGTCGCTCTCCCTCACCATACTTGTGCGCTTTAGCATATTTGCCTAGGTATGCCACCTCCCGATCAGGTAGGTCACAAAACTCTTGCAAGAATGTGGATCGATCACATGGGTGGGGCTATTGCACGTCAAACATGTCTATCTTATCAATATCATGTAGTTTTCCCTCCACTTTAGCCAAGTCACGTCTAATGCTAAGGAGCACTCCGGCATGTTTTGCAATACATACCCCCCCTTTTGTAAGCCTTGAAGGCTTCCCAATGTACAGAGTGTTTTTCAATAGAACTTGTGTTGTTCATTAAGTATTCATTTATTGCGTAACGGATTTCCGACTGGAAACCCTAATCATGTAGCGCAGTTTCAGGGAAGTATTATTGTTCTGTTGAGTAACCGTGACATGGTGCCAAAAATGTTGCAGTCACTGCGGCCTGATCAGAAAGGGTACGTGGTTTATGGGCAGTGTCAGTAAGCCTTAGCAGGGCCTCTTGAGAGCTGTATCAGTGATCTCTGCGGGTCCAGATGTTATGTGGGGCAGAGTAAAAAGTGTAGTCTTTTGCGTGTGGGTTGCGAGAGTGCCAAGCATCCGAGAGCTGGAAAGTATCGAGGATGTCAATGAGCGCCTGTAGCGAGTGAGGTTCCGAGATTGTTGTGGAACCAGTCGTGTCCAGAAGAGGATGACATGCGATATTGGAGTCACCTCCCATGAAGAGATAGTCAGCCTGGGAGCGAACCATTAGTGCAGATAGTTTGTGGTAGAACTCCGGAGAGTCAGTATTGGGGGAGTATACATTCACAAGCAGTACTTCCCTATCTGCCAATGTTCCTGATACCAGCAAATATCTACCTTCAGGGTCAGCTATACATTTGTGGCACACAAAGGCGATGCTTTTGTGGATAAGGATACAGACCCACATGAGTAGGAGCTGTAGTAGGCAAAGAAATGGTTGGGGCTCCATGTTGCAGCAAATATGCTGTCAGTGCGAGGGGAGAGGTGCATCTCTTGCAAGGATCCTAATTTAACCTCATGTCTGGCTAAATAGTAGAGTATCTGTTTCCCCTTCCTTGGGTTATTGAGGCCTCTAATGTTCCAAGTCATGAATGGGAGGTCAAGACCCTAATCTGCACTAGTGCGATGCACCATGCTGTCTTGGGTAAATATTGTGCATGTATAAGAGGACGTGTCGCAGGAATGTCATGTATCAAAGAATTGGTGTACCGACTAAAAGCAAACAGAACAAGATAAGGCAAAATAACTCCTGCACCCCTACCCACACCGGAAGAACAACTCTCTGGCATTTCCTAACAATCCCAAAACATGTCAAATAAACAAGCATGATAGCATACACCACATGGGGGGGGACGCTCAGGGGAACATCGCCCAACTGCATAGCGGGTATGTAAGAGGAGTGAGGCTGTCCAAGCCAGGCAGTTTGCCTCCCAATTGCGCACAAAGGAAAGACATTATGGTGTAGGCACCATAGAAGGCATTGCAGGGGTGCAACAGTTTGGGCAGTGTATCCCGCATAGAATCATTCAAGGTGATAGATCGTGTTGGGATCCCAAGGAGCTGGAAGACGCAAAGCCACATGGCGGAGTATGCCCAGGAGAGGTCACGTGCAGTTTGTGTGCTTACAGAACTGAAGAGCATCAGCAGGGGCTTGAAACATATGATGTCGTCCATCCATCTCAATGTGCAGGCAGGTTGCGTATAGCATGTTATATTTGAGGCCTCATTTCTGCAGGATACATTTCATATCTGTGAACTTGCATCATGCCTCCTGGACTGCTAGTGTGAAGTCTGGGAAGATAGGCAATGTCAAACCCTGATATTGGAGTGGTCCCTTCTCGTGGGCCAGACGTAGTGCAGTGTTTCGGTCTCGAAAGTTTGGTAGCTGGGCGATGATAGGGCACGGGGGCATGCCCGGTATGGGACGAGGTCCAAGTACTCTCTGGGATCTTTCTACAACAAAAGCCTCAGTGAAGGCAGGTCTACCATCTATCTGCTATCCCCGCAATTTGGAGATGGCGCAAGCGTGCTTCTAGATCTTCATTTTTGGCAACTGTGGTTTTTAGCAGGCACTCTACCTTCTCAAGGCACTTTAGGGCATCCACGTTCCCATCCTCCATCTCCAAGATTTAGCACTCTGCGCCATCAAGCCGTTAAGTGTGACAGTCAAGGCGTTCGTTTATGCGGTCCAAGCGACTGGCAAGCGTGTCAAACCGTGTGTCAATAGCCTGGAAGCCAGCATGCAGTTCAGCCATGATGGTGGCAGTGCCATCAAGGGAAGAGCTAGACACTTCTCCGTGGGGTGGTGCGTCAGTGTCCGGGGGGGAGAGCTGTCGCCACGGGGTCTCAAAGGACAGCTGTTCCCATTTTGCCTCTGAGGTAGGGGGTCTCAATATAGCAAGTAGAGCAGGCTAGGCGCCAGTGGACTAGCAGACTAGTGCAAAAGCGTCAGCTTCAAGTGGTGAGCCAGCAGCCACATGATCGAAAAAAGAGACACTTTGAGAACAACACCACACTAGGGTCTTCCGTGGAAGGTGTAGTAGGGCCACGTATAGTTTAGAGGCAGTCTATAATTGGCAAAAGCTAGAAGTCATTTTTGGCGTAATGGAATGGCAGAATGGTGAAGGTGCATGAGTTCAAAAAAGGTTCAGGAGGGCATGGATGCCACCATGTGCTGAGTTGACAATGTAAGTAAAGGGGGAGAGGGCAGTGGGGGCCGGCACAGATTGGGGGTGGCGGGGCAGAACGGGAGGCGGGGGATCTAAACATAAATTAAAAAAACACTTACCTTATCACAGCGTCTCTCCTCAGGAACAGAATACGAAGCTCTCAGGCTCCCCTGACCTATCACAACGCTGCAATGCAGCGTTGTGATTGGTCTGTGTGCCGTGGTTCTGCACTCAGCCAGGGAATGGGAGCCTGGTCATGTTCTCCACCCAGGCTGTAATGCAGTCTGGGTGGAGAACATGCAAAGTGTGCATGAATGTTTGGCTGGGCCGAAACAGCAGGCCAAATATTCATGAGCACGTACAGAGTGTGCCCACCACTCCTCCTCCTGCTCTGAGAGCAGAGCAGCCCCTCCCCACAAAGCTGCCGCACCAGGAAAAAATACAATGATAAGAACATCGAGTTATTATTTATTTTTCCTTTTTTTCACAGCTAAAAAGCAGTTGGGCGACACTCCTCGGCCTTAGCAAAGGAGCCGCCACTAAGAAAGGGATCGCTGTACCTCAGGCATCTCCAGCGAGGCACAAGTTAAGCAGTGGACACAAATGGAGCGACTGGTGGGTCATTGGTAGCAGCAGTGCCCAGCGGTGATCAGGCCGAGCACCTCCAGCACGTCGGGCGCCAGATAGCAACTCCCCGTCTAGCCCAAGAGCAGCAGAGCCAGTAGATGAACTCAGCGTGCAAGTCAGCATCGGTGCCAGCAAGAGAGCCATCAATCACATGCGCCCCTCCCCGCTTTCAGCCCGGAAGGGGGGGAGCCAGCAGCCGTATCCCAGGGGGGCGCGGGTTGATGAAGGTGAGCCAAGGCGCACAGCTGGGTTAGTCTGCCAGCTCAAAGGTGGGGCCACGGAGGGGGAGGCAATCCAGCGGTGGCCCGGCCGAAGTGGCAGGCTCACAGTTTCCAACTCCCAGGACAGAAACCAGTCCACCCCAGGGGCCGTCAGGGTTCTGATGTTGGGCGCTCCATGGCCCACACTCAGGCCAACCACAGACCCTGGAATGCTTTGTTCAATAAAGTTCTGGAAATACACTGAAAATACTTCAATTTATAAAGCCTGTGGTAAAGAAAAGCAGTTCTGAGACACTTTTTCTGTTCACCAATAGATGCTGCCTCTGTTGCGTTAGCATCATGCATGCATCTTTTCGCACCCTTTTTTGAAGATGCTGCCTTGCTTTGACTCACCACCCTCCAAACTAGGGACACGCCTACCATTAACTTCGCTCTGTAAACCTCCTTAACATGCCCAAAAAAGTCAATTTCCTTTGGTTTCTATGGGATCACTATCCAGCATCCCTAAATCTTATCCTCCTTGTGGACTCAAAAGATTGAGAGGTGTGACTCATCCCTTAACTTTTAAAAGCTGTACTTTTTTGGTGCCAGTACTGCATCTATTTGTTTCATTACTCATTTAGATATGGTGTAGATTGTACAGAAATACAAGAAGAAATCACTTTAGAAGTTTCTGTTTTACATTTACATTTTCAAGGTGAAAACATTGGCTTTTACAGATTGTCTCTTTTTTTTACTAGCCTTAATGTAAGCCTCGACCCTCCTTCTCTATTAACTTTCTGACCATAAAGTTTTGAAGCAGGCCCAGCATGAAAACATTCGGTTAAAGGGGGGCTTGGAAGAAGAAAATGTGAAGACCTCTGTTTTATAGGATTGGTTCACCAACCGGCTGGTATAAATCCAGTGTGGTCACCTAGGTGCTCCAGGATCTTTCTTACACCGTTTGTATATATGCCAGCAAGTGCAAATGGAGTCATGGCATTCTTAGGGTCCCTGAGTCCTAGGATGTGCATGGTAGACTGTGTATTGCTTGCTCTCTGTATCATCTACCCACCCCTTTATTGCAGGACCACCACTTCTCCCTGTATTCCTGTGTTGTGGGTAGCCACCAGTGCTTTATTTGAGCCATTGGTTTCCGGTGCTCGGCACCGGCACTTAGTTGTCACCACCGGCACGGATGACAGTCTGCCACATGGTGGAGTTGTTTGATTAATTTAGAGACAGTTGTTTATGAATCGAATATACATTAAAAATGACTAATACCCGCCGCCAAAGCCATTCTTATTGCTTTGAGGGCCTGGAATAGTCAGAATTGTCACATTTGCAGGAGTGTGATGGTTAGTAGTTGTGGTGTTACTCTAATTGGCAGTGTTAACAGTGGCAATGGGAATTGCAAGCGGAAGTGACCTCCTGATGAGGGCCCTGGTACTTACATTTTTACAAATTAAGCACTGCTGGCCACCACCGTTTCCCCAGGTCCTTGTTTTCTTTGGCCCCTTACCCTCCACCACATTCTGCAGGAGTCTCTTTTAGCTGAGCTTTGGAGCAGGATATGCAGCATGTCACAGGTTGTTAGTTCTAATGCAGAACGGTGTTCTGGGTGCCATGCTCAAGATTAGCTGTTGAATCTTAATCATTTGAATTTGAAACAGTACCTCTAAGACCCATGCCCTTCTCAAATAGTAACAAGCTATGGCAATGCCTTGCAAAAGCTCTGCCAGAAAGAATGCCGTCTGCCAGTTGAAGAAGCTGCCTGGCCATCAAGGATGCCCCAACATCAGGATCCAGTGAGTGAGATCAGAGCCTCCTGCCCTTACTGTCTTATGAAACGTGGACACCAGCTGAAGTGCAAAGACAATGGAGGAGCGAACCCATTGGTACAAGAGAGAGATAAAATAATGATGAAAATGTGCAGATGAGCCAGCGGTGGCCCTACCTTCTGGGCTTGCCTCACTGCAGCACCACAAATCCTTGTCTCTTTTCCCATTGCAACATCCAAGCCTTAATTCAGGCCCCCGCACCCACCTGCGGCGAGTGAGTGACCTTCGTCCATCACCTTCTTGGTAGGCTTTGAAGATAATTGGAAATATTAATGCCCTCTCTGGTTCCTAGACCTTGGACATCTATAACTCCTTAAGGCTATGTCAAGTGTCACAACAACCATAAACCAATAAGGGTGCATCAGCAAAGAAATCTTTCGAATGTAAATATTGGTTCCTAACATATTGGGCTCTGAGCTTTCTCTAGCACGTCTAATCATTCCGAACAGAGCTTCCTCGACCCACAGATCCAGTGCTTTGAAAAAACATAAACGAAGACTATCCCGTTTGGGCCTTTGAAAGCCTACCAGTACCCAGTGTGTATCAGAAAAGCATAACCACAAACGGCCAGCTTGAAGATACTGGTCTCTGAACATTTCTATGTAGCACCAACAGTAACATTAGTTTTAGACCTGTCAGCCTTAGGCAGATCTTCCCCCAAACTTTTTGCCTTCCTCCTCCACTTTTTGTTGATCTGGTTTTTGCTGACCTTAGAACTCTTCGTACTTTACCACTGCTAAATATACTAATATAGGGAATGATATGGGTCTAAAAGCATGCAACTTTTTCTTACAGGAGAGAAACATACAATATTGGGACCACAATCAGATGCTCCTAGACATGATCTCAACTTGCCTGACCAAAAATATCTTCTTATTTGGAGAAGAAGTGTATCGCCAAAACAACGGGACTGCAATGGGATTCTCTTTTAGTCCCAGCTATGCCTGCCTAGCAATGGGATGGTGGGAGAAAGAAGTAGCATGGAATACAGGAAATGATCATACAATGAACAAAATTGTCAGCTGGCTAAGATACATTGATGATTTACTCATCATCTGGGATGGCACCACGTCGGAATTTCAGGAATACTTTGAAATTATCAACAATAGTATTATAGATCTGAAATTTACTTATGAGATAAGTAATCTACGAGTAGTATTCCTGGATACAGAGATCTACATCAAGGATAACCAAATCCATACGACGTTACATAGGAAGAACACAGCAACTAATGCCACCCTAGAAGCAACCAGTTTCCATCAACAATCACTCATCTCCAGCATCCCATATGGGGAATTCCTCAGAATTCGAAGAATCTGTAGTGAGGAAGAGGAATGGCAGAAACATAGCGCAGCAACATCAGAAAGATTCAAAAGAAGAAAATATAATACAGGCATGATCAAAAAATGTTGGGAAAGAACAAATGAAAAATCACGAGAAGAATGTCTAGTACAAAGACATAAAGAGAAGAAGGATGATCCTGAGCCGATCAGGTTAATAACGGATTACTCACAGGAAAGTAAACAAATCACCAAAATTCTGAGAAGAAATTGGAAAATTTTACAACTAGACAGTACAGTGAGCAAAATAGTGGGGAAACAGCCAACAATAACCTATCGGAGAGCAAAGAACTTAAAGGATCATTTAATCCATAGTCACTTTAAAGGAAAGAAAAAGGAGGACACATGGTTGAAAACCAAAGGATTTTTGAAATGTCATGCATGTAAAGTTTGTCAAATTGCCAAACAGACTAAAGAAGTCAGAATGGCCAACAACAAAATGTGAGAAATTCGTCAGCTAATCACATGTAAAACACAATACACAGTTTATGTGGTGGAATGCCCATGTCCGTTAATGTATATAGGAAGTACCATCTGCGAGCTGAAAAAACGTGTAATGGAACACATCAGGGCAACTATACACAAAGATAGGGCAAACGCAGTGGCCAAGCACATGGAACAATACCATCAGAGTGACTGGAAACAACTTAAGTTCTATGGCATTGAAACAGTCCCTAAGAAAGAACGTGGAGGGGACAGAGAAAAACTTTTGCGTCGAAAAGAATCATGTCACATTTTAAATCTGCGAACATTAAGTCCTCATGGCCTAAATCAATCGGAAGAGTTATACATTCACTTATAAAAAAATGAAAACTGTAGTTTCTCAAGAATTCAATGGAACCAACCAAAGGAAAAATAAGGAAGAAAAATAAAATAAGTAAACAGAAAATAAAATAAAGGGAATACAGATTGAATGGAGTCCGAAGGTGTGTTTGCACCCATACCCCACTGGAGGGACAGAAGAAATAAGGAAAAGAAACAATTTCAAGTCCCACTGGAGGGATATAATAAGGGTGTGATAACAACGAAGTATGAAATGAAAATGGGACTCTTGAACTCTGTTTCACTTTTCAAATAATGAAAAAAATGTTTTTTTGTTTTTTTAACAGTTGAGCACTGTATAATCAGGATTGATCAGTCACAATAATGTTACTTTTTGTAAATAAGGTATTTATTCACTATAAACGACATCACCCATAATACACAAGGACGTTGGTAATCACCAAACAGGAAATGAGGTAATGACTGTTTGAATATTTGTACTGGGCGGTGACAAGCGTTCAGTTGATCGTGAACAAGGTTTTTGTAAAACCGAAACGCGCAGGTCATTCTTGCTATCCCTGCAAATGAAGGAATAAAAGAATAAAATTACTGTTGCATTGAACTACGGGAGTGCGTCCCGTTTTCCCTTATATATATATATATATATATATCCACAAAAATTGTCGCTTCAACTCGAGCCTCATAAGACGGCGGGCCGTGACGGGTTAGCGAAACCCATAATATCCATAATTCATCGTTCTTGTACCACAAACAATGATCCACGGCACCCAAATGCTGTAAGCAGACTTTTATTCAGCAATGGCACGACTCAACGCGTTTCGGAAACCAAGTTTCCTTGTTCACGAGTCTTCCAGATCTACACTGTAAAAACAAGCACTAGAAAATGAGGTACCGGCCTGTATTCAGGAGGCACATCACCTATGAAACTCCAAAGCTACAGACAAGAGCTTTGTGCTGAGGGACAGATCAGACCACGGTCCATGGCAGAAACAGTTCATTGGTTTTATCTTCAGTAGAAAATAACATTTTCCACTCCCTTTCTACCCCCACCCCCTTGCCACCCACACCCTGCGCATCTATCAATGTGGTCACACTGGTTATCCTTATAGACGATCGTGTACCCTTTGTTGAGTCCGCCCTAGGCGACTGCCTAGAGCTGCCTTGCCATACAATACCACTCTTTGACCTTCTCAAGGGTGGTCTAACCACATAGCAACTTTACGAGCCGCTGGCCATCCTCGTGCCAAGGGAATGGGGCTGGTAGGCTATTATTAGCTGCGGTTGGACGAGGAAGGCGTGTTGCCAAGGGATTTAGTCTGGGGTTTATACACGCACTCATTTGTTTGCTCTAATTTTACGCATCCTGCCTTTAATTGTTTTTTCTCTCCCTAAGCGAGGGTGCATCTGGACACAGATCTTGCTGCTTGTCTGTGATTGGGCGACAGCCTCGCTCGTCTGTTGGGCCCAAGGAGACCACATCAAGCACTGGATTTACCTCCAAATAAGCGAACATCCAGCATTTCCAGAGGAACTCCCGGATGAAAAGGAACCATCTGATAGTGTATGAATATGGCAGTATTACCTTTGCTAAAAGACAGGTGATTGGGTGTGTATCGCAGTTTCAAAATTCCACTTATTGAGTTAACTATTTTCTACTTGTATCCTTTTAAGCCTAATAGTTGCAGCTGATGTTGGTTGAAAGTGAGACTCATGTTTACTAAACATTAATGCAGGCTGATGTGAGACTCAGGGCCTCATTTATGGCAATTTTGCGTAGAACAGCGTAGCAAGACACCTTGCTGCGCTGCCCTACGACAAAGTGAAAGGGCAGCAATGCACCGTATTTAAGCAATATGGGGGCAGATTTACAAGCCCCTTGCTCCACTTTTGCGTCACTTTTCCCCATGTTAAAAATGACGCAACAGTGGCGCAAGGGCCTTGTAAATAAGCTCCATGGTGCATTCCTGTCCTTTTTGCCTGCGCTGGCACCGTTTTGGCACCCTAGCGCCAACATAAGCACAGTGCAAGGGTCCTCAGTTGCATGCAGGATTGTTTTTGTTCACAAAGGGGCACCTTCATGCACAAAAACAATTCTACGAGGCGCTTTCCTCTTTCTATGTGTGCTGCATTCAGTACACATGAAAAGGGGAAAAAACGAGTAGATATGAGAGTATTTCTCTTTGTTACGACTCACTTGGGAGGCGTATGGATTTGACACTTCCCCAGGTTTACATCACTTTCTAAATCTGGGACAGTGTCAAATTCCAAGGTGTTGTGTGGGAAAACCCACTGCAATGCCCATGATTCGCCTCCCGGGTGCAGAGTAAGGCAACGCCTCGATTTGCGCTGCGTTGCCTTACTCATGATTTATGAGGCCACTCAAAGCCACACAGGGTGGCTTTGCGTGGCTTCGTAAATATTTACAAGAGCCCTGTGTCACGCATGTACCACTTTACTTGGTGTAAAAGTGACTCAGGGCCCTCATAAATAAGCCCCTCAGTTTGATGCTCTGCACCACAAAGTGTTGCAAAATGGTGCAAATGGCAGTGACGATCAGCACCAAAAATTGTCAAGATTGGAATGCCAAAACCTCTTTGTGTTGGAGATGGGTTGTTGAGGCCTTATGAAAATTCCTATTATCTAACCAGTAGGTCGTAATGTAGCAGAAACACTGCAAGAACCAAAGGTTTTCAATCAAATCCATATCTACTAAAATAGAATGGCCTGGCTTTGTGTGAAATCCTCATACCAGGTGCAAACAAGAGACAAACAAACACACAGAATGTTGTGTGATATTTGTGCACATTTCATTCAATCAATCAATCTTACATATAAAATGTGCAATTAAGGCAAAATTACACATTTATGTGCACTTAAGGGAAACCTACACATTTTATGTGACTTAGTTGGTTGTCGTCATATTAAACTTTGTACTAAAGGATTAACCTAGGGGCATATTTACAATGACCTTGTGTCATACTTGCACCATGCAAAGTGGTACATGCACCACGCAAAGCTCCAAGTCATATTTATGAAGCTACGAAAAGCCTCAATGTGTGGCTTTAAGTGGCTTCGGAAATATGAAGTGATGCAACGCAGCGCAAATCCCTGCATTGCATTACTCTGCGCAATGGAGGTGTTCCATGGCGTTGCAGTGGGTGTTCCCACGCAAATCCCATGGCTTTTGATGCATTCCAAGATTTATCAAACCTGGAATTCTGGGAATGCGTCAAAAAGATATGCCTCCCCAAGTAAGGCGTAATGAGGAGAAATATCTTTATTTCTCCTAGTTTTTTCCTCTTTCTATGTGCATTCTGCAGCACACACAGAAAGAGGAAAGTGCCTCTATGGATTGTTTTTGTGCAGGAAGGTGTCCCTTCCTGCACCAAAATAATACTGCCCACAGCACAGGCATCATTGAACCATGGTGCAAAGGTGCCTGCATTGGTGCTAGGCTGCTGAAACTGTGCCAGCGAGGGGGAAAGGACAGGAATACACTGTATTGGATACAGTGGCGTAGCTAGGCACTCTGCCGCCCGTGGCGGTCCCTGCCTTTTGCCGCCGCGCTGAGGGGGGGGGTGCTGGCGATGATTTTTGCGGCCACCGCCGCCCCCTCCGCCCCCCCCTTGCTACGCCAGTGATTGGATAAATACAGTGCATTCCTGCCATTTTCCTGTGACGCAGGGCAGTACAGCAAGCTAACTTGCCATGCACTACGTGTGATTTGCACCATTGCATAATGCTTAGTTTCAACTAAAAATGACTATCTTAGTGCAAGTGTGACTGATGACATCATCGGCGAATGACCTTTTATAAACATGGGGCTGTGTAATTTTTGTCCATTAATGCAACAGATTTTTGCGCAGCACTATATTATGTGAATGGCAGCTAATCTGGACCCAAGTATTAATCCAGGCCGATTGTGAAATCAATCTGCATTATGATGATGGCTTTGAAAGCCTGGATATAACGCAGCTCTAATAAAAAAAAATAATAGAGAAATATGAAACCCTTTTTTAAGAAGCAGAGAGCAGGAGACTCATTTCACGACAAATCGTGTGATTTCGAATTTGTCAGACAAGTACTCGAACAAAAATGTGACAAAGTACCCTGTCCGCCAAACTGTAGTTATGCTAGCCCTATTTAGAGTTGTGTGGTCAGCCAGACAGAGTAAGGGCCGTCGGTGTAATAATAAGATTAGAACATTAGTCAACCCATCTTATTTACAGCAAATGGTGCGATGTTTTTTTTTTTGGACAGGGGACCGCCAGGGAAAACCTACTGGTCACGTGCAGAAAAAAATTACTAACAGCCCACCCACTCTGGGAGAAAACTCCCAGGATGTCATTGTCATTAGCATTTTGTTTTTCAAAAAGAAACTCCTGCTTTAGGACAAACAAAAACAGTTTGGTAAGCAGCCCCCTAAAATATGGCAGCTGCTTATCAAACTTTCATTGCCTTCACAGGAACCGAAGTGACCAGAAGTGATCTCTAGATATGGTGGGTGGTAGTTTGTCAGGGTGGTGGACGTAATGTCCTCTGCCGTCTTGACAGATGGGGGGGCTGCCTTCTAAACTTAAAATCAGGCCCAAAATTTCCCACCACTTTCTTCAAAAGGGTAAAAATAGTTTCTGAGGCATCGATCACATATGGTCTTCATGAAGCTGGCATTGCATTTGCTACATTTTGGCTGCCAAGGTTCCTCATAACTTAGAGATTGACAGTCAACATATCATTTTCTGTACAGCTACAGGACTCCAGGGTATGGAACCCCTATGGGTATGCTATCTGACTGTCGAAAAAGATTTTGACGTGCAAAAATATTGTCGCCTAAACATCAATTACCAAATTCTTGAAGGTAAGTATATATAGGTAAGTACAGATTAAATATACTCAACCACATGTATGTACTTTTACAATATTTGCATGGTAACTGGATGTGTGATTAAGAATAGGAACCTATACAGTAGAAACACTACCTTTACCACTCTAATTCTGTTCTTTGTGAATGTAGGTTTCAATGTGAAAAACCAGTATGTAATGAATGAATGACAAAGTATAATTACATTGCAATTCATCTTGAGTGCTCTCATGCATCAGCAACATAACAAAAATGTGTTCCAATAACTTTTTTAACTGATATTTAGCTAGTTTTGAAGATATTCACTGCACATTGCTCAAAATCATTATATCTCTTAATATGAACTGGGTTTTTTATTGATAAAATTTCCCATTATTTACAGCTTTACATGTCTCATTATCTATTTCCTTGCATAGCTACATCGTTCTTAACTAACAATTTTTATATTTTGTTTCTGAAACTTAGGGGGATATTCTCAAGATCGGGCGATAATTATCGCCAACCTAGGTTAACGCAATTTTACATAACGCTGTCTATCGCGGGAAACTAACGCCGTGTTAACAGCGTATTCTCAACACTTTGGCAACAGGCGATAGTTTCCTGATAACGCGTCAAATGTTCGCGTTAAAATTACCGGAACGCCGATAAAAAAGGAAACCCGATCGTGAAAAAAGTGGCGATGGGCCCAACAGCGATAAAAATATCAGCGATAAGCAGCGCCAGGCTTGCTATTCCCACGTCAGGCGAGAAAAATCACAATAAAAGCTGCAAAAAACCAAAACAAAAAAACCAAAACCCAAACAACTGAGAAGCACCATGGAGGAAGCTGGAGCAACTACAGAGGCCAACCAGAACCCCACAAACCCCCCGGAGGACCAGCCAGGGACCTCGGGAAAGGGGAAGGGCAAGGAGAATAAGAGTAACCCGCGATTCAGTCCGCAGGAAAACAAGATCCTGATTACGGAGGTGATAGAACACCACCAACAACTGTTCATCACCTCCACTGTGTCATTGGCAACTAAAAATGCAATATGGCAGTCCATCTTGGCCAAGGTGAATGCAGTCGGAGTGAAGAGAAGGGAAGTGGACGACTGCAAGAAGCGCTGGAATGATGTGAAGCGCAAAACCAAGCTGAAACTCGCTAACAACTGGAAAGCAGCAATGCAGAATGGAGGTGGGAGTCCAGCGCCACAGCAGGAGCTGGATGAGATGGAGGAAATGGTGTCCACAGTCATCAGTGGGGAGACAGTGGCAGGAGTTGGGGGACCGGACACTGCTCAACATGACCTGACCCAACAGCAACAGGGTGAGTAACGCACCAGGGACTGGGGGACGGGGGAGATGGGCACAATGACACACATGCACAATTAAGTATAGCACAGTGCACACCCACAATGACTCTGGATCATGTCCCTGATCTCCTTGGCATACTGCAGCACACATAGAAACAGCAAGTAGGCCCCCGTCGACAATGTGCCCAGAGGGGGCCCTCTCCACACATTACTAATGTCACAACAAACCCATGCACATGTGCTGAACCCAGCAAAGCTGCGGGTCCGTGAGCCACACTGACAATGCAAGTGACACTGCATGACGATTAGCATGGCTGCAGTCCAATTATCATGACATGGTGCACGCCACGACACTGAGGTGGCTGAGTGTGGACCACATCCGTAAAGGAGCAGGTCACACTCTGGCACATCCACGTGCACAAACAACCCCTGACGTCAACAAGACATCTGCGGACAAACCATGCCCAAGAGTCCCAACTCCCACCAAGATCCCAATTTACCCAAGTCTGCAACATCTCAGCACTGTATAAGCACAGAAGTGAAAGGCACACCGCCTGAAAGGGATAAGGGCCAGCAAAATCAGAGCTGCAGGGGCGACTCTCCCACAATGCAGCACGCACACATAAGAATCAGAGCACATCAACATTGACAACAATGTGGTACAAACTGCAACACTTTCACAACAGAACAGAGGACACAACTGCTGCCGCTTGTGTGTAGAAACTGGCCAATCACATTTGGCATAGCAGGAAACTGTGAGATGATAATGTACAAGTACAACCTCACATCCCTGATGGTGTAGAATTGTCCACTGTCCCGCATCAAATAGGCATCTCCTCCCAAACAGTCACAATGTACATTGTCATGCAGTCTGTTTGTAAACTTGTCCAATGCGTGAACATACATGGAACACACTGTTAAACTGCATCTCCCCTTTACATTGCAGAGGGAGAATCAACACCTCCTGCAGAGCAGACCGTACATCTCTTCACTGATGATGAAGAGGACCTCCACACCATCAACACCGACGCCCTCCAACAGCTCATGGACACCCTCAGCACCCCACCCCCAGGAGCAGGGCAGCCCAGCTGCATCGAGGAGACCCCACCCCCTGCACAGACCACACAGCAGGAAGCACCCACCACCATGGCTGTCTCCCAGGACCCCCACGACCAACACATGGCATTCCAACGCCGTGTGTTAGAGGGCCAGAAGGAGATGGCTGATCAGGTGCGGTGGGGTTCGACCTCATGGCAGCCAAACTAGTTGCCATACGTGGGTGTCTAAGTCCCATCAGGGACCACTTACAGTCCCTAACGGACACCCACAGTCCGCTCCATGCTCTCCAACAAGCCATGGCTGTCATCGCTGGAGTCATGACTCTGAGACAAGAACAACTGTCTAGTCAGAGTGGCTCCAGCGATGTCAGCCGGGAGTTGGGACACATGTGGAGGATCATGGAGAACATGGAGTGGATGCAGGCGGAAAGAATGGCTGCCACGGCTGCACACCAGCGAGATGTAGCTGGGATCTTCCATGCCCTGCAGATCCTCATCATGGCATTGCTGCCACAAGGCCTGGCGCAGATGAATGCTGCTGCTACTACTCCATCCACATCTCCGCCCCCTGATGTGTCAGTGCCTCACAGTGCGGCAGACAATCCACCTCCGGCCCCTGATGTGTCACTGCCACACAGTGCGGCAGACATTCCACCTCCGGCCCCTGATGTGTCAGTGCCACACAGTGCTGCAGACAAAACACCACCACCCACATGTGAGGCACATCACACATCAGAGGACGATGATGTGGATGATTCTGCCTTTGTGGTAAGAAGGAAGCGGTAGCATTCATCTCCGCCATATGGCCTGTTTCAGCTTGGTTCTGCCCTCTGCATCATGCCCTGGAATAACACCTTCCACTGTCCCCCGATACACTCTGCGACACTCACCTTGGCCCTCGACATGGACTGCCATATTTGGTTTGGTTACCAATGACACAGCAATAAGACTGCGGACTGAACTCTTTCTCTTCCGATGAACTTGTCAATCCCTAAAGGACTCTGGCTGGCCCTCCACGGGGCAACAATGTAAAGTGGGGTTTGCATGGGCATGTACTAGTCCAGCTTCAACACTCCACCGAATGTGATTAAAACATTCTAATTCACACAGATGTGTCATGTCTATGATCAAGCAAGTATGAAAGTATGGATGAATATAGGGGCAGTGATTCCAAAAAAAGGTACTCCCTGGGAACTGATATCAATGCGCATGTTTGACCGTGTCCCAGATAGGCAGTGAGATGACTGGGAATGTGTGAACTAGCTGTGGCCTCATTGCTCCTAAACAACAATCTCGCAATTTCCCAACTTAGCCCCACGTCAATGTAGGAAATAGGGCTGTGTGTAAAAAAGTCAAAGTCAAAGTTATGTGGATGGCACAGCTCGGAGCAATGATTTGTTTGAGTGTGCAGCGGTTGGACTCCTGGAATGGTCTGTGCGTAAGTGTGAAGGTCATTCCATGCAAGAGAACTGCGAGCAAGGACCTCTGTGTGCGGGGTGTGTATACGTTGGTCTTTGGTTAGCGCTGTGCGTAGTGTGGGAGTCGTCATCAGCTGCTATGGTATCTCTCAGGGGGTGCCGGGCGCATGCAATTCCAAGGTCGGAGGTGCAGATGTGCTACCGCCTTCTAGTTCAGGCAAAGGAGCTTTCATCCCTAATGTTAGTTTGTCATCTGCTTGCATTCTGGAAATGTGATGTGTATTTTTTTTGGGGGGGGGGATATCACTGCTTCGCCTTCCGGCACGGTTGAACCCTTACCAGCCATGTACGTGCCCTCACGGTCAATTTTGCATGCTCTGATGTAGCAGTGGTGTTTTGCTGCAGTCTGACAGTGATGGGTACAGGTAGCCGTGAGGAGGCCCGTGACTTCTCACCTTGCACCTATTAGCTGACACTGTTCACTACTATTGATGGATGATGTCCGTGTACACATGTGATCTGTACATGGCACATATGTCCAGGGGACACCTTGGTGTGTTCCACGCAAGGTATTCCTGCTGGCTTTTTGGCTGGTGTGCATCTCCCATGTTGCTGAGGTGTTCACTGTGCCCCCATCCCCCTTACGTCCGTGTTGCTCATGTTGTGGGACTTGAGTCTTTGCATCAGGGTGGTTCATATTTGACCCCAAATGACACCCACAATTTCATATTTGACCCCAAATGACACCCGCAATTTCATATTTGACCCCAAAAGACAACCGAAATGTCATATTTGACCCCAAATGACACCCTGTTGTCTTTTTATGAACACCAATGACAGCCTTCATGTCATGTTTTTGTACACGTGATACGCTGATGAGTGGGATTACGTACTACATTTGACACCCTGAAATGGCATTTCGAATACGTGACACCCTAAACAGCCTCTCTGTACAGAGGTGACATACCCACCATCTATTTGCTATTTGTGAGATTGTTAGCACTTAATGTTGCACTTACACTTGTCAGAGTGATGTGCTAATGCAGAGGACTGACATGCACACAGGGAATTTGTGTTGCAATGAATTTATTTGCACATGCTGTTCATGTGGTCATTTTGTACTGTTCCGTGATTGCTAAGGACAGTCACAATGTGACGTGCTCATGCGAAGAAATTGTTAATGATTGTGTTCCTTCGGGCTATTCCTGCTGCAGCTGCAGTGGGGTGTGGTCCACCTGCCTCATCTTCCTCATCATCGTCCGGTGCATCTGGCACTTGGATCCATGGGGCATTGGTGTGTACACATATGTTGTGCAATACTCAACATGCAATGATCATCTTGCACACTATTTCTGGGCTGTACAGGAGTCTTCCACCTGTGATGTCCAGGCACCTGAAACGTGACTTTAACACGCCAAATGTGTGCTCAACAATGCCCCTGGTGCGTTTGTGGCCCACATTGTACTGCACTGGGCCGGGGTGTTCAGGGCTCGGAGGGGTGTCATCATCCACGGGCAGAGTGCATATCCTTGATCACCTGTGAGAGGTAAGTGAGATTAGTGTAAATTGGTGGTTCTGCATGCTGTGTTGGCAGACTTACAAGTTTTGTGGTGTGTGATTTGTGCGACTTTGGGATTCATGTTTGCCATGTATTGCTTCTGGCAAATGTGCGGGATCAATGTGTATTACGTAGCCTCACAGCTGCTCCTCCCTCCCCCGAGCCTATTTACTAGGGTGCGCTGCGCGATTGCATCACTTGCACTCCTACGGCACACCATTGTCATGCCTGTCTGCGCATGTCCGCAAGCCTGACAAGAACACTGTAATGTTGGCCGTTGAAGGTGGGCGGCCACGTGTGTGTAGGCCTATGGTAAGGATAGGGCGGACACAGATGTAGAGCTCAGGCATGGCTGAACTCGCGCTGCGATTGAGGCTAGGCCTTTGGCTTATGCTGCGGCAATGAAGATACACACACAACAGTTGAAATGTATGAGCCAAGCCCCCGAGCGGTCTTGCGCTCCTTTATTTATCCATTCGGGCGAGCCCGCCCTCCGGGTGCATGCTACATTGCAACATTGTCGATTAAGGGCCGGGTGGCACCGACACTACAACAGAGACACACACCACAGTTACTTTTGTGGCCAGCCTGGAACTGAACCACGCCCAGAGCCCAGAACTGAACCATGCCCAGAGCCCAGAACTGAACCACGCCCAGAGCCCCGGGCCATTTCTTCACACTCCTCACACGCCTATGCGTGCGCCGCCGCCACAGCGCTGGGATGTCGTGCGCTTCGGAGTACATCTCCAGACGTTCCACCCAGGCTTTCCAGCGGCCTGCCTGGGACGGGGGTGGTCCCGTGACTGTGAAGGGCTCCAGTGGCGTTACCGAGGACATGCTGTTGGCTGCTGGAGGCGGACTTGTGAGGTAGCCCCACAGGACGATGACTTGTGGTGCACAGAGGTAGTGGCACCTGAGGCACTGCATCCGGCATGGGCCTACCGCCACGTGGCGATGACTTGCGGTGCACTGAGGCAGGCCCACCTGAATAGCTGAGCGGGTGTGCAGCCTGCGATGATGCAGTAGGCCTGGAGGCTGGACGGTGACTTGTGGTGCACAGAGGTAGTGGCACCTGAGGCACTGCGTCCAGCACGGGCCTACCGCCACGTGGCGATGACTTGCGGTGCACTGAGGTAGGCCCACCTGAAGAGCTGAGCGGGTGTGCAGCCTGTGATGATGCAGTAGGCCTGGAGGCTGGACGGTGACTTGTGGTGCACAGAGGTAGTGGCACCTGAGGCACTGCGTCCGGCACGGGCCTACCGCCACGTGGCGATGACTTGCGGTGCACTGAGGTAGGCCCACCTCAAGAGCTGAGCGGGTGTGCAGCCTGCGATGATGCAGTAGGCCTGGAGGTCCGGACTGGATTTGATTTGTGTGAGACCTGCTGGACCGCAGTGTAGGCCGGAGGGAACAGTCAGCACACACAGAACTCCGCGGTGCAGTGCCGCAGGGTGCACTGGGGGCCTGTTGCGCGGAAGCCAGCGATCAGCTGAGGAGGCTGCCAAGCACGCAGCCTCGGGCTTGAAGATTGCACCGGCACGTGGTGGGCCCTCTTGGAGACACGCCGGTGGCGGCAGGTGAGCAGTGAGATCTGGGTGCGCAGGGGCGGGCAATCACCGCTGGGCGCCGGATGGGTCTGGGGACCAGCGGGCTGGGGTGCAGCAGGCGCACAGGATCGCGCAGGCAACACCGGTCACAGCAGCAGCCTCGTGGCAGGGTGAGGGGCGCCACCCTGGCAGACTCTTCCCTGCAGGCGATGACGAGATGTGCGCCAGGTGGCGTGTGACGTAGCCACCTTGTTGCCGGTGTAAATTTGGCCATTGAAGGTGGTCGGCCACGTGTGTGTAGGCCTATGGTCAGGATATGGCGGACACAGAGACACACGCAGTAGTTACTTTGGTGGCCATCCCGGAAGTGAACCACGCCCAGAGCCCTGGGCTATTTATTCACACCCCTAGGCTGGACTGGCGTACGCCGGCCCAGCCCACTACGCTTACACTTACAGGGGGGGCGACATAGCTACATGTCCAAGGTCTTCCCCACTGCCTGAGGTAACATGGTTGCGTCCACTGTCCACAACACTACAAACACCAGCAGTATATGTCCACATGGACATGTCTGTGCTCTGCATACTCAAGACTGTCCAGCACATCACTGCCACACTTGGCATTGTGTACATTCTTATTCATGGGTCACTTGCCTCCTTCGCACATTCTTGGTTCCCACCTCTCCCCACATTCTGCAATTGTGTGGCAGAGGGGCTATGCCTTTGTAGATGGTTTGTCTACATGTCTGGCCCCTGTTACCACAGTTACTTGTGTTGTCGTGTCTGGTAGGTGGGCATGTTGGTTGGCATGTTGTATGTGATTTTGTTACGTGTGCATTCCCACAGTTGTGAGTTGTATGATTGTGGAGTTGAGGTGTGTGGTGTGTTCCATTGGTACTTACCGACGAGCCGTGCATTTCCATAGGTGCCATCCTGAAAGCGCTGGTTGATGATGGACTGTCGGAAGATGTAGGAATCATGCACACTGCCTAGGAAGTTGGCGACGACATTGGTGAACAGTCCCCGGTGGTCCACTATTGCCTGCACATTGATGGAATGCGTGTGCTTTCTGTTGCGGTAATTGTGTGCAGTGTTGGCAGGGGGCACAAGTAGGACATGTGTGCAGTCAATTTCCCCCAACACATGCGGGAAGCCAGCTATGGCGTAGAAGCCTTGCTTGGTCTCCAGCTGTTCCTGCTCAGTGTGGGGGAAGTGAAGGTGCTGGGGTATCAAGCTGATGATGGCATCCAAGACAGGTGTGAGGAACTTTGATAGGGCTGGCTGTGAGACTCCTCCGACTCTGGCAGTTGTTGGTTGGAAGGTACCAGAGGCCAACAAGTGCAGCACAGCCAGCAGCTTTGTCTGCGGAGGGATGTTGGTTGTCCGCTGTGTTGGTATAGTCAGCCTGTGGGCAATGTGGGTCAGGATGCGGAGGATGGTTGTCCTTTTGAGCCTGTAGTGGGCAATGACATCCTCTGGCGTTAAGTCTCTGAGGCTGGTGCATTTTCGGAAGGTCCGCTGTCTTGTTCTGTGCTGCCTCGGTGGTAGTCCGGGGGGGGTGGTCCTGGGGGGTGGTGGCGGTGGGTGTTGTGGCCCTCTTGGGTCTCCAAGCTGCATGATTAGTAGCTCCATGGCATCTGTTGGTCTTCAGATGTGGCTCTGGGCTGGGCTCCCTTTATACTGCAGGTTTTCGTCCTACTTAAGACCAGAAAAAAGCAGGTCTTAAGTCCCTGCTGCTAACGTGCCTTATCGCCTGTTTTTGGACCGCATCGCCGATCTGGCTGGTCGTTGAGAATATCGCGAAGTGGTATTATCGTGAGTTTTTGCACGGGAACGCCTACTCTGCATATGATTAGCGTTAGTTGTCGCTGTCAGCCTTGGCGATGGTTTTAGCGGCAGCTATCGCAGGTAAACTGACGATGTCGGCTGTTAGCGCAGGCCTGTGAAATCTATTGCCACTTTCGTGGCGGAAAAGTGCAGCTAAATCGGCGATGAGTCCTTGAGAATATGCCCCTTAGAGCCTTGTTTCAAGTTTGGTGGATGGGATACGTCGTCTTATTGTGGCAGATGTCTGGTCCACTGTATAACAATTGCCATAGGTAATAGTGCAGGGGACGGGATGTCCACCATGTCTGTAATAACACTCTACTAAAGTCACACAATTAGGGAATATTAAACGCAAATGACTTGCAGCCAGGAGGACTTCTAAACAACATTCACATTCTTGCCATTTTTTATCAAACTTTTTCCAAGCTCCTGTTATACAGAAATGGCCTAACTTAAATTTCAGCAATTAATTTCTCAGACACCTGTATTTTATAATTTTAAGATAATTGTTCAGCCCCAAAATAACATTGTTAAAAGAGTCATTATTAAGTATAGATCTCCTAACATTATGTTTGCAATTCTTCACATGTTGTTTCATATAAATATACTCTTTTATAATCAAACCTCCTAAACCAAAGCAATTCTCAAACTTCAAATATCCTAGCAATAACTTGATACTATTTTACATTTTCACTGAACCCTTTCTGTTTTTTGACATCATATCCTCCAGTTAGTCTGATATTCAGGTAATAGTCACATTTTCAATCCCCAAAATTAATAATAACCATCAAGAAGTTGCCAGGACCTTCAGGATAGGAAGATCCACCCCATCTCCAATGCTGCATCACTGCAGATTTAAACAATACTAAATCCACCATTATATTTAGCAAAGTTAAACATCAGTTCCTCTTTTGTTAAGGTGCTCAAGCCTTTTAGATCCTTGTTTCCTACTTTACTCTTTCTTTATCAAAATGTGATCCATTTTGTAGTCCCATTTTCCTTTTTACAACTATCTCTTGCGCTATTGATTCAATGTACATAAAATATAGAGAATGGAAAAGAACATGCATAGAGTCCCTTTTTAAAGTAGGGCTATTAGAAAGGTTTTATCTCATATGTAAAATCAGAGGCCACCATCTTCGAAATACCCTCCTACATTTAAATAAGACTTGTATAATTAATTTGAGATTTCATAATTCCCACATATTGTACTATGATGGACTTCTTGAGACACTCACTAAAATACTCAGATATAATTCATTCACGATTAAAAAATGTTTATTAGGCAGAGTTTTTCCTAGTTACAAAATGTCTTAACCAATACTGATAAAGACATTTATAGCAAGAAAACATTCTGCCTCAGAATATCTTCTAACATAAGTATTGTCTCTTAAATGTAGTTTGCTAAAACATTGCCTCATTAGAGTTCATAATTGTTAGAAATGGGATCTCTGGTTGGCTAAGGCTTGCGCCAAAGCCAGGCAGAGACCACCACTCTAGTCAGGGCAAGGGAGTTACACGCCAAAGATAACCCCTGCTCACCCCCTTGGTAGCTTGGCACGAGCAGTCAGGCCTATCCCGGAGGCAATGTGTAAAGCGTTTGCGCACGCACACAGCAACAACATACCAGGCACACCACAAAAGGAACTCCACACAAGGTTATATCAAAAATAGCCTTTGTATTCTCATAACACATTAGAATAGTAATCACATAATATACATTGTGCCACCTGACACTAGGTAATATCTACAAGGGATTATGTACACCTGACAGGGCCAACTGGACCACTGTCAGAACCATCACAAAGTGAACTTAGTAAATGTAGGACATATCATAAACGTAGAACACAGCCAGTAAACACTGGCAACCTCAGCATCATCCTGTAACATAAACCCTATTATGCACAGTATCACATTTAGGCGTGAAATACATTCTGCGCCAACCTCACCAGCATAAACACATTATGCAATCATCTCATAAGTCTAAACGCATTAGACCCTAACTTCCTAAGCATAACTCACATTAGGGGCATAACTCACAGTAGAGAATAATCTCACTAGCATAAACCACAGTATGCAAATAACCTCATACATAAACCACAGTTACAGGCATAACACAGGGTGCGTAAATCATAGTACATGAATCACATTTCCTAGCACCACATAAATCACATTAGGGCCTGGCGCCCTATAAACCCAACAGTCCCCCTGGCCAACTGGCCTTCTCAAAGGGGGCTCAAATGCCCTATGTCCCAAAGTCAGGGCGGCTGCCAACGCAGCAGAATCCATTGTGCGCCATTGCGCTGGGGCAGAGGAGTGTCTCTCACTCCTATCTCACACAATGCCCCCAAAGTAATGATGGCCTAAACGTTGCAGCTGACGCTAATTGCCGTGCAGCTGTGAAACCCAAGTGTGGGGCACTGGCACCGACTGTGCCCTGAGAACAATTATGCCCCAAAGGTTGCAGCTGCCTGCGCTCTCGCAGGACAGCTGGGATCAGCCATAAAAACACGGGCACCACTGTGCCTCTGGACCCCCACTGGGGCCCTTTAAATAAGATTACCCGGGCGTGGCCAAGATGGCGGAGAGCTAAGACGTGCTTAGCCTTCTCTCCTCCGCTCGCCGATTTTCAGCACCGGCCCGGGTCCCTGCACTGTGCTGAGGTGCAGACCCGAGGCTTCTAAAGTCGCACAGAGCCTGGCGGACCTGGTTTTGGGGATTTGCGAAGCTTCGGCGGTCCCGGTGGCAGCGCCCCTGTCTGGGTGCCGGGCCTATCGCCGGAGGGTGTTGCGCTGCGGCGCGGACTGCGAGGCTGGTGCCCGGGGGGAGAGCGCACAAGTGGACGCCCGCGGGCTGCGGAGTGTGGCGCCGCGGATCGGCGGCTGTCCCCGGGGCCCCCCCCGACCCCAGCACCGAGGGTCGGGTGGAGACCGAGAGCCGGTGGCCTGCATGCTGCCGAGGCCTCATCGCGGCCTGAAGGGTGACAGGAGGAACGACGGCCGGGATCGCGGAGGCGACCGGCGGCACTGAGAGCGTGGGCTCGGGGGGCATTTCGGCTCCCGGTGGACAGACGGGCCTCGCGGACTGCAGCGGGGGACTGCTGCTGTCTTTGACAACGCCATGGCCGCTGCTGCGGCCGGGACAGCGGGTGCGCACTTGGGGCCCGATCGAAGCGGCGTTGGCCTTGGGCCCAGCTATCGGAGGGCAGCTCGGCCTTCGGCTGGCGACCTGAGGCGCGCGGCGACCGGCCCGCGCACTTAGTTGGTGGCTGGGCAACCGAACAATCGAGGCAGAGGCCCAGCAGAAGGTGGAATTCTGGGGTGCCTGGCGGCATCGCGGACGGCGGTGGTGGCGGCCCGGTGGATCCCGGCCTGTGTGGATCGAGAGGCCGCGGCGGTGAGTCCTTTGTGTGCCCTCATCTGTGGTGGCCCCCGCGCGGGAGCCGCGCTTCGGTGACTCCGGCTCCGCCGGCGTACTGCTCTCGCGGGTCCCGGTGTCCCTGCCCGGCCCTGAGCTGCCGGCGATTTGGACTGGACTGCACGCCTGGGCCCACTGGCGAGGGGTGCCCCGAGCTCCTTGGGGGCCTGTTCCTCCTCATCTCCGCTTCCTGACGGGGAGCCCCCGGGCGCCACCGGCGGCTCCTCTCCGGTGCTACGGAGGGTCTCCCCTGCACACTACCCCACCGGCCGTTCTTCTGGCAGCCCTGAACCTGCTGTACGGGCGGGACTTGCACCTGGGGAGGCTGCATAATCCGCCGGCCGGGCCGCACGGGGGTGAGCGCAGGCTGGTGACGGAGACAGGATCCGCCGCTTGAGCGGGGTAGCGACGGGGGGCCTTCCTTGCCGGGGAGCGGCCGGGCCCTGGGGCCCTCTCGCCGGGATCGGCTGAGCATGACATCCACTCGGGGCAAGAAGGACAAACAAACCCCGAAGGAGAGGTCCCTCAAGGATCTCTTCGCACGGGCCAGGAGCGAGGGCCCGGCGGAGACCGACAGCGACGGACTAACGGGGCGGATGGCCGACACGACAGACATGCCCGTGATGCGGGCCTACCTGGACTCTCTGTTCGCGTCCCTTCGGGACGACCTCCAAGTTATGAAGCGCGACCTAATGGCAGAGATCAAAGATGTCCGTAAGGATATGGACGAAATAGGGGAAAGAGTGGCGTCCCTAGAGACCAAGAGCGACACCCGCGATACGGAGTTGGAGGCCTTGCGAGAGGAGGTGGTGAGAATCCACGAACAACAAGTGGACGTCCAGTCCCATTTGGAGGACCTAGAGAACCGTTCACGCCGCCATAATATCCGCATCAGAGGGGTACGCACTGATGCAGAGGCGGGAGACATTTTTAAATATGTGCAGGAGCTTTTCAACTTCGTCCTGGGTAGAGCGCCCGACTCCGATCTTAAGTTGGACAGAGCACACAGAGTGGGCCCTCCCAGGGCGCCTTCGGCACCCCCGGCAGACATCCTGGTCTGCGTACAAGATTATCGTACTAAGGAGGACATTCTTCGCCAAGCCCGATCGATGCAACCGATTACTTTCCGTGATCAACCATTGGCGCTCTTTCAGGACCTCGCAGCAATCACGCTTCAGAAGCGCCGGCTATTTAGACCTATCACCGAGGCCCTGCGACAAAAAAACATTTCTTACTCATGGGGGCATCCATTCCGCTTAGTATTCCGACATGAAGGGAAGCTCTTCCAACTCCGTTCCTTCACTGAAGCATGCAAGCTCCTGGGGATCTCTCCGCCCGCGGACCACGACCCCGTGGAACGCCCGGACCAGAGTGCCTCTGACAATCGCCCGAAGTGGAGGCAGCAGCGCGGCCGACGCCGCTTCAGGAAACCCGACCCGCAGGAGGTCAAGAGGGAGCAACAGGCTGCTGTAGCGGCGATGCCGGGGGCTCAGACCAACGAGGCCTCTGAGTGATGGACCATGGCCGTTATGTTTCACTTTTTGCAGATATTTGGTGGGCAGGGGGGATGGGAGGGAACCTCCGTTGGCCACCATTGCACCCCAAAGACTTTTCCTTATTTCCGATTCATCCTGGGATGACGGACTATTGATAGACTGGATACATTTTTTTCCCTTTTTTGTCCTTTTTTGGCGCCTGTTGCGCCTGGGGTTTTCTTTTTTCTTCTCCCTCTTTCTTAGGGTCTTTCTCTTTCTTCTTTCTGGGTCTCTCGCTCTCGGCTGTGTTCTGATTCTGGGGGGCCCTGGTCCAGGGATCGAGGTACTGCTCTCCCTGGCAAGACTCCATCGAAGTGCAGGTAATGCAACAGTACAGGTTAACTGCGGGGTTCAAGACATGGGCAAATGATTTCATCCCCAATTAAGGTTCTCACTTTCAATGTCAGGGGACTCAATAATCCAGTCAAACGTAGGGCTCTGCTATCCTACTTAGAGAATACCCGTGCGGACATTTGTCTCCTGCAGGAGACACATCTTCTCTCAAGGGACTGTCACCGTCTCAAGTCACGCGCATTCCCGATCCAATTCTTCTTTTCCACGACCACCAAGACGGCCGGGGTGGCTATCCTGGTTTCTAGGGCATTTAGGGGGAAGGCGATACAGAAGGGGGCTGAGATCAAAGGCAGGCTCCTCACTTATCACTTTTCTATTGGGGGTCACACTGTGGTGGTGGGATCGGTTTATGCCCCCAACGAGGGACAGGAACGCTTTCTACAGACCGCCCTCACAGACGCCACAGCAACACAAGAACGCCACATACTGATAGAGGGTGATCTTAATTTAGTGTTTAATAATGACTTAGATAGGTCCACCCAACGCACAAGTCAGGTAGGCGCACTGTCTCACACAGGGTCCCGATGGCTACGCGACCTTGATCTCACCGACATTTGGAGACACCATCACCCTCAATCCCGGGCTTTTTCATATTACTCCCACGCACATAAGACCTACGCGAGATTGGATTATTTCCTTGGTACCAGGGCCATCTGTGCGGCCACCCTCGATACTGACATCCTGGTTACCTCCCTCTCCGATCATAGCCCAGTGGAAATTTCACTGGATCTCCCCCAGGTCAGCCGCCCACCTGGACAGTGGCGATTCCGGGATGCTCTCTTACATAGGCCAGATACGGTTACTCAATTGCAGCGTGCTATAGTGGATTACCTCGCACATAACGACACTCCGGACGCATCACTCTCAGTACATCCGAGACTACCGGCAGTGTGTATGCTGTAGCCCTGCATTCTGCGTTTAAAGCGCACGCCTGTAGTAGACCCTGTTTTTAAACTTGGTTTTTACTGTGTGTTTTTACTCTGTTTTACAAAACTTGTGTCGTAATTTGCTGCTACAATTGGGGAATTCTTTTAAAACGGGGGAATCTGCACACCTGTATAAACGATAGGCATTTAGCTGTTTTACTCGTGTTCGCCGCTAAAAACTTGACAATTACCTCGCTGACCGAGACGTGCTGGTGTACTTCCGCCTGTTAGAGCGGGTCACCCTGAAGACGCCATCTTGGTCAGCGCTCTAGCTTTCCTGCAATCTGCACACGCCTCCTATTTAGGAAGGGTGATGCAAGCGCGCAACGCGCGCGCGCAGCGGGCGCGCCAACGGCGTGCCGAAGGCGCGCCAGAGGCAAGCCCGTCTGCGCCCGTCAGCGCACCGGCGGCGCACAGCGCCAGCCATGCTGCCACTTCCACTCCAGGCGAAACTAGAATGTGCTACTCCAAAGAACAACTTATGCACATAGGTAAGATTGTGGGCAGGGGGGCACATAAAGATGCAAGGAATAAAGTCAGTTGCAAAGGAGGGCACAAACACGAGAAATTGAATTGCGGCCTAATTAACACTAGATCCCTTATTAAACACTATCAGGAAGTCCATATAATGCTGGAAGATATGGACTTAGACGTATTATTTATGACTGAAACCTGGGCACGAACCGACTCCGCGGTCGTAATAGGGCAAGCCTGCCCAGCAGGATATAAAATCCTTCATAAACAACGGCCGACAGGGAGAGGGGGCGGAGTGGGAGTAATATTTAAAGACAAGTGGGACTTCATGCCCCTTCACGTTGATGCAGTCGAGGGAACTGAAATACTGGGCTTCTCACCGAAGGAAGCAGAGGGACAATTGATGTCAGGGATAGTATGCTATAGGCCTCCTGGCAGCCAAACCCTACACATTCAGTCAGTGATTGACACAATTTTTAATTTATCGCTTACTCATTCAAGACTGATTGTGGTGGGCGACTTCAATCTCTGGGATAATGGAGGCCTTAGCCCGGCTTTTAAAGAGTTGACACAATCGTGTGAGAGCATAAATCTACAACAGTTAGTTCTTCTACCGACTCATCAAGCAGGCCATACGTTAGATCTTATCTTCGCCAATTGCACAGAGGCAACGGTGGCCGAGATACTGCCTCAAGCATGGACTGACCATTTCTTAGTCCAGTTCTGGCTGTCCATACCCGGCTTAAAAATAAGCCAATTAGAACTGCAGCGCTTTACCGAGGTAGAGAATGGTTCAAACTAATAAAAGATGATAAAAGGCCACTGCTACCAGGAAAGGATACCTTTTCCTCCAACAAATCGGTGGGCGACAATTACCAGGCCCTGTGTGATCAAATCAACCACTCGTTAGATTTGCACATTCCGGTTAAAGACATAAGTAATAAGAAGAAACCATCAGCCCCTTGGTACAACGCAGAATTGAAAAATTTGCGATTAAAGTGCAAACAGGCTGAGAGAAAGTGGCGCAAGCTTTATGAGGATGCAGATAAAAATATCTGGAAACAGCTATTGAACCTTTATAAGGAGATGATTGTTAAATCCAAAGCTGAACATTATGCCAATAAGATTTTGCAGTCACCTAATAGTTCAAAAGCCCTCTTCACAATAATGAAGGATCTATCCAACCCTGCTTGTATGAGCAATAGGGTTGAGGCATCACAAGGACTCTGCAATGATATTGCTGCGCACTTTAATCTGAAAATCAGCAGGATTATTGAGGGCCTTAACCTAAAGATCACTCAGGAGGGGGCTAATGATTGTAACACCATAGCAGATTTGGAACAATTGGTAGAAAGTAATGCCAATGCTCAATTAGTAACATTGGACTCATTTCACATTTCCAATTTGGAAATATTTAACAACCTAGCCTTGAAGGTCTCCTCAGGTTCACCTTTGGACCCCTCCCGCAGAAATTGTGGAAAGAATTTCATTTGGAAATCTTTCCCCGGCTGTGGCAGATTTGCCGTCAATCCTTGGATGAAGGCATGGTCCCTGACTGCTGGAAGCAGGCAATGGTGACCCCACTGTTGAAAAAACCGACTCTCGATCCTACGTGTCCAGATAATTTTAGGCCCATATCGCTGCTGCCCTACCCGGTAAAGATCTTGGAGAGAGCGGTCAGTAAATCTCTTTCATATTACTTGGAGGAGTACCATCTGCTTGACGAAGCACAATTCGGCTTCCGCCCAGGGCATGGTACAGAAACAGCCCTGGTATCGGCACTTGACAACCTAAGAATGAGAGCCGACAATGGGGTGGCAACAGTTCTGATACTACTCGATATGTCCGCAGCATTTAACACGGTGGATCATGCTATTCTGCTGATGAGACTGGAGAAGCTGGGAGTGAAAGGGCTGGCACTACAATGGCTACGGTCATATCTGAATGGCAGACAACAAGTGGTGACTATTCCGCCATTCACATCCCCCAAGACCCCGGTCTTACAAGGGGTCCCACAAGGCTCCGCAATCAGCCCAGTACTTTTCAACATCTATCTGCGCCCGCTTATACCGATTATAAAGTCCTTTGGTATTGATTTGATTAATTATGCTGATGACACGCAATTGGTGTTTTCCCTAGAAGGAGCCCAGGCAGTATCAATGGATCAATTTCAGGAATGTATGCAGAGTACCACAAAATGGCTCAGACATAACTCCCTGCAATTTAACGGAGATAAGACCGAGATGGTAGTTTGTTCCACTGCCAAAGTTGCTCGCCCACTTCACTCGGAATTTAGGCTCTCTCCTACTGATAAACCTTTGACACCAAACAAAACAGTGCGCAACTTGGGAGTTATGCTGGATGAGGACCTTCAGCTGGAGACTCAAGTTAATAAGCTAGTGGGCACCTGTCTCTCCCTGATCAGAGCATTACGCACAATCCTTCCACTCCTTCCTACTAACACCAGGTCAGAGGTGGTGAGAGCAGTGATACTGAGTAGATTGGATTATTGTAACTCTCTCTACTTGGGGGCTCCAAACTCACTGATTTTGAAGCTCCAGAGAATCCAAACTATAGCTGCCAAATTGGCTCTCAATAAGCATCGTAGGTCATCTACCTCGAGGGCTTTGAAGGACCTTCATTGGTTGCCAATTGGCCAGAGGATTAAGTTTAAATCACTATGTATAGTTTTTAAGGCAATCCATGGGTTAGGCCCGAAACCTCTGCAAGATAAATTTAAATGGTATGCCCCAAAAAGGAATCTCCGGTCAGCAAACACCAATTTGGTGATCATGACGAGATACAAAAAAACAAGAACTGGCGGGAGAGCCTTTAGCGTTGCGGCGGCAAAGCTCTGGAACGACCTCCCTGTAGACATTAGACAAACTCAGGAACTACTACCATTCAGGAAAAAGCTGAAGACATGGCTTTTCCCAAGGGAGGATTAATTCTGAGCTATCACTCAATGCAGGCTGGGCTATCTGTCTGTCTGTTTTGCATCCATACATCTTCTGGTCAGTCTCAGCGCCAGGATACCCTTGGGGTGACAGTTGCGCGGTATAAATATATCTTACATTACATTACATTACGGTGGGAGGCCCTTAAAGCGGTCATCAGGGTGGAGGTTATTGCCATCTCGTCTGCAGACAATGCGGACCGCAGGGCCAAGAGGGGGGAGCTGTCGCAACAGGTTCGGGAGCTGGAGCAGATGCACCAGCGGACCGGGGCTCCTCGTGTGTGGCGTCAGTTATCGCTTGCACGGAAGCAATTGTCAGCTTTGGATCAGGACAAGGCTGAATATGCCGCTTGCGACTGCGACACTCTTTCTATGTAGGGGGGATAAGTGCGGTCGCCTCCTCGCGCATAAACTCCCGCGAGCGCCGGTTACGTGGGGGTATTCAGGAGATCAGAGATAACGCCGGAGTACTATCTACCGAAGATGCAGCTATCGCAGATGCCTTCCGCACATATTACGCTCACCTGTACGACGACCAGCCCCTGGCGGAGGCAGACATTGTCTCTTACCTGGCCGGAGCGGACCTTCCGACTTTGACGCCGGAGCAGACGACGCACATCGAACGGGAGATTAGGCCGGAGGAAGTAATCTCTGCCATAGCCCGCCTGAAACTGGGCAAATCCCCGGGCCCCGATGGCTACACTGCGGCCTTTTACAAGCAGTTCGGCGCTGCCCTCACTCCCATACTGACCCGGCTTTTTAACTCATTTGCGACGACGGGAGCAATACACTCTTCCATGCTGGAGGCGGCAATAGTCGTCCTCCCTAAATCTGGGAAGGACAGATCCGTTTGCGGTTCGTACCGGCCCATATCGCTCTTGAACTTAGACTTGAAGCTATATACCTCCATTCTGGCGAGCCGCCTGGGCCCCTATATGCAAGGGCTGGTGGACCCCGACCAGGCTGGGTTTATACCACAGCGGCAGACGAGTGATAACACGAAAAGAGTAGCGCATCTCATCGAAAAAGCTTCCCGCATCCCGGGGAAATACATGCTGCTCTTGATCGATGCCGAAAAGGCCTTTGACCGAGTCCATTGGCCGTACCTTGAACAGGTGTTGAGCCATATGGGATTTGGGGATAAGATGCGGACACACATTTTTAACTGCTACCGCTCCCCCACAGCGACCGTGAGAGTCAATGGGCATACTTCTGCTCCCTTCCCCATTTATAGGGGAACGCGGCAGGGTTGCCCCCTTTCGCCCTTACTTTTCGCTCTTTATATGGAGCCTATGGCACAGAGGGTTCGGCGGCATGCGCAAATCACGGGTATACGCTTCGGGGGGGACACTCATACTATTAGCTTGTATGCGGACGACGTCCTCATCACATTAACGAATCCGGAAGGAGCTCTAGGAGCCTTTTTGGACGAACTGGATGTTTTTGGAGGTGCGTCCGGGTTTAAAGTCAACCTCTCTAAGTCGACGGCGATGAACCTCTCCTTGCCACCCCACGAGAAAGCGGACCTGCAGGCTCGTTTCCCGCTATCGTGGTCGGACGACCCTGTCCCATACCTGGGAATATACTTGGCTCCTACCTTGCAGGGCATAAGACTGGCCAACTTCTCCCGCCTCCATACTCAGATTCAGGCCGAGCTTCTGCGATGGAAACACCATCAGATTTTCTGGCTGGGGCGGGTCGCCGCTATAAAAATGACCGTTCTTCCCAAGATCCTTTACGTATTCCAAACGCTGCCTTTGTCCCCCCCTACGGGTTGGCTCCAAAAGGTGCAATCAGATCTCTCTGCCTTCATTTGGCAGGGCCGTAAGCCAAGAATGAAACGTGCGGTCAGCTTTCTCCCGCCGAATGAGGGGGTCTGGGGGTTCCCGACCTCGCCCTCTATTACAAGGCCGCACAGTTACGCTATCTGGTGGAATGGAGTCGGGCCGAGTCTGAAAAACTGGCTTTTCCAGGACCGTGCTGTAGCGGGTACATCACTTAGGAAGGTTCCCTTCCTCGCGAAAGCTCATAGCCCTCCCAACTTATACGCCTCACAAGTGACCCGTACGATACTCACGACATGGGATCAGACGAACTTAAGCCATGAACTCACGTCCTTTCCATCACCTCTCACGTCGATCCTGGATAACCCTGAGTTCAGTCCGGGGTTGGACCAACGATCCTTCCACCGGTGGCGGGAGTCCGGCTGCTGGGCGCTGGGTCCCTTATTCGCCGATGGCGAGTTTATCGCCTTCACGCAGATACGGGAGGACTTTGGCCTTCCGGAATCAGAACGCATGCGTTACCTTCAGGTACGCCACTGGGCTCTACACCCTACTAATCGCTCACAGGCGGCTCGACGCCTTACGCCATATGAACGCTGGCTGGTAACGAGGTCCTCGGACAAAAAACTGATCTCAGATCTCTATAAGTTTCTTCAATCTAAATACTCGCATATGTACCACGCGGGGCGGGCCCGATGGGAGAGGGAGCTTGGGCGCGATCTTAATCCCGAGGAGTGGGAGGGAGCCTGTTACAGGGCACGTCACACAGCAACACACGTCGGACTCACAGAAACTTTTACTAAATTGGTGTACCATTGGTATTACACCCCGGAGCGACTCCACCAGGTCGACGCGACACTAAGCCAGGATTGTTGGCGTGGGTGCGGCGGGAGGGGTACTTTGGTCCATTTACTATGGGACTGTACTCACCTCCGGTCCTATTGGACACATGTCCTGGATGAAGTAGACAAACATCTCGACACTGAAGTCCCTAGATTTCCCGCATATGTTCTACTGGGGGTACCCAACCCACTCACATATCCCCTTAAGGCCCGGAGAGGGAAGCAAATAGCCATCGCTCTAGGCTCAGCAGTCCAGAACATATTAATCCATTGGCGGTCCCCTCAGATCCCTACCCACACGGGCTGGTACCAACGTTTATGGCACGTACTGGGAATGGAAAAGATTTCCCTCACACTGGCGGGGAAGGGCTCTTCCTTCAGCGAGCTGTGGCAACCCTTTCTTACTTTACTGGCCCAAGACTTTCGAGAGTTGACCTGTCCACGGTATTTACGCCTCTTACGTCTCAACGCACCTGACCCCACTTTGTAGCCAGATAGCCCTTCAGATCAGACAAGCTGCCTGCGCTCACGCTTTGTCACAAGCCTGGACCAGGGATGGGAGGGGGTGGTTCTTTTCTTATTTCCTTTCCTCCTTTACTCTCTGGGTGGGGGGGATGTCCGTGTTCTTTTTGCAATACAATTGAGTTGTCTCTATCACAGTCGGGCCCTGCGTGGCTCTGATGACATGCTTTTCACTTTTTGCAACTGTCAATAAAAAAGAGTTAAACCATAAATAAGATTACCCCATCGGTGCAGCTGCCCTCTGCAAGCGGGGCAGCTGAGATAACAAAGTGAAGGGGGCCCTGGCACATCTGTGCCCTCGGGGCCCCACTGGGGCATTTTAAACAAATGTGCCCCCACGTTGGAGCGGCCCGGAACGGCGGGTCTGTTCAGCAGAATAGGCACTGTCCCTTGTGCCAAATGAGCTCACCGGGGCTCTGCAGGCTCTCCTGACTTTACCAGACTCGCTGGCAACTCCGCTCTTCGCCTCACTTCACCCGGGCCCCCTCCTGGGACCCGGGACTTTGATGTGGGGCCTGCAAGGCTCTTTACCGCACGCTGGGCTCTCCCTTGACATCGCGGGGCTCCCTCAGCTCATGGGAGCCCCGCCTGGCCACAGACTTTTTCCCGCCTTCACCTGGGCCCTCTCCTAGGGCTCAGGACTTCTCCCTCGCTTTGCCCGGTCCCCTCTCTCGGGACCGGGGCTTCGACGTGGGCCTGCGGGGCTCCGGGCGTCTTCCTGCTTCCGTCCGCGAGGCCCCGCCCACAGTCAGGCAGACGCGCCTGTCTTCTGTTCGCGGCTCGGTGCCGCGGCGGTGATTTCTTTCACTCAGTGAAGTGCGGGGTGGGCACCCGCTCTTCATAAAATCACCAATGCGGGGTGGGCACCCGCCATTTCAGAGATAAAGCGGGATGGGCTCCGGTTCTGCATAAAAAGAATGCGGGGTGGGCTCCCGCTCAGCAGGCAACACGGGGGAATCCCTACGATGGGGATTTCCTCTCAAAGGGGCTGCAGCAAAACGCTGCGCAGCCCACACGCTCTTCTGGGGAAAATCCAAATAAAGCGATCAACAGGCGCTAGGAACCCTGCAGTCCATGGAAAATGCAAAGAACAGATGCAGCAAAGGGCCTATATTAAAAAGAATAAGTCCATGGAGATCAAGGGGGCAAGGCAGGGCCCAGGGAGGCAAGCCCTCATGGTGGTTCCTCCTGGGCCCCAGCAGCAGCACGCCCCCTCAGGAACAGCCCCAGCACAGAACTGAACAAATTCATGGGGTCACAGCCCCTCTACTTATACCAACATTTCCTTTGTCTTTAGTGCAGGGCATGGGGGAACCAGATGCAACTGGTTCAGGGGGGATTTGGAGCACTTTGTTTTGCAAGCTCCTCTTCCCCTTTGTCAGGTGGGGGCTAGGTGATCAGACACACCACAGGGGGCGGAGCCAGCATTCACTAGGGCAGGCACCATCCTATTCAGAGTCAGGGGATTACTCCTCCCACTATTCCCAGCCCAGGTGTCCTATTCAGCCCAGCGCTGACTCACCCTGCCCCTCCTGGAGCCACACACACCTCCCAGCCCCTGTCACTCACAAGCCAGACATGCAATTCACATCAGGCAGGCAGACACATAGCACACAGAAATGCCAACTTCTAAAAGTGGCATTTCTCCACCAGTCATCATAAATCTGCACACACCATTGCGCAGCATTTATTCTCACAATTTCATACATACTAAATTTGACCACTCTGCTCCTCCCATACCATGAATTACCACTGACCCACACTGATCAGGGAATCCCCATTGCATTCCTATGGGAGGGCAGGCCAATCTTACCACTGTAACTCAGAGAGCGCACGCACTTTACACTGGACCACAGTGCTAAAGAGCCCAGAGGCCTAAAACCACCAACACCATGTCAGAACTTAAGGCAAAAAGTTTAGGGGTGAACCTGCCAAAAAGGGCCAAGTCCAACAATAATATAAAATCTACCCTCAATGGGGCGATATTTTTGTAAACATATTTATGTAAGAATATATGTATGCACATAACTTTCTGACATACTAACTAGTTCTCTGCATTTAATACCACTATGGAGCACATTTTTTATTAATGGGCTTGATCTCCCTGTCCCTTCCACCTCTCCCTAGGTTGTTTGTTGTTCTTAAGTATTTAAAACAGAATAAGATATTAATTCTGGTTCACAAGTGACATCTAATTGGATATTGTGAAATCATTTTACTCTCCCTTTTATTGCAAACAAGTCAAAGTCCAAATATTGATTTTTTTCCTGCTTTCTTTTACTGTTTCTGTAAAGACAAGAATATCTGTGGTCCCTAATGGTGCCATGCAGTACTTGTACCTAAATGTAAGGTTACTTAGAGTTTATTGTTCGATTATGCATCTCAACACTGGATGAGTTTACCAGACTGAAGTTGCTGGCTTCGCTACATATACTAGTTAGTATAGAGAGACAAATTCTGGTTTAAAATCTGAGGTTTAGGCTGCTTTGATAGATACAATTCTTGAAGGAGAACAGTCACTGCAGCACTGTAAGCTATTACAAAACAGCGAAAGCAGTTGTCACACATACCAGAGACTGCCCTTTTGTGGTGGAGTAAGATGACCAAGTCCAAAAGGTTTTGTTTTATATACAATAGTCCTGTCTGAGTCCTCCTCACTTCATTCTCTGGGCTCCACCCTCCAGTCACAAGAATGCAGACAATACATTTCCACTATCCGGGGAAGCTATCCTACCACAATCTTGTGCCATGCCACAATCACGGGCATAAAAAATGAATCCCACTTTGATTTCCTAATTAATACTATGAGCCAAACTTTTAGGGTAAACATCTGGAGACATCCACTCCAGCATTTACAGAATCTCGTTTTTAATGTTGGCATTATATACCTGTATATTCTCTCACATTGCTATGATCATGAGGTTGTTTCTGCCTTTGCGCACAAAGTAAACCTCTTGATATTTCTCTATATATACCTTTAGCCATTACTTTACACTTCCAGTCCTTGAGCTGATTAGCTGTTCTTGCTAAAATGGTGGCCTAAGTAGTAGCCTTTTTAGACTGTTTACCTGATTCTAGTTCTTATCAAAAGTATCTTATATAGCACAATCTTCCATGCAATTAATGTTGTTTCTTTCTAAAGTTTGCCTCTTCAAATTGTTGCATGCAATTTAAAAAAACTCTTCTGTATTCCTATGGAAATTGATCTTGAATTAAAAGCCTTAAATTGTTCCCTCTCTTTTCTTCCAAAGGAACCTCTTTTTGCTTTTCATCCTCTGTATGCTTCCTCTCTCTAAGCACAGCCTACTTTAAATCACTGCATGTTTGCCTTAATACCTATTATTATATTTCTGCAAATTGCCCACACCTCATTTCAAAGATCAGAAACTCTCCTTTAAAAGCTATAAATCTGTAACCTAACAATACATAATCTCCTGTAGTTCATGTGCTTTTACTGCCAATCAATTGCATAGATTCAGATTCCCCTCTCCCACTAACAATCATACCTAGCTCCTGATCATTTAATCCACCATATAGACACTGGAGTAAATGCATGGAATGGAATGGTTTCCTTAAGAGCACAAGACCAATCCCAAAAGCCAAAAATTACCACTAAAAAAACATTAACATTGGGTTCCGGAGCAGCATGCCTTCCGGCATAAAGCACTTCAATGCCTTATCAGTGGTAGCAAGTGCTATAAACATGCAAAATACAATGTATACATGTAAATACAATATATAACCCTCCTGGAACACAATAATACTAATACCATAAGACTCATTGGTCAGGCAGTTAATTGTATTTCCATGTTGATACACTCCGATAAGATAAAACTGCTCTGGGTCATGTTCATCACATAGTACTGTACCAGTCAACAGACGTAAACCACACCCCACAAATTGAACAGGCATGGACTAATGGAAGATATCTGCCAAAAGCTCCTGACTAATGGAGGACTTTCATTTAGTCCACCACTGCAGGTTCCAACAAGCTACATACTACACCTTGCTTTTAACATCTCACAATCGGAGACATTTTAAGGCATGGAAAAAGTGGGCACTAGCCCAGGACCCCAGCCTTTCGACGGACTCCCTGCTAGAGTCAGTCAGCTCTGTTCTTCAGGGAGTCCTGATATGAGTGATTCTTAAACATAGATTGTTTTAAATCCCATTTTCCTTTAATGTGTTTTAAGTATGGGTAATGTGTGGGAGTTGACATTTTACAAAGAAATGTATTTATACACAACCATGCAATACCCATAAAAAAGTTCTTTTAGAAACAGGACCTCACATATGAGGAATGGGAGGGGCTCACAGAGATTATTTGCAATGACATTAGTGAGTTGCTGCTGTATTATACTATTGAAAAGACACATTACATTCCCTGAATATTAGATGGAAACACACTTACAATGTGTACCAGTGTTCCTGTGCACTGTCAGTGACTTGACCAAAGAGGGCATGAAAGAGCTGAAACTGGATCATGAATACAAAACAGTTCCGAACAAGGAATCCCAAAATACGTTTGGCAAGGCCCCCAAGGTCCTTAAGATGTCCCTGCTCAGAATGACAATTATATATGGGATGGTATTAACAAAGTCCATTCCAGAATTCCCCTTCTCCATTTCTCCCTCCAACCTGTGCCTGCTCAGAACCATAAACTTTAAACAAAATATTTCAGACTAGACAACCCAGTGCAGTAACAGCTAAGCGGACTATGATCATAAGAAATACCATAAAGGGACCTGCAGAGCTTTTCAAAGCTTCCAGCTTACTGAAAACCATAAACTGCGTGCCTTTCCCACACTCCTTCATCCATCACACTGCTGAGCGCTGCACCCCATAACACGATAACAGCACCTCATCGGTCATCATGCACATTATTGAACACTTACCATACAGGAATCAAACAGAGAGGACACAATTTCAGCCATACACCCTAAACAGTGTCCATTCTACCCATGTAAGCAAGTGCTTCAGTGCCTGAATTAGGGGTAGTAAGTGCTATATAAAAGTTGTAATGCAATACATATTGTTACCTACGCAATATTTTGGTAGTCAATATTTAGGTCACAATATTTGTTGCACATCAGTATTTTCGTTGTCGCTATTTTTCATTAATTATGCCCTGATTATGATCTTCAAGTGCAACTGTGAGCCTTCATTTCTGTCTGTGTTGATTGCAAATCATAACAAATGTGTTTTGCTTATTCTCATTTTCATATTTATTAGTTTAATCTCCGAAATTTCAGAAACAAATCTAAATTCAAATAAAATACAGTTTACCCATATAATATGACTACTACGAACCTCAATAGGTTTAAACTATAGGATCTATATTAAAACGAAATATAGCTACAATAAAAGGAGACTCAAGCCATAGCTTGATGGCTAAATGTAACTGTTCAGTTTCAAATAATTTCCATCATTTTTTGTAATAATTTTCTAGGTATGACTTTTATTTGCTTTTTCATCCTATTGATGTTTTTTAACTTACTTGAAATTAGGATTTTGTTGTATTTCGGGAGTAAGTGTGAAATTGCTCTCCTAATACCCTGGAAAATCCTGATGACTGTTAAAACTACTGTTACTACAACCAATACTGTATACCCTGGAGAAGTGTAAGAGTAAGCAAAAAACTGAATAGGCATTGACATCCGCTCTGCGGCCCTTGGATGTGCCTAGTGTGCCAGCAATGCTTCATGGTACATGGTTGATGCTGCATGCACTTAGGCAGTTGACACAAAGTTTAATTAAAGTATGTCTGTGGTCTATGATAATTTCATCCAGTTAATTTATAAAACGTAATTCAAAGTATTCCTTTTTCTAAGCCAGCCAGCACGTGTTTCGCCCCTTACGCGGTGCTCAGGCCTGGGGCTATTTCAAGGCATGGTTCCTATATTGTTATTGTCCTGCTACAAGGATCGCCAGGCCTAAATACACCTTTTTCTCTAACAGACCGCAGACATTCACCTTTAAGATATTCTTATTCATGGAAGCAGGGCGTGTTTTTGAACTTACCGAAACAGGCACCAGGCCTTGAAAAAGCCCCAGGCCTGTGCGTCGCATAAGGGGCGAAACATGTCCTCCAAAGTTAAGCCATTATAGGGTGCGTGGCTCCCAGTCTTCACCTCTTACTGTCTTCTCATTGCTGGGAGTTGCTAAACTGAACTGACTTTGCAGTTTGTATGTGGTGGTAATTGAGCCATTGCCAATGACAATCTGCCCTGACCCACATGCCAAGCCAGCGTCATGGATCATTAGTATCATTTAAAGAGATGTACCTTTCTCTATCTGGATTTTAATGTCAGAGCACCCAAAAGTCAAAATATCATTTTGCTTGGGCTCATAAAAACCTTGCACTGGATCTCCAGACTAGACAGTTAACTCCCCCTGCAGATTGAACTGAAGAACAACAGCTTCTCAGGTCTATTCTGGGACCACAGGTAGTAGTGGAGGGACAAAGATCCTCTCAGCCTGCCGTGCTTGGACCGCATCCATACTTAGCAGAGGACGTTTCGCTCATTTGAGTTTTGCAATTTATATCTTACACCAACCGCACAAGATTATCCTGCCTTGAGAAAGCCCTGGCTCCCTGGCCGTTGGGCGAAACACGTGTCGGCTGTTTTTTCTGTCTCTGCACATGTCTTCAAATAAAAAGAAAAGAATATCACAGAAGAGGTCTTATTTCCCCAGTGTATATGACGTCAAGAACTAGACTTGGGGATTCAAATTACCCCTAAATATGATATTTAAAAGAGCATAAAACCAATCACTTAGCTCATAGCTTCTCAGGTCTATTCTGGGACCACAGGTAGTAGTGGAGGGACAAAGATCCTCTCAGCCTGCCGTGCAATGGGAGCACTTGAGTGATGCAAACACAAGGAGATGACAGCGCCCTGTGCTCTACACTACAGTGCTGCTACTTGTTTTCTGTGTCGGGATTTAAAGGACATATTCACATAAATTGGGCAACCCAATATACCCTTGTGGGCTTGAGTATTGAAATATGTAACAGGTAAGGTGCCAACAATGGATTTAATTCAGTCTAAGATATTACTAGTTTATCAAATGTTAAGGATGTCTAGCCATGATATCATAAATTAATCAATACAAAGTATTTGACTGTTTTGATCATGAAATAAATTCAAAACATCAGGTGTAAATTTTCTTTTTAGGTTTATATCCAAGCAGAAAAAAAGTACGGAGTTCATATGAATATTCTCACAAACATTACTTTAATTACTTTTATACTTTACAAGAACTGAGAGTGACTCACTGGCTAGTAAGCATATTTAATCTTTTTTATTCCTTGGAATGTACATCACATTTTGGGTTTTGGATGAATTATTTTCAATGTTTCTTTTATCCTTTTACCACCTGCTAGTTTTGAAATTCTGAACCTCTCCTACATTATTTAATGGTATTTTCACTATATTAGGGATGAAGGGGACCTATCCACATGATATTTAATATGGACCTTTGCCACCTCTGTCAGGTGTCTTTCTTCTAGTTCTAATTAATTCATTTAGGTTATGTTTTGACTATCTGTATTCTTAAATGTGTTTTCAAGGGGGTCTTGAATCTTCACTTGAACCAACTGTCCTGAAGATGGTCTCACAGATTCATCACTACAGAGACCCAAACATGGACGTCTAACCCAATTTTCCTTATAGTGATTGTTAAATTTAATATACGAGTTTTTGTTCCTATGCTTAGGACAGACTCTTTTGCTAATATTATAGCAAATGGGTTTCCACACATTGATGACAGGTTATTTTTTATTGGTAATAATTACAATACCTGTAATTAATGTTTGTGAGAATATTAATGTGAACCCTGTACTTTTTTCAGCTTGGATATAAAAAGAAGATTTGCACTTGTTTGTTTGAATTTATTTCATGATCAAAACAGTCAAAATACTTTGTATTGATTAATTTATGAAATCATGGCTAGACATCCTTAACATTTGATAAACTAGTAATATCTCAGACTAAATTAAATCCCTTGTTGGCACCTTACCTGTTTAGGATTTAAAGGACAGCATCTTATCCAGTACTTCAACAAGGAATCAGTATTTCAAGAATAGCACCTCCCAAAGCATCTCCACATTGCTCCCATTGACTCTTGTTAAATATCATTGCAATTTCAGCGTTTCACACACTATTGCCACCAGGATCAGCGCTGCAATATATGAGGGTGTCAGATATTGTTGCCATCAGCAAGCACTTCACCTAGCACTGCAAGGAGAGGCCCTGTCCTACTATGCCCACCGATAAGAGGCCTTTACATACTCTCGCCATCAGTATTAAAGGGCTTTGCATAATATTGTGAGCAGAATCAGCATTGCCAGAACTGCATTTCTCATATTATAGCTTCAGTACCACTATTGCAAGGAAAGTCGTTCACATATATTGCCATCAGTATCAGCACTTCAAGAAAAGCACATCACATTTTATTGTCATCAGCGTGAGCATGGCAAGCACTCTACATACAATTGCCCATTTATGTCAGCACTGCAAGGAGAGGTTTTCACATAATATTGCCATGATTAGAAAACACTGCAAAGAAAGTGTTTGCATATTATTGCCCATCAGTACATGCACAGAAAGCATAGCGATCCACATATTATTGCCATCAGTATCAGCACTGCAAAGAAGGCACTTTTTCATATTATTGCCATTGATATCAGCACTCCAAGGAAAGTGTTTGCATATTATTGCACACCAGTATTAGCAGTGCGCAGAGATGGCTTCACGTATTATTGCACATCATTACCAGCAGTGCATGGAGAGGGTTTCACATATTATTGCACATCAGTACCAGGAGTGCATGGAGAGGGTTTCACTTATTATTGTACATCAGTACCAGGAGTGCATGGAGAGGGTTTCACTTAATATTGTACATCATTACCAGCAGTGCATGGAGAGGGCTCTACGTATTATTGCAATCATTATCAGCACTGCAAAGAAGGCACTTCTCATATTATTACATCAATATCAGCACTGCAAGGAAAGCACTTCATACAGTATTGCCTATTTGGTATCAACACTAAAAGGATAGGGCTTCACATGGTATTGCCATCAGTATGAGCATTTCAAGAAGAGGGCTTCACATATTATTGCCATGAGCATAAGCACTGCAAGGAGAGCACTTCACATAGTATTGCCCATTAGCATCAGTTCTGCAAGGAGAGGGCTTCAAGTTTTATTTTCCTCAGTATCAGCACTGCAGGAAAAGCACTTTACATATTATTGCCATCAGCAAAAGTACTTGAATGAGAGGACTTCACATAGTATTGCCCATTAGCATCAGTTCTGCAAGGAGAAGGTTTCAAATTTTATTGCCCTCAGTATCAGCACTGCAGGAAAAGCACTTTACATATTATTGCCATCAGCATACGTTCGTGAAGGAGAGCACTTCACATAGTATTGCCCATTAGCATCAGTTCTGCAAGGAGAAGGTTTCACATTTTATTGCCCTCAGTATCAGCACTGCAGGAAAAGCACTTTACATATTATTGCCATCAGCATACGTTCTTGAAGGAGAGCACTTCACATAGTATTGCTCGTTAGCATCAGTTTTGCAAGGAGAGCACGTCAAATAATAGTGCCATCAGTATGAGCACTGCACGGAGAGAGCTTCACATATTATTGCCACATGCTTGAGCACTGTAACGAGAGGGTATCACATTATTTTCATTGGTATCAGCACTGCAAGCAGTGAACTTCACAAATTATTTCCCGTCAGTATCAGCACTTGAAGACGTGCACTTTCCCTATAATACCTATCACTATCAGCACTGGAAGAGGAGTTCCTCCCCTATTAATGCCCATCAGTAGCAGCACTGCGAGGAGAATACTAGGACTCCTAATGCCCATCCGTATTAGCACTTGAAGGAGAGCACCTCTACTATTATTGACATTTAGCAGCAGCACTGGAGCAAGAGCAACTTAATTATAATTGCACATTAGTATCATCATTGGAAGTAGAGCAGTCCCCCATGTATTGCCTATCAGCACTGTAAGGGGCGTGATACAACTTTTATTGCCCATGGATACCTGCACGGGAAGGAGAGCATTGCACATATTATTCCCCATGATAATCAACAGTTGAAGGAAGCACCTCCTTGAAGATGCTGAGAAAGATCTTCAAATTGCTCCCAAGCAACGCTAGAAAAACTGCCACTCAAACCCTAGTCGCCAGCCAGTTGGTCTATAGGAACACCCTCTATGCCGGGATCACCAAGGAGCTCGCTAGAAGACTACAAACCATCCAGAACTCGGCAGCTAAACTCATCCTCAAGCTCCCACACAGGACTCACATCACAGCACACCTCAGAAAGCTCCAATGATACCAGATACAAAAACACTCAATTTCAAACTCCTCACCCACACACACATTCAAGGCACTACAGAACTTACGCCCCACCTACCTGAACAGTTGCATCTCCTTCTACCAACCATTCAAACACCTATGCTCTGCTGGACTCCTACTTGCACACACCATACACAGAAACAGATTAGGAGGTGCTCTTACATCGCTCTTAAAGCGTGGTATGGCCTCCCACTCCACATCTGAGCCTCCGCCTCTCTACTCGAATTCACAAGAAGTTGAAGACCTGTTTTTCAATTAACCAATCAATCCTAGGCAGGGCACACAGACCTGCTCATCGCCAGGATACCCTCACAGGTGACAGTGCACTTTACAAATACACATAGCATAGCACCACCCTGTTTATTGCTCTTCTGCATATGCACTGGAAGGAGAGAACAACCTTATTATTGCCCATCACAATAAGCCCTGGAAGAAGAGCACCTCTCCTATCATCCACCCTCAGTACCGACAGCTGAAAGAACACACTACCCCTATTGTTAGCTATCAGTACTAGAAGGGAAGTAAATCTACTAATATGCAATCAGTAAGCACACTGCAAGGAGAATACAGCAGCTATTGTTGCTCATCATTATCAGCACTGGAATGGAAGCACTTAAATCTATTAAACCCATCACTGCCCGCACTGGAAAGATAGTTCCTCCACTATAATTGCTCATCATTATCAGCCCTGGAATGGAAGCACTTCACCTATAATACCCATCAGCATCTGGATACGCTCTCGGGTGGTTAGCCATGCTCTACAAACCCACATAACATAACGACATAACGTAACTTCGCTGCCAGCACTGGAAAGATAGTTCCTCCACTATAATTGCTCATCATTGTCAGCCCTGGAATGGAAGCACTTCACCTATAATACCCATCAGCATCTGGATACGCTCTCGGGTGGTTAGCCATGCTCTACAAACCCACATAACATAACAACATAACAACATAACAACTTCACTGCCAGCACTGGGAAGATACCTCCTCTAATGTAATTGCCCATCAGTATCAGCACTGGAATGGGAGCACTTCGCCTATAATAACCATCAGCGTGTAGATACCCTCACAGGTGATGAGCCATTCTCTACAAATCCACATAACATTACATAACAACATGGGAAGAAAGCTCCTCTATTATAAATGCCCATTACCACCCAATAGTGTGCGCACGCAAGCAACATGCCAGCCCATCTTACCTATCAGTATCAGCATGAGAGCATCTCTCTCCCAATATTGCTCCTAAATATGAGGATATTAAGCCGAGCACTTCCCCTATTATTGCCCTTTAGTACCTGCACTAGATGGGAAGTATTGTATTATTGCCAACCAGTATGGATGCTGAAATGATGGCACCCTAGTATAGCTAGAGTGTCAGCATGAAGAGGAGAGTGACTTCCCTACCACTGCCAATCTCCTTGTTTAGGGCCCTACAGTGTCAGCACTTCAAGGGTGACAGGTCACGTGAATTGATGTATCTCTATTCTCAGTCTGTCATTTTCCGCCTCCTAGGGGAGCGCCATCTTTAGCTGTGAGATCCACCCCTTCCTGTCCTCCTGTGACACTCTTCCGACATGCACGAGGGCAGCTGTGGCCTCCCAGGGATACCAAAGGAGCGCTTTCTTAATTAAAGACAGGTCCGGTGAGACACCTTGTCAAAAGATTCTTTTCTTCTTTTAATCTAAAGCAAATTGGGCCCTGGTTTCATTATTTATTTAAAATCTGGCAGCGCGCGCAGACGGACGCGTGAGAGGACGTTGTAACATCGCTCTCATTACCACATTTAACACCATGACATTCCTGCGGAGAGCAGGCCCCAGGAGGGGACGGGGAGGGGTGGTTAAGAATTAAGCATCTCCACAGAGCAATCAGCTGTATCTTAATGAGCTTTCTAACTGGGCGATGGGCCACTACTGCCTTTTCTCTAGCCTGGTAGGGGTGCAGCTATCCATACTGCAGCAGGCGCCGTAGCACCGGGGCCCACAAGAGGAAGGAGTCCGCTGCACCACAATTGGTGGCTGTTTTTTTTTACTATCAAACAAGGGCTTGAGGCCCTTTTTCACTGCTTAAGGACCCAAAACACCCATACTATGCTCAGGGTCAGATTGGGATTGCAATTTGGCCCGGGCAGTACCAAAAAAAGTGGCCGCCCATTCGCGGATCGTGCCCTTTCCTAAAACATCATTTGGTTAGTCCCATTGGACTCATTTTTAGAGAAATGTTTGGTGACCTAAGCATTTTAAAGCCTATAGTATCAGTACGATTGGTGAAAACGAGAAGCACTGCATTTTGGCAGGTGAGTGAGGTGAAATGAAATGTCCCAAGGGCCTCAATGCCTGATCTGGCTAGGGTTGCCACCTGGCCGTTTTTAACCGACATGACCTGTATTTTAATATCATGACCGGTTCGAAAATAAAGAAAAACACAGTATAAAAAGCACTTTAAAATGTCTTCTAAATCTGCTATACTCATCTATGACTGATAGCTAAACTAAACAAAGACACAAAAGCCATGTAAAAAATAATATGGCTATTTTAATATAAAGAGTGCTCTCTAATTATCATGCTCTGGTCCTTGTAGAATCTGATAAGATGAATAAGTTGCTGATTTTTCTAATTGCTTTTATGTAGTTTTACATAGAGTGAACTCGAGATCAAATTCATTTTTACTTCAGGTACTCTGAGATTAAGTGATTTGCCCAAGATTCAAAGGAAGTTGAGTCGACGCTGAGACTGGAACCTGGTTTGCCACTTCCAAAGTCAGGAGGTTTGGCTGTAAGGCCATCTACTCTCTAGTTTAATAGCAGCTTAATAAAGGTTGCCTCACAGTGAGGCCTATGCAAATACACACAAACATCCTCCAGGAAGGCTTCTCTTACTTCACTTCCTCCCCGGCCCTCCATAGCTTCAGGGCGATAGCCTTGCAGTGAAGAAGTCAAGAAAAAGGGCACAGCTTCTGCTGCTCCAGTGGGGGCTGAGCTGTAGATGGCCCATAACCAGAATCCCCCCCAGCGAGGTTCCTGCATACTCCCACCCTTCTTTACCTGAATGTGAAGGCCTGGCAGGGGATGGGTCAGGGGCAAGACACTGCTTCTGGGTCAAGCCGGCCCCACGGGGGGTCGAGGTAAGAATGGCCCAACAAATGGAGTAACACCTGGCCCCCAGTAAGGCCGATTGTCACACTTACCACCCTTGCCTGCCAACCCTAGCCTGAAATGCGATAGCCTGGCAGGGCAGGAATGAAGCAGATCATGCCCTTGAAAACCCAGCCCATGTGTCACCCTTAGGCACCAGCCCTTCAGCCAATCCTGGACTGCCCGCCTTCCCAATTTGACCCTGCTTGTGACTGGATGCCCTTCTGAAAATATGTTCTTTCTTGTGGCAGTTTCACTGAAGTCCTTAGTTTCTCCTTAGTTTCTTTGTGGAGTTTCGATATGCCTTCCTTACTATAACTCTAGAGCCATCCTCCAAAGGAATGTCCTTGGATTTCTCAGAACTCCCAGATGGCGGATGGTGGATGCACAGATCTTGTCTTCCAGGCAGTCACTTTGTGACTCCATATGAACCAGAGCTGGAAAGGTACAGTCCTTGAATTCCCTGAGCTTCTTGTTATCATCTTGCAATTCTGTCACTGAGGCCTCCACCTAGCCAATCCTTATCTTGTTATCCTGTACTGTCCCATCTGTTTAGCGTTGTTGCTGGTGAATGAGGCCATTTTCGTTTCTAAAGCGGTTGCCTTCTTGATATCTGATGTGGCTCACTGCAGTTCTCTTACTGCTGACAGGATTAGATTCCCTTAGAGACTTCCAACCATCATCCTCAATAGCTGTGTCAATCATCTCCCCATCACTGCCCCCCTACCCGGAGGGCATTGTGGAAGATCAAAAGTCAAATGTATTTTTCTTGCTTTTATATTTGTTTCTTTTGGAGGCACGGCAAGTGCAGTTCTACAGGTCTCTCTAAGTGCAGGTCTCGACGGTTTTGACAAGGCCTCCAGGACCAGCTGTCATGCAGTGACATTCATTCACTCTCCCCTGGGACACCGCTAACTCTTAGGCCCTCTCTCACTTCTCCTGTCTTTCGCCACTACTCTCTTCATCCAGTGGGAGGTGCTAGTGTGCGATTCCGGTACACTAACGCTCTTCATTTTTGGTGTGGGTCACTTTTAAATCAGCTGGGTCGCGATGGAGGTCCTCTGCTATACCCACTTTGGGCAGCATTCCCACTGCTAAGCCCAGGAGTGCTGGTGCTGCAATCTTGATGTTGCCAGGTTCACAGAGGTTGTACGTCTCCTGTTCCAGCGGGTAGGGGGAAGAAACCCTCATGAGGTGGAATCCTCTAGCAGACCTCAGGGAGAGCATTCCCCGTCCACTCTTGGACCTAAAGCGGCTTCGGGCCTGGAGAAGAAGAGTCTGGCCAGAGTACTAAACCACCATAATGTGCTACAGCACCTGGCCATCTTGGGCCCCAATATATATATTTTAAAGTACATTTGGTGAAATGTGGGCTATAAAAATCTGGTATGAAGGGTGAGGCACAAGTATATATTGTGAGTCCACCTCTCTCTTTCCCAAGGACCTTTTCAGAGGTATCTTCTTATCGGTAAATCTTTGAATCTCACTTTTGACTTTGGTTCATCGTATAGCTGTCCATACCATTTATTTCATTTTCAAAAAATGAATTAAAGATATACTTTTATTCAGAGAAAATGTTCTGATTTTCACAAAAAAAGTAATTCAATTATATAAGCAAAGATTTGTTAAAGAAACATAGGTGTGAAAGGGACTTAAATTGTAAATGAACATTGCACTGGAAAAGAATATATGTTGGAAGCTTAAAATTATCAAAAATACTTAGAACTCACTTTTAATTGCTTTTTTATCCTGTGGATGTGGATTGCTGTGGATGTTTTGATTACATTCCGCTGGGAAACAGGACATACCACAGATCTAGGCTGCCTTTTACAATCACTCTGGGTTTTTAAGATATCCACCGCATTTTTTTACAATATTTGAGTAAAGCTCTCTAATGCTGAGAGGCTGGTGAAAGGTGCATCTGTTTTTTTTGCTTTATTTGCTGCTAGCATCACATGTAAATTTGTCCAAAGGTAATGATGCTAATGTGCAAATACAAAAATAAAAAACAGTGTCTCTTTCCTCACATACACGCAGTTTTATATAGCACAAACTTGACCGAGAGGCATTGGAGCTCTTAACATGAGCACCAGATAACTTTACAAAAGGTCAGTCAGATTCATGTTTTTTAGGTTCAGGCAGATTAAGTGATTTGCCCAGAATCACAGGATGTTGAGCTGACGCTGGAACTTGAACTGGTTCATCAGTTTCACAGTGGCTAAGGCCACAACCTCTCTGCAATAACAGCCAAAAGGGGAACAGAAGAGGCTTATTCATCTTTGCCTGTTCCATGGAGATGAGGGGGAATAAATAAACTGAGGGGCTCCCAATTGGCCTCAACAACCCCCACCACTCAGATTCACCAGTGCGCTCCCCTGCCCGAGTCCTCTTCACAGCAAGTGCTAATGACTTCCCATTAGCAGCTCCTTGAGGCCTCTGTGACACCTGGAAGTAGCCAGGAGGCAGGGACACCTCATGCTGGGAAGACCAGGAGCAGCCATTGTCACTTTGCCTCTGACAATTACCCAACTGTGCATCCCCTCACTGTTAGTATAAGTACGCTAGTGTGTGCTTGCAGTGGAGACGGCCCAGGCGGGTGGGGCCACTTATTCCACCAAAAAAACGGCCCACCTACTGTCCTCAGCCACAGGTCCATCGGCCTATGCCTGATTACCCGTTTTGCCAATCCGAGGCTGACTATGCTATTGTAGCCCGTGTCTGTCTCACTTTCTTCATAGAGTGCACACATATCTCCATGGTGATTGGGCAGAGGATTGTCATGTGGAGCCGGCATTGAAGTGAAACTATTATCATGGAAAAAGGCGTTCAGCCTCATTAGAGGATAGACTATGAGAGACTGGCAGCCATATTAATAAAAAATAAAGTCGCAGTAATGCAACAGGCGTTTATGCTTTTTCCTGTAGATGCACTGCAATTTTGTATTACAGAAAGCAGTGCAAGCTGTTTGTATTTGACGTTCGGTAGTAGGACCTGCACGAATACAGCGGTTGCCCCTGTGCAATGGCAAGTGGGACTTTCTGCATTTATATACACATTTGCGAATAGGCCAATGGAAATGTGGCACCCGTGGAAAATGCACATTTAAGCATTCACTTTGGCATATGACATAGTAAGACTAAACTGGACCTGTGTGAACGCCCAATCAGAGGGTGGAGTCATATAAAACACCCTTATGAGGGGTGCGTACTCCTTCGAAAAGAAGGCAATGCTGGCCCTATGGAGACAAGTCAGTGAAGCAGAGGCATAGTCAGGGTCAGACTAGGACCGAAAATAAGCCTGAGCACCAAAATAGAAGTTGCCTCCCCTGAGTGAATCAGAGAGCTAAAAAAAGTGGCCCACATTTACAAATTAGGGCAGTTTTGAACTTGTAAAGAAGACACGGTTTAGGTGTTTTGAAAGGTATGGGAGACTGCTTTTGAGCTTGCTGTATGCAATGTTTTTGTTAATAGCAAGGAAATCAATAGTAAAAATGAACCCACCAGACAATAAAATAGGCCAACACACTGACCTAGCAGACCTGCCATTTTGGCACTGCCCTATTGCTTTCGAGGACAGTCTCACTCTGGAAATGGGGAGTCTGCACTGCTGGATGCTACCAGGATGGTGTGCCTAGTCTAGCTTGACCAACCTATGCCATTGTCCTCTGATAGGGGTTGTATGTTTCAGTGGAGTTCTGCTTTTTCCGTGGATACAGCAGCTCCATGACTTAGTGCGTGCTCTGGAAAACGTGTTTTGTGCTGTGATTAGGGGGTGCAGATCCTGTCAGGACGTGGCCCACCATGCCTGGGTGCACTCAAGCACAAACAGACCCTTGAGCCTCATCAATCTTACAGCCCCAAGTTGCTCTTACCTTCAGCGGTGGCCGGCACAGGTAAACGCAGTGGGGCAGTGGGGCGGGGGCGGGTCGGGGTGGGAGGATGCGATTTCGACAGACGACAGAATAGGTATATTTAAATAAATAAATATCACCTATTGTGTCATCTGTCGGCTTCCCCCCCTGCCGGGCCCTACCCTGCCTCACCACACTTACCTGTGACGTCCACCGCTGCTTACCTTGGGAATCTGCATCCATGAAATAGTCACGGGCAACATTCAATTCAATCCACTATTCACTGACATCCAGTGCCCATGATAAAAATGTCTGCTTACTTTCTGTTTTTGTCCTCCATCACAAAAGCTCTTTGATTACATCCTTTATTCCCTTACAGCTACCACAGAACGCTAAACCCCCAAATAACAGTCCACATTGCTTTTAGAGTCTTCCAGGAAGAGGAACACAAATGAATTCCAACTGCGAGGTGCTGTAGAAATCATCAAGAGCTGAGCGGTTTCCATGGGTGGGGGAGTTGGATGTTGCAGTGCTCACTCTTCAGTCTATGGAGGCCCAACAGGGTCATACCTGGGATGCAAAGGTTTATACTTGCTCTTTATGACATGGACCTTTTAGCAAAGGACAATTGGATGTTCGGGACACCCCTACGTTGGCTGGGGATCTGTTTTCTGGAGGGGGTGTGTAAAAGCATAGGGTTAAGGTATATCCGGAGTTAGTAACAGTTGGAGCCAACCTGACACTTGAATCCTCGGCAGTCATCCAATCAAACTAAAGCGCATCTTTCTTGTTCAACAGCTCACTCCCACAGTAATTTGGTCTCCTCTTAAAAAGCAATGTCTCAGAATCCATTGATGTGGCCGCATTCCATAATGCTTTTAGTGGATCCATATTCACCCCAGAGGGCTCGATTACAATGTCGGTCGGAGTTGCCTTTGACCGACACCGTCGCGGTCTCGGGTCTGTCCGACCTTTTGTTGGCGGTCCTGACACTGCAATTACACTGGCCGGTTTCACTTTCGACCGCCTGGATTGTAATTAGGATGTCAGAAGTGAAACCGATGATGAGGTCGGAGGCTTTCCAACACTCATCATAATAAGGCCCAGAGTGTCAACAGCCAGTTACAGGTTGTGGCTTCCATTCATTTGCCATGCACAGGATACAGGGGATGGCTAGAGAGTGTAATGCACAGCCACAGGGAAGAGCGAATGGCCACGCCATTTGTCACGTCTTTTGTGTAGGTATTGCTTCCAATAGGCCACAGGCTGAAAGAAAAAGCCATCCTGTGCTCAATTAAAAAGGATTTTGACCCAGACGCACAACAACGTTAATTACAATAACCTGGAGATGGGGTGGTGGAGATGGGAGTATTATGCAGAGGTGTCATGGGGGACAAAGGGAAACAGCAACCAGAAATCACTGATAATGACAAACATAGCGCCACACTTCTTGGAGAAACACACGCACACAAGCATGCATGCACACGTAAGCATAAGCACATGGGTATGTGTGTGCACGTGCGTGCATGCACACGTGCATACACACACACACAGACATATATTGGTGCACAGGCACCTCTCGCAAAAAAGGTGGCCTCCCAGTCGTAACTGACTACACAGAGCTACTACATGGAGTAAAGGACAATTGGTCACTTGCCAATCTGGATTGGAAAAGATTAACCGGTCACCTTTTTGTTGGTGATTTGTACAATCTGGTATGAAACTAGTAATAGTTAAGTGTAACATTTTCCCTGATAGTATTAGTTTTTAAGAATACAAAATAGTGACATAATCCTGACAGACAATGTGCGACATTATGTCACACAATTTGCCTTTTCTGGCTGCATGATTAATTCAACCCTGCCACATATGTTGGCTCCTCCATCGCCACATAATTTCATGGATCCTGACTATAGTAACAGTAAGCAAGTGCAAAGCAGTAGCCAGTGACGCAGCTGCGTGGCATGAGGAGGCAGACAAACGGCCACCGAGGATGGGTCTATAGTCTGTTTTTTAACTTCAAGCTCTCTGTTTCTATGGAGTCTGAGGATGTTCCTGAGAGGCTCGGTAAACATCTGGCACTCGAATTGTTTACTATCTGTGTCTTTGAAGTGCCTGGGAAGCACTGTGTAATGAAGGAACATTGCCTGAATTCTCTGCGCCTTTTTTGTGTATTAAAGCTGGCATACTCCGAGAAGTGAAATCAAGGACGGATGCTGTTCTTATTTGTCTCATTTTTAAATGTATTTATGCTTGTTTTGGATAATGCAGATTTAATCCTTGCAGGGTTCAGACTGTTTTGCAACATACAAGTTAGCAAGAAGATGAAGGCTGGTGCTGTTTACTTGAGTATAGATAGGTCTATACGACAGATTGATAGCATAAATAACACTTGAATGACCTTTGTTCTGTTATTGTGAATTTGTTGTATGCATTTATTGATTGCTTGCTTTCACTTTGTTAAATGCATTTGCTTTTATAGCCTTTTGGCGGAATAAAGTTATTTGGAATGAATTATTCTTGTGAGAACCTCAGCACATTTAGAGGGTTGAAGTTACGGGTTACACAGACGTCTGAGCAGAAGTTAATGAAAAAACAATACCGGCGCATAAAGCATGGGTTGAAAGGAACAAAGGGCCAGGTGTACGAACAGACTGGTCATAAAATATAATTGCAAATTTTGCACCAACGTTTTTCTGACTAATCTTTAATTTTGTGAAGAGATCAATATGCTAAGTTGTGGTAAAAATCTTCAAAGGGGATCCCATAATTACCTGCATAATCAATATTAATTAGAAAGACAACTAGTGGTGACTCACTGTGATTAGCTATAAACACAGGGATGGTGACCTGCGAGGAACTGCATATAACAATTCCTTTCTTTGCATTCCTAAACATGAAACATTTTTTTAAGCAACCCATGAGCCCTAAAGGAACTGATGCCTCTTTTAAAAAAAGGTTCCCACTTGGGGGAAGTATACAGTGGTTCCTAGAACAAAGCCAGTTCACCATGAAATGACCTGTCACAGTTCTCAAATGGAGGCCGTCCAACGCGGACAGCTTCCCCATTGCAAATGGGTTTCCACCTCCGCTAAGGAGTCAGTAAGTAATCAATAGTTTGTGACTGCAATTATAATCACAAACCATTGCTTTTCCTCATTGCGAATCACAATTAGGAAGGAATTTCTCTTTTACATCCCTTCCTAATTGCAATTTGGAATGAGTCAGGAAGCCCATTTTGGGAATTGTGAAGACTTTACCACATCACAACATGAGTTTAATGACAGCAAAAAGCCATTGTTGAAGAAATGATAACACATATGTATAAAAGAGTTTTAACAGCTAAATTAATGTGTTCAAGTGTTAGCTGTTGATTAGAGTTATAGCAATGTTCTGAAAATGGGGAAAGAAGGGCCAATGCTGATGTGGTTGATGAGGGCATTCTAAATTCTGATGCACATTGTGGAAGTGTTTAGGTGAGAAGCATTGCATCTCAATTTGTCTCTTTGGAGCTGTAGACGATGAGCAGGCAAGGTACAGGACTTGGTAAAAAAGTGTGACAATGTTTATGCCTACCTTTTGTAATTAGGAAACTCCCTTCTTTCCTGAAGCTTTTAAGAGAAAAAGAACATCCCGCTCCTCACTTCCACCAGCTCATAAAGAAAAGAACTGAGAAACAGCCTTCGCCATCCAAAGCAACTGAACTGGGAAAACATCTCCCCTGTGTGAGTAGCTGTGCTAGGCAGAGAATACTCTGGCTTTTAACCCAATGTTATACCACAATAAGTACCCCACGGGCTTATAAACTCAGGGGCATATTATCAAGAAACGGCGTTAAAATTATCACCGGTTTAACGGCAGAAAACTGCCGCTAAAGCAGCGATAATGGGCTTGATAATATGCCCTTGAGACTTCAATAGAAGCCCATGTTCTGGTGTCAACATGGGCTTCTATTGGAATTCTCAAGGGCATATTATCAAGCCCATTATCGCGCTTTAGCTGCAGTTTTCTGCCGCTAAACCGGCGATAATTCTAGCGCCGTTCTTGATAATATGCCCCTCAATCTATAAGCACAGAGACTAAAATGGGAAAAAATGTGGATGGAAGCCTTTCAGTTGTTACCCACTAGATTGTGGGAAAGGAAGCAATTCCTTTTGTTAATATAACCCTCACACACTCTAGTAGTGTCATGCTTCATCATCGGGTTCACCCTGACTCCTAAAGGTCAGGGTGGGCTCAACCATGTTTCAGGGAGCGCTTAGAAAGAAATGGCCAGGGGGTATAAAGATTAAAAATCCTCCAGTAGATCCCGGTAGCCCTTTATTGGTGGAACTGCAGGGGATATTAAAATACAAAAAAGAGAAATATGCGGGTCGTACGGAGTTTTATGGTCCTATGACCCTAGTGCCAACATGTTTCAGTCCGAAAAAATGGCACAATCAGGTCCCGGACTTTCATCAGGGCAAAAAATATCCTCCCTGGTTGAGAAAATAACAGGATATTACCTATCTACACATATATATACAAGGGCAGATAGCTGCTCCTTTGTAAGAAAGAACCAGATAGCTTATCTTGGTCTTCTGTAGGTTTTGTTACTCCATCTGTGAAGGAAACAAGAACAAGAAAACAAAATGGAAAGAATACTTTACATTCCCAAAAATTACCATTTGTGATGTGCTTTTTACACCCATGCTTGTCAGACAAGGAGGGTGTGTAGGAGACATCACACATCATACCTAATTGGTACGTAATCATAATTCACACATCTACCAGAGCGATTTGCCCCGTATAATATCCAGTGAAGTGGCGATATGAATCGCATTCTGCCACTAATCCAAAAACAGTGAAAGTGTAATTGGTTTGAATAAACCGCAACCGTGTCACTCATACCACACATCACACTAGTGCCGTCATTCACCAAAGCATTATCACAGACACCCTGATCACTCGTAGATGTCCCCCTTACCCCAATCTGGGAGAGTGCAAACATCACAAGGGATTGCAGCATAGCAGGGGTAGCCCTTTAGTCACACTCTGGTGTAGGTCCAGCGAAGGCGATAAAGAAATTTTTTGAAAAGCGAGGGAAACAAAAGAGAGCAACTCGTGCTTTTAGACAAACAGAACGGCTGTCTGAGTTAATTCATACCTGCATGTTGAATTCACTGCGGTCCGTTGTACCGTGAACTTACTACGTCAAGGGTCCTGCCCCGTATGTCCACCTACTTGGTCTGCATCCCCGAGCTTGCGCATCGCCTCCAGACCGCCTTTGCTATTAGTAACCGGAGTCTGGAAGCTGTTCCGGGTGGAGTGGGGGCGTAGCCCCGCCCGTGAGGCGTGTCACTGCACTGCGCTGCGTTCCGACCATGTGACCAAATAGAACTACAAAGATCAAGGGTTAGTTAGGGAGTTGAAGTTCCAGGGTGTTAATTACATCTAATGGCACTGCGGGGTTGTGTAAATTTAAACGGGGAGGCGAATAGGAAACGCTGTATTCTGGCGCTTCATATTTCAATGTGCATCTGTCAAAGTTCAAGGTTTAAAAATAGTATAACTCATATAGAGCTAGTGCAACATTATTCTCTTAACATTGGACGTATGGAAAAATGTGTTATATCAAATTAAAGTGCCCAGGGTACCTATGGCATAGCAGGGGCGATACAAAGGAATTCTATGGTGTGTGCACCACCTGGATGCATATAACTACTCGTCATGTTATAAAACCCAGTCAGAATGTGTAATTATATGAAAGGGGTGAAAACAGGGCGGTGATAAACCGTCTACTGGGACCCATTGAGTCTCAACAACCCTGCCTGATGTCACAATAGAGATCAAGGTTTCTTAAGGGAGGGGATTGCTCATGCAGTGTACGTGTTAAACCCCCCGTTACACATTGGATAAGAACGGAGAGCTTAATAAGCCTGCCCAGAAGGTCGTGATTATCACTTATCTAGGTAGGGGCCTCGATGGTAATTCAGTAGAACCTGCTATCAGTTGGCTCATCCATGAATAAGTTGGTTCCAAGGGATAGAGTCATTCAATCCCTTCTCATGTGTCCTAAGTCGGTACACCCAACGTTGTTCCCTTTCTAATAGCCTCCTGGCCATATTCCCACAGCCCTTGACCTTTTCTATGATGGTCCACTTTAAGTCTTGGTCTGTGTGTCCTGTGTCCAAATAATGGGCTGTCAGTTTTGTCGCTGAAATGGAACGTCTGATCGTACTACGATGCTCACTAACCCGTACCTTAACCTTTCTAGTGGTCATACCAACGTACATGAGTTGGCAGGGGCACGTGATGAGGTACACAACATTATCAGAATTGCAATTTGTATGTGCACGTTGTTCCCATGGGTATTCAAGTCCCAAGTCTATCTGTTTGGTGTGTTCAGTAAACGGGCATACAACACATGACCCGCATGGGTAATGGCCCGTGACCGGGGGTTGGTTCCACAGGGTCAGTTGGTTGTTGGATTTAGGTTTATATGTGTCTGTATGAACCAGTGTGTTCCTCAAGCTTTTGTTCTTTTTGAAAGAGAACATGGGTCTGTCGAACGTGAGTTTGTTCGAAGTCAGAATGGACCATTTGTTATTTATGATTTTCTTGACCGCATTGGAGGAGGAATTATATGTGGTGACACATATGAGTGAGTTTACTTCAGACTTTGTGTTGGTTTCTAGTAGTGCAGCTCTCGGGGTGTTTCGAGACCTTTTTCGAGCCTGATCTATGACTCTTTTGGGGTAGGCTTTCTGTTGTAACTTGTGGGTCAATCTGTCTGCCTCTTTTTTGTAGTCTTCTAGGTTAGAACAGTTTCTACGGACCCTAAGGAACTGTCCAATAGGCAGGTTTTCCCGCAAAGACCGAGGATGTGCACTATCAAAATGCAACAGACTGTTTTTATCTGTTGGCTTAGTGTAAAGTGAGCTCTCTAGTCTGCCCCCTCTGGCCATGATGTTAACATCTAGAAAGGACACTGTTTCGTTGTTAGAAGTTTTTGTGAACCGAAGGTGGGGGTTCAACTGGTGGATCCACCTGGTGAAGTCTGCTGTACTGTTCTCATCCCCGTTCCAGATTATGAGGATATGATCTATGTATCTGAGCCATGTACATATTCTGTCCGAGAATGGATTGTTGGACCAGATATGTAGTTCCTCAAAGTGGCTCATGTACAGACAAGCTATACTGGGCGCAAACATGCTGCCAATGGAAGTCCCATGGACCTGGAGGAACAGTTGTTCTTCAAACTTGAAGAAGTTTTCTGTAAGTGCCAAGTGCATCAGAGTGATGATCCACTCGACTGGTGCATCCCACTGCCAATTTTCACTCCACAATATGTCCCTGATTACACGTAAGCTCTCGTCTTGAGGGATACTGGTGTACAGTGCCTCTACATCTAAGCACACCTTGGTGTTCACTTCTGGGTCATATTCAAGTTCGGTGAGTAGGTTCAACAGATGTTTCGTGTCCCTGACGTATGATTTGATCCTTGTCACCAGAGGTCTTAGGAACCAGTCCGTATACTTGGACAGGGGTTTGAGCAATGATCCAATCCCCGATACAACAAGTCTTCCAGGTGGGGGGGGGGGGGATTTTGCCCTTATGAATCTTCGGTATGGTATAAAATAGAGGAATCCTGGGTTCTTCGGAGATGAGAAAGTCTTGTTCATTCTTAGTGATCCAATTATTATCAAGTGCTCCTTTGATCAGTGTCTCAATGGTTTTCTGGAGGCGGGTAGTTGGGTCTCTATAGATTTTCTTGTAGTGTTTTTCATCAGCAAGGAGGGTGAGGCATGCTTCCCTGTAGGCCTCAGTTCTTTGTATGACAGTGGCCCCGCCTTTATCGGCTGGCTTGATTATAATGTCACTCCTGGCACTCAATGATTTCAGGGCCTCACGTTCTTTACTACTCACGTTGTTATACGTGTCCCTTTTCGGTTGAAGTTGTTCCACCTCTTTGGTCACTACTTCTTCAAATGCCACCACGTCCGGTGGCATAAGTGAGGCTGGGGAAAAAAATGTGATTTTGGGCGAAGGGGAGTATGACTCGTATCCTTCTCCAGATCATCCTTCCCAGTAAAAAACGTTTTCACTCTGATCTTGCAGAAAAAATCACTCAGTTCGCACCTCAACTGAAATTTGTCGATAAGAGTGGTGGACCAATAGGCCTGTGGGTGCAGCATTGCCCCGCAGGTATTCAGTCATTATTGCCCCATGTAATAGTACCTTCATCTGACTTCTCTTTAATTCTTTCAGCTCATCCCAGTTTTGGGCTTGGCTGAGGCATTGATTGATGTTAGTGTCCGGTAACATTGATGGAGCCGCTAGAATGGCAGATGCTATCTCGTCCGAGTAGCCAATGCCTAAAGCTTCTGCCTATGTCGCTCGTGTCTGAGTACAGAGAGTGTAGAATGCACTCGGTGAAGACGGCGAAATGTGCAGGGAGTGAGTGAATGGAGCGGTGCCAAGTGATTAAAATTCTGTTTCTTGGACTATGTCTTTTTTGGGAAATTTTCCAGAAGCCCTACAGCTGTACGCTGCTCAAACAACCAAAAACTATAGCTACCTGGAGAAGGGGATCTTCTCCAGAGCTTTAAGGGCGGAGAGGGAATTCCTGGTGGGGATACGTCCTCCTGTACTAAACCTTATACCACAATAAGTTCCCCAAGGGCTTAAAAACTCAGTCTATAAGCACAGAGACTAAAATGGGAAAAAAATTGGATGTAAGCCTTTCAGTTGTTACCCACTAGATTGTCGGAAAGGAAGCAATTCCTTTTGTTAATATAACCCTCACACACTCTAGTAGTGTCATGCTTCATCATCGGGTTCATCCTGACTCCTAAAGGTCGGTGTGGGCTCAACCATGTTTCAGGGAGCGCTTAGAAAGGAATGGCCAGGGGGTATAAAGATTAAAAATCCTCCAGCAGATCCCAGTATCCCTTTAATGGTGGAACTGCAGGGGATATTAAAATACAAAAAAGAGAAATATGCGGGAATTTTTGGGAATGTAAAGTATTCTTTCCATTTTGTTTTCTTTTTCTTGTTTCCTTCACAGATGGAGTAACAAAACCTACAGGAGACCAAGATAAGTTATCTGGTTCTTTCTTACAAAGGAGCAGCTATCTGCCCTTGTATATATATGTGTAGATAGGTAATATCCTGTTATTTTCTCAACCAGGGAGGACATTTTGTGCCCTGATGAAAGTCCGGGACCTGATTGCGCCATTTTTTCGGAGTGAAACATGTTGGCACTAGGGTCAAAGGACCATAAAACTCCGTACGACCGTCATATTTCTCTTTTTTGTATTTTAATATCCCCTGCAGTTCCACCAATAAAGGGCTACCGGGATCTGCTGGAGGATTTTTAATCTTTATACCCCCTGGCCATTTCTTTCTAAGCGCTCCCTGAAACATGGTTGAGCCCACCCTGACCTTTAGGGGTCAGGGTGAACCCGATGATGAGCATGACACTACTAGAGTGTGTGAGGGTTATATTAAGCAAGAGGAATTGCTTCGCTTTCCCGCAATCTAGTGGGTAACTAACTGAAAGGCTTCCATCCAATTTTTTCCCATTTTAGTCTCTGTGCTTATAGACTGAGTTTATAAGCCCGTGGGGTACTTATTGTGGTATAAGGTTTAGTACAGGAGGACGTATCCCCACCAAGAATTCCCTCTCCGCCCTTACGGCTCTGGAGAAGTTCCCCTTCTCCAGGTAGCAATAGTTTTTGGGTTTTAACCCAATGTGTCATCTCCTCAGTCCCCACCTAGCGGGCTCGCACTTCAACGTTGCTACAAGTTGACACCAATACCAGAAAAACCCTCGTTTTAGGGTCCCTAGACATTAATATACAAGCGTTCATAAATATAGAGACAGTGAACAGTGAGAGCACTTCTTTCTCTTAGATTCTATCTGGTTATTCTTCCTCTAGACAATACTTTTTCAATCCATCTTTGATTGGGGAAGAGGGGAGCAGCACAGACCACCGACACCTGATTGCGTGTGAAAAAGGCTGCTTTATTGAAACAGGTGCACATTACAACATAACCTAGGCCTTTGCCTTACAAAACTATAACCTCACCATACATCTTTCATTACCTATGTTAATCTACCCCCCACCCCTAACATACCCCTCCCCTATAACACTCTTCAAACCTCAATAAAACTTGCATCTAGAGCTGATCCAACTGTAACTGGGACCTCTAAGATCCCTTCTGTTTCCTACCTCAATTACCCGTTGAACCCCAGTGAACAGCCTACCTAAATTTGAACCTCCTATGTCACCAAGGCATGAACTTGCCTACCCATTCCCTTTCAGCCTGAACTGCCTCTGATAAACTTCTGTGAATCATGACAACTTCGCAGCTGACCACCAGCCAGAGAAAAGTAGGGCGGGGGAAGGAGCTATCCGGTCTCTCTTGCTCACCTGCTCCCCCCCGCGGCCCCCTTCTCTGCCCCACACCCCACCCCTAGTGTGCCGCTAAGCTCCAAGGGAAATGTTCCAATTATGAAGTGCCTAGCACTTTAGCTAGAGCCAGCCTCATCTGCAGCAGGTATAACTCCATGCCTATGAATGAGAGGTGTACCCCATCAACCCTGAAAAATTCGACATCCTTGTATCGTTGATCGGAATGCTCTACTCTTCCAATCCCCATGTCCCTGCAGAATGCCCGCATCTCTTTGTTGAGCTTCCTCCTCGCTTTATCTATGGCTGCTGGCCTAGTACCCCCATGCCAGCATCTCCTGGGAATAAACTCAGACCACATTGTATAGCAGCCGGCCCATGACCTACGTATGTCCTTGAGGTCCTCTTTCATTGCCTTAATGAGGGCCAAACCCTTCTGTTCAACCAGATCAGTTTCCCCCAGGTGAAGCAGAAGCACATTTGGACATTTCCCGCCCACCAACAGCCTATTGAGGCAGGGAATGAGTTCCTTCCACTTCATCCCCCCTTTTCCTACCCAAGAAATGGTATTCAAAGAGTTATCAAAACCCAAATTCTTGCCATGGCAGCTGTCCCTGGCTTACCGCTCTGCCCACTTCAGAAAGGAATGACCGACTATCCAGATGTTCATCCCGCTTCCAGCGGTCCGGGAAGGGAACCTGCAACAGAAATAAAGTTGACAACCTACTCTTCAATCCCCCCCCGTTGCCCTCCCCCTGCACATATCTGCGAAAGCAACTTGACAACCATCTGCCCAAGTCCATAATGCATTTCTGATCCCAACCCCAACGGCCCACTTCTGTCTCTGCCCCTATCCTAAAGGAGTGAGTCCCAAACCCAGCCGGGTCCAAGCCCCCCACCCTCAAGACAGTTCGCAAGACAGCCAACAGCTGGAAATACCTCACTGGTCTGCAATCATTGTGTTTAAACACCCTACCTACCCCGGGCCCCTGATGCTGTAAAGCCATAGCCCAGCGCACAGGGGAGATGCTTCTTTCTGGGTAACTTCTCATGAAAACAGCTCGCCTTTCTTTCCTCTGATCGGTCTTGGACTTATACAGCCAAACCTGCACACCCTCTTCCCTGCAATGAACTTCCTCCCACTGCAGACCCCTACTCCCTTTGCCCCCTAGCTCCGATACTCTAAATGCCCCAAAAAATATCCATGACAGGAGTGATGTGAAAAGAACCAGTTCCTCCTGACCGTAGCGTTCCTCCATAAGGGCCTGAATCACTCCGGTGAACAACTTTAAAGTCAGGGGCCTACGCTGTGCACCCCCTCGCCGGTTTCCCTCACCCACCCTTCCATAATCCTAGTCCCCAGCTCCCCTGCCGATGGAGCGTAGCCCTATAGAATTACCCATGAATGCAATACCGGACAGTTTGACCGCTATGGTAACTTTTGACTGTCCTTTCTCTATGAGAGAGAGCAGAAACTGTGCCACATCTTCTACCCTCTCCCATTCCCGAGACCTCCTTGTGGCCCCCCTGACAGGAATTCCACCCATGCCTGCTGGCATGCTTTCCTAGTGGACACCGCTAGAGACCCAACTACAAATTGAAGCATCCTCTTTCTCCTAGTGACCAGAGTTCTTGTGGCATCCCAGTCGTCGCAGGATCCACCTCCGTGGCCAGCCCATGGAATCTCTCCCACTGCAAACGAGATAAAGCATCAGCAATGTCATTGTCCACCCCCGGGACATGCCTGGCTCTGAACGTGATGTCCAGTCTCAAGCAACGCAGCACAAACACCCTTAAGAGCTGCCACAACTGAGGTTCCCTTGCTGACTGTTTGTTGATCACATGCACCACTGACATATTGTCCATTCAAAACATAACCTTCTTGTGGGCAAGCCGCTCCCCCCATAGCCCAACTGGTACTAAAATGGGGAAAAAATTCTAGGAAGGCAAAGCTTCGCTTACCCCCTTTCCACTGTCCTAGCCATTCTTCAGCACACCAGTGGACTTGCCAGTACAGGCCAAAGCCAGAACCCCCTACGGCGTCTGAAAACAATTGTGCATCCCAGTCCAGATCTGTCAGAGCAGCCAACGGGATGCTGTTGAATGACTGCAAGAATGTCCTCCATATTCTCAGGTCCTCCTTCACTCCCGCTGACAACCTGACATGATGGTGAGGCAGAGGCAAGCCTTTGAGTGACAGACCTAGCTGTCTGCAGAAAGTCTGCCCCGCTCTCACCACCCTGCAAGAACGTCCTCCATATTCTCAGGTCCTCCTTCACTCCCGCTGACAACCTGACATGATGGTGAGGCAGAGGCAAGCCTTTGAGTGACAGACCTAGCTGTCTGCAGAAAGTCTGCCCCGCTCTCACCACCCTGCAGGTGAGGTTCAGGTGTCCCAGGAACACCTGTACCTCTTTCACAGTCACTTTCCATTTGCTTAGCATTGCAGTCAGCAATTCCATCATTTTTTTTTAAACATAGTTTTTATTGAGTTGCCATATGCATGAATATCCACTCATTCAACATGCAAGACAATCTGCGGTATATTGACATCTGAAGCCATCAGGGTGCAGAGATGCGCCAGGCAGTGCGCGCACGTAGCCGGCTAAACAGGAAAGAAAACTCAAGTGTTTCTATTAAACTAACCATTACATCACGAAGAGAAAAAAAAACAAAGAAAAAGAAAACAAGCAAAGTTACCCCCCTCCCCCTGGTCCGTTGGCCCATACTGCATGTTATAACTGAAGAAAGATTGCATTCACTGGTTTGACTGTATAAAGATACAAAACCCCACACAGTGGGGCACACATACTTATTCATCCCTAGGCATGGACAATAGAACATAGCATGGTGTTACTCAATTCCGAGCAGGTTGTCTGTAGGGGAAGGGGGAACTGCGAGCAACGCGGGCTCAGCTGGGGACACCGGGGGGGTGAGTGAGTCAAGGGCTTTAAGTGTTTCTAACATTTGGTCCCAGTCCATAGAAATGGGAGTCTTGCGGTGGCCTCTGAACTCTTCCTGTCTAATGATTGCGCTCTCTGCAGTGCCCCACCTGATCATTTCCGTCTGCCAGATCAGCGCTGTAGGGGGGTGGGCGGATTTCCACCTCATGGTGATGGCCCGTTTCGCCACAAGCGCAGGCAGATCTGCAAATTTATACTGAACTTTGTGGTTCTTGGGGCGTTTATGCAGACCTAGTAGACAGCTATCCGCAGCCATCCAATCAGCCGTGCCAGTGACCTCTTGTATTCTATAGCCAATTATTTGCCAATAAGTTTGCAAGCGGGGGCAAGACCATAGCATGTGGAACAGGTCTGCGTCTGCCTCCTGACACCTAGGGCATGAAAGCTGAGCGTCCGGGTAGATACAGTTCAGTCTATGTGGGGTCAAATAAGCCCTATGTAAGATCATGTATTGTATGTACTTAAATTTAGCATTGCGGGAGACTTTCTTGGGAAATTCTAGTATAGACGTCCATTCTCTGTCTGTGAGCTCCCTCCCCAAACCCAATGCCCATTTAGTCCGGAGTGGAGTTAGCGACGTCCCTGAGTGTGTGCAGATCCCCCTGTAGAGCCATCGGGTAAGATGTCGACCGGAACCCATCAGGTGCGTAGCATATACCAGTTCATGCTTTGGGGGTTCTATCCCATTGGGGGACCAATGGCGTTTGACATAATGAATGATGGTAGCGTGAAGTAGAAACAGTGTCGATGGGACCCCCTGAGCGCGGGTGAAATTGCCATGGTCCACTAATGTACCCTCTATGAACAGTGCTCCGACAGTGGACACCCTCTCCCGTTCCCAGGGGGACACAATCCACTTCGATATTAACCCGTGAGCGCCAGGGATCCCCAGGAAGGGAATATTGGGAGAGTACGGGAGGGCTCTTCTCGTATATTGAAGAGTCCTCTTCCAGTACACTAATGCCGTCCTAAGCAAGGGGGGAGCCGCAGGCGGGATTTTAGCCCGTGGTAAAAGTAAGGCATGAAGAGTGCCCCGACCGAGAAGGCGGGCAGTATACCCAATTTCTTGGATGTGTCTACCCGCCAACCAGTAGGACAACCATTGTAGTTGACTGGCCATACAATATACCCGAACGTCCGGCGCCCCTAGACCGCCCTCTTCGGGTCGGAGCTGTAGTTTTGCCAGTCCCACTCTCCTGCGTCCCCCTCCCCAGACAAGGTCCAGCAATAGAGAGTCCAATGTCTTAAAAATAGCAGACGGGATTACAACCGGTATATTAGCGAAGAAATAGAGGAGGCGGGGAAGCATCACCATTTTTGAGATGGCTATCCTGCCCATCACTGACAATGGCAGGGAAGTCCAGAAGGAGATCTGCTTTGGGAGGGACCGTATCGCCTTGTGCAGATTGCCATCAAGTAGGTCCTGGAGAGTTCTATAGATTTGTATACCCAAGTACTTAAAAGTGTCTGGGGCGGTTGTCAGTAGGAGATCTCCAAAGGCTATCGGGTCAGGGGCGACCCGATGTCGCCTAAAGAAGGCGTGAGACTTTTGGGCGTTAATTAGCAGACCCGATACCTGTCCAAAACTGTTAAATAGAGACGGAATGGGTTCTAGGCTTGCTGTGAGGTCCTTAAAATAAAGGATAATGTCATCGGCATATGCAGATGCTATATGTGTCACGTTAGACGCGGGTATCCCCAGGCCTGTGGCCTCCTTACGAATCTCAAGGAGGAGGGGTTCCAGCGCCAAGACAAACAGTATTGGTGACAGGGGGCAGCCCTGCCGGGTGCCCCTGGCCACAGGGTATGTAGCCGATATGTATGTGCCCGAGCCGTGGGTGAGGAGTACAATAATTCGACCAATTGCAGGTAGCCCTGTGGGATGCCGAATTTTTTAAGAGAAGACAGCATGTACGTCCAGTCAAGAGTGTCAAATGCCTGTTGCATATCCAGAGAGATACATCCAGCAGAGTCGGAAAGGGCCGCTGCAGTTTCCATCAGGTAATGAAGGCGCCTGATATTGAGAGAGGTGCTGCGGCCCGGTCCGAATCCGCACTGGTCAATATGAATAAGTCTTGGGAGGTAAGGGAGCAGACGCTGAGCTAATATTTTGCTGAGTATTTTATACTCAGTGGCTAACATGGAGAGAGGACGATATCCTGATATATCACGAGGATCCCTATTAGGTTTGGGGAGGGAAACAACCAGCGGCTGCATAGTCGTGATGGGGAGTGTGTGTTGATCTAGTGCCGTCTTATAAAGGTTCACTAGGTGTGGGGCCAGTTGCTAAGCATAGGTCAGATAGAACTCCATCGGCAATCCGTCCAGGCCCGGGGTCTTGTTTCTAGGGAGATCCTTAAGGGCTCCCATTATATCAGCTTTGGTAATAGGGGCCTCCAAGTCCGATTGTGCATCTGCTGACAGTGTAGGGAAGGTGAGACCGTCCAGGAAAGTGGTCAGGAGGTCATGGGACACAGCAGGCGGGGCAGTGTACAGGGTCCTGTAATAAGTACAGAACGCCGCGTTGATATCGGCTTGGGTAGAGGCTGCAGTGCCAACCGGGAGGGATACCTCCGTTATGGGGATCGGGGGAGGGGTGTCACGAATGAGACGAGCCAAAAGGGTTACTGATTTGTCCGCCTCTTTATGACTATACTGGGTATATGCACTGTAGTCTATTAAGCGGAGTCGTTCAAGGAGCTCCGCATGTTGAATTCTGGCTTCCTGCAATTGTGTCTGTCGAGAGGGGTCGGTGATAGCATCATTTTCTAGTTTATTCAAGGAGCCCTCCACCGAAATAAGGTTCTTATGCAGGTCCTGTCGAGCCCCAACAGTAGCCCCTATAGCTGCCCCCCTGATCACTGATTTAAACGCGTCCCACTCAACTAAGCATGAGGACGCCGAGCCAGCATTCTCAGTAAAGTAATTGGTGATGGGGGTACTTAGGGTGTTACGGAATACCCCATCCTCCAGTGTAATCGGCCACAATCGCCAGGTCGGGACCGGGGACGGAGCCCTCCCCCATTCAAGTAGCACTTCGAGTGGGTTATGGTCAGACAATGTTTTCCCGAGGTATGTGGAGTCAACTACTTGGGGTGACAAGGACGTGGAGCAGAAGATCCTGTCTATCCGTGTGTGTAGCTGATGTGAAGGAGAGTAGAATGAATATTCCCGGCTAACAGGGTGTTGCGTACGCCACACATCGCTAATCTCCCAACCCACAGCCCAGGCGTGTAAGAAATCCGCAGTCTTAGTAGTCACTGCACCCTGAACCGGGAGGTGAGAGCGGTCCAGATGTACATCTAAGACAGAATTAAAGTCCCCACCAATAACCCAGGGGTGCAGTACCCAGTCCATTAAAACCATGTTGAGGCTAGTAAGGTAAGTATTCTGTTCATAGTTTGGGGCATACACACTACCTAGAACAATCGGAACACTGTCAAGTTTACCCCGCAGGAGGACATAGCGCCCCACCGTGTCTACCCTCTGTTCCAGCAACACAAAGGGTACCCCGTTCCGGACCCAGATAAGTGACCCCCTTGCAAAGGTAGAATAGGATGTATTATAGAGTTGCCCTTTTCACTTCCTCTGCAGTTTGGTGACCTCTGAATCCGTCATGTGTGTTTCCTGAAGGAGAGCTATGTGGACCTTACACCTGTTAAGTTGGGCGTGGATGGGATGCCGCTTGTGTACAGACCCCATGCCCCTCACGTTCCATGTTAATATTTTATATTTAGCTAACACAGCCATATATCGACACCCGTGGAGAAAAGAGCGCCCTAGGGAGACATCGTGAATACAATACAGTAAAAGGTGGAGTGTGGACCAGGAACCAAAAACTTCCCCAAAAAATACAATCCCCAATACTAGGGCCAACAATCGAACTATGCTGGTCCAAACATACATTAACAATCGTTAAGTCCAAACGGTTACACCATGCAGTAACTGCAAGGGGGGCGGGCCTAGCACCAAACATCTCCGTGTAGTTATACACAGAGCCACACTCCCGCCGGGACTATGTAGAATTATGAATTATGAATTATGCTGAACCTGGGAAGGAAGAGCAAAGCAAGAAATCACATGTTATACAGGTATTAGCAACGTCTTACTGTCCCCCAGCAAATCAGATCGGGGTCATAAGTACGGGAGAACCGCAGAGATCAGGTCTCGGTGTCAGCCAAACAAGTCTTTGACTATCTGCGGAGTAATCGAGGGGAACAGAATGTCGTTGCTTCCAGAGTCCGACGGCGCTACATCATCATCAGATTGTTCCGGGGAGGAGGAGATCTGTGTGGGGTCCCGCATGGTGGCGGCCACCTCCAGCGCCGATTCCTGTTCCAGCACGGCCTGTTCCAGTGTTGGTTTCTTTGTAGTGGATAGCGATCGGGAAGCTCCATTGAGGCGGGGTCTGAGCCGGTTGGACTGCATCCGCACGCCCCGCACCCGTTGATCGATATTATCCAGGGACTGGGAGGGTAAAGTGTTTTCGAGCCAATCGTTTGCCGCTTCAGGGCAGTCAAAAAAGTGAGTTTTCTGGTTGTGAATGATTTTTAGGCGTGCGGGAAACAGCAAAGCATATTTCAAATTGAGGGCTTGGAGCTTCCTCTTTAGCGGCTGATAAGAGGCTCTCTGGCGCCGCACCTGCATTGTGGAGTCCGGATACAGGGAGATTCGGGTGTTTTCTAACTGTATTGGGGCATTTTCCCGTGCTCTCTGCAGCAGAAGATCACGATCCCTGTAATTGAGAATGCGGACTATGAGTGGCCTGGGTGGCCTACCCGCAGCTGGCCTGCCCGTAGGGATACGATGTGCACGCTCCACACAGAAGAAGGCGGAGAGCCCCTCTGGGGCCACCCGGTCCCTGAGCCACTGTTCAACAAATTGCGTCGCGTTATTACCTTCGGATCGTTCCGGCAGACCAATAATGCGGACGTTATTTCGTCGCGCCCTCCATTCCGCATCTTCCGCTCTGTCCAGCAGGATTGCCAATTGCTCATTCAAGTGCGATAACTGGACAGAATGGTCTTTTTGCTGAGGTACAAGATCAGTTAGCGTTCGGGTGTGGTCCTTGACAGTGTCTGAGAGATTACCATGATCTGCATGCAGGAGATTGAGATTAGTAGTAAGCGTGCCAATCTGGTGTTCAATCGCCTGGCGTGAGTCTCTGATCTCCTGCAAAATAAGGTCCAGTTTGTCAGGGGGAGGCGACAGGGCCGTCGGCGGAACGCAACTGATTGAGGAAGCCTGGGAGGCCGAGTCAGCAGCTCCCTGGGGGGGATCATCAGTGGATGGCCCTTCAGGCTGCTTCCCCCGCGTGCGCCCCATGGTAGCGTGTATAGCGTCGAGAGGAATAAGCGAGAAGGCCCCCAGGTGTCTACATCAGCCGCTGTGTCCAGCGCGACATGGATTCCAGGCCCCGCCGGGCAAGAGGACAGCCCGTGCGCAAGCAGCCCGCAGGCCGCAAACAGAGAGCTAGGGCAGGAAGGGCGCCCCAGTAAGGGATAAAGGCAGGCACTGGGGGGCCACAGGCAGTACTCACAGTGTCCAGTCCCAGTCGTTGATACTGTAACTACTCAAGGAGACAAGCGTAGGGTCCAGGCCTCCCCCAGCGCAGCAGCCGGCGTCCAAAACGGCTGCCCGGTAACATGCACACTCAAGTCGCTGCCAGGCCGCAGGGTCCACTCACCACACCTCCGGCCAGCACACGTCCGGCGGGGCACCCCTCTGCCCCAGGACGATGGGGGCAATCAGCACAGCACAGATATGGCTCCAACCTCGCAGCCGCAGGAGCCTCAGCGCCGGTCACAGGGCGAACATCGTTGCCACCTCGTTGGTCCCAGTGACACAGCTAGCGCAGCAGTGTAAGGATTGCACACCAGGCTGACCGCCGGCCCAGCTCCAGAGCATGACACTCCCGCAGGCAGCAGACAGGGAGTTCGCACCAGTGAGGTACCTCGTGCCGTCCGTAGTCGTCTGGGACAGCCCCCACACAGAGTGGCCAGTGTGCCGCATCTCAGGAGGCCTCGTTGCGTGGGCCAGGGTCTTCCAATTCCGGGGCCCCTGTTTCGGCGCCGATCCGTGCCCTCCACAGCACCAGCACAGCTCCAGGCATGCGCCGGGTCCACGCCACCCTCAGTCGTGTCCACAGCAGGGGGCGATGTCAGCCGGCCCCCAGATGCCGTCTCCCGGCGGCCCTCCCCTTCAGTGTCACAGGGCCGGGGGTTGCCGATGGCGCCCAGGCCGGGATATCTCGACTGCCTCGGAGGCTCGCGGCATCGTTATTGCCGGTGAGAGACCCCGATAAGCTCACAGGCAGGCGGGCATAAATATTTGGCAGGGAAATGCCCAGGTTCAGTGAGAAATACAGGATAATCCGAGTCCCGGCTGGGAGCTCCGTTACAGCGTGGCCGCCATGTACGGCGCCTAGCCACGCCCCCGGTCAGCAATTCCATCATATTGAACTTTTTGTTACCTGGCAACCTCACCATCATTGTTACTGAATTGATCTCGATCCCCAGAAAGGATAAAGTTGTGCTTGGCCCTACTGTCTTCTCAGGCGCCAAAGGAACTCTTATGTCATCCATAGCACTTGGAAACTACCCAGCAAACACTGGCAGTCCTCTGAACCAGGGGCACCCACAAAGAAGAAATCATCCAGATAGTGTGTCACATGTTTGTGTTCGTGCCCCGTGCGCCATGTGAAAAGCCACCGCAGGAAAGTGCTGAAGCATCCAAATAGAGCACATGAAATGGAACAACCCATGGGTAGAGCTTCATCTACATACCACATCCTACCGAATTGCATGCCTAGCAGTGGAAAATCAGCAGGGTGTACTGGCAACAGATGGAAGGCAGACTTGATGTCGCTCTTGGCCATGAGTGCCCCCTGACCGACCCGCTCCACTAACGCCAGGGCGACATCCACTGACTAATCGGTCACTGCCACTTACTTGCTCTGGGGGAATGAAGTCGTTCACGGATTGTCCTTTGGGCCAAGAAAGATGCTTAACTGGCCTGGCTCCTTCTTAGGTACCCCTCCAATAGGCGATACAATCAGGTGTTCCATCGGCCAGTCCTCAAAAGGACCCGCCATCCTGCCTTCCTCGATCTCCTTGCGCAGTTTCGCCCTCACCACAGGTGCATACTCCCTTGCCGTTTTCAAATTGGCTGCCTAGCGACATACCCTCAGGCCGTCGTAACCCAGTCTAAATCCAGCCGTAAACCCTTTCCGCAACACCCGTGCATCTTCTGTTTTGTCGTATTGAGCTAGCCAAGAAATCAATCTGTCCACCTTAATGGGCGTACGCGCCCTTCCCAGCAGATGCCTGTCATCCCCTTCCTGACCAGAAGCCTGTGGTCGCCCCTTGCATGTTCCCCTGCTGTCCACCTTACGCTCCCTGTTGCTGCCCATTCCTGTTGTATAACCGCTCCCTCTCGCCCCAAAGCAGGCCACCAGTGGGTGTCTGCCGGAGCACTTTGAGCACTCATGTCGAAACTTACAGAATTCCCTTGTGCAGAGACCTTTTTTGAAGTCCCAACAGGCTTCACTTTGGTTACTTTGGGTTTTCCCTGATCCCCCCACCCCTACCCGGGTGGGGCGCCCTTGAAAGGGCTTGTAAATGATCAGCAGACAGCTAGCCGTAAAGACTGTCTTGCCAAAGTTTGCTGGGCCCATAGTGTTTTGCCATAAATCGGTGTCCAGCTCCCCCCATTGTGAGCCCGGGTCTACCGCCATGCGTGCCCTAAACTCCTCGTCGTACTGAACCCACGCGTAGCCCCCATAGTTTAACTGGGCCTTTCTTATCACGTCCACATATTTGAAGAGTGCAACTGACCTCTCCAGATATTTCTCACAGTAAACACTTGCATATATGAGGAACTCTGCCGTCCAGTTCTCTATAGTCGTTGGTACTCTTGGCTGCTTTGAGAGTTCTAGCTCCTCCTCTTTGGACCCTTCCTTAGACCTCAATTCTCTGTGGAGGAGTTTCATCATCTCGATATACTCTCCTTTCTAAATCTTCTCCTTCGTCGACTGCATCAGGTGGGCCCCCAGAGGGTTAGCCGTCCCCATGTACTGCAGCTTCTTAAATTTGACCTCTTTACTCTCTAGCTCGTTCCCAGTCTCGCACTGTGTGTCCTTCTTCACCTCCCCCCCCGGCCCGGGTCCCCGACCCTTTGGCATCCTCCTTGTTCGCTGTCATCCTGTGCTCTGATGCGTCCCGTTTCTTGCCCCTGTTGCTGTGTGGAATCACCCGTCCGCACCGTGGTGTCCTCCGTGCCCACTCCGGTGTCCCGCATGTACTTCCTTTTCCGCAAGCGGGCCTCCCCGCTGTCCTGGGGCACCCATGCCTCTGTCCCAGTGGACACCATTGCTGTGTGGGCCTCCCCACTTGGCATGCGTCTCCCTGCAGCCTGTCCCACTGTGGGTACTCTCTTGCGTGCCTCCCACGGTGCTGGAGACTCCATAACCTAATCCTGTGAGCCTCCCCGCTCCTCACTTTCTGCGCCCCGTGTATAAACCACCTGGGGGGGGCGATGGAACCATATTTTGGAATCTTACCTGGCGCCAAGGTCAGTGCCCGCTCGGGGGCCCGCCGCTTCTCCATCGCCTGTTGTCGCCACGTCTGTTTGCGAACTCCTGTTTCCCGATGAACCCTTGTATCCTGTAACATAATAAGTGCAGATGGGTTAGACAACCCCCCCCACGGCACCCTCCCGCCACCAGTTGCGCACTTCCACTTGACCCTCATCGTCATCTCTCAATTCTCCCTCTTCCAGACTGCCTTGATCAAAGTCCAGTAGCGTGTCCTCCATCAGCGCCAAATCCCCCAGTGCCCCACTATTTCCCCAAGAGGGCAGTACCTGCACAGAGAGCATTGATTGAACGCATGCCAACTTACCACGGGGGGCTGTACCTTGCCCTCCCCACCTTTCAATCGAAGCAGGACACGTAGTCCTGTATCCGGCTCGGAATCGGGCACCTATGGCCCTTCCACCCGTCGCATTGCCGAGGTCACTGTAGACCTTCTTGTGGCTGTGATCTTGCCTTCCCCCGAAGCATGCAAGCTAGCCATGCGGGGCTTCGCTGCCTCTTCACCTCAGCACTGATGGGCCGCACTAGGCTCTCCTGAGTCTTGCCCCCCAACCAAGCTACTGAGCTGCAAAACAGAGACATGGTCCGGTGTGCTAGGAACTAACTCCCCCTGCTCCCACCCCTCCTGTGCCTGCTGCTCCCCCTGCCCCTCCCTGCCGTGAGACCCCCCAACTTTCCCTGTAGGCCTACCATATACCCTGGCCGCATGCCTCACTTCCAGTACACTAGCCCCGCTCCCCCGCCTAGACTTGCCCACCTCCTGCTCTCTCCCGAGGATCCCCACCTCCTCCCCGTCACTCCACACCAATTCCTCCAGTGTTGACCGATGGTGAGGAGGGAAAAGGGGGGCCAGGTCCCTTCCCCTCTCCCCCGCGAATCCCCCTGTACCTCGGCCCTAGCCACCCTCCCAACAATGCTCTCAAGCCCACCGGCACCTGCTCCAACCAGGTATCATTGCCCCAATCAATGTTGTTCCAAGACCCATGATGGGGTAGTGGCAAAACCTCCCCCCTCCTCCTCCTCCCTTGCAGCCTCCCCCACCTCCCATTCTGTGTATACCTCCCTGAAGTCCACAGGTACATGTTCCTGCCTGGCTGCCACGCTATCCCTCATCAGTTTGATCATCCCTTCCAAGTCAACCTCCCCCCTCCCTAGTCCACTGCCCATGGGGTCGACCTGTGTATCTTCTCCCCCTGTGTGCTGTAGGCCGGCCCACTCCCTCCCTCTACTGGAAGGCCTGGGTCCATGTGCAGGGGTCCCACCCCCTGTAGGAAAACGCGATGCCCCATAACCCCCAACCGAGGCAACACTGTTTCCCCTGTCCATCCCCCCGGCCCCTCCCTATCCCAGCCGTGCAGACATGGTCTGTAAACCCTGCCCCCCCCAACTGTCACCCGGGGCAGCGCTAATGACTCCCGCGGCCCACCCACTTCGCAGATTCGCGAGGCCTCACCAGGCATACCTGTGGCCTCACTCAATACCTCCTTTGCAGCAGTGTATGCGTGTCTGTTCTCCCCCCTCCCCGCCGGGTCACGCTGCTAAGTGCGGTGGCCCTGCCAACTTGACTTGCAAGCGAGGCCTCGCGGCAGCAGCCCGATTCTCGCGCACCACCTTGCTTGCACCAACTCTTCCCCGCTCCGCAGCTGCAACCGGGGGAGAGGACATAGCCTATCCCTTCGCCCTGCCCCGCACCTCTTCCCGGGGCTGCTCTCCGAGTACGGGAGCAGCCCCTCTTGCCTACCTGACTGGATGACGGCGCTGCTCTGCGCGGGGAACTGCAAGCCAACACTGCGGCCATGACCCCGTCGGCCGCCCTACGTGCCGGGCAGCTCCCTGGCACTAGGGCCTCTTCTGCAATGAGGTCGAGCTGTCCGGCCTCAGATAGCAGCCGCACCGCTTGGGCCACTTTATCCTCTACTCTGGCCATTGCGGTAAGTACAGGCTCCTACCTAGTTGCTATTTGCCCAAACAAATTTTATGAGAACAAAATTTATGGACTTCCTACGGACCAGCCACCGTTTCACCAAGACAAAATGGGGGCTGGTACCCCAAAATGGCGACTTATGTATACCTTGGGCTATGAAGTAGCCCAAAGGTAGTCCAAAACCCATGGTGCAGTCGCTGGACTGCACTACCTTCCCCAAACACCCCGGGAGGCAGACCTCCCTGTGGTCAGATGCCCCCCAAGTCCCCATACTTTCAAACAAGAGCTAGAATGAGTCTATGCTTTCTTTGCTTAATTCTCTGGATTAAACCTCTTTGTTGCTAACATGGATCATATCCATTGTACTCCTTCCAAACCGTGGGGTGGCATTGGAGGAACACATCACTCAGTGGTTCTCGAATAGATGAGTACTGCACATGGCTTGTATGCATGTCATCTCTAGAAAAGGCTGCAAGCCAACATGGCTAGGCTTAGAGCCATGCGTATTGAGGCGGAACACTATGTGGTACATAGCTATAAGATGGTATTAATTGTATTGGCCTAAACAGGCCTTCACACTTCAATACAATGCAATTATTTATTAGATCACATTTCAAAAAGTTAAAATTTTGGGAAGTTGCTATAGTCTTCTTAGCCTCATTAAAGCAATAGGCAACCTTTTTACCTTAGAGCATATTTAGCCCCATTAGAAGACAGATGAAAAGGGTACAGAATTAATTGTAAATTCGTTGTTTTCATGGAATAAAAGGTAGAATTAGCAATCATTCCCAAAGCTAGTTTATCTATGGTCCATGGAACACAATGTGCGGCAAAGGCACTGATTAAACAAGACCTTTTGACATACTTATCCTTATTCTAAAAATAAGAGCATAAAAAACTTTGTACCAACATGTTCTTTACAGATCGAGTGTATGTCACTGCGTTCTCCAAAGCTTGTTGTAGTGAGGCGTTGAATATAATGACCTTGAAAACAAATGTCGAAGGTACAAACTAGCTGCACTGAACTTCTGTTTAGAAAGCATGTAGGTGTTACTTTTAGATTACCCGGTAGGGCGAACAAAAATGGCAATACAATTGGGTTTTTTACCAAGGTTTTGGTTGTGGTGAAAAATGATACTACGTGGCGTGAAGAGACATAAAGTACTGCATTGATTTACCTATCATTATAAAAGCCTAGGGATGCAGCACAAAATTGTGCAGTGACACACATGCTCCCACACAACCTTTAATAAATATTACCTATTGTGTCCAAATGTGAGGAGCTTCTTTGCTGAAAGGAAGTTCTGACTCAAGGTCAGCTTAAGAAAGTAAGTTGCATGAGAGTCCTCAAGCATCAAGCAAGGAAAGGACAGACTGGCAGACAAGTCTAAAAACTCTACTAGAAGAACAAGCATTTGAGGGGAGCAGTTTTGGAGTGTAGGTGGTGTTGGCGAGTAATCCATATAAAGGAGCTGCTCTCCACCTAAAACTTGGGGAATTCCCAGGGTTCCATACCTCCTTTTTTGCATAATTTATACAGCATTTTCAGCCTGAAAGGGCGTTGCTTTAACTTATACTAGGAGAGCCCTTGTGTTCCCTTGTGCATCAAAAAAGTTATGTCTCTCTGACAAGATTTAATGAGAGCGAAACACATGTCAGGGGCTGTTTTTATTCATTCCAGGTTGGCTTGGATGGTGTTTTACCAATCCAAAGCTATGATTCTGTGTCTGGAGTGGTAGAAAGCTTTTGTCATTTTTCAGCTCGACATGGAGGGCACTAGCTAATCCGATGTTTAAAGACCTTGCTGCACTTTTCTTGCTCGGCATGAATGAATGACTGCACTTATGTAGCGCATGGCTACTCAAGAGTGTCCCAGCACTAACACGGCATATTAGGTTCAGTGCAGTATTAGTCGCTAAATAAGTGAGCTTTTAACAGTTTCCTGAAGGCAGCCTCATCCAAAGTATTTCTGAAATGGAAAGGGAACTCATTCTAAATTGAGGCTACTTGAAAAGAGAAGAAAGCACCTCCTTGCTTCTTTATCCTGAAGGGCGAAACAACTAGCGATTGTGTGTTGCTTGATTGCAAAGATCTTGAAGGACTGCACTCTAGAATCCTGTTGTTAAGATACTTAGGACCAATACCATGTAAAGTGCGATGAGTGAGAGTCAGAGCTTTAAAAGTTATTCATTTGCTAATAGGAAACCAGTGCAACTATTTACAAAAAACTGACACTGGAGCCCCTTTTAAGAGTTTAAACAAAAGTCGAATCACAGTATTCTGAACCACTTGAAGGCTGTGTGTCAAGTGTTCAGGAAGGCCAATATAAAGAATGTTGGAATAATCTAAATGAGACAGGATCGGGGACTGAACTACAATTTTCTGTGCATCCCGAAGTAGCAAAAACAGAAATCTTTTTAGAGTTCTTAAGATCCAAAAACATGACTTAACCACTGAGGCAATCTGTGTCTTCATAGCAAGACAGTCATCAAATAACACCCCCAAATACCTGGCTACAATCGTTGGAGGGGAGAGGTGGGCAGTCTATAGGCCAACAGCCTGTCCATCATGACAAAGGGTCAGGGCCAAACAGCAAAATTTCTGTTTTGTCAGGATTACACTGAAGGATGGTAGACCTAAGCCAACCAACCACCACTGTCATACATGCTGCAAAAAATATTTTAGCCCTCGCCGAGTCGCCTTTATATGAGAGCAGCAATTGTGTGTCGTCTGCATGTGAAATAATTTTAATTCCAAAAGACCACCAAAAAAGCAAGGGGAGTCATATAGATATTAAAAAGGGTAGGGCTTAATGCAGAACGCTCAGGAACTCCACATAGTAAGGTTTTTACCTCTGAGTGAAACGATCCCATCCACACTGCCTTCTCTCTGGAACTGAGGAAGAAGCTAAGCCACCGAAGGGCTAATCCATTCACTCCAATTTAAGAGGGATGTTGTAATATTATCTTGTGTACAACCGTATCAAACACCGCCGAGAGATCTAGCAGAGCCAGTGCTACATTATAGTCGAGGTCCAGGTTCCACTTTAGTAACTCAGAGATCTCCAGCAGCGCTGTTTCAGTGCTCTTGTGGGTTCTGAAGCCCGATTGTGAGGCATGTAATGCATTAAAAGTCTCGGTGAGCTAAATGTTGACCAGTTCCTCCAGAATTTTTGAGGGAGCAGGAAGCAGGGAAAGTAGGTGAAAATTTGACAACAGTACCCCAGCTACATTGGTTTTTTTCAAAAGGGGGACCACATTAGCCCCTTTCCAGGATTTGGGCACTAATTCTGATTTTAGAGAGGTAGTGAACAGCTTCAGATACACCTGACAGATTATGTTGATGATCTGATGCAAAATATGGGGGTGGAGGGTCTAGAGGGGAGCTGGTTAACACTATGCTAATCCTATGCATAAAAACTCTTCTAGAAAAACAGACATATGAGGTAAGCAGTTTTGGAGTGTTGGTGGTGTTGTAGAGTGCTCCAATTTAAAGGAACTGCTCTTCACCTAAAACTTGGGAACAACCCAGGGTTTCCTGCTCTCTTTTTTGCTTAAATTATATGGCATATTAAGCCCTAAAGTGTGTTGCTTTGACTTACACTGGATACTCTCTTGTGTCTGGACAATGCTATGTTTCTCTGAAGAGCTAAAATGAGAGCAAAACACATGTCAGGGACTCTATTATTCATTCTAGGTTGTCTGGCATTGTATTTTACCAATCCAAAGCAGCAATTCTGTGCCTGGAATGTTAACGGGCTTTTGCCATTTTCAGGTCAGCATGGATGGCACTAGCTAGCTCTGTGCTTAAAGACTTTGCTGCAACAATAGCAAAATACTTTGTCGGTTTTCTAGCTCGGCATGGATTGCACTATGCTAAACCTTTGCTTAAAAACTCCTTTAGTAAAAAAGACATTTGAAGTGAGTAGGTTTGGAGTGTCAATGGTGCTGTAGAGTGCTCTGAATAATGGAGCTGCTCTCCATCTAAAACTTGAAAACTACCTGGGGTTCCCTACAAACATTTTGAATAATTTATGCAGCTCTCTGAGCCAGAAAGAGTATTGCTTTGATATATGTCAATATATAGGCCACAATATTTTTGCACATAGATTTGTACGATATTCTTGCAAAAAAAAACTGTGAATGTGTTGAGCCAGTGTCAAAACCAATTCCCTGCACAGCGTCGCCAACATTTGGGGAATCCATATCTGTTAGGATCAAAATGGGGAAAGAGGTCCTTTCTTTTCACCTTTTACATTAGCGTAGTGTCACAATGCTTGGGGCTTGTTGTTTTGATTTTAGTACTCTTTGAATCATGCTTTTAAACCTTATAGTTTTAAAGATAATGTGGTTGAAATCTCAGTTATAGACTGACCCTAAATTCCAGTTTGCCAATCTTAACAGGTGATCTGATGGGTTGAGTGGGTGCTCGCTGTGCTGCCAATGCAAATTAACAGACTGCGATGATCCAGCTTCACGATATGGCCCCTACATTGTGGTGGCCCTGTGGACCCTGCTTTGGGTATCATTGATCAAGAACAATAGCAGCACCCTTGAAAACAATGATTACTGAGAGGCAAGTTACCAGCCATAACTGATCTCTCTTGGCCCACGCCCAGTGTCCGCAAGCCCAGACCAATTCCTAGCTTCATTAACTGCTCACTAGGACAATTGGTTTTTACACCCAATTCCAACTTCTGTAATGCAGTAGGAAATGCTGTGCAAATATGGCCTGAGATGTATGGTGCCCAGCTGACTGACTGGGTCTCTCCAGTCAGGAAGAAGCAGACCCATTGAAGTGCATGTCTTTGGATTCTGTTGTGTAGGTGTTGGATGAGGATGGGGTGTGAGACCATGTCAAATGCTGCAGAGAGGTCCAGGAAGATGAGGACCTCCATGTCTCCTCTGTCCGGAGTCATGCAGATGCACCTGTAATGGCGACGAAGGCAGTTTCCATGCTTTGGTTGGGTCTGAAACCAGACTGAGTAGAGTTGAGAAGTTGGTGGTCATTGAGGTATTCGGTGAAGTGTCTTTTAAGACCGCGGTCGGGAATGGTAGCCTGGAGATCAGTCTGTAGTTAGTGTGCATTGATGGGTCCGTGGAGGGTTTCTTCAGGAATGGTAGGAAAATTGCATGTTTCTGAGTATCTGGGAAGGTCGTGGGAAACGTGGAGGCATTGAGAATGGATGTGAGCATGGCGCTGTTGGTTGCAGTCCTCTGGAATAGGAGTGGTGGGAGTAGGGGTCCGATGGTGCCCTTGAATGCATGGACTTCATGGTGGTAGTGGTTTCTTCTAGGGTGACGATGGGCATGTGGTTAGCATTGATTCTTTAGATTAGAACATGAGACGTTTAGAAAGGTCTGTCGGTCTGGTTGTAGGTTGAAGTTGCTGTAAATGATGCCGATTTTGTTGCTGAAGAATTGAAAGAGATTGTTGCAGTGGTCCCGCGACTGGGTGATAGAGTTGGAGGCGGCCGCTGGTAAGGTGATATCCTTCACAATGGCCCTGATGGTGTCAGTGAAGTTGGTGCACAATCCTGGTGGTTTGTAGATCGGATTGTCACTTAAGAGTGAAGTTAGCTGTGATGTGGAGCTTGAACAACATGCATTCTATGTTGGAGAATGATATGTCCAAGGAGGTGGTGCAGCTGTTGGCGTTCTTGTGGATGATAGCAATTCCCGCCTCCAGGCTTGTGAGGTCTGTCTTGCCTGACGATGTTGTAGCCTTGGGGGTTGTTGTGGCAATGTCTGCTGTCGATGCAGGGTTCAGCCCGGTTTCCATGAGGAAAAGTAGGTCTGGGGCAGTAGGTCCCAGGTTTCTGTGGCCTGTTTGGTGAGTGACGAGGTGTTGTTGAGCATACAGTGGTGTCACTTCCTGCGAAGATTGATGATGGGAAATCCCGAGATGTCACTTCCTGTGCAGATGGCTGGGGGATGGTTGTCTGACAGAATATTTAGAAGTAAAATATTGTGTGGCCAAAATATTGTGGCAAAAATGTCGAAGACAAGAATACCGAGAAATATTGAAGACAAGAACATAGAGAATCTGTGCAACTAGGTAAGCATAGATTTACTATTCTTAACTCCACATCTAAACACCTTGAAGATATATATATATATATACATATATATATATGTGTCGTCAAAGTAAATATAAGTCGACTTAAGTATAGCAAAAATGTGCTTTCTCATAGAAAATTACCTTCATGATATTCATGTCCTCAAAATTCTTGCCACGATGTTTTGCCCACACAATATTTTATCGTCGATATGTTGGTCAATCACCCCAAGCACTATTTTACATCTCAAAGTGCACTAAATGATCACACAAATTCTTTATCTCATAGATGCATCACCTACAGAAAGCAAAAAAAGCAATATTTTTTCTATTTTTCTATTATAGTAGTCTTGTTTCAAATATTTTAGTCTAGACTCACAATGCAATTCAGACATATTAGCTTTGCGAATGCTTGTTTTCACACTCTGTCCACCGCACTATATTCTTTTTCCTGCAAACTTTCCGCCAGGTACAGAAAGGCTTATCTACTACGTGTCAACTACCAAAAACTCCCAACCAGCCAACAGCACTCCCTGAACTGAGTTTGCCGGTTACTCCCTTTCATAGACATAATTCCTACACCATTTTATACATAGTACCTCCCACGCATTTCAGCGACCACAGTGATGTATAATGCAGGGAGACAATAGTTGTACAAGCGCTTTCATCAAACGGACTTTAGATCACAACCACGGTCCAGAACGTCTGTCTCCATTGACCGTGAAGGATACAGCCCATATTTTTAGCTCTCGATAGCCCTGCTGCCATTGCACATTGTATTTACTTTTAATGCCTTAGCATCACGGGGCTCGAACACACATACTGACGTCAAGCAGGATAGATGCACTCCTCCAAGGATCATCACTGAAGATCAGATAGAAGTCTCCCACTCACTCTTGGCTGTCAGTTAAACAGGTTCTAAAGTGCAGAGTGATGTTTGTGGGTAGAAGCAGATATATATTCATTAATAGCTAAATAGATTGCCGATACATTTATTTGATGTATTAGTGTAGTCGACAGGCATTCTTTCATTTTTGTTGAATAGTTTTTCTCGTTTTTCTTTCAATTTTGTTAACTGATAAAAATAACAAAATATAACATACACACTTCTGATCTATACGTACATTGAGTTAGGTTACACAAAGTGAACTAATAAAAGTATTATAAGGAATTACAAGAACCTACCAGCCTAAGCCATGCACATCAATTGTATCCGTGTGCATAGATGTACTGAAAAATATTAAAATAAACTCAGTCAATAGATATTCATCGCAGCAAACTTTTAATAATAACATTCTAAAGATTTGGCTCAAATCTTACTGAAATCGTTTCTGTGAGAGCAAGTGCCAATGTGCCATTATTTCTATTGAGGCTAATTTTGATAACTAAAACATCGTTGTTCCTGTTGTTTGCTTTTTTTTTTGGTTTCTTCTTTTTCATGTTGATTTGCTTTTTGTATGTTATAGTTCTTTTTTGAAGCACGGTGTGTCACGTCTATCAGGTGCTGAGAAGTTTGAAAGGCAATTAAATACGATGGTGCTTGGCTGGCATTCAGTTTCCCTGACAAATTATATTATGTGAGTGATCTTGTCCCACCTCTCTGGAAAACGATTTTCCAATAGAGGAATGTGTAAATAAGAGTTATTCACTTTCATGCATTCCTAATGAGGATTGAGCTCTTAAATGCTGCCTTTAGGCATGTCTTCTTATAATTTCACCCACTGTGACGCATACCACTGCAAGAAGTCACAAATAGGGACCTAAAAAAGAAATCAACTTCAGAGTATCGAATGCCACAATATTTCCAAGATAAGTATATATAGGCAAACATAGATGCCCTATTCTTAACTCCATATCTACATACCTAGAAAAAATAAATATATTTATATTGACACAATAGAAGGCAGCATTGCTGAAATAGGTTAGTCGTCCATATGCTACCTTAATATAATGGAATAAACCCTGTTTGATTTTTAATTTTCCATGGAGTGCAATCTCATTCCTAATTAAGCAATGTATATATATATATATATATATATATATATATATATCCAATTACCACTCAAAGGTGCATCCCGGCACCGAAAAGAGAGACGGACAACTGCTTCTTATGCTGATACTGCCGGCCGCAGTAGCATATTTATTATTCCATATAAGTGCAAAACTCGAACATGACGCGTTTCGGCCAACAAGGTGGCCTTGATCACATAAATGCGTTGCAAGAAAGTGACGTTTATATAAAGCGATTAATTGACCATGTGACTTGGTGCCTATTACCTGCATAGACATAGAGGAAATACTATACATCATTAACAGTGCCTACACCCGCTTAATAGCACCTAGACTAACAAATCATGCTGATTTGCATTAAATAAATATAAAAATAAGTAGGAATATAAACATCATATTTACAAGTGAAATAAACACATATAAACGAAAGATGTAATGATGATAAATATGAAATTTCGTTCTGTGTTAAACAAAGTCCAAAGAAAATACTGTTAATATTTTAAACCCTTACATGAATATCTGGTCCTTACTGGCAATGTGGAGATATTTAAGTAATTAAAACATACTCCTCGTATAACATAAGGTAGTGACTTAACTTATATGTTCATGAATGCACAAATGCATCAAGATCCTACGAGACAATTAACACAATGGACCAAAATAAAGTTAGAATTACGGGTTCATGATTTAAAGGACGTGCCATCGTTATATGTGAAATTCATTTCATTATACACATACTAATAAACAAAAGCCCATACCTAATTTCAATCAATGAATCTAGATTATTAAATCGATATTAGCAAATCTAAGGTGCATTTAAAAAACATTTTTATTGTTCATTCATATCCTCTTAAAATACTACCCGCAAAATTCAATAGACTGTACACATGTGCAAAAAATCGCTAGGAAAGTGCAAAAAGTGCAATAAATAAAGTTAAAAAAGAACCTCTAGAGAGAAGGATGCAAACTGATTCATTGTAAAGTCTAAATATATACAACTGACTATATGCAAAGGACTATAAACAAACAAATTGGCGAACAAAGGAAGAGACTGCTCAAATGGAGACTATACTGTATAGAATATAGAATATAACCTTCCAATCCCTGAACAGTACTGAAATGCACTGGACCCAGAGAATCATCCCAACTAGAATCAAAATCTACATCAAACTCGATCCTAATTTACAAATGGGAAGATGGGAGACTACTGTCTAGAGGCTGGATGTATATTACAGATAATAATGTAAATCTTCACAAATGTTCAATCCCCTCGGGGCCTTAGTGTCCAGCTCTACTATGTATTTGGTCTCTAATTGTCTCAGTAGTTTTTCGCGGTTGCCCCCTTGTTTGTTCACAGATACACTGTCTATGACATAGTATTGGAGCACATTTAGGTTGTTACCGTGTTCCAACTTTATATGTCGGGCGACTGGATATGAGGGGTCAGAATTAACTGTCGCACGTAGATGCTGCAGGATTCGCACATAAACCTGCAGCTTCGTACTCCTACGTAGCGAAGTCCACAGATGCACTGTAGAATATATACAGCGTAATCTGTGCGACAAGTGTAATGTCCCTTGAGATTAACAGGAACATCTGAAAAGATGGTGGAATAAGTTTTCGTATTCACCCCAAATTTGCACGCACGACATGTGCTGCATTTGAAGAAACCTTTCTTGGGGGAAAGCCACCTACTTTTCGTCTCCACTTCAGGGCTAGTTTTAACTAGATCGCTGCGCATTGAATGTGCTTTGCGATACGTAAAGTTAGGCTTGTTAGGTAGTATCTGTAGGAGCGTCGCATCGGTGAGAACTATAGGCCACTGTGAATTAATAATACTTTTTATGGCATTGGCTTGCCTGCTATAAGTTGATATAAATCTACAGGTGCCCTTCCTCGAATTGCCCTGGCTCTCACTATCTTCTGAATTGTCTGGAAACAAGATAGTATTGGCAGTTGTTCCTGATCTCGTTTGCAGTAGTGACTGTCTGTCCTTATTGTTGGCCTTTTTAAGGGCTATATCGAGTTTCTTGGCATTGTATCCTCTCTCCAGAAACCTAGTTCTGGCTGCTTCTTGAGCTACTGCCAATGTCTCACTGGTGCTGCATGCTCTGCGTATACGCAAAAATTCCCCATATGGAAGGCTGCAGATGGTATGTTGGGGATGAAAGCTGGTGGCGTGCAATAAGACATTACCAGCCGTCGGTTTTCTATATAAACATGTCTCTATGGCTCCGTTTTGTATATAAACAGAGATATCTAGAAAGTTAGCTGTTGCAGGATCAATGTGTGCGGTAAATTGCAAGTTTAGATTGTTGCAATTAATTGCCTCTACAAACCCTTCTGCCTGAGAAGATGTTCCTTTCCATATAATGAACACGTCATCGATATATCTCCACATTTGTATAACGTGTTCATCAAATAATGCTTTGTGGTTCGCCTTGAGGACATGCTCCTCCCACCAGCCTACGTGCAAGCACGCATAGCTAGGGGAGAAGCATGCCCCCATGGCCACTCCCTGTTTCTGCCTATAGATTTTATCATCGAACATAAACATATTGTTGTGTAGACACCAGTGTATCATTTTCAATAACATAATATTGTGTTTGTACATGGAAATGCATCGTCTCTTCAAAAAATAATTAACTGCATTTAAACCATCACTGTGTCTTATGCTCGTATATAGGGCAGTAATGTCAAGAGTCAAAAGCATATATTCACTGGACCACTGTAGAGCATTCAATGTAACCAAAAAATCTTTGGAGTCCCTTAAATACGAGGGTAAATTGACAACATGTTCTTGTAAAAAATGATCCACATATCTGGATGTGTTCTCAAAAATACTATCTTTTGCTGATATGATAGGACGTCCTGGAACAGGATCCATTTCTTTGTGGATTTTGGGAATTAGATAAAAAGTGGGCAGAATAGGAAATTCTTTGTATAAAAAACTAAGGGGCATATTAGCAAGAAGAGGCGATAATCATCGCTAACCCTGCTTAGCGTGATTTTTTTTATCGCCGGCTATCGCTGGAATATATCGCCACGCTAACGCTGTATTAGCAACGATTAGCGCTATGGCGATGAATATTCCAGCGATAGCGGGGAAATAGGCCAACATCGCTGAAAACCAGCGATGTTGCATGGAGAAGGGAGAACACCTTGCTGATACGACCCTGTGGTCGTATCAGCATAATCCACCCCCATGTTAGGTATGGCTAACACCTGCTAATTGCAGGTGTTAAATAAATGGCGATGACCCCGGTTAGCGCGACTTTTCACGTCGCTAACTGGGGCCATGGCCACCTTGCTAATAGGCGATAGGCCTGTTAGCGAGTGTTTCCCAGGTTTGTTCGTCGGAACGCCCACTTTGCATGTCATTAGCGATAAATATCGCTGACATGCAAAGCGGTAATAAAACGGGCGCTAATGCCCGCAAACTGTCGCTAACTGCTGTTAGAGACAGTTTGCTGATAGGGCGATATAAATATCGCCGCTTTAGCGGCAAAAAGTGCCGCTAAAGCGGCGATAGTGCCCTTGCTAATATGCCCCTAAGTTCATCTTTCGTGATAAGCCCTTCCCTTTTCCAGATATTAAGGTTGTCTTTGTATTCCTTACTGATCTTTCTAACGTTGGCAGCATTGGAAAGTTCATAACACTCCATGTCATTGATGTGTCTGAATGCTTCCATCTTGTATTTTGCCTTATCCCATAGGACAATATTGCCTCCCTTGTCGGAGTTATTAATCACGACTGATGCATTGTTTTTTAGTTTGTCCATTAGTTGAAAATATTGCTGGGTACTTTTTTGCTTTGATTTAGGTTTCACATTTTTAGTTCTGCGGTATAGTGCTTTAAGTTTATTTGTGACACGTTCATGGAAAATATCCAGCGCATCCCGGGGCATGATGGGCACAAAAGAAGATGGTGCCTTGAATGGACTATTTCCAGGGGCCGAAATAATAATATCCTCGGCGTCCGCCACTTCCTGTGTATTGGGCATAGGCTCACTCTTTTCTATGGATTCATTTTGCAAGGCATGTAGTGTGGAAAGCAACGGAATTTGATCCACAGTAAGTCCAGATTGTGCGGCTCTTGGAGGCTTGTCTTGTGTGGTCTTACCATGATTTTTGATGGTAAAAAATTTAGTCAACTTGAGTTTACGAATAAATTTATATACGTCGACTCTTGTTTCCACATAATTAAAATTGCTTTCAGGACAAAAGCTTAATCCCAACGCTAGGAGTTGTTTTTCCGCTGCATTGAGTTGAATATCGGTGAGGTTCACAATTGTTTTATCAATTGTGCTGGGTGTCATTGCCAGTTTTTCTTCTTTCTCTGCTGACCTCTGCCTCTTGAGTTTGGCGCATTTACGCCTTTGCCGCCTCCGATGGTTTCTGTTCTTGCAGATTGTGGATTTAAATTCCTCGGTCGTAATGACATTTTTCTCTGTTCTCTGATAAAATCCATTTCCTCTGCATAGGATAAAGGACCCATTGTTGTCGTATTTCCTTCCATACCTCCACTGAGGTCTGATTCAGTATCACTGGGTATAGAACTGACATCTGAAGTGGAGGCCATGGCGGTTTCTGATACATTAAAATTCACTTGGGATTGCTTTTGTGTCTGGATAATCCCTTTTCGTTTTTTTACAAAATCATACTTTCGGGCAAAAGTAAATACTTGTCCTTGCTCGTAGTCATTTTTGTCACGGGCGAATTTAAATGCTTTTCTGGCTTTAATTACTTCCTCTTGCTTCATCAGTGATGTCACTGACCATGTCATGAGTGATGTAATATGTGACGTCATCAGCAGTGCATTGCGGGGGCGCGAGTTATAGTTACCTGAACTAACTATAACGGGGAATTTCACGGGTTTTGTACGAGTGCAATGTCCAACTAACTATAACTGTCCCTAAAACCTATGGTTTTTTCAGTGAATATATATATATATATATTCATCAACAAAGCAGTCCAAGGACGAAGGGCGCACTTCTCACAGCTGGTGCGCGCGGCGGGGCCGGACTTGCCCCAAACAACAATTCCTCACCAAACATGTATCACGCTGCACTCTCCCAGGTTAGTTCATAAAGATTTATTCAAGCCATTTTACACTCCTTCTCCACCTACGCGTTTCGACCAACAGGTCTTGGTCACGGTGTATAGCGTTAGTCCCTCTACGCTTTCACCTATTTATATCAGAAGCCCAGTGAACAATTTATGATGCATACTGGGAATGGTAGTTCACAATAAAAAATAGCATGTTTATGCATGCCACCATAAAAAACAATTGTTAAATCATTTTGTGATGTCTGACAATTACATTATTCTTATAAAATAATTAGGACAATTGCACCAAAATATACAAACATGTAAGGCAGTATTGGTTTTCTAAAAGATACATGTGGCATGGATACACATTAGTATGATCATGAGTATGATCAAATAACCATTAGTCTCAGTGACTGGAACGCGCTTTGCGCTACATGTTCAATAATTGGCTCAGTGTCCACATTTAGAACATTTTAACTAAATATGCATGTCTGCATCTCTTTCCATTCATGTATCCCTCATGATCTTTATTTATTTGGGGGCTCAGTGCCCTAATAACTGCAACACATTTCATGTTTTATTTTGGTCAAAAGTCTGAAAGTCTTTTACAGATTTGATATTTTTTGTTCCTTTTTGTAATATTTCACTCCTTGCTGAATAATATTTCATTTCTTCTGTTACAGTACAGATGCCACAGTATCCTTACAGATGTATATGTAATTCTTCATCCCCGTTGAGTCCCATCGGGGATTTGGTCTTAAATCTTATTATTAACCTTGATTCCAGGCGTCTTAGTTTTAGAGTTCTATTCCCACCTCTCTCATGGATGGGTACCGTTGCCAAGCCACTATATGTCATGTCCTGCCATGTTTTCCTCTCATGTGTTGTCATATGTTTTGCCATGGCATATGTCAAGTCAAGAGGAAGGGGGAGAGGCCAGTCAACAACAAAGTCAAACGACGCAAAACCAGAAGAAGTTCAGGAAAAAACAAAAGGATACCATCTTCGCAATCGGGTGACCAAGATGTAGAGGATGAGAAGATAACGGAACCATATCTAATCATCAATCTCTCTAAACATGTCTTAACAAGAGCTGAAGAAAGCCTTTTAAATAAAGGACTTACATTCTGTCCGGAAAAGCACTTTGATATTGTAGAAACTAAAATAGATCTTTACAAATATGTACGGAAATTAAAGTTGGCCAAGTTCTTCAACAGACAAGAGAGACAAAGTACATTGAACATGGAAATGAGCAATAATTCAATTGAAGAACCAACACAAGAGTTCACGATTGCAGAAATTTCGAATTTAAGAACGGCGTATGGCCTAGCCAATGAAACAAATGAGGAGAACATCCCTGACACACAACTGTTACAGGAGATGGGCATCAGAACGGACAAACACCTGATCACAAAGTTTAAAAATAAATCCAAATTCTGCCCAGCATTACATCCCGGAAATAAGATAGACACCTTTTACGAGTTAGTAACCATGGAATTGGAAAAAATGAGCAACGTTAAACATGGAGATAACAAAGAGAATCTCAGCAAGCAGGAACGCTCAGCATTGGAGTCACTTATGAATAATACTCTAATAGAGATAAAACCCGCCGATAAAGGAGGGAACATAGTTATTTTAAATAAGGATGATTATATCATGGAAGCAATGCGACAACTAAATGATATTAATAACTATGAAAAGCTTAAGAGAAATCCTATAAATGACATGGTTAAAGACCTGAATATCAAGCTTAAGAATTGGAAGGAGAAGGGATTACTAAATGATCAGGAGGTACAATATCTGAGTAATAATGACCCGATAATACCAACCATTTATTTCCTCCCGAAGGTGCATAAAACGCTAACAAAGCCACCAGGGAGACCCATTATTTCCAGCTGTGGGTCCCTCTATGAAAATATCTCCACATACGTGGATTACTTTCTGGCCCCATTGGTCCCAACCCTAACATCATATATCAAGGACACTGGGGATTTCCTAAGAATGCTTATGAACACCGGATGGTGTAAGGACTACATGCTGGTAACCATCGACGTAGTGTCTCTTTATACGTCTATTAATCATAACATAGGCATAAAAGCGATTAAATATTTCTTGAAACAAAAGCCTATTGAACAACTTCAACATTGCCAGATGGTCATTGAAATGATAGAACTATGTTTAAGGAACAATGTATTCCTTTTTAATAAGAACATTTACTCCCAATGCTGTGGCACTGCCATGGGAGTTTCCTTCTCTCCAAGCTACGCCAACCTAGTAATGGGTTGGTGGGAGAAGACCATAGCTTGGAGAGAGGAAAATGACCATCACGTAGCCAAGGCGGCATTGTGGCTGCGTTTTATAGATGACCTTTTCCTCCTTTGGAATGGAACTGAGAATGAGTTTATAGAGTTCTTCAACATATTGAACAACAATGATGTTGGCCTGAAATTCACCTATAATATCAGTTCAAGTGAAATTGTATTCTTGGATACTAAAGTGTATGTGAAAGCAGACCAAATAGAAACAACTGTCTACCGGAAAAGCACGGCAACAAACAGTGTGCTACACGGAAAGAGTTTCCATCCAGAGACACTAAAAAGAAACATACCATATGGTGAATTTATCAGGATGAAGAGGAACTGCTCAAACACGAAGGAGATGAATCTGAAATTTAAAGACACTAAAAACGGTTTTTACAAAGAGGTTATCGATACAATGATGTCAAACCGGGAGAGATGAAAGCTAGGTGCCTTACAAGAGCTGAAACATTGATTAAGAAAAATGATGCGAATATGGAGACACAACAAAAAGAGCCTATAAGAATGGTGATGACATACAGTAAAGAGAGTTTTAAAATTCGCAAATCCCTTAAAAAATACTGGAACATCCTAAGTAAAGATCCAGACATCGGCAAAGAGTTGGGTGACCATCCGCAAATAACTTTCAGAAAGGCACCATCGTTGTCTGATAAACTGGTCAGAAGCCACTTTGAAATTAAACAACCAAGTATGTGGTTACAAGGAATGCAAAGGGATTTAAGAAATGCAGCCAATGTAAGGCCTGTAAAATCGGGAGAAGCATGAAAACAATCAAGGATCCACAAGGCAAAACATTCAACATCAACGACACCATAACGTGTAAAACAACTCATGTGGTGTATATGTTGGAATGCCACTGCGGAAACGCTACATTGGAAGCACGATATGTCCCTTAAATAAACGCATCCTAGAACACATACGGGCTATACAGAACAGAGACTTGACATATGCCATGGCAAAACATATGACAACACATGAGAGGAAAACATGGCAGGACATGACATATAGTGGCTTGGCAACGGTACCCATCCATGAGAGAGGTGGGAATAGAACTCTAAAACTAAGACGCCTGGAATCAAGGTTAATAATAAGATTTAAGACCAAATCCCCGATGGGACTCAATGGGGATGAAGAATTACATATACATCTGTAAGGATACTGTGGCATCTGTACTGTAACAGAAGAAATGAAATATTATTCAGCAAGGAGTGAAATATTACAAAAAGGAACAAAAAATATCAAATCTGTAAAAGACTTTCAGACTTTTGACCAAAATAAAACATGAAATGTGTTGCAGTTATTAGGGCACTGAGCCCCCAAATAAATAAAGATCATGAGGGATACATGAATGGAAAGAGATGCAGACATGCATATTTAGTTAAAATGTTCTAAATGTGGACACTGAGCCAATTATTGAACATGTAGCGCAAAAGCGCGTTCCAGTCACTGAGATTAATGGTCATTTGATCATACTCATGATCATACTAATGTGTATCCATGCCACATGTATCTTTTTAGAAAACCAATACTGCCTTACATGTTTGTATATTTTGGTGCAATTGTCCTAATTATTTTATAAGACTAATGTAATTGTCAGACATCACAAAATGATTTAACAATTGTTTTTTATGGTGGCATGCATAAACATGCTATTTTTTATTGTGAACTACCATTCCCAGTATGCATCATAAATTGTTCACTGGGCTTCTGGTATAAATAGGTGAAAGCGTAGAGGGACTAACGCTATACACCGTGACCAAGACCTGTTGGTCGAAACGCGTAGGTGGAGAAGGAGTGTAAAATGGCTTGAATAAATCTTTATGAACTAACCTGGGAGAGTGCAGCGTGATACTTGTTTGGTGAGGAAATATATATATATATATATATATATATATATGTTACAGGTACGTTAAAAACTTTATAAATTCACTGGAAAAACCAAAGGTTACATGGACGTTATAGTTAGGATCAGATTTCACTCATGCAAAACCACTGAAATTCAGCAGTTATAGTTACCTGAGCTAACTATAACTTAAGCCCCCGCAATACACTGCTTATGACATCACATATTACATCACTGATGACATCATCAAGTGACTGTAAATGTTTTTAGGAGTTTATGGGTGTTAAACATATTTACTACCCTACTACAACAGTTTAGCTAGTATACTACGTGCACTACTACTGAGTGATAGTACTTCTAGCACATTATGTGAGTGGCTGTGTGACTGTATGTATCCTTGTGTGTATGGGTATGTGAGTTGCTGTATGGGTGTATAACTGAGTGTGTGAGTAGCTGTGTGGGTGAGTGAGATGGTGTGTGTGTGGCTGTATTGGTGAGTCAGTGGCTGTGTCAGGCGCTGTATGGGTGAGTAAGTGGCGGTGTGAGTGGCTCTAAGGGTGGGTAACTAGGTGCGTAGTGACTGTATGGGTGACTGAGTGGGTGTCTGAATGGCTGTATGAGTGAGTGACTGGGTGTGTAAGTAGATCCATGGGTGAGTGACTGGCAGTTTGAGTGGGTGTTTGGTTAAGTGAGCCGGTGTGTGAGTAGCTGTTTTGAAGAGTGGGTGTCTGTGCGATTAGCGATTTGAGTGAGTGAGTGGATGTGTGAGTGCTTGTATGGATGTGTGAATGGGTATATAAGTGATTGTGTAGTTGGGTGAGTGAGTGTGTGAGTGCTTGTATGGGTGAGTAAGAGGCTGTGTTGAGAGGCTGTATGGGTGAGTGAGTGGGTGTGTGTGTGGCTGTGTAGGTGAATAACTGAGTGTGTGAGTAGCTGTATGAGTGAGTGTGTGGCTCTGTGAGTGGCTGTATGGGAGAGTGACTGGTTGTTATGAGGAGCTTTATGGCTGAGTGAATGGTTGTGTCAGTGACTGTACAAGTGAGTGAGTAGATGTGTGAGTTGCTCGATGGAGAAGTGAGTGGGTGTCTGAGTACTGGTATGGGTCTATAAATTGGTATGTGAGTGGTTGTGTGGGTGTGTGAGTGGGCATACGAGAGGCTGTATGGGGGTGTGAGTGTTTCTGTGGATGATGTCATCAGTGATATTAGCTGTGATGTCATTTGAGATGTCATCAGTGAGGTCACTGACCATGTCATGAGGGATGCAATGTGTGAGGTCATAAACAGTGCATTGCAGGGCGTAAGTTATAGTTAGCACAGGTAACTGTAACTGTTGAATTTCACTGGTTTTGTACAAGTGAAATCTGAGCCTAACTATAATATCCATGTAACTTTTGATTTTTTCACTGAATTTCTAAGGTTTTTTAAATTCTATTTTCTAACTATAACCTACCTGTAACCTTTGATTTTTTTTCAGTGAATTTATAACTTTTTTCAAATTCTATTTCCTAACTATAACATGCCTGTAACCTTTGGTTTTTCAAGTGCATTTCTTTTTTTTTAACTGGTAGTTGTGTTTGCAGAGTGGTGAAGAAAGGGGGTGGGCCTCCAACCAGCTCTTAGGAATCCTGCTGTGTCGGACTTCGTGGAGGTAACAGGAGGGCTTCTGGGCTCCAAGAACCCTCAGCATCCAAGAGGACTTCATCCCCCAACCAGCAGTGAACCAGGAGGTGCATTTTCAGAGTGGTGGAGAAAAGGGCATGGCCTCTGAAGATCTCTCAGCAATTCCGCTGTGTAGGCCTTACTGGAGGGAACAGGAGTGCTAGTTGGCCCCCAAGGTCACTCTAGAGACAAGGGGACTTCATCTCCCAAGCAGCACTGCGCCAGGAGATGCGTTTGCAGAGTGGTGGAGGAAGGGGTCATGACCTCCGAAGTCCTCTCAGCAATCGCGCTCTGTGGGACTTACTGTAGGTAACAGGAGGGCTTGTTGGCCCCCAAGGACCCTCTATAGCCAAGGGGACTTCATCCCCAACCAGCACTGTACCAGGAGGCGTGTTTGCAGAGTGATGGAGAAAGGATGTATGGCCTTCGAAGTCCTCTCAGCAATCACGCTGTCTGGGACTTACAGGAGGTAACAGGAGGGTTTGTGGGCACACAGGACCCTCAGCATCCATGGGGACTTCATCCCCCAACCAGCAGTGCACCAGGAGATGCTTTTGCAGAGTGATGGAGAAAGGAGGCATGGCCTCCGAAGTCCTCTCAGCAATCCCGCTCTGTGTGACTTACTGGAGGCAACAGGAGGGCTTGTTGGCCCCCCAAGGACCCTCGATAGCCATCCCCAACAAGCAGTGCACCAGGAGGCACGTTTGCAGAGTGGTGGAGAAAGGGGGCATGGCCTCCGAAGTCCTCTCGGCAATCCTGCTGTTTGGGACTTACTACAGGTAACAGGAGGGCTAGTTGACCCCCAAGGACCTCTGCAGCCAAGGAGACTTCATCCACCATCCAGTTGTGCGCCAGGAGGCGCATTTGCAGAGTGGTGGAGAAAGGGGGTGGGCCTCCGGCGACTTACCAGTATTTTTTTTATTTATTCCGGAGGGTAGGCGCATGGTCCCCCTTCCCTGGGCCAATTTTGGCCCAGGGACAAATCCCCCAGGGAAAGTCCTATTTTGAATTGGGAGGGGGCCACGCTGCCCCACTCCCTGGGCCAATTTCGGCCCCAAGACCCCATCCGCAACCTTTTTGTAATTATTTATTTTACAAATTTATGGGATGGGGTCCCCGGGGACCCCATTCACCGGAGCCAGTCCTTTTCTTTTTTTAAAAATTATTAAATAATGGAAGGGGGCCCGTGGGGCCCCCCTCCTGGGCCGATTTCGGCTCCAGGGACTCCATCCCCCAGGGTCCAGCCTCTAGTATGGGTGACCTGGTCCCAACCAGGACACCCACTGAGCAATGATGGAGACCGTGTCCAGGTCCCTACCTCCTGTGGGAGCCACTAATATGCAGCTCCCTCTGTGTCAAAGCAATTGTGCTTCGCTTTGAGCCAGCGAGAGCAAAATGCTTTAGCTTCCTCAAAGTGGAGCACAGTTTGCTACGGCTCGGCGGGAGCGGTAGAGCTCCTGCCTAGCTATAGCAAATAGCTATGTCCCAGGGTGGGCACCCCGGGAGATAGCAGGAGCCAGCCCTGGGGTGGCTGTCCCCAGGGTCATGTTGGCTCCAGTAGGGGGCCATGTGGCCCCCTTCCTTTCTTATAATTGGGCCCAGGGAGGTGGCGGTCTCCAGGGCTGCAGGGCTGCAGGGGGGCAGAGCCACCCCCCACATTTAATTTGACTTAAACCCCAAGGACAAGGAGATGGTGGTCCCCAGGGTTGGGGGGGTCTAAGAGACCCACCCATTATTCAATAACTAAGACCCGGGAGGTGGTGGTCCCAGGGACAGCTGGGGAGGCCATAAGGGCCATAAGCCCTGGGAGGTGTGTGCCACTCCTCCTATTTTATAATGCCCCTGGACCATGCCCACCCGGGGGCCGATTAGAAACGAAGCGCGGGAATCCCCTGTCCTGAAGTTAAAAACAAAAAGTGATAAAAAGGGACAGTGTAGGGATACCATGCACCTCTAGGTACCCATGGGGGGACACAATGGACCCCCCTTGGACTCAGCAGTTTCCCTGCCTGGACCGGCACTGATGCAGGCAGGGAAACAGATCAAAAAATTGCTCCCACATGGAGAGAGCAGCATAAATAGCTGCACCCTATGGGAAGGAGCAATGCCGGTTCCCGCAGCATGCAAGGAGCTGGCTGGGGCTGCAGGGGCCTTGAAGCTCCCCCTGTGGCCCAAACGAGTGGGTGGTGGGTGCCCTGGATGGGCATCAGGGCACCCACCTTTAATTAATGACGACCCCAGGGGATGGGGTTCCTGGGCTGAATACGGATCGGGGAGGGGAGCAATGTGGACCCCTCTGCTTGACAATAAAAAACAGCCTGGGGGATTGGATACCCAGGGCCTTTTTAAGGCTCTGGGAGGGGGCGCGTGGTCCCTCCCCTTAGTTAATACATTGGGCCACTGGGGACGGGGTCCCTGAAGCTGATAACGGATCAGGGAGGCAGGGACCAACTGGGAAAACAAACCAGCCCTGGCAATGCTGCCGGACTGGCCCTGAGGGGGGGTTGCTAACGAGAAGCAGCACTCCTTCTGCTTTAGCATTGCTGCCGGTTTTGTTACAGGGGGCTGATATTGCAGCACTGTTGCAAAACCGGCCCCCAGTAACAAAACCGGGCCCCCACGGTTGAAAAACAGCCCTCACCTTTCCAGCCCACCGGGAAAACACCCAGTGCCCGCTACTGCCATCCGACCCTGCAGGGAGGGGGTTTTGTGCCCCCTCCCGATAAATATTATACATGGCCCTGGGGGATGGGGTCTTCTGGGCCATAATATGCTCAGAAAGGGAGACCCAGTGGCCCCACTCCCCTTTAAATATATACATGTGGCCCTGGGAGATGGGGTCCCCAGGGTCTAATGAGGATTAGAGCAGCGGCCACGGCCCCTTACCCTTTTAAAAAAACACACATTCCCGGGGGATGCCATGTCATAAAGGATGTCATTTGAGATGTCATCAGTGATGTCATAAATGATGTCATAGAACATGTCATGAGTAATGTAATATGTGGGGTCATAGGCAGTGCTTTGTGTTGTGGGGGTGCAAGTTATAGTTAGCTCTGCTAACTATAACTGGTAAATTTCTGTGCTTTTTTTTTTAGTTCAAAACGTTAATGCTGTAGCTGACATATTTACATAACTAAAACGTTACTTTAACCTTTGTTTTTTTTCCAGTGAAGATAGATAGCTAGATAGATAGATTAGATAGATAGATAGATAGATAGATAGATAGATAGATAGATAGATAGATAGATAGATAGATAGATAGATCTGTGTTAGGCGATATTCTGGAGCTGATATTTCTGTAGATCGATGTGAAACACTCAATATTTCAGTAGTACGCCCCACTGGGCAGCCTGCACCTTTGTTTTATTTGCGACTAGGTTGTTCTTCATTTTTATTTGAATGGTTTTGCAACGATCATTATTCCCTTGCTAGGGATTTCTACATGTCTGTGCACTGTTGATAGCTGTTAGTTATTATTTTATTGTTTATTGTTCAGTTAGTTAAAACCATTACAATTAATAAATGCAATGATTTCCGAAACAATATATGAGCAGAGACACAATAAATAATTAAAATAGCAAGGAAGGACACAAACAAGGAACTGGTTCTGTGAAAAATTGAAACCATAATCAATCATCTGATGAGCTTTTAAAATATCAACTCTATTGCATAATAAGAAGTAGCAATACCGCATGATAACTGTTCTTCTTTTTTAAACTATTTGCATAATTCTCTTCAATATATCCATACAGGACAGTGTTATTTTCTGCTGTTCATTGCAGTCGCCGCCCATGCAGGTAAACACGGTGAGGCGAGTGGAAGTGACAAATGACGGAATCGGGAAAATAAATGAATAAATAAATAAAACCACTTACCTTGCGCTCGCCGAGCCAGTGATGAGGCGAGAGCAAGGTAAGTGGTTTTATTTATTTATTTATTGTATTTTCCCTATTCCGTTGTTTGTCACTTCCACCCCCCAATCCCTGCCCCGGCCCACTGTGCTTACCTGCATGGGCCGCCACTGGTTAACTGCCCAGTTCCCTATGGAATGCACGTTCACACTGACTCTGCTTACCTGTTTGTGAAGAATGCATGCATGTCCAGTGCTTAAATAAGAAAAAAAGAGTGCCGGGACCCAAAGTTTTGCTCAGAAGGCCGTGGCTGGTGCTTCCAAATGCTGTGGGTGCTAAATACTAACCCTGTCTAGCCTTGAATCCATCTCATGCCTCTTTCATCCACCATCCTATATTTCCTGCTCCTTTAACTCACACGTGAAGTTTTTTCCATACCTTGTTGTCCCTTTGTAACTCTTTTTCTCTTTTTCCATCTTTCCCCCTTTTCTGCCTTTCTCTGTCTGGTACTGGGTGAAAGTCTGTTCATGGAAAATAAGCCCAGGTCCCCAAAAATGAATGTTTGTGGGCCCCACCGGCAGAACACTGGCTCCAAATACACGTCGTGGATGTCTGGTCACGGCAGTGACTGTCCGCTCCTGTTGGGGGGTTGCGTGTTGTCTGTATTGAGCATGGGCTGTTGGTCTGATTGTGGAAGCTTGGCTGGAAGGTGTTGGCAAACTAGTTGATGGTGGGTAGTATATGTGCGCAAGTGTCTTCCTGCTCGTCACTAATGTGATTTGGGGGAAATGACGATGGAAAGATGTACACGTGTTGTCTACTGGACAAAGTTGGTACCCAATCTGTCGGCCATTCCCTTTTATTTACCTTTTGGTGAGCAGTGCACTACGTTGGACATTGCCCAGTCCTTCGTTAGTTTCTTTTCCCAAGTCATGACAGCCTCCATGTCCAGCTTTACAAATGACTCGATTATAGCGAGCATGATAGGAAAGCACGGTCAAGACAAGAATAACACATATATTGGAATTTTAGAAACCACACGAGGCATTTCTACGAGCAGAAAATGTCTGCATTAAATGCTTTATGGGGACCACATATGCGACTTTTTGGGAGACATAAAGTGCGTATTTCAAGGATCTCACAGGGTTTATTTTGAAGATCAATTAATACGCAGTTTGACGGAAACTAAAGGACCTGGGGCAGATTTACAAGCCCCTTGCGCCACTTTTGCGTCACTTTTAACATGGGAAAAGTGACGCAAAAGTGGCGCAAGGGCCTTGTAAATCTGCCCCCTTGTATGAGTCATGCAAGCGGCTTCTGTTACTTCTGCTTTTACGCTCTTCAAGACCAGCAGGCCATTTTGCAGACAGCCCTCGTTTTGTAAAAGCTCTAGGTCGAAATAAGGCCATGCTGTGTGACGCAGAAGCAGCATGCATGAGCCCCGTGCGTGCCCTGCACCCAGCCGTGTCCATTTATTTTCTCATTCGCCGTCCCATCCCCTTGACAGGACGGATCGATAAAGGGTCAATAACGCAGCACATCCCTCTTCATCCAATCTCACTCTCGCTCGTTCTGACACGCCCTCCGCCTAGAGTGCCCTTTGCCTGTCTCACACCCAGGACCTTTTTTTGTCAATAAATTATCACTGCTCAATTAAGTCGCACATCACTACATCCCCCCCCCCCCAGCTCCGTGGACACCTTTCCTCCATTGAAATAGGCAGCAAAGTCTGAACACAGCAAAAAATACGCAAAGAGCAACCTCGGGAAAGCAAATGCTTGTAAATTTGTCAAAAATTGTCAAATCCTTGGTAATTTTAATAAACATCAGACAGATGTAAATGCATATTTGCACAGAAGTGCTTTGCCTGGATGTCCAAAAGGGGTAGCCTGGGGTAGCAGCTAATACCCCTCGTTTGCCCTTTGGTACCCCCCTGAAACTGGCATTGCTTCCGGTATCTCAGGGTTCATGAAAGCAGCAGCAGGAAAAGAGGGAAAGCGGGGCTGTAGGAGGTCTGGTGACTTTTTTTTATTTTCAACACCCTGCCCTTCTCCTAACCCCTAGGATGATGCTAAGGTGCTAAGGGTTCGATAAATGGTGAGCTCTGCAATGTCATCAGGGGTCAAAGGGTGAGTAATGTCATCAGGGGTCAAAGGGTGTCTGATATCACTTCCACTTCCCCTGATGTTCTGCTGACTCGATGTCCATTATCCAGTGTCATGAAATGTGTCTTAAATTTGAATTTGAACTCCAGAGAGAACAGTGCCTCTTAACCCTCCCCACTCTACTGTGAAAAAATAGAGAAATCTTAGACAACACATAACATAGGAACTGATGGGGAGAAATGCCGAAAATAGATGTAAAATGAAGGATTTGCTTAGGGCACTGGCCCATTGAAATATACACTAGGGCATGGGTCCTAGTTGAATGAGCCACAAATTAATTTCTCACTGTGAATTTCCAGCATTTACTCCACCATGTGTCTTCACACCTCATTGCAGTGAATGATTATCTGTCTGAAAATAGGGTGTGTCCATTTTAAAATTATGATTCTCTACATTGTGGGTTTTTCTACTGCGCATCTGCCCTCCCACCCCCATCCTGTCTGGTCCACTAAGGAATGAGCAGCAGGCTTGGATGCTTTGGAAGTTTTTGCCAGGCATTCCTGATCCTGGTGAACCCTTAGTTCCGTGGCCCTTATCCTGCCATTGTGCGGTGTATACAACATTATTCATTCATAGTGGTGTAGTGTCCCTCAAAGTGGTGCATGTGATAACGCAAGAACATACTCCCAGGTTCATTTTTTACACTTTTACATTTTTAGAACCAACATAAATTACTGCTTGTGTGGAGGATCCGCAAGGACATGGTGCTTCCAAAGGCGATCACAATTTCGAAGCCCCTAATAAAATACAAATGCCATCTAAAAGAAAGCTCTCCTTGGGGGGCGTGGTTTGCCGTGCGACCAAGATGACTGCACGTCTTTGAGCTCCGTCGGACCTTCAGTGCGGGCGCTCATGAATATGCTGTACGGATGATTTTTTTCTTCACCTCGTAGCAGCTTTAGGCAGCGGAACAGTTTTGGAGCCATCGGAGTCATCTTTCAGGCGTTTTGGTCCTCTTAATCGGTGCCTTCTCCACGAAGACTCTTCCCCTCGGACTGGAGCTAAGATGGCGGCGGGAAGAGGAACTGTAGTGATACATATACTGAGCAAGTAACGTTACTAGAAAGACATTTTTGGCTTCAGTGTGCTTTTCTTCCTGATAAATGAGGTATTGTTTTCTTGGTCTTTTACACCTTGGAATGCTATGCACTGCTTATGCTGGGAAGTCATTCTGCTGAGGAGATTAGTTCTGCTACAAAATGGCGGCCGCTGACAGACTTTTTATTGGAAACTCTTGAACTTTATTTGCGGTCTAATACTCTGTTGGCTTTACTTCAGAGGGGGTGATTCACCCAATGCCCAGCATTTAATTTACTCTTTTGAAAACCTCTAATGAAAACTTTGTCTCTGGCCGGGTAGGCAGAATCTCTACAGCATCATTATCTGTAGCCAGTGTGCAGTTTATATTTGTCACTACTTCCTGTTGTCAGTGGTCGCTTACTTTTTTTCCTTTTTCTAGTGGCGTCTTTTTTTTTTCTTTTTCTTCTTGTGGCGCATTTGTCGGTGACCATATATTAGCTTCTCTCAGGATGTAACGAAGCGGACACATAGAAGCCTGCCTCAGGGTTAGCTCTCCTTTGAGGTACTCTCCTGATTGTAGTGTTATCCAGTGCCTCAGCAATAACTTTGCTCCATTCAACTGCAATATCCACGTTCTTAATATCATTCTGCGTAGCTTTTTGTGCACCATTCCAATGGCGGAAGGCATGGGTGTCACCCTCAAAGACAGAGACTCGAAAGGGAATCTGAAGAGGTCTAAACAGAATTCTCCTACCCCGGATATTTCGACGAAAGGCAATACTGACTCTGCCTCAACACTTAATGCTATTTTACTCAAACTTAATTCAGTCCATGACATCGCTCAAAGCACTAAAACAAACACTGGTATGCTTCAGGTGGAGGTGGCGGCAATTCGAAATGATCTTAAGAACCTTTCATTACGTGTCTCCAATGCAGAAACAAGAATAAGTTCTGTTGAAGACTTCACGAATAAGCAGTCTAAACATGTTCAAAGTATGGAACGCTCCTTGGCCTCCTTGAGAAGAGACCTGACTGAACAAGAAGACAGAAATCGCAGAAGTAACCTTCGCATTTTTGGTTTGCCGGAGGACTGTGAGAAATCTGCTCCTTCAGTACTGGAATTTTTGCTTACTTGGATTCCTTCTGTATTGAACATTTCATTTCAAAAAGACTTTGAAATTGAACGTGCTCATAGAGTGCCCACCTTTAAGCCTAAAACGCTTTTGTATCCAAGACTGCTGATCTTTAAGCCTCTGCGTCATCAGCATACTGAGCAAATCCTGGCCCAAATGAGGAAGATTAAAACGTTACAATGGGAAGGGCACAGAATTTCAATATCACAGGACTTTGCTAGAGACACCGTCATCCGTCGCAATGGCTTTTTAAATCTACGCAGAAGGCTTACAGATATGAATATTCCATCTTCCTTTGCAGGTCCCTCACGTTTCAGAATAACCTTTAGAGGTCGGCCGCAGATTTTCTATGAGCCTGCAGAACTTTCAACTTTTTTGGATAATCATTCCGAGTCGCAGATGGACTCTGACTCTCTTTCTGGCACCTCTCATCCCTGAGGTTCTTAAATGCTGTTAGGGTTGCCTATACTTTCTGTGCCTTGTCACAAGCGTTGGTTGATCTTCTTCCTTGGTATTCCTCAGTGCGAGGTTCACTACGCATTATAATTGTGGTTTGCTCTTTTTTGAATATTTTCTATTAACTGTTTTCTCCCTTATAGGGCTTATGGTATTCTATATTTTTATATTTTTTTGGATGCTTTCTTAGATGGTCACATCTGATATGTTAGCTTACTTTTGGTGCTATTTTTATTTAGTTTTTTATTTTCATTGCTAAAGCATCCGTTGTTAGTATTGTGCCTCTATTTTCTTTCTTCTTACTTTTTTTCTTTCTTTATCACTTGTTCCTATCTCTGATCTATTCCAAATTCGTGTCTGTTTGCTAATTCCTGGCCTCTTCTTTCGTATGCTTTTGCCTTTTAACATGTATTCTAATGACATGGTCTGCCCGTGTTTTTTTCTTCATTATTTTTTATGCCGCATGATGTATATCTTATATACTTTGCTCACTCTTTCTCTTTCTCCGTTCGTCTTTTTCTTCTATTTTTACTCCATGTAAGCTTATTCTCTTTTATGTCTGTTTGGCTTATTTTTCCTCCCTTTTTTCCTTGATTTCATGCGGATGTCCAGTTCTTTTGTGTGCTCTTTACTCTCTTTTGTCTTCGGTCATTTTTGTTGCTCGTATGTTTGTTTATGCTTTGTTTGTATAACTTTACATATATGGATTTATCTATTTCTTTTCGTACTTTTTCCTTGCTGGCATTATTGATATGTCTAATTCATGAATTATAGCTTTGGTATAATAAGATATTCTCTTTTATTAATCTTTCTTATACCTTGGTACTGCTTTTTTAATACTATCATCTCTGTAGTGTTGATATATTAATAACCTGTGATTTATTATACTTCATATCACTTCTTATATCATCTCACTTTACTGTTTGTTATGCTACTTTTCTGTATTTATTATGCCTTAGGATGTTTCTTAGATTACTATGAATTAGTATTCCTAGTGCCTTAAATATGATAGCTATATGACACCACTGTTTTATGCTTGTATTCATACCACTTTGTAGTGTTTCGAATATTAGTAATTTGTCAATTATAATAAGTATATTGGACTTACTCTATCTCAACTGGCTATTTATTATGTTACTTATTAGTATTTATTATGCCTTAGGCTGTTATTTATATTATCTAATACTGCTATTTTTATTGCCTCAATTGTTATTTATTGAATACTATTGTCACTCCTTCCTACTTAATATGATATATTGTTGATTATTCTCTATCTATGCTACATGTACTTTTTGGAGTATTTATTTTTATACCTGTTGATGAATTTTTTGAGAGTATTGTAGACATTAGTATTTATATATTGGTTCTGCTGCTTAATGTATTATTTATCTTTGAGCGGTTTGCATTGTACCTATTGGCCTCTGTGGTTGCTCCTCCACGTTTTTTTTCCCCATGCTTATTGTCTATTACAGACATCCCCTGGTGGGGCTTTTCTTTTTTAATGCTCCCTCTTTCTGGGGAGTTCTTTCTTTCTTTTTTTTCCTCTCTCTAGTCTTTTCTTCCTTCTTTCTGTTTTTCCTTTCCTGGGGACTTCTGCTTCGACATATATTACATGTTTTTATTGATTATCATTTTTCCCGACAACTGATGACCTGTTGGATTCTCTCCCTCTTTTTCTATATCAGATGTTTTTACCCGTGCTTTCTTATATCTTCTCTATGACTGGCTTAACTGTAGTCTCCCTTAATGTACGTGGGCTGAATCACCCCGTTAAAAGGGGCAAGATCCTTGATTATTGCAAAAGTTTATCTGGAGACATTGTTCTACTTCAAGAGCCCAAGATAGCCTCTAAGGAAGCTTTGTTGTTGCGAGAGGAGTGGGTTCTTGATGTTACTTGTTCTGAAGCATCCGGTAAAAAGAATGGGGTTGTGACTCTGATTTCCAAAAACTCTGGGCTTTCTATTGTTACTGCTGAACATGATATGAATGGTAGATGGCTGCTTTCTCGCTTATCCAATGGTCCAGATGATCTCTATATCATGAATATTTACGCCCCTAACATTGATGACCAACTATTTTGGCGTTCCATTAATAAAAAGCTCTCTGACATTCCTCAAAATGCTAGAACTATTGTGGGCGGTGATTTTAACTTGCCCTTAGACCCTATTTTGGACAGACATTCTGCTTTTAAATTTCGCCCTCCTAGGTCACATAAACAATTGCTCAACAGGTGTTCTTCTCATCAGTTGGTTGATGCGTGGAGGCTGCATAACCCTACAGGTAGCGATTTTACGTTTTTCTCCTCTCCACATTCTAGCTTCTCTCGTATCGATTATCTACTAGTTGACGCTGCTCTTTTAAAGCATACCACAAAAGTCATGATTCATCCAATAGTCTTCTCTGACCATGCAGCAGTCTCATTAAATGTCCTTAATCTCACAGATACAAGGGGTCCTCGCACTTGGCGTCTTAATACAGAGATTCTGGAGGATAATGTTGAAGTTCAAGAGCTTAATGAGGAAATTCCTAACTTTTTCAATGATAATGAGTCCTCAGTGAATTCCCCAATAGTTTTATGGGATGCATTTAAATGTACTATTCGAGGCCATATTATCAAAAAAATGTCGAGAAGGAATACTGAAATTCGGAAATCGTTGCAGTCCTTAGGTGATGAGATTAAACGCAAGGAAGTGCTTTACAGAAATTCTAACGATAAGTCTCCCCTGCAAGATATCAAAAATCTGAAATACTCTTTCAACTCTATAGTCACTAAAAGAGCTCACTTTGGTGTACATGCTCAAAAATCTCGTCAGTTGTTATTACGAAATAGAGCTGGTAAGCTCTTGGCTGCCACCCTAAAATATCAAAATACTAATAATAAGGCTACCCAGATTTCTTGCATTACTGATAAAAATGGTTCTAGGAAATTTCATACTCAAGAAATTCTTGAAGTTTTTCGTGATTTCTATGACAAATTATATACCCCTAAGGATCAATGTAGTATTTCTGTTTGTCAGAAGTTTCTGAACTCGATCCCTACCAACTCTATTTCGCATTCTGATATGATTGACTTGGGGAAACCGATTGAGAATGACGAGATAATTCAGGCTATCAAGGCTACTCGTTCGGGGAAGGCTCCGGGGCCTGATGGTTTTCCGATTGTTTTTTATAAAGCATTTTCCTCCTCAAAATTAAATATCTTAAAGGGATTTTTGATCACTTTGTTTTTGCTGGTAAGGTATCTGGTTCGGCCGCTGAGGCTACTATTGTTGTGATTCCTAAAGAAGGCAAATATCATTCCGATCCTAAAAACTTTCGTCCAATCTCATTATTAAATATGGAGGCAAAAATCTTTGCCAAGAGTTTAGCTAGACGCCTAGAGGGTCACATCCCTAATCTTATTCATGAGTCCCAAACTGGTTTCGTTAAAGGGAGACTTGCTAGAGATAATATCCGAACCTTTTGTCATATCTTAGAGAGAGCAAAATTGTCTATGTTACCATCCGCGGCGATTGCCCTTGATGCCGAAAAGGCTTTTGATAAAGTTTCTTGGCCTTTTTTACAAGCAGTACTTCAAACACACAACCTTGGCGACTCTTTTATCAATATGGTTATGTCTCTCTATGCGCAGTCAAAAGCTAACATCAGAGTAAATGGGGCTACATCGTCCTTTTTTAATCTTCGTCAGGGGACTAGACAAGGGTGCCCTCTTTCACCCCTTCTTTTTTTACTTTCTATAGATCCACTCCTTCGTTTACTTAACTTGAACAAAGGTATCAAAGGCTTTCAATTTGGTTCACATACGCTTAAAACTGCCGCTTATGCGAATGATGTTCTTATATTTTCAGAAGACATTGCTGCTGCAATTCCTGTTATTTCTAATACCATTAGAGAGTTCTCGCTGGTTTCCGGCTATACTCTGAACAAAGACAAGACGGAAATGTTCCCTCTTAATTCGTTGTGCTTTCCTGCTCATATGGGTGATTCCGGATTTAAGTAGCAATCGACTCAAATTAAATACTTGGGAATTTGGTTCTGTAAAAACCTCTCTGAGACTATTTCTTATAATGAATCCCACATCATAACTAAAATTAAAGATCTTTTGTCTTCTTGGTCGCCTAAATATATTTCCTGGTGGGGAAGATTTCAGACTCTTAAGATGATGATCACCCCGATTATTAATTTTGTATCCTCCATGATTCTTATAATGCTTTCCTCATCTTTTTATCATGAGATTGACTCACTCACTTCAAAATTCTTGTGGAATGATAAACGTGCTAGAGTTGCTTATAAGCACCTTAGAAAACTTTATGTCTTGGGCGGGTGCAACCTTCCAGATTGGAATTTATATCAAACTGCCTTTTTAGCCTCTCAAGGTGCCCTTTGGTTCCTCCTAGATTCTCAGCATACTCCCCGTGGATTTTTATTGAACGGGATTTATGTAATCCCTCTCTACACCGTCTTTTATCACTGCTTCTAAGCTTGCGCTTGCTCATTCCCATCGTATTATTCTCGATACGATTAACGCATTAAAACATATTGATAAGAAAGTCTCTTCTCCTATTCATAAATCGAGGTGGTCCTCCTTATGGTACAATCCTAAAGTTATTGTTGATATTGAACCTTCTACGATTTCTTCGTGGGCTAATAGAGGTATTAGATTGGTAAGAGATCTTTATGACTCTAATCATGACCCTCTTCCCTTCTCCACTTTGGCCAGAGACTATAATCTTAACAACATGGATTTTTATTCTTTTCTCAAATTAAAGGTTGCCCTTTCTAAGGTTCCTCTGTCCTTGGATTCGGTTACTGTCTCGTTACTTTCTATATGGTTTCGTTCAGGTCATACTGCCTCTAAAATACATAAGTTTTTATCTGCTTCCTCTCCTTCGCAGTCTACAATCACACAGGATAAATGGTCTCATCACTTTGACAAAGATATTTTTAAACACATCTCACAGGAGACTTGGCAATTGATTGGGAAGTTATCTTTGCGCAACAAGATTGCTCCTTCCCTTATTCAATCTAAATTTTTTACACTTAATCTCCTCCACTGGACCCCTGCTCGTTTACATAAATTAAATCTTAGAGATAGTGATCTTTGCCGGAATTGTAATAAGGTTCCTGGCAATCATCAAAATATGTTTTTTGAGTGCTCTTTGTTGCAACCCTTTTGGGGTTTAATACCGAAACACTTATCATTAATCTTTAATATTTCATTAGAACTTTCCTTGCCTTTGATTCTATTGGGCCCATGGGCTACATCTATGCCTTTACCTCTTAATGATACAGACTTACAATTATTGGACTTACTTATATCTATTGCTGTTAAAGTCATACTAACTGAATGGAAGTCGTTTCACCTTTTATCGTATCACACTTGGTGGGCTTGGGTTTCATACCTTCGTGGGGCTCCTACTTTTGTTGAAGATAAACATTGTACTCCGTCCATCTCTAGCAAGGTCTGGAGGTCATTGGATGATTATATGAACCTAGCATCTCAGGGGTTGGTAGCTCAGTATCCCTTTGATTCTCCTATTTAGGGTGTTCCCTATGCTGAAGCAGATGTCCCCTCTTCTTTCCCTTTTTTCTCTTCTCTTCTCTTCCTCCTTTTCTTCTCCTCTTTCTTTTCTTCTGTCTTTTCTTTCTTCTCCCTGCTCTCTCTTCTTTGTGCGATCTTACTTACCAAGCAATACGATTACTGTAAGGTCTTGACATGGTTTATGCTGACGTCCTTATCTATTCTCCTTACTTAGGGGCCCATTACGATACCCGGCGTAAAAAAATCCGCCAGGCATGAAAGCGGCAAAAATCCGCCCGCACACACCGCCTGAACACCGACCACGCCATTATGAGTACACAAACCGAAAACCGCCATCGGCGGAAAAATCACACAAAATACCGCCCGCCATCGTCCGAGTCTGAGTCAAACCGCCCGCCACGGACGGAAACACGCACGACAACACAAAACCGCCCGCCCACACGGCGATCGCACCGCCATGAGCGCGGAAAAACAACAAATATACCGCCCGCCAGCGCAAACAACGCCGATGAGAATCGACACGGCAGAAGCCATGGCGCCAACGTACCTGCACAGAAACCATCCGCACACAAAACCAATAGCACACAACATGGCCAACAAGTCCACACAGCAAGGCACACACAAATACACAAGCACAGTACACATCCCGAAAACACCCCCCGGACAAACAAAAAATACAAAGGCCAGAACCCCAGACACAACACACCTGAAAACAACAGACCATGAGGACACACCCACATAGGTGAGTACAAAAGCAGCACTCCCACAGACCACAACCCCTTGCTACATTGCAAACCAGAGAGGAGAGGAGAGGACACAGTGACACAGCAAGGACAGCAGCACACCACAGAAACGCACACATCACAACCACCACCACCACCACCACCACCACACCCCAGCACCACAAACCCCCTGCACATTACACAACACACACCGCACCAGCACCACAAACACCATGGCACCACAAAGGATGCCCAAGTTCACGCCCATGGAGCTGACGGTCATGGTCGACGAGATCATCAAGGTGTACCCACAAATCTATGGGAACATGGTCCAGCACACACCACTAGCCACCAGAAACAGAATGTGGAACCGGATCGTAGACCAGGTCAATGCAGTCGGGACCCTGCCCAGAAACAGAGTCGAGATTAACAAACGTTGGAATGACGTAAAGAGCCTGGTCAAGAAGAAGGAGGGCAAAAACAGAGAGCTGGCTGCCGTCACTGACGGAGGGAATCCCGCGCTCTTTAAGACCTTCAAAGCGTGGGAGGAGAAGGTGCGAGTCGTAATCCATCCGGAGATCCTCGCCGGATTAGCAGGGGGAGTGGAGGCTGGTAAGTACAAACTAATGTATACCAGCACACCGCTATGTACTCACATGCGCAACTACCATGCCACAGCTCCCAGGGACAAACACCCCCATGTCCAGCACACAATACACAACACATCACACACACATGCAACAGACACTACCACACACAGCCCAAACCGAACAACTGTAAGATGCGTGGGGACATGTGTACACCAAGCCAGCCACGTAACCACCAACAGGTCCCCAAATATGCCAGAAGCGCCACAACGAGCACCCACCACACCCATGTGTCCGCCACAGCTGCACTAACCGACAAGTAACAGGTAAGTGGCAGGAACACAAAGTGCAGTGGGTGGGACGGTGGACAGCCCAAGTACAACACACACCAGGCCCCAGTCCCACAGCACAGCAAGGAGGAGCATCCCCCACACCCCACAGCCACGTGTCAGCCACCGCAGTGCACAACGACAGCCGAAAGGCAGACATCACGGTCCACAGCAATCGGTGTCAGTGGGTGTACAGCCACCCCCACGACCCACTACACCCCCCACCCCCACAGACCTGCAACATGGAGCACCCCCGCTTAGAGCCATGTGGCATCCAGTACAGTGCACGCACGAACAACTTGCAGGTGGGAAACTGGACAGGGCTGGATTACTGGAGGCATGAGGACCATAACACCACCAACACATGGGACATGTCACGTAGCAGACGAACACGCAGCACCGCCCACCGTCACGAACAAGTGAACAATGTGCACACGGACATGAACAACAGACTCACACCCCACATGACCCATCACAGACATAGCAACACCCAAGGAGCCACGTCTGCATGCACAAGCCACACTGAATATAGTCCCACACGGCAGCCACTGTGCAACTCATCACACACAACCGAAACACCATTGAAGTCCTGTCCATGTAGCCCCCACTGCCTGTCAACCCCACACCCCACAACTACGCCTATGTAAGACAAACAACACTAGACGCAACAGAGCGGAACAACATAAATGCACACGAACACCACTGAACCCATCAAACTCACAGACACACCATGCACATACAACATACCATCCATCCCATCCGTCAGCCCCAGTCTCATGAAAGGCATGTCATCCGCACAGCTGCCACACATACAGCAGTCACGCTAAGACACATGCCCATGACCAACCATGTGCCAGAAGTCAATTAAGCGCACGACACACTGTGAGCAACAACACACAACATGGGCCACACCCCCCGAGCACTGCAGTGATGCACATGGCACAGGGCAGCACGCACACCAAGGAGATGGGACAACTGCAATACGTTGGCTGGCACACAACTATCACTCACTCATAACGATGCGTCCAATGCCATGTCCAGTAATCACAACAGACAGCAAATATGCAGGGCATGTCAGGCATGCACACACCTCAGACCATGCACTGTCATGCTGCCACAACACATGTCACGTTCGGCACCCATGGCTCACAGCATGTACCCCAAAAGCATATCCCCTCCCAAATGCGAATCTGGTGCATGGCCCCCATGTTGCCATATGCGTTCCTAAGCGTTCCATTTGAACCCCAAAAGCATATCCCCTCCCAAATGCGAATCTGGGGCATGGCCCCCATGTTGCCATATGCGTTCCTAAGCGTTCCATTTGAACCCCAAAAGCATATCCCCTCCCAAATGCGAATCTGGGGCATGGCCCCCATGTTCCATATGCGTTCCTAAGCGTTCCATATGAACTCCAAAAGCAAAGTACAAACCAGACCCAGGATGGGCCAGGAGCCCGCATACACCAGAGTCACAATGAGTAGGGGCACAGCAACACACCCATCGGCATGGCCAATCCGTCCCATGCCACATGTGCACAGCACACAGTCCCATTGCCTAGCACACACAACTACAGATGCCACAGCCACACACTCGCCTCCGGGAAACCCATGTACGAGATTGCACGAACTGCCAATGTCAGACGACTAATACATACTTCGCCAGGTGCAACACAATAACAAATCTCATTCTCTCCACAGGTGACGAACTGCCGGATGCTGGGGATGGAGACAGCAGCCAGCACAGCCAGCCCACAAGCCCCCAACGAGGACACACGGATCTGGAGGATCTGTCCTCCTCTTCGGACACGGACCACCAAGCTGGCCCATCTGGCGTGGCAGGGCCCAGCCGCTCCCCAGGACCCCTCCTACCCACCAACCCATCATCCAGGGATGCTGAACAGTCCCAGTCCCCTGCTGCCACTGTCGTTGCGGCCACACCCACGGTCATTGCGGCCACTACCACTGCCGCAACCGCCACCATCGCCGCACCGACCACCACCGCCTCCACCACCACCACGTCTTCGCTGGCACCAGCCCCAGCGCAGGTGGTGGCCCGGCCGACTGGATCCACCCTGGGAGCCACAGCGAGGACCGTGGTGTGCAATGTGGCTAGTGGGCAGGCCGGTGGCAGCAGGACTGGTAGGAGGAGCAGGGTCAGGGAAACGCCAGCCTCCCCTGGGAGCCATGCCCTGCCTCAAATGGCCAGAGTCCTTGGGGCCTATGAAGAGGCCCAAGGACAATGGGCCAGGTCTGCTACTGACACGCGGGCGGTGCTGGGGGTGCTGAGGTCCATGGACGCCCATATGGGCCAATTCGTGTCCCGTATGGACCAACTCGTGGACCTCATGGGCCAGCTGGTGGTGGCGGTGGGGTCACAGGCAAGGCCAGCAACACCACCTCCGCCACCACCTGCTAGGGCGCAGGGTCGGGCAGCAGTGTCCACTTCCCCTGCGTCCACAGCCAGTGAGCACACCTCACCCACCACCAGCAGGTCGCCACCACACACCCCCTCCCAAACGTGGAAGGGGCCGTCCGAAGAGGAAACAGATCTCCCGGGAAGACTTCGCACGCTCCAGTCGCAAGTGAGGCAGCCAGCCAGCCTTCCGCCAGCCTTCCTTGACCAGCCACTGCATTGACTTGCTCTACGATCCCACTCCACACAGCCAGCTGGATGGCATGTGTGTGTTGGACTATGGACATAGAACCAGTGGGTACACCCTGATCATCACGCAGCCATGACCGACAGCTCATTGTCACTGCACGCACCACTTTTGTCATCACCTTACACACAATCACATGTCACAGTTTGTAATAAATGCACCTTTTTCACTAACTGCTGTTTGTGCCCTGTGTTTTATTTGTACGGAATACAACGGCCACCTTGGGCGGAAAGGCACCTGATGCGTGGCATGGCAATGGAATCCGGAGGGCCTGTAGGGACCTAGGGGTGGGAGACAGAACAGGAGCACATTCAATGAGTGTGTCACACACCCATCACACAGTACATGTCAACAACTACAAGCAATGTACACACATCGCACAGAGCAATAGGGCACAATGCCACAGTCACCAACAGTGGCATACTACCCTGGCCATGGAGCGTTGACACACTGCACGCAGTGAACATACGGCCACCCTGACACAGCACACACACACCTGCACAGATACAGACACATCATCCGTCGTACATGGACACTCACCGTCAAGTGAAGTAGCGGGCGATGAGCTGCTGGCGCACATTCCCAGCTTCCTCCTCTCCGCTGTCCACCTCACTCGAGCTGTCCTGGTCTGCGGGCTGGGGCCCTGGTTGATCTCCGTCATCCACAATGAGGGGGATCTGCTTCCGAATGGCCAGATTGTGCAGCATGCAGCACGCCACCACTATCTGGCACACCTTCTGTGGGGAGTACACCAGTGCACCTCCGGTGCGGTCCAGGCACCTGAACCTGGACTTGAGGAGGCCAAAGGTACGCTCGACCACACGTCTGGTCCTCCCATGTGCCTCATTGTATCGATCGTCTGCTGGGGTGCGAGGATTCCTCAATGGACTGAGCAGCCATGCCCCATTCGGATACGCAGAGTCACCTGGGTGTGAGGGACACAGAGAACCGTTGCTATTCCAACTGGACAGGGGACAGCATCGCACAACCAGCACGCTACACCACTCCACATACTCACCGACAATACAGGCACGATCCTGCAGATTGGCCATCAGTCGTGGCAAGATGCTGTTGCGCATTATGTGTGCGTCATGGGCCGAGCCTGGGAACTTTGCACACACGTGGGTGATCACCATGTCCGCAAGGCACACCACTTGCACATTCAGGGAGTGCGTGTGCTTCCTGTTGCGGTACAGGTGCTCAGTGGCCTGTGGTGGAACAAGGCCAACATGTGTGCAGTCAATGGCTCCCACGACGTGTGGGATTCTGCCAAGGGCATAGAATGCACCCTTCACTGCCGCCAATTCACGAGCCCTGGGGAATCTGATGTACCTGTTTCGGCACAGCATCATGGCTGCCAGTACATCCCTCAGCACCTTGCTGAACATGGGCTGGGACATCCCTCCTCCACTGCCCACTGTGTGCTGGAATGACCCAGTGGCGAAGAAATGCATGGCGGCCATCACCTTAGCCGTGGGGGTGACAGCAGTCGGATACACCCTGCGGGGACGGAGATGGGGCTCTAACATGGCACACAGTCGATGCAGAGTTGGCCTGTCCAGCCGAAACTTCCTGATTACCTCTGTATCGTCCATGTCCGCCAGCAATTGGTATGGGCGGTCAATGTTCGGTCTCCGCCTGGGTTAAATGGCAGAGGACACATGTCAAAGCAACACGGCACATAGCAATTTCGCATACACATCACTGACATGACTGAGCAAGCACATGAGCCACAGCCCAGCTGTCAAGCTGGGACGGCACGGCCACAATACACTTACACAGGTCTCCCAACAATGGCAATGGCAAGTGAGACATACCACTGCCATGTGCATGCACATGGGGATCTAGGCCCCAATGACTTGCGGGGCGTGCTGATGGGGACTGACTGCATATTCGTCAAGCGGCAACGCCACGGCAACATGAGTGTCTGCTGAGCATGGAACTGCTTCCGAGGCTGGATGAGTATGGCACACGACGACGACGATGTGGGCACGGGCTGAGCGGCCAATACAAGTGGGACCTGTGGCACGAGGGGATATGAGACAGTAGTAGGTGTCAGCACTGCACCCTATGTACAGCACTGTACGGATCACAGCTCCCGAAACATTGACTGGTGTCCACATTGACAGCCCCATGCCAAGACGGCTGTGTGCTTGCAGTCACACGTCACAGGTGAGAGGTTACATTGCACGTGCCAGGTGGCAGACGTACATAGTGGGAGCTGGCATGTGTGTGCATGTGTCTCCTGTTCAGGATCCACCAGATGGGCGCTGACTCTGTACTGACCATTGGACACAGCATGTTCCGTGGAAGGCTTGTGTGTGTGGGATGGTGGCACTGGATGTGCCTCCGTTGGGTGGGGGGCCATGCACAGGGCGGGTACGTCGATGATTGCGCATTGTTGGTCACGGTGGGTGCACCAACTAAGATGTGTTGCCCTGTGTTCAATTCCTATGTCCGCATGATGATGGACTGTGGATGTGGGCAGACTACACATTGGTCGATGTGCTGTCTATATGCATGTGCCTTCACACCAGGCACAGCTGCCCCTGCACATGTGACCCCTGCTGGCCTCGCTGCTGGGTCTGTGGAGCTGATGCACCTTCTGCGCGTGGGGCGGACAGCTCTCCTCACTTCCCTCATTGCGCATGTCATGTCTTTGCCGCAGGTGACATGGATCATGGAGGGCCCACATGTACGCGTGGGTAGGCTACACATGATTGTTCACTGGTCGCCACCCCCAGTCAGTGTTTCGAATGGGAAGGTTGTCGTGCTGGTGGTATGTTCGATTTGGCGGATGGGCGGGCCTAGGTGCGGGCTTACATTCCGGACATGGGGGTAGTTGGATTGGCGACTAGTTGCAGTACACACGGGACACGTCTCTTCCTTTCCACATCTGGGTCATCCCTTGTACTCACTGACAGTGATACAGTCATCTTCGCCCCAGCCCTCATGTCCTCCCTCGCCCCCCAATATGCATGCTCACCTGCGAGGCTAGCGCTTGCACAGGCAGCCCCAAGCTCGCACCAGAGAGGGCAAGGAGTGTATGTGTGGGTCCAGTTGCACGAGTGGGCTGTCTCAGGGTATGATGTGTGGCGGGACGCTCGTCCACCTGCGTGGTGCCCCAAATGGAGACCCGGCCTGCATGGACTATGCATCACAGTCTTCGCCTTCCGGATCCGCCACCTGCGACACCCAGTGGCTGCCCTTGCGGCCAGGCCGCGTCCGTCTGTGGCTGTTGGCCCACACATTCACTCTTTGGCCTCTCTGGGGAGGGCTCGGGGGTGGTGGCGCACGCGCTTGCACTTAGTCGCAATGGCATGTGTCGTGGTTGGTATGATGGGCAATGGATGGGATGGTGCGAGCCACCTCCCGTGACGTCAGTGCTGCTCGTGCTGTGGTGCGTCCCCTACACTTCCATTTGACTTGTGCCATGCTAGACGTTGAGGTTCTATTGCCTGCGTGATATGACCAGGAGGAGCGCGAGGAGACCTCTCACACACCATGCTCCACTGCCATCCCGTGCCCTGTATCGCCTGTGCGGATTGACTATGTTGGGGTTACACCTGGTCGACTGGGGCTGTGTGTGCCTTGTCAAGGGGCATGGCGGGCGCACAACAGGATCCAGCTTGTCCACAGAGGGTGGGCTGAGGTGCGCCTGGTACCGCTTTGTACGTGTGCCCGGCTGCTGTGCACACACGTGTTCACTCCCCCCCCGACAGGTGTCCTCTCACAATGCCCAGGGAAGCGGTGGTGTACTGTTCATGACCCCTCCCAACACGGCATGCTCCAACTTGGCATGTGCGCATCTACCCGTCGCACCCACCCACCTGAGCACTGCGTCCATACGACTTCACACGACACATGTGTTTCTTCCACAGTAGTGCTACTCATTTGCGTTGACATCCAATACCAGTGGACTACATGGTCATGTCACGACTGCCGTGTACTTCACATACTCTCATCCTCTCTCATTCGTACTTGTGAAATGAGTCAACTGAGACAGTTTTGGTTTCAAACATTATATTGAGTCTTCTGTCCTCTGTGATGCAGTATAGTGGACACTACTGGCAGCGGAATACATGTTGAGGATATACTGAGCATGATTACAAATGGGATAGGGTGTGGGGTTACATCTGCTTGGCCAAGGCTGTGCTAATGTACATTTACGTATAGCTGCGGAGCTGCGGACTTTGACACAGACGGTATACATGTAGCCTACCAGACCGCTCGGCATCATGGGCACAGTCCATCTCAGTTCCATGTGACAGGTTTGCTGCGGTTGTTCCTCATGCACGCGTGCATGTGAGATGACATCAGGGCATGTGCTTGCGTGCATGCAGCGGCGTGCCACTTGTTGCACTGTGGTGGTTACTGGACATGTCACAGTCACTGGGGTCGTGTTGTTGTTGTATGCACTTGTCGTCCATGCAAAGGTCCTGGTATGGGATTCCCGGGGCGGGGGTGGGAGGGGTGCAGCACCCACAGACTCCAGGCGACCTATTCATGTCCACTGAGCGGTGTGTGTGTCCATGTGCGCTGGATCCATGTCGTGTCCTGGTTGTTCGTGCAGTTCCGTCCATGTGGGTGCGATGCACAGAGCCCATGCCACTGCCTCCCACGATGCATGCTGTGTTCCTGGATGTGATGGGGAACAGTGTGCATGTCCCGGTCATATCCGATGTCATGGCGATGTCGTTGATGGTGTGGTTACAGTTGCCGGTCGTTTGGTATGGCTGTTGTGGTGGTGACTGGCCAGTCCGTGCGGAAGCTGAGCATGGGTGCGGGGTTGGACTTCATAGGTCACTCGGGGAACCTGCGTTGTGGTCCGACGTATTTACAGGTTGTCAGGTATGCGATGCCGTCCAGCAGGGCTTCCATGTCATTGGTGGTGTACATGTTTGCCAGCCAATGAAGCGGATGGTGGCTGTCAAGGTGTTGTTCGTAGGTTGTCCCTTGGAGGACCATGATGGGGCATGCTGGGTGACATTCGATGTAGCTGTTCTCGATGATCCGTCGTGTGGAGGCACAGTGGTTCCATTTCAGTGCGGGTGCGATGTTGGCCACATACGCCATGCCCCCATAGGCAGAGCAGGCCCTGTCGTGTGCGTCCAGAGGGAGGAGTAGTGGTAGCAGGTCCGCCTTCAGACATGCCGGGTTGGAGAGGCATATCTCGACGGGATGCTGGTAGGGACACCTCCGACAGTAGAAGACGGGCATGACGCAGCTGAACAATGTGATGCGGTAAGTCAGTCGGTAACTTACGTTCAGCAGGGACAGGAGATCGCATCCCAATGTATGGCACAGGTTGGTTTTGTACAGCTTGAGCTGTTCGGCGTAGTTGGGTAGGTGTGTTGCGGTTGCCATTTCGCAGCGGTTCGTAGAGGTGGCGTGCTCCGGCTGTGTGTGCAGTCTGCAATGTGCACGCTCCGGGGTTGCTGTGAGCTCTGTGTAGTCGTAGGGAGACAGGACTTGTGTTCTGTTGGCTTGTTTGGAGGACACGGGCCCTCTTCCCACATGCTTCTCAGACAGTTCAAGGTCAGTGCTGTGTGACTCCTTCCAATTAACTTGCATGTGGCCGACATGGGGGAGTGTTTTCTTCTTTCTTCCCCGTCCGTTGTGTGCTTCTGTGATATGCGCTATCTGCCCTGTGGTCGGTCTCCTCGGCATGCCTGTGTTGGTCTATTCTTGGACAATGGCTGTATTCACCGGCTTCTGTCGTAGGGCTGTGGTTTCGGAGTTGGAATGGAAGGTCATTCAGTGCTGTCTGCTCTCCCTTGTGTGGGCGGCAGCCTGCCTTTCCGCTCTGCGTTGGGCCTTGTGTGTGGATGTTATTTTTGGGCCACCTGTTGTCGGTCCCCGGGCTCTTTGGTGTTCCGTTTCATGTGTCTTGTTCATATGTGCAGGGTGGTATGGGTTTTTCAGTGTGGTACTGGCGTTCCTCTTCCCGAAGGGGCCCTGCTTCTCCTAGTTGGTGTTGCCGCCGCTGTGTGCTACGCCATGTTTGTTACACTGGGGTGTGTCCTGCAGTTGCGTGTCTTCACTGACATGTGTGCGTCGGTTGTGTGGCGTTGGGTGTTGTCCGTGAATTGGGCGTTGGGGACATGTCTGTGGCCGGCCTGTCACGTGTCATGTGCGTTCGGGGTGGGGCTGATGTGTGTGCTGCTTGGTTGTGTCCCTGTGTCTGTGTGCGACGCATGCATGGCGCTGCGGTTGGCCTCTGCGTTGTGCGCATGTGTGGCGGCGTCATCGGCGCTTTGGGGCCGTGACGGGGTGGTTGGTTCCTAGTCCCAGGTGGTGTGTACACATGTGTTCCGCGATGTTGGGATTTGGCCTGTGTGTCATATGTGGATGCAATGGTGGATGTGTAGTGTGCACGCGCTGGTGGGGGTTGTCCGCTTTTTCCGCCCTTGCACTGTGTGCGCTGTTTGCGTGCACTTGTTGTGTGTGTGCCTACCTGCGTCTCCGCGGTACGTTGCGTCCTTGGTGGTGCATCAGCAGAAGCATGGGAAGGGCCTGCAGTGCTGGATTCATGCCCGGGGTGCCGCTTCTTCGTTGTCCGTGCTCTGCGTCCGTGTTTCCGCCTCTCTTTCACGTGCGGTGTCTCTTTGCCGTGGGAGCCGTTTGTTTGCGGCATCGTAATTTATGCGCCGGGCGGGACGTGTTTCGTCGGACGGTGTGTGTCAGTTGTGCTGCGCCGCTACGTGTGCGGGCGCACTTTGATGGCGGACGGTGTTGTTGGCTTGCCGGCGGTGTTTGGCCTGCTTTTCGCATCGTAATTGGGCGGGCGTGTGGACTGCTGCGTGCCGGCGGTAACTGGTGGTTTTTGCATCCGCCAGCACGGCGGTTGTGCTTCCGCCCGCCATCGTAATGTGCCCCTAAGATATGTATTATTTTGTGAATCAATTTTTTAACTTATAACATATGTCAATTACTATTCATAGATTGGACTTTCTTTACTTCAATAATGAACTGTTTCTACTCCTGGTTGGCACTGTCTATTAATTCTTGACAGGAATGTGTCCTTATCTTTATAACTTTTTGTCCGTGACTTATTATATATTGCATTGTGCTATGCTGTATTGCAGTGTTTTAAAAAAAAATTTTATGAACCTTTTATTTCTCTTATTCAAAACAATAAAGATATTTGAACACAAAAAAGAAAGCTCTCCTTGGAGGCAAGAAGGGATCTTCCGTAGTTGAGCTTTTCTGGCAATAATAGCGAGAACAACATTTTCCAAATTCCTTCAGAACTCATTAGCTCTTAAATTAACCAACTATAATGCCTAGGCTCCACTATCTGAGAAATTTATAGTCTTTGTTTGACCATAAAGTAGTTATATTTGGTTACAGCATTGGCTCCTCACCACAGAATCAACAATTGGCCTTCTCTGGGGAAGTAAGCACTCTTGATCAACAGATGGATATACAAAGTACAGTCAATTCAGACCAGGTTGTCAATAGGACCTATGTTGCATTCATTAGTTGAAATTGCGGCTTCTCACTCAAGACCCCTCTCTGCCGTAAGTGACTGTTAAGCTCTTTTCTGAGCCTTTATATTAAATACCAGTGGCTAAAACCTGTATTAGACCCAGAAAGTCTGGCTATAACAAGCTAGTTTATGCCAGCAGCTTGCATAGTCCTGTGTGATGTAGTGAAGACTTTGGTCTGATTTTAGTCCACGTATGTATGTATATGGTATTTCTATAGCGCAAACCTAATCAAAAGACTGCGGACCATGTACAAATAAGCTTCTGAGCCCTTCGAACAGCTGAAGGATTGCTACCCATGTAGCAATCCTTTATGACCTTAGATTAGAAAGAGTTGACAGCCGTGTCACAGCCCTGTTGCTGGACCTGCCAATATCATTTGACACCTTCAGCCAAGCTGTATTGATTGGGTGTGATGAGGTGATGGGACCGACAGGCAAAAAATTACTGACTCGATCCAGTCTCAGATGTCTCTCTGTTCTCAATCAATTGTTCTTCCTTCTCTTTCATCTAAGTTGAAGTCAGTCGATTGAAGGGTGCTCCAGGGATGTTCGCTGTCTTCTATCTTTGGTTTTGCATAAATCTTTTCATTAGTGTTCACAAACACAGTAAAAGGTCAAAATCCAACTTAATAAACTACAGTCAAATGGTGAAAAAATAGAAAAACAAATACTAGTGACCCTAGACCCCTCACTCTAACCCTAGTCCTTGTTGTAGGAATTATATTCCACTGGTTACCCTGATCCATTAAATGAAATGTTATTTATATATGTAGGCCAATAACGCTCAGGTGCTTCTAGGGGACCACCACATGCCAGGTCATTACAGACACTTTCTTTGGTCCTGAAATATTCGCCTACAAATCAATGAGTTCAAGTGAGTTTGGCAAATTAAGTGAAGCAAAACAAGACCATAACACCCAGACAGTGCTTAATTTGTAAAATATGAAGTGCCAGGGCTGTGACCAGGAGGCCACTGCAGCTTGCACCACCCATCGCCCTTGTCATTGCTGACTAAACAACTACTAACCATCTCTCTCGCATGTAAATGCGACAGTTCAGATTATTCCAGGTCCCCAAAGCTAAAGGAATGGCTGGGGAGGCAGGTATTAGCAATTCTTTTAATGTATATTGTTTTCCTAAACAACTGTTATACTGCTCATCTCTAAATGACATGAGCAGCGCCACCTTGTGGCAGACTGCCCTAAGTGTGGTGTTGACAATTAGGTGCCGGTGCAGAGCACCGGAAACCATATTAAGTGCTGGTGCTCAGCACCGGAAAGCACCGGCTCAAATTAGGCACTGCACCCAGAATACAATAGACTGTCGAACAAAAGTCCAGGCACCATGGTGCTCCTCGAAATAGGAGGTGCTCTGGGTCTCAGGGCTTCAGCTGTTTTGAACTCATTCACTCCAGTTTGTCCTATGCATTTGGTATTCCCTGTCCTGTATTTATGACATGAAAAACAAATCTACAGAGGGTATAATTCAAGAAAACGGTAAAGAAATTCACCATACCTGACTTCTAACACTAAACGCCTATCTCTCCGCCTACCGCCAGCCTCTCATTTCCTACATCTCTCTCGTGTCTTCCTCTTTGTCATCGAAAACTTTGTATATAACTCTGTACAGGTCCTTCCATTCCTCATACCTGCCTCGCCCCGAACCCTGCCAGCTGTTCTATTCCTTGCTCCTTGCTCCTTGTCTCTTTCTCTTCATCTCACTCAGCTCCTCCCTGTTCCTGGGCCACTTGCTGTTCACCCTCTCCCTTCACTTCTCTCCCTCCATTTTACCCTTTTCCTCTCCCCTTTTCTGCCTCCTTATGTCTTCTCCCACAAAATCTCTTCCAACTCATTCGGGGTCAGACTGGGACAGAAAATAGGCCCGGGCACCAAAATAAAAGTGACCCCAGTTAGCGATCTCAGATAGCTAAAAAAAATTGCCCCACATTAGGAAATCGGAACAGTTTTAATTCATTAAAGACACACTGTGTAGTGGCGGCTGCCATGGAATGGCACGATTAGGCCAGAATAAAAAAAATCACTTACCTGGCCTTCGGCCGCTGCCTCTCCTCCGTCCTCTTCTGTTCTTCTGTTGACACACGCAGGCTCCAAATCTCCCCTAAGCCAAACATGATGACGCTGTCACAAGCATGAGAGCAACGTCATGATTGGTCTGAGCGCCGGGGTTCGGTGCTCAGACGGCGAGTGGGAGCCTATGCATGTTCTCCACCCAGGCTGTGAAATACAGTCAGGTGGAGAACATGCTAAGCGCGCGTGAATGTTCGGCTGGCCCGAGACGGCTGGCCAAACCATCATGCGCACTTAAGTGTGACAACCACTCCTCCCCCTGCTGGCTGTGACGACAACCCAGCCCGCCCCGTAAAACTGCCTCAGTAAGGAAAAATAAATTTATAATAACATTGTGTTACTATCATTTTATGTTTCCTGCACTGCTCAAAGAGCAGGGCGGCAGCGCTCCTCCGCCTTAGCGGAGGAGCCTCCGCTGCTGTTTTGTAAGGTATGGGAGGCAGCATGCGTTTGTACTTGCTGCAGGCAATATTTGTTTTAATACCAGGGCAATCAACAGCAAAAACCAGCCCACCAGACCTTGAAACAAGCCCACAAACAGCAAAAAAAAGGCCCACACATTGACCTTTCAGACCGGCCCGTCGAACATCGCCCTGAACTCACTCTCTCCACGGAGCGTTCAGGTTCACCACTTTTAGGTGTACGAAGCTAATGCGTTCCTGTTTTTTTCTTTGCATTGTGTTAATTGTAGGCTTACATTTGTACTTGAAAATGCATAACTAAAAGAGTAGAAAGCAAATTAAATCCAGGATTAGAAGAGGCACTTACACTGCGAATGGTGCTTTTCTCGGCTAAAATATCTTGGCACACATACATTTTGAGCTAAATCTAGAGTTGATTAAATCAGGAGAATAATAACCTCGCCCTAGCAATCGAGAATGGTTTGTGTGATTACAAACGATTTACGTCAAGAGTTACGGCTAGAGTAATGTACAGCATCAGGCATTTATATTAAAACGGTAAAGTAAAATGTAAAGGTTAAGGGGGCGCGTCTGCGACGGGTCGACGCCCCATTTGTAAAAAATATAAGAAACAGGTTGTAGGTAAATGTGACCATAAAAGGGGTTAAGGGAAAAAAATCAGAAATTAATCTTAGAATTCACTAGAAAAATGTGCGCGATTAATGCAAAAATAATGTAAAAATAAATAGGAGGCTGAGATTATCTCTCATAACCTTCTCAATTCTCCCCAAACCTCTCCAAGCATCTCTCTTAGGGGCATATTCACACAGCCGCTGCAGGTAAGAGCGGTGGGGCAGTGGGGCGGCTGGGTGGGGATTTCGAGAGACGACCACGAGGGAAAATTAATTATTTATTTAATTTTCCCTTGTGGTCGTCTCTCGAAATCTCCCCCAGCCGGCCCCACTGCTCCACTGCTCTTACCTGCAGTGACCGCGGCTGTATTTACATGCCCCAGTCCCCACAGGACCGTCACGTTTAGTGACGATCCTATGGCAATAGGGGCTTCGCCTTACTTACAAGGCAGCGTTAAGCCACTTAACGTGATTTAACGCCACCTTGTAAATAAAGCACCCTTTCATGCTATGCGTAGTGTTTTAGGGGTGGGCAATGGGTGTTGCAGTGGGTGTTCCACCGCAACAACCATTGATTTTGATGCTGCCCCCTATTTACAAGGGTGCCTTAAATAGGAGGCAGTGCAAAAATTAAGACCAGGGAAAACCTGGTCTTAAATTGGCGAAACAAGGAGAAATGCTTTAGTCTCCTTGTTTTTGCTGTTTAATATAAACAGCAAATTGCCATGAATGACTGTTTATGTGCAGCAAGGTGTTCCTTCCTGCTCATAAACAATCATTAAAAAAATGATGATTTGCAACTTCTATATGTGCTGCACAATACAGCACACATAGAATGTACAAATCGCCATTCCGGATTGTTTATGTGCAGGTGGAGCACCTTCCTGCACATAAACAATCATTCCCTCACTACAGGCACCCTTGCACTATGGTGCAAGGGTGCCAGAGTCGGCGCTAGGCAGCTTCATTTAGCACCAGCACAGGGAGAAACGCAGGGGTGGGCTGTATTATTATTACTGCGGAACATCCCTGCGTTTCTAAAGTGACAGAGCGAGGCGTTAGCAGTTTTGGAGCTAACCCACGCTCCGCCACTTGCTTGTAAATATGCCCCTTAGTCCATCTTTCCTGCAGGCGGCCTGTTGCTTAGCTTCGTGCTTCTTTATTTTTGTTTAATTTCATATAAATATATATGTATATATAAACATATACATGTTTATATATTACACATAGTGCTAGTAAACCGCACAAGTATGGCAGAGGGTTTTCAGTAAAGGATCAATAGACATAATCTAGTTGTATATTCGAGAGTCCAGAAGCACATGCCGCCGCCTCGAAAAGGCCTGGAGGAACACCAAATCCACAGAAGCCCACGACAACTTCAGAGCCGCCACCAACGCCCACCATCAACTCATCAGAGAAACGAGGAAAAAGCGATTGAAGACAGAATCTCCACCCACGCGCACAACAGCAAGGAACTCTTCAGCATCATCAAGGAGTTCGCCCAACCCACTAGCGAGTCTACCGACATCCCTCCCTCACAAGACCTCTGCGACAAACTCAGCACCTTTTTCCACCACAAAATCAAGAGCATCTACGACAACTTCGACGAAGACAACCAACACACTGAACCCTCACCAACCACCCCGACACCCGGAAACCAGCGATTGACGACTGGACAGCCCTCACCACCGAAGACACACTGAAGACAATGAAGTCAATCCACTCAGGGGCCCCCACGGACCCCTGCCCCCACCACATCTTCAACAGAGCCGCCGACACCATCGCACCCATGCTCCGCCACACCATCAACCGCTCCCTGGCGACTGCCTCGTTCCCCGACAACTGGAAACACGCCGAGGTCAACCCCTCCTAAAGAAACCCTCAGCGGACCCCACCGACCTCAAAAACTACAGACCCATCTCCCTGCTCCCGTTCCCAGCGAAAGTCATCGAGAAAGCCATCAACAGCCAACTCGCCACATTCATTGAAGAACACAACATCCTCGACTCCTCCCAATCCGGCTTCAGAAAAAACCACAGTACGGAAACCGCCCTCCTCGCCGCAACAGACAACATCCGCACCCTACTGGACAAAGGAGAAACAGTTGCCCTCATCCTCCTCGACCTATCAGCGGCGTTCGACACAGTCTCCCACCGCACCCTAATACGCAGACTCTACGACGCAGGAATCCAGGACAAGGCCCTCGACTGGATCCGCTCCTTCCTCTCCGGCAGGACGCAGCGGGTCAGACTCCCCCCTTTCCTCTCGGACCCCACACCTACCACCTGCCGAGTCCCCCAGGGTTCCTCCCTCAGCCCGTCGCTCTTCAACGTCTACATGGCTCCACTCGCCCCCATCGTCAGAACCTACGGACTCAACATCGTGTCATACGCAGACGACACCCAGCTCATCCTCTCCCTATCCAACGAGCCCAACACCGCCAGACGCAACTTTCGAGAAAACATGGAAGCCGTCGCCAAATGGATGAAAAACAGCTGCCTACAACTAAACACCAACAAAACAGAAGTACTCATCATGGGAACAAACCCCGATGCCTGGAGCGACACCTGGTGGCCCCCGCCCTCGGAAACCCGCCAACCCCCACGGACCACGCACGCAACCTGGGAATCATCCTGGACTCTGAGCTCAAAATGGACCGCCAGATCAACTCTGTCTCGTCTTCCTGCTTCCACACCCTCCGCCTCCTTCGTAAGACCTTCAAATGGATCCCCTCGAACACCGAAAGACCGTCACTCACGCCCTGGTCACCAGCAGACTCGACTACGGCAACGCACTCTACGCCGGAATAAACAAAAACCTCACCCGCAAGCTACAGAACATCCAGAACGCCGCCGCAAGACTGGTCCTCAACCTGCCAAAACACTGCCACATCTCCCAGCACCTGCGCACACTCCACTGGCTCCCTGTCAAGGCGAGAATCACCTTCAAGATGCTCACCCACGCACACAAGGCCCTCCACGGCACCGGACCAGCATACCTGAACAGCCAACTCAAATTCCACGCACCCCAAAGGACCCTACGATCAGCCCAGCTCTCCTAAGCCGTGGTCCCCGCACCAGAAAGACCAGATCGGGAGGCCGCTCCTTCTCCTTCCTCGCGGCCAAAGCATGGAACGCCCTTCCGCTCCACCTCAGACAGACAACATCGCTCCCCATCTTCGCAAGAAACCTCAAAACCTGGCTCTTCGACAGACCCCCTCCTTGATGGATGGAACCTGCACTCCCCCCCCACCCCTAGCGCCTTGAGACCCTTACGGGTGAGTAGTCGCGCTTTAACAAACCCCTGATTGAAGGATAAAACGGTGTATGTACATTTGAAGGCATCAGCTATACTCTATTCAAGAAGAAAGCCAGCTCTCTCTCCTTCCTTCCTTCTCCATTATTTTTCATTTCTACTACTACCTATTCTCTATCTTCATCCTTGTCCCCGCCTCTACATCTAATTCCCCAATCCTGCTCATTTTCTTCTGTTATTTCCACCCACCCCATTTCCTTGCCTCTCTGTGTCCTAGTTAATCCTAGAGCACATCTAAGACTCAAAGAAATGATTCCTAATATAACGGAAACATCACACCGATTTGCATTCGTGGAACTGGGTGGCCCCGGTGACACGATGCCAAATACTAGCTCTGCCAGGAATCCCGCCTGGAACATTGGCGGTTCAGACACAGAGGGCCAGGCACTAACCACAATAATCCAGGAGTTGGTAGGAATCTATGATTGCAGCAATCAGTCCGCCATTTGATAATTTCTGCACAGCAACTCCTATGCAAAACTGCTGTAAACATCACTAGGATGTGGCAACCCTTATAAACTCCTAGGGCATGTTAAGAAGAATGTACTACATTGAAATGCAGAGGTGCTTATGGATGGGTACTTAAAATACCAAAAAGGAGGGTCTGGGAGATTGGGATTGATCCATCACACATCCTCCCGCAATATACTACAAAACAACGAAAAGATGTGACGTACAACAGTATTAGCTCCAACTTAATAGTTAGACATGCTAATAGTATGGAGTATCCTGCATTCCATCTCCTAGTGTTTACATACATTCATCTAGGGCATCCCAAAGTTAGAATTTTAGAACTCTCACCCACCTAAATGGTATGCTTCATCATTGGGTTCAGCTAACGCTAGGCAGGCACTGTAATTCCCAGCGGGCCCTATAACCCCCTGGAAGGGCGAGGACACTTTTAGTGGGAGTTCTTTTCACTGTCCATTACAATGATCTGTGTATAAGTGATATGGTGGGAGATTGTGAACAATGAGTGCAATAAACGTGCAAATTAAAATTGACCTTGGAATCTCTCATGCTCTCGCTTTATTCCGTGGGGGTTTGTGCCAAGAATAAAAGCAAGCAAGAGGACCAATGGAAGATTATTTGTTCAGTGGTTCCTCTACTCTAGTCTACATGTTTCACACCTGAATGTGGCCAAACAGGTCTTATGGCGTTTCCTCAGGACATAAACTAATATTCACCTGACACTGTATAGATTCCCCATATGTGACCAAAAATAGTGAATAGTTCATTGGTACCCAGTGCTGCACCAGTTCTGAGAGGGAGTATCGGAGGAAATGTGAGAGGGACAGCAAGTATATATATGTATATATATATATATATATATATATATATATATATATATATATAACAAAGGGCACTCGTGCACTCACTTCTTCATCAATACACCTTGGTATATATATATATATATATATATATATATATATGAGCTTGCAAATCTTGGGCCAAGTTCCTTACGAACAGGAAATCAGGTACAGACCACAAACAGCTTTCAGTGAGATAGGTGCTTTATTGATCAGAGGATCTCCACTGCATGACGCGATTCGACCGGGTTACCCCGGTCTTGATCACATGACGTGCCAGTGTGTTGACGTGTCTTAAATAATAACGTGCTATACAATTAGCCACTCCTCCTATAACGACAGACATAGAAGGCATACTATACTGCGCAAAAATGGGCATTTGCAACAAGTACATATTAATGCAACTAAATGCCTACTATAGTAACATAGATAGTAAATGCTAATCAAATTCTAAACATGAAGCCAAGTGGCCAAAAATTGTATGGGTAATAAATAGTAACAGTACAATTAAGATTCATCACATCTCTGCTACTGCAAATTACCATTACAAATTGCAAAGTCTGCCATGAGGAATTAAGGTGCTAAAATAAAAGTGCTAGTGCAGTATAAAGTGCTGTGCGTGACACATAAAATTGTAGCTATTCAAACATCATAGCTTCAAAAGGTACAGGATTGAGGCAGCCGGTAATTTCTAAAAAGTGAATATCTAAAGGGCACATCACTAGCATAAAATGCATGAAATACCCAAGACTAATGGGCATGACATACCAAACGGGAAACCATGTAGTGAGAGACATGTGGCATAGATAGCCAAGCCAGACCGCATCAATGTGAATACATTGACTCTATAGTAGGTGCTGACATGAAGTGCAAGGTTAAATCCTGCATGGAAAAAATGTGCAAATGCGCAGTTACAGTACCAGGACATAGCAGCATAATGATTGGTAAAGAAAAATGTGCCAATTCGCAGTTATAGTACCAAGAAATAGCAGCATGATGGATGGCTCTATAGTAGGTGCTGACATAAAGTGCAAGGTTAAATCCTGCATGGAAAAAATGTGTGCAAATACGCAGTTACAGTACCAGGACATAGCAGCATAATGATTGGTAAAGAAAAATGTGCAAATTCGCAGTTACAGTACCAAGAAATAGCAGCATGATAAGTAGTAGACAAAACATCAATGATATAGGTATAAATACAGCTATATATATGTATATAAACATATATATATATATATATTTAAAACTCAAAAGTTTTAAAAACACTCTCAGTCAATAGATGATGTTATCCATGATGTCATCAGTGATGTCATTTGAGATCTCATCAGTGATGTCATCAGTGAATATATATATTCACGGAAAAAAACAAAGGTTACAGCGACGTTATAGTTAGGAAATAGAATTAAAAAAACAATCAAAATTCACTGAAGAAACCAAAGGTTACAGCGATGTTATAGTTAGGCTCAGATTTCACTCATAAAAACCATAGAAATTCAGTAGCTATAGTTAACTGAGCTAACTATAACTTACGCCTCCGCAATGCAATGCTTATGACCTCACATATTACATCACTCATGACATGGTCAGTGACATCACTGATGAAATCTCAAATGACATCACTGATGACATCACTCATGACGTCTCTAGCGAGTGTAAGTATTTTCTAAGAGTTTATGATTGTTAAACATATATACTAACCTACTACAAAAGTTAAATTAGTATACTAGGTACACTACTACTGATTAATACTACTTCTAACATATATTATGTGAGTGACTGTGTGACTTTATGTATCCTGATGTGTATGGGTGTGTGAGTGGCTGTATGGGTGTATAAGTGGGTGTGTGAGCAGCTGTGTGAGTGTCTGTATTGTTAAGTTAGTGGGTGTGTCAGTGACTGTATTGGTGAGTGAGTGGCGGTGTGAATGGTTCTATGGGTGGGTTAGTGGGTGTGTAGTGACTGCATGGGTGAGTGACTGGGAGTCTGAATGGCTGAATGAGTGAGTCACTGGGTGTGTACGTGGCTGAAGGGGTGAGTGAGTGGATATTTGAATTGGTGTTTGGGTAAATGAGTTGGTGTGTGAGTGGCTGTATTGCAGAGTAAGTGTCTGTGTTAATGGCTGTATGAGTGAGTGAGCGGATATGTGAGTGCTTGTAGGAAAGTGTGAATGGGTATGTAAGTGGTTGTGCGGGTGTGTGAGTGAGTGTGTAAGTGCTTGTATGGGTGATTGAGTGGCTCAGTTGAAAGGCTGTGTGGGTGAGTGAGTGGGGGTGTAAGTGACTGTGCAGGTAAATAAGTGGCTGTGTGAGTAGCTGTTTGGGTGAGTGTGTGCCTATGTGAGCGGCTGTATATGTGAATGACTGGTGGTATGAGTGATTGTATGGGTGAGTGCATGGTTGTGTGAGTGGCTGTACGAGTGAGTGAGTGGGTATGTGAGTTCCTCCATGGTGGAGGGAGTGGGTGTGTGAATACTGGTATGGGTCTGTAATTGGGTATGTGAGTGGTTGTGTGGGAGTGGGATTGGGATTGGGTGAGCAAGAGATTGTATGGGGGTGTGAGTGGTTCTGTGGATGATGTCATCAGTGATGTCATTTGAGATGTCATGAGTGATGTCACTGACCATGTCATGAGTGATGTAATATGTGAGGTCATAAGCAGTGCATTGTTGGGCGTAGGTTACAGGTAACTATTACTGCAGGATTTCTATGGTTTTGTATAACTGAAATCTGACCCTAACTGTAACGTCCCTGTAACCTTTAATTTTTTAGTGAATTTCTAAGGTTTTATTTATTCTATTTATTTATAACCACTGGCACACCCACTCACACCCTCATTGGACCCCTCACACACCCAATCCCACTCTCACACAACCCCTCGCATACCCATTCACAGACCCATAGCAGTACTCACACAAACAATCACTCAACTATAGAGCCACTCACACAACAACTCACTCATACTGCCACTCAAACACCCACTAACTCACCCATACAACCACCAATGCATCCACTCACTCACCAATACAGCCACTCACACAACTATTCATACAGACATACAGGCACTTACACACTCACTCATATACCCTTACAGCCACTTACACACACACTAAATCACCCATACAAAAACTCACACAGCCACTAACTCACCCATACAGGTACTCACACACCCATACAGCCACTCATACTGCAACTCATTCATTCACACACCCACAGAGCCACTTACATATATTCACACATCCATACATCCACTCACACACCCACTCACTGATACTTACAGCCATTTACAGAGACATTCACTCTCCCAAACAGCCACTCACCAATACACACACCCAAACAGATGCTCACTCACCCATACACCACCTAAACACCTACTTCTTCACCCATACAACCACTCACACAGCTACTCAGTAACCCATACAGCCACCCCCACACCCACTCAAATACCTATGCAGCCACTCACTCACCCATACAGCCACTCACACACCCACTCACTCTCCAATACAGCCACTCACTCACCAATACAACTACTCACATACCCACTAAAACATATATGCAGCCACTCAAACACCCACTCACACACCCAAACAGCTAATCAGACATCGCAGAGCTGATTGGTTGGTGGGCGGAAGGGGAGTAGGTGAAAAGCCACGCTGGAGCAGACGCGCAGCGAGATAGAGAGACACACCATAGATCAGAAGCGCTCTCTATGGTATGCTAAATGTTTGGTCCGTGTAATCACTGTTTGAAGCCTGTTTACTGCTTTTAAAAACGTTATTCTGCTGCTAAGTCATTTTTGGAGTCTGGAAGTTGCTTTTAAACTGCACAGCACTCTTTTAAAATCGAATCATTAATTGTTTTAACAAGCACAGCACTTTTTAAAATCGAATCATTAATTGTTTTAATCTTTGAATTGCACATGTAAACTTGAAATTGAAGCACACTCGCGCTACCTGCTCCCGCCGATACTGCCTCCGAGGTCTCCGCACTTCCGCTTTGCTGAAAGCGGTCTATCAATCAATCAATCACAGAATTTGTAAAGCGCACTACTTACCTGCGAGGGTCTCAAGGCGCTAGGGAAAAAAGGGGGGGGTGCTGCTACTGGTCGAACAACCAGGTCTTGAGTAGCCTCCTGAAGGTCAGCAGGTCTTGGGTCTGTCGTAGGCTTAGTGGAAGGGTGTTCCAGGTCTTGGCGGCGAGGTGGGAGAAGGATCTGCCGCTGGTGGTAGTTCTTCGAATGCGAGGGACGGTGGCGAGGAGAGGTCGGCGGAGCGGAGTTGGCGGTTGGGGACATAGAAGAGGAGTCGTCTGTTGAGGTAGGCTGGGCCAGTCTTGTGGAGTGCCTTGTGTGCGTGGATGAGGAGTTTGAAGGAGATTCTCCTGTCGACGGGGAGCCAGTGCAGGTTCCTCAGGTGGGGTGTGATGTGGCTGTGGCGTGGTACATCGAGGATCAGGCGTGCGGAGGCGTTTTGTATGCGTTGCAGTCGCTTGATGAGCTTGGCCGGGGCTCCCGCATAGAGGGCGTTCCCATAGTCAAGTCTGCTACTGACGAGGGCCTGGGTGACTGTTCTTCTTGTGTCTGTCGGGATCCACCTGTAGATCTTGCGAAGCATGCGGAGGGTGTTGAAGCAGGAGGATGAGACTGCGTTGACTTGCTTGTCCATGGAGAGCGTTGAGTCGAGGATGACTCCCAGGTTGCGTGCGTGGTCGGTGGGTGTCGGTGCTGCTCCCAGCGTCGTTGGCCACCAGGAGTCGTCCCAGGCTGAGGGGTTGGAGCCCAGGATGAGGACCTCTGTCTTCTCCGTGTTCAGTTTTAGTCGGCTGATCTTCATCCAATCGGCGACGGCCTTCATTCCTTCATGGAGGTTGGATTTGGTGGCGAGGGGGTCCTTGGTGAGGGAGAGGATCAGTTGAGTGTCGTCGGCGTAGGAGATTATGTTGAGGTCGTGCTGTCTGGCGATGCGTGCGAGTGGGCCATGTAGATGTTGAACAGTGTTGGGCTGAGGGACGATCCCTGGGGTACGCCGCAGATGATCTCGGAGGCTTCGGATCGGAATGGTGGGAGGCGGACTCTCTGGGTTCTGCCGGCGAGGAAGGAGGTGGCCCATTCCAGGGCCTTGTCTCGGATCCCTGCGTCGTGGAGGCGTGCGCGTAGAGTGCGGTGGCAGACAGTGTCGAAGGCGGCGGAGAGGTCCAGCAGGATGAGGGCTGCGGTCTCACCGTTGTCCAGCAGGATCCTGATGTCGTCGGTGGCGGCGATGAGGGCAGTCTCAGTGCTGTGGTTGCTGCGGAACCCCGATTGGGATGGGTCCAGGATGCTCTTTTCTTCGAGGTATCGGGTTAGCTGTTTGTTGACGATCTTCTCGATGACCTTGGCTGGGAACGGAAGCAGGGAGATGGGCCGGAAATTCTTGAGGTCTCTCGGGTCCGCCTTGGGTTTTTTGAGTAGGGCGTTGATCTCTGCGTGTTTCCAGCTCTCTGGGAAGGTCGCGGTCTCGAAGGAGAGATTGATGACGTTGCACAGGTGGGGTGCGATGGAGCTGCTGGCTTTGTTGAAGATGTGGTGCGGGAAAGGGTCTGACGGGGAGCCGGAGTGTATTGTGCTCATGGTCTTGATGGTGTCCTCGATGTTCACGCTGGCCCAGGCTGGCAGGGGGTCGTGGTCGATGGTGTGCGGCGGGTCTGGTGCATCGATCTTAGTTGGGGCTGTCTGGGTGTTGAAGCTGTCGTGGATGTCGGCGATCTTGCGGTGGAAGAAGGTGGCGAGGGAATCGCACAGGGGTTGCGACGGCGGGATGTCGTTGGTGTTGGAGCTGGGGTTGGAGAGTTCCTTCACGATGTTGAAAAGCTCCTTGCTGTTGTGTGCGTTGTTGTCGAGGCGGTCTTTGAAGGAGATTCTCTTGGCGGACTTGATGAGGTGGTGGTGGTTACGGATGGCGTCTTTGTGGGCTGCGTGGCTGTCCGGTGTCTTATCACTGTGCCATTTCTTCTCTAGTTTCCGGCAGGTACGCTTGGAAGCTAGGAGTTCCGGGGTGAACCAGCTGGCTCTTTTGGTGGTGTCACTGTAGGTGAGTTTTTTCAGCGGGGCGAGGGTGTTGGCACAGTCGTCCATCCATCGTCTGAGGTTGCAGGCAGCGTCGTCGGTGTTCGATGGGTCGGAGGGAGGGCTGAGAGCGAGGGTTGCCCGAAGTTGGTCTTCGGTGACTTTGCTCCAGCAGCGGCGTGGGATCTGTTGGGTGCGGTGGTGTGTGGTGGGTTTCTGGAAGGTGAAATGGATGCAGCGGTGGTCGGTCCAGAGGAGTTCCGTGGTGTGGCTGAAGGAGACGTGGAAACTTGAGGAGAAGATGGGGTCAAGCGTGTGGCCGGCGGAATGGGTCGATGTTGTGACGAGCTGGCTCGACCGAGGTTGGCGAGGTTGTCGATCAGGGTGGTGGAGTTGCTGTCGTTGTTGTTCTCCAGGTGAAAGTTCAGGTCTCCGAGGAGGATGTAGTCGGTAGAGGTCAGGGCGTGCGTGCTGATGAAGTCGGCGATGGAGTCGCTGAACTGGGGTCGAGGCCCAGGGGGTCTGTAGACAAGGGTGCCTCTAAGGGTGGTGTTGGGGTCCGTGTGGATCTGGAAGTGCATGTGTTCGGCGGTGCTGAGAGTGTCGTCGGTGCTGGTCGAGACCCTGATGGTGTTCTTGTGGACGATGGCGATTCCTCCTCCTACTGCGTTGACGCGGTCTCTGCGGGTGATCTTATAGCCGTCTGGGATGGCTATGGCGATGTCGGGGGCGGAGGAGTCGTTCATCCAGGTCTCTGTGAGGAAGGCGACGTCTGGTGATGATGTGTCGAGCAGGTCCCAGAGCTCGACGGCGTGTTTGCGTGCTGAGCGGGTGTTCAGTAGGATGCACCGGAGGTGGTTGAGGTCCTTCTTGGCGGGCGCCTCGGTGGCTCTGAGGCTGGTGTAGCTGCAGTTCCGGCAGGTGAAGGGACCATGGGTGCGTTTCGGGGCGGCCTTGAAGCAGTTGTGCATCCGTCCGGGGTTGAGAGCGTGGAGTGTGGTGGCATCGTATCGGCGTCGGTCCTCGAGGCTGGAGCGGGGGGCGCACGGCCCAGGGGTTCTGGCGCTGGGCGCGGTCCAGGCGCGGACGGGCGCAGACGGGCTTGCCTTAGGCGCCCTGCCTAGTGCCTAGGGGGGGATCAGCTGCTGCCACGCAGAGCTGATTGGTTGGTGAGCGGAAGGGGAGTAGGTGAAATGCCACGCTGGAGCGGACGCGCGCAGCGGGCGCGCCACGGGTGCGCCCGTCCGCATCTGATCGGGGCCAGGGGCCAGTACCCCTGGTCAACTTCGGACTTACACAGCGGCAGAATTGCATACGATAGCCTCAAGTAGTCACGCCCTCAGCAAAAGGGTAGCAGTGAAGCTGAGAGCTGAAAAGCTGCTGATGAACAACGGTGCGGGAAGCCTCATTACCCCGGGTCTAGCCCCCCATAACATCACTTCATCTAGCAGCTCACATGGTCTGAAAGTGGCAGTCCTTAACACGCGCTCACTACAGAAGCACCACCTGGAAGTTTTTTCACTCCTCCAGGATGGAGACATAGATATTCTAGCACTTACTGAAACCTGGCTGGGTGACAACTCAGTCCCAGACATCATAGCTGCCCTTCCGGGGAACTTCGACGCCTTCTGGCATAATAGACCAAGAAAAATGCGGGGAGGGGGAGTAGCCATTCTTTTTAATAAGCAGATAAGGGCCACCAAAATGGTGGAAGAGAGCATCGACCATGCGGACATACTAGCGGTCAAAATCTCATCTAAATCATCCTGCCTATTACTGCTGGCTGCATACCGCCCCCCACGGTCAACCACAAGCTTTAACGATCTCTTTACAGAAGTCATCACTGACCTTTGCTCACGGTACAAACGACTGTTAGTGGTTGGTGACTTCAACTATCAATGGGATAAAGACCTGAAAGAGCCGCTCGCTAGCCAGTTTGAGACAGGAATGTGCGCGATGGGACTCCACCAATTGGTGGATGCCCCGACCCACTCAAAAGGACACATCCTGGATCTTATCTGGACCTCGCAACGCAGGGGCCAGTCTAATAGGTATCAAGCCCCTGTGCTTGGTCGGACCACGCGCTTCTTAGCTGCTGGGTCCCAACGGACAGCCAACTATCACAAGCACCCCCAGAGTGGAGAAAGGTGTGAAGCTGGAAGAAAATTGAAGCTGACAACCTAGTAGAAACCCTACTTAGGTTCCCCCCTAAATTCAAATCAGGGAATCTACACCAGGAGAGTGACGCCCTGGCCAACACTCTACGCGGAGCTATAGACATAGTGGCACCGGAGCGAAGAGATAGAGTGAGAGACAAAGGGAAAGGGGCCCACTGGTTTAATGAGACTCTGAGAGAACTGAAGCAAAGCCTCCACCACGCCGAGAGGCGGTGGCGGAAAGCCTATGACCCAGCGGAGCTGGCAACCTATAAATCCTTGCTTACCTCATATAAAAAATCCATTACGGTCAGGAAAGCTGAATACTACGAGGCGAGAATTTCAGATACGCCTAACAAGCAGAAAGAGCTCAGCCAAAAAGCTGAGGTGAAATCCGCAGCCGTACCCTTAGATTGCGACACCTTCCAAACCTTTTTCCTTCAAAAGGTCAAGGGCATTATCTCCGAGATTGACAATACCCCCATCATTCAGAGCTCCCTAGCCCAAAATCAGACCCCCCTTCTCCCCGACAAGCATCTCACGACCTTCCCTATACTGGACTCAATGTCTTTGACACAACTGATGAATCGTATTAAATCGGGCTCTCCTGCAGATCCGTGCCCTCCGAGGATCTTCCGAATGGCCCTTCCCGGCCTGGAAAAGCAGCTCCTGGCATTGCTGAATAATTCCTTAGAGACCGGCCACCTACCCTCCAACCTGAAGGAGGCCAGAGTCACCCCCCTCCTAAAGAAACCAGGAGCAGATGCCGCTAGTCTCAAGAACTATAGGCCCATTTCCCAGCTTCCCTTCCTGGCGAAAGTGGTAGAACAACATGTTCTCAAAACACTTTCATCCTTCCTGGAGGAACACCAACTCCTCCAGATGCGACAAGCAGGATTTAGAGCCCATCATAGCACGGAACTGGTGATGCTTTCTGTTCTTGATGACCTCAGAATGATGGCTGACAATAAAAAACCGAGAGCCCTGATTTTATTAGATCTATCAGCGGCGTTCGATATGGTCAACCACTCCCGGCTGCTGGACCAATTAACGGCCCTGGGTATTCATGGGACGGCACATCAGTGGCTAGAATCCTTCCTGATGGAGCGGTCCCAGAGGATCCAGTTAGGAGAGCGGGGATCAGACAGAGGTATCCTTACCTGCGGGGTCCCTCAGGGCTCCGCATTGTCCCCGCTCTTGTTCAACATCTATCTACAGCCTCTGGTGACAGCCCTAGCTCACATGGACTGCCGCGTTTTCAACTATGCGGATGACACCCAGCTCATCCTCCGGATTGACAATTCCCCCTATGCCCAGGATGTGACGCAAAACATCCTTAGATTCACAGTAAATTGGATGACCACCAATGCACTGAAAATCAACCCTGATAAAACAGAGGTTCTTGTGATCCCGACAAAAGACAACCCCTGGAGCGATCGGTTTTGGCCCCAGGAGCTGGGTGCCACCCCCACACCAGCCCACGCCGTGAAAAGCCTAGGCATTAAAATCGACTCGGAGCTCTCCATGGCTGACCAAGTCATCACAGTGGCCGGTACTTGTACAGGGATCATGAGACAACTACGGAAACTTGTTCCCCTCCTCTCAACTGCCTCCCTACAAACGATCGTATCGGCTACAATTGTCTCCAGACTAGATTACGGCAATGCTTTATATATCGGCCTTCCTCAAAAGCTTATTAATAAATTACAAGTGGTTCTGAACGACGCAGCTAGATTGATCTTTAGGCTGCCAAGACGGTCCCACGCTTCCCCTCTGTTGCGCAAATTGCACTGGCTCCCCATCAAGCAAAGAGCTAAATTCAAGGGTCTCTGCATTGCCCATAAAGCAATCTATGGCAAAGCCCCGGCCTACATTAAGGAACGCCTGAAGAACTATATTCCGGGCCGTATACTGCGGTCTTCAGAAGCCTGCCGCCGGCCACCCCAGGATGCAACACCGCATCCAAAGGGGGCAGAGCCTTTTCCGTCCTACTTCCACAACTCTGGAACCAATTGCCAGACCACTTGCGCAAGGAATCAGCTCTCCTCCCATTCAGGAAACAACTTAAAACATTCCTGTTCAGGGAGGCCCTGGACACTGCGTAACGTGCCTCACTGTGCGGCCATGCACCCGTTTCATGATCTCTGGCAACTCTCTCAAAAGCGCTTAGAGACCCGTCGGTGATTAGCGCTATATAAAAATCAATTAACATTAACATTAACATCCACTCACACACACTGATACAGACGGTCAGACAGCCACTCAGATGAGATATGTTAGAAACAGTATGACTAATTACTAGTACAGAAAGAATAGTAATTTAACTTATGCTGTTGCATAGAATATATGTTAAAGTCACAGAATCATTTAGGAAACACTTACACTCAAGGGATGATGTCATCAGTGATGTCATTTGAGATTTCATCAGTTATGTCACTGACCATGTCATGAGTGATGTAATATGTGAGGTCATAAGCAGTGCATTGCGGGGGGTGTAAGTCATACTTAGCTCAGCACTTTGTGTGAGTGAAATCTGAGCCTAACTATAACGTTCCTGTAACCTTTGGTTTTCCCAGTGAATTTCTAAGATTTTTCTAATTATTTTTCCAAACTATTATGTCCCTGTAACCTTGGGCTTTGCCGGTGAATGTCTCCGGTTTTTATAGTGTTGTTTCCTAACTATAACATCCCTGTATTCTCTGTTTTTTAAGTGAATTTCTAAGGTTTTTTAACTTTATTTCCTAACTGTAACCTGTAAACTTTGATAATGGGTGAGCAATTGGCTGTATAGGTTAGTTAGTAGGTGTATGAGTAGCTGTATGGGTCTGTGAGTGGGCTTATGAGTGGCTGTATGGGTTTGTATTTAAGGAAGTATATTAGTATATGACAGCTTTTCTTACTGTCTGTATGGGTCTGTAAATGTGTATTGACAGAGCTGCACAGATTGGTTACTGGGTGGATTACAGAGCATTGGGGTATGTAAGACTATGAGCAACTGCCTCCATTAGGCCTAATTGAATAAGAGTTCTCTATGTCTGGGAGTGAATGTTGTAGTGCTTCCGCAAAAGTCTGTTTTGCTCTGTAAGTGCCTGTATCCTTTTCCAGATAGGTATGTGACTTGCAGAATACGTGCAAGGCTGCATGTAATTCTGGGCATATGAGCCTGCAAGTGCACAAGAAAGACACTGAAACTTGAAAGTACATGTCTTATGTTTTTAGCACATATCTGATTGCCTATGGCATACTTACAGCCTACCATAAGGGTGACTTATATGTGGTATAAGAGGGCTTTTAGACTTCAAAACATGTTGCAAATGTCAACTATTCCTAGCACCAACACTGCACACACAAGCTGTCTAGTAGCATGCCCTAGATATGTTGAAAGGGCAAGTGATCTGCATGGCTGACGTATTAGTGTCAATTCCTTAGCACATGTTTGAATGAGTATATCAGTTTGGGTGTGTCTTGTCATGTTTAAGGCAGTATGTTGGTATATGAGTGCCTCTCTTACTCACTCTATGGATCTCTATTGAAGCAGTTGCATGCATTGGTTACTGCGTGTGCTAGAGAGGATTGGTCATGTAGCTATGTGTGCAACTACCTCCATTACGCCTCATCACAAAAGATCTGTGTGTTTGGTAGTGGACACTCAACAACCTCTGTCCATGTCTGACTGGGTGTATAAGAGGCGTTATCCTTTTCTAGATAGCTATGTAAATTGCAGTACAGATCTCAGACTGGATATATATCTAGACATATGGGTCTGTAAGTGCACATGTGAGTCACTGAAACTTGAAACTATATGTCGTATGTTAGAGAGATGAGCTTACTTTAGTAATGAAATCCCTACCTATTTTTAATAATCACATTATTTACACCTAATCAAATACATCACTTTGCTAAACCAGGTCCACTCCTCCATTTTAACTACCTTTCATTCTGCCAACTGTCACATTCAGCTGCAGCCTTCCCCTGTGTGCTACTGCTCCGTCCTTCTAAATAGTTAGAGTGTGGATTGTGGGTCACAGTTATATCCACTGGGCCAGAGAGTCTGCTAGAAAGAGTGGTATTGACAGGGACTCGGGTTTGCCTAATGTGCACATTAAATGTATTGGACAGAGAGGGTTAAAGTGGCAGCATTTGATGCCTTTGGTTGAGAGTATTGCAGATTGGCAACATCTAGACCTCTTAATTGTGCACTGTGTTGGCAATGACCTAGGCACGCTTACTGGGGTTGGTTTGGAAATTGCAATGAAGTAGACCTTTGGCCAATTAATGACACTTTTCACTGACACTGTCTTGGTGTACTCCAACGAATATATCTCTTTACAACTAATGCGCTACAACGCATTCCATTACAACGCGAACCATTACATTGCAAGTCGTTACAACGACTTGCTGTAGGGGGCACGCTGGACTTAGGAATAGTATAATTTACTATTCCTACTCCAGTTTGTGCAACAGCAGGAAAGGTGTTGGATTGTATATCCAACACCTTCTGCCCCCTACAGCAAGTCATTGTAACGACTTGCGATGTAATGGTTCACATTGTAACGACCACGTTGTAATGGAATGCGTTGTAGAGCATTCATTGTAAACAATGTCTCCCGTACTCCAACATATGCCAAGTGTAGAAATGGAAGTGGTCAAATCAATTCTGTCCACAGATTGATAAAGCCAGGAAACATTTAATAAAGCTGTTTCTGCATTCCTCAGAGACCATAACATGGGCTCTATCTACAACAGCAATCTGCGTTTCGACATGCATGGAATTTATAGAAGTGATGGAGTTCACTTTACAGATGAAGGCAACAAGGTGTTTCTCTTCAACCTGAAACTCTGCATCCGGTCTTATGTGTAGCTGTCACATACTCACAATGTACCCAAGGGCTCTCCACAGAGCCCAACACTAAATAATAATCATTTTAAATCCTTTTAAAAAATATATATTTTCCGGAGTTGCGACGCCGTCGTGGATCCACAAAGCAAAAGCACAAATTCAATGCACAAAAACACATTTAAGATTCATAACTCTTATTTTCTCTCTATACATGTTAGAATGACTTTGTAAGTAGTTTTGTCTCTGTCGAAGTGTGAATGTGTCCTCATGTAATGCAACTGGTGCTATGTAAAGCGCTCTGATACCCGATTTGGGTCAAGTTCGCGCTATATAAAACTCTGTAAAAAAAAAGAAAAAAAAGTGTGTGTCTAAGTGGCAGAATAAGTTGGAGTGGGTCTGTGAGTACATATATAACAGTTCCTGAGTGAATGTGTGAGTAGGGACAAGAGTGTCTAAGTGGGCCTGAGAGTGGTTGCATCAGTGCATGACTGAGCCTCTCAGTGCGTGCGTAAGCATCTGAGTGGCTGAATCAGTGCCTGACTAGATATGTGAGTGGGTGCATGAGTGTCTGAGTGGTGTCTATGAGTGGGTGAATGAGTATCTGAGTGGGTCTGTGAGTGGGAGCATGACTCTGAGTGGGCTGTCACTGGGTGCATGAGTCAATGAATGGGACTGTGAATGGGTGCATGAGTCTCTCAGTGGCTTTGTGTGAAGCTGCGTGAGTGGGTCATTCAGTTGGTGCTCGAGTGGGTCTCTGAGTAGGTATGTTAGTCTCTCTGAGGGTATGTGAGTGGGTTTGTGAATCTCTGTGTGGGTCTGAGAGTGGTTGTGTGAGTGTCTGACTGGGTGCATGAGTGGTTGCGTGACTGTCTGAGGGGGTCTGTAAGTGGGTGTGTAAGTCTCTGAGGGGGTTTGTGAGTGGGTGCATGAGTCTCTGTATGGGTCTGTGAGTATGTGCATACGTTTGTGAGCAGATCGCTGAGTGGGTGGATTTCTGTCAGTGGTCTGTGAGTGGGTATGAGCTACTCTGAGTGCATCTGTGAGTAGATGCATGACTCTGTATGGGTGAGTGAGTGGGTGGGTACTTGAGTGTCTGAGTAGGTCTGTCAGTCAGGGCATATATCTCTGACTGGGTCTCTGACTAGCTGTGTAAATCTGTGTGAGTCTCTGAGTGACTGAGTGTGTATATATATATATATATATTTTTCAGCAAGGTTCACAACTATGCTGTGACCTTACACGGGGGCCCTGCTGAGTGCCGCAACAGGTCTGCGACTCCGACCATGTGGGGAAAAAAACCAGGCTGTGGCATTTTAAACTCATAAGGGGTCCCTTCGACACCCCTACAATGCTCCCATGTGGTTAGGGTACCCCCACCCTGACCCCTTATGTTCTATCTAATTTTTTTTCATCCCCGGGACCACTCCCACTTCATAAAATGGTGACTGCAACTTTGCACACAGGTTGCGGTCAGCGAATGACAGTACTGCTCCTGGTGCGTGGGTTCGCATACCAGCAGGTATGCGTCGCAAAGGATCTGCGTACCTACAAAGCAAAAGCACAGATTCAATGCACAATAACACATTTTAAGATTTATAACTGTTATTTTCATTCTATACATGTTACCAAGACTTTGTGAGTCATTCTGTCAGTGTCAAAGCATGTGTATAAGTGGGTGCATAAGTCTGAATAGGTCTGTGAGGACATACATCAGTTCCTGAGTGAATCTATGAGTTGGGGAAACAATGTCTCAGTGGGTCTGAGAGTGGCTGCATCAGTGTCTGAGTGGCTCTGTGAGTGGGTGCATGAGTATCTGAGTGGCTCTGTGACTGGGTGCATGAGTCAATGACTGAGTGTGGGTGAATGAGTCTCTAAGTGGGTTTGTGAGTGGGTGTGTGAGTGTCTGAGTGGATCTCTGACTGGGTGCATGAATATCTAAGTGGGTCTGTGAGTAGGTACATGAGTCTCTAAGTAGGTCTGTGTGTAGAAGCATGAGTGCCTGAGTGGATCTGTGAGCGGGTGCATGAGTGTCTGAGTGGGTCTTTGGGTGGGTGCATGAGTCTCAGACTCTGAGTGGGTCTGTGGGTGGGTGCATGACTTTCAGAGTGGATGTGTCAGTGGATACGTAAGTGTCTTTGTGGGTCTGTGAGTGGGTGCATGAGTCTCTCAGTGGCTCTGTGACCAGGTACGTGTCTCTCAGTGGGTCTGTGAGTAGGTGCATGAGTGTCTGAGTGGGTCTGTGAGTGGATGCATGAGTGTCTGAGTGAGTCTCTCAGTGGGTGCATGAGTGTCTGAGTGGGATTCTGATTGGATGCAGCATGAGTCTCTAAATGGGTCTGTCAGTGGGTGTGTAATTATCTGAGTGGGTCTGTGAGTAGGTGCATGAGTCTCTGAGTGGGTCTGTGAATGGTTGTATAAGTCTCTGAGTAGGGTCTGTGAGTGGGTGGATCAGTCTCTGTGTGAGTGAGTGTGTGACTCACTAAGTGGGTCTGTGAGTAGATGCATGACTGTTTGTGTGAGTGAGTCAGTGGATGCTTGAGTGTGTGAGTAGGTTTGTTGGGACGTAAGTCTCTGAGTGGGTCCATGACTAGCTGTGTGACTGTGTGGGTCTGTGAGTTCATACATTACTCTGTGACTGAATGTCTAAATTCTTTTTGTTTTTTGGCAACATTTGCAACTCTGCTGCGACCTCACACGGGGGCCACGCTGAACATCGCGAAGAAGTCGTGGCTCCCTGCATGTGGAAAAAACAGTTTACGGCATTTTCTAACTCATAAGGGGTCCTTCACAAACCCCTAAAATGCACCCATGAGGTCAGGGTACCCCTACCCGGACCCCTACTATACTTTTCAATCTTTAGTTTTATCCCCCTAGGGCACGGTCCCAGTTTACAAAATGGCACGCGCAACTCTCTAGACAGGTTATGGCCAGCCAATCACAGTACATCTCGTGGAGCAAGGGTGTGCGAACCTGTACATGGGAGTTGTGGAGGATACTCGTCCCTATATATACAAATTTTGATTTTGGTTAATATCTCTAAAACTACTGAAGGGAGGCACTTCTCTGGACCAATATCTACCTTGCTGCCAAATTTGGTGTAATTCCGTACAGCGGTTTAGGCTGTAGTTGTGTTTAAAGTCCCTATAGGAAATTGCATGGGGAAAACGCATTTTGGGACCCCAACTTTTTCTCGGCCCGCACTTGACGGATCCCCCTAAAGTTTCAAGACAGCAGCTGAAGTGAGCATCATACTAGTTTTGAAAACTCTGCAAGGATTCGTCAAATGGCACCAAAGTTATTGGAAAAACAAAAAACATTCTCCTATGGAAACTAGGTCCTAACTACAACTACCTACTGGCGATCGCCAGTAGGTAATATATATATATATATATATGTGTGTGTTTATATATATATATATATATATATATATATATATATAGATATAGATATATATATATATATAGATATAGATATATATATATATATAGATATAGATATATATATATGTATATATGCATATAGAGTCATAAAGAAAAATTATTTGTTAAATTTCTGTTCAAATGTATGTTTTTGCTTTTGATGGTTTTTGTTTAATGTTACATTGTTAGGTGGCTTACAGTATTGTTTTTGCTATATTTTAAGGGACTGTGGTCCTTTGTTATTTACAAAGAGTTTTCATTTGAAATGTAGCATTTAGTACATTTCTTTAGTCTTTTTACATATTTTAGGTTTTATTTGCCTTACAAATTTTTCTATTCAAAGGTTTTGGTAGCTATGTTCTTTTTGGAGGATTTCCAGGAATTTGTATAGGGTAGAGTGACTCTGGCCTAATGTGGCTTGGAAGGCGATATGCCATCTGTCCACTGCGTTGTTGTTTTTGGCTTGTTTACCCATGGTGCTGTTGATCCTCTAAGCTATTTAAAACTTAGGCTGGCCTCTGTGGCCAGAACGGTGCAGTCACTGAGTGTTTTCAAAATAGTCCATTAAGGGATTTTGTTTTATTTTGTGTGTTTGGTTTTAGGGTGAGATTCTATTAGGATGTTATAGTGGTTAACTGGATCTGTGACTGCAACGTACACTAGGGCTGTTATTTTTTTATTTCAAAGGTGAACTGGCTGGATTGTTGTTATATATTCTGTGCTTATTGCAGATTTCTGGAGGTGTTTCCAAACGATTTGGCTAAAATGGTAATAGCAGCCTCTATGCCTGTCTATGAGCAGATTTGTTTGTGTCACTGCCTGCTCAAAGGCTACAAATATTTTTTGGGGAAAGTAGTTGTTAGTTTTTATTTTGATTTAGCTTAGTAGCTCATAGTATTTAGGACTTTACCTGTTAGAAAGGAGTGTTTAAATTAGGGGTAGGTTACTGATATGATATTCACCATGTATGGTGTATATCTGTGTGAATGGTGGAGGATACAGTTTAAAAGTGCAATCCATCATCCATGTTTGTCAGTGGGTTAGTCTAAGGAGGTTATTATCTGTTGCACAGATTATTATTCTCCTGTCTTATAGTTATTATTGTGCAGGAGGAAGAGTTCTTCAATATGTATTGTAGTGAGGTTTTCTGGAATGTGTATTTCTTGGTATCTTCTAGGAGCAGCAGGGGTTTTTGCTGTGACTTTTCTTGTCAATCAACCAGTCTTGTATAGCGTGACTTGTCACCCGGGGGGTCTCCAGGCTCTGGGGTTCTGTGAGCCTTGGTCAAAAAGCTTGAGCTTCTTCCTGAAGTCTTCCAGCGAGGGGGAGGTTCGTTGGTGGAGGGGGAGGTAGTTCCAGGACTTGGCGGTGAGGTAGGAGAAGGAACGACCTCCGCATGTTATTCATCTTTTTAAGTTAGGGATGGCAGTTGCCCTGTAATGTGCTAAGGAACTTGAAGCCTGGCTGATGACGGCTGAATGGCCAGAAACCGGTCCCAGGATGCTTGTTTCGGGTCCAGGGAAGACATGGCTTGGCAGTTCGGGCTGGACTGTTCCCATGAGGCACAGGGTCAGACTGATTTGCATATGGCCATGTCTGAACTGGGGTGGTGGAGTGAGCTAAAGAATGATGATGGATTAAACCCAGATCAGTTGACTGGGGGTGAGTGTTTGATTTGCTCAGGCGCTCCGTCCATCATCCCCTTTGGTATCGCTTTGTTCGCCCTAAGTTGGCAGGGAATGCCCAGACGTGGGTCCCTTGCTCACTTTGCCACTGGATTCAAGCTAGCCTGGCTGATGACGGCTGAATGGCCAGAAACCGGTCCCAGGATGCTTGTTTCCGGGCCAGGGAAGACATGGCTTGGCAGTTCGGGCTGGACTGTTCCCATGAGGCACAGGGTCAGACTGATTTGCATATGGCCATGTCTGAACTGGGGTGGTGGAATAAGCTAAAGAATGATGATGGATTAAACCCAGATCAGTTGACTGGGGGTGAGTGTTTGATTTGCTCAGGCGCTCCGTCCATCATCCCCTTTTGTATCGCTTTGTTCGCCCTAAGTTGGCAGGGTATGCCCAGACGTGGGTCCCTTGCTCACTTTGCCACTGGATTCAAGCTAGCCTGGCTGATGACGGCTGAATGGCCAGAAACCGGTCCCAGGATGCTTGTTTCCGGTCCAGGGAAGACATGGCTTGGCAGTTCGGGCTGGACTGTTCCCATGAGGCACAGGGTCAGACTGATTTGCATATGGCCATGTCTGAACTGGGGTGGTGGAGTGAGCTAAAGAATGATGATGGATTAAACCCAGATCAGTTGACTGGGGGTGAGTGTTTGATTTGCTCAGGCGCTCCGTCCATCATCCCCTTTGGTATCGCTTTGTTCGCCCTAAGTTGGCAGGGTATGCCCAGACGTGGGTCCCTTGCTCACTTTGCCACTGGATTCAAGCTAGCCTGGCTGATGACGGCTGAATGGCCAGAAACCGGTCCCAGGATGCTTGTTTCGGGTCCAGGGAAGACATGGCTTGGCAGTTCGGGCTGGACTGTTCCCATGAGGCACAGGGTCAGACTGATTTGCATATGGCCATGTCTGAACTGGGGTGGTGGAGTGAGCTAAAGAATGATGATGGATTAAACCCAGATCAGTTGACTGGGGGTGAGTGTTTGATTTGCTCAGGCGCTCCGTCCATCATCCCCTTTGGTATCGCTTTGTTCGCCCTAAGTTGGCAGGGTATGCCCAGACGTGGGTCCCTTGCTCACTTTGCCACTGGATTCAAGCTAGCCTGGCTGATGATGGCTGAATGGCCAGAAACCGGTCCCAGGATGCTTGTTTCGGGTCCAGGGAAGACATGGCTTGGCAGTTCGGGCTGGACTGTTCCCATGAGGCACAGGGTCAGACTGATTTGCATATGGCCATGTCTGAACTGGGGTGGTGGAGTGAGCTAAAGAATGATGATGGATTAAACCCAGATCAGTTGACTGGGGGTGAGTGTTTGATTTGCTCAGGCGCTCCGTCCATCATCCCCTTTGGTATCGCTTTGTTCGCCCTAAGTTGGCAGGGTATGCCCAGACGTGGGTCCCTTGCTCACTTTGCCACTGGATTCAAGCTAGCCTGGCTGATGACGGCTGAATGGCCAGAAACCGGTCCCAGGATGCTTGTTTCCGGTCCAGGGAAGACATGGCTTGGCAGTTCGGGCTGGACTGTTCCCATGAGGCACAGGGTCAGACTGATTTGCATATGGCCATGTCTGAACTGGGGTGGTGGAGTGAGCTAAAGAATGATGATGGATTAAACCCAGATCAGTTGACTGGGGGTGAGTGTTTGATTTGCTCAGGCGCTCCGTCCATCATCCCCTTTGGTATCGCTTTGTTCGCCCTAAGTTGGCAGGGTATGCCCAGACGTGGGTCCCTTGCTCACTTTGCCACTGGATTCAAGCTAGCCTGGCTGATGACGGCTGAATGGCCAGAAACCGGTCCCAGGATGCTTGTTTTGGGTCCAGGGAAGACATGGCTTGGCAGTTCGGGCTGGACTGTTCCCATGAGGCACAGGGTCAGACTGATTTGCATATGGCCATGTCTGAACTGGGGTGGTGGAGTGAGCTAAAGAATGATGATGGATTAAACCCAGATCAGTTGACTGGGGGTGAGTGTTTGATTTGCTCAGGCGCTCCGTCCATCATCCCCTTTGGTATCGCTTTGTTCGCCCTAAGTTGGCAGGGTATGCCCAGACGTGGGTCCCTTGCTCACTTTGCCACTGGATTCAAGCTAGCCTGGCTGATGACGGCTGAATGGCCAGAAACCGGTCCCAGGATGCTTGTTTCCGGTCCAGGGAAGACATGGCTTGGCAGTTCGGGCTGGACTGTTCCCATGAGGCACAGGGTCAGACTGATTTGCATATGGCCATGTCTGAACTGGGGTGGTGGAGTGAGCTAAAGAATGATGATGGATTAAACCCAGATCAGTTGACTGGGGGTGAGTGTTTGATTTGCTCAGGCGCTCCGTCCATCATCCCCTTTGGTATCGCTAAGGAACTTGAAACAGCATATTTTTTATAATTGTTCCTGTGGTTTCTTGGGAACTAGTGCTCAGATCTTGCAAACATGCCTTACTTCTATCTCTGTTACATTTGGGGGAGCGTTCTCTAATGTTAATAAAAATATTGTAATTGTAATTGCATTGTGGCCCCCCATAAGGAGCATTAGAATCATATTGGTACATTTTCAATTTATATTCTCTGTGCTTGTGTTCTCCTGGTTGTATGTGTATCCCATGTGCGATAGCAATTGATGACTTTCTGGGAGGTGATGTAAGTGACTCTTTGTGACATTTTATATGAAAATGTTAGAGTTATAAATCTATTACTTTGTATTAAAATACATTGCTATTTAGTATTGCCATTTTTAATACATTTTTACATTCAAAATTACATATCTGCTGTCCTTTTACAGTGGTGTATTTTTTCTTTGGTTTCAGTTTCATTTACAGGAGATGTGGTTCAGGTGGGGCATCTTTCTCTGTTGGGTGTAAAATGTTTGTTTTAGTTATATGTTTAAAATACAGTTTTGCTTAGTTTTGGGGGTCTTTGGATGCTACTTCTAATTTCAACGTTTAGGGGTTGTTGTTAGCTTAACATTTGAGTACTTTTACTTACTTTCAAAGCGTCTTTGTTGAGTTTCAATTAGGTCTTAGTTGAGGTAGGCCCTTTGGAAGTAGTGTTGTTGGTCAGCAGAACAGCATTCTCTTAGTAATCATTCATTTGCACCAACAGTTTAGAGATATAAATCGAAAGATGGATTTTTAGCTGTTACATTACATTACATTTAAAATCTTTATCTTGGCCACAATGTGACCATAAAAGTACAAACAGTTAGAAAATACAGTACATGATATCATAAAAGACTTAACACAATAGACACAATTTATCATCAAGGGGAAGCGAGCAATAACGTTCTTAGTATTAAAGTGCATGTTACATGGCAATTACTGTACTCAGTATCAAGTATCCAAAGTTCCTGATTCTTGCCATCAATAAAAAAACAATAAGTTAATAACCAATACCATAAAATGACCATCAACACTGTGAAAGATAATCAAGCTGAAAACCAGCTAAAACAACATTGAGCTCCTCCTTTTGGTTGCCCATTTTAAAAACAAGCAAATATTAACACAATTCGAGGGGCAGTCCAGTGTTTGCAGGTATTTCAGCGCAGCCAGAGTCATCCGAACACCTCGCCTCCTAACAATGGGTAGCAGGTATATCTTGCTATATTCCTGATAATATTTACAAAAGAATACAAAGTGCAACAAGCTTTAGGTGAGGTCTCATCACAAGGACATATTACAATAAATCAGAAGCAATCTCATGAAACTTTAGCAGAATCCTGTGAGTAGCATTCTTTCCCATTAGGAGTTGAACCAACATAAATGTGATGCCATTCTCGGGGTCACAAATATGTAGGCGTACTCTCTGACTGTAATTTTAGAAGACTCAGGTGTATATTCACAAGAAAGTGTGATAACTACCGCAAGAGTAGCGTAACGCAACTTCCAACATCGCAGCCCATCGCGGGAAAATATCCATGTGTCAACATGGAATTCACAACATGGTGGTACCATGCGATAGCCACCAGATAATGCGTCAAATGTCAGTGCCAAAATCAACGCCATGCCGAAAAAATGCGAAACGCGAGAAATCATGCGATGAGGCCAATCGCGGTACAGAAATAAGCGAACACCAGCCACAGGCCTGTAAATCCCACGCGGCCGGCGGGAAAAAGCCCCATAAAAGAGAGAAAAAAAAAGAGCCCAAAAACAATCCAAACTGCATAGCAACATGGATGCACCCGGACCGAGTGCAGAGGACAAGCCGAACACCACAAGCCCTACGGAGGACCATCCTGGAACCCCGCCTTCAGGGAAGGGCAAGGACAAGAGGAAGAGGAAGACCGGGTACAGTCCGCAGGAAGACCAGATCATCGTCACGGGGGTGACCGAACACCATCAACAACTGTTCGGCACCTCCACTGCGGCACTGGCAACCCAAACCGAAATATGGCAGGCCATCCTCACCAAGGTCAATGCAGTCAGAGTGTCCAGGAGGTCACTGGAGGAGGTCAAGAGGCGCTGGCATGATCTGAAAAGGCAGACCAAACATGAGCCCGCTGCCAACAGGGAGGCAGCAACGGCGACTGGAGGTGGGAGTCCTGCGACACAGGAGGAGCAGGAGCAAATGGCGGCCACAGTCAGCAGCGAGGAGACGGTGGCAGGATTGGGGGGCCTGGACACAGCACGATACGACCTGACCCAACAGCAACAGGGTGAGTAACCACTAGGGACGGGGGGGACGGGGGAGATGGGCACAATGGCACACATGCACAATTACGCGCAGCACACAGCACACCCACAATGACCGTGGAACATGTCCCTGAATGCCTTGGCACAATGCAGCACACATAGAAACGCCAAGTAGGCCCCCATCCACAATGTGCACAGAGGGCCCCCCCTATCACCAATATCACAACCGACCCGTGCACATGTGCTGAATCCAGCAAAGCAGTTACTCCGTGACCCACACTGACTATGCAAGTAACACTGCATGTCCGATAGCACGGCCGCTGCCCCCAAAAAATGACATGGCCCACGAAGCGACATGGAGGTAGCCAAGTGCGGATCACATCCGTAAAGGAGCAGGTCACACTCCGACGTGTCCACGTGCACCCACAACCCATGCCTCACAATACACGCAGCAGACGAACAATGCACCAGACCACAAAAACAGTCCGCGAGCACACATGACCCGAGTCAAAAGCAAATCAGGCCCCGAAAAGCACACAATTCAAAGGCACCCCGCCTCAAAGGGAGAAGGCTACACGAAATCAGAGCTGCAGGGGCAACTCACCCACAATGCAGCACACAGACATAGCAATCACAGAACATCAGCAATGAAGACAATGTGGTACAAAGTGCAACACCAGCACCACATGACAGAGCTCACAACAGGTTCCGCTCGTGCGTAGTAACTGTCCACCCACATCTGGCATTGCCTGACACTGTGTGATGATAATGTACGGGCACTACCACACATCCGTCATGTAGTCAAAAAACACACTGACTGCCATCAAATGGCCAGCACCCCCCAAACAGTCACAATGTACATTGGCATGCAGTCTGAATGTATACATCTGCAAATCATCACCATACATGTGAAACTCTGTTAACCTGCATCTCCCTTTACATTGCAGAGGGACAAACAACACCCCCTGCAGAGCACACCATACATCCCACCATTGATGATGAAGAGGACAACCTGCACACATGTCAAGACACCCTCCAACGCATGTTGGACAGCCTCTGCACCCCACCCCCAGGAGCAGGCCAGGCCAGCTGCCTCGAGGTGACCCCACCACCTGCACAGACCACACAGCAGGAAACACACACCACCATGGCTGTCTCACAGGACCCCCCGACCAATACATGGAATTCCAACGGCGTGTGTTGGGTTGCCAGGTGGAGTTGGCTCATCAGCTGCGGGTGGGTTTCGAGCTCGTGGCAGCCAAACTCGATGCCATACGTGGGTGTCTGAGTCCCATCAGGGACCACGTACAGTCCCTATCGGACACCCCCGGTACGCACCATGCTCCGCAACAGACCTTGGCTAACCTCGCTGGTGCCATGAGTCTAATACAAGCACTGTCTGGTCAGACAGGCACCAGCCATGACAGCACAGAGGTGGCACAGATGCGGTGGGCAATGGACACCATGGAGCAGATGCAGGCTGGAAGGATGTCCGCCACGGCTGGACACCAGCGAGCAGTGGCTGGGAACAGCAACGCCCTGCAGTACTCCAACTTGCCATTGCTGCCACTGAGCCGTTCCCAGAGGCCTGCAGCGGGAACATCGACATACACAGCTCCGACCCCTGATGTGTCTGTGTTACACTGTGATGCTGCCCCATCACCTACGCAGTCTGATGTGTCAGGGGCACACAGCGATGCAGCCATCACCCCGCCACACACAGCGGACACACCGGACACAGAACCGGTATCAGGGGAGTGAGAAGGGGATGGGAACTACTGTGTGAGGAAGGAGGCAGTAGCATCCATCACCGCCATATGGCCTGTCCCTGCCTGGTCATGACCTATGCATCATGCCCTGGGAAATACCTCCTACTGACCTCCGGAACACCCTGCGACATTCACCCGGACCCCGACACGGACTGCCATTTCTGCACCGCTGGCCAATCTCACAGCAATCCTACTGCGGACTGCACTCTCTCTCTTCCCAATCACTGTGCAATCCCCAAAGGACTCTGGTTGGCCCACCACTGGGCTTCCATGTGATGTGGGCTTGGATGGCCAGGTACAGCTCCAGCCCCGTCAATTACCTGAATGTGAATAAAACATTCTTAATCACACAGATGTGTCATCACTATGTTCACTCACGTATGGAAGTATGGCTGGATGTGGGGAGGATGATTGCACATGAAGGTACACCCTGGTAACTGACATCTATGCGCATTTCTATCCCTGAAACACATGGCCAATTGGATGACTGGGAAGGTGAGTACTAGCTGTGTCCCCATTGCACATCAACAGCAATCTCACAACACCCCAAAGTAGGCACACATCCATGTGTTGAATAGGGCCGTGTGTAGGAGTGACCAAAACGGTGGCAGGCCAGGACTGGTATCCCACATCACGTGTGACAGCAGAACTTCACGTCGCAGACCGACTTACACATATCTGTGTGGACACAATCTGTTGTGATGTATGACATTGCTCCACATGGTCAGAGGTTGGACACCATACACACATAGCTGGAGTCATGTAAGTGCACATGTCGTCCAGCACCTATCCGAAAACAATGTCTGGCTCACAGAGGCGAAGCTTGCCAAAGGGACACACCCCCATTGCACATGGGTCAGTCAGTTCCTCCCTGTGTTGTGACAAGGCTCATTGTGGCACACAAATGGAAAATCTAAACAACACACCTCACAGTCAGACACCAGTGGAGTGGCATAGGCTTTATTGGCATGTGCGTGTCAGTACGGACGAGGCAACGGCCACAACAGGCAGGGACCTGCTTAAGACACTTCCACGCAGCATGGGTACATGTCGAGGTTCGGTTGATTGTGGGGCTGAAATGGACAAAATTCATCACGGATGGCAACGCTCATAGCCCACCTTGCCTTGCTGGATGAGTCATGTGTTGTTTGGCGTCTGCACATTGCCCTGTGTGAGGGGGCACGACTCACTGCACGTGGGGTCTGCATGGTGCTCTGCCTCCGGGGTGCGCTGATTGTCTGCTCTGCCGACAGTGATCAGGTGTGAGGGTCCGACAGGTTCACATGTCGTGCTACATTGCCATGTGTGTGCTCTCTCCCAGCAGTGTGTCCGAATTGGCAATGTTGCCAGACGACGCTGTGTTGCTCCGACCATGGACCTGCGTCGCCTTGCACAGGTGTGTGTACACACGCGTTATTCCACGCACATGCATCCAGAGCCCGACCAAAGGCAGACGTGTCCTCTGTTTTGGTGGGATATGTGAGCAATCCCCATGATGCAACAAGTTGTTGGGCCATGTGCTGTGGGTGACAATCGGATGTGGCTGCAGGAACGTAGTTACTCGTCCATGAATGCCCGTGCAGCTTCATGTGCAATGTGTTCCAATAGTACGTCGTTGTCGTGTTCAAGGAACACCAGGGTGAGCCAATCCATTAGGTGGTCCGGGCAGGTGTGCTCAGCCCACGCCGTCTCACCGATCCGCAACATAGCCCAATAGGGGAGCGCCTCGATGTGGTCACTGCACATGAGAAATTGTGCAATCTCCCATGCACAACTACCAATACATACGCAGTATGTCAAGGCATCCCATGCACGGCTGTCTCTGTTACACTCCTGTTCGTGATCCAACAGGGGGCGCAGACACAAGTCATAGTCCAATTCATCAACAGTTGTGTTGGATAGGCAGACATCCATGGGACACTCGAATGTGCATGTTCGGCAGTTGAACCAGGGCTGGACGCAGGTGACGGGGGCAATGCGGATGCTGAGCCTGTAACTGATCCGCAGCACTGCCAGTATCAGTGCGCCCAGTAAATGCAGCATACGTGCACGGTACTGTTCCACGTCACGGGGGTTGTGCATGTGCCCGGTATGGCCTGCCATTGCGTTGGTGCGTCTCGTGAACAGGCACTCTTCTGGACTGCAGCAGTTGTGTGGAGGATATGCCACAGCTCTGAGCAATGATTCGTATGTGTGTGCAACATTGTGGGTTATGGGTTGCTGTTTCCGTGAGTGTCAAGGGCATCCCATGCAGGGGTACCACAGGCAGGGGCTTCTATGTGTGGGCTGTGGATGAGTTGGATGGTTCATTTGCGGTATGCGTGGTGTGGGAGTCGTCCCCATCTGCCATTGCATCTCTATCAGGGTGGTCCAGGCGCATTCTGGACCAAGGTCGGAGGTGCAGGTGTCCTCCCGCATTCTGCATTGGGACAATGGTGCTTTCATTCCTGATGTTTGTCTGACTACTACTTTCGTTTTCGGAATGTGATGTGGGTCTGGCGCTGAGATTGGGACACGGCCTTGGGCTCATGGTGTACGGATGGCGATGCACACACACATGTTGGCATGTGGAGCCAGGTGCCCGAGCGGCCTTGCGCTGCTTGTGCTATCTCACTCTGTCTCTCTCCCTCGCTCGCTCTCTCCCTCTCTTTCTTTTGTTGGGCGCATGGCACACCTTCTTCTCTTGGATTTGGTCTTCCAGGCTGTGTGCTACGGATTGTCCAGTGAGGAGCAGCTAGGACTCACCCTAAGGGTTGTTTCTGCTTTTGTTTGTATGGGGTTTTGTGTTGGTGATTGCATTGCTGTATGACTGATTCTCCATTTTCTGGCCACACATGTATGTTTATTTTCCTGCTTGTGCGACATTAGGCAAAATGTTTGTTTTGGGATTCGTGGTGTTGGTGTGCAATTTCTTAGTCCGGGGTTGGGGGTGGTCCCGGGGGGCGGGGGGTGTTGCGGGCCTGGGGGTGGTGGCGGTGGGTGTTGTGGCCCTCTTGGGTGTCCGGGCTGCATGATGAGTGACTCCATGGCATCTGTTGCCCTTGGGATGTGGCCCTGGGCTGTGCTCCCTTTTGTGGTGCTGGCTGCTGTCCGACTTTACACCAGGTCAGAGCAGGTGTAGATTTCCTGGTGCTAACGCGCCTTATTGCCTGTTTTGTCTTCTTATCGCCGATGTGGCTGGTCGTTGTGAATGTTGAGGTGTGCTGTTGTCTCGACTTTTGTCACAGGAACGCCTACTCTGCATCTCATTAGCAATATTTGCGGGGGTCCTCTGTGGCGATGTTTTTTGCGGCTGCTATCGCGGGTAAACTGGTGCTGTGGGCTGTTTGCACCGGCTTGTGAATGGGGGGGGTAAATTTATCACGACTTTGGCTGCAATAAAGTGCCATTAATTTGGTGATAGCTCCTTGTGAATATGCCCCTCACATGATTCTCTAGCAAGTTGTCTGTCCTGCTAAAGCAGAGACTTAACCCAGGCCATGTCCTGCTTCAGCATCCTTTCAGGCTGAGAGAAAAGTGGCAACTCTCCCAGGTCGTTCAACCCAGACCTCACATATTGTTCCCAGGGGAAGGCCATGGCTCTATCACACCCTAAACAAGCCTGCACAATTTCTCTGTTAAAACTGGCATGCAGGTTGGTTTAAATGGAAAAACACAAAATCGGTATTTGTAAAGCGCGAACTACTCACCCTTACGGGTCTCAAGGCGCTGGGGGCCGTCGTGGAAATTAAGTGAGCTATTGCCCAGAGTCACAAGGTGCTGAGCTGAGCTGCCGCCGGAGCCGGGGATCGAACCGTGAGCCCTGTGCTCCGAAGTCAGCTGCCCTGGCCGCTGCACCACACCTCTCCACACCACACCACAACCACAGTGAGACTAAGTTGATTGTGTCCTCTACATATTCCATCCCCAGCTGGTGAGAAATATATGTGCAGCAGGTCAGAGGAACCCACAAAAGTCTCCTTAACACATTATTTTGTATCCTTTGCAGGGGTTTGGGGTTTATATAGCACCACAGAACCACATCATACATTAAGATGGGAAGGCATTTCTCTTATAAATTTCCAAAAAGTGGGACCACAGGCTTTTTCCCAATGTGGCGAGCTAGATTAAAAACAAACCCAAATGAGCCCATGAATTTTCACCTTACAGCGGAAATGCAAGGTCCCATTTGAATCAAAAACCACTTCCAAATAAGGGAATTCAGGGGTAAGGGCCCCAGAGTGTCCTTGTATCCTAACGCCCTTCATCTTTGTTTTTCCTTGACTGCACATCATCGTAAAAGTTTTAGAGCAGTTTGTTGCCAGACCTAAGGAGCCCGTAAAAGAAACAAATTCATCCTCTAATATCTTTAGACCATAGGGTGTTCTGGCCAACAAAACCACCTTGTCTGAGTATAATAGTACAAGGACCTTCTTCCCAACCACCACCTGGGCATCTACATCTCTAGCAGACAAAACAGAGCACAGACCATTAATATATAGAAGAAATAGAATGGGGGCTAAGAAGCACCCCTGGTGCATCCCATGCCCAATTTTAAATTTCTGTGTTCTCTCTCCTAAGGGGCCATATTGAACCGACGCTGAGAGGTCATAATGAAGAGCTCTGAAAAACAAAACTAGGTCACCATGAATCCCCAGGTCTGTCAGGATCTCCCAGAGCCTTGATCTTACCGCACTATCGAAGGCGCAGGAGAGATCCATGAAGGCTAAGCACATGGAGCCCTGCTTAGCAATGGTGTACTTGCTTATCAGCAAGAGAAGGTTTAAACATTGTTCCATTGTGCCCAGCCCTTCCTGGAATCCGTACTGCGCCTCCAACAGAATGCCAGTTTCCCCCACCCAGTCCATAAGTCTGCCCAGAATCACTCTATCCACTAGCTTAACTGCCGAATCCAGCAGTGAAATTGGACGATAACATTCGGGTGAATGAGGGCTGCCCTTTTTAAAAACAGGGAGGATAACAGCTGAGCACCAGGATTGTGGTGAATCACTGACAAAATATCGACTACAACAATATCGAGGTACAAAAATATTGTGACAAAAATATCGAAGTCACGAATATCGACATCCTATCTACATCATGGTAAGTACAAAAATATCAAGAAAAAATATTGATGTCAAAAATATCGTTGTCAAAATATCGTTTTTTTTTAAATGTTAAAAAAATTATGTAAAATAAAGTAAATAATACATATAATTAAAACAAACATAGTTAAAAATATTTAAAAAAGTTTACAAATAATAACTAATACATATGTTAAAATAAATTAAACATATACATATAAAATATAATATATATACTTACTTAATAATATTCATAAATAATTATTTTAATAACTTATAAATTGTTAAAAACATTTTAGAAATTATAAATACATATATACACATACAAAAATAATATAAATAAAATTAAAAAAATATATATATAACAAATTAAAAAACTACAATATTTTTAATGATTTAAAAATGTATTATACACTACATTAACTAAAACAATACAGAAAAATATTGGATAGCGGAGGGAAAAAAATTACTATTCCCACTCCAAAGAGTGCAACAGTAAGGAAAGTGTTGGATAGCGTAGGGGTAAAAATTACTATTCCCACTACAGAGAGTGCAACAGTAGAGAAAGTGTTGGATAGCGTAGGGGTAAAAATTACTATTCCCACTCTAGAGAGTGCAACAGTAGGGAAAGTGTTGGATAGCGTACGGGTAAAAATTACTATTCCCATTCCAAAGAGTGCAGCAGTAGGGAAAGTGTTGGATAGCGTAGGGGTTAAAATTACTATTCCAACTCCAGAGAGTGCAACCGTAGGGAAAGTGTTGGATAGCGTAGGGGTAAAAATTACTATTCCCACTCCAGTGAGTGCAACAGTAGGGAAAGTGTTGGATTGCGTAGAGGTAAAATTACTATTCCCACTCCAGAGAGTGCAACAGTAGGAAAAGTGTTGGATAGTGTAGGGTTATAATTGCTATTCCAACTCCAGAAAGTGCAACAGTAGGGAAAGTGTTGGATAGAGTAGGGGTAAAAATTACTATTCCAACTCCAGAGAGTGCAACAGTAGGGAAAGTGTTGGATAGCGTAGGGGCAAAAATTACTATTTCCACTCCAGAGAGTGCAACAGTAGGGAAAGTGTTGGATAGCGTAGGGGTAAAAATTACTATTGCCACCCCAGAGAGTGCAACAGTAGGGAAAGTGTTGGATAGCGAAAGGGTTAGAATTACTATTCCCACTCCAGTGAGTGCAACAGTAGGGAAAGTGTTGGATAGAGTAGGGGTAAAAATTACTATTCCAACTCCTGAGAGTGCAACAGTAGGGAAAGTGTTGGATAGCGTAGGGGTTAAAAATAACATACTTATCAATTAAATAATTATTTAAATTAAATAATGATTTATTAATAAATTAACAATAAATTATTTATAAATACCAATAAATTAAAATTAATAATTACTTTAATAACATTAAATTACTTCCCACACTATTCCCCAATAAACACACAACCCACTCCGCATAAAATTTAACACAATTAATATAATTATCAATTAATCAATTAATAAAAATTAATTACCAATTAATGATTAATAAACAATAAATTAATTATCAATACCAAAAAGTAATAATTAATAAACATTAATTGCCAATTAATAATTAATTAACAATAAGTTAATTATCAATACCAATAAATATTAATAAATAATTACTTAATTATAAAAAATTACTTCCCACCCTATTCCCCTATAAACACACAACCCACTCCTAAACTAAATTAACACAATATATTTATCAATTAATTTATTAATAAAAATTAATTACCAATTAATAATTAATAAACAATAAAGTAATTATCAATACCAAAAAATAATCATTAATACAAATTAATTACCAATTAATAATTAATTAACTATAAATTAATTATCAAGACCAATAAATATTAATAAAAAATTACTTAATTATAATAAATTACTTCCCACCCTATTCCCCCATAAACACACAACCCACTCCTAAACTAAATTAACACAATTAAGGGGCACATTACGATACCCGGCGTAAAAAAATCCGCCAGGCATGGAAGCGGCAAAAATCCGCCCGCACACACCGCCTGAACACCGACCACGCCATTATGAGTACACAAACTGAAAACCGCCATCGGCGGAAAAATCATACAAAATACCGCCCGCCATCGTCCGAGTCGGAGTCAAACCGCCCGCCACGGACGGAAACACGCACGACAACACAAAACCGCCCGCCCTCACGGCCGACACACCGCACGTGAAATTACGATCGCACCGCCATGAGCGCGGAAAAACAACAAAAATACCGCCCGCCAGCGCAAACAACGCCGATGAGAATCGACACGGCAGAAGCCATGGCGCCCACGTACCTGCACAGAAACCATCCGCACACAAAACCAATAGCACACAACATGGCCAACAAGTCCACACAGCAAGGCACGTACAAATACACAAGCACAGTACACATCCCGAAAACACCCCCCGGACAAACAAAAAATACAAAGGCCAGAACCCCAGACACAACACACCTGAAAACAACAGACCATGAGGACACACCCACATAGGTGAGTACAAAAGCAGCACTCCCACAGACCACAACCCCTTGCTACATTGCAAACCAGAGAGGAGAGGAGAGGACACAGTGACACAGCAAGGACAGCAGCACACCACAGAAACGCACACATCACAACCACCACCACCACCACCACCACCAAACACCGGCACCACAAACCCCCTGCACATTACACAACACACACCGCACCAGCACCACAAACACCATGGCACCACAAAGGATGCCCAAGTTCACGCCCATGGAGCTGACGGTCATGGTCGACGAGATCATCAAGGTGTACCCACAAATCTATGGGAACATGGTCCAGCACACACCACTAGCCACCAGAAACAGAATGTGGACCCGGATCGTAGACCAGGTCAATGCAGTCGGGACCCTGCCCAGGAACAGAACCGAGATAAACAAACGTTGGAATGACGTCAAGAGCCTGGTCAAGAAGAAGGAGGGCAAAAACAGAGAGCTGGCTGCCGTCACTGGCGGAGGGAATCCCGCGCTCTTTAAGACCTTCAAAGCGTGGGAGGAGAAGGTGCGAGTCGTAATCCATCCGGAGATCCTCGCCGGATTAGCAGGGGGAGTGGAGGCTGGTAAGTACAAACTAATGTATACCAGCACACCGCTATGTACTCACATGCACTACCACCATGCCACAGCTCCCAGGGACAAACACCCCCATGTCCAGCACACAATACACAGCACACACACACATGCAACAGACACCACCACACACAGCCCAAACAGAACAACTGTAAGATGCGTGGGGACATGTGTACACTAAGCCAGCCACGTAACCACCAACAGGTCCACAAATATGCCAGAAGCGCCACAACGAGCACCCGCCACACCCATGTGTCCGCCACAGCTGCACCAACTGACAAGTAACAGGTAAGTGGCAGGAACACAAAGTGCAGTGGGTCGGAGGGGGACAGCTGAAGTACAACACCCACCAGGCCCCCACTCCCACAGACCAGCAAGGTGGAGCACTCCCCACACCCATGTGTCAGGCACAGCTGCACCAACTGACAAGTAACAGGTAAGTGGCAGGAACACAAAGTGCAGTGGGTCGGAGGGGGACAGCTGAAGTACAACACCCACCAGGCCCCCACTCCCACAGACCAGCAAGGTGGAGCACTCCCCACACCCATGTGTCAGGCACAGCTGCACCAACTGACAAGTAACAGGTAAGTGGCAGGAACACAAAGTGCAGTGGGTGGGACGGTGGACAGCCCAAGTACAACACACACCAGGCCCCAGTCCCACAGCACAGCAAGGAGGAGCATCCCCCACACCCCACACCCACGTGTCAGCCACCGCAGTGCACAACGACAGCCGAAAGGCAGACATCACGGTCCACAGCAATCGGTGTCAGTGGGTGTACAGCCACCCCCACGACCCACTACACCCCCCCACCCCCACAGACCTGCAACATGGAGCACCCCCCGCTAAGAGCCATGTGGCATCCAGTACAGTGCACGCACGAACAACTTGCAGGTGGGAAACTGGACAGGGCTGGATTACTGGAGGCATGAGGACCATAACACCACCAACACATGGGACATGTCACGTAGCACACGAACACGCAGCACCGCCCACCGTCACGAACAAGTGAACAATGTGCACACGGACATGAACAGCAGACTCACACCCCACATGACCCATCACAGACATAGCAACACCCAAGGAGCCACGTCTGCATGCACAAGCCACACTGAATATAGTCCCACACGGCAGCCACTGTGCAACTCATCACACACAACCGAAACACCATTGAAGTCCTGTCCATGTAGCCCCTACTGCCTGTCAACCACACACCCCACAACTACGCCTATGTAAGACAAACAACACTAGACGCAACAGAGCGGAACAACAGAAATGCACACGAACACCACTGAACCCATCAAACACACAGACACACCATGCACATACAACATACCATCCATCCCATCCGTCAGCCCCAGTCTCATGAAAGGCATGTCATCCGCACAGCTGCCACACATACAGCAGTCACGCTAAGACACATGCCCATGACCAACCATGTGCCAGAAGTCAATTAAGCGCACGACACACTGTGAGCAACAACACACAACATGGGCCACACTCCCCCGAGCACTGCAGTGATGCACATGGCACAGGGCAGCACGCACACCAAGGAGATGGGACAACTGCAATACGTTGGCTGGCACACAACTATCACTCACTCATAACGATGCGTCCAATGCCATGTCCAGTAACCACAACAGACAGCAAATATGCAGGGCATGTCAGGCATGCACACACCTCAGACCATGCACTGTCATGCTGCCACAACACATGTCACGTTCGGCACCCATGGCTCACAGCATGTACCCCAAAAGCATATACCCTCCCAAATGCGAATCTGGGGCATAGCCCCCATGTTGCCATATGCGTTCCTAAGCGTTCCATTTGAACCCCAAAAGCATATTCCATCCCAAATGCGAATCTGGGGCATGGCCCCCATGTTGCCATATGCGTTCCTAAGCGTTCCATTTGAACTCCAAAAGCAAAGTACAAACCAGACCCAGGACGGGCCAGGAGCCCGCATACACCAGAGTCACAATGAGTAGGGGCAAAGCAACACACCCATCGGCATGGCCAATCCGTCCCATGCCACATGTGCACAGCACACAGTCCCATTGCCTAGCACACACACCTACAGATGCCACAGCCACACACTCGCCTCCGGGAAACCCATGTACGAGATTGCACGAACTGCCAATGTCAGACGACTAATACATACTTCGCCAGGTGCAACACAATAACAAATCTCATTCTCTCCACAGGTGACGAACTGCTGGACGCTGGGGATGGAGACAGCAGCCAGCACAGCCAGCCTACAAGCCCCCAACGAGGACACACGGATCTGGAGGATCTGTCCACCTCTTCGGACACGGACCACCAAGCTGGCCCATCTGGCGTGGCAGGGCCCAGCCGCTCCCCAGGACCCCTCCTACCCACCAACCCATCATCCAGGGATGCTGAACAGTCCCAGTCCCCTGCTGCCACTGTCGTTGCGGCCACACCCACGGTCATTGCGGCCACTACCACTGCCGCAACCGCCACCATCGCCGCACCGACCACCACCGCCTCCACCACCACCACGTCTTCGCTGGCACCAGCCCCAGCGCAGGTGGTGGCCCGGCCGACTGGATCCACCCTGGGAGCCACAGCGAGGACCGTGGTGAGCAATGTGGCTAGTGGGCAGGCCGGTGGCAGCAGGACTGGTAGGAGGAGCAGGGTCAGGGAAACGCCAGCCTCCCCTGGGAGCCATGCCCTGCCTCAAATGGACAGAGTCCTTGGGGCCTATGAAGAGGCCCAAGGACAATGGGCCAGGTCTGCTACTGACACGCGGGAGGTGCTGGGGGTGCTGAGGTCCATGGACGCCCATATGGGCCAATTCGTGTCCCGTATGGACCAACTCGTGGACCTCATGGGCCAGCTGGTGGTGGCGGTGGGGTCACAGGCAAGGCCAGCAACACCACCTCCGCCACCACCTGCTAGGGCGCAGGCTCGGGCAGCAGTGTCCACTTCCCCTGCGTCCACAGCCAGTGAGCACACCTCACCCACCACCAGCAGGTCGCCACCACACACCCCCTCCCAAACGTGGAAGGGGCCGTCCGAAGAGGAAACAGATCTCCCGGGAGGACTTCGCACGCTCCAGTCGCAAGTGAGGCAGCCAGCCAGCCTTCCGCCAGCCTTCCTTGACCAGCCACTGCATTGACTTGCTCTACGATCCCACTCCACACAGCCATCTGGATGGCATGTGTGTGTTGGACTATGGACATAGAACCAGTGGGTACACCCTGATCATCACGCAGCCATGACCGACAGCTCATTGTCACTGCACGCACCACTTTTGTCATCACCTTACACACAATCACATGTCACAGTTCGTAATAAATGCACCTTTTTCACTAACTGCTGTTTGTGCCCTGTGTCTTTATTGTACGGAATACAACGGCCACCTTGGGCGGAAAGGCACCTGATGCGTGGCATGGAAATGGAATCCGGAGGGCCTGTAGGGACCTAGGGGTGGGAGACAGAACAGGAGCACATTCAATGAGTGTGTCACACACCCATCACACAGTACATGTCAACAACTACAAGCAATGTACACACATCGCACAGAGCAATAGGGCACAATGCCACAGCCACCAACAGTGGCATACTACCCTGGCCATGGAGCGTTGACACACTGCACGCAGTGAACATACGGCCACCCTGACACAGCACACACACACCTGCATAGATACAGACACATCATCCGTCGTACATGGACACTCACCGTCAAGTGAAGTAGCGGGCGATGAGCTGCTGGCGCACATTCCCAGCTTCCTCCTCTCCGCTGTCCACCTCACTCGAGCTGTCCTGGTCTGCGGGCTGGGGCCCTGGTTGATCTCCGTCATCCACAATGAGGGGGATCTGCTTCCGAATGGCCAGATTGTGCAGCATGCAGCACGCCACCACTATCTGGCACACCTTCTGTGGGGAGTACGCCAGTGCACCCCCGGTGCGGTCCAGGCACCTGAACCTGGACTTGAGGAGGCCAAAGGTACGCTCGACCACACGTCTGGTCCTCCCATGTGCCTCATTGTATCGATCGTCTGCTGGGGTGCGAGGATTCCTCAATGGACTGAGCAGCCATGCCCCATTCGGATACGCAGAGTCACCTGGGTGTGAGGGACACAGAGAACCGTTGCTATTCCAACTGGACAGGGGACAGCATCGCACAACCAGCACGCTACACCACTCCACATACTCACCGACAATACAGCCACGATCCTGTTGCAGATTGGCCATCAGTCGTGGCAAGATGCTGTTGCGCATTATGTGTGCGTCATGGGCCGAGCCTGGAAACTTTGCACACACGTGGGTGATCACCATGTCCGCAAGGCACACCACTTGCACATTCAGGGAGTGCGTGTGCTTCCTGTTGCGGTACAGGTGCTCAGTGGCCTGTGGTGGAACAAGGCCAACATGAGTGCAGTCAATGGCTCCCACGACGTGTGGGATTCTGCCAAGGGCATAGAATGCACCCTTCACTGCCGCCAATTCACGAGCCCTGGGGAATCGGATGTACCTGTTCCGGTACAGCATCATGGCTGCCAGTACATCCCTCAGCACCTTGCTGAACATGGGCTGGGACATCCCTCCTCCACTGCCCACTGTGTGCTGGAATGACCCAGTGGCGAAGAAATGCATGGCGGCCATCACCTTAGCCGTGGGGGTGACAGCAGTCGGATACACCCTGCGGGGACGGAGATGGGGCTCTAACATGGCACACAGTCGATGCAGAGTTGGCCTGTCCAGCCGAAACTTCCTGATTACCTCTGTATCGTCCATGTCCGCCAGCAATTGGTATGGGCGGTCAATGTTCGGTCTCCGCCTGGGTTAAATGGCAGAGGACACATGTCAAAGCAACACGGCACATAGCAATTTCGCATACACATCACTGACATGACTGAGCAAGCACATGAGCCACAGCCCAGCTGTCAAGCTGGGACGGCACGGCCACAATACACTTACACAGGTCTCCCAACAATGGCAATGGCAAGTGAGACATACCACTGCCATGTGCATGCACATGGGGATCTAGGCCCCAATGACTTGCGGGGCGTGCTGATGGGGACTGACTGCATATTCGTCAAGCGGCAACGCCACGGCAACATGAGTGTCTGCTGTGCATGGTACTGCTTCCGAGGCTGGATGAGTATGGCACACGACGACGACGATGTGGGCACGGGCTGAGCGGCCAATACAAGTGGGACCTGTGGCACGAGGGGATATGAGACAGTAGTAGGTGTCAGCACTGCACCCTATGTACAGCACTGTACGGATCACAGCTCCCGAAACATTGACTGGTGTCCACATTGACAGCCCCATGCCAAGACGGCTGTGTGCTTGCAGTCACACGTCACAGGTGAGAGGTTACATTGCACGTGCCAGGTGGCAGACGTACATAGTGGGAGCTGGCATGTGTGTGCATGTGTCTCCTGTTCAGGATCCACCAGATGGGCGCTGACTCTGTACTGAGCATTGGACACAGCATGTTCCGTGGAAGGCTTGTGTGTGTGGGATGGTGGCACTGGATGTGCCTCCGTTGGGTGGGGGGCCATGCACAGGGCGGGTACGTCGATGATTGCGCATTGTTGGTCACGGTGGGTGCACCAACTAAGATGTGTTGCCCTGTGTTCAATTCCTATGTCCGCATGATGATGGACTGTGGATGTGGGCAGACTACACATTGGTCGATGTGCTGTCTATATGCATGTGCCTTCACACCAGGCACAGCTGCCCCTGCACATGTGACCCCTGCTGGACTCGCTGCTGGGTCTGTGGAGCTGATGCACCTTCTGCGCGTGGGGCGGACAGCTCTCCTCACTTCCCTCATTGCGCATGTCATGTCTTTGCCGCAGGTGACATGGATCATGGAGGGCCCACATGTACGCGTGGGTAGGCTACACATGATTGTTCACTGGTCGCCACCCCCAGTCAGTGTTTCGAATGGGAAGGTTGTCGTGCTGGTGGTATGTTCGATGTGGCGGATGGGCGGGCCTAGGTGCGGGCTTACATTCCGGACATGGGGGGTAGTTGGATTGGCGACTAGTTGCAGTACACACGGGACACGTCTCTTCCTTTCCACATCTGGGTCATCCCTTGTACTAACTGACAGTGATACAGTCATCTTCGCCCCAGCCCTCATGTCCTCCCTCGCCCCCCAATATGCATGCTCACCTGCGAGGCTAGCGCTTGCACAGGCAGCCCCAAGCTTGCACCAGAGAGGGCAAGGAGTGTATGTGTGGGTCCAGTTGCACGAGTGGGCTGTCTCAGGGTATGATGTGTGGCGGGACGCCGTCCACCTGCGTGGTGCCCCAAATGGAGACCCGGCCTGCATGGACTATGCATCACAGTCTTCGCCTTCCGGATCCGCCACCTGCGACACCCAGTGGCTGTGGCTGCCCTTGCGGCCATGCCGCGTCCGTCTGTGGCTGATGGCCCACACATTCACTCTTTGGCCTCTCTGGGGAGGGCTCAGGGGTGGTGGCGCACGCGCTTGCACTTAGTCGCAATGGCATGTGTCGTGGTTGGTATGATGGGCAATGGATGGGATGGTGCGAGCCACCTCCCGTGACGTCAGTGCTGCTCGTGCTGTGGTGCGTCCCCCTACACTTCCATTTGACTTTTTGCCATGCTGGACGTTGAGGTTCTATTGCCTGCGTGATATGACCAGGAGGAGCGCGAGGAGACCTCTCACACACCATGCTCCACTGCCATCCCGTGCCCTGTATCGCCTGTGCGGATTGACTATGTTGGGGTTACACCTGGTCGACTGGGGCTGTGTGTGCCTTGTCAAGGGGCATGGCGGGCGCACAACAGGATCCAGCTCGTCCACAGAGGGTGGGCTGAGGTGCGCCTGGTACCGCTTTGTACGTGTGCCCGGCTGCTGTGCACACACGTGTTCACTCCCCCCGACAGGTGTCCTCTCACAATGCCCAGGGAAGCGGTGGTGTACTGTTCATGAGCCCTCCCAACACGGCGTGCTCCAACTTGGCATGTGCGCATCTACCCGTCGCACCCACCCACCTGAGCACTGCGTCCATACGACTTCACACGACACATGTGTGTCTTCCACAGTAGTGCTACTCATTTGCGTTGACATCCAATACCAGTGGACTACATGGTCATGTCACGACTGCCGTGTACTTCACATACTCTCATCCTCTCTCATTCGTACTTGTGAAATGAGTCAGCGGAGACAGTTCTGGTTTCAAACATTATATTGAGTCTTCTGTCCTCTGTGATGCAGTATAGTGGACACTACTGGCAGCGGAATACATATTGAGGATATACTGAGCATGATTACAAATGGGATAGGGTGTGGGGTTACATCTGCTTGGCCAAGGCTGTGCTAATGTACATTTACGTATAGCTGCGGAGCTGCGGACTTTGACACAGACGGTATACATGTAGCCTACCAGACCGCTCGGCATCATGGGCACAGTCCATCTCAGTTCCATGTGACAGGTTTGCTGCGGTTGTTCCTCATGCACGCGTGCATGTGAGATGACATCAGGGCATGTGCTTGCGTGCATGCAGCGGCGTGCCACTTGTTGTTGCACTGTGGTGGTTACTGGACATGTCACAGTCACTGGGGTCGTGTTGTTGTTGTATGCACTTGTCGTCCATGCAAAGGTCCTGGTATGGGATTCCCGGGGCGGGGGTGGGAGGGGTGCAGCACCCACAGACTCCAGGCGACCTATTCATGTCCACTGAGCGGTGTGTGTGTCCATGTGCGCTGGATCCATGTCGTGTCCTGGTTGTTCGTGCAGTTCCGTCCATGTGGGTGCGATGCACAGAGCCCATGCCACTGCCTCCCACGATGCATGCGGTGTTCCTGGATGTGATGGGGAACAGTGTGCATGTCCCGGTCATATCCGATGTCATGGCGATGTCGTTGATGGTGTGGTTACAGTTGCCGGTCGTTTGGTATGGCTGTTGTGGTGGTGACTGGCCAGTCCGTGCGGAAGCTGAGCATGGGTGCGGGGTTGGACTTCATAGGTCACTCGGGGAACCTGCGTTGTGGTCCGACGTATTTACAGGTTGTCAGGTATGCGATGCCGTCCAGCAGGGCTTCCATGTCATTGGTGGTGTACATGTTTGCCAGCCAATGAAGCGGATGGTGGCTGTCAAGGTGTTGTTCGTAGGTTGTCCCTTGGAGGACCATGATGGGGCATGCTGGGTGACATTCGATGTAGCTGTTCTCGATGATCCGTCGTGTGGAGGCACAGTGGTTCCATTTCAGTGCGCGTGCGATGTTGGCCACATACGCCATGCCCCCATAGGCAGAGCAGGCCCTGTCGTGTGCGTCCAGAGGGAGGAGTAGTGGTAGCAGGTCCGCCTTCAGACATGCCGGGTTGGAGAGGCATATCTCGACGGGATGCTGGTAGGGACACCTCCGACAGTAGAAGACGGGCATGACGCAGCTGAACAATGTGATGCGGTAAGTCAGTCGGTAACTTACGTTCAGCAGGGACAGGAGATCGCATCCCAATGTATGTATCGTGCTGGTTTGGTACAGCTTGAGCTCTTCGGCGTAGTTGGGTAGGTGTGTTGCGGTTGCCATTTCGCAGCGGTGCGTTGTGGTGGCGTGCTCCGGCTGTGTGTGCAGTCTGCAATGTGCACACTCCGGGGTTGCTGTGAGCTCTGTGTAGTCGTGGGGAGACAGGACTTGTGTTCTGTTGGCTTGTTTGGAGGACACGGGCCCTCTTCCCACATGCTTCTCAGACAGTTCAAGGTCAGTGCTGTGTGACTCCTTCCAATTAACTTGCATGTGGCCGACATGGGGGAGTGTTTTCTTCTTTCTTCCCCGTCCGTTGTGTGCTTCTGTGATATGCGCTATCTGCCCTGTGGTCGGTCTCCTCGGCAAGCCTGTGTTGGTCTATTCTTGGACAATGGCTGTATTCACCGGCTTCTGTCGTAGGGCTGTGGTTTCGGTGTTGGAATGGAAGGTCATTCAGTGCTGTCTGCTCTCCCTTGTGTGGGCGGCAGCCTGCCTTTCCGCTCTGCGTTGGGCCTTGTGTGTGGATGTAATTCTTGGGCCACCTGTTGTCGGTCACCGGGCTCTTTGGTGTTCCGTTTCATGTGTCTTGTTCATATGGGCAGGGTGGTATGGGTTTTTCAGTGTGGTACTGGCGTTCCTCTTCCCGAAGGGGCCCTGCTTCTCCTAGTTGGTGTTGCCGCCGCTGTGTGCTTCGCCATGTTTGTTACACTGGGGTGTGTCCTGCTGTTGCGTGACTTCACTGACATGTGTGCGTCGGTTGTGTGGCGTTGGGTGTTGTCCGTGAATTGGGCGTTGGGGACATGTCTGTGGCCGGCCTGTCACGTGTCATGTGCGTTCGGGGTGGGGCTGATGTGTGTGCTGCTTGGTTGTGTCCCTGTCCCTGTGTGCGACGCATGCATGGCGCTGCGGTTGGCCTCTGCGTTGTGCGCATGTGTGGCGGCGTCATCGGCGCTTTGGGGCCGTGACGGGGTGGTTGGTTCCTAGTCCCAGGTGGTGTGTACACATGTGTTCTGCGATGTTAGGATTTGGCCTGTGTGTCATATGTGGATGCAATGGTGGATGTGTAGTGTGCACGCGCTGGTGGGGGGTTGTCCGCTTTTCCGCCCTTGCACTGTGTGCGCTGTTTGCGTGCACTTGTTGTGTGTGTGCCTACCTGCGTCTCCGCGGTACGTTGCGTCCTTGGTGGTGCATCAGCAGAAGCATGGGAAGGGCCTGCAGTGCTGGATTCATGCCCGGGGTGCCGCTTCTTCGTTGTCCGTGCTCTGCGTCCGTGTTTCCGCCTCTCTTTCACGTGCGGTGTCTCTTTGCCGTGGGAGCCGTTTGTTTGCGGCATCGTAATTTATGCGCCGGGCGGGACGTGTTTCGTCGGACGGTGTGTGTCAGTTGTGCTGCGCCGCTACGTGTGCGGGCGCACTTTGATGGCGGACGGTGTTGCTGGCTTGCCGGCGGTGTTTGGCCTGCTTTTCGCATCGTAATTTGGCGGGCGTGTGGGCTGCGGCATGCGGGCGGTAACTGGTGGTTTTTGCATCCGCCAGCACGGCGGTAGTGCTTCCGCCCGCCATCGTAATGGGCCCCTATGTTATTACATTATATTGAAAGATGAGTGTGAGGATGGCCAGTGACTTTGAACCCCAAGCCCAGACCCTAGTTACAAAACTGCATGTGGCTTGGGGGCAGACATTATTATTTTAGTTGACTGTAGACTCTTATGTTTGAACTATTTAATTTTACCCTTTGTGTGTGGGCTGTTTCCCCTGATGCTTCCTGACACATACTTTTATGTTAGTCAACCCTCTCCCAGTCCCTCTGCCCATTCAGGCCGATGCCTTTATTTGTGTCTGTTTCTGCCGTTTCATCTGGCAATGTTTTTTTAACTTATGTTGATATTAACTTGTTTTTGTAAAATTCAAATACTTATATACATTTTATTTTCACAAAACCTCTCATGTTAATTCTGCATATTGTTTGTTGCATTCTATGTGGTTATGTGTAAATGTGTTGGCATTTAGCATATGCTTTCAATATGATGGCTTGTAACACAGATGGTGTTACCGGTCTACATGTAGAACTCATAAACATTGATAATGAAACATATGTCCAGCAACCAGAGAAACTATTTAAAAAAACATCCATGTCAACTCAGGGGAGAGATTGTGATAAGTGAAAATCTTTTTATATCTATTCAATTGTGAGGATAAACACATATTTACAATGGTTATAGGGGATATCTCTTAGGACTTTGCAAGATCTTTGTGAGTGTGTGCTCTTTCTGGGTGGTTGGTGATGTGTGTGTGAATGTGAGGCAGCTGCATGTTCAGGTGCATCAGGTGGCTGTGCTGGTGGGGCCGGTGACTATACAAGTGGGAGTGACAATGGCTATACAGGTTGTGGTGCTGTTGGCTGTACAGCTTGGGGTGCCGGGGGCTGTACAGGTTTGGATGCTGGTGGATACACAGATTTGGATGACAGGGCTGTGCAGGTTTCGGTGCTGGTGACTGTACAGGTTTGGATGCATGTGGCTCTTCAGGTTTGGATGGTGTGCGCTGTACAGGTTTGGATGGCTGGGACTGTACAGATTGGGGTGCTGGGGGCTATACATGTTGGTGTGCTGGTGAAGTACAAGTTGGGGTGCTGGTGCTGGTGGCTGTACAAGTTGGGGTGCTGGTGGCTGTACAGCTTCGGGTGCCGGTGACTGTACAGGTTGGGGTGCTGGTGGCTGTACAGATGGTTATGTAGATTATTCTCCATGAATTGATTATGAAGGAAGACTTTGGAAATTTGTCATAATTTCCTCCATTATCTTCTAACTCTGGGCGGAGTTCGCGTAGCCGCGCTACGCGGAATCCCGTGACGTTGCAGAAAAACTATGCGCGCTACGCGGAGTTCCACGAGCGCGCGGAGTTGCTTGTTCCGCCCATTCACGATGCGTTTTTGACGTTCAGTAACGATTATTGCATGTTCGGGGACGCTTATTGCGTGCTCAGGGGGAAATTTCGCATGAACTTCACCACGCGTTCGCCAATGGGTGCGGCCATCTTGTTTTTCACTTTTTGCTATGGTTCTGGGCCTGTATTCTATCCTCCCTATATCTTTTCAATCCTTTGTTTCTAGAAACTTTTTTCTGATTTTCTTTATTTATTATCTATCCCTCTCTATTCCTAATTGTATATTTTGCGTTTTTTTCTACTTTTTGTATGTTTTTAGTGCGTTTTTCACTCTTTTTCTGTTACTTGCTTTTTAAATCTTTTTTACTTACTTTCTAACTTCCTACATTTTCTTTTCCACCCCCTGCCTACCCAGAACCATGGCGAAGAGTCTTAAAAAGACTAAGGGCCAGGGGAAGAGGTCCACTAGGAGCGAGAGGCGCGACCAGAAGTGGTGCAGCCACGGGCATTAATCTCTGAGGTGGAGGTGGCCGCACTGGTTTTTTTGTGCAGCGCCACCTCCCCTTAACCCTTGCAGCAGGCGGCAGACCTGGGTCCGGGTAAGGCTCCGGGAGCGTCACCGGAGGTGGGAGAGGGTGCGCTGGGCAGTGTTTCGCTGCTCTGGGGTCCGGCACACCCATAACCAATTGACGCACCGGTGGTGACATCCTGGACCAGGAGCAGGACCTGCTGGACCTGCTAGCTGTTGAGGTCCCGGGGCTTGGTGAGTAGCTAATTATATTACTATTGTGTTCTTCTGTTCTGTGTTATTGCGAATATTATTTTTTTCGCAAATAGCTAACATGCTTCTGCTGCATGCAGGTAACTTATGTTTAAAAATCTTATATTATGTGATGGTTAATTCCAGACAGGTGCTCGGCGTTACTAACTAATCGTACTTGTTTGCAACTTTGCGCTCTCTTGGGCTGATTATGTAAGAGAGGTTAGAGAATTTAAGTTAGGTAATGCAGATAGGAAAGACTCCAGTCCTTTCCTTTGTCCTGTCAGGCTGTCCTGTCCTGTGACTAAGATAGTGGTAGTAGTTAGTTAGTTAGTATTATGTAATTTAGCGGCCTGCGTGACGTGTCCTCTCATATGACTTCAGTCCTATTAGAACCTTTTGTAGTTCGTATAGTGAGTGAATAGCAACCAACCAATTTGGTGTATGCAAAAATGCAATATGCATGCGTCCATTTATGCATTAAGAAGAATAAATGCAGACTTAGTAATTGTCCCATCAAAGGGGGTTAGAGTTGAGACTGAAAGATGATTGGGAATGAGATCGGAACTTAAGCAAATATAATTTTTTTGCAATTCATTCCAAAGTCTGGAATAGGCGGGCTAGGTATGTTTAGGATTCAGGAATCGGAATTGAACTGTGGAATAATAAAGATAGGATGGTGCGCGACTGCGATACTAGTCTACTACTAGTCGATCTGATTTAGGATAGGTCAATGTTATTGCAATTGCCGTTTCCTGTCTAAAAATATTTTTAGAGCGAATATATTTATTTATTTAACACAAATCATTTTTTGTCTCTTTAATTATGTCTTACATGATCAGCATCCAGGGACAAGAAGAAGACTAGGGGTCGATTCCGATCCCGGTCGGAGGCGCACCTAATACCATTCGGCCGGGAAAAAAGCCAGGCGAATGCCTGTTTCCCGACCGATTCGCACATACGTCCGAACGACTAAGTACGATGCGCACAACTGACCAAATCCCGACCCAGTCGTACTCACCCAATACAGGTTCAGTTCTCCGACCGATGCGGATCCGGAAACGCAGAATCGAGTCGCACGGAAGCCAAAATGCAGCCCCATCCGGCCGGACAAGTACGATGCGCTTTCTGTACGCGCCGAACCCGTTGCTACGCACGGCACGTCAAAGCATCCGGGAGAGGCGCACATAAGCTCCGATTCGCGCCGCAAGACGATCCACGGCTACGAGACGAACACGCAAGCGACGAGGACGAGGCGAAGCAAAGAGAAAGACGAACGAGACGAACCAACCATGAATCCCATCGTGCCGATCCTACCAATATTCTACATCTATTACCGGAACAGGCACGGACGCGTACGGCGCAGAAGGTAAGTCAGACACCAACCACAAAAACAAACTACACGTACCCGACATATCACACACACACAGAGGGATGCAGAAATTACTTACACCAGCAACAGCAGCACCATAGGGGCGGGATGGCCATCACCAATGCCACATATACACATAGGGGCCTGGATGCCAACAACTAACACCACCCCTTCCCAGGGGGTGCTAGATGCCTGTCACTACTACCACCTCTACCCATGGGGGGCAGGATGCCTGTCACTACTACCACCTCTACCCATGGGGGCTGGATGCCTGTCACTACTTCCACCTCTACCCATGGGGGGCTGGATGTCCACCACCACTACCACCCCTACTCAGGGGGTGCCAGATGCCTACCACTACTACCACCTCTACCCATGGGGGGCAGGATGCCTGTCACTACTACCACCTCTACCCATGGGGGGCTGGATGCCTGTCACTACTACCACCTCTACCCATGGGGGGCTGGATGCCTGTCACTACTACCACCTCTACCCATGGGGGCTGGATGCCCACCACTACTACCACCTCTACCCATGGGGGCTGGATGCCTACCACTACTACCACCTCTACCCATGGGGGCTGGATGCCTACCACTACTACCACCTCTACCCATGGGGGGCTGGATGCCTACCACCACTACCACCCCTACTCAGGGGGTGCCAGATGCCTACCACTACTACCACCTCTACCCATGGGGGGCAGGATGCCTGTCACTACTACCACCTCTACCCATGGGGGGCTGGATGCCTACCACCACTACCACCTCTACCCATGGGGGGCTGGATGCCTACCACTACTACCACCTCTACCCATGGGGGGCTGGATGCCTACCACTACTACCACCTCTACCCATGGGTGCCAGATGCCTACCACTACTACCACCTCTACCCATGGGGGGCTGGATGCCTACCACTACTACCACCTCTACCCATGGGGGGCTGGATGCCTACCACTACTACCACCTCTACCCATGGGGGGCTGGATGCCTACCACTACCACATCTACCCATGGGGGGCAGGATGCCTGTCACTACTACCACCTCTACCCATGGGGGGCTGGATGCCTACCACTACTACCACCTCTACCCATGGGGGGCTGGATGCCTACCACTACTACCACCTCTACCCATGGCTGCCAGATGCCTACTACTACTACCACCTCTACCCATGGGGGCTGGATGCCTACCACTACTACCACCTCTACCCATGGGGGCTCGATGCCTACCACTACTACCACCTCTACCCATGGGGGGCTGGATGCCTACCACTACTACCACCTCTACCCATGGGGGCTGGATGCCTACTACTACTACCACCTCTACCCATGGGTGCCAGATGCCTACCACTACTACCACCTCTACCCATGGGGGGTTGGATGCCTACCACTACTACCACCTCTACCCATGGGGGCTGGATGCCTACCACCACTACCACCTCTACCCATGGGGGGCTGGATGCCTGTCACTACTACCACCTCTACCCATGGGTGCCAGATGCCTACCACTACTACCACCTCTACCCATGGGGGGCTGGATGCCTACCACTACTACCACCTCTACCGATGGGGGGCAGGATGCCTGTCACTACTACCACCTCTACCCATGGGGGCTGGATGCCTACCACTACTACCACCTCTACCCATTGGGGGCTGGATGCCTACCACTACTACCACCTCTACCCATGGGGGGCTGGATGCCTACCACTACTACCACCTCTACCCATGGGGGACTGGATGCCTACCACTACTACCACCTCTACCCATGGGGGCTGGATGCCTGTCACTACTACCACTTCTACCCATGGGGGCTGGATGCCTACCACTACTACCACCTCTACCCATGGGGGCTGGATGCCTACCACTACTACCACCTCTACCCATGGGGGCTGGATGCCTGTCACTACTACCACCTCTACCCATGGGGGCTGGATGCCTACCACTACTACCACCTCTACCCATGGGGGCTGGATACCCACCACCACTACCACCCCTACTCAGGGGTGCCAGATGCCTACCACTACTACCACCTCTACCCATGGGGGGCAGGATGCCTGTCACTACTACCACCTCTACCCATGGGGGGCTGGATGCCTGTCACTACTACCACCTCTACCCATGGGTGCCAGATGCCTACCACTACTACCACCTCTACCCATGGGGGGCTGGATGCCTGTCACTACTACCACCTCTACCCATGGGGGGCTGGATGCCTACCACTACTACCACCTCTACCCATGGGGGGCTGGATGCCTACCACCACTACCACCCCTACTCAGGGGGTGCCAGATGCCTACCACTACTACCACCTCTACCCATGGGGGGCAGGATGCCTACCACCAACAACACCCCCACTCACAGGATGGCTAATGCATGACACAACAAGCACACACCAACATAAGGAATGCAACAAAAAGACATCCCCCAACACCATGACAAGCGTGTGTAGACTGTGTCAAATGCCTACAACACTGAACATGACTTTGAACATACAATGTGACCCCCTATCACATGTGTCACACATAAATGTGTGTGGCCCCCACAATGGAAGCAGACCATGACCACTGTGGCAATGGGGTCCAACCCCCATCATCACAGTGACCAAAAGGTAAGTGTGGGGTCCATAGCTGAAGCACATTTTGAACATTGTGGCAATGGGGTCCAACCCCCATCATCACAGTGACCAAAAGGTAAGTGTGGGGTCCATAGCTGAAGCACATTTTGCACATTGTGGCAATGGGGTCTAAACCCCCATCATCACAGTGACCAAAAGGTAAGTGTGGGGTCCATAGCTGAAGCACATTTTGCACATTGTGGCAATGGGGTCTAAACCCCATCATCACAGTGACCAAAAGGTAAGTGTGGGGTCCATAGCTGAAGCACATTTTGAACATTGTGGCAATGGGGTCTAAACCCCATCATCACAGTGACCAAAAGGTAAGTGTGGGGTCCATAGCTGAAGCACATTTTGAACATTGTGGCAATGGGGTCCAACCCCCATCATCACAGTGACCAAAATGTAAGTGTTGACATTGAAAAAGCTGCAACTGCCAAACTGCATGGATGATTCCTGGTCACAGAACAACAAACACATCAGTGGCAAAGTAGTGCTTGTGTCCCATAGCAACATAGATTGTGTGAGGCAAACAGTGCAGTGCAAATAAGACATACCTTTGGCCATGTGCAGACAAATATCACCCATGGGGGCTGACATTGTCAACATCCATCAATGACACAATGACAGAAGTGACCATCATAATGCAGACCCACATATTTGCACCAATGGGCACACAATTGTAGATACCCTGTGGAGACTGTAGATGTGAGGTGAACAAATAACATACCATGGCAGCAATGGGACACACAAACAATGATCATTGTGCTGACTGATGACCTAGGAGTCCCAGGGACAGCAGGTGAAACCCACCAAACAACATACAGCCAATAGCACACTAAAGATATGCCAATGCAGTGGTGCAGATGCACAAACAGGCAGACCCACACTGCACATCAAACACAACAGGTGAGGGGGGGTGCCAGTGTCCACAGGCAACCACACAACACATGCTGAGGCCTGAATACCAATTACACAGATGCACATACAGTGCCACACAAAAGTAACTCATGGATCCAAATCCCCTATGTGGGCAATCAGGCATTGTTAGATGAGAGGGAGCACAAATTACACATGTCACACAAGCTTGTAGGAACAGCAACTAACACAGCAAGAGACAGACCCACCACAGCACTACCCCCAGGGACCCCATATTGTGCTGACACTAGCCTGCATGATAATCCCACTGTGATGACAATGTTAGATGTCGTTCACACTGTGAACCCCAGCCATGTGTCCTGAGCAACTAACTACCATCATACCTACACAAGCTCCAATCAATCAGCACGGCCTGCCAGCCAAGGCCAATATGGAGGTAGGGGTCTGGCCGTGCAACAACTCACTTTTGCACACACTCAACACCACACACCCTGATCTCCACCAATGTGCAGCAGTGAAGCTCACATGGACTGGTGACATTGCACATGCACCCATGACAATACCAGGGGTGGTGGTGGGAACCAAGGTGCAGAAACCCATCACACATGGCCAGTCAATAAGACTTGTCAATGTCTGACACACAACACAGTATGCTGTACATGGGCATGATGTGAAATCCACCACAATCAATGGGATCCTGGCCATAGTCACACACCAATGAAGAAGCCAAGGTGACACACGAAGAACACACGTACACAACTACTAACATTGCAGCTCTGACCCTGAGGAATGGCAGCAGTCACACACACAACGTGTCACAATCACTGTAAGCTAACACAAACTGTAAATCACATTACTCGTGTAAACAACAAGTGCCAAGGGGAATCCTGAATGTGTCCCATCTGCGTTTGCCCACATCCCCAGCACTGACAACAAAGACAACCTGGGATGACAACCTCATGAACATTAGTTTGCCATGCACCCACATCACAGAGAAACCAGGTCCAAGATGCTGGATGAACACAGAACAACTCAGCAAGAATCACAAACAGGAACATCCCTAGGGACACAGCCTGTGTAGGAAAAGGGAAGGGAACACGCACAGACATGCTTACACAACACAGGCCCACGCAATGTCACCAGATTACACACTGCCATGAGGGCACACCACTCCTGTGGAAGGTCCACTGTGCCAAACCTTGTCTGTGCATGACCCAAACATGTCAGCAGAACACTCCGTCAGTGAGTCAACAACCACAACACACAGAAGGCTCTGCTCACATCAGCCTGGGTACGGGGGTGTCACATCAGTCATCTGCACACACACCAAACACGTGTCAAGCAAGTTGCACTGTATACACAGATGAGTCCTTCGACATTGATGTGCAAAACTGCATGTCCAGTGGAGCTGGGCACACAGTCAGGGAAATCGGAACATTGAACAGTGGTAAGCCCACCAGATGTGCATTAGTGTAAGACAAAGATGTTCATTTACAAATGCAAAAAGGACATCCCTGTGTCAAATGCTGAACATTACACCCTCAGACTGTAGCAAAGGATGCCATAGATCCAGAATACAACAGGACACATATCCCATGGACCACATGGAGTCCATCACTGCAACACTTCATCGTCCTAATGTGAACACTATTACAACTGCAAATGCAGGATGCTACTCATCCACATCATGTACATCAAAAGAAAACCCAAAAGTAAACAAAAAGAGGCTTTATTCAGCAAATGTCAGGGTAAAAACGGAAGTCCAAAAGAAACTAAGGCCAATGGCCAGTCCAAAATCACAGTACCAACGGGGTGAGAAGTGACAACTGGTCACACATTGCTTGCCTGCACTGGTACGGTTGGGGGACATCACCCTTGGAGGGGCATACAAGGGGCAGGCCAGGCACCGCAGGGACAGGGTCAGGGGATGGCAGAGTGAGGCAGTGAAGGGGTGGTGGGTGCAGGAGTGTCACCGGCAACTGCAGTGGAGGTGTCTGACTCAGGGGGGGCCGGCACCACCGTGGTACACAAGTCAGTTGGTGTGGGTGCCGCAACCACTGCAGTGGGCTGGACTGATGTAGTGGACTCGGTACCCACTGCAGTGCCCGAGTCAGACGTGGTGGTTGTGGACTCCACTGCAGTGCATGACTCCAAGGGAGTGGAAGGGTGGGCAGATGAGGTGGGCAGGACAGAGGGGGGGACCCGGTCCCCACAACAGTGCCACTAACAGGCAGAGCGTCTGGGTTGGGGGTGGAAGAGCAAGTGGCAGGGGGAGGGCCTAAGCAGTCTGGGGATGCGGTATCGGTGTGTGGGGGAACCTGGGGCAGGGTGTGGCGGGGGAACCTGTGCAGTGGTGGCCTGGGGGCTGGAGGAGAGAGACTGGGCGCTGGAGCTGCATGGTGGTGGTGGTGGGGTCTTGCTCTTCCTGCTCCGGGGGGACTTCCGAATGGGCTCCTGTGTCTGCCTGTGCCTGGGGGAGGGTGTCCGGGGGCGAGGGGCACTCCTCTCTGTGTGGGTGGACTTCCTCTTCCCCTGGTGTGCTGGGTCAGCAGGAATGGTGGGGAAGAGGCCGAGGTCACACAGGAAGACCTGCTGTGTAGGTGGGGTAGCAGGCGAGGCAAGGGAAGGGGTCTTGGAGGGAGAGGATTTGGAGGACTGCGGAGTGAATGTGGATGCCTGTGTGTGTGTGTGTTCCCCATCCCCTGTGTCTGTGGTATCAGTCCCCTGAGGATGCTTGTGAGCACGTCTTGCCTTACTCTTGGGTGTGTCTGTGCTGCTCGTGTCTGTGTGTTTGGATGACTGGGCAGGTGTGCATGTGCTTTGGACAGGTAGGGGGGCAGGAAGTGTGGATGGGGCAGAGGTGGGAGGGGTGAGGAACTGTTGGAGGAGGGACACTGCTGCCGTCAGGGAGGAGTCCATGGACCTATTGCTCCTCTGTAGGGCAGACATACCCGTCGAGATGCCCTCCATGAACGACACCAGCTGTGTCAACAGAGTGGTGTGTGCATGGAGGACACTCAGCATTGCTGTCTGCCCTACATGGAGCTGCCGAAGGAGGTACACAGACTCCTCACTCAGGGCAGCAGGGGACACAGGGGCAGGGGGTGCGGTGCCTGGCACGAAGGAGACACGCTCCCGAGCACGGGAGCCTCCACGGACCTCAGGAATGGGAGCCGATGGGAGGGCGGAGGTGGTGGTGGCGGGGCCAGACAGACTAGCTGGCCTTTGGTGGCTGCCGAGACCCGCCTCCACAAGGGAGTCATCCTCCGAGCTGCTGTGGTCCCCAGCTGAGGTGGATGGTGCTGAGGACTCCTCGGTGTGGCTCCCCTCGCCCTCCGTGCCTCTGGGTCCCTCTGACCACTCGTCCGATGCTGATCCAGTCTGGCTCCGCTGCTCCTCCTGGTCCATGGAGCTGTCCCCTCCTGTGGCCGTGGATGTATCTGCAAACAATTAGGGAAACAGACAAACATCAGTCACCTGCACTGACCGCACACACCACAGTAAGTACAGCACATTACAGAGCAAGCCCTGGCATCCTTAGTTGAACATTGCCTAAAGTCCTCACACAGATTCGGGGAAGCCAATTGTCAGTCTGATGGTCAACCACGGGACTCACACCCTTCCTGCCCTTGCACCCATCTGTCTGGTGCCTGTCTGATGGTAAGACCCCAGTGTGGACACATGCACCACCTACACAGTTGTTGGACATTGCAGGGAACACGGTGAAGCATGTGAACATGCACACATCACATCTCTTGCCACTGAGTCAGTGCAGGTGTCCGGATAAAGGGATGGCCAGATTCTAATTAGAAATGCATGTGATGCATACCAGCTCCAGACACCATGATGCACCCATGTCCGGATAGTCAATGCCACAATGGGTTGCATGTTGCACATGTCACTCCCCTGCAGGATCAGTCCCAGGAAGTTGAATGCTATGACATAGGAATGCGTGCAAAGTCATACATTACTGTCTCAAGTTACATGGCCATGGCAGCCAGACAACAACAGTCTGCACTGTGTCACAATCCGAGGGCATGGGGAATGCAAGTTATGTGACTGACAAGTGCACATGTCCATCCCCCAAAAACCACATCATCTGTACTACTATTTGTCCACGTCATACCAACGGGACATATGGGGGACATGAAACACAACTCTCTGAACATGAGCACCTCACAGTGTGCTGTGAATGAAAATACAGCTGCCTGAAAGTCACAGTCGCAAACACCTGTGTGCACAGTCAAGTGATCAGACACCTATAAGTCACAGAAGTATCGTCTATCATGGTCACATCTCAGATGGCATGCTGAGCCCCAAACGATGAACATACCAGTAGTCCTGACAACGAAGACACAGCACAATGAGACAGAGGCAGACACCTGAGGGTACATTTCACTGATCACAACATGCCAGATGATACACGGGAGTGGGAGTACAGAGTGTATTGTATGCACTGGAGTAGGCATGACTGTCCAGCTCCACCTGTAAGAGGGATGAGTCCTGGACAGTAGGCAGGTGGCTAAGCCTGTGCGACACACTGGATACACATACTCCTGAGGCCCAAATATTGTTCCCACCAGCAGCATGGGTGTGTGCCACATTCCCCAGGGACATGTGGTGAGTCAGAGCAGCAAGCGGACCACATATCAAAGTTACACGCAGATCACATGTCAGAACTTAGGCATTGTGTAAGCAATTGACCCACCCATGAATTGCACAACATAGTCACGGGAACAAATGCTGTCCCCCACCTTGAGCAAAGCAAAATGCAATGACACAGTCCCCAAATGATACAATTTCCTGACTATAAGGGCCACACATATGCGTATCAGAGGAGAAGTGGGCATGTAACAAATGAGGGACATGGGTCCTGGACCACATGACTGATGTACTGTGGAAGTTTAACCAGGCCAGAGGAGGGCACATAGCATGGCAGACAAAGTGCACAGTGCAGTCATGGACTCACCCCCTCCTTGCTGTTGTCTGTCCTTCAGCTGCCCATCCAGGTCAGGGAAGACCACCGCCAGGATCCGGAGCATGTGGGGGTCAGGGTCCAGTGTCCGCCCCTCCTGCGAGGAGGCGACAGCTTCAGCTGGACCCTTGCGATCCTCCGGGTCCAGCCACGAAGGTCCTGCCACCTCTTTTGGCAGTTGCGGATCCTGCGCCTGTAGACCCCCACGGATCTTACTTTCCAGGCGATGGTCAGCCAGATGTCCTGCTTCTGGTGGGCATCAACCTGTGAGGATGACAAAGTGAAAAGGCCATTACTACACATGCAACATATACGTACATCACACAGTTGGATATACATGTCTCAATTACAGGGGCATATGATGTACACAGGCAGTGCAACAATGGCTATGAACAGTTTGCCAGTAGTCACTACATGGTATCATTGCATGGGAAGTAAACCTAGTTGGAATGCACTGTTACTGCACTGTACCAGTTCAGTGCATGTAACTACACACTTTGGGGTGTGACAACTACTCAGTGGGCATGCTAGCCAGTGGTGTGCACAGTGAAAGTCCTGCTAGTCAGACAACATGCACAATTAGTGATGCAGTGGACAGCACACTCACCTGCTCCCCTGGTTTCCCATACAGCTTGCTGTACTGTGGAAGGAGGCTGTCCAGCAGGGCCTGGTTCTCCTCAAGGCTGAAGGCTGGGGCTCTCTCCACAGTACGTGCCATTGCAGGAGCCAGAGGATGCATAAACAGCAGCAGTGTTGGTGGCAGATGTCGTCCTGGAGCATGTAGTGCAGGCAAGTGAGTTCTCAGGGGAACAGCCAGCATTATATGTGTGCTGCAGAGGCAGATACTGTCCCATGTGTCCAAAGTGATAGGTCCAAGTCGTTTGCATCTTCTAAATCTGACCAATCCATGGTATAGCAGCACTAATACACGCCCACAGCATCCTTCAAATCTTCAACTTCATGACACCCATGATTTTGCAACATTGTTGTGGCTGGCCAACTGAATTCATTGCATCAGACTCGTTGGAGCTTTGAAAACGCGTCCGTTGCCATGCCAGGCCCCAGCCAATGTGTGCGCACCGATCGGTCCATTGCTCTACAACGCGTACCCGGGATACAACGCGTACCCGCTCACATTAAATGCAATGGGCCGGCCGGGCACACCGATCGGTCCATTGCAGTTCAACGCGTACCCGCGATACAACGCGTACCCGCTCACATTGAATGCAATGGGCCGGCCGGGCACACCGATTGGTCCATTGCTCTACAACGCGTACCCGGGATACAACGTGTACCCGCTCACATTGAATGCAATGGGCCGGCCGGGCACACCGATCGGTCTATTGCAGTTCAACGCGTACCCACGATACATCGCGTACCCGCTCACATTGAATGCAATGGGCCGGCCGGGCACACCGATCGGTCCATTGCTCTACAACGCGTACCCGGGATACAACGCGTACCCGCTCACATTGAATGCAATGGCCAATGTGTGCGCACCGATCGGTCCATTGCTGTACAACGCGTACCCGCTCACATCGTATGCAATGGACAATGTGTGTGCACCGATCGGTCCATTGCTGTACAACGCGTCCCTGTACAAGTCACTGGCATATGTCACCATGCCTGTCACAGGTGAACATATGCCAGCCACATATACTTCCCAGGGAGTGAGGGGCACACCTACAACACCACAGCCTGTCCACACTGTATCCTAAGGCATGTAAGGCTGCATTACATGTTCCGTGTATGGGGGTCAACATGTTGTTTTTTGGGTGGCACTTGGGGGCAGCCACTCCCAGGCTGTGCACGTGTTCATGGGGACAGAATCCTTGGTGTGTTGTGCACATGAACACTGTGGTGTGCAACTGTTCATTTCAGGGCATGTGGCATGGTCACATTTCACGGTTGTGTATGTGTATGTCATGTCACATACCCCCTGAGTCCCATGTGGGACGGTATGTACGTCCCAGGGTGACCCATTGCCACAATTGTGATGGCCCTCCACAGTCTGTGTGCATGTCGTGTTTACAATGTCTCTGATTCCATGTGCACAATGGGAGACAGTCTCCACATCCACGTTGTTTGTGCATGGACTTTGATGTTGTGCGTGTGTGTGTCACAGACGTCCATGTCTGTCCTGCCGAGGCAACAGGGACCACTACCTGTGGGGGTCATGGTTGTTTAGCTGTGGTGTATTCATGATGCACCATGTCATGCCAGTGTCCATGTGTCAATACAGGGTCCCTGGGAATCTACCTGTCGATGAGCTGTGATGCCTGGGGCACATCTGTCCTCACATGTCACTGTGGTGTGTGTTTGGAACGTGACAGCAGTACATGGGTACTGTGACACAGCCTAATGATATCCCATAACACAACCTGGGACTTGTTGAGGACACATGTTGAACTGTGATGTTAGATGTTAGCCATGTAGGTGCCATAGATGTCCTTACGGAACGGCACACGCATCATGTACTTGTGTCTCGTAATGATGTATCATGTGATATTGAGTCTGGTCTATGCCACATACGTGGGGTGACTGACAATCTTTCTTTCTTCACCTATGCACTGCAGGGCACCAGCTGTCCATCGGCCATTCACTGACCTTGCAACAGTGGTTGAACGGGACTGCATCCGACGGTACCGCTTCACCAGGCCACTGATTGAGGAATTGACGGTGCGGTTGGCCCCACATTTGCAACCTGGCCGGACATACCCTACAGCGCTGACCCCCAAGGTGAAGATGATGGCAGCCCTACACTTCTTTGCCACCGGTACCTTTCAACACACTGTGGCGTCTGCTGGTGGGATGTCACAGACCATGTTCAGCCGTGTGCTCCGCGACGTTTTGGAGGCTATGTTGAGGTACCTGAACCAGTACATCTATTTCCCTAGACTTCAACAACTCACTGACGTGAAGAGTGACTTCTATGCCCTGGGGAGAATGCCGCATGTCATTGGCTCCATTGATGGGACACATGTGGCTTTGGTACCACCACAGGCCCAAGAGCAAGCATACAGGAACCGCAAACACTACCATTCGGTCAATGCACTGGTGGTATGTCTTGCAGATATGAGCATCACACACGTCTGTGCCCGTTTCCCCGGTTCTGCACACGATGCCTACGTGATGAGGAGTAGTCGCATCCCGAGGATGATGTCACAGATGCGGAACCAGCGTGCCTGGCTTGTTGGTGTGTACTGACTTTGTACCATCATGTGTGTTCTGCAATGTAGTGTTCCACCCTCTTTTCCAACTCAGCTAATAAGCAATTGTCTGTATGTAGGTGACTCCGGATACCCCAACATGCCGTGGTTGCTGATGCCCCTCAGGAACCCTGTGACACCAGCCCAGATGCGCTACAATGAGGCACATGGTCAGACCAGGAGAGTGATTGAGCGGACATTTGGTCTCCTGAAGAGCCGCTTCCGCTGCCTAGATAAGACAGGAGGGGCCCTCCCATATGCCCCAGCAAAGGTGTGCAAGATTGTCATCGTCTGCTGCATGCTACACAACCTGGCAGTGCGGAAGGAGTTGCCTCTCATCCTGGATGACGATGACCAACATCCGCCACCTGTGGAGGATCCTGGGCTGGACCACGATGCCAGTGGTGATGATGATGATGAGGGTGATGTCCGCACACAGCTCATCACCAACTTCTTCAGCTGAATGTGAGTATCCAGGGATGTTATGTCAATGATGTGAGTTTGCATGATATGTGTTGGTGGTGCTCTGGTGCTGTTTGAGTGTGTCCATGTGCTACTTGACTGGATGCGTGCAGCAATGTGTCCTTACAGGTAGTCTGTACTCCACAACAGTGTTGACATGCTAACTTGGTCCTGGGTGGGTATCTTGTGACATGTATTGGGCATGAGTATTGCAGTTCTGTCCTGTTCTTCAGTGCTTTTGACTGTGTGTCATTTCTGTCCTTCACAGGGTACTTTCAGAGTTGTTTGGTCAACTGTGATCCCCGACACCGTGAATCAACTTCCAGGGTGGTAGCTGTCGTTTCCCTACAGGTGATGTGCGCCACACCCATGGACTTCCTTTCTTCTACACTTGTTGACTGTGTGCCCACTGCCAGGTGGGATTACCTTGCATCTGTAGTGGTTACAACATGTTGCAAATGTGTAATAAACCTGTGCTTCACTTTGTGATGTGCGTTGTCTGTGGTCACACATCTGACTGACATTTGCTTCCTGCACCAGTGGGCTAGTTAACACAGACTGTGAATAGGTGTTGTGTCTGTGCATTGCACCGTATTTCCTGGCAACATCAGTGTAGGCGATGAGTCAGATGGCCCTGGTGTGTAAGTGTTGTGTAGCCCTGGTGGTTTGTCTCCCTCATATGTGTCACGTCGCCATGACTCACATGCCGGTGTTGTACTTGCTGTAGCAGTTAGCATGCACAGTGTCATTTCACAGATCATCATCTCCACTTCAGAAACAACGTTGTAATCACAACAGAGGCAAGTATGGTGTATTAGTGAGTTTATTGACATACATGTGTGAGTATAGTGCACAGGATGGTGGGTGCTGTACATTGTGATTGTAATCCAAAGTTCCTAGATGATTTGGAAGTCCTGATAGCAGAAATGTCCTGAGTAAAGTCCACAGTCATCTGATACATTGGTCCAACTTGAGCTCCCCATGTCATGTGGGAGAGTTGTGTTGCATTCGACAGGGTGAAGAGTTTGCGCACAAAGGTGATTTTCCGGAACAGGTGTTGGCTTCCTGGGGGTTGTGCATGGCCATCAGCCTCTCAGTTGTCCTTCCTCGGACGACCCCTCTTCTTTGGGGGGACCCTCAAGTGTAGGCTGCTGCGGTGCAGGGGACTCTCCGCCAGAGTCATCCTCCCTCCCTGTGGCAGTTGCAGTTGTTGCAGCACCAGATGTTGTGGGCACACAGGGAGGTGTTGACATGTTGGTGCACATCTGGCGGAGGCATTGTAATATGTCCCTATGCACCGCCGTCTGTTCTTGCAATGTGTCCCACTTGGACTCCATGCGGGACATGTGTAAGTCCAAGCGGGCATGATGGGCAGCCTGCTGCTGTTGAATGTCCCTGAGGATCCCCACTACCTGGCTGAACTCTCCGGTGCTAGTCTGGTACGCATCAGCTATGCGTACCAGTTGTGGGTCATCATGCAGTCCAGACCCCTCTGCAAGCAGCGACCTATGTCTACCACCCCTCCCACCACCCCTGGCGACACGTGAAGGACCTGCGTTGGCACGCACAGGTGACCCTGGGCCCCCTTGGGGGTTGTTGCTGGTGTTGGTGTCCGTAGCTCCACGTTGGGCCGGGGTCCGTGTGCTGTTGGTGGTGGTGGTCCTTGGTCTGTCCGTGTCGGCAGGGGTGGTCTGTGTGTTGGCAGTTGTTGGAGGGGTGGGTGCAGGGGTGCAGCTGGTGGTCCTGCTGGTGCTGCATGATGACTCACTGCGGAGGTGCCAGGTAGGTCTTCGTCATCCGAGGTGGGCAAAGGCTGTTCCACACCAGTGAGCTCAGTGTCCCCCGGTGCCTGGGACAGGGACTCCTCAGCATCTGCTGCTGTGTCCCCATCATCACCTGTATTTGGAAGAGACACACAATGTATGTAATGTTTCTACAGGCATCAATGGTTCAAACACCTGACAGTTGTGACTGTACCTCTGGATGTGGGCCTGTACATTGCATTGTCCTAAGTTGTCACAGTCAGCTGTTGATATTGGTGTAGCGCATTGTCCTGACAACATGAAGCATTTCAATGTGAATGTTGAGGTGTGTGCATAGCCAGCATTGGTGGTATTTGGTTGACATCCGGACATCCTTCTCCCTCCAGCCTAGTTATCCCACCATGAAGCATGCCACCCTTGCAGTGGGTGCATGTTGACTCTCAGGATGTCAGTCAGTGGTGTCCTGCTGTTGGTTGGTGGCCAGTTCCCAGCATGGACTGGTGCTCCCCACAACAGAGCAGCAGTGTCAGACATCTTTGATGGGGCTTTCCACTCTCTGTGAGGTGTGCATGCTTCAGTGTGAGCTTGCTGGGCCATGTGGGGGCGGGGATTTTGAGCTGTGACTACCACTCCCATCATGCTATTGCCTCCACCCCCCTTCCCAGCATGCCCATACTTCCTTCCTTTTGAGTGTACTTCACTGTATGTGGGTGTGACAGCAATGGCAAGATGGCTGACAGTGGTGTCCTGCTGTTGGTTGGTGGCCAGTTCCCAGCATGGCCGTGTGCTCCCCACAACAGAGCAGCAGTGTCAGACATCTTTGATGGGGCTTTCCACTCTCTGTGAGGTGTGCATGCTTTAGTGTGAGCTTGCTGGGCCATGTGGGGGGATGTTGAGCTGTGACTACCACTCCCATCATGCTATTGCCTCCACCCCCTTCCCAGCATGCCCATACTTCCGTCCTTTTGAGTGTACTTCACTGTGTGTGGGTGTGACAGCAATGGCAAGATGGCTGACAGTGGTGTCCTGCTGTTGGTTGGTGGCCAGTTCCCAGCATGGCCTTGTGCTCCCCACAACAGAGCAGCAGTGTCAGACATCTTTGATGGGGCTTTCCACTCTCTGTGAGGTGTGCATGCTTCAGTGTGAGCTTGCTGGGCCATGTGGGGGGATGTTGAGCTGTGACTACCACTCCCATCATGCTATTGCCTCCACCCCCTTCCCAGCATGCCCATACTTCCTTCCTTTTGAGTGTACTTCACTGTGTGTGGGTGTGACAGCAATGGAAAGATGGCTGACAGTGGTGTCCTGCTGTTGGTTGGTGGCCAGTTCCCAGCATGGCCTTGTGCTCCCCACAACAGAGCAGCAGTGTCAGACATCTTTGATGGGGCTTTCCACTCTCTGTGAGGTGTGCATGCTTCAGTGTGAGCTTGCTGGGCCATGTGGGGGGGATGTTGAGCTGTGACTACCACTCCCATCATGCTATTGCCTCCACCCCCTTCCCAGCATGCCCATACTTCCTTCCTTTTGAGTGTACTTCACTGTGTGTGGGTGTGACAGCAATGGAAAGATGGCTGACAGTGGTGTCCTGCTGTTGGTTGGTGGCCAGTTCCCAGCATGGCCTTGTGCTCCCCACAACAGAGCAGCAGTGTCAGACATCTTTGATGGGGCTTTCCACTCTCTGTGAGGTGTGCATGCTTCAGTGTGAGCTTGCTGGGCCATGTGGGGGGATGTTGAGCTGTGACTACCACTCCCATCATGCTATTGCCTCCACCCCCTTCCCAGCATGCCCATACTTCCTTCCTTTTGAGTGTACTTCACTGTGTGTGGGTGTGACAGCAATGGCAAGATGGCTGACAGTGGTGTCCTGCTGTTGGTTGGTGGCCAGTTCCCAGCATGGCCTTGTGCTCCCCATAACAGAGCAGTAGTGTCAGACATCTTTGATGGGGCTTTCCACTCTCTGTGAGGTGTGCATGCTTCAGTGTGAGCTTGCTGGGCCATGTGGGGGGGGGATGTTGAGCTGTGACTACCACTCCCATCATGCTATTGCCTCCACCCACCTTCCCAGCTTGCCCATACTTCCTTCCTTCTGACTCTGCTTCCCTGTGGGGTAGTGTGCCTGTGCTGAATGGATGGCTGACAGTGTTGTCCTGTCGTTTGTTTGGCTACAAGTCCCATGTGTGTCACTGTGCTTCCCACAGCATGACCCAGGGTGGTGGTTCTTTGTGGGAAAAATATTTTTAGTGTGAGGCAATGCATTTTCCCAGGTGAGTTGTGTGTAGTTTGGGTTAGGGGTGTGTGTGGGAAGAGCTGCTGGTAACTATGGTCATAGCTGTCAGTCCTCCTTCCCACCCAGCCAGATATCCCACCACGGAACGTGCTTCCATTGCAGGGAGTGCAAGTTGTCTTTCAGGATGTCAGACAGTGGTGTCCTGCTGTTGGTTGGTGCCCAGTTCCCAGCAGGGCCTTGTGCTCCCCACAGCAGTAGCCAGTGTCAGACATCTTGTCAGTTGTTTTCCACTCCCTGTGATGTGAGCATGGTTCAGAGTGGTGTTGATGGGCGTATTGTGATGGTGGGCAATATCTGTGACTACGACTCCCATGATGCTATTGGCTACACTGAGTTGACCAGCATACACAGAATTCCTTCCTTTCTGTGGGATTCCCTGTGTGGTGGTGTTGTAGTGGTGGCTACATATCTGACAGTGTTTGTTGGTTAGATTTGTGCCACTGCCTAGCTTTATTTGTTGTAGGGTTTGTACATGTCATGACACAGTTACATATCACTATGAGATGGCATGTATTGTGTTTATCTGACTGACATACACATCTTGGGATGATTCTGGTTTTGTTGCTGTGGATTTGCTAAGGGTGCATGGTTTGACTATCCCCTTGACAGTGATGTGTGTGTATTGTCACACGATATTGGGTATATTGGTTGTGTACTCACCAGGCTCTGGGATCTCTTCTAGTCCATAGACGCTCACTGGTGGTAGGATGGCCCGCACCTTATCCTCCCAGGGCCTGAGGTATAGTGGTTTGGCAGGAGGGCCACTGCCGGTGTGTTGGCTCAAGATGTAATCCTTCTTCAGTAGGTCCCTGACCCTCCTGCGCACATCATACCACCTGTTCTGGATGTCTTCCTTTGTGCGCAAACATGGTGATTGTGCGTTCACCCTGTCAACGATCCTCGCCCACATCTTGGTTTTCTGCGACATGGGGGTCTGTTGGACCAGTGTACCAAACAGCTGTGGCTCTACCCTGAGGATCTCATCTACCAGGACTTCCAATTCACTATCTAGGAACTTTGGATTCTTCTTGGGGGCATGGTGATGGGTGGTGGTGGTGAGTGATGTGTGTGTTGGTGTGCAAGTGAGGGTGTGTGAGTGTGTGTTTTGCTGGGTGTATGTGAGGGTGCTATTTGTTGAGGTGCTGATGGTGTGTGGCTTGTGTGATGGATGAGCTGTGGGTGTGTGTGTGGTTGCTGTCTGTTGGTGTTCTGTGCTGGCAGGTCATTTGAATTTGCTAAGGATCATGGTAGGGATTTGTGTCCTTTATATGAGTGGAGTTGTGGGTGTGTCTTTGTTCCCTGTTCCCCCCCCCCCAGTATTTATTGGGTTTGTAATTGCTTGTTTGGCCTTTTTTTTGTTGTTTTTCCCTTTGTACTTTTTGTGCAGGTAGGAGACGTTCTTCTGACCGAGTCGGACCCTGCAGTTGTCTCGTGCGAGCTTCTCCGAGTCGTTCACGCTGTGTATGTGCTGTTTCCTGTGCTGCGTACGCGTCGGTCGCGGTGTATTGGGTTGCTTCGGCTCGCTGTTCTGTATGCGTGTCGGTCGTACGGCTTGAGCTCCGTGTGACTCGGTCGTGTTTTCCACGCGTTGCATCGTACTTGGCGGGTCGGAGTTCCCGGGTACGTTTCGTTCGGGATTCTTCCTGGTGCGTGTCGGTCGGTTCGATTCGTGTGCTTTTCCGGCCGGATAGCTGTTTTCCGCGCGGTTCGGTCGTTCGGCTTGTGTTCCGTACGAGTCGGTCGGATTTTGCACACTTTTCATCGTACTTTGCGGGTCGGGCTGCACCGGTACGTGTCGGTCGGAATTAATTCCGGCTCCGAGTCGGTCGGTACGTTTTCCGGCCCGAATCGGAATCGGCCCCTAGTAGGTCTGCTGGCAGTGCTGAGGCGGGTGCAGGAGCTGGAGGGGCCTCCCAGGAGCAGCAGAAAGCGGCCTCAGGCGCAGATGGCTCTGCTGACGGCCCAAGTAAGTCCTCCTGGTGTTGTTATATTAATATTTCCCTAACTTTTACCGCTCTTATTTCCATTTCCTAATTTTAATTTTTCCAAAATCCTCTTCAATCTATCTGTTTCTAAATTCTTGTTTTTGCTCCATTACCTACTACTACTAGTACTAACATTGGGGCCTATTAGCAATAACCGGCGATAATTATCGCTAAGCGCACTTAGCGCTAGGATAATTATCGCCGGCTATCGCAGGTTTCTATCGCGGAGATAGCGTGCTATCAGCAATGCTTATCTCCAATGCAATAGAAACCCTGGAGAACAGTGTGAATATCGCTTGAAAACAAGCGATATTCACACTGTGACCAGTGTTAGCTAGGTGATAGGGCTGAGGATTTAGCCATGTAATCCACCTCCCATTGGATTACATGGCTAAGTCAGGTTTGGACCAGGCGTTAACAAACCAGCGCTAAACGGGTTTAGCGCTGGTCTGTTAATCACCTCCCCTGCCTCGCTAATAGGCGATAGCGACCTTAGCGACTGTTTCCAGTCGCTTTAGGTTGGGAACGCCTACTTTGCATGCAATTAGCGATAAATATCGCTGGCATGCAAAGCGGCACCTAATCCGGTCGCTTATCGCCTAGAAGCTGTCGCTAACAGCAGTTAGCAACAGCTTGCTAATAGGGCGATTGAATTATCGCCGCTTTAGCGGGAAAAGTCCCGCTAAAGCGGCGATAATCACGTTGATAATATGCCCCATTGTTTCTAGTGTCTGTTTTTTTTAACATCAAATCTAACTGCCTCTGACTACTCTGACTCTGTATTAGTCTATCTGTAGCTTGCTTTCTTCTGGGTTTCCACTCAGCTTTCCCTCTCCCCTTATATGTTAATTGCCTAGTAGTGGTACTGTAAGACTCAGAGAACCCATTGGTCCTAAGCTACTACTAGCACTAGTAGTAGTAGGACTCCTTACTACTACTAGTATTAGTAGCACTAATCTGCTGTGCAGATTGCATGCCCAAGTAAGGTATTCTACGCAGGTTTGTGAGATGAGAAGGTTTTCTTTTGCAGTCTCATGCTCAATCAATAAATGGTGGTCACTCACGTTGGACACCCCAAAGTGGTGTATTTTACTTTTTGTAATCCAGGTAGGCCTGGGCGGAAAACTACGCTACGCTCGCGTAGTTTGTGCAACTACGCGCTACGCGAATTGCACGTAGCACAGTGCAAAAACGCGTAGCGTAGCGGCCATTTTTTGCTTGCTCGCGGTCCTCAACGTCAAGTTGGCGACCGCGAGCGAGCAAAATGACATCCCGGCAAAACTTTTTCCTCGTTCGCGATCAGCAACATCAAGTTGCCGATCGCGAGCGTGGAAAATAAACCTCCCGGCGAGATTCTCAACGCGGGGAGGTCAGGTTTCTCATTGCGAGTGGTCGCGTATGCTCGCGACCGCTCGCGATGAGAAACTACCAGTCCGCGTTGAGAAACTGCCGCTCGAGTACAAATCTACTCGAGCGGCAGAAAACGACCGCTTGCACTGTGCAAGATGCCGTTTGCAATGATTGCACAGTGCGGACAAGCATCCGGCACTGTGCAATCATTGCGAACAGCATTTCCTACCGCACTACGCAGTTCGCGTAGTGCTACGCGTAGCTCGCGTAGTGCGAAGTGCACTTCGCGTAGCTACACGTAGCGCTACTATGCGAATTACGCCCAGGGTTAAATCCAGGCCTAGTACTTTTTTTATTACCAGCAGTTGATGGTGAACACTGAACAACTGATTTCCGTGCACCATGGTAGGAAGTAAGTATGAGGAGGAGGACGGCACCATTATTTTCCAACTAAGAGAGACCTCCTTTCCGCCCAGTTGGCCACTCTTTCTTCTTTTCAAAAAATGTGATGCACCAATAGCTCTAGCCACTGAGTCCAGTCCTTTGGGTTGTCCTCCTATTGAGAGGCTTTTCAAAAATTGCCACCAACAAAAGGCCCAACTGGATATTATTTTGTTATTTTCAATAGGACTTACTGTCCACTCTACTCTAGTATCGGAATTGCAGATAGTGATGTGTGTGCTGTATGTATCATTAATTATGTATTTTCAATCTTGCTAATAAAAAAATAAATAGGGGAGGCGTATGGCATCTACAAAATGTGAAATGTTTTTTTCCAGGCGTACCGACCACCAGTGCCGGGGCCAGCGGTGAGGGCCATGCCACTCTGCAGGGAGCAGATGTGGCAGCTGCAGGGGGTGAGCCAGCAGCAGTAGCGGGCAGTGGTAAGTCATATTCCTTAATTATTGAGAATGATAAATACACTCGCTGCAAGGGTGTACACACTCAGTACACTGTGCCTCTGCTGAGACTAAGTTGTTGTGAACACTGAACAGTTGAAGAAGACACCCTTTACTTAACATAGCATTAGCAGCGGGGGTTGAGTAACTAATGGCCTATTCGATTCTATCTTCAACTCAGCAGAGAAAGTTTTATGACGAAGACAAAGAGTCAGACGACATGTAAAATATGACTGGCAGAGAAGGATGCGCGGGTGAAGGAAGGGGCCCCGGGATGCATATAGGTGGCTGATGATAGGATGCATGGGTAGTTGAAGGATGGGCGAAAGGTGAAAGAAAAGAAAGCAGAAAGGATGCCTGCCTGGGTGGGTGAAACTGTATGGGTGAAAGGAATCCTCCAGGGGGTTTGAGGGGTCAAACTCAAAGGCAAGCAAGGACGCATGGGTGGTGGTTGGTTAGTTATATCTATGACAAATGTATGTTGTCGGTGAAAGGTTTATGATAGCCATGTTTGGATGGATAGATGCCTGGATGGTATCATAGTAGGAGAGAAGAAGAGTCAGACTTGATGAAGAGAATGTAAAAGAAAATTAAACCGTGCCCGAGTACCAAAGCCAAGGGTGAAGAATAAAATAATGCTAGAAGAGCAATGCAATGATAAATGAAAAAAAAAGCCCTGGGAAGAACAAGGACAGTTTTTTTGCAAGGTTTTTTAATCTGAATCAAAGGTTTGAGGTTGTATTTCAGAATGAAATACTCCCTTGACTCCCAGTAGTTTGCAAGTACAACAGATATATTGTGCATGACTATTATGTACCCTACCCACCCATCATCAATCACCTCCCTCCGACTACGAGGCCCACTTTCGCTCCAGTCCCTACCCATGTCATTTTGACAGTGTCAGCCATGGGTGGCCTATCGGCTGCATGGTAACTACTTACAAATCAGTATGTCATCATCATCATCACGTGAGTGACATGATGTTGTGCCCTATATCATCATCATTCATAAGCATGTCATGTTGTGCCTTATTGCAGTAGTCAGGGTGAAAGTGAAATTTAGCATTTGTCATTGATTTAACAGAGTGTGGCCGTAATGGAAAAATAGATAATTGTGTAGTACAGTTGCCCCACCTGCAGACAGTAGTAAAGTAACGTGAGTCTGCGACACGAGTATGTCTGTCTAGGGCACAAGCTGACTGAGCTGGCATGCCTACAAGATTAATTGTGCTAACCAAGAGAGAGAAGAAGAATACTTGTCTACTCCATAGTGCCTAGTGCCTGAAAGTCTAATCATCACATCCAAATCTTAGGGGCAGAGGAAGTGAGGAGGATACCACAACTGCTAGTGCTACTGTGCCACTATAATTTTTATGTGTGTAATTTTGTGCTACTGTTTTGCTAAGAGTATTGGTTACAATTGTCTTTTTTCTTTCTTGATATAGCTACTACTTCCCAACCCAACAGGCAGGAGTTAGCAGCCAGGGCCCGGCAACGGAAGCTGGAGGCCATCCGGCAAGAATATCGCCGGCTGGTTGTTCTGGCGGAGGAGGCGGCAGCTGCAGCTTCCTCCAATGCCCCGGGCCCAAGCCAGGCCCCCCACGTGCCTCCGGTGGTACAGCGCCATGCTCTGGCAGCCGCCCATTGCCCATCACATTCATCATCATCCACTGCTGCCCGCCCCTGTTGTTCCTGCAGGAACTTTCGGCGCCGCATGCTCCTCCGGATGGCACGCCTAGAGGCCAGGCTGGAGGAGGTCCTGGAGCGCACTAGTCGGCACCCCCGCCGCTAGACCTCAGTCTTCGACCCTTGCCCCTTTTTTAATATGTTTTTGTTGGGTGGGATGTTGGGAGTTGGGGAACGTCGGGGTTTTCTTGAACTTCTTGACTTGGACAATCATGGACATTTATTTAATTTACTGGACATTAGTTGGGGTTAGGGAGAGGGGTGGGTCAGGTGTTGGGTTGTTTCTTCTTCTAGTTTATATTTGTTAGGGTAATAAATTATTTATAGTTTTACAATACATATGATCTAAATCTTTTCTGGGGAGGTTACTCTTTTATGTCGCCTTGTTCGTTTCCTACTTTTGCTGCAGGGCCGCAGCCAGTTTTTGAAATCTGCCAATAGTGTAACACACCAACAGATAGATGCAGTACCCTCACTTGTCCTACTACTGTCAGTCACTCCTCCTAGTCTATGCATTCTGCAACTAAAACCCCTTTGTAGTATGTACTGGGAAGGATGTGGGTGCGTGAATTAATTAATTTCCATAGTATATACGATTATTGCCTACCCCACACTTCTTCTCTTACCTGTGATTGATGTTTAGGCGAAGCGATGGCTGCATGGTGATGGTTTGGTTTCCTAAGGTGCCATTGTGGGTGGTGGTAGCAGTAGTAGACAGTTGCATTTGCAAAAAAAGAAAATGAGACAGTCAGTCACTTAAGGGAGACTAGGGAACGAGTAGTAGAAGTACAGTACACAAGAAGAAGACTGCCAAACAAGAAACCATGATGATGAATGATAAGATAAAACATAATGGTGGCAGGGATAGCCTAGTACAAGTTACAAACTGAAGTTGACTCGACCTATGAAGTGGACAAGTGTAACCTTTGGTGCTGGAAGGATGATAAATTGATGCCGGCAATTAATAATTATGATGGGTTAATTATGTTCCTCTGGAAAAAAAATGAATAGTGAATACTGAGCATGGGTGGGCAATCTAATCTATATGTTGCCAGTGTGGCCGAAATATATTTATAACTTAGAGCAGAAGAAGATCCTCGCCCTGCCTTGCGTTAGTGTTGCTTTCACCACATCTGCCCCAGCAAAGTGTGATCAATTATTGGTGTAAATTTAATTTAGTCACACCTCAATATTATAAATCACACAGCCCGGGGGAAGAGGGTTAGGGTTTGATGAATGGTTGGGAAGGGGTATTTGAGGGAAAGGTTTGACAAAGACAAACACTACACATGGACAACACACAATCTTGGCAGACGACCATCATAAATCTGTTTAGGGAGAAAAAGGAAATGCATGCATGATGATGACTTGATGATGATGAGTAGTACTAGACTAATAGTACAGGGCAGCTGTATATTATTAATTATTATTATTATGCAATTGCCTTGCCTGTCTGCCCCCAGAGAGAGTCAAGAGACCCAAATTACATACATTTTATGTTCTGTTGTACCGGGCTTCCTTTTAAAGTTAGCAAAGAAAATTAAAAAATAGCTATAGGGTTCAAATATATAAGCAAACATAATAAACAACAACACACAGTTGTAATGATTGAAGAGAAAAAATTAATCAACTGAAAAATAAAAGATGATACTATATGTTATGGTAAAATTGGGAGTTGCATCTCAGCATTCCTCTTGGTCCTTCCTTCCATGGACCCTCCGTCCGTCAATCTTGGGTGCCACTGCCTGCCTGGCGGATGCGGATTGGTAAGGTAAGTGTGAGTTGTTTTTCCCAGTATAGCACAGGGTAAAGGCAGGCCTGTAAGTGTTGATGGAAAAACAAAAGGGATATTGAAAAATCAAGGAGAAAATTAAAAATGCATAAATTAAGGAGGAGTGCAACAAGAACACTTTCAGAGGAGACAAGGCTAAATCATGTCTACTCTGTTTCCAGCATTAACCTACAACAACAACAGGACAGAGCAGGCCCGCGGCACCCACCCAACCTCCACTGAGCTCAGATTTTGAGCCAGACAGCACTGAGCACACATACACAGCAACATAGCATTTTCCAAATTAAGTAACTAAATCAATGCACCGCTGTCAGTCATACCACTACACTCGCCTCCACCACTACACAGACATGTAGGTCTGGCGTGGTTGTTGTTGACTTGTTTACCTTTTAGGCCACTTCATGAAACGCCCCGAGTTATTCCATCAATCATCTCCGATCTTACTGACTGACTATGAGTATGGTATGGTCATCATGGTGTCCAACTCTGTAGTGTACCGAGTGAGTCCAGAATCAAAAATGCAATGGATCGGCCTGCATTAGTACAATTTTGTTATTAAACAACAAGAAGGGAAACATTGACTTGAGACACTTTTTTGTGTGTAGATTAAATACTAGTAGATGTCATGCACAACAACAACACAAACACCAATCACTCAGAGTCAGCTTCCAATGCATGCCATCACTTACCTGCTCTTACGGGGCAGTCCGTCTCGGCTCGGAAAGGAGGATAGCTATAGTCAGGTTCTTTGGAGGGACTCGACGAGGCAGGCACACTTTTCTTGTACTAATATTCTCCATCCAGTGTCTGGCTTGAGGGAAATGGATTTAGGGCGAGTCAGGACTCAGGAGTGGACTGGAACAGGACTCGGAGGAGTGGACTTACTTCTTCACTGACTGCACACAGTTGCAAATCCAATCTGGCAATAAAAGAGTAAGACGGTGGTGATGGATTTTTTGTGATTTGAACCAGAAAGACAGAAACACACACAAATAATAAAAGTGAAAAAGCAAGAAAGAAAGTAACAAGTCGAAAGCCAAGTTGTTGTCAGGAAAGTACAGTTCATCCTTAAACTCTGGTGGTTCACCCAAAAGTAGGTAATCTAACACACTACTTCCATGACCTAAGTCGCCGTCATCATCTTCCTGCTGTGCTACTTCAGGTATGGTGTAATCCGGTGGTATAAAGTGCTGATTCATTTTGATCATGGTTAACCTCTCCACGTTTTGGGGCAAGAGTCTGGTCCTTCTCACTGTCAGACGGCACCAGCAGCACTGAAAACACGCTCAGAAGAGACACTTGTGATAGGGCAAGCCAGATAGTTTATCACCGGCCTGCTGAGCACTGGCCATTGGAGCCTTTTCCCATACCAATACAGCAATGGGTTTTGATCAATGAAGACCTCTGTTGGGTCATCAAGATAGGCATGGACCATCCGCTTAAGGCTCAGGGGTGCTCCCCTTTGCTTGGCCTCTTTTGCCTTTGCCTCAACACTGGACCTAACAAGCCCTTGCTGTAGAAACCATTCCTGTGCCGATTTTGGTGGGGCTGATGCTCCTGTTCTCGTTGTTGTTGATGTTGTTCTTGGTGTTGTTGGTAGTTTTGACTGCTCTGAGCCAACCACAATGCCCTCTTGCTCTGAAGTTGCCCTGCAGTACTTGTTGCCTCTAATTCCCAGCCGTTCTTGTTCTAAGCAACTGGCTTCCGCAGCTATCTAAGTTTTGTACTTTGTACCATCCCCTTCTAAAAAAGGAATCAATGAGTTGAGTACTTGTTTGTACCGTGGATCCAGAATTGTGGCACAAATGCAATGGTTGGATGACACAATGCCTCTTTGCACCCTTGTATTTTCAGATAAGCGAAGGGTTAAGATCTCCACCAACTCATATGCTTCTTTTTTTTCCTCCACACCTGTGCACATTGCAGACACCCCCTTCAGCTGTTCCTGTAGCATGTGCAACAATGGGAAAGCTTGGCCCATAGTACAGTCCTCCTTGCTGACTTCACGTGTGAAGAGCTCGAAAGGAAGTAGCATCTCTGTCAGGCATTTAACTAGGCCCCATTGGTCCATCTCAATGATCATGCCTTTCACAGTAGCATCCCCTCTTTGCATGACATATTCATTGATTGGTCTGTACTGCTCAAACAGACATTCAATCATGTAATAAGTTGAGTTCAAACGTGTTGGCACCTCCTGGATGAGTGCTTTAACTGGCATTCTATGCTCACGTTGTATGATCCTCAGCTGCTTCCGGGCTTTAAAAGAATGGCTGAAATGTGTGCAGATTCTTCTGCAGGTGGTCAGTAAGTTGCTGACTCGGTCTTCTTTTTTCAGAAAATCTTGAACAATGCAGTACGCCAAACACAGGACCCTGAAATAGCCACCATCGAACATGGCCTTAACTATATTACTGCCATTGTCCGTGGCAACAAAACCAATGTTAAGCCCTCTTGGGCGCAGCCATTCAATGACCTTGCTGTCAAAGTCTTCCAAAATGTTTGCAGCAGTATGAGATTTCTCCATGGCGAACATGGCTACAGTTGTATGTTTCTGAGTGGCATTAAAAATCTCAGCAGTGTCAACAACACCTGCTGCAGATACATTTTCTCTAACCCCCACAAAAGAGATCCAGTGTGCAGTGATGCACATGTAATCAGTGGCTTGGCAACTGGTCCACATGTCTGTTGTCAGGTGGATAGTGTGAACAGCACTCTGCTGCAAAGCTTGTCTAAGCAATTCCAGCACATCGTGATGTAAAGCTGGAACAGCAACTCTGGCGAAATAGGATCGGCTGGGAACCTTCCATTTTGGGCAAATGGCTGTCACAAATTCAAGAAAACCCACTCCTTCCACAAAAGAAAAAGGGAGGAGGTCCAGCGCTAACATTTTAGCCAGCTTTGTATTGTACAAACTGTTGGGTGGTTGCGTTCGTACTGCCCCTCCGAACTAAACATGCTGAGAAAGGTAGGCTGGATTTTTTTCTTTTCTGGTGCCACTGATGGAGGTGACTTCTTGACGCCAGATGTTGTTAGGCTCAACGCATGTTTTTTCGTTGCGGTACTCTCTTGCCTGGGACCCCTTGGTGTCTCAGCCTGACTCTTACTCTTGTGCCACTGCGATGTTGCTGATGAGGATGTGGGCGGTACCACTGCACTGCTGGGGACAGGGCTACTTTGTGTACCAGAGAAAATATCCCCATCTTGTTCACCTTCCACCGATATCGTATCTTCTACTTCTTCATCCCCACCAACAGCAATGGGTGCAGTTTTTTGGCCACTAAGGTGCGCCTCCCACTGGATCACGTAGTGTTTTTTCAGATGGGTTGTTTGGCCTCCAGTACCATAGTTTGTACCAAGCTTACCCCGACTAACACCTTGTCCTCAAATGGAGCATACAGCAATGTTCACCTCCTTCGTGTTAACAGAAAAGAAGTCCCAAACTGGGGAGGTCAACTTTCTGGCACTGCTGCTGGTGCCACTTGCAATGCCGGATGAACTGGTAGGAGGGCGTGAAGTTTGACTCTCTGCAGTACCTACTTCTACTGAGGTGGTACTTCTGGTGGATGTACGTGGCTGCCAGCGAAATATGGAAGCTGGAGCTGGTGTTGGTGGTATGATCTGTGTTGGTGGTATCTGTGCCACATCCCTCACAGCAATTTGGGATGGGGTAATGTCGGTCTCCACTGGGGCGGGACTAATGTCCATGATGATGACTGGCTCGTCATTATCCTCCTCTTCTACATCTACTTCCATAACTCTAAGGCTTTCTGAGACCTTCCTTTTCCCTAGCCTTGTCCCGTGGCATGTCAGACTGAGGTGGTGGGATCCAAGCGGCGTCTAGATGATCAGAAGGGGGGCTTGCAGAAGAAGTTGATGGACTAACCCTCCTTTTCCTTGCTGGGGATCTGGAAGACAATGGGTCTTCTGAAAGAGTGGCTTGCTCTTCTTCCTCTGCAGGAAGCTCTATCTCCTGAACTGCCCCTAATTTGGGAGGAACAACTACTATTGGGGGCGGTTGCAGCTGTTGTTGCCTACTTATCTCAGTTCCCTGCATTGTTTGGGTACTACTTTGCGATAACGATAAGTACATTTCAACATCACTGCTCGTCGGCATTGTCATGATTAGACTGGCTGCCTCTGTGACAGACATGGGCTTGGGCCTATGTTGGTGGGGTGGGTCCACTGATGCAGGGGTGCTGCTCCCAGCTTGCTTCCCGGACACCACTGCTGCAGGCGCAATTTTTGTTTTCCCAAAAAAGATCTTGGGCGGCACACCAGTCTTGGTATGTGGCAGTTCCTTCTTCTCACTGGCAAATTTCTTGGTACTGGAGGACCTGGTACTTTTCTTTGGGGCCATCTTCTTCAGATGTCAGCAGCACGCAGTGGCACAAGTTGAAGAGATGTCTGTGGTCACACGTCACGTGATGTTGTGCGCAGTAGGACTTCTGTCTGGCAGTACAATGGCTGATGACTCCTCCTCCTCTTTTGTGCACCTAAAAGCAAAGAAGAACATCAGTGAAACGTCAACGTGGTATTCATTGTTGTGGTTCAATCCTACCAGTACAAACAAACAAATATAATATATAACTTTGTGTGTGGTCACACTTATTAATATTATTATTAAATGTATTACCTCAGTTATTAAAAAAACATAACAACACAGTGTAGACATTTGTGAGACTGACAAAAACAAGGCTTTCATGGTTGGTGTACTAGTGTACTGTACAGTACACTGAGGAAGGATAAGAAAGAAGAACAACAACAACAAAAACACAAATGTAACAGACCCTGTTTGGCATTGTGCATCACTTGGGATTCATCATTCAGGAAGCTGCAGATGACTATTGATAGAAGCAATAAGCCAAGAGGAAGAAAGGAAAGAGAAAGACATGCAGGCCTAATGCAAAAGCACACTGGCTGCCTTCACAAAATGGCCGTCAGCCACATAGCCAGGCCACAACAACAAGAAAGGGAAGACAGACAATGCAGGCCTATGGCTAAAGCACACTGGCTGCCTTCACAAAAGGCCGCCAGTCACATGGCCAGGCAGGCCACAACAAGAAGCAATAAGCCAAGAGGAACAAAGGAAAGAAGACATGCAGGTCTATGGCAAAAGTACTACTACCACCACCACGAAATGGCCACCAGCCACATGGTCACTCACAACAACAACAAGCAGGAGGCCTGGAAAACAAGGAACTCAAGCAGGCCTATTATGGACACAGACTTTACAAAATGGCCTCTGGCCACATGGAGAGGCTCAGCCAAGGCAAATGCTGGCCCACTATTACAAACAAAAACACTCACACACTGGCCAGACAAAGGAGGCATGCTAAACAACTCAGCTTGACAACAATGCCAAAAACAAAAATCCACAGGGCTAAAAAAGGTTTGCAAATTGCAATGCAAGTTACACAATAGCCACACACATCGAACAAAGGCATTGATTTAACACACATGAAAGAAAGTGAAAAACCCCCAAAAAATAAATTTTGCATTTCAATCCTATGCCGTCCATGCCCTAAATGATGTTTAAATTCAACAGACGCCACAGAAACAGTTGTTTCATGCACCCATGAGTAGCTCTGGCCTGGGCCTATTAGTTGGAAAACCCATTGGCAGACTAGGCCACATAGTGAATCAAATCAAATCAAGAATATTGCAAATTTATTAGAAAATGTAGTGAACATAAAAGAAGAAAAAATTGCATGCAAATTTTGCAAAACAACAACCAGCAAGAAAGCATGGCCACCACAAAGAAGGCTTGCAGGCCTAATGCAGAAGCACACTGGCTGCCCCTTCACAAAATGGCGGCCAGCCACATGGCCAGGCCGCAACAACAAGAAAGGGAAGACAGACAATGCAGGCCCATGGCAAAAGCACACTGGCTGCCTTAAAATGGCCGCCAGCCACATGGCCAGGCAGGCCACAACAACAAGAAAGTGAAGACAGGCAATGCAGTCCTATAGCAAAAGCACACTGGTTGCCTTCACAAAATGGCCGCCAGCCACATGGCCAGGCAGGCCACAACAACAAGAAAGGGAAGACAGGCAATGCAGGCCTATGGCAAAAGCAGTGCACACTGGCTGCCTTCACAAAATGGCCGCCAGCCACATGGCCAGGCAGGCTACAACAAGAAGCAATAAGCCAAGAGGAACAAAGGAAAGAAGACATGCAGGTCTATGGCAAAAGCACTACTACCACCACCACAAAATGGCCACCAGCCACATAGTCACTCACAACAAAAACAACAAGCAGGAGGCCTGGAAAACAATGAACTCAAGCAGGCCATCTCCCATTGCATGAGTCTCCCTCAAATATGACCAGCAGGTTGATCAGCCCGCAGATGGCTGGCACGTGGGAAGTTGTGGGGAGGAGATTCATGTATAGGGGTTACCTTTACCTCACCATGGGTGTTCTCTCCTTCAGATGTTTGAGAGTATGCTTGGGATGCATCTACTTGATAGGAGTATGTAGGAGAATCTAGACATTGACTTTGGATGTAAGGGCTGTAATGAGCTGATGGTTGTGTAGGAGTCTGTAGACTCTCTGGCTGGTTGGCTGAATGCATGGGACTGGCAATCTTCAGGAATGAAGTAGGAGGAACAATGCTGGCCAGACATGTAGTGGCCTTCAATCTTTTGGGCACTGAGCCACCAAACCCCTCCTCTTCATCAGTGTCACCCCTCCTTGACCTGCTCATCTTCTTCCTCCTCATCCTCTTCTTGTTGAATAGTGCTGATGGCTGAAATTGCTGCTTGGAGGAGGATCTGGTTTTCTCCTCGAATGTGCTTCCACCCTCCGCATGTAGATGGTTTGGCTTCATCAAACAGTTCATTGTCCCAGTACCTGAAAGAAGAAGATCACATACTAGTTTAAGTGCTGCAAACACTACAGATTAATGGAATGCATCTTGGGCTGTGTTTTAAGTTTCTTGTGATATGGGGTTTGTTAAAATTGACATAAGATAGCTCAGAGATTAGCAGTGATGTGATAAACAGATATTTGAAATGTGAAGTCAAACTCACCAACTACAGCCACAGATCTGTGTGGTTTGGATATTTCCAGTGAGTTCAGCTGCTGAACCTGGCTGATTGAGTTTTGAGTGAAGGAGGAGAATAATAAGTGAACATGAAAACAAAAGCATAGACATTTCAGAAGGTATTAATTGGAGTTACACAACACCATAACATGATTAGAAAAAGTTGCTGATTGTCTAACTCATTTCTAAAAGAGTTAAGGCCCTCTATAATAAAAATCAGAATGCAATGTAAATAAAATAGGGAAAAATGTAATACGCAAATTGAAATCAAAATAAATAAATAAAGGTATTCAAAGCTTTTAAAGATTTAAGTGGAAAAAGCGCCATGAAAAATAAAGAGCCAATGACAGTCAACGGTCTTACTAGAATGGTACCATGATGCATTTTTAGGCCAGCTGCGATGGAACCCAGGACCGATACACCAAGTTGATTAAACCCAGTCTAGAAGTCAAAAAGTTCTAAAAAGTCAATAAGGAGCACTTTTTATAGAAAATGTGTCACTTTCTTGAAAAAAAATTAAAAAAAATTTGGAGGTCCCAATGCCTAATGGGACTTTGTCACTTTTTGAGAGGTAAAATCCTCCCTGCATGGGTTGCCACTAAGTCTGTAGCTGATGCTGTGGAAGAGAAGGCTAGATACCTGAAGCAGGTTGGTCCTTCTGGTGCTCTGGAGCTTTCTGACACTTACCTATGAAAGTTTTCGAAGTCCCAGTGAAGAATTGGACTTAGGGGCCAATTTATATATTGAGAGAAAGGGTACTCCATTGCACCAACATGATGGTCCACCCGCTCAATTTAAATGAGGGTCTATGGTGTAATGACGGCAGAGACTACTCTCTATCTGCTGTGGTTATACTCCTCCAATAGCTTGATGAAGTAAGGCCTGGCTGAGGTTGACCTGTATATCCCCTCACCGAAATTAGATGGGCAAACATACAGGTCAGTTTTCACTGCCCGTCACTGCCAGGAAATCCCTGGCGGTAAGAGACAGTGAAAACTGCAAAATACCCCTCCCACCATGGGAGATACCTCCCATGGTGAGTGGGGCATTGTTTTTTTTGTTAAAAAAAATCCTGATTTGGGGTTTTGCTTTAGAAAATAAAAAAAATGTAACATTGAAGTAGGGCTCTGTCATGTTTGACAGAGGTTCCTGTCAAGACTTGACATGTCTGCCAGCCCGAGGGACATTCCAACATTTGTTTTTTGGGACCTCTGCCAAGGTGATGGAGTAATCTACTCCGATGCCTGGGGGAAAACAGCTGGACCGCCAAATTATAAATCTGGCATTTAGTCCTTTTTTCAGAAGTGCATCGATCTTTGAGCAGGGCAAAGCTGATATCCAATCTGACAATGTGGAACTGCTGTGGAAATGTGGTCGGGTACTTTTTGCAGCAAGTCCTGGAGCACTGAAGGGAAAGCTTTCAAAGATTTATAAACTTTTTTGTGGTGCCTGTTGGAAAGTGATTTATTAATAGTGATAAGTAGGGACCTACCACTAGTAATAAGGCCACAAACACAATAAAAATTTCAGTCAAGGTTTCAATAAATTATTCCTTTGCTCAACCCTTGGAAGCTGGCAAAGAGCAAGCAGGCTTAACTTAGGAGACATATGTGTAAAGCATACAAAACCATCAGTACATTAAATAAATAAGACACAATACACCATAAAAATCCAACACCAATTTATATAAATAGGTTATATTTTTATAAACAAATATACACAAAAACGACAACAGTCCAATGTAGGAAACCAGAGATATGAATTTTTAAAGAATAAACACTTTCTAGTGCTTAAAAGCCCGAAGCACCACTTTGGGTTTTGAGGCCGATTGCAATGGAGCCCTGGTTGGATAAACTTAGCGGGAGGCCTCAGTCAAAATTTTACCTTCGCATTTAGTCGTTTTTCTGGAGCATTTTCTCTTGACGTCGAGTGAGGCTCCGTGTCAGGCTGGGTTTTGAGTCGACGGTGGCAACTTGGCTAAGCGCGAGGCCCTGGTCAACTCTTGGAAGTCTCGTCAATGGCTGAAGCCCCAGAGCTTTCAGAGGGACGAACCTGAAATCCAGACTGAGTCGCGGTTCAATGGCAGCAGCTTGACTCTCGTCTACAGGTCGGTCACCTTATGGAGCTTTTTGACAAAAATTCTACAAACTTCTCCAAACTTCTGGATTTTCTTCTAGAAGGTCTCCTTGGGGGTTCAAAGTGTCCACAACACCAATCCAGGGGTATAGAATCTCTGAGATGGTCCTTGTGATGTTGGGAATACGTTTCCCACAATGCACCTGGCCAAATCATCAAAAGTCCACTGAATACATTCCACGCTGGGGAGATCTTGGTGGAGATGGTGCAGATGAGCTCTTTTAACCTGTTGCTTTCATGAAGTTCACTACTTCCACTTTCAAAAGCAAGACAAAGTCCTTAGCGCTGTAGTTCCAAAGTTTGCAGAACGTACAGTAATTCAGAGGGCAGTCCTCTTGATGAAGGCCAGGGTTCCAGCAGGGCAGTCCTTCTTCTTCTTGTAGTTTCAGGCAGGGATCTCTTGTAGCTCTTTTATACCTATTGCTTTCAGGGAGTCCCTCCTTAATCCTTTTGAAGCAAGACAAAGTCCTTAGGGCTGTAGATCCAAAGTGTACAGCAGGTGCAGTCCTTATGAGTGCAGTCCTCTTGGGGTGCAGATCAGGGGTTCCAGCAAGGCAGTCCTTCTTCTCTTCATTTTTCCAGGCAGGGATCTGAGTTGCTAGGCAGTTCTTCCATTTTTATCCAGTGTTCCTGGGGGACAAGCAGGGGTGCACCCCTTATTAATTGGGTGCAGGGTGCCACCCTCAGGTATGACCACTTCCTCTAAAGTGTGGCATATTCTTGACCCAGAAAGCACTATTCTTCCAAAATCCAAAATGGAGAAACTCTCTCCTGGAGGTTACGATCTGGCTAAGCCATCCAACTGGTGTGGCTAAGTCTCCCTAACACTACCCTTCCAGCCCCACTGCTAATCGAATTACAGGGGGTCCTGTCTGGCTGGGGGTACAGGATGTGGTGGTGAGCCTGTGCTACTCTAAGATGTCATTCCCTCTTTGAAAACCAGTTTTACTACACCATCCCCATCCTGCCATTCACTCTTCAGTTTGCAGTTCTCCTCCCACAAGAAATCTTTTGTCTCTAGTCAGGCCACTTTGCACCTCATTAAGACAGCTAGGCTTAGCCTGGCAGAGGCTGACCAGTCAGAGCAGAGCTCCTGGAAGGCTGGATTTTGGCTTATAGAAAAGAAAGTTCTATAACTTCTTTTCTGTGATAGTTATAATAAAGCAGTGGCAAGTTGTTGGATTTAGCCTATCATTTTGATACTTTGAAGTATATTTTTAGCTCCTTTCTTTCAATAGTTACACTTTAATAAAGTATTGCTGTGTTAGCCTATGAAGCCATTGTGCTACAATGGGCAAAAACTAAATTGGCATTTTTTCCTCCCCAGGGCCTGTGAAACATATTTTATCATTTCTCTGCTTATAGTTACAAGGCACCCTACCCCTGAGGCACCTAGGTGAGACGTTAGGTGTGACTTATATGTAAAAATAAGGTAGTTTGAGACTTTGGAAGTACCTTTAATTCCAAAGCTGAATTTGCATATACTTTAAGTTTACAAGCAGCCTGCAAGGAAGGGATGGCTTTTAAAATAACAGCAGGCACCACAATAGGGCACATTTAAGTACATTAAATCTACTGGGCCTCTACACCTATATGCCCTACCAAATACTAGGGACTACAGGTAGGTTGCCAGTACCAGTTGTAATTATACCTAATTACCATGTACCTTTATTCAGAGAACAGGCCCTGGATCTGGTTAGCAGAGCCCAGGGCACAGTCAGAGTCAGAAAAGCAGCATCCAGTGGTCAAAATGGAGGCATAAAGTGGGGGGACACCGCAAACATGTCCTGGTTTCTAACAGTGCCCAAATAACCACAGTAGTAAACTAAGGCCCCCATGACCTTACAGGAATGCACTTAGAAACTCTCACAGTGTTAACAGCAGATACAGTCCAGGTAAAGTTGCTATTGGTCAGGAAAAAGGGTGCCACATGTATGGATGGCACCAGCTGATGAAGGGGGGGTGATATTTGGTTTGTCCCTGTTAGAAATGGGGGTCTCTAGTTGGCAGAGGTATGCACCCTGTCCAAGTAGGGACCCTTTCTTCTACTCAGGATAAGGGAGTTACACACCTAGATAACCCCAGTCTACCCCCTTGGTAGCTTGGCACGAGCAGAAAGGTTTATCTCAGAGGCAATGTGTAAAGCAGTTGTTCCCAAACACACAGTAACATAGTGTAAACACTACAAAAGGGCACCACACTAGTTTAGAAAAATAAAGTATCTTTATCTAAACCAAGCAAGACCAAAACAACATAAATCCAACATACATTTATCAAAATATCACTCTTAAAAGGATTTAGCAATTCTGTCCATAGAAAACTATGGATGGGGGTGTTTTTCACGAAGTACTTTAGGATGCGTAAAAATTCACCAAACAAAGCAGCTGCAAGTGAGCGAGGCGAGGGAAAACACAGCAATGGGTCAATTCCTGAGTCAGCGGGGAGGCGATGCATCAGTTTTGCTGCAGGCAGGAGAAGTGCTGCATGGAATCCAGACTGTAAGGTGAAGCAATGTGTCTATTTCCAGACGGCTCGGGTCTGCGGGTGTCAAACTTAGCGCACAGGTGTGATGCATAGGAAAATCCACGTGCTGCAAGTCGATGCAGTGGCGATCCAGGTGCTGCATTGATTTCTGCAGCTGCAGACAGGTGAATCATCGATACTTGCAGGCGCATGGCTGGTTTGCGATGGAGTCGGAGCAGGAGTTTTGCACTTCGGAAACTCGGTGCTCGGGACTCGGGCTGCAGCGGTTTCTCGGGCCATACACATGCGCTGCGTTGATCTATTCGGACACACCTCAGCGATGCTTGTGTTTTTCAGCTGCACTGCACTTTTCGGAGGAAAAAACAGTGCTTGAAGAGCGATACGTGGATTTTCATCAGGAAAGTCAGCAAAACAACTTCCAAGGGCCCAGACACTAGATTAGGCACCGCAAGGCAGGTCAAAACTCCCAGCAGTGGAGGTCAAGGTTGCTGTAGGTGAAGTCTTTGTGTCCCTGAGACTTCTTAACAGGAGGCAAGCTCTACATCAAGCCCTTGGAGAATCTTCTCAAGCAGGTTTCACAGCAAGGTCCAGTTTTTGTCCTCTTTAAGGCAGAAGAAGCAGCGGAAGGCCAACCCAGCAAAGCAACACATAAAGGGGCAGTACTCCTCACAGCTCCTCCTTGGCAGAGGTTCCTCTTGGTCCAGAATTGTCCTAAAATCCTGGGGTCAAAGCCCCAATACTTATACTGCTTTTTCCTTTGAAGTCAGCACAAAGAAAAGTCTATCTTGCACACAGAACCAGTTCTGTCCTGTCCTGGCCAGGCACACAACAGGAGGTAGAGACAGCATTGTGAAGGGCAGCCACAGCCTATCCAGGTGCTAGTGACAGCTCCTCCCACCACTCTGGCCCAGGATGGCTCATCTGCATATGTAGGGCACACCTCAGCTCCCTTTGTGTGAGTGTGTGGAGTGAATGCACAAACCAGGCCCTGTCAGCTGAAAACTAGACATTGATTCCACAGGCACACAGAGGCACAAGATGGTTAAACAAGAAAATGCACATTTTCTAAAAGTTTCATTTTCAAACTCACAATTTAAAAACCTGCTTCACTAAAAGATGTATTTTTAAATTCAGAGTTCAAGCAACCCAAACTCCATTTTTCTATCTTGTCCCAATTGAAAATTACTCTTGTAAAATGTTACAAGGCATCTCCAATAATCAGCTATGGAAAAGACAGCCTTTCTATAGTGGACAATGAAATGCACAGTATTTCACTATCAGGACATGTAAAACACACCAGTACATGTCCTACCTTTCACATACACTGCACCCTACCCATGGGGGTACATTGGGACTACCTTCGGGGCGCCTTACATGTAGGAAAAGGGAAGGTTAGAGCCTGGCAAGTGGATGCACATACCAGGTCAACATGGCAGTTAAAAACTGCACATGCAGGCACTGAAGTAGCAGCTCTGAGACACATTTGAAAGGCTACTTGTGTGGGTGGCACAATCAGTGCTGCAGGTTCCACTAGTAGTATTTGATTTACAAACCCTGGTCACACACAGTGCACTTTACTAGGGACTTACCAGTAAATCAAATATGCTAATCATGGAGAACCTCTCAGAATTACAATTTACACAGAGAGCACTTGCACTTTGGCACTGGTCAGCAGTGGCAAAGTGCCCAACGCATCTAAACCAGCAAAAACTAAATCCGACACACAGCCAAAAATACAGGTGGTAGAGGCAAAATGTCAGTGGAAACCTCGCCAAAGATGCCAGGTGTAACAGTCCTTAAACAAGGGGATGAAATTTCCCAGTGGCAATCCTACACACTTTTGAAGCAGCTGTTGTTTGCCCTACTGCAAACTATCCCACAGTGCACTTTATTTCCAAAACCCAAGATGGGGAACCCCCCTCCCCTAGTGCAGAGCGTGCATGCCCACCCAGAGGTGTGGCCAGGTTAATGAGCATCCTCCTCCTCTGGGCTCGCTGAAAACTTGTTCTGGCGGTACCTTTTCTTTCACTTAGTTTAGTGACAGCCTGAATAAGGCTGGGTCTTTCTAGGTGCCACCTGACATTTACGTGTGACAGGCCAAACCCTTTGAAGTTAATTAAGTTCCTATGCCCCCTGCAACTGGTCTTCCTAGCAGGGGAGCAAAATACCTCTCTATTTCCAGGCCATTGTCCAAGGTCTGGTTAAAGTTTTCATGCCTCATTAAGGTTAAGCACTCAATTGGCAGCTGCTGGAAAGCTATGTACATTCGACACCAGTAGCTTCAGTCAGTGAAAACAATAATTTTCCAAATGTTACCTTTCCTAAATATTTATTCAAAATCCAACTGGACCATCAAATTAGGTTGCTAATAAACATTAAAAACAAGAAATACACAATTAATATTTTAATCTGCACTCCGCTGTCCAAGTGCGATGGTGCAATCGATAGCCTGAAAATGCTGTCAGAGAATATGCTTGTAAAGCTGTTACCTTTTTATTTCTGTGGCATTGATTTGGTGTTACAAGCATCACATGTAGTTGACATAAGGAAAAATGCTGTCCCTGTTCAATTGTGAAATACCATGCTCCAACCAGTAAACAATTTAAAACATCTTCTGGCTGGAACAAACCTGGCACCATAGCATTGTGATGCAACTGGACACAGACTCCTCAGTGTGTATGGATATTAGTAAGTGCCCTGTTGAATGTGAACAATAAGTATTGTCAACCTCACCAGGATAATGTCAAGTACGATCTTCTCAGCTCTCATCCTTTTGTGGACAAATTTATATATGGTTTTTCACAATAATTTTTACTTAAGCAAAGTTAGTGGACAATGGTCCCATCAAGCACTGCCAGAAAACAGATAGTTGTGATGAATTTCGAAGTAACAAAATATATCTTTCTGCTCACATCAGAGAGGAAACATGACTCAGATATAGAAAATTAGATAGAATTAGAGGTAGAATGTCAGTTCTATTTTAACATTTAAACAAATGTAATTAATTGTGTTAAATATTTTTTATCAAAAACATTTCTCATTGTGCCAACCTATTAGGGCAACAAATGCAAAAAGAGCAGATGATGGATGGAATGCTAAATCAATCGAACATTCACCCCCAGTCGGAGATCTGGGTTAAATCCATCGGGTTTTTGCACGCCACGCCATTCCAGATTAGACCCAGCCATATGCAAATCAGTCTTGACCCTGTTCCCCATGGGAACAGTCCAGCCCGAACTGCCAGGCCAGGTCCTCCCTGGACCAGAAACAAGCATCCTAGGACCGGTTTCGGGGTTTAACCCCTCATCAGCCAGGATAGCTTGAATCTGGTGGTGTAGCGAGCACAGGAACCACTTCTGGGCATGCCCTTCCCCCTTAGGGTGACAAATGCAAAAAGAACAGATGATGGACGGAATGCTGAATCAATCGAACATACTTTTGGCTGTATTGTTCCCATTAGGAACAGGGTCAAGACTGATTTGCATATGGCTGGGTCTGAACTGGGATGGTGAAGTAAACTAAAGAACGATGATGGATTCAACCCAGATCTGTGACTGGGGGTGAGTGTCTGAAAAGTTTCAGCCTCCTGTCCATCATCTCCTTGTGTTTGCTTTGTATAACCTATTAGATCTGTTTCCTCTGTATTTTATTTAGTGAACTAATTCCACAACTTAGAATCTCAATTGAGTAACATTATGGCCTTTATCCATAAAATGTGAAACCACTTCAGACTTTATTTTTTGTAATTATTGTACATTTGTATTCTGTTATTCTTGTTTCAATTTTTCTGGCAGTGCTAGAGCCAGTTGTTGAATTTTTTTATGTTATTATTCCATAATGTTCCATCTCCTAGTATATGAACCACAACGAGAGGCTCATTGTCATCTTCTATAACCTTTCTTTGTTTCTTTTTTTTTTTTTATTTTTTTTTTTTATTTTGCCAACAGGTAGAAAAATCAGAAAAACATAATTAAATACATAAATACATAGACAGCATTATTCCAAATCGATAAAGCCTTTACGTTTGACCCTGACAAAAAACGAAGAACAAAATTAGACAAATCCAGCCTGTAAAAAGATTAAAAACACATAATTGCTTCTTCTGAGAGCATTAAAATAAAAAAATAAAAATAGCTAAACATATTGAGACTAGAACAGATCCCCCCAAATTGCTTTAAATTTCAGTAGAGATCGAATGCCTCTTGATTTAGCTAGTGCATGTTCCATATCATGGGTCTGTCTCACCAGAAGCCACCATTCAGTAGCGGCAGGTGGCCTTGGTGAGATCCAGGCCCTAGCTATAACTAACCTAGCAGAGATCAGTAATATAGCCATTAAGCTGTTAAATTTAGGCTCCTCTGTACTATAACCCAGCATAATATCCATTATTATTAAAGGTAGTTTTATCCCTAACTTCTCAGAAAAAATCTGGCCAACCTTTTGCCAGAATGCTGACAATTCCGGGCATGTTACAAACATATGCTTAATATCAGCAGCATGCAGACCACACTTGGGACATTTAGTCCGATCATTACCGATGTTATTCGATGACCATTTTGATATTCTTTCAGGAGTATAATATAGCAAGCATATCATGCGGTGTTGCTGTAACCGTAAGTTTGTAGAGTATATTGACTTATCTATAATACTAAGGGCTTGTGAAATTATATTTGCCGAGACCGCCAAGCCGAATATTTTGCCCCAACGTTCAGCCAATCTACCACAGTTATTCTTCCTGCAATTATTAATACCTTTATACCCCTTGCTAATCAAAGATTTTGTGCTCTCAGTATGAAGAATATCCCAAATATCAGATTCAGAAATACTCGTCAAATTTAAATGCTTTATGAAGTAGTCCCGAACCTGATAATATTTTAGCAGTGCACTGTTTGGTAATTTATACTGCATTTGTAATTTCTCAAAGGATAAAAATCCCTGACAATCATACAAATCCCCCAAACTCTTGATACCCAGACAAGCCCATTGTTTACTGACTCCATCATGAAATATTTCTGGTAGGCCAGGATTAGACCAAAGAGGGAACTTATCATAGAAATACGGTATGTCACATTTAAGAGAAATAGCACGCCATATAGAGATACTGTCACGTATAGTCTTGAACTTGACCCTTTTAAAATAATTCGGATCATTAATTCTATACAAGAACATTCGACTCTCAGTGCCCAACAAAAATCTATGTGAAAAATCAATGCCCTCAGAATGAATTAAGCTTTGTAAGCGACAAAAAAAGCAGACCAGAAATAAAATTTAAAATCAGGAAATTCTAACCCCCTTGACTATAAGGGAGTTTCAGCAAATCTATAGCCCTACGGGCTCTTCTGTATCCCCAAATGAAGCTGCTCAGTAATCCTTCTAATTTCTTAAAGAATGTATTAGGAATCCGAAGCGGGATGGATCTAAACAGATAAAGATATTTCGGAAGGATTTTCTTCTCAAATGGAAGCAAAGGAAATGCTTTATAGATGGCAGGAAAATAAGAAAGATTGATAAAAGGATGGAAGGTACTTAGGATTTCTCAGTGCATAGATATCTTTCTCTTCTTTTTCTGTTTTCTCTTATTAACTTGTTTACTCTTCTTTTTTTTCTTTCTTTCTTTCTCCGTCACCTTATTTTGCTGTCCTCATGGCCGCGGGGGACGGGGGACGCCGGGGTCTCCTGGGGTTGCTATATCTCAAAAAGCTGCCCAACCAACGGCAGCTTCAAGAAGGGGATGATTCCTCCCCCTAGGTGCAGGGTTTGGGTAGGGTGGGTGATTGGGATAGGGAGGGAAGGGGGCTTGGGGGGGTATGGGTGGAGTCAAAAACCAAATAAAGCCAGCAGGTGGTTAACTCTTGTCAAGGGAATGGATAAGGTGGAAGGGAAATGGCCTAAGGTGGCTGAGATGGATAGGATGAGGGAATTTGAAGGGCTAGAGGTGAATAACAATGTGGATGGAATTGGTTAAATGTCTGGCATGGAATGTCGCAGGGCTGCATAGCAGGATCAAACGGCAACTAGTCGCAGAAGAATTAAAGTTATATCGCCCTCAAATAGTAATGTTAACAGAGACACCTCTATCTTATAAAGATCGTGGGCTTCTGAAACAGCTCGGTTACGAGCCTATAGTTACAACATCACAGAGTATATCTATACGGGGGTAGCTATCATGCATCATAACCGATTTCCATGTTCAGTCATCAAAACGATGTCCGATAAGGGGGGGAGATGGGCTATCGCCCAGCTAATGATAAGGGAGAAAAAATATGTATTTTGTGTTCTGTACGGTCCTAATACGGACGATGCTACAGTGTTCGATTTAATAAACATGGAATTGTTGAATTGGGAGTGGGAACGGGTCCTGATGGGGGACTTCAACTGTACAATGGATCATAGGATTGACACTACTAGACGTATTGTTTCATCAAGAATGAGAAAGGTCCGTGCTGCAATTATGGAATTAGGTAGACTGCAGTCAATCAACGATGTTTGGCGGTCACTATATCCAGAGATACCGGGATATACATATTACTCAGCTCCGCATAAGCTACATTCTCGCATCGACATGGCTTGGGTGTCCGATCAGTTATTATGGGCTGCTGATATAGAAATTTGCCCAAAGATCACGTCGGATCACAATCCAATTCTTCTTACATTTAAATTCTCCATTGTGCAGAAGAAACTTAGAACTTTTTCTTTTCCCCGGTATCTTTTAACAGACGAGACATATGTTGCTATGATAAGGGAACAGCTTAGGCTCTTTTTTATGAGAATATTGGATCTGCCTCTCCCGCGGTGGTGTGGGACACTTGGAAGGCAATAATTCGTGGCTCTACACAGCAATACATTTGGCAGCAAAATAAAGAACGGCAAGACTCCATTAAGGAGATGACTCTTTCTATTAGAATAGCTGAGGATAAATATGCTGAGGCAGCATTAAAGGGAGACGGGGGACAGAACAGCTGGGGTTAATACTAGGCAACTTAAGATCTAATCTAAAGAATATTTTTAGGGAAAGAATATTAGCTAGCTCTAAGAGATATCAGCTGTCGCAATATGAATATGGGGGAAAAATAGGCAAGTTATTAGCTTATAAAGTGGCTGAGGATAAGGCTAAGACAAAGATAAAACTTATCAAGGGGGTGGATGGAATACAATACAAGCAGCCACAGGAAATCTTAGAGCGATTTGCTTTATACTATCAGGGATTATATACACCAACGACTCAATCTAAACAAGAAGAAATCCGGGAATACATCCAGAATTGAGCTTTAACCAGAATGGACGAGGTAATTTCTGACTCTCTGGTTGTAGATGTCTCTAGGAGGAGATAGAACTAGCAATTAATACTCTTCCATCTGGGAAAGCGACGGGAGAAGATACAATCCCCCTTGAATTCTACAAAGTTTTTAAGGATGTTCTGCTGTCTCCTTTTAGGCAACTGATTAGTTATATTGGGAAACACGGTAAGACCCCTGAGTCTTGGAGAATGACACAGATTGTTTTTTTCATTAAAAAAATAAACCAGCAGACGATTGTGGGTCTTACCGGCCAATATCGCTGATTAATAATGATGCTAAAATCTATGCGAAGATACTCGCTAAACGCCTGGCTCCTATAATGTCTAAACTCGTCTCTAGTCACCAACACGGGTTTATACAGGGTAGGGATACAACTGCCCATGCTAATATGGCTGTAGCTGCTTTTGATGCTGCAGATATTACATCCACCCCACTCGGAATGATTTTGTTAGATGCAGAAAAAGCATTTGATCGAGTGGGGTGGGATTTCTTATGGGCAACATTATTGGCTTTCGGAGTTAAGGGCCAGTTTTTGAATTGGGTCCAAGCTTTATATGATCAACCTCGTGCAAAAATATTGTACGCAGGTCTTCAGTCGTCTACTTTCCGGGTATTTCGTGGCACACGTCAGGGCTGTCCACTCTCTCCACTTCTTTTTGCTTTATATATTGAACCATTTATAGTTATTTTACAGAGACATCCGGAAATAAAAGCTTTTATACAGGGAGAAAACTCTCTGAAAGTGACTGCATATGCAGACGATTTAGCAATTTTTTCGACAGTACCTTCGGATGACTTGAGGGCTATAGTTAAAGCAGCCGAAGAATATGGAATACAATCAGGGTATAAATTAAATATTAATAAAACTCAGGTTCTTCTTAATTTTAAACCTGCGATCCAAATACAGGGAACGTGTTCTGTTGTCACCTATCTCGGTGTGAGGCTTTCTGCTCAGATCCATAATATAATTTCATTAAATTACGAAACGTTGCTAAAAGAGACAGCCATCTCATTAAAGAACTGGCATAAGTTGCCCTTAGGCATTATCGGACTTATCAATATAATTAAACCTTTCTTTGTTTCAGAAAGATTTTTTGGCTGTTCCTGTTTTTTAGGGAATATTCGGTGGCAGCATCTTTTTAATTTGTTTTTTTCTGCTTTTCTAACCATAAAATACTCAATTCTATTTAGTGCTTTATCAAAAGTTTCTTGTGCGTAGTCTCTATTCAGAAACGTTTTGCATAAATTACATTTTACATGTTCAAATCTTCAAAATTGGTACTTATATGGTTAATTAGTATTTGTTGTGAATATTGGAGTGTTTGAGTTGCCGTGGATTAAATGATTGACAATGTAGCATACTGTTGGTGTTGGTGGGTTCTGTTACTCAGTTGATTAACCATTCATCATCCTTTTGACTGATTCTCAAAAACTCTATTATGGCATTATTAATGTATACATGAATGTAATGTTATAAAGTGTTTTGTTCAATTCCTCGATATTTATAACCAATTCCCCTTTCGTTTTTGTTCACAACAGAAATATATTATTGATTTATCTAGATATAATTCTAATCCCGAGGAGCAGTTGTCTTTATATAAAATATGTTCATGCTCATATTTGAACATAAAGGTATTTTTTTATGTGGGTACTTTTTTAAACCCAGAGATGTTTCTCTGAGCTGCAAGATTAAATCATCATCATTCTTAAAAAGAATATTGTAAAGCATGATATGCAAGTGCTCCAATAAAAAGATTGAGGCTCCTTTTGGGGATTGCCTCAGTAGTGCCCACTCTACTGCCTCCAATCCCTTAGAATAGAGTAGTGAGGTGTATAGGAGAGCTACATTCATTGAGCATCATAAGCACTTCTCAGAATCTTGTGAGGTAACAGATGTATCTTTCACAAAGGACTCCATGGATGTAACTATAGGTTGCAAAATTTGACTAACAACCTCCCAATTGTTGCTCTATAGAATCCAGAGCAGACAAATAAGGGCACATGGGTGGATTAAAAATATCTCTATGAATATTAGACAGTTAATACATATGAGGAATTTTAGGATGATGCACCTTGAGCCATGTCAAAGAATATTGGGGCATATCTACAAGGGCCGGAGTTAAAATTATCGCCGCTTTAGTGTCCGTTTTCGGACGAAAAGCGGCGATAATTTTAACGCCCTATTAGCAAGGACACGCTAACGCGTGAAACCATGCTTCTTCGCTCTTTTCCTATCGCTCCAGCTTTGCATCTCTAATGAGATGCAAAGTGGGCGTTCCTCCCCAGAATAACGGGAGAAATGTCGCTAAGCGACATTTCTCCTATTATCAAGCCTCACGCTATGAAGCATAGCGACAAGCAAAGTAGCGATAACCTCTGTTATCGCTACTTTCCTTACGCCTGCTTTCAAGACTGACTTAGCCATGATATCCTATGTAAGGTGGATATCATGGCTAAGTATGTCTTGCCCTATCAGCAAGCTATCGCCAAACCTTGTGCGATTATCGCTGTATTTCCAGCGATAATCGCACAATTGGCAGCTTGCGCTCTGAATTTTATCGCTTTGGAGATAAGCGTTGCTGATAGCACGCTATCTCCGCGATAAAATTCAGTTTCGGCCGGCGATAATTATCCTCGCGCTAAGAGCGCTGAGCGATAATTATCGCATGGCCTTGTAGATATGCCCCTAAATTTTTTTTTAGCTTTGGCCCGTTTGAAACACACATTCGGTAAATTGTGTAATCATGGACTTAATGTTTTTTTAGTGAATTTAATTATGTGATATAATATTTCTTTTTCTGATGTCCCCATGTTCCTCTTATGTGAAGTGGTTTATAAAATGGCTCAAAATAAGTGTATAAAAATGTGGTTTATGTTGTCATTAATATGTCTTTGTTTGTGATTATTTAGGTATAAAATAATGTAATATATGGTGTTTATATATGTATTAATAATTGTAATTGGTTGTGCTCGTGTTGTCTGTCAAACTGTTATGGTTCTTTGTGTCTTATATATGTTTTGTGTTACTTTGTTTGCAGCCCTGAAGAAGTTCTCTTGGCAGTTTGCCATAAGGAACAAAACGCGTTGGCTGCTTCTTTTTAAAAAATATGCATAAACTGAATTGATAATAAAGGACAAAAAGAAACTATAAAGAGACTTAAAGGCTTTCTATTCACGTGCACTGCCCTTTGTAAAACATGTCAAGAATTTGTTTAGATTTTTCTCACATTCTTTAGTATGATCATATTATCAAATCATTATTAAATTGTTGTTTCTCTTTTTCCCAGAAAAAAGATGGTTCCATGAGAAGTATGGCTCCACCTTTATCCAGCAAATTATTGGGGTGCTGGAAATAATAGCCAACTTCTTCAGCATATTCTTCTCTTGGATCTAAAGTTTGTCTTGTTTATTGGCAGTGTGAAAACTGATATATATCTCCTAGAACTGATTCTTCAAATGCATCTTAGATTCACAACCCAGATGCAAAAGTGTTGTGTTAGGATATATTTCCTAACGCAAATCATGATTTGCTTTAGAAACTTGCAGAAAGTAATTAGAAGTATCGATATGCGATACTTTGTGCTACTTTGCTTCAAGGGGTGTCCAATGGGTGGTAGATGGGTGTTCCCAGGCTACCACAAACGGACTTTGACACAAATCCCTATTCGCTAACATTTAGAAACAGGGATTTCTGCCTAGAAATTATACCTCTGTGAAGCAGATGTAACAGTAGCGCACATTTTAAAAGTATGCACACTTTTCCAACTTTGCATGTGTTGTGCACTCTACAGCTCACATACAAAGTGTGAAAAGTTTTAACTATGCCAAAGCATAGTTTTTGTACTGCAGAGGTACCCTTCCAGTTCAAAACATATGATTTGAAGAACGCATTGTGTGCATTGTTGTCTGGCAGCCTAAAGTGAGCCAGCACTGAGTAGAAAGCAATAGAATCACATCTTAGTCGATATAGTACTGCTATTCTGTCTCTCTTTGACGCTACACAGGGCAGCAACTTTGGTTGCAGTGCTGTGCTGTTCCAAAAGTTAGTAAATTTGGCCTTTAGTTTTGAAGCGTGTAAATGTTCATTGACTTCTTTTAGAAAATAGTCAAGATTTTTCAAATTATTCTTTGGTGTTCCTTGCCCTGTTTTACCCACTGATGCTTTCTTGATTACTTTGTAAGTAACTTGTGATTGTTTGTCAGAGAATACTGAGTTGTAATCCCCCCTTTTTGTCTGATTCTGCCAGCTATGGAACTCTGAATGCTTTACCGCTGCTAAACTGCTGGAAGATTCCAAAAAAGTTACTAAAACCGTAGGGGTAAATCTAGCACCAGGGCAAGGAGACAAATATTTCCAAGCAGCCAAGCTCCCAAGTTGGCCATGAAATCCAACTTTTCTCTACTTGGAGCTTGAGTCTGACTTCAAGGGACAATTGCCAGCAACAGCTTTTGCATTAGCCTGCAGGAAGATTTTGACTTGCATTTTAGAGACTTAGGGCCCGATTACAAGTTTGGCAATGTGGGAGTGGGCCGTCATGCCACAGCCCCACTTCCACACCACCAAACATGACTGCCGCGCACCCGCCAGATTGCGAGTTTATTCGTGGTCTGGCAGGCGGGTGGCCTGGCGGTCCCGCTGCAGTGCACTTTAAAGGCTCATGAGTGAGCCTTACAACTGCACCACTGCAAGACCGCCAATGCATGTTCCTGCATGGCATGGACTGATTAGTCCATGACGTGCAGGAACAGGGGTGCATGCACACAGGAGGGCACAACATGTGCCCGCATGCATGCACTCACATTCAAAGAGGCAACAGGGGGCCCTGTTGGGCCCCCTTTGTTTCCCCACTGCCAGACTTTTCATGGCAGGCGCACCTCCACGAAAATGCTGGCTGATGGATAAACTCATCATATGCATGATGGTGATACAGCGGCACCACCATGCATATTGCTTCCCCATACCACCGTGCCACCGCCAGGGATCGCGGATCCCTGGCGGTTGCGACAGTCCCAAATTGCTCCGACCCTGTGCTCGTAATACGGTGGTCAGACCGCTGGTGAGGCGGTTCCCAACTGTTTGAATCATTGGAATATCTCGAACTGACAAACCTTTGGGAGTCATCCATAGATAATAAAAGTTTCAAAAAGATAATAACAAAAGTAACAAAATTAATATCAACAATAGAAGATAAGGAAATCCTGGCCAAGAGGGCTCATGGATGGACAGTACTGAATGATTATAAAGCTCTTAAGCCACAAGCATACTTGAAAAGGGGACTTACACAGAAGACAAAAGAAAAAAATGTAAAACTGCGCTTCGGCATTTTACCAATTTTTCCTCATTTGGCACCTTGGAAAAGGGAAGAAGAAGAACAGCCATGCCGTTTTTGTGGAAAAGGAAAAGAGGACCTAACACACATAATCTGTATCTGCCCAAGCTTGATGGACATAAGGCGTGCCTTACTCCGAGTAATATGGAACCAAAAGGGCATAAGAAGCTGCAGGCAGGCTGTGAAGCTGTGCTTTAACCCAGAGGAGACCCAACTAAACTGCCGACTAACAAAGTACTTCGATATAGTGGCTAGAAGACTTAAGACCTAGCAAAAGGTGCAAGGAAGAACAGCAAGCAGTTATAGCACTTAACCAAGTACAGCGACAGCCTTTCTAGAATCAGGCCTTGTAAAAATGGTGTCTTATACCCAGAAGCACTAGCACTTTATTGTCTCGAAATGGACTGCACTGATAATAAACTGTGACAGCTTGTCCAGAAGCAGGCCTTGTAAAAACTGTGTCCTGTACTCCGAAGCACAATCACTTTATCACCCTGGAAAAGGACAGCATAGATAATGAAACTGAGATTGATATGACCTTTATTTGAGAGAAGAAATTTTAAATGTAAAAGTACAAGATAATGCCGAACATAATTTTATCGTTGAATGTTTTTATATTGTGAGTTTTAATTAACTGTACAATAAATTATTATTATTATTATTATTATTATTATTATTATTAACTGCCACTACACCTCCACCACAAGTTTGGCCGTCCGATGGACCGCCAAACTCGTAATCAGGCCCTAAGTCCAAATGTAAAAACTTTTACTGGGACAATCCGCTTGCTGTATCCAACCACAACTCCATCGCTCAGTCTTTCAGTCACACTTTACTTTTTCTGTCTTCTGCTTAATTTGTTTTAATGATGATGGTGTTTTTTTATTCAGTTTGAAATATTTGTCTAAACTGGTTTGAGAATTTTATTGTGTATTTGTGTTGTGTTTTTTTACTTAAAAATTGTTGCATGTGCTTGAACTTAATTCACACTTCACTGGAGATTGCCTGCTGCTTGTGCTATGGCTACTTGGGTTTGAGCATAGATTCCGTCAGAACTGCGTTTTGACCTAACCAGATTTGGTTTATGAAGTTGGTAGGTGTCACCACCTCTCAAATCAATAACCTGATTTCTGACATTAACGCTGCAGCATTGTTGAATGTGATATTTTCTATTCCAAAAATAACATTATAGTAGCTAGATGTTGGTGCTGTAAGGAGCAGTGTGACCAGTATGTTGAAATTCCAAAATGTACAACTATAGTGTCCTTTAAATTCAAAATCTCATCTCAGTCCATTCAAAAACTCAACATTGTTTATGTATACATAAATTCATTAGGCAGATATTCAAAGAAGTCATGCAACGCAGCGCAGCAGCCAAAAATGCTGCGTTTCACAACAGGGAGGGAGCAGGAGAGCACCATATCTACAGAAATATGGATCTGTCTTCCCCTCTCACTAGCGCTGGTGCTGATTTCGGCTGCCGTGCGCCAGGCACACACCTTAGCGCCATAGCGCTAAGTTGTGTGCCTGAGTCTAGCATAGGTTTTGTACAGGAAGGGTACCCTTCCTGAAGAAAATACTATACCTAGATAAGTTCAAACACTTTTCCCACTTTAAATGTGTGCTGCACAGTGCAGCATGAATGCAAAGTAGGAAAAGAAAGGAGAAATGTAAACATTTCTCCTCTTAAGGCCTCCTTTCAGATGGCATTAACTTTTAGTGCTGAACTCTGTCTACAATTGCTTGTAAATAGGGATTTGCATCAAAAGGCATGGGTGGTTGCATGCAAATACCCATGTACCACCCATGTAACGCCCCCTTGGTGTTAAGTAACACAAAGCAATGCTCTGCGCTGCTTTTTGTTACTTGTAGGGTACTTTCCAACGCAAAACAAGTTTTGCGCTGGAAAGTAAATTGGTAAAAAAAACATTTTGTGCTGGTTAGCGTCCCTTCTGTGACACTAACCCAGCGCAAAATGTTTGGAAATCTACCCCATTGTGGTAGCGTGCCCTCAGCTGCCAGCTGCCCATAGGGCCATTTCAGGTGCTCTTTAGTCATTTCAGGCACCATTTCCCTAATTCCATAAAAAGGATGTATACATTGAAACGGTCGGTGACTGTTCAAACAAGTAGGAATAGGACAGAAAATTAAATAATTGTTCACAGTTTGCTTACTGTTAGAAGCTAAAATCAAATTAATCAAAAACGTGATGCTGAACATGCCTTGTTCTTCAAGGCATTCCTCCTGTAATTAGCGGCGGAGTTTCTGTGAAGTCTGTCACTTCATCTCACACTGCACACTTTATTTTGACACGAATTGCAATATTGTGGCACTTTGGAAAGGACTTTGAGACTCAAAATGTCATATTCATTACGTTTCTGCCGGAAATATGTAAATGTTGTGTCAGAAGGATGAGATAACTAATTGGTGTTATTATCCATAGCCACCGTCCATGAACAGTCACCTTGAAAAATGAAAGATGTACAGCCTTAACATGGAGTTCTCGTTCCCAGCTCCATTCATATTACATATGAGCAGAAAACAAAATAACCTGAAGCTTCCTTTATAGAAGAAGTTTACAATTTGTTTACGATTGATTTCCGGAAATGCTGTGCTTGATACAATTAAAGGGAGGCGGGCGCGCCCAAAAGCAACAACTAGCAAAAGAACACCGGATGCTCTCAATTGAATTAGGCGCGTATTTAAATTACTTCCTGTGTTGAGGTGCTTCAACATTGTCGATTTAACAAGGTGTGTTGTGTTCAACAAGTGAGCAAACGGCAGACTCAAGAAAGGTAAGCCACCTCTTTAGACCTTAGCACAGGTTACATAATTGTCCATTGTTTGAGAAGGCCGGTGGGGTTTTAAGAAGCAGTGCATTTATTTGTTTGTTTTTTAATAAAGAAGAAAAGACTGTGGGGCATATTCACAAGGACTTATCGCCGAGTTATCAGCACTTTAGCGCAGCAAAAGTGGCGATAAAATTACCGCCCCTTTCGGAAGCTGGTGCTAACTGCCTACATCACCACATAACCCGCGATAGCTGCCGCAAAAAACATCGCCACGGCCGACACCGCCAACTAACGCTAATGAGATGCAGAATAGACGTGTCCGTGCAAAAACACACGAAAAGTCAACACCGCGCGATTCACAACGGACAGCCTGATCTGCGATGCGAGTCAAAAACAGGCGATAAGCCACGGTAGCAGCAGGTATTTAACACCTGCCTTCTGCTGGTGCTAAGCGGGACGACCACCTGCAGTCTGAAAGGGAGCCCAGACCAGAGCCACACCTGAAGACCAACAGACGCCATGGATCTACATATCATGCAGCTCGGAGAACCAAGAGGGCCACAACACCCACCACCACCACCCCCAGGCCCGCCACTACCCCCAGGCCCGCCACCACCCACAGGACCCTCCCCCACCTCCCCAGACTACCACAGAGGCAGCGTAGACAAAGACAGCGGACCTACCGTAAACGCACCAGCCTCACAGACTTAACGCCAGAGGAGGTCATTGCCCACTACAGGCTTAAAAGGACAACCATCCTCCGCATCCTGACCCACATCGCCCACAGGCTGACGGTACCAACACAGCGGACAACCAACATCCCTCCACAGACAAAGCTGCTGGCTATGCTGCACATGTTGGCCTCTGGTACCTTCCAACCAACAACTGCTAGAGTCGGAGGAGTCTCACAGCCAGCCCTAACCAAGTACATCACACCTGTCCTGGATGCCATCATCAGCCTGGTACCCCTGCACCTCCACTTCCCCCACACTGCGCAGGAGCAGCTGGAGACCAAGCAAGGCTTCTACGCCATTGCTGGAATCCCCCACGTGTTGGGGGCCATTGACTGCACACATGTCCTACTCGTGCCCCCTGCCGACACTGCACACAACCACCGCAACAGAAAGCACACGCATTCCATCAATGTGCAGGCAATAGTGGACCACCGGGGACTCTTCACTAATGTTGTGGCCAACTACCCAGGCAGTGTGCATGATTCATTCATCTTCCGACAGTCCATCATCAACCAGCGCTTCCAGGATGGCACCTATGGAAATGCATTGCTTGTTGGTAAGTACCAAATGAACACACCACACACCGCAACTCCACAGTCATGCAACTCACGATCCTGGGAATGGGCATGCAGAAAAACTACATGCAACATGCCACACAACATGCCCACCAACCAGACACGCCAACACGACTCCATTGGGAACCTGGGCCTGCCATGTACACAACCCAGCTACGGCATGGCACCACAGCCACACAATAGCAGAATGTGTGGAGAGGCTGGAAGCAGGCATATGCGAGGGAGACAAGTGACTAATGAATGAGAACTTACCCAATGACAAGTGTGGCGTGGATGTGCTGGACAGACTTGAGCGTGCAACCCACGGAAATGGCCATGTGGACATTGACTGCTGGTGCATGGAGTGTAGTGGCCAGTGGACGCTACCATGTCAGCCCAGGCTGTGGGGTAGAACACGGAAGTGTCGCTCATTACGTCCCCCCTATAGGCGTGGGCGGAGTGGGTTGGCCCTGCGTACGCCAGGCCTGCGTAGGGGTGTGAATAAAAACCCTGTCGCTCTGGGCGTGGTTCTCTTCCGGAATCGCAATGTGTCTGCCAGGGCGGCGCTACTCAGCCCGCCACGAGGCTGACGCCATGAGTGGTGGGGCCTGCAACCCTGTGAGCCTGCTGCACCCCAGGCCGCTGGTCCCCAGACCCGTCTTGCCTGCCCCAGCGCACCAAGGCCGCTCCGCTCACCTGCCGACACTGGCGTGTGTCAAAGAGGGCCCACCACTTTCCGGTGCAAGCTCCAAGCCCCAGGCCCGCGACCTTGACAGCCACCTCAGACCATCGCTGGACTCCACGACGCAGACAGCACTCCTTTTTCGTTTACATACTCCACCGGCATTCACTTCGGCCCAGTTGGTGTCACATATTGAACTGAGCCTTGAATGGCAGTGACCAAATGTCTATGGCAGCGTCCACATCACTATACTCCCTCCGATCAGTGAAGTCAAAGCCTGCATCGCAAGCACACGACACATGTCTGTAGGCCCATGCTGACTGCTGCCCACGGACCACACTGCGGTCCAGTAGGTCCCACATCCAGCACTCAGTCGTGATTCATGAATGGCAGAGTCCATACCAGTAAACGCACAGAGAGGAGTAAGAGGAAGATGCGGTTCAGTCTGGATGAAAGCCGGATCCTCGTTACGGAGGTGACCGAACACTAGCACCCACTGACCTGGTGCCACTAACCCTGTTCAACGCAAGCTGGCGACACGTGGTGCCACTAACCCTGTCCAACGCAAGCCAGTGACACGTGGTGCCACTAACCCTGTTCAACGCAAGCCGGCGACACGTGGTGCCACTAACCCTGTTCAACGCAAGCCGGCGACACGTGGTGCCACTAACCCTGTTCAACGCAAGCCGGTGACACGTGGTGCCACTAACCCTGTTCAACGCAAGCCGGCGGCACGTGCTTGTAGGCCTCTGCAGACTACTGGCTCCGGCATGCACTGTGGGCCAGCCGGCCTCACACCAATCACATCAAGGCGGGACCAGCCAGGGCACGGCATCGTCGCAGGCTGCACACATGCTCAGCTCTGGTGCCTCAGCCCCCGTGAGCCACACGTCATTGCCACATGACATTCCAATGCCGTGTGTGTGAGTTCCAGGAGGAGCTGGCTGAACTGTGGTTGGCCCACACACACCACTGCCACCGGCCGACACTGCGGTCAAGTAGGTCCCACATTTGTGACTCGGTCTTGAGTTCTGAATGGCTGAGTCTACAGCAATGTACTCGCCTCATCGCAGACTGCATCCCCTTGCAGCCCTGGTGTCACTGACTCCGTGCGCCGTGAGTCATGGTCACTCTCTGGTTGGACTTTGGTGGCGTCTGAGTCTGTGTCATGGGGGTTGTCGTCCTCATCATCTGGCAGGTACGGTGTTTGGCATGAGTCTGTGGCATTCATCTCCCCCATGTTGCCTGTTGCTGCTTGGTTGTGCCCTCTGCATCATGCCCTGGGGGAACACCTTCCACTGTCCCACGATACACTCAGCGACAGTCACCTTGGACATCGACGAGGACCCGCTCAGCTCTCATGGGCCTAACCCAGTGCATCGCAAGTCACCGTCCCGTGGTGGTGTGCCCGTGCCGGCCGCTGTGCATCCGGGGCCACTAACTCTGTGCACCTCAAGTCATGGTCCCTTGCTGTTTGTACTTTGAACTTCTGATTGAGTGATGACTGTTGTAGTTGTTGCCAGCACCAAACACTCCCTGGGGGCTGTCTTACACTCACCCCACGCACAGCCACCACAGGCGTCACTGGACTAGTGTGCCTGACAACACATCATGCCTAACCACCAATTGACTCATTACTCTCTGCACTGTCACAGGTGATCAGGGATATGCACTCTGCACTTGGATGATGACACCCCTCCGAGACCCGAACACACATGCCCAGAGGCAGTACAATGCGTCCCACAAACGCACCAGGGGCATCGTGGACCGCACATTTGGCGTGTTGAAGTCACGTTTCAGGTGCCTGGACATCACAGGCGGAAGGCTCCTGTACAGGCCAGACATTGTGTGCAAGATGATCGTTGCATGTTGTGTTTTGCACAACGTCTGTGTGCGCTCCAATGCCCCATGGATCACAGTGCCAGATGCACCGGACGATGATGAGGACGATGGGGCAGGTGGCCCACACCCCACTGCAGCTGCAGTAGGAATAGCCCATAGGAACACCCTCATTGCCAATTTCTTCACCTGAGCACGTCACTTTGTGTCCGTCCTGTACAATGATGGGACAGTACAAATTGTCCACTGGCACTGCATGTGTAAATAAAACTGATACAGGTTGCAGGTTGTACTCGTCCATTGTCATGTCACGGATTCCTGCGATGCCAGATGTGCTTGGCCAATTTGTGCACGCATGCGGCACCAGTTGTGTCCTGTGTTCTGTTGTGGAAGTGTTGCAGTATGTACCACATTGTTGACAATGTTGGGGTGCTCTTATTCTTATGCGTGTATGCTGCACTGTGGCTGAGTCGCCCCTGCTGCTCTGAATTGGCTGCCACTCATCCCTTTCAGGCTGTGTGCCTTTCACTTCTGTGCGTCTACAGTGCTGAGATGTTGCTGACTTGAGTGAATTGTGCCCTTCGTCGTGTTGTGACTCATGGTCATGGTCGGTAGGCGGATGTGTAGTTGGCGTAAGGGTTTTTTTGTGCACGTGGATGTGTCCGAGTGTGACCTGCACCTTTGCGGATCTGGCCCACAGTCAGCCGCATCAGTGTCGTGGCCTGCACATTGACATGATATTTGGACTGCAGCCATGCTACTCATCATGTACTGTCTCTTGCATTGTCAGTGTGGCTGACGGATATGCATCTTCGCTGTGTTTCGCACGTGTGCATGTGTTGGTTGTGTGATTGGTGATGTGTTGGGTGGGGGCCCCTTTGGGCACATGGTGGAGGTGAGACTACTTGGTGTTTGTGTGTGTGCTGCAGTGTTCCAGGGGGATCAGGGACATGATCCGGTGTCATTGTGGGTGTGCAGTGTGCTCTGCTTAATTGTGCATGTGTGCCATTGTGCCCATCTCCCCCGTCCCCCCACTCCCTGGTAGGTACTCACCCTATTGATGTTGTGTCAGGTCATGTTGAGCGGTGTCCAGGTCCTCTGCTCCTGTCACCGTCTCCCGACTGATGACTGTGGTCACCATTTTCTAAGTTTCATCCTGCTCCTGGTGTTCTGCTGGCCCCCCACCTCCAATCTGCGTTGCTTCTTTGATGTTGGCAGTGAGTTCCTTCTTGGGTTTGCCCTTCGCATCATTCCGGCGCCTCTTGTCCTCTTCCATTGTCCTCCTCGGCACGGCAACGGCATTCACATGGTCCGAGATGGTCTGCCATCTCAGCGTCATGACACGTTGCCAATGACACGTTGGAGGTGACGTACAGTTGGTGGTGGTGTTCTATCTCATCCGTGACGTGGATCCGGGTTTCCTGCAGACTGTACCCCGTCTTCCTCTCCCTCTTCTCATTGCCCTTCCACAACACCTGGCTTCCTGGCTGGGCCTCTGTGGGTCTTGTGGGTTTCACGTTGTCCTCTGCACCTGGTCCGGGTGCATCCTTGGTGCGCCGCGGTTCATCTGGTTTTTGGTGTGATCTTTTTGGATGCTTTTCCCCGCATGACGCGTGGGACTTGCTGGCCTCTCGCTAGTTATCACACAGATTTTTTCGCGGTTGGGCCCATCGCAACTTTTTTCGCGTTGGGTTTTGCATTTTTATCGCCGTCGCGGTAGTTGTTTCGCGGACATTCGCCGCGATATCGTGCGGTTATCGCACGATATCGCCGTGTTGTGAATGCCACGTTAACACGGTGTTATTTTACCGCGATGGACTGCGATGTGAGGAGTTGCGGTAAGCTATTTTGGCGATGTTTATCGCACGTTCTTGTGAATATACCCCTGTATCTGAAATGTAAATGTGCATAGGGACAGCGGAATTAGAGACTTGTGTTAGAAAGTGAATTAGAGACAAGGAATGTTTATTCACCCAACTGCCATCTGACATAACTGTCAAATTTTCAGATTGCTTATGTGTGACATTTTCTTAATTTTAATGTAATTATGAGTGACATTCAACGACTATTAGTGACACTTTCTCGCAAGCAAAATCAAGCAATGAAGACGAGGGAAACATACAAATATCAAAAATTACACCCATTTGAGCAACGAGAAACTAAGAAGATCTTAAAACTGCTGCAAAGCACCAGAAATGGAAGGGCACTCATAGCTGTCAAGCTTTAAGATCACTTATGTGTGACATTTCCATGATTTTAGGGCACTTATGAGTGACATTAAGTGACCAAGTGTGTGATACTTAAGAGTTACATTTTCTCACAATTAAAAGCACACACCCTTTATAAACATTAAAGATGAACTCTAAGGTACAAGTAGGATGTTAATTCAAGGGGGAGAGAAGTGGTCCTTAAATCATCTTTCTGTTTACATAATGCATTTCTAAAATTATTATTTTTACATATAAGAAAACAGAAGCTTTCTGATTGCAAGCCTGGCAACTCGGCAGTATGTACCACACATGTATTCTCTGTGTGGAATTGTGCATCTAAAATATGAAAATAAATATGCCTCTGGTTATCAGTGTAACTAATTGGAAGGGGGCCTAGTAGGTGAATGCTCATATCTGCAGAGATCAGACAAGAGAAATTCAGTGCAGAGAGAGAGAGTGTGTGTGACTCACCTAACTAGACTTGCAGTCCAGAAGTGGCTGGGGAGTGTGTGTGTGCCAGGCTGAGCACTTGTCTTGAGATTGTCTTCCAATTACTTTGGGCTGGCTGGACATGGGGGCATTGGGCTTCTGCAGCAGCAGACAGGCTGCACAGTTGACGTAGTCTTAGGCCAGTAAAAACTAGGGGGAGGGTCGGGAGACTAGAGAGCAGGGAGAGCCAGTGACTCCTTTCCCTGGTGCCTATAAACCTCCTGCACTGTGTCCGCCAGCTGCCAGCACTGACCAGTGAGTCAGTGTCCACGGTTCAGGTGTTAACAGTAGCATACTGAAGCTGCAGCCTTCACCAGTGTCCTGCAGTGGCGTGCCAGAAAGCAACAGAAGACACCAGATCCACATGAGCCTAGGTTCGGTGCTTGCTGTTGTTTATGTTAAGCCCACTCCCTCTCTCTCTCTCTGAATGAGCTGCCCCACCCAGGGCCAGATCTACAGCTGTCTCCTAGAGTGAGAGGCTGCCAGAGAACAGATTTATTGTTTCCTCCCAGAAACAATGTATCCACATCAAGACTCCAGATTAGTCTCAGTCACCATAGCAACCACTGAGCCCAGAACGGCAGGCTAAAAAGCTGACACTGGCTTGGGGTAAACAGAGCAGCACTGCACAACGCGTGCCAAAGCTCGCCCGGATTTCTTTTTTTTAACAGCATATGATCCCCACAGTGTTTCAATTGCGTGACTAATGCATTTTAGTTCGTTGGTGCACACACCAGCACTGAAATGCATTAGTCTAACACCTGATGCATGGTACTTGGCAGAGCTGATCTGAATAATGCACAGTTTACCTGACTATGAATACAGCACTTGGCCAACACATCATGTGACAGCCAGGACATGTGTTTCCTCCTACCTTTTTCGAGGATTCTCAATCTTAAAGGTCACAAACTGAGGGGAGAGGAGGAATGAGTGAGTGAGCAGACAAGGTCAGAGGGTAGAATTGGGCAATAAGCAGATTGGACGTAAAATAGGCAGGATTAAATCAAAATGGGCAGGCCAGCGGGTAAGTGAGTAGACTTGGGTAAGAAAAGTGATAAGCATGATGAAAAAGGGCAACTAGTCTAAGAGGCAGATTTGGAGAATGGGTAGACTGAAGGAAAGTGGCCAGGTCAGAGGGACAGAGGGCAGACTCGAATAGAGAGCTGTAAGACTGAGGGGAAGTGGGCAAGCTGAGGGTGAGCAAACACTTTTTGGAAAATAAGGAAAAGCAGACACACTGGGAGAAAACCAGCAAGCTAAGAGATAAGATTGCAAACTTGGGGAGAATGTGCAGACTGGGTGAAAAACAGTCAGAGGAAAGGGGAGAACAGGCAGACTGTGGGAAAGCAAGCAGATTCAGGAGAAAATGGGCAGAATAGTGGAAGAATAGGCAGACTAGAGAATGTGGCTAGACTCTGGGAGAATGGACAGCCGGCGGGCAAATAGCAGATACGGGGGAACAGGCATACTTAAGCAGCATTCAACGGATGAAAGCAGCTGCACTCTGGGAGAATAAATGTACTGGGGAAAGAGGGTAGGCTGAGGGGAGAGTGAACAGACACAAGGGTAATGATGAGAATACTCCAACCATGCTCATGTGACATTATCTTGGAAGACACCAGGAGCAAGGTATGTTCCCCCTGAAATGACCCTCTGAACTAAATCCTCCAGTAAGGGTAGATAAAGCCCCCAAAGGCAAACAGATCATGCAAATGATCAGTGGAACGTATTTTTGGCAGTCCTTCACACTCCTGAGTTAAATTAAACTTTGTTTATCATATGAGGGACAACTCTCACGAGGGAGGCAGCCATGTTGGGTTTGGTGTTATCTAAACCACAGCCCGCTCTGTAAATGTGTTTGTTATTCAGGATCCTCACCCAGGAAAATGTTCTGCACGTCTCATTTTTGTTGATTGTTGATATCTATACTTTTTTATGATTTGTTATTTAATCGGTTAAATATAGAACCACTATTTTCTAGTGAAAAATTACAGAGTAGCAGTCCTTGTGCAAAGCATATCTGTACTGTTTAATGATGTGTTACTCATTCAGTTAAATATTGAAGCAGCATTCTCACATAAAAGGTTACTGAGTAGAAGCTGTAAGAACCAGGTATTGCGGGAACAGGAATGTCAATTCTGGAAGCCATTTAGATGGCTGAGAGCACTCGGAGCAATACTATCAGTTGTAATACCTCGCATGAGACAAAGTAGTACTTTCGAAAGATACCCAACAAGAAAAATTCAGAGAGATCTTTGAGAGGAGAAAGAGGAAATACCAGGTAAACATAACGTGAGAAATGATCCTTATGGTGAAGAACTCCCAGACACAGAGAACACTTTGCTCATAGCTCTCTTTCAATTAAGTTAGCCAAAGAAATCACTAGTGGAGAAACAGTAACTAGAAGGACACCAAGCAAAATACCCTTTCAGAAGTCCCCAATCGGAGTAATCACTCTCTCTCGCTTTGTCTCTTTCATCTCATTTCCCTATAAATCAACTCATGACTACCATTTTCCATGACAGTGGTGGTGGGAAATCCAGAGATGAAATGGGAGCTAGCCACTTGAGGGCTCAGTGCACACCTGCAGGATTAAGCACCACAGGTTAGTCCTTATCCAAGCATTCCAGAATAACAAGTCCAAAAAAACAAACCTTTCTAACCGAGATGGTTCCACGAGATATAACGTTAGGCGACTTGGAGAAAATGTTATGGTTACTTCAGAATTAAATCTGGCAGTTGTATTTGTGGGTATATAGTTTACAGAAATCAAGACTTTATGACCCAGATAGCTCTTGGGAGCTGCACTCCCTTTTATGTACCAAATCTACAACTATTCTGAGGTCTGTGGTTTTTTCAGCTCCTTCTCTTGATGCTTCGATGCCTCAAGCAACTTCATCAGGGAACGCAAGTAAAGCTTTAGTGGTACATTTGAATACCCATGCAGCAGTACCCTTGTCACAGCCAGAACGCTCTCTTGGGGAGACTGTTACCTTTGATGTCTTCATGAGCCAATGCCAATTGCATGCTATGTGTCTGGAAAAACAATAAAAGGAAGCGTTTGACCTGCCCATTGTGGAGGATATAGCCTCTTCATGGTCCATCCCCTCTATAGTTTAGCGCGGTGATGGACTTTTGTACAACTACCAGAATTTTGAAACTGAAATTAAAAAGTTGTTCGATAAACTTAGATTCATGCAATTGATATATTTCATATAGCTACACTTAAAGCATTGTAACAAAGACTTACTTACCCATTTGATTTCCTTTCATTGACTAATGGCCCAGTCAGCATGGGCTGAAAAGAAAAGAACACACTACTGTGGTCTGAGGGACGAATTAAAGGATTTTTTCATGCAGGTCTAGATCCACTTAAATCCTGTGTGGATCTCATTGACTTAGTAATCAAGTTGGTTCATAGACTTTCAGAAATGTTAAAGTGACCATGGTAAGTCAGAAGCTAAAGTGGTTATTAGTATATAAAAAACTGATACCAGTAAGCTCTGCGCAGAAGAGAGCCTATACAAATAGGAGAGCTGAGCAGACCATTAGCCAAAGAACATCAGCAAAGACATAGGGCCTGATTTAGAACTCAGATGAGGGGTTACTCCATCACAATGGTGATGGATATACCGTCCGCTGAAATATAACTCCCATAGGTTACAATGGGATTCATATTTCGGCGGACGGGCTATCCGTCACCGTTGTGAAAGAGTGACCCGTTTGCTAAGTTATAAATCAGGCCTTTAGGGATTTAAAGTTGTGCCTGTGGAAGGGTTGTGGGTCACTTTTTAAAAGATTGCACCTGTAACCCTGAGAATGCATCCTATGTAAAAGTAAAGGGGGGTATTGGGATACGAGTCGGCCTGGTAACTCAGAATATCAATCTTCCGGCCGTCTCAGTTTCTGTGGTCAAAAAAGGAAACATTTCCATATTCCAGTATTTTCATTGTGGCCGGAGTGCAAGGGAGTTCTGAAAGAATGCTGTTTGACTCTGGTGCCACAGGGAATTTCATGGACATTGTGGTTGCAACAAACGTTGGGAATTCATATATTAAGAAAGAATAGGTTAGAGATTACTTACCCCTAGGCCACATTATCTTTAAAGAGAGGCTCTCACTGCCTTTCATCTTGACCCTCTTAGACAAGGTAAAAAAAAGTGAATAGTTTAAACCAGTTGCATCTGTGGGGCACTTATCAGATGTAACACATACAGGAGGGTGATGAACATAGATCTCCTTAACAATATTGGGCTATTTGAGTACCTCATCATGTCTTTAGGCCTGTGCAACTTGTCCAAAACTTTCCAATAACTTATCAATGAGGCACTTCATGAGTTCATAAGTAGGTGTGCTTTAGTCTACATAGATGACATTCTGATCTACTCAACTTTTGAGACAGAACATGTTCAGCATATGTGCTAAATTCATCAACAACTGTGTGAAACTCATCTGTATGCAAAGTTACAGAAATGTACATTTCATACCAAACAGACAGAATTCCTGGGATTTGGAATAGTCCTCACCATCTGTGAAAAGAATCCTAAGAAGGTTGAGGCAATTGAGCATTAGAAGTCCCCACAAAGTGTTGAGGAAATACAAAGCTTCTTGGGGTTCACAAATCTTTATTGATGCTTTATTGACCATTTCTCATGAACAGTTGGACCTAGAACCAGGATACTTAAGGTGGGTAAGTTTCACTGGGTAGGAGAAGGAAGCCAAACAAGACTTTCAGTGGTTAAAAATAGAAAATGCTTTAGTGCCCAGTTATTGTCTCATCCATATTTAATAAAAGCGGACGCCTCGCAGATGGCAGCTGGAGGAGATCTTCTTAAAGTGACTCTGACTGAACAAATGCACCACATAACCTATTTCTCATGAAAGGTGAGTGGCAGTGGTGAATTCTGCTGAGACTCATAGAGGATTGTTAACTATAAAGGTGGCATTTAAGGAGTTGGGGCATTTCCTCAAATCCCTACACACAGTACCTATTTTGACTGACAACAGAAATTATGCTGGACCCAGTTCTTAAGTGATCTGATTTTTTAGTACAGTTTCAACCTGGTAGATGAAATGGGAAGGCAGATACAGGGCCGGACTGGCTACCGGGGGTTTTGGCATGCTGCCGAGCTGGGGGCTGATTTCGTTGATGGGGACCTGCGTGTGCTGAACGAAATTCGTTTTGCTTTGTTTATTTCGTAGCACACTCAGGTCTCCATCAACGAAATTAGCCCCCACCGCAGTGACATCAGCCCCCAGCTCGGCAGCATGCCAAAACGCCCGGTAGCCAGTCCGGCCCTGGGCAGATACCTTGCTCAGGTATGTGTAAGTTGCAACTGACAAATCTCAGAGCCACCTTTAATCTTTTTACCTAAAAAGGTTCGAAGAGCTCTATCAGAATCTGAATTATTAAACCAGTTACAAGAAAGCCAGAAGGTAAGTGAAAACCGGCATGTTTTGGAAAAGCGGGGAGGTAGAGTTAAAAAAGATGTAAGTTATATGAAGAATACGAAATATCAAGAACACAATCTACTGTCCAACGGACGCATTAAGAAACCATACTTTAAAATTGTGCCACTCAAGCCCTTAGCAGGACACCCTAGAGAGAACAAAACTTTGGAGCTGTTACTACGACAATTCTGGTGGGCATCAATTTCCAGAGATGTAAAGAGTTTTGTCACATATGCAATTTCTATTCAGGAAAACAGTTCATATTTGGCCAGTGAGGCTCCTCCAGACAATTCCAATACCACCCACACCTTGGCACACAGTATCCTTTTTGTGGAATGTTCTCAAGTTTGTGTAGGGGATAACACAATATTAGTCTCAGTTTGTCATCTTACCAAAATGACCCATTTTATCGCTTTAAACGTTTTACCATCCTCTCAGAAACTAGCCATGATAGTCTTACTAGCAGTTGTTTTATTACAAGGAATTTCATTAGTTCTAATGTTGGATAGAGGTCTGCAGTGTATTTCCCATTTTGGAAAATCTATTTTTAACCAACTGGAAATTGATGCCCAATTTTTTATCTAGTCAGCATCCTCTGACAGATGAGCAAACTGAATGTGTTAACCAGTGCTTAGAATAGTATTTGCTGTGCCAGTTGCTTCAATATAGTGGGAACTGGACAGAAACTTTGGCAGAAGTTGAGTTTGTATATAATAACATGGTAAACACATCATCAGGGTATTCACCATCCTTGTACACAAACGGTTATCTTCCACGTATGATACATTTAGAAATGAGTCCAGATCAAACGGTACCAACAGTTTCAGAGCTTCATGAACAATTCATTAAAATTTAGATATCAATATAAGATAAAATTATTATAGCCAAACAGAAACACAACCTATGTGCTGACAAATATTGCCTTATGGGTGTGGAATTTCAATCCGGCGATATGGCTTGTTATACAACAAGCATTTAAGTTTAAAGGTTAAAGTAAATTCCAACCCAAGTTCATACTGCCATTTGAGGTAATAAAGCAAGTAGATACTGTAGCAATGAAAATAGAATTGTCAACCACCTTGCCAATGCACACATTTATCTAGTCCTGCATCACCAGTACAAGTAGATAACAAACTAGAATAGGAAGTAAAAGCAATCTTAGATTGGACTTGGGTGAGGGAAAAAACTATTTTATCTTCTATTCATTCATTAAATCTTTATTCGGTTAACAAAAACAACCATACAAGAACACAATAAATATCATGTAAAATCATCGTAATATTGCACTTTCACATAAAATACATCTTGTATAAAAACCCATAGCAGTAAAATACAGAACAAGAAATCAGTCAGGTCTCCTAGACGTCAATGCAGCTAAGGGCTACTATGTCTGCTATATGACTTAAAACAAACTCCGCAGGCACTGAAAATGTAGAGGTGCTTTGCGGGACCTGCGCTAATCATCATAGAAACTGGTTTTCTACTTTTAGTTTGTCAGTGTTTACAAACCCCCAGACCTCACTTCCATACTATAACTGAGACATACATTTTGCCTGATACATTTTTAGGAGGACACTCAGAGACCAAGAGCCCAGCCTACATGCAAAGCTAAATACAGCCCCAGTGGATTTGAGGAACTCAGATCTCTTTCCCTCTATAAGGGGTTTCCAGTTATTCTTCCCATCAAATATAACCCCTAGATAGGGAAAGACTGAAACTTTTCCCAGGGTGTGATTGGCCACTTTAAAGGTCTTGGAGCTAGTACATCGCGCACCAACAACCATAACTTTGAAAAGTTAACAGATAAGTCCAAGCTAACCATATAAGAGGCAGACTTGTCCAAAAGTAGGTCCAGACCCCTAGCCTTCCACACTATAAGGATCACATCGTCTGCATATAACAATACAGGGAGGGGTCTGGTTCCCAATCTGCCTGAGTGGATAGAAGGGCAAGCTCAAGGTCATTCACATATAGGGTGAACAAGAATGGCACAAGGATACACCCCTGATGAACACTTCTACTTGTGGGAAATGACCGTGTGCGAGATGCACAATGTGAAAAATGCACTGAGGCAGTATTGTCGGCGTGTAGATTGGCTAAGAGGGCCACAATGTTTGGGTCCGCCCCATCTGTTAAAGCAGGCCCCAGAGTTTAACATGGTTGATCCAGTCAAACGGGGGCGTAAGTTCTATGAAGGCTAGATGCAGGGATTCAGACTGGGCAAACGTGTATTTGTTTATAATAAGGTGGAGATTCAAACATCGGTCAGAAGTAGACCTACCCACCATAATGCCATATATGGACATCACTCTTGATGCTGTTCTCGTCAGACCATTCTAAAAGCCTATTGAGGGTAACCCTTCCCATGACCTTCACTACTGCGTCTATTAATGATATGGGGCAGTAACATTGGGGATTGTCCTTATCCCCCTTCTTAAATACAGGCACAATCACCACCATGAACCACAAGGCCAATGCCCTCACACTCATCCAGCCGCGTTTAGAACCATGAGTCAGAAGGAACCCACAAATCTCCACATCTGCCCCGAAGAGGCCTGGAGGAATTCCGTCCAGGCTCTATGCTTTGTTGCTGGATAATGCCAAAATGCCCTGAGTGACCTCATCCAAGGCAAAGACCACAGGGGAGCACCCTGGCACCATCTCTGCGCTGTCCTCACTCTCCCCACCCGCCCTCTGATTATAAACACCCTCAAAATGTTGTACCCATTGTTGTTCAGAAATATGAAGGCATAACTCTGGGCCATTCATCTCCACAAATAGCGCTTATTTACCACCTTCAAAAAAAGAGAACTATTCCCACTCTCACTCGCCTGACATAAATCCTCCCAGGCTATCTCCCGCAGAGTAGATTTTCAGTTGGCAAGGGCCTTCTTGTAGGCCTGCCTACAACGATGCTACAAGACTCCTATCCCTTGGTGATTGTTTGAGTGCCACCTTCAAACGCCGAAGGCACCTCGCACAATCACCATCAAACCATTTTGGATCCTGAGAACCATGTAAGGAGTCGGTGTTAACAATAAATGGAGTACTAAGTGATCAATACCCTCAAAAGCTAGCAAGAATCCCTCCATCCAGCATCTAAGTCCAAGCAAATGGCAAACCCATGGGCACACTTAGCAAAAAGGGAGGCCTTCAGGGTATACAATCCACCTGAGACTATTTGAGTATTCTGGCTGGTCCACCAAGGAGATCTCTCTGTCAATCCCCCCCCCCCCTGTGGCTGGCTAGGGACAGTAAGAAGATCAGGGACAGGGGACTATGATCACTAAGTGGACTAAAAATAATATCTAATTTGGAAATGAGTAGGAACCGTGGAGCAGAGACAATAATCGACGTGCAGCCCCTCCCCTTGAAAGTGGGAAAAATGCAGGGGTTTGGAGAGTTTACGAGTTTGTCCAAGGCAAAAACAAGATTCTGAGAGGCCAAAATAGCACCAAGCTCAATCCCCTCCTTAGAATGGAAAAATGAAGCCCCTCCAAATGTGTACAATTTGGCTTTGGGGCAACACATGCTACGGGGCAATCACATAGGTGACAATTAAAATCCCTCACAAGCACAAAACTTCCTTCCTTGTACTGTTCTACCACTGGCCGTTCAGGGCAGGGTTAAGAAGTGAAAGACTGGAATCCCCGTCCTGCTCCAACCTGGCATTATAAAAATTGACTAGGTCTATTAGGGGGTACCCAGTACTGAGATCAAGAACCCCTGCAACATCTGAGCTTCCCAAAGCATGTCATGCATATACCCGCTCAGTTGTACTGCTATAAAAGTAATCAAACCCCCACAGGCCCTCCATGCCACCGCAGGCCCTGCAGGGATAAAATAGGTCTTATAGCCTTCCAGGAAGAAGGTGTTCTTTACCTCCCACGTTTCCTGAAGGCATATTATCTGATGGGATTTGACAAACTGCTGCCAAAAAGGATCAGTAAACTTAGCAGAAAGTCCCATGATGTTCCAAGACAAAAGGATCAAACCCTTGCAGAGCTCTGGGGTGAACTCTGAGTGTGTAGGGAAAACAGGAGGTGGGGGAGAAGCGCCCCGGGCAAGCGGTCAGTCACATGAATCAAGACTACTCAATGGGGTAAATCTGTTTGAGGTGCTCAAGGGGGAGGGGGGATTACCGACCATCCAAATGGTTGCTGCCAGAAAAACCCTCAACCATGCTGACTGAGACAAGAGGGGATGACCAACCCACTCGGGCTTATAAAAGAAACCGAAAGGAAGGGCAATTATCCCAGATAAATCAGATAACTGCCACAAGGGTAAAGCAGACAAAATATAAGCTACAATCAAGGGGTTGTTGAAATTTTTAATAAGCAAAAAGGACGAGAAATCAATACTGAATTAAGAATCATCCGTGAGAAAAAAACATTCGTTTTTTTTAAAAAGAACCATCACCCACCAACCTAGTTGGTGGCATGCTCTATCATCGGGTTCCCTCCTAGGGTGAGAGTGCATCCTGGGTGTGCTTCGACGCCTGATTACAGTGGAGCATGATTTTCTTTTTTGTGTCAATTTGTGAAATGAGTGAGTTACATCTGTCTCCTGGGTACCTCTCCTAGCCAGGAGAAATTTAATAATGGGTTCCTGGGGCAGGATTAAAAACAAAACGTAGATGTGAGGGAGATGAAAATGGTCTTGCACATCCTGAATTAGATGTACATGTTTCAGCCAATTGGATTTGTTTAGATGGCGTTCTTCAGGACCAAAAAGTGATGGGCCCGAAAAAAGGGGGGGGGGGGGGGCTAGAGGTGTAGGTGAACATGCGCTAAGGTGTGCAAAGAAATTGGGAGCTGATACTGTGTCGTACGGTTTTCACCCAAAGCGATGTACCTGAAAGAAAGTTGAACAGGACATCATAATTGGTAGTCACCATTTCTGTTGTTGGATGATGCAGCGCTGGGTATAGTGCACACACGCAGTGTCACCGTACCTCAAGTGGTAGCACACTTATTACAATCATTCTCGAATGCAACAAGGTTTTTTTTTTATGGTCAGTGCATTTGTAATTCATTAACGACTATATGACGAAACACGGCCAGTGAACATGTATGTGACGCATTCGCATGCCTCCCTTTTGCGCATGCATTCGTTTTTCTACCCTTGCCCTACAAATGCGTGTTTGAAAAACAATCATTCGTGTGTGCCTGTAATCATAATTCTTAACAACAGGCATACTTCGGGTCAGAGTAGTCAGAGCCCAATCAGAGCGTGTGACCTCACCTGTGATTGTGAGCAAACTGTGATCACAAACTCATTAGTTAGGGACCCCTTGTTTGTCAGAGAACCATAAGGGGTTATGTTGTGAGTTTGGTAGGATGTCCCATCAAGTGAATGCACCAGACTCTTAAAGCGAAATACAATGCCATATTTGTGTGTCTCTTAAAAAATTATGGTTGGGGTGATAAAGTATTTAACTTACTATTGTCACTATGCGGGGGCGGTGCCTATAGTCACACGCTGAGGAAAAGAAAGCATAGTAGCAACTATAGTCCTAGTTAAATTTGGAATCGCTACCTCTGTTTTTTACCTTGATCGAGGGATTGATATCAAAGACCTCCCCCCGGTCCCACTTACTTTGTCAAGGTCAGCCACCCATGTGGATAACCTATTGCTGCCCTTCCACGGGATGCCGGAGATGCACCGGTGTCAACGTCTGCTGGCTAAATAGGTGGCATTGCTGTAAGCAGGGCATCTCCAAGAATTGTACCACCACAGTCCCAAACCCACCTCTTAATGTCCTTGCCCACCCAACTGACTCTCCGGGCCATTGCTCCGATATCCCTCAGACAATATGGGAATGCAAGTTGAACCTATGTACCACCTTGTTTTTTAGCTTCTGATAGAATTCTGGGGTGGTGCGATGTGGGACATTCCCGTGGACCACTACACTGAGAGTCGCCTCCAGAGGCAAGTTAAGTATGGCCCCAGAGTTGAAAGGGGAAGATGACACAGGAGCTTGTGGGCCGACCCTCTTGCTTGAGATCGCTTGAGATAGGAGAGCCACAGGGGTTCATCGTTGGAGCTCGAGGGTTTGGAAGCACTCAGGGAGGTACTTGTTACAGGAGGAGGCCTACCAGTCCAAGGGATTGGGGGAAGATGAGCGAGGTTAACGGAATTCACCAGTGCGGTTTGGATGCTCTGCCCTTGCTGTGATACCCTCCCAGGGTTGGTGAGGGCCAGGATTTCAGAAACCCAAAAATCAATGTGGATGAGCCTAGACATAATTGGGTCTAACTTGGCATTTAATATTGCCTTGAACTCAGATAAAGTTCCTTAGGGGGAAGCTGCCCCCCCTCAGAGCAAGACAGATTAAAATCAGTTTGGACAGCCACATTAACATGGGAACTACCTTGGGAGCTACGCTGAGAGGCAGTAGGCACCCGCCTCTTCCGCTTTCATCTTGGGCTCGCCAAGGAAGATAAGGAGGTGGGGTCCTGGGTGTGGCCCCCCTCACATTTCCCCCTGACCCTCACTCTGACATGTCAAATCACCTGGTTCGCTAAGCACAGTGGACACAGCAGGGGCCATGCTGCAAAGGAGTGAATGTGGGTGGGTAAAGGGAACTATCCCTCGATAAGGAGAGCCTTCTTTCCGCCAGCTCTATTTCTTTCAAAACCACCACCACAGCCCGATTTAAAAATCTCTCAATGGTGAAAACACGAGTGGCAATGGTGGGGGAGGTGCCTTGGTGGGAAGTACCTTTCTCTTTCCCTTGTTTATGAACTTTTTGGTATCCCCTCAGTACCTCCCTCTTCCCTGCTTCCGGGAGAATAGCAACCCCACAAGGCCCAGCAACAAGTTCAAACGCCCCTGCAACAACAGCCCCCAAAACAAATCCCTCATGGTGGACCAAATATAACAGTCTTGAAAAGAGTCCGAATGCACAGGGCAGAAATAATTACTTACTCAGTAAGCCACAAGCCAGGTCCAGGATGGAGGAAAAGCAGCATCCATCAGAATCAGGACCCCCGGCAGAATATCGAGATAGGCAGAAGAGTCCTAGGAAAGCAAAACACCCTTCACCCGCAGGACAAGCCATGGGGAGTAGCCCCGCCTCTTCCTGTCGCTGATTTGTGCAGGACGGGCCTGCCCTTGGCCTGTGCGTGATCCGCACTGTGAGGAGAGAGGCAATGCTATAAGCGCAATGACCACGTGAGCAGCTGTGGCGAGTTGTGGTCACAGTGCACCCTGAGACAGAGAGTCCCACCAAGGTGAATTCAGGGAGAAACAGGGCAGCCCCAGCTAGTAAAGCATCCCGCACCGCATGGAGAGAGGCAGCGTTATAAGTGCGATGACCACACCTCCCCCTATGAGCAGCTGCAGTGAGTTGTGGTCAATGTGCACCCTGGAACAGAGAGTCCCACCAGGGTGAATTCAGGGAGAAACAGGGCAGCTCCCAGCCGGAAAAGAAATGTTATCTTCTAGATTAGAAAGAACACATCCCTGGAAATGGATCTTGGAAATCCACTGGCCATGTCCATGCCCTATGTCCTTGACACTTCAGGAATCCAAACAAACCAAAACACCAGAGGGAGGTATTTGCACAAAATATCATTTTAAAAATATCGCGACACACAAATATCGTGATGCACAAGTAGTATTGACAAGAATATCATTCTTAGAGGTAAGTAATGTAAACATTATTGATATTTTTAATATCGTTTTCACTAATATGGTGGTTAAAAATATTGGGGCATATTAGCAAGACCCACGTTAAAATTATCGCCGTTTTAGCGGCAGGAAATGCCGCTAAAACGGCGATAATGGGCTTGATAATATGCGTTATAGAATTCCAATAGAAGCCCAGGTTAGATGTGCAGGACATCTAACCTGGGCTTCTATTGGAATTCTATAACGCATATTAGCAAGCCCATTATCGCCGTTTTAGCGGCAGTTTCCTGACGCTAAAACGGCGATAATTTTAACGTGGGTCTTGCTAATATGCCCCATTGTTTATTAATAATTTTAAAGTGGTTTAGTTGACATATTAATTTTCTATGTTACTATTGTTTATATACATGTTATTAATTGTTTTTTAAAATATAGATTGTAATTTTAAGTTGATTTCGAATTTTTGATTAATTTTTAATAGTAATTAAAAGTGTTGTAACAGGTTGTTGGGTTTGTAGGGGGACAGGGTGGAAAGTTTATTAGGTAATACATGATTAAGAATTATTTAATACATTCTATTTATTTATCTGATTGATTGATATTTATTATGCAATTTATGTAACACTGATTTTTTTTCGTTCTATGGTATTTACGAGCTGTTAGGTTTTCAGTGCTATAGGGTGGGAAGTTAAGTAATAATTAACAATTGATTATTAATTAATTAATTATATATTTGATTTTGAATTATGTAATTTATGTAATATTTATTTTATCTATATTTTAGTTGTATGCTGCTAGGTTTGTAGGGGTTTAGAGTGGGAAGCAAAGTAATAATTAATTAACAATTTATTATAAATTGTTAATAGTTCAATCAATTTTTAACTATGTAGATTATGGAATACTGATTCATTTTACTCATATTTTAATAGCAGGAGGCTAGGTTTGTAAGGGTATAGGGTGGGAAGTTAATTACATTATAATTAACTATTCATTATTATTTGTAAATTAATTAATGCATTGTTTTTTAAATATGCAAATTGTGGAATACTTATATTTGCTTATTTAGTTACATTTTATTTTAGTTGTGGGATGCTAAGTTTGTCGGGGTCTGGTGTGGGAAGATAGTTATATAATAATAATTCAACAATAAATTATTAATTGTTAATTAACTATTTAATTTATTTCAATTATGTAAGTCATGGAATAATTATTTCTTTGTTATATTTTAGGTCGGGCTGCTAGGTTTGTAGGGTAGAGGGTGAAAAGTAAATTAATTAATAATTGAATAACAATTATTTATTAATCGATAATTTCTTTATTAAATAGCAATTACGTTAAAGGATTGATTGTTTTTTGATTTTTTAAAAGATATATATTTATATATTATGTATTATGTTATTTAATATTGTTTTATTAACATTGTATGATTTTGTCTACATTCATAGGGTTACTCATATATGTATTGTGTTTGAAGTGAAGTATTTTCCATACTCTTACTTTGACTGAAGTAAGAATAGCAAAATTAACCTTTTCGCAGTTAACAATTTCCCTACTGCTGCACTGTTTGGAGTGGGAATAGTACATTTTATCCCTCAAAAGTCCAACGCTTTCCCTACTGTCCAGATCTTTCATAAGTTGGAGGATCTCTGTGAGGCCAACTTGGGGAACGCTCTCGCTCTATAAGAGCATGTGTCACCTTCTGGAGCTCGCTTAAACTACCCATCATGGCTAGGCTATTCTGACTAAGATGGTCATGCCTCCGAGACTCCTATATTTTTTCACAAACTTACCGGTGGGAGTGCTGGTCTCGCGGTTTAAACAGCTAAACACTCTGCTACATGACCTGATATGGGATGGTGACCGTCACAGAGTAGCCCTGACAGTCCTCCAGTGGAGGAGGGAGGTTTAGGTGTCCTGGATTTCGAATGATAGTTTTTACCTTCACAGCTCCAGTGGCTTGACCAAACTGACCGTAGCGAGCTGGGAGTGGTTGAACCTTCAGCACTTACGGAGACTTTATTATCTAAAGTGCTTTGCCCTTCAGTGGCTACCCAGCGCCCAGGGGTTCTACCATCTGCAGCGCTAAAATGCTGGTGCAGTGTGTTTTAAGAAATGCTGGAATGCCGTTGTATGCACCGGCACTGCCCCAAGGTGGGGCTCCCTCATGGAGAACCCCTCTATTTCACGGCTGAGAAGCTGTGGACCTGGATGGAGGCTGGGCTGATTACGGCCAGACATTGTTACCAGCTGGGCCCCCCAGTACCTTTAGAGGACCTAGTGGAACATTATAACCTCCCACCAGGCCAATTCCTTACTTATGAAGCCCTAACAAAAGTGTCCCGGGACTTGTGAGCTGGGGAGAGGGAAGAACACACGACCCATGCTGTACTGCAGTTATTGGTCTCCATGGGTTTAAGTTGGCACCTGGTGTCTTGGTTTTACAGGTCTTTATGGACAATGGTCCACAGCCCCTTAACTGTTCTATGGGCTAGATGGGAAAAGATCTTACAACGTGAACTGACAGACCCAGAGTGGCAGAGGATACTAGCCTCCCCTAAAGAAATCTCCAGGGACACAAGGTTGAAATATCTCCAATTCAACTATATACATATGACACTTATGACACCGCACAAACTCCAGGTGGTTTATGGGGGCGACCCTCTCCCCTGCCCCATGTGCAGACACTTTGACGTGGATTTCACCCACATATTGTGGTGCTGCCCCCAACTGCATCCCTACTGGGAGGCAGTACTTATTGCTCTAAGGAACACATTCAGCAGATCTCTCCTTTGTTCTCTGGAGGCATGTGCACTGGGGCTGTTCCCGAGACCGAATTCACAAAAAGTTGGTACAAGGTTTATAGATCTGGCCTTAGTGATATCCAAAAGAAGAATAACCGCGAGATGGAAATCAGTGGTGGGACCCAGAGTTCAGACTTGAAGGACAGATGTCACCCAATGGGCGAGGGCTGAGGTGCGGGCACTGGTTAGAGAGGAGGCAAGAGGGAAACAAACTCGCCTTATAGCAGACTTACGGACTGAAGTGTTGGTGACATGGGAACACCCGGAAGAAGGCTCCAGGGGTGACCCAGGGGGGAAGGACGACTTGCTTGCGGAGGAAGGGGTTGGAACACCCAGGGATCAGAGGGATGAGTCGATGCCTGGGGAGCATCCCTTGAACGCTGACTTTAATGTACCGCCGAGTTGCAGCGAACAGAGGAGGCTGGATCCCCCCACCCCATGTGTAGGACAGAAAGAATAGCCATTGCTGCAGAGAGCACTCATTATAATACTAGACAGATGCTGTCTAGTGATGGCTACCAGGTCCCTCACCCACATGCCTCCCCCCGGATAGTTATGAATCGATGCCCACTATCATTACAGGCCGGCGATATGTGGCTGATTGAGTACTCTCATGGCTCAGGGTTACCCTTTTTGTTTATATTTTCTCTTCCGTTCTTTATATTTTCCCACTCCTTCTTAAATAAGTGGCAAATCAATTTCCTTCAAATGCTATATCATTTTACTTTTGTAACGCTGTCATATTCCCCTTTGTAAAAGTAAGGGGATACTGTCTGAGAATAGCAATGCTGTAAAATGATACAACTAGATACAATATTGAACCAGAGTGTTGTATGCCAAAAGTTGGATTGTGGAATGACCTACTACTATATGACATTCTGCTGAAGCTTGTTAAAATGTAAAATGGCAATAAAAAGAACTTTAAAAAAAACAGTACTGTCTGTAAGGCTATCTGTGGGGAGTAACCAGTTGTTTGTGTGGGGACAGGACACAGCATATTCAAGTGAAGTGTTAGCCCCTCCCTTCCATCCTACACAGGCAAGGCCATCAGAATGCAAATGTATGTAGATGGGTGCTCAGACACACCTATCCTTCTTGTGTTTTGGCTGGCTAGATGGAATTCACAAAGCGTAGCTGTCACCCATCCCAGACGTGTATTGCAGACGGGTGTTAGGCACACAGAGCAGTAAGTACAGAGAAGTGCCCACTTTCTAAAAGTGGCATTTCTAAAACAGTAATGTTAAATCCAACTTCACCAGTAAAGACGATTTATCATTACCATTCCAGAGATATGAAACATGAAAAAGCTACTCCTCTCTAATCAGAAATTACCACTTAAAAGCAAATAAGGGAATTCCCAATGTTAGCCTATGAGAGGGGTAGGCCCCACAATAGTGAAAAAGGAATTTGGGTGTTTGTCACTACTAGTACATGTAAAGATTAAACACACATGTTCTACCTTTTACTTAAATGGCACCCTGCCCCTAGGGTTAGTCAGGGCCTACCTTGGGGGTGTTAAAGGCTCGCCAAGTAATTTTAAGTGCCAAGTCGAAGTGACAGTAAACTGCACACAAAGGTACTGCAGTGGCAGGAATGAGACAGTTTGAAAGGCTACTTATTTGGGTGGTACAGTTAGTGCTGCAGGCCCACTAGTAGCATTTGAAGTAAATGGCCTGGGGTATATAATATGCCACTTTACAAGGGACTTATCAGTACATCAAATATGCAAAACATGTGTAAACCAATTATACCATGTTCAGAGGAGACAGCCCATGCAGTTTGGCACTGGTCAGCAGCAGTAAAGTGTGCCGAGTAGTAAAACCAACAAAAAGAGGGTCAATAAAGAGGAGGAAGAAGGCAAAATGTTTGGGGTGACCCTACAGAGGGTCAGTTTCCAACACCTTCATATTATGCAATTTTTTCATTTTTTCATTTCTTGCATTTTGATATTATGTCATTATCTTGATCCAGAAATTGTGCCCCAGTGGGCCAGACAATGTTCATATATCTGTTGATTGTGGTAACAGCAACCCTACCGATCGTGTGTTCAGGAACACCTATATTCTTTGCATATCATTTTCAAAGTGTCAAATGTATCATATGCCAAATCCTTATATCTATCTGTGCCAGTGTGCAACACACCATGTAAAGAGTTCAAATTCAAAATTACAATTTCAAAATACGATAACACAAAAAAGTATAGAGAGTAAAGAAAAAAAAAGAAGAAAAGATATCTCAGCTCTTTTGTTTTCCAATTGCTCCTCGGACTCAGTGGAGCTTGATAGAAGAAAGGAGCTCAACCCAAGGCAGCCTTACATGGAACTAAAACCTGTACCTTGGCAAGTGCAAACCGGAGGGCCTTTACCTGTGAAAACATAAAACATAACAAAATACACTTTAAAATCACATTCTCAGATGTTGATCACAAATTTCACAGCTTTGTTATACGCTACTAACCCCTTCGCTGCTAGGCCTTTTCCCCCCCTGTGCTAAGCCTTTTTTTGGCTATTTGGGGGAGTTCGCGCTTAGGCCCCTGTAACTTTTTGACCACATAAGGTATCCACGCCAAATTTGCGTCCTTTTTTCCAACATCATGGGGATTCTAAATGTACCCAGGGTTTTTGGATTCCCCTGGAGGGGACCCAGAAATTAGCCAAAATGCAGCTAAATTTTGTTTTTTTGGGGAAAAATGCAAAAAAGGGCTACAGATGAAAGCATCTGGTTTTTTCCCTGAAAATGGTATCAAAAAAGGGGTTGTGCTGCTGAAATCAACATCTTCCCAGCTTTCAGGGACAAGCAGACTTTTGTCAGAAAACCAAAACTTTTACACAGTTTTGGCATTTTTCTGGGACATAGCCTATTTTTGCTATTTTTGTGCTTTCAACCTCCTTCTAGTTAATGGTAGAAATGGGTATGAAAGCAATAATGAATCCTGGAAAGCTATACATTTTAGAAAAGTAGACAAAATTCTGAATTCAGCAAGCGGTCATTTGTGTAGATCCATCAAGGTTTCTATATAGAAACTAACAGTTAAATATAGGAAAAATTAGTTGAAAAAAACAGCCTTTTGTGTCAATGTTTTCACCTGTAACTTCTTCTAAATATGACAGCTATTTGAAAGCAATATACCGTTACATCCGCTGGACCTTTCTGGTTGTGGCGATATATAGAACTTGTAGGTTCACCAAGAACCCGACGAACCCAGAGCCAATAACTGAGCAGCGTCTTGCAATGGTTTTTTATTATGTACCGGGTATATAGCAATTGTTCTGGGAAAATTTATACATGGAAAAATCGGTATGAAAGACACCTATGTATTTCTGAAATGGGAACAAAATATAGAGTTTAGAAATAGTAGATATTTGCACATTTCCGAAATTGGGATTACTCATACTAGCATGAGAACTATCGGTCATTTTTCAAAATGACTTCTTTTTTTCCCATTGTCTTTCATTTGGAAGGCAGAAATGCATCGAAAGTCAATAGGTAATAACAGTTGCTTTACAAATCTGAATTACCCTAAGTCTCCCAATAAAAATGGTACCTCACTTGTGTGGGTAGGCATAGTGCCCACGACAGGAAACGGCTCAAAACGCAACGTGAACACACCACATTTTCACAATGAAAAATTACCCTTTTTTGCAAAGTGCCTAGCTGTAGTTTTTGAACCCTAACTCTGCCGGCACCTAGGGAAACCTAGCAAACCTATACATTTTTGAAAACTAGACACCCAGGGGAATCCAGGATGGGGTGACTTGACTGCCTCTCACCAGGTTCTGTTACCCAGAATCCCTTGCAAACCTAACAAATTGTCAAAAAAACCACATTTTCCTCACATTTCTGTGGTGGAAAGTTCTGGAATCTGCGTGGATCCACAAATTTCCACCCCCCCGTGTTCCCCAAAGTCTTCCGAGAAAAATGGTACCTCACTTGTGTGGGTAGGCCTAGTGCCTGCGACAGGAAACGGCGCAAAACGCAACGTGGACACACCACAATTTCACAGCGAAAAATGACCCTTTTTAGGCAAAGTACCTAGCTGTAGTTTTTGAACCTAGCTCTGCTGGCACCTAGGGAAACCTAGCAAACCTATACATTTTTGAAAGCTAGACACCCAGGGGAATACAGGATGGGGTGACTTGACTGCCTCTCACCAGGTTCTGTTACCCAGAATCCCTTGCAAACCTAAAGGTTTTTTTTTAAAAACACATTTTCCTCACATTTCTGTGGTGGAAAGTTCTGGAATCTGCGTGGATCCACACATTTCCACCCACCCCGCGTTCCCCAAAGTCTTCCGAGAAAAACGGTACCTCACTTGTGTGGGTAGGACTAGTGCCCGCGACAGGAAACGGCACAAAACGCAACGTGGACACACCACAATTTCACAGTGAAAAATGACCCTTTTTTGGCAAAGTGCCTAGCTGTAGTTTTTGAACCCTAGCTCTGCTGGCACCTAGGGAAACCTAGCAAACCTATATATTTTTGAAAACTAGACACCCAGGGGAATCCAGGATGGGATGACTTGACTGCCTCGCACCAGGTTCTGTTACCCAGAATCCCTTGCAAACCTAATGAATTTTTAAAAAAAACACATTTTACTCACATTTCTGTGGTGGAAAGTTCTGGAATCTGCGTGGATCCACAAATTTCCACCCACCCCGCGTTCCCAAAAGTCTTCCGAGAAAAACGGTACCTCACTTGTGTTGGTAGGCCTAGTGCCCGCAACAGGAAACGGCGCAAAACGCAACGTGGACACACCACAATTTCACAGGGAAAAATGACCCTTTTTTGGCGAAGTGCCTAGCTGTAGTTTTTGAACCCTAGCTCTGCCGGCACCTAGGGAAACCTAGCAAACGTATACATTTTTGAAAACTAGACACCCAGGGGAATACAGGATGGGGTGACTTGACTGCCTCTCACCAGGTTCTGTTACCCAGAATCCCTTGCAAACCTAAAAAATTGTCAAAAGAAACACATTTTCCTCACATTTCTGTGGTGGAAAGTTCTGGAATCTGCGTGGATCCACACATTTCTACCCACCCCGCATTCCCCAAAGTCTTCCGAGAAAAACGGTACCTCACTTGTGTGGGTAGGCCTAGTGCCCGCGACAGGAAATGGTGCAAAACGCAACGTGGACACACCACAATTTCACAGTGAAAAATGACCCTTTTTTGGCAAAGTGCCTAGCTGTAGTTTTTGAACCCTAGCTCTGCCGGCACCTAGGGAAACCTGGCAAACCTATACATTTTTTAAAACTAGACACGCAGGGGAATCCAAGATGGGGTGACTTGACTGCCTCTCACCAGGTTCTGTTACCCAGAATCCCTTGCAAACCTAAAAGTTTTTTTTTTAAAACACATTTTTCTCACATTTCTGTGGTGGAAAGTTCTGGAATCTGCGTGGATCCACAAATTTCCACCCACCCCGCGTTCCCCAAAGTCTTCCGAGAAAATCAGTACCTCACTTGTGTGGGTAGGATTAGTGCCCGTGACAGGAAACGGCACAAAACGCAACGTGGACACACCACAATTCCACAGTGAAAAATGACCCTTTTTTGGCAAAGTGCCTAGCTGTAGTTTTTGAACCCTAGCTCTGCCGGCACCTAGGGAAACTTTGCAAACCTATACATTTTTGAAAATTAGACACCCAGGGGAATCCAGGATGGGGTGACTTGACTGCCTCGCACCAGGTTCTGTTACCCAGAATCCCTTGCAAACCTAAATAATTTTTTTAAAAAACACATTTTCCTCACATTTCTGTGGTGGAAAGTTCTGGAATCTGCGTGCATCCACAAATTTCCACCCACCCCGCGTTCCCATAAGTCTTCTGAGAAAAACGGTACCTCACTTGTATGGGTAGGCCTAGTGCCCGCAATAGGAAACGGCGCAAAACGCAACGTGGACACACCACAATTTCACAGTGAAAAATGACCCTTTTTTGGCAAAGTGCCTAGCTGTAGTTTTTGAACCCTAGCTCTGCCGTCACCTAGGGAAACCTAGCAAACCTATATAGTTTTTAAAAACTAGACACCCAGGGGAATACAGGATGGGGTGACTTGACTGCCTCTCACCAGGTTCTGTTACCCAGAATCCCTTGCAAACCTAAAAAATTGTCAAAAGAAACACATTTTCCTCACATTTCTGTGGTGGAAAGTTCTGGAATCTGCGTGGATCGACAAATTTCCACCCACCCCGCGTTCCCCAAACTCTTTCGAGAAAAAAGGTACCTCACTTGTGTGGGTAGGCCTACTGCACGCGACAGGAAACGGCGCAAAACGCAACGTGAACACACCACAATTTCACAGTGAAAAATGACCCTTTTTTGGCAAAGTGCCTAGCTGTAGTGTTTGAACTCTAGCTTTGCCGTTACCTAGGGAAACCTAGCAAACCTATATATTTTTGAAAACTAGACACACAGGGGAATCCAGGATGGGGTGACTTGACTGCCTCTCACCAGGATCTGTTACCCAGAATCCCTTACAAACCTAAACAATTGTAAAAAAAAACACATTTTCCTCACATTTCTGTGGTGGAAAGTTCTGGAATCTGCGTGGATCCACAAATTTCCACCCACCCCGCCTTCCCCTAAGTCTTCCAAGAAAAAAGGGACCTCACTTGTGTGGGTAGGCCTAGTGCCCGCGACAAGAAACTGCGCAAAACGCAACGTGGACACACCACAATTTCACAGTGCAAAATGACCCTTTTTTGGCAAAGTGCCTAGCTGTAGTTTTTGAACCCTAGCTCTGCCGGCACCTAGGGAAACCTAGCAAACCTATACATTTTTGAAAACTAGACACCCAGGGAAATCCAGGATGGGGTGACTTGACTGCCTCTCACCAGGTTCTGTTACCCAGAATCCCTTGCAAACATAAAAATTGTCAAAAAAACACATTTTCCTCTCATTTCAGTGGTGGAAAGTTCTAGAATCTGCGTGCATCCACAAATTTCCACCCTCCCCGCATTCCCCAAAGTCTTCCGAGAAAAACGGTACCTCACTTGTGCGGGTAGGCCTAGTGCCCGCGACAGGAAACGGCGCAAAACGCAACGTGAACACACCACAATTTCACAGTGAAAAATTACCCTTTTTTGGCAAAGTGCCTAGCTGTAGTTTTTGAACCCTAGCTCTGCCGGCACCTAGGGAAACCTAGCAAACCTATATATTTTTGAAAACTAGACACCCAGGGGAACCCAGGATGGGGTGACTTGACTGCCTCTCACCAGGTTCTGTCACCCAGAATCCCTTGCAAACCTAACAAATTGTCAAACAAAACACATTTTCCTCACATTTCTGTGATGAAAAGTTCTGGAATCTGCGTGGATCCACAAATTTCCACTCACCCCGCGATGCCCAAAGTCTCCAGAGAAAAATGGTACCTCACTTACGTGGGTAGGCCTAGTGCCCGTGACAGGCAAGGGCCCAAAACCTATTGAGGCGACTTCAAAATTACCTATCACAAAACAACCTGGTTTTGCAAGGGGGGTCCCATGAGTTTTTGGCCCCGGGCTCGGCGGCCATCTAGGGAAACCTACCAAACCCACACATTTCTGAAAACTAGACACCCGGGGGAGTCCAGAGAGGTATGGCTTGCGTGGGTCCCCTAACGTTTTCCTACCCAGAATCCCCTGCAAACCTCAAATTTAGCTGAAAAAATCACTTTTTTCAGAAATTTCTGTTTGGGAAAGTTCTGGAATCTACGTGGATGCCCAAATTTCCTCCCACCCAACGTTCCCCAAGGTCTCCCGATAAAAATGATACCTCACTCGCGTGGGTGGGTCAAGTACTCACAACAGGCAAGGACCCAAAACCTATAGAGGCGACATCAAAATTACCTATCAAAAAACAACCTGGTTTTGCAAGGGGGCAGTACTTTCGCCCCTAGTTTGGCATGCCTATACGTACACCAGTTTGAGGAGGATCATATATTCCATGAGAACAACCCGTTCACGGAACATCTGGGAACATGGAAGCGGTACATTGACGACGTCCTTATTGTTTGGCGAGGGGACGAAGACACAGCCAGACAGTTTGTGGAATGGGTAAACAGTAAAGACCAACACCTTAGATTCACTCACTCGATCAGCAAAGACCATGCAATCTTCTTGGATCTCGACATCAGTATGGCTGCAGACGGAATCAGCACAAAAGTTACACAATAAACCAACAGACAAGAACAGCCTCCTGCTATATGAAAGCTACCATCCAAAAGCCCTACGTGACAACTTACCAGTGGGCCAATTTCTCCAGGTTCGCAGAAATTGCTCAGAGACTGAGAGCTTCACTGAACAGGCTGATGACCTTGAGAACAAATTACTGGACCGGCATTACCCCAGGAAAATGATAAAATAAGGCCAAAAAACGAGCCAGGAATAACAACCGCGAAGCCTTACTAGAGAACATCGAGAAGGAGAAAACTGACAGAATAGTGTGTGTGACAACATACACACCGACTTCCAACATTGTACAGAAAATTATAAAGAAAAATTGGCACATCCTGGATGGCGCTGATAAACACTGGGAACCACCATTGTTCACCAATAAGAGAAGCAAGAACCTGCAAGATGAGCTGGTACACGCTAAGGACCCCTCCGGAAATAGGGAAGACCAAATGACTCTCTGGAATACCCAGATACCGACAGGACACTATGCATGCGGAGGCTGTGTGGCATGTCCATTGACTATGACAACAAAAGAAGTGAACATAGGAACCACACGCCCTTGGAGACTGAGTAGCTTCAGCAAATGTAACACAGAAAATGTTGTGTACCTTCTCACTTGCCCCTGCAGTCTGATGTACGTGGGCATGACCACCAGGAAGATCAAGACTCGTATCAATGAACACCGTAGTACGATACGATGTAAAAAAACAAACACAAAACTGACAAGACACTTCTTAGAACATAACCACAAAGATACTGACTTGAAATGGGTGGTTTTAGAAGTGATGAGAAAGCAAAAAAACGATCTGACTAAACCACTCCATATCCGAGAGCAGAGATGGGTCTACCGACTTCAATCCTGGAAGAAAGGGCTCAATGATGAGATTCCGTGGATTCAATTGGCTCAATAGACAGCATTAGAGCATTCAATTGACATGTTCCATGTCTACAGGATATTTGATATAGCCTTCTGACAATCTTGCACCCACTTCGAATATAGTCAACAAGAGCACTTTGACATGGACGTGGTGTATGATCTTGCACTCACTGTCCATGCCCCTTTATACCCAAATCAACTTGTAATGCCCCCCTCGCGATTTTACACACTATGCGTGACACCATGGCCACATGCATAGTTGCGATCTGATCGGGGTGTAACGGATTACGTTGCCCTTTGACAAATATTGTGCAGTATACGAGTGAAATTGCTATTGCTCGTTTTTCTTGTGATCCCGCCTTTGCCTTAAACCACATACATAGCGCTAGCTCCGTACGGCATAAGCGCCGTTTTCCATTTTCCTTTTTCCATTTTTAAGTCTGGATATGCACTGCTACTTAGGATTTTCGCCGCAAGCGCACCTCAATAACACTGCTCCCATGCGCATGCGCACGCTGGGGCGCCACGCCCGGTACTCTGAGCACGTACTGGCACCATTCCAGGCAACGCCAGCCCGGCTTCCGTCATTTGGACATACAGGCAGCCTCCTGCCAGGACACCGGATGCCCTTATTTAGGCATACAACCGCCATTGGTTCATCAGGCAGTTCAGGCACAACGGCGGGTGTGTAGACATCGCCAGGTTGTGACACCGGATCCGGTGGTCATAACAGGCACCTGAGGCCAATAAAATTGCTTAACATCACTAATTTCCAGCCGTAGGCACTATAAATAGCCGATGTCTGCTCAACACATTTACCGCTGAGGAGGGGAAGAGAGCACACATAGGTGTAAACGTGGAGGACATACCACGGAACAGTAAGGGTGTGAATGTGTGAATGGATGACTAGTATGCTCTGTTTGTTTCGTTAACCCTGCGTCCCCATGAGGTACCATCGAACCTCTGAACTGATTTACATAGATTTACCTACCTTGATAAATCACGTGGCGCTATTTTCATCTTCTTTTTCTCCTCATTACCTACAGCTCGACCAAAGGGGTCTGCTGCACTTACCCTCCTATGGGGCACGTAGTCCCAGCATTAGGGTAAGCACTGTGGAGATGATTGTCTCCATATAATCTTCTAAGTGCACCTATGACTGACACTTTTGTTGCACTTATAGTCACTCAAGATACTGTTTGACGCATCTGGCTGACTGCAAGTCGCTTCCACATTGTATATAGATGCTACCTGTTGATTGTACATTGCTTTTTTTTCTCTTACAGGCTTTAGTACCAGGCCGTTTTCAGTGAAGTGTGATCTTTCACCCCACACAGTGGGAACTCTTTCACCATAGTCTGGTAAGAGTTTAGCCCGCCAATTTTTCTTCTAGGTCCTGATGAATGCCGCAGAGCCCACCGGGCCACAAGGCAGAAACATGTTGACCACATTGAATTCGGTGGGGGGACAATAGAATCCCCAATACACCGACCACTCTTTTTAAATACCATATAGATGCCAGCCACATTAAAATTAATTTGACATCTATAATGGCCTTTTAACTCACTTTTTGTATATATGGGCCCCCACTTAGTTTAGAAGTGCATCCCTGTCGTCAGGTGTATGCCCGCCCTCTATCAAACCAAGTTTTTAGAGGGTGAGGACTGGTCTATGATGAAACATGACACCAGGTGGTATGTGAGACCAGTCCTTCACTTTTTGTGAGATGCCTACACTCACATTATAAGACACTGTAGCATCTAGAAAAGTCAGCTGGGAGCGCCCCCATTTGTGTTTATTTGCAAGAGGGGTCCCATGAGTTTTTGGCCCCGTGCTCGGCGGCCATCTAGGGAAACCTACCAAACCCACACATTTCTGAAAACTAGACACCCTGGGGAGTCCAGCAAGGTATGGCTTGCGTGGGTCCCCTAACGTTTTCCTACCCAGAATCCCCTGCAAACCTCAAATTTAGCTGAAACAAATCACTTTTTTCTCACATTTCTGTGTGGGAAAGTTCTGGAATCTACGTGGATTCACAAATTTCCTCCCACCCAACGTTCCCCAAGGTCTCCCGATAAAAATGATACCTCACTCGCATGGGTGGGTCAAGTACTCACGACAGGCAAGGGCCCAAAACCTATTGAGGCGACATCAAAATTACCTATCAAAAAACAACCTGGTTTTGCAAGGGGGATCCCAAGAGTTTTTGGCCCCGGGCTCGGAGGCCATCTAGGGAAAACTACCAAACCCACACATTTCTGGAAACTAGACACCCGGGGAAGTCCAGCGAGGTATGGCTTGCGTGGGTCCCCTAACATTTTCTGACCCAGAATCCCCTGCAAACCTCAAATTTAGCTGAAAAAAATCACTTTTTTCTCTAATTTCTTTGTGGGAAAGTTCTAGAATCTACGTGGATCCACAAATTTCCTCCCACCCAGCGTTCCCCCAGGTCTCCCGATAAAAATGATACCTCACTCGCGTGGGTGGGTCAAGTACCCGCGACAGGCAAGGGCCCAAAACCTATTGAGGCGACATCAAAATGACCTATCACAAAACAACCTGGTTTTGCAAGGGGGGACCCATGAGTTTTTGGCCCCGGGCTCGGCGGCCATCTAGGGAAACCTACCAAACCCACACATTTCTGAAAACTAGACACCCGGGGGAGTCCAGAGAGGTATGGCTTGCGTGGGTCCCCTAACGTTTTCCTACCCAGAATCCCCTGCAAACCTCAAATTTAGCTGAAAAAATAACTTTTTTCAGAAACTTGTTTAGGAAAGTTCTGGAATCTACGTGGATGCACAAATTTCCTCCCACCCAACGTTCCCCAAGGTCTCCCGATAAAAATGATACCTCACTCGCGTGGGTGGGTCAAGTACTCACAACAGGCAAGGGCCCAAAACCTATAGAGGCGACATCAAAATTACCTATCAAAAAACAACCTGGTTTTGCAAGGGGGGTCCCATGAGTTTTTGGCCCCGGGCTCGGCGGCCATCTAGGGAAACCTACCAAACCTACACATTTCTGAAAACTAGACACCCGGGGAAGTCCAACGAGGTATGGCTTGCGTGGGTCCCCTAATGTTTTCCTACCCAGAATCCCCTGCAAACCTCAAATTTAGCTGAAAAAAATCACTTTTTTCTCTAATTTCTGTGTGGGAAAGTTCTAGAATCTACGTGGATCCACAAATTTCCTCCCACCCAGCGTTCCCCCAGGTATCCCAATAAAAATGATACCTCACTCGCGTGGGTGGGTCAAGTACCCGCGACAGGCAAGGGCCCAAAACCTATTGAGGCGACATCAAAATTACCTATCACAAAACAACCTGGTTTTGCAAGGGTGCAGTACTTTCGCCCCTAGTTTGGCATGCCTATACGTACACCAGTTTGAGGAGGATCATATATTCCATGAGAACAACCCGTTCATGGAACATCTGAGAACATGGAAGCAGTACATTGACGACGTCCTTATTGTTTGGCGAGGGGACGAAGACACAGCCAGACGGTTTGTGGAATGGGTAAACAGTAAAGACCAACACCTTAGATTCACTCACTCGATCAGCGAAGACCATGCAATATTCTTGGATCTCGAAATCAGTATGACTGCAGACGGAATCAGCACAAAAGTTCCACAATAAACCAACAGACAAGAACAGCCTCCTGCTATATGAAAGCTACCATCCAAAAGCCCTACGTGACAACTTACCAAAGGGCCAATTTCTCCGGGTTCGCAGAAATTGCTCAGAGACTGAGAGCTTCACTGAACAGGCTGATGACCTTGAGAACAAATTACTGGACCGGCATTACCCCAGGAAAATGATAAAAAAGGCCAAAAAACGAGCCAGGAATAACAACCGCGAAGCCTTACTAGAGAACATCGAGAAGGAGAAAACTGACAGAATAGTGTGTGTGACAACATACACACCGACTTCCAACATTGTACAGAAAATTATAAAGAAAAATTGGCACATCCTGGACGGCGCTGATAAACACTGGGAACCACCATTGTTCGCCAATAAGAGAAGCAAGAACCTGCGAGATGAGCTGGTACACGCTAAGGACCCCTCCGGAAATAGGGAAGACCAAATGACTCTCTGGAATACCCAGATACCAACAGGACACTATGCATGCGGAGGCTGTGTGGCATGACCACCAGGAAGATCAAGACTCGTATCAATGAACACCGTAGTACGATACGATGTAAAAAAACAAACACAAAACTGACAAGACACTTCTTAGAACATAACCACAAAGATACTGACTTGAAATGGGTGGTTTTAGGAGTGATGAGAAAGCAAAAAAACGAACTGACTAAACCACTCCATATCCGAGAGCAGAGATGGGTCTACCGACTTCAATCCTGGAAGAAAGGGCTCAATGATGAGATTCCGTGGATTCAATTGGCTCAATAGACAGCATTAGAGCATTCAATTGACATGTTCCATGTCTACAGGATATTTGATATAGCCTTCTGAAAATCTTGCACCCACTTCGAATATAGTCAACAAGAGCACTTTGACATGGACGTGGTGTATGATCTTGCACTCACTGTCCATGCCCCTTTATACCCAAATCAACTTGTAATGCCCCCCTCGCGATTTTACACACTATGCGTGACACCATGGCCACATGCATAGTTGCGATCTGATCAGGGTGTAACGGATTACGTTGCCCTTTGACAAATATTGTGCAGTATACGAGTGAAATTGCTATTGCTCGTTTTTCTTGTGATCCCGCCTTTGCCTTAAACCACATACATAGCGCTAGCTCTGTGCGGCATAAGCGCCATTTTCCATTTTCCTTTTTCCATTTTTAAGTCTGGATATGCACTGCCACTTAGGATTTTCGCCGCAAGCGCACCTCAATAACACTGCGCCCATGCGCATGCGCACGCTGGGGTGCCACGCCCGGTACTCTGAGCACGTACTGGCACCATTCCAGGCAACGCCAGCCCGGCTTCCGTCATTTGGACATACAGGCAGCCTACGGCCACGACACCGGATGCCCTTATTTAGGCATACCACCGCCGCGAGTGAGGTATCATTTTTATCGGGAGACCTGGGGAAACGCTGGGTGGGAGGACATTTGTGGATCCACGCAGATTCCAGAACTTTCCCACACAGAAATTTGAGAAAAAAGTGATTGTTTTCAGCTAAATTTGAGGTTTGCAGGGGATTCTGGGTAGGAAAATTTTGGGGGACCCACGTAAGCCATAACTCGCTGGACTCCCCCGGGTGTCTACTTTTCAGAAATGTGTGGGTTTGGAAGTTTCCCAAGATGGCCGCCGATCCCGGGGCCAAAAACCCAGGTGACTCCCCTTGCAAAACCAGGTTGTTTTGTGATAGGTCATTTTGATGTCTCCTCAATAGGTTTTGGGCCCTTGCCTGTCACGGGAAATTGACCCACCCACGCGAGTGAGGTATCATTTTTATCGGGAGACCTGGGGGAATGCTGGGTGGGAGGAAATTTGTGGATCTACGGAGATTCCAGAACTTTCCCACACAGAAATTAGAGGAAAAAAGTGATTTTTTCAGCTAAATTTGAGGTTTGCAGGGGATTCTGGGTAGGAAAACGTTAGGGGACCCATGAAAGCCATTCCTCGCTGGACTCCCCCCAGTGTCTAGTTTTCAGAAATGTGTGAGTTTGGTAGGTTTCCCTAGATAGCTGCCGAGCCCGGGGCCAAAAACTCATGGGACCCCCCTTGCAAGACCAGGTTGTTTTGTGATAGGTAATTTTGAAGTCGCCTCAATAGGTTTTGGGCCCTTGCCTGTCGCGGGCACTAGCCCTACCCACACAAGTGAGGTACCATTTTTCTCGGAAGGCTTTGGGGAATGTGGGGTGGGTGGAATTTTGTGGATCCACGCAGATTCCAGAACTTTTCACCACAGAAATGTGAGGAAAATGTGTTTTTTTGGACAAATTTTTAGGTTTGCAAGGGATTCTGGGTAACAGAACCTGGTGAGAGCCAGTCAAGTCACCCCATCCTGGATTCCCCTCGGTGTCTAGTTTTCAAAAATGTATAGGTTTGCTAGGTTTCCCTAGGTGCCGGCAGAGCTAGGGTTAAAAAACTACAGCTAGGTACTTTGCCAAAAAAGGGTCAGTTTTCACTGTGAAAATGTGGTGTGTCCACGTTGCGTTTTGGGCCGTTTCCTGTCGCGGGCACTAGGCCTACCCATGCAAGTGAGGTACCATTTTTCTCTGAAGACTTTGGAGAACGCGGGGTGGGTGGAATTTTGTGGCTCCACGCAGATTCCAGAACTTTCCACCACAGAAATGTGAGGAAAATGTGTTTTTTTGGACACTTTTTTAGGTTTGCAAGGGATTCTGGGTAACAGAACCTGGTGAGAGCCAGTCAAGTCACCCCATCCTGGATTCCGCTGGGTGTCTAGTTTTAAAAAATGTACAGGTTTGCTAGGTTTCCCTATGTTCCGGCTGCGCTAGGGCCCAAAATCCACAGGTAGGCATATTGCTAAAAACAAGTCCGTGCCTAGTCGGCTTTCTGCCGCCCTTGGGGGATATCGGGGGTGGAGTTGCCCTGATATGCCCCCAAGGGAGGCAGAAACACTGTGGCTATTTTTTTGGGGGGTGTGGCATTGGTATGCCCATTCTGGGCAGCCACTCCCCCACGCATAAAAAAAGCCAGCGTAATCGTTGGCGTCTAGTGGGCTTTTTGCCCCCCCCGGGGGGGGCAGATTGGGGGCTACTGCCCCCATCTTCCCCCCAGGGGGGGCAGAAAGGCTGTAATTTTTGCGGGTGGGGGGTGGGGGCATTGGCATGCCCATTTTGGGCAGCCCCCACCCTAATTCAAATTTGCCCCAAAAAAATCCCTGGCGACTAGTGGGCTTTCTGCCCCCCAGGGGGGGCAGAAAGCCTACTAGATGCCAGGGATTTTTTTGGGCAAATTTTAATTAGGGTGGGGGCTGCCCAAAACGGGCATGCCAATGCCCCCACCCTAATTAAAATTTGCCCCAAAAAATCCCTGGTGTCTAGTGGGCTTTTTGCCCCCCCGGGGGGGCAGATAGGGGGCTACTGCCCCATCTGCCCCCTAGGGGGGGCAGGAAGGCTGTAATTTTTGCGGGGGAGGCGGTGGGGGCATGGGCATGCCTGTTTTGGGCAGCCCCCACCCTAATTAAAATTTGCCCAAAAAAATCCCTGGCGTCTAGTGGGCTTTTTGCCTCCCCCGGCGGGGCAGATTGGGGACTAATGCCCCATCTGCCCCCAGGGTGGGCAGAAAGTCCACTAGATGCCAGGGATTCTTGGGCAAATCTTAATTAGGGTGGGGCTGCCCAAACGGGCATGCCAATGCCCCCACCCTAATTAAAATTTGCCCCAAAAATCCCTGGTGTCTAGTGGGCTTTTTGCCCCCCGGGGGCAGATAGGGGGCTACTGCCCCATCTGCCCCCTAGGGGGGGCAGGAAGGCTGTAATTTTTGCGGGGGAGGCGGTGGGGGCATGGGCATGCCTGTTTTGGGCAGCCCCCACCCTAATTAAAATTTGCCCAAAAAAAATCCCTGGCGTCTAGTGGGCTTTTTGCCTCCCCCCGGCGGGGCAGATTGGGGACTAATGCCCCATCTGCCCCCCAGGGTGGGCAGAAAGTCCACTAGATGCCAGGGATTTTTTTGGGCAAATTTTAATTAGGGTGGGGGCTGCCCAAAACGGGCATGCCAATGCCCTCACCCTAATTAAAATTTGCCCAAAAAAATCCCTGGTGTCTACTGGGCATTTTGCCCCCCGGGGGGCAAACAGGCTGTCATTTTTGTGGGGAGGAGTGGGGGCATTGGCATGTCCATTTTGGGCAGCCCCCACCCTAATTCAGATTTGCCCCAAAAAAATCCCTGGCGTCTAGTGGGCTTTTTGTCCCTCCGGGGGGCAGAAAGACTGTACTTTTGTGGCGGGAGGGGTGGGGGCATTGGCATGCCCATATTGGGCAGCCCCCACCTCTAATTAAAATATAAACAAAAATCCCTGGTATCTAGTGGGCTTTCTGCCCCCCGGGGGGGCAGATTGGGGGCTACTGCCCCATCTGCCCCCCAGGGGGGCAGAAAGACTAAATTTGCCCAGATTCTTATGGGGGGAGCAAAGGCCCTTGACCAAGGGGCCGCTCCCCCCTCCCTGGTGTCTAGTGGGCAGATCCCTGCTTGGGGATCGCCCTCCTGGGGCAATCCCCAAGCAGGGATCCACTGGTGAGGGGTACCATTGGAAAGGGGAGATTCTCCCCTTTCCAATGATACCTCTCCCATCTTTCTACGTGCTCAGGGGGCTGAGATAGCCCCCTGAGCACGTAGAAAGTGAAACTGAAATGAGCCTAAAGGCTCATTTTAGTTTCGGTTTCTGTGAAATGATGACAGCGCGACGTGCGCGCTGATTGTCATTTCACAGAAACCAGGGAGGGAGCCTCGGGAGTTGGGGAAGCTCTTCCCCAGCTCCAGAGGCTTGGGGGAGAAAAGAAAATCCCTCTGCTGTCTGCAGCAGAGGGATTTCGTGCCCCTGTCCTCATGACGGAATGGTTCCGTCATGAGCACAGGGGCACCAATGCTCATGACGGAACCATTCCGTCATGAGCATCGAAGGGGTTAAAAAAAATGTGACAACTATCTTCCCTAAACTCAAAAAAACAGGTCAGTCCTATTGAAGACTCCCACACATTGCATGTTCCAGAGATGCTGTAAAAAAAAGAACTAACTCCCAAATCTCTTACTTACCATTTCTCAGACGGTTAACCCCCAAAGAATGTAAAAATCCTCATATGCATTGAGTCCATATGGGATTTTTGTGTTAATTCTAAAATACCCCTATATTCAAGTTGTCTAAGGCTCTGTGTACAGTTGACTCCTCTCACTGATATCGGTATTCTATCGATAGCAAAAAACCTAAGCAAATCCCTATCGCTTCTGTGCACTAGTTCAAATTGATGTGCCACTGGGTACTATCTATTCCCATTCTTGATGGCCTGCATGTGCTCCAACACCCATTTTTTGGATGGATGAATGGTACTTCCCGCATGCAGTTTATCACATGGACCAAGTAGCAGATAAACACAATAGTCTAAATGACAGGTCAGATGTGTGTCAATATACTTCTCTGTTTGCAATAGAGGAGAAAAATACTGTTTCAAATTTTGACTGTGCTTACAGGTTTTCAACTCCCACATTTGTAAAAGCCTCTAACAGGTACAGGGGAGCTAGTTGCTTTGGTGGTAATTTCATTCCTGCGCAGTCTATCCTTAACAGCTGAGCCCTTTCTGAATGTAATATTGGGATGACTTTCTACTTGGTCCGACATAGTCTCCTCAGTACTCAATATCCCCAGTGTTTGTTGAGTGTATTCCTAACCTCCCTGGCTTTGCTGCTGTGTGTGGTGATACATCTGGATCTATTAGGGACCTCAGTATCCACAGCCTTTTTCAAGATAAGCAGATTTTCAATCTCACATTTATATGGAAAGTACTGTCACAAGTGCAGATCTACACGCCAGCAGAAACTCATCATATGGTATACTCTTGACTAAGCTTTCTGGGTGTCTACTCTGATCATGTAATACAGTGTTCCAAGCCATACTCTTATGGTGTAATTTAGAGGTAAGTTTACTACCCTCTACTGTGACCTTAATATCAAGGAACTCCACGCTCACATTGCTAATACCATCATAAAAGTGATAAAGTTAGATGCCTGTTCCTCATCTTCCCTCCATATCTGGAGCAAGTTATCAATGTATCGTGTCCACAATACAATGTGTGTTTATATTCTTCATTTGCCTATGATACCTGCTGCTCCCACATTTCCATAGAGAGGTTGGCATAACTGGAAGCAAAGCAGATGCCTATAGCCATCCCTTAAGTTTGTCTATATAGATTGTTATTGAAGAGAAAACATGTGTTGACCAGACAAACCTCAATCATAGTTATGATCATTTCAGTATGAAACAGGAGGGAAAGTGAGCGTGCCCTCAGAAAATACCTGCCTGTCTGAATTCCATCCCTATGTCTGCTACAAGTATACAAAATAGCTGCATCCAGGCTAATAAGGAGAAAATAACACTTCCAGGGTATGTTGTATATCCTAGGTAAGAAGTCTTTACTATCCTGAATGTAGGAGGGAAAGGTCAGGTCAAAAGGACATAAAAAATGATCAATATATTTGGCAGTATTTTCCAGCAGCGAGCCCAAAGCAGAGGCAATAGGTCTTCCTGAGTGGGTTCGTTGAGTTCCTATGTATTTTAGGCTGCAAGTATAGTATTGACATTTTGGGAAATTTATGGAGCAGGAAAGAATACTCCTCCCACTCAATGAGCCTTTGCTCCCTCCAGTCTACAAGCATGCCCTGGTATTTGATCTTAGACATTTCTACTTCTTTTTTAGAAACACCTTTATAACAGTCACCACTGTTCAATTGCCTCATTGCTTCTTTCACATAGTCCTCTATGACAACAACATTGCCGCCCTTATCTGATTGGAGGATGACAATCTTGCATGGCCCTCGTGGCCATCCTCTCGCTCTTGTTTAGGTTATCTGGTTCCCATAAGCTTTTCTTGGCCATTTTTTTAAAGTCATTGATAACCATTTGCTCAAAAGTGTCAATTGCATGGAAAGGAAGAGTGGGAATAAAAGTTGATTTAGGCTTGAAATCCTGGGAGAACTTTTACCCAGATCAACCCCCAGAGCCTCAAGGTAAGAGTGAATAGAAGGTCAACATCTCCTATATCTAAATTACTATATGTATTTTTTTCTTTCATAGTAGGATTGTTGTCCCCTTTGGCTTCAAACCATTTATGAAGCTTCAGCTTCCTAATAAATAGAAAGAAGTCTATCCTACTTTGAGAGTAATTAAAATCATTAACAGGTGCAAAAGATAGTACCAATTTCAACACTTTGATTTCTTTAGGAGAAAGAGAGCAGTTTGATATGTTTACCACATTTTTTTATGTATTCATTGTCCCATTTTTTGTCCCATTGTTTTCATTCCCATGGGAGTCATTGCCGGTCCTGCTCCATCTTCTTCTCCTTGTTCCCTTGTACCTCTTCCTCTGCTTTTGCCTCCTCTTTTTCTTCCTCATAATTTTCCCTGACCCTTCCTCCAGTTCTTTTTTACTTTTTTTTTTTTAAATCAGATATATTACAATAGACTTTTGTTGACAGAAAGAGAGAGAAAACAAAATTATGGGAAGAGAAAAAAGAAAGCTTAGCATAAATAGGAGCTCGTCTTATTCCATCACATATCTTAATAATAAATTGCACTGATTAAACTTGCCCTCAATTTCTCCAAAACTTTCATCAGATTTCAGCAGTTATTCCAAAATCGCTAATTAGCACTATTTAGCAGCACATTATAGTCTATTCCATTAGCCAACACCTTGTCTGTTTTGTTCCTCCATCCAGACTCTTAGCGGTTTCCAAGTATTCATACCTTTTTTCATAGTTTTTACCCCTTTACACTTATACAAGGCAATTTCTCGCCGCCCAATGAATATTAACCTATACAACCACTGATAGCATGTAGGCGGTTCCTGATCCTTCCATACTGTGGCGATCAGCAGACGTGCAATTGATATAATTACAAACACAAAATCCCTCTGTACCAGATCGAGCTGCAACCTGCAGTCGTAACCCAATAGCATCAGTGTGGAGGAGATCTTTATATTTCTCCCTAATGTCTGGAACATAAAAGATTCAATCCCTTCTTTTAACCTATCTAGCTTTATACATGAATAAAACATATGTACCATATCAGCTGGTCCGGTTTGACATCTAGGGCAATCCTCGGATTGCCTTTTTCCCCACTTAAAAAGTTTCGATGGAGTATAGTAGAGACTATAAACCGTTTTATATTGTTGAGCCTTTAAATTAGATGACATAAAGACATTCTTTCCCACCTCCAACACCTTGTCTAAATCAACCTCCCCATCACTTAATTTATTCATCCAATTTACCTCTATTTTTTCAACATCGTCAGGTATGGATTTTAATAGCTCTTGATAGAAATCTTTAATTCTATTCCTAGAATTACCCATAAGCTGCAAAACTGGTATCGGCCCCAAATTGATGTTCTCTTTAGGGATTCCTCTTATGCAATTACGTATTTGGAGATATTTAAAGCACGAATCCCGCTGTAGGCCGAACCTTTGAGCTAGTTCAATAAGCACCATCAATTCCTGATTTGAATAAACATCTGCCAATGTGACAATCCCCATTTGTTCCCATTTTCTAGCCATATCATCATATATAATTGGGCGTAGAAGATCAGAATGCCAAAGTGATGTATATTTGGTAAACCTGCTTATTTTGCAGATTTTCTCTACCCTTTTCCAAATTTTCAGAACACATTCTATACATTTATAGCCTTTCTTTTGATACTTTTTCATATCGTCTTGGCGTTGAAATATTCCTCCTGCAGCTTCCCCTATCGCCAGTTGATAAATAGTTGGTATTTTGGGCATATCAGTTTGAGCTTTTTCATAATGATAGAGAGTACCTGATTGTTGAAGAGCCGTAGCCCAATAATATAGCTGAATATTGGGGGCATTCCAGCCCCCCCGGTCGACTGGATGAGTCAAATATCTATAAGCTCGACGGATTTTATGATAGCTCCAGATAAAGTTAGAGAACATCCCCTCTATTTTGCGTATTTTGCTTACTGCGAGTTCTAGTGGGATGGCCCGGATTAAATATAAAATCTTGGCAAATATTTTCATTTTAATTACATTAATCCTTCCAATTATTGTAAGGTGTAGATGATCTAACCGTTTCAGCTCCCTATTAATTGGGCCCATCACTGGGTCTATATTTAGTGCCCATAGATTACTAATTTTAGATGTTAATATGACCCCTAAATACGTTGCTGACTCCGTTACTCGAGAATCTTGTAATAAACAGTGAGAAGAACAAATAATTTGCGTCTTTGATCTATTTAAAAGATAACCCGACCTCCTCCCAAATTTTTCTGCCAACTTTTCTATTTCAATAATTGCCTCTTGTGGAGTTGATGTTACCAAGGCAATATCATCAGCATATGCCAAAATGTTTGTCTCATATCTATGAGAAACTACCGGTTTAATTAATGGATTATTCAAAATTAGGGAAATAAATGGGTCTAAATAAAACGCAAATAAAATTGGAGAGCATGGGCAGCCTTGACGGGTACCCCTTTCTATCTCCAGCCTCCTAGATGTATACCCCATTAATTGAATTTTTGCATGGGGTTTGTAATACATAGCCTGTATCGCCCGAATAAATCCCAGGCCAAATCCTCTCTCAGCCAATTTATCCCACAAATAACGCCAGGCCACCCGATCAAAGGCTTTCTCTGCGTCCAGGAGGACCACAGCCACCGCTCTTTTCTCTACCTCCGCGATGTCCAATATTGATATTACTCGCCGCGTGTGGTCTGTGGTCCCCCGGCCGGGAACAAAGCCATGTTGCCATGGTGAAATAATTGCAGCTATGTTCTTTTGTAATCGGGTGGCCATAATTTTAGAGTATAATTTTGCGTCCGCATTCATAAGAGAAATTGGACGATATGACGAGGGGAGTTCTGGGGGTTTACCTTTCTTTAAGAAAACTATGACGTCTGTATCCTGCCATGACAATGGGGGAATTCCACGGCTTTGAATATCCAAAAATAAATCTTGAATAAGGGGTACTATTTGTGCTGTAAGCATTTTATATACCTCAATAGGGATTTTGTCTGTCCCAGCTGCCTTGCCTGATGAAAGAGACGCCAATGCCTCCTGTACCTCTTCTACCGTAATTCCCTGCTCCAGTTCTTGAGAAGTTTCATCATTTACCCTAGGAAGTGGTGGAGCACTATTATCAATGGCTGCTAAGTCCTCTTGGTTCTCTTGGTCCTCTATCAGGACATCTGCTCGATATAGTTTAGTATAGAATTCCTCAAAGATTTCAATAATCTTTTCGAGTCTGATACTAGTACACCATTTGCATCCTGCATTTTTGATATATTATTTCTAACATTTTTTTGTCTAGTTCTTAGGGCCAATAATCTCCCTGTTGTCTCTCCATATTCATACAGTTCTTTACGATATGTCTGGAATTTCTGAGCCACCTTCTCTTGGAAATACTGATTAATTTCAGCTTTAGCCAGTGCTATTTTATAGAGATGCTGTAATAATACATTTTCTACAGCTCCATTGCTGATTATTTGGATATGTTCCATTTCCAGTTTAACAAGTTTATTAATCAATTGATCCATCTGTAGTTTACGCTTCTTCCGTGTATGAGCTACAAACCCTATCACTTCCCCCTCAGGGCCGCCTTGTATGTATCCCACACCATTGCTCGGGAGGCGCTATATCTATTAAGATCAAAAATGCCTGAGTCCAATACTTGATATAAGTACAAAACTCTTTATCCAATAATAACTTTTTATCAAAAGTCCAGGTAGTTTTTCTGTTCAAACCCTGAACCTCCTTGATTACTAAAACTAGCGGATTGTGATCCGAGTATAGCTGAGGGAGTTTTTTATATCCACATTATCCAGCATTTGCATAGGGGCAAAGAAATAGTCTAGGCGAACAAATTTTCTATGGGGATGCGAATAGTATGTAAAACCAGGATCGTTTTGTTGTTTTTCTAACCAGACATCAGCTAGCCCATGACTATTTTTGAGAGAAAAAGTGCTATATATACTTTAGGCTTCCTTCCTACATAAAAACGTATTGCTTTATCTCCGTCCAGATGCAAATTGAAATCGCCACACATAATCAGCGAACGTGACCAATGGGCTAACTCTACCTCCAGCTCTGCCCAGATATATGGATCGTCCAAATTTGACCCATATATATTTACCACAGTAAAACCCAGGGATAGCTCCATTATGGCCCATCGGCCCCATCTATCTGACTTTGCTCGAAGGACCGTACCGCTACGATGCTTGATATATATAGCCACTCCTCTCGTTGTGGACGTTTGGGAAGAGCACACAGCTAGATTATACCCTCTGATCTCTAGAAGTGATTTATTAACCCATGCGATGTGCGTCTCCTGTAAGCATAAAACATCTGGATTTAACATAATAATAATCTCGAAGACCTTAGCCCGTTTTGCCTTATCGTTCAAACCCCCTACATTTGATGAGCAGATCGTATATTTACCCATAATTTACTGGTAACGATATCTTAGATAGCCAATGCCAATGCTTTTGAAATCTCTTGATAGTATAATATATTTCAATATATATACAAGTGCATATATCTGATTTCAGTTTTTTCTTTTTTTTGCTAACCTCACACCCCCTCCCCCAGCTTCCTCTATTACCCTCCCTCACTTCCGCCCCATCCATGACCCCAGCACTCACTACCCCCTCCACACCCTCCACCTCCTGTGACTTCCCTCCCCTTCTCCCACCCCCCCTCCACCCTACATCTAAGGAAAAAGGGCTTATGGCCCTTACGATGGGGAGAGACTTCACTCCAGTCTCCACTCTGTTCGCGTACCAGCACTTTCATCCTTAACTGTCACTTTAATTGTCACCTTATTAGTACTCCTAGTTCTGCGTTTGCTCATTATTTTACCTATACTGGATATATACACAGCCCTATTCTACAATTTATTCTAATCTCATCTTTTTAGCCTTATTGTTTAAATAAATTGAGTTATCACAGTGTTCCCATGCAGTTTCAGAATGTACTCAAATATTCTTGGGCTTGTATTTCCGATATAAAGAAGCATGTTTGTCCCTTATATAGTACTTTCAGAGTTGCTGGGTTCAACAGAAAGGCCATTGCACCTTTATTCTGAAAGGGGCTGATTAGTTGCCTTAGGTGCCATCTCCTCTCTACTGTGTAATGACAATAGTCTGGCCGCACGAAAAATTGAAATCCTTTGCTCTGTCGTTTTCTATCCGGTCTTGCCAAGTCATACAACGTCTCCCGAGCCAGGAAGTTGTTCAAGTTGATCAAAATTGCTCTAGGACGATTTCCTGTTTGACCCTTTTTTCCCACAGGCTGTTTAAATGGAAATCTATGGGCTCTCTGTATCTCATTGGCCCAATTCTACATTGTTAGCTCCGGAAAGCTTCAAGAAAAAGTTCCTGTACGAACTTGCGGACATCCGTCCCTTCCACTCCCTCTGGTATTCCTAGTATCCTAAGATTATTTCGGCGAAGCCGATTTTCTAGGTCCACTATCTTTAATTGCATATCCTCACGATGGGATGTGATCATATCCATATCAGCTCTTTGTACCACCATTTCATCCTCTAAAGTTGATATCCGCCCTTCTGCTGCATTTATTCTTTCTGAAAATTCATTGCAAGTTTTTGCAATTCTCCAAATTAAATTTTGTAGTTTACGGCAGGCGGTGTGTGTCTTCTGGCTTTCCAAACGGGTCTCCGCTCTATGTTCCACCATTAGCTGATAGATTGTAGTCAGTGATATCTCATCGATGTTATTGGGTGACGCTGTAGCTCCCAAGGGAGGTTCCTCATCCCCTTGTTTTTCAAGTGCTGGCTGCGGTGAGAGAGATATTTCCCACATTAAGCTCTTGCCTGCCCTAGCTCGAGGTATGTCTGTAATTGGAGTCTTTTGTAGCACAGATTTATTGCAGACCATAGTAACATTTGGTGTTCTCTCCTCTGATGTGGAATCCATTACTAAGTCATTATGCTCACTCGTCAGGCTAATTATAGACCCTTCTAAGGACTCCTCTTTCAATACTTCATCCTGCTCCTCCTCCGACATATCTGATGGATCTGACATTGAGAGGAAGGGTTCACTCGAGTCACTCTCGCCATTGGGTATTGTCACTAAGTTCAGTCCAGGCTCTAAGGCCTGATTAATAAGAGAATCCAAAACCTGGTCCAAAACCTGGTCTTCAGTAGTCTCCCCTAAGGTTTGTACTATTGGTCCTGTCATCTGACCCCCAGTTCCTGCTAGATCAGCAGATTGATCCTCCCCGTCTGAATATACAGCATTCATTTGATTTGCAGGTTTCGATATGAGTTTTTGTTGCATCGCTACATTTTGTGTCATTTTGATTTTATCTTTCCTAGATGAGAACATTTGTGGAACTTTCTTATTTCTTCCCTTGCTCAAATATTCATCCTTATAGTTAGTGCAACTCAGCTCTCCGACTGCTCCCTCCAGGGCTTTTTTTTAAATACTGCCTCCTATCTGGGGATCCTGAAGTCGACTGCCCAGCGGAGTATCTGACATCCCTCTGCTTTTGCCGCCCGCGCTGTTTTTGGTGGCATCTTGTAAAAATGTGGCAGCTTCGATATTTAAAGCTTTATTGGTACATGCCTATTTAGGATAGAGCCGCGGTGTATCTGATCATACAACTGATATGCCTATAGCTGTGTCAGTTTTCACAAGGGAAGCGTTGAGTATGTCAGTTTTCACAGGGGAAGCGTTCAATGTGCTCCCCCTAAATACTCATCCCTCCTGCTCCACTCCTCGCAGCCACCCGGTCTCTCTCTGTTCACCGGTCTCTACCAGTAAAAGTTATATTCCCCAATACAGTGAGGGAGAGGCGAAGCAAAACCAACTGTCCACACGTCGTCCTCTACAGCTCAAATAATTCACTCCGCCTACCGTATCCTCCGTTTTTGGTTCCCGTATGTCCTTCGTTGATTCCAATCTTGCAACGCGGCCAGCACAGTTCCCAGCGCCGCAGCTACTCCACACTGTGAGACAGAGCAGCTCACCACACTTCCTTCGTTGATTTCCCGCACTCCAACTGACACGCCATCAATTACCACAATGCACCAGATAGAGTCTGCCACGGCGTTTCCATTGGTTCGATCGGCCTCGGTCCAATGCCTTCAACCTGCCGCCTCAATCAAAACTCCAACTCCTTCCGTTAGAATTCTTCTTAATTCGACATCTCTTGAATTTCACATGAGCAGAGAGGAGTCACAGCGGAGCTCACCTCTCACACGTCCGCCTCGGACGCCATCTTTTCCCCGATTCACCCGGATTACCCCCTTCCTCCAGTTCTGCTTATTTTTCTCTTGGTTCATAAGTCAAAATGCCTCCCAAATATTTCCTTATTTCTGTTGAATGGTGTCTGATAGACCACTTGAGCCCTTCAGAGACATGGCTCTCATTGCGATCACTCGCAGATTCAGCCAACACAGGTCTGTTGTCTTAATCTTTTTCTATAGATGCCAGATTCTTGGATGTTTTGAGGTTCCCTTTTATGTCATACTTTCGGCTGAAAGATAAGACTTTTCCCTCTTGATAGTATTTCTGATCATCTGCCAACATTCTTTGTTTCTTTAATATTATCTCTTCTTCATGTTTAATTAATCTTTTGGTGATTACCTCCATCCTCTTATTGAATAGTTCAATATACTCACCACTTTTTAATTCTTCTTGAAACTGATCAATCTCCTTCAATAAACATTTGCGTTCCTGTCACGCATACTTAGTTAGGATTGTCATCATATTATTGGAAAAATGTGCTTGTTCTTTGAGCATCTCAGGATTTGGTTGCTCGTATAAGGGGGCAATGAGAATCCTTAGACCCCCTCGGTGCACGGCCATGCTCCAAATACTCTTCAAGTGTTAACGCCGCCCACCATTTAGTTATTTCTTTCTTAGTTTTTCAAGCCTAAAATATATCTGATTGGATGATAAATCAGCTTTACTGGCCTGATTGGCTTTTGGATATGTGCCAACGTTGTTGAACAATTCATTCACTTTTGCTCTCCTTATTGTGTCAACATCTTGTGCCATAATTGCATGTAAGCAAGTCTGCACCTGCTTAATAAATGTTACACTCAAATTAAAGTGGAAGACACTGTTTAAGACTCACAACCATCCAGTTGCTTATGAACAACACAAGAAATTACTGCCAGTTGTCCCTTGTACGTTGGGGACCAACTTCTTTTTAAGCCGGCATTCCAAAAGATCAGAAGTATGATACTAATCAACCTTTAGTTAGAAAATCTGCAAAAATTCACTAAAAAAACAAAGGTTACAGGGATGTTGTATTTGGGAAATAGATTTAAAAAAACATAGAAATTCTCTTAAAAAAACAAAGGTTACATGGACGTTGTAGTTAGGTTCAGATTTTACACACAAAACCATAGCAATTCAGCAGTTATAGAGTTATCTCAAGTAACTATAACTTGTGCCCTAAGGTAACTATAACACGCACCCCCACCATGCGCAGTAATCTCATCAAGAATTTGACAGCACATTTTGCCCTGTTATTATCAATGATGTCATAGAATATGTCATGAATGATGCATTATGGGGGTAATTAGCAGTACATGGCGAGGGCTTGAATTATAGTTCTATTTTCTAAGGTTTTTTAAATTCTGTTTCCTAACTATAACGTCCCTGCAACCTTTGTATTTTTCAGCAAATTTCTAGGGTTTTTATACCTTAAAGTAATATTTAATTTCCATATGTTAATCCAGACCTTTGTAAAAATATTTTTTTTCCAAAAGTGGCGCTTCATATAGAAAGGTTTTCTAGGCAGGAAAAATTGGGTCTAAATCCAGCCTGTTTCAAGGTGAGTATGTTATTTGTTGACAACCAATTCTGTAGATAATTATCTTTGTAAAGATTTTCTAGTGGCACCTAGGAGAGACTTCTATCTAAAATGTTTTGGGTAATCGTTTACATCCTTTTATTTAATGCTAGTAATACAGTGCCCATTGAAGAGCTAGGGATCTAACCTGTTGCCAAACATTCCTTGAATAGGGCGGTAAGTATGCCACTTCAGACTTTCCAATTTTGTTCTGAAATGGCACAGTGCAATTCATCTGGTCTGTGGGCATTTGTACTTCTCAGAAGATTTTATATGGGACTTCGTTTTATCACGCTGTCGCCACCTAGATAGTTTTCAATTTTGGTAACAGAAGGGACTGATATCTGCTCACTGTAAAGAAAGAATATTTTGGTTTTTAAGTAGATGCACCAAATACCTTCTGCAATGGAAATATTTGAATATGGGTATCTCATGCCCATTTCTAAAGCAATTAAGGACCAGAACTTTTTGCTTCAAGTCTTTGAACAAGGCATGCTAAAATCAGTTTTCTTCAATTTCCAAGGCACTCTTGCACAGACATTTTAGGTCCTTCCATAATCACTGTCTTAAGGTTGACCTGGTCTAACTTCATTCAGCCAAATTCCTTTTATCTGATCAAATGATGATAATACATTTCTATCGAAATTACAGAAATTGACATGATTATGCCCGTTTGCATAATTTGGAGTAATTTGGGGCAAATATGCCCAACCAAGAGCACAGGAACAGAGCTTTAGTGGCTGCTGACTGCTACTGCTCCTGCTCTGTTGCATTTTGTTCTTTTTTTTATCATTCAAAATCCATTCCCTGGTTCATTTTGGATACAAGGGTGCATTTTCTACTAAGAAAATAGCGCTAAGTGCTGGGTTACGCTCTTCTCGTAATTTCACATAATTTTTCTGTAATTGCGTGTAATCAATCTACAGCAAACTACAGGAGTCACGCCCACCCCAAGTGATGGCCTGGGCAAACATACACATCAAAGCACAGCAGAGTTTTACCTATTGTATAGACAGTTGTCACCTAATATCTTGCAAACTATGGTACAAAGTGACTCAAATATAGTAATGCCATTTTACTGTATTACACAGTAGTATGATGAGACCACCTTTTGAGTCAACCTATGAAACTTTCACTGCTGGTTGATCGATAAGAAAGTATGAGTCCAAGAAGAAATTTTTATTTTCCCAAGTCTCTTGGAAATATAAAATCCAAAATTGTTTTGAGTGAATATATGATATTTTGACAAAATTGACTGGAACTCAATATGGCTTGTTGAACACACTCCATGAATGGCTGGACCATGTGTTCCTATGTTCATCCTACTCACCTTGCTCTTCAGATTGTTGCGATTTAAATTCTTTACCTCTCTGCCCTCAGTTCCTTGGCAGATTGTTATATGGTTCTCTGTGTCAGCTCTATATTTGATAAAGTGCTAGATATAGTGGTTCTAAATTTTGAATTTTTTTTGTTATTATTTTCTGCATTCAATGATACATATACTTCCTAATGAAATGAATATTATGTTCTATTACTAATTTGGCAACAACCTTAGAGTTATATTCAACCTTATATTCAACAGTAATGTTTAGCAAGATCCTTTGGCATTGAGTGAATTGACAAATTTTAAGTCATTACTACTAATAATATTTAATGGGATAATGACTGTCAATACTTCAAGAAGCGATTGGTGATGTATCCCATGATCTATATTACTTTGTCCATTGAATAGACAAACTAAATGAATAAACATGCTGTCTGTTTTATGTGAGGCAGCATCCATAAGGCTTTGCCAAGAAGAGAACAGTTTTATCTGCAATATCTTTCGCTGAGGGGTTATTGCTCTCTATCCTAATATTTAAAAGATTAAGGGAACACAAGGATTTAAGGTTTAAGTATCATAGCTAAATTCCTCATTATTTATGAACACCTCAACGTGTTGTGTGGTTTGTGGAAGTTCTCTGGTAAGCTGTATTTTTTTTTTAATTGGTCTCTACTACTATAGGGTAAGTTACATGGCTAAACCTAAGCTTTCAAGAGTATTTTTATCAGGCTTATTTCCTTGCGTTAAATATGAATTAAGATTCTGTTGCACAGAATTAGCAGTGGTGCTAAATATGATAGAAAGGGATTTGTCACTCACTTCAAGTTGTGATAGTGTCGTGGACTCAGGGCACAAGTCCAAAAAAAGAAGTGGGGGACTAACCAAGTTAGGCAGCATGCAAGTGGGATCATGGTATGTGACATCACAGTGCGTGACATCATGGCACGTGACATCGCATGTGACTTTACAAGAAGTGGCGTCACAACCCATGACCTCACGCAAAGTGACATCAGAAGAAGTGACTTCAGATCTTAAGATCCCGCACATATGTTTAGCAGGTCTATCATGAGTACATTTGAGTAAATTACAATATTTAACAAAGGAGATTTTGCATTGGGGTTGTGCCAAAAACATAGCACAATCCAGATGGAAAATCTGGGCCTCAACTTATACATTTATTTTTGAAAACCCTGCCACAAAGAAATTGGCAACAAGGAGAAATGTGGCAGTAAAACTGTTCTGCTTAATTGGTTGCAAAGTCTGCATTTTAAAATATCGTATGAGGTTCATGCACCTGCTGCAGGGATCATTGTTTGGCAACTATATCATGGAATAATAATAATGGGAAGATAACTCTGGAGGTTAATGTATTTGCTGGAGAGATCTGTGTTTTGTCTAGTCCCAGTTTTGAATCAAAGTAGCATAGAAGATTAATATGTCTTCTGCAAAGCATATTGTGTAACATACAGATGACAGATTTTCATTTTATGTAAATGTGTAAGTGATCCTTTTGGTACCTGAAGTTCATAAATTGTCATCCTTCCAATATAGGACAGTGAACTATGAAGGACATGTGGCTCCTACACCTTGTCTTATGTAACACATCCTGGACATTGATTTATACTTGTATGGTTTATTGTCAATGTATACTGTGCATGTGTGATGTAAACTGCTCTGACACCCTGCAATAGGATGAGTAGCACTATAGCGCTATAAAAATTAGTGGTATTCAAATTGTTATTTGTGTAAATACTGGGACAGATCAACACATCTGAACTTCCTACAGTACATGCACATCTCTTATATACAGGGGCTGAACAAAGTCAAAATAATGCCTCTCTTTAGTACATGTGAAGTAATAGCAAGCTGTGAGCCTTTGTTTCCTCTCCATTGCATTTAGGAGTGGGGCTCCAGATAGCTCCCAGCCAGGATACTGCAACAAACGGAGGCCTGATGGCCCCTTAACTTTGGCTTCTGCTATGGGTCCAGCTGGAATCTGATAAGCCCCTTCCCCGCCTGCTTCTCCTGGTGTCTGAAAATTACACAGGGACAAGTTTACCATATTTCTCTTGGCTGGGTAGATGCCATCCACCCTGTGAAAAGAGTGGGTAGACACCATCTACCTGTATGTACTCTCAACTTGTGCCATGCGTGGACTGAACATTATCAATCAATCAATCAGGGTTGGTAAAGCTCAACTACTAACCTGCTGGGGAGGTAGCTCCGTTGAGTGCTGGGGTCATACGAAGAGCCAGGTCATGAGGTCCTTCCTGAACTTGGACAATGTGGAAGATTGCAGGAGGAGGGAGGGGGAGGGTGTTCCAGGCTTTGGCTGCAAGGTAGGAGAAGGACTTTCCTTCAATTCGAGTCTTGTTGATACATGGGACGGTGACCAGAGAGAGCTGGGCTGATCAGAGGTGTCTTTTAGGTGCGTGGAAGGAGCGGCGGCTGTTCAGGTATGCGTGTCCCGTGTTGTGATGGGCCTTGTATGCGTGGGTGAGGAGTTGGGAGGTTATTCTTCTTTTGACTGGAAGCCAGTGGGGATCGCGGAAGTGTTGGGTGACGTGACTCTGATGCGGGATATCAAGTATCAGTCCGGCTGTGGCATTCTGGACAGTCTGGAGTTTGCAAAGGAGTTTCTTGTTGATTCCGGCATAGTGAGCATTGCCCTAGTCCAGTCTGTTGCTGATGAGTGCGTGCTTGACAGTTTTTCTGGATTCGGTTGGGATCCATCTGAAAGTCTTTCTAAGCATGCAGAGGGTGTTGAAGCAGGTCGAGGGTACGGCGTTGATCTGGCGGTTCATTGTGAGCGATGAGTCTAGTATGATGCTGAGGTTTCGTGCGTGGTCCGTCGGGTGGGGGGATTTCTGAGGGTGGAGGGCCACCAGGAGTCATTCCATATGGGGTGGTGGAGCCAAGGATAAGGACTTCTGTCTTTTCTGAGTTGAGTTTCAGGCAGCTGTTCTTCATCCAGGTGGCGATGTCTTTCATCCCTTTTTGGAAGTTGTGTTTGGTGATGTTGGGTTTGTTGGTGAGGGAGAGGATCAGCGGGGTGTTCTCAGAGTAGGAGACGATGTTGAGCCCGTGGTTCCTGATGATGGTTGTGAGGGGGACCATGTAGATGTTGAAGAGGGTGGGGCTGAGGGAGGAGCCCTGGGGCACTTCACAGTTGGTCTCTGTCAGTTCTGAGAGGTAGGGAGGGAGTCTCACCCGCTGAGGAATGAGCGTATCCAGTCAAGGGCCTTGCCACGGATGCTGGCGTCGTGGAGTCTGGTGACTAGGGTGCAGTGGGAGACGGTGTCAAATGCAGGCCTGGGCGTAGTTCGCTGAGTTTCGCTACGCAGAACTCTGCGAAGTGTAAAAAAACTCAGCAGAGTTCCGCCAGTGGTGGAGTGCTCTGTGAACTGCTGTTCGTGCACGTCTAACTGCCGCTCGGGTAGAAATTCTACCCGAGCGGCAGCTCGCGCTTGTGATCTTACTGTTCGCGAGCGTGAGCAGGGAAAAATCTCTGCTGCACTACGCGGTGCGGAGTTTTCTGCACTTTGTGAGCTCCGTGAAGCGCGGAGTGCATAAAAGTCCGCAAACTCCGTGAACGTAGCAGAGTTCACCGCCCAGGCCTTGAAATGCAGCCGAGAGGTCCAGGAGGATGAGGGCTGCCAATTTGCCCTGGTCGAGGAGAGAGCAGATGTTGTTGGTGGCGGCGAATAGGGCTGTCTCGGTGCTGTGGTTGCTTTGGAATCCAGATTGGGAGATGTCAAGGACATTGTTAGCTTCCATGAAGTTTTCTAACTGGGTGTTGATGGCCTTTTCGATGAGCTTGGCTGTGAATGTAAGCAGGGAGATGGGCCTGAAGTTCTTGAGGTGCGTCGGGTCCGCAGAGGGTTTCTTCAGGAGGGAGTTGACTTCGAATTGTTTCCAGTGGTCAGTGGAAGGTGGCGGTCTCAAAGGAGCAGTTGATCATCTGACGTAGTTTGGGTGCGATGGCAGAGGCGGCTCTGTGGAAGATGTTGTGTGGGCAGGGGTCTGAGGGTGCTCCGGAGTGGATGCTTTTCATGGTCTTCAATGTGTTTTCTGTTGTGAGCGGGATCCATTAGAGTAGGGTCTGTTGGGTGGTGTAGCATGAGGAGGGAGCTGGAGCAGTGAGGTGGTCTTGGTTGTCGAAGTTGTCGTAGATCATCTTAATCTTGTGGTGGAAGAAGGTGCTGAGTCTGTTGCAGAGGCCTTGGGAGGGTGGGACTCCTGTTGTTTTGCTGCAGGGTTTGGTGAATTCCTTGATGATGGAGAAGAGCTCTTTGGTGTTGTGTGCATTGCTGAGGATTCTGTCTTGGAGAGATTTCTTCCTTTTGAATTTGATGAGTTGGTGGTGTGCGGTGGTGGTTGCTTTGTAGGAGGCGCGTGTTTTCTGGGGTTTTATTGTTTCTCCATGTCTTTTTGAGTTGTCTGCAGCAGTGTCTGGATTCTTGGAGTGCAGGGGTGAACCAGTTTGCTTTCTTGTCTTCTGGTGGCTTTCTTGAGGGGGGCGAGTGTGTTGCGCAGTTTGTGATCCAGTAGTGGAGGTTTCATGCTGCGGTGTTTGCATCTGACGTAGTTGGTGGTAGGATGACTGCTGACAAGGGTGGAGGTGAGCTGGTCTTCAGTGACTTTGTTCCAGCTTCTGTGGGGGAGGTGGTGCGCGTGCTTGTGTACGGTGGGTTTTTTGAATGAGAAGTGGATGCAGTGGTGATCTGTCCAGAGGAGGTCTGTGGTGTGGCTGTAGGAGATGCTGTTTCCTCCAGTGAAGACTGGGTCAAGTGTGTGTCCTGCTGTGTGCATGGGGGTGGTGACTAGTTGTTTCAGTTCTATGTTAGCGAGGTTCTCTAGAAGGGAGGTGATGTTTGAGTCATCTTGGTTATCCAGGTGGAAGTTTAGGTCTCCAAATAGGATGTAGTCTGTGGATGAGAGGGCATGGGGTGCGATGAGGTCGGTGATGGCATTGGTAAAGGGAGTGCGGGGGCTGGGTGACCTGTAGATGAGGGTTCAGCGGAGGGTTGTTTTGGGGTTGGTCTGGATCTGGAAGTGTAGGTGCTCCATGAGGGTTGTTGTGTTGTCTGGGAGGGTGGTCATGCGGAGGGTGTTTTTGTGAACGATGATGCCTCCTCTTCGACGGATGGGTTGGTCCTTGTGCAAGATCTTGTATCCGTCGGGAATAGCGGTGGCGATTTCCAGTGCAGAGTTGGAGTTGGTCCAGGTTTCCGTGAGGAAGGCGACGTCGGGTGAGTAGGCGTTGAGGAGGTCCCAGATTTTTATGGCGTGCTTCTGTAGGGAACGTACGTTGAGGAGGATGCAGTTGAGTGGTTTATGAGCGGTGATGTCCAGTAGGCTGGGAGATGCTGGTGGGATGCGAGAGATAGGTGAAGGTGCGGAGGCAGTGTAGGCAGCAGAGAGAGCCGTGGGTGTTGGTCGGCATCGAGAGCTGGCAGTTGTTGTTGCATCTGGGGTTGAGATCATGGAGGGTGCTGAAGTTGTAGCGGAGGTGGGTCAAAGGACCAGGGTTATGGGCTAAAAAAACAGCTTGTAAAGTGCTGTTGAATAAAAAGCTAGGACTGGCAGACAGTTTCTCACATACTGTAAGAAAATGGGCCATTAGTTGTGTGGCCTGCACAAGTAATTAATCCATATTTGCCCTCCAATGGGAAGCAAACACCTCATTGTAACACTTGACTCTCTCAGGCTAGTGGAGCAGAGTAGTCCAAGGCTTACTCAACGGAGGTGGTGTGGGCTAGTAACCACCATTTGCTGACAGGCAATAATAACACTCTATAAATGAGTGTCTAGTCTGCGTTTTTTCTTTTGAACGAGGAAAAGTAAATTTATTACACACACACACTACTCACTACTGTGCAGTAATTTACAAATATACATAAGCCTGATGGGAAAACCTTTTGATGACATTGCATAATAACCTATGACCCCCATAAGGGGTCATAATCAGCAAACCACATGCCAAAATCCACCATTTTAGGAGTAAATGCAGTAATAAAAAATAAGGAGGTGTGAATACACTTATTAAAATTAGTAAAGCACATGCACTTTGATCAATAGTCTACATTATTTCTTCAATAAAGCATTTACAAAATGAATTTTTACCTACTTTCAACAAGTAAAACTGCAATTATAAACCAACCCCTGTGGAGTGCTTCACATTTACGTCACAAAGCATGTAACAATAAACTTCACCCTTAGAGGGTGTTGCACAGCGTGTACATTATTGTGGCCACCTTCAGACCACACTGACTGTGACCATAATCATAGTCCCTAGGAAGTGCAGCACTCCCAACTGAAGAGCATATGCTACAGCCTAGGAAGTGTAGAAGAAAGTACTGGGCAGTCATCTCTTCATGATACCTGTAAACCTAGGGTCTGCAACGCTCCTGCAACTCCCCTATGCTCTTTTCTAGATGACTGATGGTGGCCCACCATCCTGGGGCCACAACAAGTAGCAGAAAAGGTTGGTATCAGTTGTGGCACCACAGGGCATTATGGGGCGCTCCTCCAGGAGCAATGAATATTTAATGAGCGGCTCTCCCTCTGTGCTGGGAGAGCCGCTGCCTTGCTTTTTTTATTGTTTTTCTGGCCACACGGCTACACACTGTGCTGCGGTTTCTTTTTAATTGGTGGTGACCAGTCCCACCCGGGGACTCCCATGTCTCTGTGTGTTGGAGGCAGCTTAGGCAGCCCACCCCTGGCTGGCCTGGTGGCACCCCGGGCGGGCAGCACTTCCTTATGCTGCCGCAGACTCTCAAAGATTAAATGGCTCCTGCGTAGACCTCCAGGCCCTGGCCCACCCTGGGGGTAGAGAATCACCCTTCAGCGGAGCTCCATGTACTCTGAAGTTGCGCTGGGGGTCAGAAGTTAAAATCCTTCTCTGGCTTTTATCTCAGGCCTCAGTAGGCTGTTTTGCATGCTTTTGGGCTTATTTTGCTTTGGGTGGCAAACCCTAGCCAACTGGAACACTTTCCTGCCCTCTAAGGCAGCACATTGTGCAGGGGCTGGTTTGCCTGGCTCCCTGCCCCAGCAGTTGTCTTTTAGTTCCCCTGGGCCCTGCTCCTCCTTGGTGCAGAAGTCCAGGTTTTCCCCCAACTATTCCTCAGGGGGTGTAAGGGCACCAGATCCCCTGGTCCTCGGGAGAGCCCCACTGATTCTAGGGGCAGTAGTAGTCAGAGTCCTAGGTCCAGATGGATGTCAATGGGTTCCTCTTTCCAGATGTCCAGCTAGCTCTCCCTCTTGCACATCACCTTTCAAGTAGGGGAGGTATGTTCCGGAAGAGAGGCACCTCTGGCCTGGCCTATCCTGGTGTACCACATCACCTTCCCACCCCATTCCAACCTTCCTGCACAGCCTACTGGTATATTTCAAAATGGCGTCACCCAGGAGTCACTTCCACATCTGTTCTGGAGGCCTCTGCTCCACCCCTCGCTGACATCACTGATGGTGCCTTTCCCACCAAATTAACAAAGGGAGCCCCCTTGTGTGTTGACTCCAGAGATCTGGGCTCTCTCCTTTCTTCTGTGAGCTTGAGCAGGCCATCCCTGATACAGTGTGAGAGCTGTTTGATGGTGCAGAGCATTCCACCCTTCCACTGTTAATTGCTCACTTTGTGTGGGGAGGCCTTTGTTTCTCCACTGGAGTGAAATGTAATTAACTTTGCACAGCAGAGTGAAAAAAGACCTGGGCTCTGATTCTGAGCTGAGAGATGGAAATATGACAATCCTGGATGACCCATACGCTGTACAGATATCTTTTTGGAACTTGCAGAACTGATTTTCCTGCATGGGTTATGTCTAAGCCCGGGCGTAGTTTGCGTAGTAGCACTTCACGTAGCTACGTGAAGTACAGCTTCAACTACACGTAGCTATGCAAATTGCATAGTGCGTAGCTGTGTGCTTGACTGCACTGTACAATAATTACCAAAATCAAACTTGTACAGTGCAAGTTAAGATAAAATAAACATCTCTGTCTTTATATGCTAAAAATGCATATAGTCATTTCACTAAAGTGAAAACAAAAGTTAACAAGCAGTGAGAGAGGTGATGATTTTGGTATCCTCACTAACTTAGGGAGAGAACCAACAACCAAGCAGATGTCTTGAAAACAAAAAGCACATCTTATTGAACGATTCCTCCTAGGACCACCCCAAGCACAGTTATGGGCAAAAATACAATCCCAACCAAAGGCCCTGCAAAGCATTATGGGACGAGATTAGCAGTGGGCAGTGAATATTATAGTGTCCAATATCAAAATAATTCTACAAAGAGCTGCAGTTCAACTAGTCGTTACTAGGTGTCGTCCCTCAAGAGTGAAATGCAAAAGTATTGAAAACTTTTCATGAAGCTTTTGCATTTGACTCGTGAGGGACGACACCTAGTAACGACTAGTTGAACTGCAGCTCTTTGTAGAATTATTTTGATATTGGACACTATAATATTCACTGCCCACTGCTAATCTCGTCCCATAATGCTTTGCAGGGCCTTTGGTTGGGATTGTATTTTTGCCCATAACTGTGCTTGGGGTGGTCCTAGGAGGAAGGGACCACCATTGAATCGTTCACATGATATGCTTTTTGTGTTCAAGGCATCTGCTTGGTCCTCCCCTAGGTTAGGGGGACTCCAAAATCATCACCTCTCTCATTGCTTGATATTTTATTGTCAAAATTCATTTTTGTGAATTGGTTATATGCTTTTTAGCATAAAAAATTGCTTTATCAAAGCATTTGAAGGAGTTTATTATTAAGCCTGGGCGTAGCTATGTGCTTGACTGCACTGTACAATAATTACCAAAATCAAACTTGTACAGTGCAAGTTAAGATAAAATAAACATCTCTGTCTTTATATGCTAAAATTGCATATAGTCATTTCACTAAAGTGAAAACAAAAAGTTAACAAGCAGTGAGAGAGGTGATGATTTTGGTATCCTCGCTAACTTAGGGAGAGAACCAAGCAGATGTCTTGAAAACAAAAAGCACATCTTATTGAATGATTAGGTGGTGGTCCCATCCTTTAGGACCACCCCAAGCACAGTTATTGGCAAAATACAATCCCAACCAAGGCCCTGCAAAGCATTATGGGACGAGATTAGCAGTGGGCAGTGAATATTATAGTGTCAATATCAAAATAATTCTACAAAGAGCTGCAGTTCAACTAGTCGTTACTAGGTGTCGTCCCTCAAGAGTGAAATGCAAAAGTATTGAAAACCTTTCATGAAGCTTTTGCATTTGACTCGTGAGGGACGACACCTAGTAACGACTAGTTGAACTGCAGCTCTTTGTAGAATTATTTTGATATTGGACACTATAATATTCACTGCCCACTGCTAATCTCGTCCCATAATGCTTTGCAGGGCCTTTGGTTGGGATTGTATTTTTGCCCATAACTGTGCTTGGGGTGGTCCTAGGAGGAAGGGACCACCATTGAATCGTTCACATGATATGCTTTTTGTGTTCAAGGCATCTGCTTGGTCCTCCCCTAGGTTAGGGGAACTCCAAAATCATCACCTCTCTCATTGCTTGATATTTTATTGTCAAAATTCATTTTTGTGAATTGGTTATATGCTTTTTAGCATAAAAAATTGCTTTATCAAAGCATTTGAAGGAGTTTATTATACTCCTGCTACGCTACGTTTATTAGCACAGTTATTCACTCTGCTACGTGCAATTTGCGTAGTGCGTAGTAGCACAAACTTTGCATGCTCCGTGAGCGTAGTAAAGTATTATGCCCAGGGTTAGTTATGTCCTAATTTGTCACTGGTCTCTGTAGTCTAAAGTGAAGCTAAGTTGCACTCTAAGGCAGTCCTCCCCATAAGTGCATAACGGAGTGTCACTGCAGACAAGACTGTAAACCTCACTGACTTTCGCTATGAGTGTACACTAAAATTGTGAGACCTACCCTAGGTCAATATCCAATCCTGCAGAGTCCCTTCTGCGCCAGGCTACCTGTGCATGGTACCGGGCTGTGCACAACAGGAGGCTCAGCCCTTACATGTGTGCACACACATGTGCTCACATGTTCACGTGTAACCAGCCAACTGCTCCTTACCCTTGCTGAGTTGCAGTGGCCTTATCTTAAAAGGTGGACACTGGTGGTAAACAAGCATAGTCCATTTACCATGGGTTTACTGTGGGTGAGTCATGGGTTATGAGGCTCCCCCACAGTAAAATGTCAAGAACCAGGTGCTCAAAAAGCAAAACATCTGGGTGGATTAGATGGGCAGAACCCATTGTCTCACACGTAACATGGAGCCATTTTGTAGCTTAGGAAACCGCCCAAAGAAGGGACCTGGGAGTAAGGAGTTGGGAGGGTTTCTTGACAACAGAGGTATCATGACAGGTATTAGAGGTTGTCTGATGCTGATGATAGTTGTGAAAAGCACACTGGTTGTGTCCTGTGTCCATCTTCTCACTGCAGAATTTGTTTTATTTGGCATCCTTGACGGTGCCTAATTTGCACTTCCATGAGAAGAGGAGGGGAAGAATGTGGTGATGGTGGGTTGGAGACGTTAACTTTTACACTCTTCTTCTTGTTTTCTGATGTGTTGCAAATTTTTGCAAGTCACAAAAAGTTGAGCTTCATCAAAAAACGAGAGAGAAAATGTACTTTTTCATCTGCGTGGTGCTCCGGGGAAGGAAGGGCCAGGCTGCTGCTGCAAATGTTCTCGCTCTTGCAGTTTTCTGCCAGCGGTGCTGTCGCTGCAGCTGAGAACCTGGTTTTGTGATGTTTTCTGAGGCATCTAACAAATCCATCTAACAATAGCTGCTTTAAAATGGATCTGTGTAAGTCAGTCAGAAATGTGGGGAGAGTTTAAAAGTCTCAGGGGCATATTCACAAGGACCTACCGCCGATTTATCTCCACCTTAACCCATCAAAAATGGAGATAGATTTAACACCCCATTCACAAGCGGGTGTAAACTGCAGACATCGCCAGTATTCCCACGACAACTGCCCCAAAACTTATCTCCATGGTGGACACCACCAACTAACCCTAATGAGATGCATAGTAGGCGTTCCCGTGCAAAAACACACGAAAAAACCACAACACCACTTTTTCACAACGGCCTGCGTAGGGGTGTGAACAAAAAGCCTGTCGCACTGGGCGTGGTTCTCATTCGGAATGGACAACGTGACTGCCAGGGCGGCGCCTCTCAGCCTGCCACGAGTCCTGCGCCAAGCGCGGCGGGGCCTGCGTCCCTGTGCGCCTGCTACATCCCGGGCCGCTGGTCCCCAGACCCGTCATGCCTGCCCCAGCGCACCAACGAGGCTCCGCTCACCTGCCTACACCGGTGTGTGTCAAAGAGGGCCCACCACGTGCCGGTGCAAGCTCCAAGCACCAGTCCCGTGACCTCTGCAGCCTCCGCAGACCATCGCTGGCCCCCCCGACGCTGGCCCACATTACTCCTTTATCATTTACATACTCCACCGGCGTCCTCTTTCGCCCAGTAGGTCCCACATGTGGAACTGTGTCCTGAGTCCCGAATGGCAGTGACCCCAAGTCCGTGGCAGCAGCCACAGCACCAGACTCCCTTCGATCAGTGAGGCATAATTCCATATCGCAGGCCTGTGACACGTGGTGCCACTAACCCTGTTCAACGCAAGCCGGCGACATGTGGTGCCACCAACCCTGTTCAACGCAAGCCGGCAACACGTGGTGCCACTAACCCTGTGCAACGCAAGCCGGCGACACGTGGTGCCACTAACCCTGTGCAACGCAAGCCGGCGACACGTGAATGAGGGCTCAGGCCTACACTGCGCTCCAGTAGGTCCCACATATGGAACTGTGTCCTGAGTCTTGAATGGCAGTGACCCCAAGTCTGTGGCAGCGGCCACAGCACCAGACTCCCTTCGATCAGTGAGGCATAATTCCATATCGCAGGCCTGCAACATGTGGTGCCACTAACCCTGTTCAACGCAAGCCGGCGACATGTGGTGCCACTAACCCTGTTCAACGCAAGCCGGCGACACGTGGATGAGGGCTCAGGCCTACCCTGCGGACCAGTAGGTCCCACATCCAGCACTTAGTCGCGAATCATGAATGGCAGAGTCCACACCAGTGAATGCACGGAGAGGAGTAAGAGGAAGATGAGGCTCAGTCCGGACGAAAGCCAGATCAGATTCACGGAGGTGATCGAACACTATCAACAACTGACCTGGTGCCATCAACCCTGTTCACTGCAAGTCCGCATCCCATGGTGCCACTGAACCTGAACTACGCAGGCCGGTGGGACCATCCAACCTAAGCGGCGACACTCGATGAATGGCCCGTGCTGACCCCTGCCTCAGGCCTACACTGCAGTCCAGTAGGTCACACATGTGGAACTGTGTCTTGGGTAAGATGTGGAGGAGTCCACACTATTGGACACGCCTCATTGCAGGCGGCATCCCCTAACAGCACTGGTGCCACTAACTCTGTGCGCAATGAGTCATGGGCACTATCTGGTTGGACCTTGGTGGCGTCTGAGTCCATGGCCTGGTGGTTTTCTGCATCTTCTTCTGGCTGGACCGGACTTGGTGTCCAACATGTGTCTGTTCCATTCATCTCCACCATAGTGACTGTTTCAGCGTGGTTCTGCCCTCTGCATCATGCCCTGGGGGTACACCTTCCACTGTCCACCGAGACACTCCGCGACAAGCCCCTTTGTCATCTACGGAAACCTGCTCTGCACTCGTGACCCTGCCCCAGTGCCCGCAAGTCAGCAGCCCGTGGCGGTAGGCCCGTGCAGGATGCTGTGCATCTGGGGCCACTAACTCTGTGCAGCACAAGTCATGGGACCTTTATGGTTGAATGGTTGTGTCCTTTACAATGTACACTGTTGTCGATTTCTGACTGTACCAGGCAGCCCTTGCCGGCTGGTGTGCACACACCCCACACACATCCAACACATGTGTCACTGGATATGTGTGCCTGCTAATAAATGTGGGAGGGCACACGTGCCCGTAGCCATTCACACCATCTGAGCAAGTGTGTCCGTGTGGTCATTGTGTCAGCATGATGGGCACGGTCCCTACAACCACACAGTGTGCTGTCTTCAGCGGACGATACCATGTCACCTCAGCGTTGGCAGTGACCTTGGACATGTAGCTTCGCCGGCCCCCTTGCATGCACAAGCGACGTGTGCTGGTCCGTCGTATGTCAGGTCAGCGCAGGGGTGTGCTGATTCGGCAGGGGGAGCAGGGTGTGGCTCGGGCCTGGCCTTGGGCAGGATGTGCGGTAACTGTGTCTCTGTGTTGGGGTGTTGTCGCCACCAGGGCCACAGTAGTCAATGTTGCAATGTAGCATGCACCAGGAGGGCGGCCCACACGGACGGGGAAATGTAGGAGCGCAAGACCACTCGGGGTCTTGGTACATGCATGCCAAGTGTTATGTGTATCAGTCCTGCGGCTGCATGAGTCAGTTGCCTAGCCTCATTTGCAGCGCGATCACAGCCAGCCATGGACTGTATACTTGTGTCCGCCCTGTCCGGACCATTGGCCTACACTCACTTGGCCGCACACCTTCAAAGTCCAGCGTCACGGTTTTGTTGGCATGCCGCTGGACATGCGCGGACAGGCATTACAATGGTGTGCCGTAGGAGTGCAGGTGATACAACCGCGCAGCGCACACAAGTGTGGGGGCTCGTGGGAGGGTGGAGCAGCTGTGAGGCAACTTAACACACAGTGAGGCTGCTCATGTGCCACGTGCTGGGCATATCATCCATGATTCCCAGGGTCGCAGACTTCCCACCACACCCACGACAGGCCTCTGTACATCTCCTGAATGCATGCAGATGGTGAAGTTACTGTAGGGATGAAGGGTCCTTTGTCTGTACTATCAGGCGGTGGCACATCTGCAGCTCCGAGCTGGGCCTTGCATGTGGCCAGCACCCCCTGACAGATACGATAGCATTTACTTGCGACTCCCACACTACGCACTGCCTGACGTGAGACCAACGTGTACACATCCCACACGCAGAAAACCTTGGTCGTAGTTAGCGTGCATGAGATGGCCTTCACACGTACTCCCACCCCAGGCCTGCACCCGTTGCACACAGACACTGCTCATTGCTCCGAGCTGTGCCATTTCATCCACAGGACTGGCGCAGGGCAAGCCAATGCCGCTTCAAGCAGAGCCACTGACGCAATGGCAGACCATCCCGGACACATGCTCGACTCCAGTCACGTGGACCTGTACCGTGCACGTCTGCTGCATATACTGAGGGTTCTGCCGTTGGCAGTGCTGCGGATCATTTACCGGCTGAGCTTCCGCCTTGCGAACGTCACCTACATTCAGCCTGTGTTGCATTGTCGCTCGTGCATATTCGAGTGGACCATGGATGTCTGCCTCTCCAACGTGACTGTAGCTGACCTGGATTTTGACGTCTGTGTGCGCCCCCTGTTGGCCCACGAACAGAAGTGTCACCGTGATGCCCGTTTATGGCATGCATGGATGTTTGGCATGCATGCTGGCAACTGGACCTGGGAGATTGCACGAGTCGTCGTGTGCAGTGAGCACATTGAGCCGCTACCCGATTGGGCTTTGGTGCACATTGGGGCCAGGGGTTGGAGTCAGCACATCTGTCCGGGTCAGGTGATGGATTACGTCGACGACATGTCAGATGTGGTAGACAACGATCTCTCATTGGAGATGTTGGCCTACGCTGCTGCACTCGCGTTCATGGACGAGTGACAAGGTATCTGCAGCCACAACTGGATGTGACCCATTGCACGTGTCCCGACGCCTGGTTGCATGTTGGGAATCTGGTCACATGTCCCAAGATGACAGTGGACATGGCTGCATTGGCCTGGACTCCTGATCCATGCGTGGACAACCAACGCGGTTTGGCACTGACTTGTGTTGGTGATGGACTCCCCCGGGGTGGACATGGGCGCTTTCCTACGTTCCTCATTCAGACATGCTGCTGCATTGGTCTGCATATCGTGGCACTTCTCTTGGTCGTACTGACACACACTTGTTGATAAAATGTCCGCACTTTCACTTGTCTCCAACTGTGTTGTGTCTTGATTTGTATGCCAATGTGTGTGTCACGGACTCTCTGGCTCCCTGCCATACGTGCATTGCTACCCCATCAGGGCTGTGGGTTTGTACTTGTGCATTATCATGTCCCTGTTTCGTGCTTTGCCAGATGCGTATGGCCGTTTACCGGCCACAAGCGGGTGCACTTGTGTCCTGTGTTCGGTTGTGCAAATGTTGATGTTTGTACCACATTGTGTTCGATGTTGGGGTGCTCTGCTTCCTATGTGTGTGTGCTGCATTGTGTGTGAGATGTCCCTTTAGCTCTGATTTGGCTCACCCTTCTCCCTTTCAGGCAGTTTGTTTTTCACTTCTGTGCTTGTTCAGTGGTGTGATATTGCCGGGTTGTGTGACTTGTGCTCTTGGTTGGTGATGTTACTCTTGGGCATGGTTTGTCTGCAGTTGTGCTGTGCTTAATTGTGCATGTGTGCCATTGTGCCCATCTCCCCCCGTCCCCCCAGTCCCTGGTCGTTCCTTTCCCTGTTGCTGTTGTGTCTGTTGTTTTGGGCACTTTCCGGTCCCCGAGTCCTGCCACCATCCCCAGACTGATGTGGTGGACACCATTTCCTCCATGTCATCCAGCTCCTGGTGTGGCGCTGGACTCCCACCTCCGGTGTGCATTGCTGCCTTCTTGTTGTTGGCGTGTTTGTGCGTTTCGCATCATTCCGGCTGTTCTGATTTTCTTCCATTGTCCTCCTCCGCTCTCCGGCTGCATTCACCTTGTCCACGATGGCCTGCCATGTACAATGTTTTGTTGCCAATGGGGCTTGTGGGGTTGTATACTGGCTCCGGTTGCCTCCATTGTGCTTGGCTGTTGTTTTCTGTTTGGTTTGTCTTTCTTTTTCAGGCTTTTGTTGTGCTTATTCCCGCCTGCCGTGTGTGTGTCGCGGGCCTGGCTGTGCTTATCGCTGCTTTCCTCATCGCGAATGGGCGCAGTTTTTGTTGTGGTTTGTGTTTTTATCTCCGTCGAGGTGGTTGTATCGCTGACATTGGTCGCGTTTTCGGCGGACTATCGCATGGTACCGCCGTGTTGTGAACTCCACGTTAACACAGGGTTATTTTCCCGCGATAGGCTGCGATGTGTAAAGTTGCGTTAACATTTTTTGGAGATGTTTAGCACACGTTCTTGTGAATATACCCCTCAGAGGGGAAAAATCAGGTGCTGGTGGAAAGAAGAGGTTGGAAAGCTACCCTGAGCAGCTGTGTTGTTCAGGTGGATTGTTTTCTGAGATGATCCAAAAGTGAGAAATTTGTGTGGCTGCCTTTGATGAGATCTTATTGCATCCTCTGAGTGGAGACACATTGCTGCCCCTGCTCTTGTGGGCACCGCTGGGATGTGCTTGCTGCTGGAGCCGCCAGACCAATTAATGTGCCTTGCTTGACACAAAGCAGCATTTCTTGCTTCAGGCAGATATGGCAAGTGGGCCACAACTCCACCAACCTTTTTACCCGAGTTGCTAAAACATTGCTAACAGAGAGAAAAAGAGACAAGAAGATAAGTGATGTCATCAGTGATGTCATAGAACATGTCATGAGTGATGTCATATATGAGGTCATAAGCCATGCATGGCAGGGGCGCAAGTTATAGTTAGCTCAGCTATCTATAACTGGTGAATTTCTGTGTGTTTTTTTAAGATCAAAACATTAATGTTGTCCCTGATAAATTCATATAACAACATTGGGCCCGATTTGGATGTCGGGTGGAAAGCCATCCGACAGTCTGTCAGAGGCTTTCCGCCCGACATCCAGGGTTTTCCTCCGACCGCCGTATTATGATGATTGCAGTTGGAGGGAAACCTGTGAGGGGATTCCGCTTCTCTTCCGACGGGCTCTGTGAGCTCATTGGAAGAGGAGCGGAATTGTAATCCCTTGAATGATGGAGGATAAAGCCTCAGCTCTGCCATCAGGATTACGATGCCGGTTTCTGACAGCCTTTCCATGTCTGCCTTTCCGACATGGAAAGGCTTTGGAAAGTGACTTTGGGGGCCCCTAGCAGGGCCCCCATACCCCCTTGCCCTCCTCTATGGAGCCTGGAGGGCACCTATGGTGCCCCCTAAACATCCCTGCACTGTGTGTCAGGTACCACATGGTGCCTGCCACACGGTGCAGGGATCTTTACAAACATCCATTTTTCAATGAAAGCTTGTGCTGTGGGCCTTTTCTGCCCGCTGCACAAGCTTCCATTGAAAAATGGATGTTTGCGACTGCTCTGTGGGCGGTCACATCCTAGTCTTGCGGTCGGAACTGCTGACCTAAGGTCGGGCAGATCCAAACCGCAAAGTTGTCGGGCAGGCGTAAGTCCGCCCGACATCATGATGAGGCCCACAATTTTAACCTTTGTTTTACAGGGATTTTCTAAGGGTTTTTTTAAAAACAAAAACAGACCTTTTTTTCACACCTAACTATAACGTTACTTTAACCTGTGGTTTTATAAGTTAATTTCTAGTTTTGTTTTGCGTAAAGTAATAATTAATTACCATATGTAAATCCAACCCCCTTCTTCAGTGCACAGTGGGAAGTGGTCTGGGCCTGCAGCTAACCCTCCCAAAGGCAGCCAACTCCACACTGCCCATGGCCTTTGGCCATGCACAGCAGGGGGTTGCAACAGGTCCTGTGGCCAACCCACCCGGACACAGCACTATTGCGTACTACTAATGTGGAAGGGGAGGGGCAAACGGGCAGAGCTTGTAGGTAATTTGGCACATTTGCATACTCAGCAGCAATTAAAAGGCACAACTGTATTATCAACTATGATGGAATTTTAAATGTGATTTGGCTGTTATAAATAGAGTCAATTAATATGTCATGAGTGATTTAATATGGAAGGATAAAAACAGTGCATGGTGAGGGCACAAGTTATAGTTACTTTAGGGTATGAGTTACAGTTACTTGAGATAATTCTAACTGGTGAATTTCAGTGATTTATTTTTGTTTCAAATGGTAGGTTTTACGTGACATTTTCACCTAACTATAACATCCCTTTAACATTTGTTTTTTTTCAGTGAAGTTCTAATGTTTTTTTTTTAGGTAAAGTTAGATACTCTTACAATTCCTAACTATAACATCACATTAACATTTGTTTATTTCAGTGAATTTAGAGGGTTTTTAAAGTAAAATAAGAAGTCAATCGTAATGCACAGTGGGGGAGCTGAAGGCACGGTCTGGCCTGGCATTGTCCGTTGTGATGCCCTCATCCAAGCTTTTTGCCCTTGCCCCCTCCACCTTGCCCTCCATTGTTCAAGTTCATGCCCTTGCCCCCTTGTCCAGCCCTGTGTGGCCATTGTTCTGCCACTGCCCTTCCCATCCGCCCTTCACTGTTAGCTTGTTTCCCCTACCCACTTCCTCCCTGCACTCTGTTGTCTGCATCCATACACATGCCCCCTCCCTCCTGCCGTACATGGTCCAATGTACTCCCACTGCCCTCCAGATAGCTTGATATCCCTGCCTACTCCTCCTGTCCTCCATTGCCTGAGTCTATGCCCCTATCATTGCCCTCCTACTCCTCCGTGCTTAGTTTGCTGCCCCTACCCTCCTTCCCCCTGCCCTCTGATGTCTGTGTGCATTGCCCTGTTCACTCCCTTTACCCACCATGTTCCATGGACCTGCCACTGCCCTTCCTGTCTACTCTGAGTGTTGTGTTGAGCTGCCACTACCCCTCCCACCTGCCCAGCATGGTCAGATGGCTGCGGCCTGTCCCTGCCCCCTCCACCCTGCCTTCCAATGTCCAGGTTCCATGCCCCACCACCTCCTTCCTGTCCTCCATGGTCCATTTTGCTGCCACTTCCTTCTGCCCTTATGCTCTGTTGTACTGCAATTGCTCCTCCTGCCCACCTTGTGGGTCTGTTGTGAAGCCCCTTCCATTGGCCTCTCTTGCCTGTGTCCAGCCCCCCCCCTCCCTTCTGGCTTCCATGATCCTTTATGCAAGTTATAGTTAGCTCTGCTAAAAATGTTTTTTTTAATTTTGCCACGTATTTACAGGGGATCCTGTGCTTCTTTTTTAAAACTCCCCAGAGTGGGCCAGGGCCGGGAGGGACGATGTACGTTTATTTTCAGCATAAATAGCTCCTGTTTGGTGGGAGTTTTAAAAAGTCTCCCACCAGTGGGGTCATTTAGAGTCTGGTGACTGCAGGAAATCTGCTGTAAACTGTCAAATATCTGGCATCAACTTTCAAGTTTCCTGCCTCGTCTATAATATTGGCGTACATAAGTCACATAATTTATACTGTAGCATAAATCCATGAAATTAGAGCTAAATTATGTAAGAATGCGCAGAATTACATAAAGACGATTACCTAGCATTTAGTGCTATTTTCCTAGTGTGAAATACACTCTTGTGTTCAAATGGACCCAAGGATGCATTTTGTACTAAGAAAATAAACCTAAATGCAACAGAACATGAACAGCAGCAGACAGCAGCTGCTGTTCAAGCTTGATAAATTCATTGTTCCTGTGCTCCTGCAATACAATTTATATGCCAAATTACTCATAATTACACAAACAGACATAATTGCATAATTTTAGGTAATTTTGCATCAAATACTGAACTTACTCCTATTACTCTGACAAAAGTGCTGCAGAGTTATAACAGTAAAGTGAAAGAGCAGTTGAACGCCAACCTAAGACCACGCATTAGATTGATGGCTGGCATTGGACAATAACATTTTCTTGCATATAATCCAGGCCAACAAATAAATATTTAGCAACACTGATTTAAATCATTTCATTCGTGTATGTCCTCAAAATCTTCAATGTATTTGCATACTGTCTAGTTCCTATAGTGATACAAACCAGCTAAATCCACTTCTGACGAGGTGTAATATAACCATTGCAGAAAAAAAGGAAGTGGTGTAGGGATTCAGACTCCAGCTGATATGTGGGACATAAAGTGCTAGTGCAATAATCATTCCCCCAGCAAATACGAAAGCTGTTCATCAGTAATATTCCAAATCCAAGCTTTGTATAAAACTGTTTTGCTAAAGGGCATAAGATCTTGTCAAGAAAGGGTACAAATGATGGAACAGCTTTGTGATCTAAAAACTGGTTGTCAAGCTGCCTAGTTTGCAATTGTGTAGTTTCTCATCCCATAGGAAAACATTTAATCTCTCTTTAATCACAGACCTGGACACAACAGCCACATCAGCAGGGGATTCCCCAAAAACTGTAAGATCAAGCCTGTTCTTTAATATATACAAGCCACCAACCATTTGAGCGCATCATTTCCATAAGTGGCAGCTTAACGGGGCAATTCCTCATTGGACCACAATCTATGCCAAAACAATAATTGTCTACATTTGTACACTGGGGAAATCAGATAAAAGCTAACATAAAGTAGTTGCGGTAAACGATGGGCACTATGCGGGAGATTTAATAGTGACCACACAGATTTAGTTCCTGCTGCTATGAGTCTCCTATCATTTGCATAACCCCAAAGCTCTGAACTGTAAAGAACAGACCCTTTAGCTTTGACATTATAAATCTCCACTGCAGGGGCAAGGAACCCTGACTTAGTGTTCTTTACCATTTTCAGAATATCCCTGGATTCCTGCTGGAGCTTTAGAGCACTCTTTTTGATCTGCAAGGATCATGATATCTTGTTGGTCAATCTAACACATAAGTAGTCAGAGACTTGTTTAAGCCCTTCATTATGTGCCCTGATACAGCTCTTCACAGATCTATACCTGTTAAAAGCCATACATTTAGTCTTATTAATATTCAATTCCAGCCCCCTCTAAGTACAAAAGTTTAAGAAACAATCCATTAAGGTTTGTTGACCAACTGGGGTTTCAGAGATAAGCAGCGTGCCATACGCAGACACTTTTAAGAGCCCCTACCTTCGATGCATCATTCCGAGGGAAATCTAGGTATTGCAACAGCCCATATATATATGATGTTAAAAGAGTTTGGGCCAAGACGCAACTGTGGGGAACGCCCTTTCAATTCTAAAACCATTAGATTGCTCACCCCTTTTTCCACACCTCACACAAACATAATTAGTCTTGTGTAATCTTATCAAGATATATAGAATATTGCCTGGAGCGCCCATATTACTCAGAACAGCTCATAACTTCTACCAAGGAATGGAATCAAAAGTGGATGTTAAATCTACAAATGCCACATAAATGTGGTCTTTCTCTAGTATCACTGTTTTCCAGTATATGTTACAGAAACAGAAGATTTGATCCATTGTGCTTATCTTCTTCCGAAAACCTGCTTGGAGGTCAGATCATATGTTCTAACTGGCCTACTGAGTAAGTCTCTCCAGAAGCTGGAGACAAAAGAGCTTTTGTAGCCCATCTACCAAACTAATAGGTCTATAGTTGCAGAGATTATCTTGACTACCATTCGTATAGATTGGAATGATCTCCGCAAAATGACATGAACTACAAGGAGGGCCTACCCTATGTCGAGTTTGAGAGGATATTCAGATATGGGCCCATATTCTAGGTTCTGCAGCAAATAGATCACATGGGCTACTATTCGATCCCGGGGTCTTCCCAGGAATGACAGCAGACAAAGTTTTGATAGATTCCTTAACTGTCAGTTCCCAGGAAGGCGGTGAGTCATTTAAACTAGATAGACCTAGCTCCAATGAGTCTCCATGGAGCCTTTCAGTTTTAGAATAAAGCTTTTCAAAGTGTTTAACCCAGGTTTGTGATTGAACATGGTAATCCACCTGAGATGTAGCAAAGTGACTACCATAGGCAAGTATATTTCAGAAGGTTTTGTTATCACCTGCTCTAACTGCTGATACCAAGTCCTCCCACATTTATTCCTCCCGTTTAGATCCTGCTTGTTTCAATGCTGCCTTGTAATTCCATCTGGCCTGAGCAATTTGCCCACTATTATTAGTTTAGATAGACCGGATTAGAGCTACTTTAGCAAGTCTGCACTCCCTATTGTACCATGGGTGTTTCAGAGGATTTTTAAGTAAACTTTTATATTCCCTGGAAAAAGTCCACCCAAGTAGTCAAATAAGTCATCATGATGTTTAACAGTCAACAGTGTTTAACAGTCAAATTAGCAACTTCCCCAGAAGGTTCTAAATTGGCCACCCGCTTGAGAGCCCCTGCTACTCTGTTGTAAATTTGGGCCATAAGACTGGGTTAGCCTACATTATCAGGCCATTTTAAGGACTGGTTATTATTTGTAAGGAAAAGATCTCCTTGGAGAAATGCAACACGGACTGCCATGACATTAGTGACCCATCTAGTATTTTATTTGTCCTCTGCAGTGCCAGCAGAAATCCTTAAGCAAAAATGTCCCAACAGACTGTCAGGAAATTCTAAATTTGGTAGAAGGGCTACAGGGCTAGCAGAGATAGGGCTTTTGCCACCATATTTGTCTGATGACCAGTCCACCATAGATAAAAAGCTCCATTGTCTGTCAATGCTAATTACCTCTAGTTGCTGATTTATTTTGACTTCTATTGTGTGGATGAGAGAAGCCTAAACACTAACATAATTAAGGCAAAGATTATGATTTGTGGCTAAAAGATTTGGAAAATGTATTTAGATCAATATCTTAGAAAGTGTTAATGCATATAAATAACTGATTTGGAATTTAGTCAGAGGGAGTCTTGAACTAATCGTGTTGCTAAACCCTTATGGATCAAGTGAGTGGTGTCATTTTCTGCTATGAGACGGTTGTTGTAGGAAAATCTATAGACCCTACATCAAAATATTTGACCAATGTGTCCTGTACTACCTGCTGTGCAGTTACACTTGTCTAAAGTCCTTGCAGCTTTGAGGAGAATGCTTTTTAAAAAATCTACAAGGTATGCCTTAGTCAATCACATCCTACACCTTACATCAAGAAATTGCAACAGAATGTATAACTAAAAATTACATCTTGTTCTTGATGAAAATTAGACATCATCTTACAACATAATTCTTGTCCTAACAAGAGAAGCAATCCCCTTGAAAAGATCCTCAAATAATGGTGTCCGATAGACAAAAAAAAACATTTCACCTAATGTGCATGCTGATGTTATGGCAAATACAAAGAATATCTTAAACGTTAGATGTTTAAGATCTACATCAGAAAGAGGGTAAAGGAGAGGATTGCAATGGCCTAAGAACTCTAGGAAGATCTCACAAAGAATCCATCATTTTCACAGAGGGTCTCAGTAAAAAAAGATCCTAGTCTTTTGCCAATCAAATTCATTTTCTCAATACCCCAAGAGGCTCTGACCTCTCTTATTGCTGCTGACTGGACTTTTAAAGTGGTAACTGCCAACCCATTGTTCTTTAAACACCATTATGAAATCCAACAGATTTAAAGATCTAGCAACACCTTAATCAGAGGAGGAAGATCAATGATGATTATAGGAACATCTAATTGAAAGAGGCCTACAATTTTGCACTGATAAAGCTACTAGAGATGAAAGACCTCCTCTCAACAGCCATGCAGCAGAAGGCATCTTATGATATGGGACAAGAGAAATGAAAGTAGCATGAAGCTGGCACTGGTCCAACAGGAAGATCCACTATGGTTCTTTGGGCATTATCCTAAGTACCAGAAACAGCATATTCCTAGCTAGAGAGGTGCTACCAACACTAGATCTACCTTCCCTTTCCAAAGATAAGACAGAAGCCTGGATGTTATAGGAGATGGGGAGAAAAACATAAAGAAACAGAAGAGGCCACAGGCAGGACAAAGCATTCACTCAGCAGCACCTCCCACCTGGACAGAAAGTTTGGAAAAATAGTATTTCCTGTGTCATCAAACAGATTTATTTGGGGTGTTCTGAACCTTTGACATATTCCTTTGAATATAAGAGGTGCCACGCAAAATTTGCAGGAAGGGGAAGCACTCGGATAACCTGTTTGCTACTACATTCTCTATCTACTTTATGTTGGTTGCTGAGAGAAAAGACAATATACCTTTCTGCCCAGCTGATTACCTGGAGGGCTAAATTCTCTAAAGAACAAGAGCCTGTATCTGACTGCTTGTTCACATACGATTTTGTTACTATGTATCTGTCCTCACCAGTACCACTTGGTTCTGTAGAAAATGGGAATAATGCAGAAGAGAATAATCCACTGCTATTATCTCTTTTCAATTTGAGGAATGGACTTTATCCTACAGAAGACATTTCTCCGAAACAAAGTGATCCCCCAGTGTAGCCCCCCACCTAATCTTGCTTGTGTCCATAGTCAGACTAAGACTGAGAAAACACCGAACCCAGGGACCCAGATGAAGCCAAGCCTATTGCACAAAATATGATGCCTTTTAATGTAGTCATAAGGATATGAACCATATTTTAGGATTTGTATCAGAAAACAAAATCCCACATCCCTCACATCTCATCCTGTGTTTCATAGGGCTTACCAGGTGACTTGAATCCTGAGCCATTCTCTCACTGAAGCCACTTCCTGCTTCCCCAGACTGTATAGAAGCTAGTACAAATTCACAGCTCTCATCTAAGGAAGGGACGCATAACCTGTTGAGTATGAAATCGGGCCCCAATGAGCTCCAGATCCTGAATTGGAATCAGATGACATTTCTTGTGGTTGATTATAAATCCCTGCCTTTCAAGAATTTGGCTTACAGTTACTGTATGCTCCTGAGCACTGGTTCATCATACTGAATGTATCAACCAGTCACCCAGGATAAAAAAAAGTACCAAAATCCCTTTGTTGTAGAGGATGGCTACTAGTGGTGCTAGAACCTTTGTGAGCACCCTTGATGATGAGAACTGACTGAAAGGAAGCACCCAGAACTGTCAATTACCATTTTCCGCAAAGAACCTTAGAAATCTCTGATGGGGTTGAAATATTAGAACATCTAGACATGTATATTGAATATCCAGTGCAGACATCCACTCCCTCGGTGACAACTATGGAGTTATCCATTGTAATGTTTTCATTTGGAAATGGGTCTTCTTCAAAAATTGTTTTTGCTTTTCAAATATATTATGTCTGAACACCCCATGTGATTTCTGTACCGAAAAGACACTAGTATGGAATCTTTCTTCTTCCTGTTACTTTGGCATGGGAAAAATTGCCTTCTTTTGCAAGGAAAGGTGTGCACAGACGATCTACTGTCTGGGTCCCGTCTGACTTCCAGTTTCTTAAATAAATATGACAGCAAGCAGCAGCATTAGACACTGATGGCCTGATTCACAAACGTAAACTTACACTTTTAGGTAAGCTTACTGTTTTTTGCTATTCACAAACTATGAGTAAATGCCAAGCTTATGACTGCAGAGACTCCACAGTCAAGGCGGAGGACTGTGCACATAAAAGGATAGGCCTGTGGATGCCATTGTGCTAATCCCATGCTTAAAAACTATGCTAAAAAACCAGAAATTTTAGGTGAGCAGGATCGGCATGTCGATGGTGAAGTAGGGAGCTCCATATTGAGGAGCTGCTCTCCAACTAAAACTTGAGAACTACCCGGATTTCCCTGCTTACCCTGCCCATCGTGCACTGCTTATGTCCTCTGCTTATGTCCTCACATATTACATTAATTATGACATGTTAAAATTAAAAAAGGGACAAGGATGTGGGTTGGGTGTTTGTGGCAGGATGAGTTTAGGGCCTGGCTGAATGCCAGACCCGGTGGGTAACCCATGCAGCACAGGGGTATGCATAAGCAAATGCAGGGGCTGAGCACAGTGCCTACCTGAACACCAGGCCCTTCAGCTAGTCCTTCCTACACATTGCCAAAAGCAGGGGTTGGGTTACACTGTGTGTTGCAGGTAGGTCATACATGGTGGGTTGTGTGCAGGGCCCAGCTGAAGGCAGTGTTCAGCTGGTGTTAGCTGCATGTGAGTTATTGGGCAATTTGGCCAGGCCCTGCAGCCAAACCCTGCTGTGCATGGCAGATAACCATGCGCAGCAGGTGTTGGGTGCTGGTGAATGTTTGGCGCATGGCCTGACTGAAGGTCTCACCATCAATTTAGATTGTTGTGGTAATGCTGCCTTTTGAAAGCTCATAGCACACTATGAAAATTATTGAATGATCCATTAATGTTTCATTTTCTTATTTAAATATAATCAGTGAAGTCAGCAATAATGTAATTTAACATGTCATGAGTAATGGAAAACGTAAGATCATGAGCAGTGCATGCTGGGGCGCAAGCTGTAGGTAATTGACTAAACTATAGCTGGCGTATTACAGTTGTTTTATATTTTATGTAAACTCATTTCCCATTCCAACACGTAACTATAAAGTAACTTCAATCTGTTTTTTAATGTGAATATATATATGAGGGAAAGAGAGAGTGCGAGAGAGATAGCTATATATAGAAATTTAAAAAGATCCTGACTTACACTCTCTCAATCAATCCAATAATATATGTAGACATCCTTTAATCCAAGATCTTTTTTTAAACTAGTGATGCAGGGATTAACCCATACACCCCCCTAGATTATTTATGCCTTTCTACACACAGCCTATTTGACATAAAATGGAGACACGCGGCTTTGAAGCTGACACTACAACATGTAAGTTGAGAAATCATACTTTAAATTACAATTTCTCTCTAATAACTTTCCATCCAATGTTCTCACAAAAGCAATGTTAAAATTGCTTATAACACGTTCCTTAACTTGTTTATGTAGTCACAAGTGCACTCATAGAGTACAGCTTGAAGCACGACCCCACACTGACAGCCAGCTGAAGCTGACTGTGTCTACAATCTGCTGCTCCAACGCGTCTCTCACTCCTCCGAACACCGAGGCAGACACAATTAAAAGCGTGCAGCCCGTAAACAGGAGACTGCTGCTCATACTGCATAGATACATATTCAGCCACTGGAAAAATACTAACTAGCTGACCAGAAAGCATTTCTTGCCCCTGGATCAACAAAGCAGCAGCTACCCATGCTTATGATTTCTTCTGTGTCGTAATTCTTTATTGAGAAATTAAGGTATATAAATAATTGAATATAGTACAACATAAAAGACCCACAATGGTCTATGTACATTACATATACAATATAAAATGTAAAATAAATTGATAAAGAGTATTATATAAGAGAAGAAAGGAGGGAGAGGGGAGGGGTAAGATAAAAGACAAAAGCTAGTAATGGAAAAGAAGGGTATTGAACATAATAAGCTAAAGAGTCCTAAAAGATCCTAACTCTAGTTTATTATAATCGCGAAGTAAATTAGACAGAATAAATCGTGGAGTGAGCAAGTGTATTTAGAGCCACTAAGTTAGTATATGTATAAGATATGTAATTTGATATATATTGGGAGTGATTAAATATCATAAAAGGTTAATAAATACATAAATAATTAGTTAAGTAAATCAATAGATAGTTGGGAAGTAAATAGGGAAAAGGGTGGGTGAATAAATGAAAGAGTGAATAGATAGAGGAGTGAAGAGAAGAAATGAAAGTCAAAGTCATCTCAAAGTAATCTCTCTACCCGGTAAGAAGAGGTAAGAGGTAAAATAACAGAAAGGGAAGGAACATGAGGGGAAAGGGAGAATAGGGAGAAAAGGAAAGTGAAAGGAAATAAAATAAATAAAAAGAATAAATAAATAAATAGATAAAAGGTGAAGTAAAAGAATGGAAGATAGCAGATAAGGTGATAAGAGGAAAATATTTAAGAATCTCAGAGAAAAGAAGCCCACACTTGTTGGAATATTTCTTTTTGATCCTGTAATTTATATATTATACGCTCATGTGATGCTGTCTGAATCATTGCAATCATCCAATCCTCCATAGAAGGGTGGTTAGGTGATTGCCACAATCGTAAGATACAGATTTTGGCTGTAGAGAGTGCAGTATGTAAAAGGCGACAATGATGACGTGAGATGACAGATGGACTCCCAGGGTCATGCAATAAAATAGTAGAAGGGGTAAGAGGAAGTCTAAGAGGAATAGTTTCCTTAAGTGTATTTCCTATTTGTGTCCAAAAATATTGTATAGAGGGACATTCACAAATTATATGGGTGAGATCGCAGTTAGTTCCGAAACATCTCCAACATTTAGAGTGCATAATTAGTCCTGCTCATTGTAATTTTGATGGCATCCAGTACCAGTCATGTAAAGTTTTAAAAAGACAAAATTTCAGGCGCGCCTCACGAGTGTTTTTATCCAGGGCTTCCAGTATGTCCGGCCAGGCATTTTCGTCTATGGTAATATGTAGGCATTCCTGCCATTTCTCGTAGAGAGCTTTAAGAAGTGGTTGTGAGTGTAGGTGATTAGTTAAAGTGGAATATAATCCTGACATTATTCCCTTATGCCGACCCCAAGTATAGATATAATCCAATATCGGCGATGATTTTAATGTCCAGGGATAAGAACCAAGACATCTCCACAGGCAATGCTGTAACTGTAGATGTTTTGAAGCCTGATGCGAGGGAAGGTCAAATTCTTCACGTAGAAGATCAAAGGATTTCAATTCACCATTTATTATGATCTGATCTAATGTCTGGATAGCTCTTGAGCTCCAACTAGTCCAGTAAAGCGCTCGACCATTAATTCTAATACTTTCATTCCCCCATATTGGAGCTTTAGAGTGCAAACGATGGGCAGTCCCTAAGATTCGGTGCGCACGTTGCCATGCTTGATATATAGCATGAAGCACAGGATGCGAAGGGGAAGTTCGAGGCTTACGAGTACTGTATAAGAAGCTAAGGCCATAATCACATTCAAGTATTAAGCGTTCTGTTGTGACCCATTGTGGGGGATCATTCACACCTTGGAGTAGATAAGCCAATTGTGAAAGATGTAAGGCTAAGGAGTAATGTTCTAATGATGGTAAGCCTAAACCGCCATGGGAACGACGAGCAATTAATTTAGCAGCAGTTAGACGAGGACGCAGAGTTCGCCAAACGAAGGCCCGTATACGGGAGTCTATACGACGAAGTGTGGCCAAAGGTACTACAAGCGGAAGCATTCCTAGTGCATAGGTAAAGCGAGGAATAGTGACCATTCTTACCGCTTGTATTCTCCCCCACATGGAAAAGCCTAAGAGTGACCATTTAGCAGTCTGTTTCCATTTGTAATGTAAGAGGTGAGAGGTTATCTGAAACCATCCCCACTAGACCGCAATTAATCAGAATACCTAAATATTTTAATTGGGATGGTTTCCAACAAAAGGAAAATCCATCAATTGAAGCTTTTGTGTTACCGGAAGAGAGAGGGAGAGATTCACTTTTGTCCCATTTCACCTTATACCCAGAGATGACTGAGAACTCATTAATTATCACAAGTAGGGTTGGTAAAAAATGAGAGAAATCCTTAAGGGTAAGAAGAATGTCATCAGCGTATAAGTATAGTTTGGACACTCCTTCCATTATAGGTATGCCCTGAATCTGCGATGATTGGCGAATAAGTGAAGCGAGAGGCTCCATCGCTAATAGGAATAAGAGGGTGGGATAGAGGGCATCCTTGGCGAGTACCTCTCCGAATTGGGAAGGGGTCAGAAAGAAAACCTCCGCAGTTGACCTGGGCTATGGGATTGTCATATATTAAGCGGACCTTGGAAATAAACTCGTCACCTAAGCTAAAACGTTTCATGGCAGCAAAAAGATAGACCCAATCAATACGGTCAAACACCTTCTCTGCGTCCAAAGAGAGAGCGACCGCATTCTCAGTCAGTCCCTTAGCAGACCACAGATTATGGGCTAGTGTTCGGAGATGATTTTGAGAGGAGTGACCTGGGACAAAGCCAACCTGTGAATGGTGTATAAGAGAAGGGATGACTTTGCAGAGTTGCGATGCTAGAATACTGGCCAGAATTATAATATCGCTGTTTATTAAGGAAATGGGGCGATAGCTACCGCAAGTGAGTGGGTCTTTGCCCGGTTTAGGGATAACTGCAATTAATGCTCTGTTAGAAATAGGTCCAAGAGAGGATGTCTGAACAGCTTCATTAAAAGCAGAATGAAGTGTGCCAATCATTTAATTTCCAGACCATTTGTAATTTTCCGCAGGGAATCCATCCTCACCTGGGGATTTATGGTAGGGTAATTTGGAGATGGCTGCGGCAACCTCTTCTTTGGTAATGTCACTGTCTAGTAAATGTCTATCCTCATCTGTAAGACAAGGAAGATAAGTTCTTCCGAAATATGTAGTTATTTGATTTTCAGTTGCCGGATTTTCAGGAGTGTAGAGTTCTTTATGAAAGCATGCGAAAGTATTTACAATATCTTGCGGTTTAGTAAGAATTTCACCTGATTGTGTTTGAATTGCGGATATAGCCATGGAGGCTTCTCGTTGCTTCAGCTGTGCTGCGAGTAAGCGGCCCGCTTTCTCTCCTTGTTCATAGTGTCTACCTTTTAGACGTTGAAGGGCATACTCCGCTTTGGAAGTATACAAGTTATTAAGTGCCATTTTAGCTAATTCCAGACTTTTGCGGTTAGTTACAGTAGGACAAGAAGTATATAAATGAGTAAGAGAATTAATTTGAGTCTCAAGTTCAGTACTACGCAAGGATGCTGCCTTATTAGCCGAGGCTGCATCCCTCATTAGTTGTCCATGGATAGTTGCTTTCGCAGCAGCCCAGATAGTTCTAGAAGAAGTAACTGATGATTTGTTATTAATTAAGTATTCAGAGAAATGGGAACGTAATTGGATTTTACTCTGAGGCGAATGATATCTTTGTATGTTCATACGCCACGGTTTTCTACCTGGAGAGGTTAAACCTACTTCCAGAGCGAGTAAAACCGGAGAATGATCAGAAATGGCAACTTCAAAAATACGGGATTCATTAGTAGCTGCAACTACTGAATGGGAAATAAGAAAATAATCTATCCTAGACTGTGTGCCATGGACAGAGGAAAGAAAGGTATATTCTTGATCTGATGGATGACAGAGGTGCCAATGATCCACCAAACCATGGTACGATGTTATATCACCCAATAGAGCTCTGTCACCAACATTGCATTTGTCTAATGGACCTGTTCTATCAAAGATCGCATCCCGGGCCAAGTTCCAGTCACCACCAATGACGTAATTGGATGCTCCAATCTCAGCAAGAAGGCGATTTAAATGGAGAAAATAGGAGCGTTTGGCACCTGTTGGGGCATATATTGAACCAACGCAAAAGATCTTTTCACCTATTTTTAACTTAGCAAAGGCATGTATACCCTCTGGATCAATCCAGGGTTTAATAGTTGTGATAGGTAAAGATTTGTGTAAAAGGATGGCCACACCACACTTCTGTGGTTGATTCTTCTCAGACGAGGGTTGAATTGTCAAACCACAGTGGATAATGTTTCCCACCCAGTCTCGCTGTAATTTAGATGACTCTAGAGCATCTAGATGAGTCTCCTGTAGAAGAGCAATATCAGTTCTTTTCTTTTTTAAGTACAAGAGTACTTTTTTGCGTTTAATAAAGTGTGTAAGACCATTAACATTCCATGAAATTATGCACAACGGATGAGAGGAGGAGGATGTGTTAAGAGCCATGTATGCGTTGGAGATATGAAAAGGTAAGGGATAAGGGGTGTTAAGTTGTGAAGAAGGTATAAAATCGAGAAGAAAATGAAATATAGAAAATATAGGAATAGGGATTAAACAAGTATTGGAAAAGTATCACAGGAGAGAGGGGGATAAAAGAGTAGGTTGTATAGAGGGTAGGAGTTGAAGAAAAAAGGGAGAGAGATAAAGAGGAGCAATAAGTACCGGGTAAAGAGAGAGGAAGAGGATAGATAGTCTATTAGAAGATCAAAGAAATTAAAGGATTATGTAGGGATCACTTATTTGCTATATAAAGAAGTAAGTAAGAGAGAAAAGTAGCGAAGTTCAGGAACAACTAATGAAAAGACAAGGGAAGGAGTGGTAGATGTGCTGTGCGAGGAAAACACAACACTAGGGGAAAAGGGACTGTTTACTGTGGGTCTAAACTTTTGGGCTATTCGCGCCGGAGGAGCCCCATCTGGCGACAAAATCAATAGTGGGCGATGCATCTACGCAATAATAATACCGATTTTCGAACAATAAAGTAGGATTTGGAGTTATAGTTGAAGGAATAAAGAAAGAGATTTACATCTTGAGAGTATAGTGCAAGAGGGGGTGAAAGAATCAAAAGAGAGAAGGGGAGGAGAAAGAAGGAGTGTCTAAGAAGAGAGAGAACAATATAATATGAAATTGTGAAATATATAGTACAATCAAATAAGCTGTTGTTAGTATAGTAATAATAGTAATTAAATAATAAATAATAATATATAATTATATCACATTTTTAATATGGTCTCTTCTGGGTAATAACATAATAAAGAGGAACAATAATATAATAATTATATCATTCAATAGTAAGGCAGTTAAATAATAAATATTATCATCTAAAAATTATATCAGATATAGTAGTTAGGCAGAGGGGGAGGGAAGATATGTATTAGAACTTGATAAAGGAAGAGTATGGTAATGCTAACAATTCATAATAAATTCATGTTTAATTCTTAACAAAAGGTTGTCACTCATATTCATGGTCAATAAGTCTAATATCTATATTATAAAGTTTTAACAATATCTAATGGGAGGGAAGAGTAATAGCAAGCAGGCTATTAATATATCATATGTAAGTTAAAGTAAATCAGACTTTACACAGAATAGTAAAAATGGTAAATAATATTACATGTTTCCTAATGAGCTATTATAACAATTAGATATAACTAATCCTAAGAACCAGCATAGTAAAAATGTATATCACCATAGTTAAATATCAGAACAATTAAATATTAAACATTAAAACAGTTAATTTATCAACATATGTTTAGGATAGCTAGGAGAGGAGAAAAGAAATATGTATGAGAAATGGATTAAGAGAGAAAGAATATAATAATACTTATAATTCATGACAAACATAATAAGTTCATAACAGATAAGCGAAAATGTATCTATATAATGAAGTACCTTAGTTCTTTATTATATGAGGTTTAACAATACATACAGAAAAATTCTAAGGACAAAGGAGTGTTAACATGTATATAGATTGTAAAATGTTAGGGAGAGTAATAGGAATAGGGTATAAGGAATAATAGGAATAGGGTAAAAGAGGGGAGTAATAATTATGAATTATCATTTGTTTGTGTTTAGGGAAGGAGTAGAGGAAGAAATATGGGGAAACAAATCTAGCAATTACAAATAATATATGACAAATATGTATAACTAATAAACAGATGTTCGAGTACTCATCCGAGTATCTTCTCCAGCAATCATCAACGGGTTAGATTCCCAACTGTTGACTGGTGTAGCAAGTCAATCAAACAGTCATAGTTCAAGATACACCTTCCTCAAATGAAGGGGATTTAAGAGGAGAGCGTGATTTATCCCCATTTCTTTCTTGTTTAAGGGTAGCCATTGCCTGAAGGGCTTGTGCTCGATCTCCCAGGGAACGAATGTGTTGATCCAGGTCTCGTCCTCTACTATGGGAACGACTTGAATTGCGCCGAGTGTCATCAGAAGGTATTGTAGATTTTAATGGTAGAAGTTGGGATCGGACTTCTGGCAAAAATTCTGCACATTCCATGTTTTGAGGGGAGAGATTTTCCAGGAAATGACGAAGGTCATCTGGATCAAAGAAATCTTTGGAAATCCCATCCTTGGTGATTCGTAAGTGTGCAGGTTCGAAAAGACCATATTTGACATCAAGCTGACAAAGACGGTGTCTAAGAGAGAGAAAATCTTTGCGGCGGTCATTAGTTTCTTTTGAAAAATCTGCAGCCATTCTAATTTCATGACCTTGGAATATATACGGACCTTGAGTATGAGCCGCTATGATCAGTTGACGGGCTTGGCCATGACGCAGGAAGCAGGCGATGAGCTTGCGAGGGCGTGTGTTTTTGCCCGTATTGGGCTGATCAAGACAATGGGCTCTTTGTATTTCTAATGGTGGTTCGAAAGTGAGATCTGTGAGTCTTGGTAGGGTTTCTCTGAGAAAGGATTTGGCATCCAACCCTTCTATTTTTTCTGGGAAGCCAAAAAAGCGAACGTTATTGCGACGGTTCCAGTCTTCTAAGTCAACTATTTTGCTCCTGAGAAAGAGAAGTTCTTGGTCACGGTCTGGAATAGCATCAAGACGATTCTCCACTGAGTTCATTAATACAGATAGACCATCCATCCGATTTTGGAATCCAGCAATATCCATGCGGATAGATTTGGTTTCATTAGTAAGAGTAGATATGGAAGTTTCTATACCCTCTAATCGTCGGCTTACAGCAGAAATTTCTTGGAGGATCCGTTCCATAGTGAAGTCTGAAGATGATGGTGTCATAGGATTAGGCTTATTTGATGTAAGGATAGCAGTACTCCTTACATCCGATGTGGAATGGCCTTGGCTTAAAGCTTCTGAGAAGAGGGACTGTTTTGCAGGTTTCCCATTTGTCTTACCATAAGGCATCTTCAGCTTCTTAGCGTCAGTCCTTTGATATAAAACTGTGAGGGCCGTTTCATTTTTTCCTTTTCGAAGATATTTCACTCAGACTGAAGGATTAGGTTGTATATCAAGAAGGATTATTGAAGAGCAGTAGACAATAATTTATATTATGATTTAGAAAGTTAATTCAAGGTTGTACTTCTATATCAACTTTATATATTAAGGATTGCTTGTGAAAGATTCTCATTCATCTGATACACTTATCATTTATGGTCAATCAAAACCTGAAAGCAGTACCTGGACGGCAGATACGCAGAATAAAAGTAGTATGTTAGCTGCTAGTATATGAATAAGACTATCCCAGTCTAGAACGCAGTGGAGTTCATTTATTAGAAATCCTAGTTGGTAATAAGTTGTATATATAGGAGTTAATTAGTAGTTATTGTACTCAATAATTATCTTGAATCAGGATCAGCGCAATGTAAATCGAACTTTTATCTGCGATAGAATAGGATTAGTCTCTGAAGAGCAGGCAGTTCCTTTTTGGTGTTTGCACTTAATAATATAAAGACACTGCTGTATATGGTACTATATTGCTACACCGTAGTTAAGTAAAGTATCCATATGAATCAATATATATTTTTGGCAGGTCTCTTCCTGTTTCCCAGAGTAGCAAAGCAATAGTTGCAATATAGTAGAATTGTTCAGAGATATAATAGCATAGTTTAGGTTCAGCACGCCTTGTCAAGTTAAAGTGCAGGTCTCAGCATACCATTATACTGTTAAAGTAGCAAAGGAACAGGCGGGGGCACCGTTCCTGTGTAGACTGCACTATCTGTAACAATGTAGCCGGCAGTGCACTCAATCTCTTCAGAACTGACAGAAATAAAAAGTAAAACAAACCTGTCTGAAGTAAAGAATGTGACAGCACTACATCTCGCTATTGATATGTAAAAGAAATTCGCCTCAAGATTGCCAGAGTATTCAGCTTGACCGGCGCCAGAAGTACTTGAGAGGCACTTCAGCAGCGCTGTTCCCGCGCTTTGCGGGGCTGCTCTCTTCGTGTCGCACAAGCTCCTTCTGCTCTTGATGAAAGCTCTCGACAGGTTTTGTTTTCCGCAATAGGAGATATCGCATTTCGACCCCCAGGCTCTCCGCAATGAATATAGGTGGTTCTCAGCTATCGGTGAGCCCAAGAAAAGCACTCACCGCTGTCCAGGGCTCCTCAAGGCACGGAGCTCCGGTTTCAATCAGCCATCTTGTCGCGCGGCCAGACCACGCCCCCCCATGCTTATGATTTCAATGTAAAGCACTATAAATACAAAAGGGTTAGATTGAAAAATAAGGCTCTGTACTTGTGAAAATTTACAAGGCCTTGACTCCAATATTAACACAGAAAACCAGATTTGCATGGAAAATGGAGGAAAAGGCTTCATCTCTTCCTACGCTCTGTTACGCTAAAATAGGTTAAAGGCTTCACATTTCCATTTTAACCCTGGCTAAATGTCCAGCATGTTGCCCTACCTAATACAGACTCAGAGTGATTGGCTTGTTCTTTTTCCAGGGTGTCCAGCAACCCTAGATCCCTACCTCGAAGTCTTGCAGCCACCAAATCGCTGGATCATGAAGCTTGAGCCTGTCAGCCTTAACTTGCTGTCTCAAGGAAGCACACAAAAAATACAAGACATATCCTGGATTTTGCCCCCTTTAATTGTCCAAGTAAGGGGAGGAGTCCTTTGAAGAAGGATGGGGGCAGGTGGTTGGAACTTTTAATTCAATTATGCTAGTTCACTAGGTGTCTGTATGGTCTTAGAAAAGGGGTTGAGGAGGTAATGAATACTTTTATTGTGCATAAGCTTTTAAGAAGATTTAAGAAGATTTGTCTAGATCTACTGCTCTTGGCCTTCAGTAGAACATATTCTAATGATATAGGTATTGGACATGGCCCTCTCTGCAGAGTCACCCCAGATTTTTGCCTTCCTTTTCCCTTGCTTTGCTGCACCCAGTTATGCTTGCTTTTAAGACTCGGTGCACTTCTTCCATGCTAATCAGTGCTAAAATGCTGGTGCTCTCCTTTAAACATAGTGAAATTAGCATTCACCTAATTGGCATATTTAATTTATGTATAGAACCCTAGTAAACTGTACTACATGTACCCAGGGCCTGTAAATTAAATGCTACTAGTAAGCTGAAGCACACTTTGCGCCACCCATTAAAGTAACCTTTTAGAACATGTCTCAGGCCTGCCACTGTAGCCTGTAGTGCAGTTTAAAACTGTCATTTTGACCTGGAAAAATAAACCTTTTGCCCGGCCTAGACATTCCTTTTTAACACTGGTAAGTCACCCATAAGGTAGGCCTTCAAGGCTCATAGGGCAAGGTACATGGCATATAAAATGTGGGACATGTGGGTTTAATGTTTAGATGTCCTGGCAGGAAAACTCCTAAAGTCGTTTTTCACTGTTGTAGGACCATCTCTCCCATAGACTAAAACTGGGTTACTTTATTACACTTACTGAAGTGCTACCTTCAGTTTGAGAGCAGATAGAAAATGCTGTGTACACTGAATAAATTGAAATTTAAAATCCTCTCTAATGGTAAAGTCGGATTTTAAGTTAGTTTTAAAAAGGCCACTTTAAAAAAGTTGTCATTTTTCTGCCCAAACCAACTGTGCCTTTCTACCAGTATCCTGGGTCTCATGATTGTGAATGACTCTCCTTTTCAGGGTGGCATACTGCTTCCATACATTAAGACAAAAGAGGCCTATGTGTTGAGGGAGATTGTCTTCCTGATAGGATAGCTGGGGGGGAGACTTCTGCCTTGCTCTGATTTCACTTAAAAGCTCACAGAAAGGAACCTGACACCAGACCGGTCTTTGCCTTTGTCACCCTAGGCATTCTAGAGCTAGGACCAGGGAAAGGGGAGGAAACTGCCAGAACCCGTTTTGGGAATAGACCAGGGAATTTCCCCACACAAAGGCTATCACCAGGTATAAATGTGGCACCTTCAGAATCTCTCTTCAGAACACGAGTGGAGCAGTAGAAGATTCAGAAGAACTTCCCTGTTGTCTGAAGAAGGAAGATTGGACTTGCTGCCTTGAACTGAGGCTTTCCAGAAGTGGCTGCAAAGGTCGGTTGACTGACCTGTTTGAGCTACAGGGACACAACAAGCTTCCTGATGCCTCCCTGCTACTGTCCAGCTGACCAGCACCACCTGGACCTGCCTGGCCCTGTCTGAGTCCTGCTGCTAGCCTCTGCAAGAGGTGCTCCCCAGGTCCTAGACCCTTGGCTGACATCAGAGTGCACTCCTCATCAAGAAAAGGTGAAGATATAGACGTTCTGGTCTCCCCGCCACTGCAAAGTGACATCTTTACGCCAATAGTCGACCGCCCATGGCAAGCACCAATACGAAGTCACAGCAGTACCTGTTCTTTGCACCGACACCGACCGCTTGCATCAACGGCCAACGCAAGATCTGCATTTCATGTCAACAGCAACAGCCCATGACGACCACCTATGTAAATCTCTAGCAGCAACTCCCACTCTGCTCCTCACGCAGACAATGATCTCCTCGTGACCCCCCCAGTGTGAACGGAACTCTTTGCATAGATTTGAGAAGGTAACTATTCAGCAGGACTACCTGGTCCCTGTATCTGGCCCTCGCACCATCACGTTTGGCCTGAACTTGTGACTTTTCCCTGGTCCAGCTCAACCAGATAACTGTGGGTTGTGCTTTGAGTTTTTTGCTGCTCTTTACAGTTAAAATATTAAAACTCATATCTCTGGTTTTACGGATAGGAATTTTGTTGCTTTGTTGTCATTTTCTTAATTAAATTTTACTTGATTTTTCTTGTGTTATTGTTTCACTTTACTACTGTTTGCGTGCTGAATACAACTAAATCTAAATTAAGCCTTACTGCTTTTGTGCCAAGCTACTAGAGGGTTAAGCACAGGTTTATTTAGCGACTTTTGTGGTTCACCCTGACAAGGACTGCGTTTTTTATTTGAGTAGGGTTCCACCCCTCTCAACTAATAACCCAATTTCTTAAAATAGGAATAGCTACACAACATTGTCTTTGAGGTCTTTGATAGTAATGACCTCCACATATTTATCTCATGATGCAGGTTTTAGTCCCTGTAAACAAGTCTCTTTATTTGTCATTGTTGCAGGTTCCTATATTCATGTATTGCTCAATTTTTATCACACGACTTAAGAGTAAGTTTGCACGTATTTTTCACTTCAACAATTGTTTGCAAGGCTCTTCTACTGTGTTTTGAGAGCGAAAAAAACATTTGTACTACTTTTTGTTAATTGTCTGGCTATTTTTGTTCTTATTTTGTTGATGAATAGCTTACTTTTTCTTTTCTTTAGTAAACCCATTTCTAAGGCACTTGCTGAATATTCACTTATCTTTTATTAGCTGGCTGTTGTTCGCACTTTCAGCCCAATTAATTATTCTACTACTTTCTGAAAGACTCATTAATTTAATCTTTTATATGCCAACGCTTTCTCAATGACATTCAGATGGAAGAAAGTTTTTGGCAACCCGAGGGTTAACTTTTTGAATGATAAAAGCTTAGACAATAAGAGTTCTTGACAAAACGAATTCTAAATTGAAAATGACTCGCAATGCTACTGATGTATTAATGGATGCTGAAGAAATGACGGCTAATGAATAGCAGTCATGTCTCATGGATTCCGCTAAAATCAAGCTGCTACTGGACATGTAAGACGTTCATATCTGAACATCAGCGAAATTGTGGTCTTATTTTTAAGCAGCAATGCACTTTTTATGATGTGCCACAAGTACCTACCTATTGCTTGATATAGGCTTGCAATCTGCAGATTCTGGAAGGATGACCTGCTTTTCTGTTACATATTAACAATTACATATTTTTCTATCATCATCAAGTACCATAGAATTAAATCATGGAGCTACATTTATTAATATTTTCATGTAAATTTCCTAATTACCATCGGATTATATGGTAGCATAGAAGAAAAAACTTGTGAGAGACCTGTTAACTAAACATGTTTTTCTTTTTTAAACAGGTTCATGTTTACAGAAAAGTTAAGACAATATCAGTAACTTATATCACTGAACTTTACTGTATTAAAGAGGCAACGAAAACCCCACTTCTGAATCCACACAAAAGATCTTGCATTTCTAAAGCAAAGGATCTCAGTAGCTTAAGTGGTAGTTCAGATTTCTGACTGATGGAAAACAGGTTTTCTCATCAATGTCCTCCATCATCCATTTTTCAATGGGGTGGTGAACGGTGGTACCTGAAGTAGGTAGGCAATTGCCTGCTGGTTTTGTTATGTTCCATATAGGTACCCTAATTTAGGCCCGGGTAACATCATACCCCTTCACCTACATTACCTCCCCTACACTACACTGTAACGGGCCTTTTAGGATTGAACCTTTACCTAGTTCTAGTCCTGGGTGCAGAAGGAGGGTTTCTCCTAAACAATAGAGTCCTATAACTCCATCAATAGACTCACACAGTATGAATGAATATTCACAAGGGTTTTTAGAAACCAGGCTGGGGCTACACCACCTTCCTCCCCATATCTACGTACATGGTTCATCCCATACATCATCCTCACATCCAACAATGGCTAATACAAGCAACAAGGGACAAAGGAACCCTAGATACTTTCTGTACAAATACAGCACATCTTGCTAGTGTTAGTTAGAGGGAACCGAGACTTCCAGGCCGACACACTGACCAGAGACGCTGAGACTCCTGCATGCAGACGTTCCAGCTGACAGTGGTCTGAACGTCCCTCGCAGGGTGTCCAGCTCGAGACCAAGAAGGGCTCCTACATGCTCACACTTCAGGTAATGGGGTTCGACTAAATCCTAGAGGGATTATTGGCTTCACACCTACTCACATGCTAGGTACACTTAGGTACATCTAGATAGGCATCGTAGGAGTATGCGCTTTCTTTTATCAATGCATTTTATATTCATGTATTTATTCATGCGTAGTGCAAGATGGTAGAACTGTACTATCCATTTATATTCACTGTACTGCTAATCATATATCTCTGCTACTGTCTAATGGTTGTTGCAGCTCATATATTCTACACAAGAATAACGACTGTTCAATAAACCCTTATTGAAACGCCCAGGCTGTTTATTCTGTGTATCCCTGAGACAAGATAAGTGAGCACGAGTGACGGAGCGAAAGGTAGTACATTGTTTCCACGATCCTGAGGGATCAGGGTCGTCATGTTCTGAGGTTGCCAGAAACTATTCTCTCCCCGATAAGAGGAGACACTAGTGGCACTGTGAGCTAGCTTATGCAAACAGGCTAACATTCTCGGTGGGGGTGCTCAGAATCAGTCTGCCACCAAGCCCACAGTTTATGTTATTCGAACGCGCAAGTCCTGTATGGGTGATATAGGAACTACACGACATGGCACCACCAACGATGGTTGGGTTCTTATTTAACAGTAGAATCTGAGTAGTTCAGTCGTGCTAAATCTCAGAGACCCCTAATCACAAAAAACGCCAGAGATGTCTGGAGTGGGTGGGCACAAAACTCTGCCACAGCTGAGTAGGCGAAATATCCTATTTATTGGCTGCTGTTTAATCAAGGTTGAAGGACATTTTGTTCCTAAAATTGTGCATAACACCTTATCTTATTTCCCTTGAACAAATTTCTCCTTTTCAAAATGACTGAGAACATAACCAACCCAAATAATCTGGTGGTGGCTAGACGCCTCTCAGTAGGAGATGAAGAGGTCGATGGAATTCTCATTGCACCTAAATTCAGACGTACTATCACCCTGAAACTACTAGAATATGGTTTAACACCTAGGGGTGGCATAGTAGCCTTCGTAATTGAGGCACACAAATCAAATAAAACAGAGGTATTCTATTCATGGGTTACATTCCCAGAAGCAGATGCAAGAACACAGACATTTCACTACTATGGGGTCGATTCCGATTCCGTTTGTAAAGTGAACCGACGGACACGTCCCGGGATAAAGTACCGACCGACACGTCTCGCCGCCGTACGACCCGCGCAGTACGATGGAAAGCCTGTGAATTCCAACCGACTCCCCCGAATATGAACCGGACGACGGAGCCGTATGGAAAAATAGCCTCCACCCGGAAAAAGCCCTCGAGCAGTACCGTCCGACACGTTCCCGGAACGGAGCCGAGCGACACGCACCCGTGACGTACGAGTTGCGAAGTACGATGCCATACGCGGGAAACAAGAACGACTCGCATGGAGCACAAGCCGCACGACCGACACGCACACGATACAAACACTCAAACCAACGGACTCCGCCCGCGACCGACTCGAACTCCCGCGAGCGAAACGAACGCCCACGACCGAGGGGTCGATTCCGATTCCGTTTGTAAAGTGAACCGACCGACACGTCCCGGGATAAAGTACCGACCGACACGTCTCGCCGCCGTACGACCCGTGCAGTACGATGGTAAGCCTGTGAATTCCAACCGACTCCCCCGAATATGAACCGGACAACGGAGCCGTACGGAAAAATAGCCTCCACCCGGAAAAAGCCCTCGAGCAGTACCGTCCGACACGTTCCCGGAACGGAGCCGAGCGACACGCACCCGTGACGTACGAGTTGCGGAGCTACGATGCCATCACGCGGGAAACAAGAACGACTCGCATGGAGCACAAGCCGCACGACCGACACGCACACGATACAAACACTCAAACCAACGGACTCCGCCCGCGACCGACTCGAACTCCCGCGAGCGAAACGAACGCCCAGGACCGAGTCGAACGCCCATTGACCGAGTCGCACACGACATACACAACACAGCATAACAACAGCGTGAAAGGCTCGGAGAAGCCTGTACGACTCACCAGCAGCGTCCGGCACGGTCAGAAGAACATCTCGTACACACACACAAACAACAGCTGACCAAACACAAAAAAAGGACCAAACAAGCACTGACAACGAAAATATATTAAAAAAATCAATTAAGAGAGACACACCCACAACTCAACATATTTAAAGGCCACCAATCACTCCCATGAGCCATTGCCATTTCCTGAGAACCACCACACACACAACTCTGCTGACACACACCATTGCCATATCACCAACAGCATTCACACACACACACCCACAAACCTCACTTGCACCCTCACACACACACACACCAATCATCACCACCACCACCCCACCACGACCCCAAACCCCCCATCCACCCCACCCTCACCACCAACACCACCCCCCACTACCCCAAACCCCCCATCCACTCACCCCTCACCATCACCAACCCCCACCCCCCAACACCACAACCACAACTCCCCCATCCACCCCCTCACCACTACCACCACCACCACACCCCAACACCACTACCCCAACTCCCACATCCACCCCCTCACCACAACCACCACCACCACCACCAACCCACCACCCTCGACACAACTACCACAACTCCCCCATCCACCCCCTCACCACTACCACCCCCACCACCCCCACCCCAACACCACTACCCCAACTCCCACATCCACCCCCTCACCACAACCACCACCACCAACCCACCACCCTCGACACCATCACCACCACCACCATGCCCCCAAGAAGAATCCAAAGTTCACAGATAGTGAGTTGACAGTGTTGGTAGATGAAATCATCAGAGTAGAGCCACATTTGTTTGGCACATTGGTACAGAAGACCCCCATGTCCCAGAAGGCCAAGATGTGGGAGAGAATCGTCAACAAGGTGAACGCACAAGCACCTTGTTTGCGCACAAAGGACGACTGCCAGAACAGGTGGTATGACGTGCGCAGGAGGGTCAAGAAGCTGCTGGAGAAGGACCATAAGCTCAGCAAGCACACCGGCAGCGGCCCCCTGCCAAACCCGTTTACTTCCGGTCCTGGGAGGAGAAGGTGCAGGCCATCTTACCACCGGAGAGCATACATGGTTTGACTGACATCCCAGAGCCTGGTGAGTACACAAATAAGAGACTCAAGATTGTGGGGCCATGTACACATGTCACCGTCAAGGGGACAGGCAAAACAACTTCCGCCAACAAAGCCACAGTAACACAAACAAAGTCATCCCTACAGCCATATGCCTGGCACAGCAACACAACACCTGCTATCTCATACCAACATTGAACTATGTCATCACGTGTACAAACCTAGCAAAAATCAGAGCAACTCAGTGCCACAAAACCCCCAACAGACACTGCCACACAGTCTGCCACCACTGTCACACCACCTCACAGGGAACCTGACCCACAGGAAGGAAGCTCGGGGATGTTGGGGAAGTCAGTGTAGCCAAAAGCATGATGGGAGTTGTAGTCACAGCCAATAGTCCCCCTCACAAATGGACCAACAACACCACTTCTAACCATGCGCACCTCACAGGCAGTGGAAATGTACCCTCAAGATGGCTGACACTGGGTCCTGCTGTGGGGAGCACAAGGCCCTGATGGGCTATGTGCACATACCAAATGCAGGACCCTGATGCCTGACATCCTGAAAGTCAACTGCCACTCCCTGCAAGGGAAGCATACACAATAGTGGCCCATCTGGCCATGGAGGGAGAAGCACTGCCAGCTCTGACCATGCCCACCACCATGTGCTGTCACACACCCCCAACACAAACTCCACACAACTCACCTGGGAGAAGGCATTTACCCACACTTCATGCAAACAACACCCAAGACCCACCATACTGGCTACTGCTGTGTGACGTACAGGGACTGTTGCCACTTGTGTACAACCACCACTACACCACTGACTCACAACCTCAACATCAACCCACACTCACCGACATTGAAGCATGTCTCTGTGTGAATTGCCTGGCCCCTGGGGGAGGAGGAGTTACTGCAATGACACTGAAAACCATTGAGGCAGCTGCAAATCACATCTATCCAGCAAAAACTAACAGCAGCCCTGGGTAAAACACACACTGCCAAACCAAAGAGCAGGGCAAGATGGCTGACACATGGATACAATGTATGAGTAGGCTGCTAGTCACACACACGCATCGACCAACCCAATCACAGTCACACTGCCAGCTATTGCAAATGTACCTTTGCACTCAACTTCCGGGGATGCAGTGTCCCAGGGACCCCCTCTGGCCTGGACAGGTAGGCGCAGATTGTAGTTGACAAGTGCAGAAATGCAGACCTACCACAGAGATCCAAACACACAGCAACTCACATACACAGCAGTGACAGGGGACACCTGACTGAATACAATGGACCTACCAACATCCCTCACACTGTAGCATGCTGACATACACTCAAACACCCGTTGCCAGCCACATGAAACGCAGACATTGTCCAGTATTGTAGGCATCATCCACACCACACAGCACTCACTGACATGGACACTGGGGACACAAGGACTAACATGGGCTGCACTGGAGCAGGCATGCAAGTCACAGCTGAAGCAACCGAACACACACCTCTGGTTACGACTCTAGTAAAGAAAGACAGCCGCAGCGAACAGTCCATACCACCATGGAGGACATTGACATCACAAAGCATGTGTGCAAACACAGAACTCACACACAACTCCATTAGCAACAGTGACACCATCACCTGTGTGAAATGGGATGTGGACTGGGGACACAGACAACACAGACGAGAACATCAGGACAACCCGGGCATGCTGGACTGTGACCAGGTTGTGCAGACACACTAATGTGATGCACATTGACTGACACAAACTGGCATCACACATGCCCCAAACAGAGATCCCAAACTAGGTGCCTTTGCAAGGATGCCAGCGTCAAAGCACAGATGTTGACAGGGATGAAACACCTGTGTCAGGCATGTGTCAGCACCAGTGCAGGAATGGCACAGTACAATCCAGCGTGCAAGTAAGATGCCAGGCAGGCAGACAGCTAGACTTGACAACCAAAGTGCCTCAGGGTGTCAGGTGAATGCACCACACTAATGGAAATCTCCCGCAGTGACAAAGTAGGATGATGCAATGGACAGGCATGCAACACCAACCACAGTGGCCAGTGTCATGTGTATGAACCATTGATGTCCATGAATACATCACTAACATTGTGTCTTCCTTCCAAACACAGGGGCAGATGTGGACTCAACCACAGACGAGGAAGAGTCCCAGTCCCAGGCTCCGGTGGACCCACCTGGCTCCGGTGGCGCACAGTTTCACACCTCGTCGGACGACACCCAAGCTGGCCCCTCCGGTCTCGGCCCTCATGCAGCCCCTCGGCAACATTCACCTGCCCCCTTGAAACCACCCCTGCAACTGCTGATACACCGCAAGCCACCCCTGCCAACACGGACAGACCCACCGAACCATCAGACGGCACAGAGTCACAGGGCACCAGGGCACCTGACAACAGCAACAACATCCAAGGTCCCCTGTGACACCTGTGCGGAACACCACAGGTGCTGGCCATGTGGCGAGGGGTGGTGGGAGGGGTGGGAGGCCGAGCAGAGGCTCCACTGAGGGTGCGGGTCTGCAGGATGACACCCACCTGGAACGCATCATGGATGCGTACCAGGAGAGCACCGGAGGGTTCAGCCAGGTAGTGGGGATCCTCACGGACATCAAAGAACAGCAGGCTGCCCACCATGCCCGCTTGGACTCCCACATGTCCCGTGTTGAAACACACCTGTCAAATATGGAGTCCAAGTGGGATACCATGAAGATATAGCAGTGGTGCACCGGGAAATGTTGACCCGCCTCCGCCAGATCAGCACCAACTTGAGCCCACCTCCCTGTGCGACGACTACATCTCGGGCAACAACATCTGCCACTGCCACAGGGAGTGAGGGGGTCTGGTGGAAGCCCCGTGCACGGCAGCAGCCTGCAGGTGAGGCTCCCCCTGAGAAGAAGAAGAGGGGTCGTCCGGTGAGGAACAAGTGAGACGAAGATGCCCATGCACATCCCCAGGAAACCAACACCTGTTCTGGACAGTGACCTTTGTGTGCAAACCGTTCACCTTGTTGTACGACATCGTACTCCCCACATGACATGGAGGGTCTGAGTTGGAACAATGTGCTTAACGACTGTGGACTGTACTCTAGACATTTCATCTACCAACACTCCTAACTTGTTATCTGTGAACTTTGGATTCTAAAGCCAACGGACAACACTCCCAATCCTGAGCACCATCCCCACTTATGTGCTAATAAATTCACCTAAACACAAGACGTGACTCTGTGGTGATTGAGAGGTTGCCAGTGGCATGTAGATCTGGATGTGCTGAAGAACACTGTGCATGCAAACCTGTACTGTGATGAGTACACTGTCATGTCAGTCAGGCCAATGTGCCACATATGTGGGAGACACACCACCAGGTCTACTTTACACATGCCCACCACGTCCAACCAATTCATTGCCAACATCAATGTTCACAAGCAAGCCTGTGGTATGCACAAACTACACAGCCAACCTGAGTCAGTGGTGACAGGCCCACAAGTACAGTACGTCAATGTCAGTCTGATGTGTAGGCACAAGCAACACACATCAGGAGGTGCAGCACAGTTTATTGTCAGGCAATTGCCACATGTCCCTTATTACACACATGCAAGCTAGCAACACCTGACAGTGGGCACACGGTCACCAAGTGGATAACTACGGAAGTCCTGGGGTGCCTAGCACATCACTCGTCGGGACACTAACGACTCCATCCTGGCAGTGGAGCATGGGCATCAGGGGTCTCTGTACACCAAACAACAGCCACAGTACCCTGTGAAGGACAGACAGAAACACAATTGTTAACACTGCATGACGCCATACAACTGGAACACACATGGCAAACAAATCACAGACTACACCACCCCAAAATACTAATCATCACACAACTGGTGGGGAGTACAGGTAAACTGGATGGACACATCACTGCAGGCATCCACACAAGTAGCACACAGCCACACGCAAGGTGCACCACACACACAAAACATGCACACACAACACATTTACAACACATCACTGTATACTCACATTCAGGAGAAGAAGTTGTTGATGAGCTGTGTGCGGACATCCTCCGCAGCCTCATCATCGCTACTGGCATCCTGGCCCAGGCCAGGATCCTCCACAGGTGGCGGGTGTTGGTCATTGTCATCCTGGATGAGGGGCAACTCCCTTCGCACTGCCAGATTGTGCAGCATGCATGCTACGATGATGATCCGGCACACCTTAGCAGGGGCATACGGGAGGGCACCTCCTGTCTTGTCTAAACACCTGAAGCGGCTCTTCAGGAGTCCAAATGTCCGCTCTATCACCCTCCTGGTACGACCATGTGCCTGGTTGTAGCGCATCTCGGCTGGTGTCACAGGGTTCCTCAGGGGTGTCAGCAACCATGGCATGTTGGGATATCCAGAGTCACCTACATACAGACACATGCACATTAGAGGAGTTGGAGAAAAACAGGTAGCACACAATTGGCAGGCACACACAATGAGGAAAAGTCAGTACACACCAACAAGCCAGGCACGTAGATTCTGCATCCGTGACATCAGTCTAGGGACACGACTACTCCTCATCACGTAGGCATCATGCGCAGACCCAGGAAACGGGCACACACATGGGAGATTGTCATGTCCGCCAAACAAACCACCAGAGCATTGATGGAGTGGAAATGCTTGCGGTTCCTGTATGGCAGCTCATGTGCCTGTCGTGGCACCAAAGCCACATGTGTCCCGTCAATGGAGCCTATGACATTTGGCATCCTCCCCAGGGCATAGAAGTCACCCTTTATGTCTGCAAGTCGTTGGGGTGTGGGGAAATAGATGTACAGGTCCAGGAAATGTAACATGGCCCCAACACATCCCGAAGCACCCGACTGAACATTGTCTGCGACATCCCTCCACCAGAAGACACAGTGTACTGGAAGGTACCCGTCGCAAAGAAATGAAGGGCTGCCATCACCTTCACCTTGGGGGTCAGTGCCGTCGGGTATGGCCGGCCAGGTTGCAGGTGTGGGCCCAACTGCCCTGCCAACTCCTCAATCACTGCCCTGGTGAAACAGTACTTTCTGATGGACTCACGTTCCACCATCGTTGCCAGGTCCGGGAATGGCCTAGGTACATTTGGGGCCCTGCAGTACAGACAGAAACAAAGGATGAAGGCACACCCTCCAGCAATGTCACAAAGCCACAGCAACACAGCCCATCATAAACAAACACATAACACAATGAGCTGAGGTGGTTGCCACAGGTTACAGTCACTAATGTCCCATACATGGCATCATCGCACATTGAAGCCCAAGATGTGCACATGACAGGGCCCCTGTTGTGCCATGACAAAGCAATGGGCCCTAGCACAGTACATCTGCCCTGTTGCCACCTACCACACAAAGCCCACAGTGACTATTGAGGACAGATATTTTCTCCACATCACAGCTCCCTGACTGACAGTTACACAGGCATGATGTGACGTATCGTTGACATTACACACAACAAGCATGTTAGCCACAGTCCATGTGCCCTGTCGCCACAAGTGGACATATGTAGGTGTCTGTGCCACCCCCACACAACAACACTGTGCATGTACAAACCAATGTGATGTGTGGATCAGCTCACATTGGATCACACCACATGCACACAGATAGTGTATGGACATCACAATGTCGACACTGGTTCACCCTGCGTTGAAGCTACTAACACTGATGAGACAGGGTACATGTGACACGACACACACGCACATCCTGGCTGGGACTGTGTCCATTGCCAATGTCCTGTACTGCATTGCTGCACCCCCCTATGGCAATGGCACACCACACATGTATGTGTCCACCCACATCCGGGTCCAGCCTGGGAGTGCTTGTCAACAAGTGGCACACGACCAAACACATCCTGTGCCCCCAGACACACACATAAGAGGCAGCCATACATGACTGGGGACACACTGTGGCACAGGCAGTGGTGCCATAGGTGTGCCCCATAGTCCCTAGCTAGTGACAGAGGATGTCATCTGTCAGGAACTGACAGCAAGGCTGACCGACACGTTCAATGTCCCCAAAACCCAAATAACTTGTTCGGACCGAGCCGTGCGCATGTCAGGGACATACATTACAATGGCGACGGACGCGCGTGTGACGCGTCGGTCGTGTATGACCGAACCGCGCGCATGTCAGGGACACACATTGCAATGGCGACGGACGCGTGTGACGCGTCGGTCGTGTATGACCGAGCCGCGCGCATGTCAGGGACACACATTGCAATGGCGACGGACGCGTGTGACGCGCCGGTCGTGTATGACCGAGCCGCGCGCATGTCAGGGACACACATTGCAATGGCGACGGACGCGTGTGACGCGTCGGTCGTGTATGACCGAGCCGCGCGCATGTCAGGGACACACGTTGCAATGGCGACGGACGCGTGTGACGCGTCGGTCGTGTATGACCGAGCCGCGCGCATGTCAGGGACACACGTTGCAATGGCGACGGACGCATGTGACGCGTCCGTCGTGTATGGCCGAGCCGCGCGCACGTCTTGCCCATTGAATCTGATGGAGACGGGTGTGTGTTGCCATTCAAAATCCGCGTAGTACAGTCATTTGCCGGGCCCTGCACCCTCATTGGCCATGAGCTGTCATGGTGATGGACGCGGATCTGTAATTTGAACGAGGCGTGTGCAGGAAATTCAGTTGGAGTCGTACAACATTGTTGCAATTGCCAGTGTGTCATGGAGGTGATGTTTTAAATGATGCTGAAGGCGTGTACGAGTCGTGCTATCCCATGGATTGGCCAAATTCATAGGATGCAAGCTTTTGGACCTATCCCTTTGTACCCCAGGGCAGACATGCCTCCACAGCACAGATATAAGGCTGCCTGGCCCCAGAGAACCCACTTGCCTGCACCACATGCTACTGGAGCACATCAAGATCATCACTGCTGCTGTCTCTGCTTCCTCTGGCTTCAGTGATGGCACGTACTGTGGAGAGGGCCCCAGCCTTCAGTGAGGAGGAGAACCAGGCCCTGCTGGACGGGCTCCTGCCGCAGTACACCAAGCTCTATGGGAAACCAGGGGAGCAGGTGAGTGTGCTGTCCACTGCTTTGCTAATTGTGCTACTGGTCTGACCAGCAGCAGCATTAGTGTGTACACCAGTGGCTTGGTTACCCACTGACTACTGCTCTTGCCACAAATGGGGCACCCACATGTACTGCACAGTTGCAGTGCAGTGCAAGGTGTATTGTCACTAGGTCCCCTTCCCAGGCCATGTCTCAAAGCTGTGAGTGCTGGACACCGGTCCCTCAACCATAGTTGCACCACCTGTGTACCTCATTAGCCTTGCTGATGCCCACATGTGTGACTGCCTGTGTGTTGCACTAATATGTTGCCAGTGTAGTAATGTCCTCTGCACTTTGTCATCCTCACAGGTTGCTGCCCAGAAGAAGCATGATATCTGGAGGAGCATCGTCCGGGCGGTGAGATCCGTGGGGGTCTACAGGCGCAGGATCCGCAACTGCCAGAAGAGGTGGCAGGACCTTCGGGGCTGGACCCGGAGGATCGCACGGGTCCAGCTGAAGCTGTCGCCTCCACGCAGGAGGGGCGGACACCGGACCCTGACCCCCACATGCTCCGGATCCTGGCGGTGGTCTTCCCGGACCTGGATGGGCAGCTGAAGGCCAGACAGCAGCAAGGAGGGGGTGAGTACATGACTGCACTGTGTGCTGTGTCTGACATGCTATGTGCCCCCTCTGGCCTGGTAACACCTCACCAGTACATTGTTCAGTTAGTCCAGGAGCCATGTCCCTCTCTGGTGACTTGCCCCCTTCTCATCTGTTTACCAGGTGTTGCTGTTTCTGTCTGGGCATAGTGTCACGTGGGAACTATGCCCTTACATGTGAAGGTGCATGGGATGTGGGCCAGCATTGCTTCAGGGGACTCAGTGTTGTGCTTCAAGGGTGGGACCATTGTACAGTACATGCCAGGGTCCTGGTATTTATCTGCATGTACTCCTGTCATGTGGCCAATTGACAGCTCGGGCTCACCACATGTGCCTGGGGCATTCGGCACACACCCATGCTGCTGGTTGGGTAAACTGTTGGGGCCTCTGGAGCATGTACCTCAAGTGTGTCACATATGCACAGCCACCTGCCTACTGTCCATGGCTATCACCTGTTCCACGTGGAGCAGGACAGTCATGGCTAGTCCAGGGCATGCTACAGTCTGTACTCCCACTCCCGTGTCTCGGTTGGCACTTTGTGCCAGGTGAACAGTTCCCTCAGGTGTCTGCCCCTGTGTCATTGTGCTGTGGCACCGTTGTCAGGCCCACTGGTGTGTACATGGGTTTGGGGTCAGCATGCAATCTGAGATGTGCCCATGTGAGACAATACCTCTGTGACATGTATGGATGTGATGACTTGACCGTGCACAATGGTGCCTGCAACCGGGTAGTTCCAGCAGCTGGGTGTCATTCACAGCAGAGTGCGAGTTGCTCAGCTTCAGAGTGCCCTGTCCCATGTCTCTCATGCGTCCAATGCATCTGGGGTGGGCACATCAGAATCCAGATGCTGTTGTTACTGTGGATGGTCATGTGTAGTTGTCAGCTACAGAGTTTGCAGGCCCCATGTCTTGAGAATGTGACACAGTGGTGACAGTTGTTGTAGGACTGCCCTGCCCCCTGTGACTGGAGACTGTGATGTATGATCTCACAGGCATGGCTGAGCCATGGGACTACACTACCTAGGGGTGATCCAGCAGGAGTGTGTCATGTGCAACATGCACTCCATTGTGCCAAGGTATGCAGGACTTGCGGGGATCAGGATGTCTGGTGCATGTACTCAGCCCCAGCCTCTCAGATGCAACACTGGCCATCCCTACGTCCAGGCAAATGTACAGGTCCATTGTCAGCAGATGTGATGTGTGCATGTTGACAGACCACTACGTATTTACAGGTCTTGTCAAGTGATGGGTAGGTGGTGCATGTGTCTGCAGTGGGGTGTAGGGATCCTACATGCGCAAGACAGATGGGTGCAAGGGCAGGAGGGATGTGAATGCCATGCTCGACTCTCAGACTAACCATTGGCCTATGCAAATCTGTGTGAGCACTCCTAGCAAAGTTCAACTGATTGATGCCCGCACTTGGCCACTGATGTGCTGTACTTTCTGTGGTGTGTGTGGTCAGTGCAGATGACTAATGTGTTTTCATTCTATTTTCCCTGTGCAGATACAGACACGGACACAGAGGAGACCGCTCCACGGACCAGGGGGAGCCAGAGAGCAAGACTGGGTTGGAATTTGAGGAGTCGGAGGGACACAGTGGCACGGAGGGCGAGGGGAGTGAGTCTGTGGGCTCCTCGGCAAACACCACCGCAGCTGAGGACCACAGCAGCAGTGACGGGGACTTCCTTGTGGAGGCGGGTGGCAGCAGCCACCATCCAACACCTGTTGAGGTTGTCCCCACCCCCCACCATCACTGCCCTCCCCATGGCTCCCACATCTAAGGTCCGTGGAGGAGCCCGTGTTCATGGGCATGTCTCCTTCCAGTCAGGCACCGCACCCCCTACCCCTGTGTCCCCTGCAGCCCTGAGTGAGGAGTCTGTCGACCTGCTGTGGCAGATCCATGTGGGGCAGTCATCCATGCTGCGTGTCTTCCATGTGCACACGGGTCTGTTGAACCAGCTGGTGTTGTACATGGAGGGCATGTCATCATCCATGTCTGCCCTACAGAGGACCAGTCAGGGCATGGCCTCCTCACTGACGGCAGCAGTGTCCCTCCTCCAGCAGTCCCTTCCCCCTCCTGCCCCTGCCCCATCCCCTACTCCCAGCACCCTACCTGTCCAACTCACACACACACCTGCACCATCATTGCACACAACAGACCCAGGCCCTACACACACCCCCAAGCCAAAGTCTAAACATGCACGCACGCATACTCAGGGGACTGAAAATACACTCACCGGTGATGGGTCAGACACACACACACATGCATCCACAGGCACTCCGCAGTCCTCCGATGCCTCACCCTCCACAGCCCCTTCCACTGCCTCAACTGCATCCCCAGCTGCAAAGAGGCTCTTCCTGGTCGACCATGGACTCTTCCCCACTGATCCATCCACACCAGCACACAAGGGGAAGAGGGGGTCCGGCCACACAGAGGAGGGTGTCCCTCGCCCCCAGACACCCTCCCCCAGGCGCAGGCAGGCTGAGACACCACGCTGCAGGTCCCCCCGCACACGGAAGAGCAAGACCCCACCACCGGCCCAACACTCCACCAGACAGTCTCCACCCGCCATCCCCCAGTCTCCCACTCCACAGGTCCCACCACCACACCCTGCCCCATGTTCACCCACCCACCGCTACCGCATCCCCAAGATGCTCAGGCCTTCCCCACCTGCCTCTTGCTCTTCCAGCACCCCACACCCCACTCAGCCTGTGTGTGGCACTGCTGTGGAGGGCGTGCCCTCCCCTCCGTCCTGCCCACATCACCGGATCCACTTCCTGCTCCCCTGGGGATGGGCACTGCAGTGGAGTCTCTGCCCTCCCGGTCTGACTTGGGCACTGCAGTGGGTTCCGTGTCCACTACCTCTGACCTGCCCACTGCAGTTGTGCCAGCACCCACTGCTCCTGATTTGTGCCCCCAGTTGTGCCGGCACCCACTGATCCTGACTTGTGCCCCCAGTTGTGCCGGCACCCACTGCTCCTGACTTGTGCCCCCAGTTGTGCTGGCACCCACTGATCCTGACTTGTGCCCCCAGTCATGCCGGCACCCACCCTGTCAGACTCCTCCGCTGCAGCTGCCGCTCCTGCACCCACCAGCCCTTCCCTGCCTGTTTCTGTAGACCCATGATCCTGTACCTGCGGTGCCTGGCTGGCCTCTATGTATGCCCCTCCCAGGGGTATGTCCCCTTCCGTTGGCAGTGCAGGCATGCCAAATGTGGCCATTGGACACTTGACCCTGTTGGGTCTGTTTATGGACTGGCCATAGGCCTTCATGTTTTTCTTCTTGATTTTCCATTTCACAAATAACTCGGCTGAATAAAAGCTCCTTTTTGTTCACTAGTGGTTTTGCTTCAGATGTACATGATGTTGTTGATACTTGACATGCCCTTGCTCCAGTGATGGTGTATTCCATGGCTGGGAAATGTAGTGTCACTGTGCTGGAGACCATGTGGCCCATGGGGGTATGTCCTGTTGGGGTGTGTATCCATGTCATCCTTTGCAGCAATCCGACGGGGTCATGATTATGGTCTTTGGAAATGTGTTATCTATCTTTTGTTAGCAATGTCTCATCAGTGTCTTACACACATGCACACCTGTTGGCCTTAGCATGGTTCAATTGGCCCATTTCACTGACTGTGTGGCCATCTCCAATGGACATGCAAGTGTATGCATCTATGTGGATGGACTCATCTGTGTCCTCAGTGCTACTTCATCTACATGTGTGTTGACTCTGTGCAGTTGACTCAGGGGACCCTCCCGTGCCCAGGCTGCTGTTACCAGGGCCACCAATGTGTGGTATATGTTAGCTGTGTGACAAAGTATACTGCTGACATGCTGGTGGCCTGCATGGACAACATATGGCACAGCTTTCCTTCCACAGGAGTGGAGTCCCCTCATGTCACTGTGCTGATGGGGGTTGAGACCCCATTGGCACAGTGCTCTACATATGCTGCATGTGTGATCCCCACACTTACCTTCATGTCACTGTGCTGATGGGGGTTGAGACCCCATTAGCACAGTGCTCTACATATGCTGCATGTGTGATCCCCACACTTACCTTCATGTCACTGTGCTGATGGGGGTTGAGACCCCATTGGCACAGTGCTCTACATATGCTGCATGTGTGATCCCCACACTTACCTTCATGTCACTGTGCTGATGGGGGTTGAGACCCCATTAGCACAGTGATCTACATATGCTGCTGTTTAGTACCACACAGTTACCTTTTGTACACTCAAGTGATGGGTGTTGAGGACATTGCTGCAGTGCTCATGTGAGGCTTGGCTTGTGTTAGCCACACTATGGTATTGCAGACACGTGTTGTGAGTTACATTGTGTGTACATGGTCATGTTCACTGTGGTGGGTATTGTACACAGACTACATGTTGTGGTCATGAGGTTGTTGTGGATATCCTTTGGTTTGTAGTCCTTATGTTGGGGTATGGGGTATGTGTTACACATCACCCATCCTATGTGTGTGGGCATTGGTAGTGGTACTCACACAGTTCACTATTGGTGGTGGTGACAGGCAAGAGGCCCCCTATGGGTGGGGGTGTGAGTAGTCCCAGCCAAGAGGCTCACTATGGGTGGGGGTGGAAGTGGTGACAGGCAAGAGGCCCCCTATGGGTGGGGGTGTGAGTAGTCCCAGCCAAGAGGCCCACTATGGGTGAGGGTGTGAGTAGTCCCAGCCAAGAGGCCCCCTATGGGTGGGGGTGTGAGTAGTCCCAGCCAAGAGGCCCACTATGGGTGGGGGTGGGAGTGGTGACAGGCAAGAGGCCCCCTATGGGTGGGGGTGTGAGTAGTCCCAGCCAAGAGGCCCACTATGGGTGGGGGTGGAAGTGGTGACAGGCAAGAGGCCCCTATGGGTGGGGGTGTGAGTAGTCCCAGCCAAGAGGCCCACTATGGGTGGGGGTGTGAGTAGTCCCAGCCAAGAGGCCCCCTATGGGTGGGGGTGTGAGTAGTCCCAGCCAAGAGGCCCACTATGGGTGGGGGTGTGAGTAGTCCCAGCCAAGAGGCCCACTATGGGTGGGGGTGGGAGTGGTGACAGGCAAGAGGCCCCCTATGGGTGGGGGTGTGAGTAGTCCCAGCCAAGAGGCCCACTATGGGTGGGGGTGTGAGTAGTCCCAGCCAAGAGGCCCACTATGGGTGGGGGTGGGAGTGGTGACAGGCAAGAGGCCCCCTATGGGTGGGGGTGATGGGCAAGGGGGGCCTGGGTGTTTGTCACAGGTTTACTGGTACGTGTCGGCTGTTTGTTTGGGGGTGTCTCTTACCGTCTCCGTCGTTGGCGTCTGTTCCGGATCAGTCCATGGATGTAGAGGATCGGTATGGCCTGTGCGATGGGATTCATGTCGACACCGTCTCGTCTGCACTGGTCGTTGGTTCGTTTCGTCCCAGTTGCAGGCTTGTACGTCTCGTGTCCGGGGATCGTGTTGTGGCGCGAATCGTTCCTTTCATGCAGCTTTTCCGGATGCTGTGACGTGCCGTACGTGTCGACTCGCTCGGCGCATAGGAAGTGCGCATCGTACTTGTCCGGCCGGAAACAGCTCTGACCTAGCCCCCGTGCGAGTCGAATCTGCGTTTACGGGACCGGGTCGTAGGGTGAATTGAGTATTTATTTGGCGAGTTCGTGTCGGTCAAGTTTTCAGCACATGCACGCATCGTACTTGATCGGCAGGACTGACCGGCTCCCGGGACGGGTCGGTCGGGAGGTAAGCGTCCGGGCAGATCTTTTTGAGCTGTCCGACCCGAATCGGAATCGGCCCCCGAGTCGAACGCCCATTGACCGAGTCGCACACGACATACACAACACAGCATAACAACAGCGTGAAAGGCTCGGAGAAGCCTGTACGACTCACCAGCAGCGTCCGGCACGGTCAGAAGAACATCTCGTACACACACACAAACAACAGCTGACCAAACACAAAAAAAGGACCAAACAAGCACTGACAACGAAAATATATATTAAAAAAAAAAAAATCAATTAAGAGAGACACACCCACAACTCAACATATTTAAAGGCCACCAATCACTCCCATGAGCCATTGCCATTTCCTGAGAACCACCACACACACAACTCTGCTGACACACACCATTGCCATCTCACCAACAGCATTCACACACACACACCCACAAACCTCACTTGCACCCTCACACACACACACACCAATCACCACCACCACCACCCCACCACGACCCCAAACCCCCATCCACCCCACCCTCACCACCAACACCACCCCCACTACCCCAAACCCCCATCCACTCACCCCTCACCATCACCAACCCCCCCCACCCCCCCAACACCACAACCACAACTCCCCCATCCACCCCCCTCACCACTACCACCACCAACACCACCACCCCCAACACCACTACCCCAACTCCCACATCCACCCCCCCTCACCACAACCACCACCACCACCACCAACCCACCACCCTCGACACAACTACCACAACTCCCCCATCCACCCCCTCACCACTACCACCCCCACCACCCCCACCCCAACACCACTACCCCAACTCCCACATCCACCCCCCACCACAACCACCACCACCACCACCAACCCACCACACTCGACACCACCACCACCATGCCCCCAAGAAGAATCCAAAGTTCACAGATAGTGAGTTGACAGTGTTGGTAGATGAAATCATCAGAGTAGAGCCACATTTGTTTGGCACATTGGTACAGAAGACCCCCATGTCCCAGAAGGCCAAGATGTGGGAGAGAATCGTCAACAAGGTGAACGCACAAGCACCTTGTTTGCGCACAAAGGACGACTGCCAGAACAAGTGGTATGACGTGCGCAGGAGGGTCAAGAAGCTGCTGGAGAAGGACCATAAGCTCAGCAAGCACACCGGCAGCGGCCCCCTGCCAAACCCGTTTACTTCCGGTCCTGGGAGGAGAAGGTGCAGGCCATCTTACCACCGGAGAGCATACATGGTCTGACTGACATCCCAGAGCCTGGTGAGTACACAAATAAGAGACTCAAGATTGTGGGGCCATGTACACATGTCACCGTCAAGGGGACAGGCAAAACAACTTCCGTCAACAAAGCCACAGTAACACAAACAAAGTCATCCCTACAGCCATATGCCTGGCACAGCAACACAACACCTGCTATCTCATACCAACATTGAACTATGTCATCACGTGTACAAACCTAGCAAAAATCAGAGCAACTCAGTGCCACAAAACCCCCAACAGACACTGCCACACAGTCTGCCACCACTGTCACACCACCTCACAGGGAACCTGACCCACAGGAAGGAAGCTCGGGGATGTTGGGGAAGTCAGTGTAGCCAAAAGCATGATGGGAGTTGTAGTCACAGCCAATAGTCCCCCTCACAAATGGACCAACAACACCACTTCTAACCATGCGCACCTCACAGGCAGTGGAAATGTACCCTCAAGATGGCTGACACTGGGTCCTGCTGTGGGGAGCACAAGGCCCTGATGGGCTATGTGCACATACCAAATGCAGGACCCTGATGCCTGACATCCTGAAAGTCAACTGCCACTCCCTGCAAGGGAAGCATACACAATAGTGGCCCATCTGGCCATGGAGGGAGAAGCACTGCCAGCTCTGACCATGCCCACCACCATGTGCTGTCACACACCCCCAACACAAACTCCACACAACTCACCTGGGAGAAGGCATTTACCCACACTTCATGCAAACAACACCCAAGACCCACCATACTGGCTACTGCTGTGTGACGTACAGGGACTGTTGCCACTTGTGTACAACCACCACTACACCACTGACTCACAACCTCAACATCAACCCACACTCACCGACATTGAAGCATGTCTCTGTGTGAATTGCCTGGCCCCTGGGGGAGGAGGAGTTACTGCAATGACACTGAAAACCATTGAGGCAGCTGCAAATCACATCTATCCAGCAAAAACTAACAGCAGCCCTGGGTAAACACACACTGCCAAACCAAAGAGCAGGGCAAGATGGCTGACACATGGATACAATGTATGAGTAGGCTGCTAGTCACACACACGCATCGACCAACCCAATCACAGTCACACTACCAGCTATTGCAAATGTACCTTTGCACTCAACTTCCGGGGATGCAGTGTCCCAGGGACCCCCTCTGGCCTGGACAGGTAGGCGCGGATTGTAGTTGACAAGTGCAGAAATGCAGACCTACCACAAAGATCCAAACACACAGCAACTCACATACATAGCAGTGACAGGGGACACCTGACTGACTACAATGGACCTACCAACATCCCTCACACTGTAGCATGCTGACATACACTCAAACACCCGTTGCCAGCCTCATGAAATGCAGACATTGTCCAGTATTGTAGGCATCATCCACACCACACAGCACTCACTGACATGGACACTGGGGACACAAGGACTAACATGGGCTGCACTGGAGCAGGCATGCAAGTCACAGCTGAAGCAACCGAACACACACCTCTGGTCACGACTCTAGTAAAGAAAGACAGCCGCAGCGAACAGTCCATACCACCATGGAGGACATTGACATCACAAAGCATGTGTGCAAACACAGAACTCACACACAACTCCATTAGCAACAGTGACACCATCACCTGTGTGAAATGGGATGTGGACTGGGGACACAGACACCACAGAAGAGAACATCAGGACAACCCGGGCATGCTGGACTGTGACCAGGTTGTGCAGACACACTAATGTGATGCACATTGACTGACACAAACTGGCATCACACATGCCCCAAACAGAGATCCCAAACTAGGTGCCTTTGCAAGGATGCCAGCGTCAAAGCACAAATGTTGACAGGGATGAAACACCTGTGTCAGGCATGTGTCAGCACCAGTGCAGGAATGGCACAGTACAATCCAGCGTGCAAGTAAGATGCCAGGCAGGCAGACAGCTAGACTTGACAACCAAAGTGCCTCAGGGTGTCAGGTGAATGCACCACACTAATGGAAATCTCCCGCAGTGACAAAGTAGGATGATGCAATGGACAGGCATGCAACACCAACCACAGTGGCCAATGTCATGTGTATGAACCATTGATGTCCATGAATACATCACTAACATTGTGTCTTCCTTCCAAACACAGGGGCAGATGTGGACTCAACCACAGACGAGGAAGAGTCCCAGTCCCAGGCTCCGGTGGACCCACCTGGCTCCGGTGGCGCACAGTTTCACACCTAGTCGGACGACACCCAAGCTGGCCCCTCCGGTCTCGGCCCTCATGCAGGCCCTCGGCAACATTCACCTGCCCCCCTTGAAACCACCCCTGCAACTGCTGATACACCGCAAGCCACCCCTGCCAACATGGACAGACCCACCGAACCATCAGACGGCACAGAGTCACAGGGCACCAGGGCACCTGACAACAGCAACAACATCCAAGGTCCCCTGTGACACCTGTGCGGAACACCACAGGTGCTGGCCGTGTGGCGAGGTGTGGTGGGAGGGTGGGAGGCCGAGCAGAGGCTCCACTGAGGGTGCGGGTCTGCAGGATGACACCCACCTGGAACGCATCATGGATGCGTACCAGGAGAGCACCGGAGGGTTCAGCCAGGTAGTGGGGATCCTCACGGACATCAAAGAACAGCAGGCTGCCCACCATGCCCGCTTGGACTCCCACATGTCCCGTGTTGAAACACACCTGTCAAATATGGAGTCCAAGTGGGATACCATGGAAGATATAGCAGTGGTGCACCGGGAAATGTTGACCTGCCTCCGCCAGATCAGCACCAACTTGAGCCCACCTCCCTGTGCGACGACTACATCTCGGGCAACAACATCTGCCACTGCCACAGGGAGTGAAGGGGGGTCTGGTGGAAGCCCCCGTGCACGGCAGCAGCCTGCAGGTGAGGCTCCCCCTGAGAAGAAGAAGAGGGGTCGTCCGGTGAGGAACAAGTGAGACGAAGATGCCAAAGGACATCCCCCAGGAAACCAACACCTGTTCTGGACAGTGACCTTTGTGTGCAAACCGTTCACCTTGTTGTACGACATCGTACTCCCCCACATGACATGGAGGGTCTGAGTTGGAACAATGTGCTTAACGACTGTGGACTGTACTCTAGACATTTCATCTACCAACACTCCTAACTTGTTATCTGTGAACTTTGGATTCTAAAGCCAACGGACAACACTCCCAATCCTGAGCACCATCCCCACTTATGTGCTAATAAATTCACCTAAACACAAGACGTGACTCTGTGGTGATTGAGAGGTTGCCAGTGGCATGTAGATCTGGATGTGCTGAAGAACACTGTGCATGCAAACCTGTACTGTGATGAGTACACTGTCATGTCAGTCAGGCCAATGTGCCACATATGTGGGAGACACACCACCAGGTCTACTTTACATATGCCCACCACGTCCAACCAATTCATTGCCAACATCAATGTTGACAAGCAAGCCTGTGGTATGCACAAACTACACAGCCAACCTGAGTCAGTGGTGACAGGCCCACAAGTGCAGTACGTCAATGTCAGTCTGATGTGTAGGCACAAGCAACACACATCAGGAGGTGCAGCACAGTTTATTGTCAGGCAATTGCCACATGTCCCTTATTACACACATGCAAGCTAGCAACACCTGACAGTGGGCACACGGTCACCAAGTGGATAACTACGGAAGTCCTGGGGTGCCTGGCACATCACTCGTCGGGACACTAACGACTCCATCCTGGCAGTGGAGCATGGGCATCAGGGGTCTCTGTACACCAAACAACAGCCACAGTACCCTGTGAAGGACAGACAGAAACACAATTGTTAACACTGCATGACGCCATACAACTGCAACACACATGGCAAACACAAATCACAGACTACACCACCCCAAAATACTAATCATCACACAACTGGTGGGGAGTACAGGTAAACTGGATGGACACATCACTGCAGGCATCCACACAAGTAGCACACAGCCACACGCAAGGTGCACCACACACACAAAACATGCACACACAACACATTTACAACACATCACTGTATACTCACATTCAGGAGAAGAAGTTGTTGATGAGCTGTGTGCGGACATCCTCCGCAGCCTCATCATCGCTACTGGCATCCTGGCCCAGGCCAGGATCCTCCACAGGTGGCGGGTGTTGGTCATTGTCATCCTGGATGAGGGGCAACTCCCTTCGCACTGCCAGATTGTGCAGCATGCATGCTACGATGATGATCCGGCACACCTTAGCAGGGGCATACGGGAGGGCACCTCCTGTCTTGTCTAAACACCTGAAGCGGCTCTTCAGGAGTCCAAATGTCCGCTCTATCACCCTCCTGGTACGACCATGTGCCTGGTTGTAGCGCATCTCGGCTGGTGTCACAGGGTTCCTCAGGGGTGTCAGCAACCATGGCATGTTGGGATATCCAGAGTCACCTACATACAGACACATGCACATTAGAGGAGTTGGAGAAAAACAGGTAGCACACAATTGGCAGGCACACACAATGAGGAAAAGTCAGTACACACCAACAAGCCAGGCACGTAGATTCTGCATCCGTGACATCAGTCTAGGGACACGACTACTCCTCATCACGTAGGCATCATGCGCAGACCCAGGGAAACGGGCACACACATGGGAGATTGTCATGTCCGCCAAACAAACCACCAGAGCATTGATGGAGTGGAAATGCTTGCGGTTCCTGTATGGCAGCTCATGTGCCTGTCGTGGCACCAAAGCCACATGTGTCCCGTCAATGGAGCCTATGACATTTGGCATCCTCCCCAGGGCATAGAAATCACCCTTTATGTCTGCAAGTCGTTGGGGTGTGGGGAAATAGATGTACAGGTCCAGGAAATGTAACATGGCCTCCAACACATCCCGAAGCACCCGACTGAACATTGTCTGCGACATCCCTCCACCAGAAGACACAGTGTACTGGAAGGTACCCGTCGCAAAGAAATGAAGGGCTGCCATCACCTTCACCTTGGGGGTCAGTGCCGTCGGGTATGGCCGGCCAGGTTGCAGGTGTGGGCCCAACTGCCCTGCCAACTCCTCAATCACTGCCCTGGTGAAACGGTACTTTCTGATGGACTCACGTTCCACCATCGTTGCCAGGTCCGGGAATGGCCTAGGTACATTTGGGGCCCTGCAGTACAGACAGAAACAAAGGATGAAGGCACACCCTCCAGCAATGTCACAAAGCCACAGCAACACAGCCCATCATAAACAAACACATAACACAATGAGCTGAGGTGGTTGCCACAGGTTACAGTCACTAATGTCCCATACATGGCATCAACGCACATTGAAGCCCAAGATGTGCACATGACAGGGCCCCTGTTGTGCCATGACAAAGCAATGGGCCCTAGCACAGTACATCTGCCCTGTTGCCAACTACCACACAAAGCCCACAGTGACTAGTGAGGACAGATATTTTCTCCACATCACAGCTAGATGACTGACAGTTACACAGGCATGATGTGACGTATCGTTGACATTACACACAACAAGCATGTTAGCCACAGTCCATGTGCCCTGTCGCCACAAGTGGACATATGTAGGTGTCTGTGCCACCCCCACACAACAACACTGTGCATGTACAAACCAATGTGATGTGTGGATCAGCTCACATTGGATCACACCACATGCACACAGATAGTGTATGGACATCACAATGTCGACACTGGTTCACCCTGCGTTGAAGCTACTAACACTGATGAGACAGGGTACATGTGACACGACACACACGCACATCCTGGCTGGGACTGTGTCCATTGCCAATGTCCTGTACTGCATTGCTGCACCCCCTGTGGCAATGGGCACACCACACATGTATGTGTCCACCCACATCCGGGTCCAGCCTGGGAGTGCTTGTCAACAAGTGGCACACGACCAAACACATCCTGTGCCCCCAGACACACACATAAGAGGCAGCCATACATGACTGGGGACACACTGTGGCACAGGCAGTGGTGCCATTGGTGTGCCCCATAGTCCCTAGCTAGTGACAGAGGATGTCATCTGTCAGGAACTGACAGCAAGGCTGACCGACACGTTCAATGTCCCCAAAACCCAAATAACTTGTTCGGACCGAGCCGTGCGCATGTCAGGGACATACATTACAATGGCGACGGACGCGTGTGACGCGTCGGTCGTGTATGACCGAGCCGCGCGCATGTCAGGGACACACATTACAATGGCGACGGACGCGTGTGACGCGTCGGTCGTGTATGACCGAGCCGCGCGCATGTCAGGGACACACATTGCAATGGCGACGTACGCGTGTGACGCGTCGGTCATGTATGACCGAGCCGCGCGCATGTCAGGGACACACATTGCAATGGCGACGGACGCGTGTGACGCGTCGGTCGTGTATGACCGAGCCGCGCGCATGTCAGGGACACACATTGCAATGGCGACGGACGCGTGTGACGCGTCCGTCGTGTATGGCCGAGCCGCGCGCACGTCTTGCCCATTGAATCTGATGGAGACGGGTGTGTGTTGCCATTCAAAATCCGCGTAGTACAGTCATTTGCCGGGCCCTGCACCCTCATTGGACATGAGCTGTCATGGTGATGGACGCGGATCTGTAATTTGAACGAGGCGTGTGCAGGAAATTCAGTTGGAGTCGTACAACATTGTTGCAATTGCCAGTGTGTCATGGAGGTGATGTTTTAAATGATGCTGAAGGCGTGTACGAGTCGTGCTATCCCATGGATTGGCCAAATTCATAGGATGCAAGCTTTTGGACCTATCCCTTTGTACCCCAGGGCAGACATGCCTCCACAGCACAGATATAAGGCTGCCTGGCCCCCAGAGAACCCACTTGCCTGCACCACATGCTACTGGAGCACATCAAGATCATCACTGCTGCTGTCTCTGCTTCCTCTGGCTTCAATGATGGCACGTACTGTGGAGAGGGCCCCAGCCTTCAGTGAGGAGGAGAACCAGGCCCTGCTGGACGGGCTCCTGCCGCAGTACACCAAGCTCTATGGGAAACCAGGGGAGCAGGTGAGTGTGCTGTCCACTGCTTTGCTAATTGTGCTACTGGTCTGACCAGCAGCAGCATTAGTGTGTACACCAGTGGCTTGGTTACCCACTGACTACTGCTCTTGCCACAAATGGGGCACCCACATGTACTGCACAGTTGCAGTGCAGTGCAAGGTGTATTGTCACTAGGTCCCCTTCCCAGGCCATGTCTCAAAGCTGTGAGTGCTGGACACCGGTCCCTCAACCATAGTTGCACCACCTGTGTACCTCATTAGCCTTGCTGATGCCCACATGTGTGACTGCCTGTGTGTTGCACTAATATGTTGCCAGTGTAGTAATGTCCTCTGCACTTTGTCATCCTCACAGGTTGCTGCCCAGAAGAAGCATGATATCTGGAGGAGCATCGTCCGGGCGGTGAGATCCGTGGGGGTCTACAGGCGCAGGATCCGCAACTACCAGAAGAGGTGGCAGGACCTTCGGGGCTGGACCCGGAGGATTGCACGGGTCCAGCTGAAGCTGTCGCCTCCACGCAGGAGGGGCGGACACCGGACCCTGACCCCCCAAATGCTCCGGATCCTGGCGGTGGTCTTCCCGGACCTGGATGGGCAGCTGAAGGCCAGACAGCAGCAAGGAGGGGGTGAGTACATGACTGCACTGTGTGCTGTGTCTGACATGCTATGTGCCCCCTCTGGCCTGGTAACACCTCACCAGTACATTGTTCAGTTAGTCCAGGAGCCATGTCCCTCTCTGGTGACTTGCCCCCTTCTCATCTGTTTGCCAGGTGTTGCTGTTTCTGTCTGGGCATAGTGTCACGTGGGAACTGTGCCCTTACATGTGAAGGTGCATGGGATGTGGGCCAGCATTGCTTCAGGGGACTCAGTGTTGTGCTTCAAGGGTGGGACCATTGTACAGTACATGCCAGGGTCCTGGTATTTATCTGCATGTACTCCTGTCATGTGGCCAATTGACAGCTCGGGCTCACCACATGTGCCTGGGGCATTCGGCACACACCCATGCTGCTGGTTGGGTAAACTGTTGGGGCCTCTGGAGCATGTACCTCAAGTGTGTCACATATGCACAGCCACATGCCTACTGTCCATGGCTATCACCTGTTCCACGTGGAGCAGGACAGTCATGGCTAGTCCAGGGCATGCTACAGTCTGTACTCCCACTCCTGTGTCTCGGTTGGCACTTTGTGCCAGGTGAACAGTTCCCTCAGGTGTCTGCCCCTGTGTCATTGTGCTGTGGCACCGTTGTCAGGCCCACTGGTGTGTACATGGGTTTGGGGTCAGCATGCAATCTGAGATGTGCCCATGTGAGACAATACCTCTGTGACATGTATGGATGTGATGACTTGACCGTGCACAATGGTGCCTGCAACCGGGTAGTTCCAGCAGCTGGGTGTCATTCACAGCAGAGTGCGAGTTGCTCAGCTTCAGAGTGCCCTGTCCCATGTCTCTCATGCGTCCAATGGATCTGGGGTGGGCACATCAGAATCCAGACGCTGTTGTTACTGTGGATGGTCATGTGTAGTTGTCAGCTACAGAGTTTGCAGGCCCCATGCCTTGGGAATGTGACACAGTGGTGACAGTTGTTGTAGGGCTGCCCTGCCCCCTGTGACTGGAGACTGTGATGTATGATCTCACAGGCATGGCTGAGCCATGGGACTACACTACCTAGGGGTGATCCAGCAGGAGTGTGTCATGTGCAACATGCACTCCATTGTGCCAAGGTATGCAGGACTTGCGGGGATCAGGATGTCTGGTGCATGTACTCAGCCCCAGCCTCTCAGATGCAACACTGGCCATCCCTACGTCCAGGCAAATGTACAGGTCCATTGTCAGCAGATGTGATGTGTGCATGTTGACAGACCACTACGTATTTACAGGTCTTGTCAAGTGATGGGTAGGTAGTGCATGTGTCTGCAGTGGTGTGTAGGGATCCTACATGCGCAAGACAGATGGGTGCAAAGGCAGGAGGGATGTGAATGCCATGCTCGACTCTCAGACTAACCATTGGCCTATGCAAATCTGTGTGAGCACTCCTAGCAAAGTTCAACTGATTGATGCCCGCACTTGGCCACTGATGTGCTGTACTTTCTGTGGTGTGTGTGGTCAGTGCAGATGACTAATGTGTTTTCATTCTATTTTCCCTGTGCAGATACAGACACGGACACAGAGGGAGACCGCTCCACGGACCAGGGGGAGCCAGAGAGCCAGACTGGGTCGGAATTTGAGAAGTCGGAGGGACCCAGTGGCACGGAGGGTGAGGGGAGTGAGTCTGTGGGCTCCTCGGCAAACACCACCGCAGCTGAGGACCACAGCAGCAGTGACGGGGACTTCCTTGTGGAGGCGGGTGGCAGCAGCCACCATCCAACACCTGTTGAGGTTGTCCCCGCCCCCACCATCACTGCCCTCCCCATGGCTACCACATCTAAGGTCCGTGGAGGCGCCCGTGTTCATGGGCATGTCTCCTTCCAGTCAGGCACCGCACCCCTACCCCTGTGTCCCCTGCAGCCCTGAGTGAGGAGTCTGTCGACCTGCTGCGGCAGATCCATGTGGGGCAGTCATCCATGCTGCGTGTCTTCCATGTGCACACAGGTCTGTTGAACCAGCTGGTGTCGTACATGGAGGGCATGTCATCATCCATGTCTGCCCTACAGAGGACCAGTCAGGGCATGGCCTCCTCACTGACGGCAGCAGTGTCCCTCCTCCAGCAGTCCCTCCCCCTCCTGCCCCTGCCCCATCCCCTACTCCCAGCACCCTACCTGTCCAACTCACACACACACCTGCACCATCATTGCACACAACAGACCCAGGCACTACACACACCCCCAAGCCAAAGTCTAAACATGCACGCACGCATACTCAGGGGACTGAAAATACACTCACCGGGGATGGGTCAGACACACACACACATGCATCCACAGGCACTCCGCAGTCCTCCGATGCCTCACCCTCCACAGCCCCTTCCACGGCCCCTTCCACTGCCTCAACTGCATCCCCAGCTGCAAAGAGGCTCTTCCTGGTCGACCTCGGACTCTTCCCCACTGATCCATCCACACCAGCACACAAGGGGAAGAGGGGTCCGGCCACACAGAGGGGGGTGTCCCTCGCCCCCAGACACCCTCTCCCAGGCGCAGGCAGGCTGAGACACCACGCCGCAGGTCCCCCCGCACACGGACGAGCAAGACCCCACCACCGGCCCAACACTGCACCAGACAGTCTCCACCCGCCATCCCCCAGGCTCTCACTCCACAGGTCCCACCACCACACCCTGCCCCAGGTTCACCCACCCACCGCTACCGCATCCCCAAGATGCTCAGGCCTTCCCCACCTGCCTCTTGCTCTTCCAGCACCCAACACCCCACTCAGCCTGTGTGTGGCACTGCTGTGGAGGGCGTGCCCTCCCCCTCCGTCCTGCCCACATCACCGGATCCACTTCCTGCTCCCCTGGGGATGGGCACTGCAGTGGAGTCTCTGCCCTCCCGGTCTGACTTGGGCACTGCAGTGGGTTCCGTGTCCACTACCTCTGACCTGCCCACTGCAGTTGTGCCGGCACCCACTGCTCCTGACTTGTGCCCCCAGTTGTGCCGGCACCCACTGATCCTGACTTGTGCCCCCCAGTTGTGCCGGCACCCACTGATCCTGACTTGTGCCCCCAGTTGTGCCGGCACCCACTGCTCCTGACTTGTGCCCCCAGTTGTGCCGGCACCCACTGATCCTGACTTGTGCCCCCAGTCGTGCCGGCACCCACCCTGTCAGACTCCTCCGCTGCAGCTGCCGCTCCTGCACCCACCAGCCCTTCCCTGCCTGTTTCTGTAGACCCATGATCCTGTACCTGCGGTGCCTGGCTGGCCTCTATGTATGCCCCTCCCAGGGGTATGTCCCCTTCCGTTGGCAGTGTAGGCATGCCAAATGTGGCCATTGGACACTTGACCCTGTTGGGTCTGTTTATGGACTGGCCATAGGCCTTCATGTTTTTCTTCTTGATTTTCCATTTCACAAATAACTCGGCTGAATAAAAGCTCCTTTTTGTTCACTAGTGGTTTTGCTTCAGATGTACATGATGTTGTTGATACTTGACATGCCCTTGCTCCAGTGATGGTGTATTCCATGGCTGGGAAATGTAGTGTCACTGTGCTGGAGACCATGTGGCCCATGAAGGGTATGTCCTGTTGGGGTGTGTATCCATGTCATCCTTTGCAGCAATCCGACGGGGTCATGATTATGGTCTTTGGAAATGTGTTATCTATCTTTTGTTAGCAATGTCTCATCAGTGCCTTACACACATGCACACCTGTTGGCCTTAGCATGGTTCAATTGGCCCATTTCACTGACTGTGTGGCCATCTCCAATGGACATGCAAGTGTATGCATCTATGTGGATGGACTCATCTGTGTCCTCAGTGCTACTTCATCTACATGTGTGTTGATCTGTGCAGTTGACTCAGGGGACCCTCCCGTGTCCAGGCTGCTGTTACCAGGGCCACCAATGTGTGGTATATGTTAGCTGTGTGACAAAGTATACTGCTGACATGCTGGTGGCCTGCATGGACAACATATGGCACAGCTTTCCTTCCACAGGAGTGGAGTCCCCTCATGTCACTGTGCTGATGGGGGTTGAGACCACATTGGCACAGTGCTCTACATATGCTGCATGTGTGATCCCCACACTTACCTTCATGTCACTGTGCTGATGGGGGTTGAGACCCCATTAGCACAGTGCTCTACATATGCTGCATGTGTGTTCCCCACACTTACCTTCATGTCACTGTGCTGATGGGGGTTGAGACCCCATTGGCACAGTGCTCTACATATGCTGCATGTGTGATCCCCACACTTACCTTCATGTCACTGTGCTGATGGGGGTTGAGACCCCATTAGCACAGTGCTCTACATATGCTGCTGTTTAGTACCACACAGTTACCTTTTGTACACTCAAGTGATGGGTGTTGAGGACATTACTGCAGTGCTCATGTGAGGCTTGGCTTGTGTTAGCCACACTATGGTATTGCAGACACGTGTTGTGAGTTACATTGTGTGTACATGGTCATGTTCACTGTGGTGGGTATTGTACACAGACTACATGTTGTGGTCATGAGGTTGTTGTGGATATCCTTTGGTTTGTAGTCCTTATGTTGGGGTATGGGGTATGTGTTACACATCACCCATCCTATGTGTGTGGGCATTGGTAGTGGTACTCACACAGTTTACTATTGGTGGTGGTGACAGGCAAGAGGCCCCCTATGGGTGGGGGTGTGAGTAGTCCCAGCCAAGAGGCCCACTATGGGTGGAAGTGGTGACAGGCAAGAGGCCCCCTATGGGTGGGGGTGTGAGTAGTCCCAGCCAAGAGGCCCACTATGGGTGGGGGTGTGAGTAGTCCCAGCCAAGAGGCCCCCTATGGGTGGGGGTGTGAGTAGTCCCAGCCAAGAGGCCCACTATGGGTGGGGGTGGGAGTGGTGACAGGCAAGAGGCCCCCTATGGGTGGGGGTGTGAGTAGTCCCAGCCAAGAGGCCCACTATGGGTGGGGGTGGAAGTGGTGACAGGCAAGAGGCCCCCTATGGGTGGGTGTGTGAGTAGTCCCAGCCAAGAGGCCCAGTATGGGTGGGGGTGTGAGTAGTCCCAGCCAAGAGGCCCCCTATGGGTGGGGGTGTGAGTAGTCCCAGCCAAGAGGCCCACTATGGGTGGGGGTGTGAGTAGTCCCAGCCAAGAGGCCCACTATGGGTGGGGGTGGAAGTGGTGACAGGCAAGAGGCCCCCTATGGGTGGGGGTGTGAGTAGTCCCAGCCAAGAGGCCCACTATGGGTGGGGGTGGAAGTGGTGACAGGCAAGAGGCCCCCTATGGGTGGGGGTGTGAGTAGTCCCAGCCAAGAGGCCCACTATGGGTGGGGGTGTGAGTAGTCCCAGCCAAGAGGCCCACTATGGGTGGGGGTGGGAGTGGTGACAGGCAAGAGGCCCCCTATGGGTGGGGGTGATGGGCAAGGGGGGCCTGGGTGTTTGTCACAGGTTTACTGGTACGTGTCGGCTGTTTGTTTGGGGGGTGTCTCTTACCGTCTCCGTCGTTGGCGTCTGTTCCGGATCAGTCCATGGATGTAGAGGATCGGTATGGCCTGTGCGATGGGATTCATGTCGACACCGTCTCGTCTGCACTGGTCGTTGGTTCGTTTCGTCCCAGTTGCAGGCTTGTACGTCTCGTGTCCGGGGATAGTGTTGTGGCGCGAATCGTTCCTTTCATGCAGCTTTTCCGGATGCTGTGACGTGCCGTACGTGTCGACTCGCTCGGCGCATAGGAAGTGCGCATCGTAATTGTCCGGCCGGAAACAGCTCTGACCTAGCCCCCGTGCGAGTCGAATCTGCGTTTACGGGACCGGGTCGTAGGGTGAATTGAGTATTTATTTGGCGAGTTCGTGTCGGTCAAGTTTTCAGCACATGCACGCATCGTACTTGATCGGCAGGACTGACCGGCTCCCGGGACGGGTCGGTCGGGAGGTAAGCGTCTGGGCGGCTCTTTTTGAGCTGTCCGACCCGAATCGGAATCGGCCCCTATGTAGAAGGAGAAGCACCACAGGAATATGGTCCTTGCGAGGACATAGAAGTTCCACTCACGTACCAGGAACACCTATTCTGGTTTAAAGGCGCCCTACCCCATATAAGAAATAGAGTAAGATTAGGCCCGCTTGGAGGAGACGGGGCAACATGGCCAATATTAGTGGCCTACACACCACATCCTGACATTGACAAAATGCCATGGGCAGACTTACTTTTACAACACAAGGATTTGATTAAAATCTACAGAAACCTGACACAGTTTGTCATGAGAACTTTCACAGTCCAATCAACATCAGTTGCAACAAATGGAACTCAATATCAGAGTACAGAAACTAAAATCACACCACAAACATTACACGCAGTAATGGGCAAGATGCCCACGAAACGTGAACAAATGCCATTCTGGGAAGCTCAGAAAATAACTCAGCTCGAGGCAGTATTCCCGAATACTACCCCGTTTTAAAAACACAGAATGCTAACAATCTGCTTGCCCATAGGGATAACACCACAAGTAGAGGACTGCACCTCTTGGGGTACAGTCTTTGCTGCCATATATACCAGGACACATGGTATTCCTTCATTAGCAGTAGTACCAGACGTATTGAGACAAATACAAAACGAGTACGGTAGAGAACCTGCCCTGAACTTAGGGATGCAGTTATTGAATAACTATGACCAGGTATCAGCCATAATACTAGCTAATATTAAAGGGGAAGCAGCTTCAGTGGCAATCCGCCAACGCCTAAGGGAGTTCAGCCCGTTAGAACAACAACACGAACTGCCCAAAATAATAGAAACTGCGTATGCAGAATTAGGCATAGACAGTTTGGGTGGGAAAGCATTAAAACCACAACTGATGGGCAGTCCTGAAAAGGACACTACCAAGCAGACACCTGCTTCTTCTAAAAAGAATTGGGATAGTAAAAAACAACAAAAGTCTAAAGACAGCAGATCTCCTCCACAGGAGCCCTCTGAAAAGAGGTACAACCTTAGGAATAGGGATAATATTAGGAAACCTGACAGGTATCAGGATACTGATACACGTTCCTCTAGTTCCTTTCAGGGCTCGACGAAAAACTCCGAGAGAGAAGGACGGTCAGAACACAAAAAGGAGCGTACAAAGTCCAGAGACAAGCAGCATGCTCAAGACTATACTTCCAAAAAAGAAGAAAAGCCAAAATCAAAACCTCAGTTTAAGAAGAAGAAAGTTGCAGGCATAAAGATCAGACATGCCCAGAATTCTGAGGACGCAACTTCTGAACGGGGAATGGGCTCTGACGATGCTAGACAGTGCGGCAGAAGTAACAATAGCTCGCCAGAACCTGATGGAATTTCTGGTGAAAGCGGACTTGAATGATTACATCACAGTGGAAACACCAGAAACAAGGGTGAGCGTCCCACATAAGTTACACGAAATAACACTCCAAATGGAGGGGGACAAGCCCAGGAAAGTTAAAGGTCTGTTTTGGGAAAATCTGTCATCCGGTTATGACATCCTATTAGCAGAACAAGATTGGCCGCCAGCATTGGTTATGGAGTGCCCTAGGGGAGAAACGGTAATTTATCCAGCATTCTCTGACCTCGTTCCCATACATCTTAAACATGCATATGCACAGGAGTGGGCAATTGCCCTAGCTCCAGCTCTATACAAAAATCATGCCGGTTGGGATGAGGATTCAACCCACCACGTGATCCTGTTAAACGTTTCACCAAACGCTCAGAGGCAATACCCAATAAAACAAGAAGCTAAAAAACAGGCAGGGAGATCTTAGATCAACCTGAATACCAAGGGGTGATTGAAACATGCACCTCACCAATGAACAACCCTTTGTTTCCAGTATCAAAACCGGACAACTCATATCGTCTAGTTTTAGATTACAGACATTTAAACTCATGCACAAAGACATTCGCTGTCCAAAACGCACACAGCGCCGCATTAATGAATAACAATGAGTGGAAAAAATACAAAACGACACTTGATATCTCAAATGGATTCTTCTGCCAAAATATAGCGCCTGAAAGCAGGTATCTGACTGCATTCTCAGCGTTGGGGTCCCAGCGGCAATTTTGTCGTCTCCCCAGGGGTATAAGAACAGCCCAGGGGTTTTCTCAGCAAGAGTAACAGAGTTACTCCAAAATTTTGATGAAGAAGCATTGTCCTATGTGGATGATATTTATCTGACGGACGATGACCTAAAAAAGCACTTGACCAGGGTGAGCACCATTATTATGGGAATCGTCTCTGAGGGCTACAAATTAAATTTTAAGAAATCTAAAATAGCCTACCTCAATGTCCTGTTTTTAGCATACGAACTTTCAAGTGAAGGGAAAAGCCTGGCAGCTAACTTTTTAGAAAAGTGTGCGCTGCTTCAACCACCAAAATCATTAATAAATCTACAATCAATACTGGGATTCCTAAATTTCGGCAGAACATACATTTTAGATTACGCAAAAAGGGTAAAACCTTCCTATGACTTAATCAAACCTGACTTTTCAGTCAGACATTGGACACAGGAACACACAAACATCCTACGTTCACTACAAGAAGACATGATAGCTTCCAAACACTTACAGACACGCGTAAACGTACGCAACTTAGTGATCCGAATAATAGCGGGTCAATGCGGGTACACTTACTTAACCTTCAATGAAGGCGAAACCGTACCAATCGCTTACAAATCACACCTGTACACAAGTGCAGAAATGCGTTTCACTTCAACAGAAAAAATCCTGACAGCAGTTCAGACCGCTGTAGCAAGAGAAAGAGCACTGGCTCAGGTAAACGCATAATTGTCGTAACCCCAGTACCAGCTTTAGAAGCTGTTACAAAGGCAAGCATTCCAAACGCAAAAGCCTTACATCCTAGATGGATACAATGGGCTAATTCTCTTACTGCAACGGACGTTGAATACAGATTTGATCCAAATCTAAAAACACAGGCATTTCTGCAATACGAACAAGAATATCCTCTACCAAATGAGATTTTGCCTCTCGATCAGTATGAATATATTATTTACACTTACGGATCAGCTCAACCGGCCATAGTGAGTAAGCAACAATACAGCGCAGCATGTGCAATCGTTAAAGGTCGCATGCGGGATGGAAAGTTCCGTCCGAGTTGCACCAAAACGCAATCTCTAGGAGACTACACGGCTCAGTTGGCAGAGTTAAAAGCACTGATACTGGCACTTGTAAATGCAGATAACGAATTCCCCACACTAATTGTGTGTGATTCCTTTTACTGTGTACAGTTATACAATGAATATTTATATCATTGGGAACAGAACGGGTTTAAGGATGCAAAAGGTGGCACAATTAAGCATAAAATGCTATGGGAACAGGTAGTTGAGTTGAAGAACGAACTACCAAGGGCTCACGTGATCCATACACTGAGTCATCAGCGTGATGGCGTTCACGTTGAAGGGAATTCATTGGCTGATGAAGCCGCAAAGGGGGCTGTACTTACGGCTTCCATAGCTGCAATCACTCGTTCAAAAATGAGGATAGACAGTGAGATTATGGTGGCTGTTATTGCTTCAAGCAAAAACAGCGGTGCAGTACCAAAGAAATTTCCACTCAAGTACTCCTACAAGTTAGATGCGAAAAACATTCCATATGCTCAGATTCCTGGAGTGGGGGACAGAGTAATACCAAATATGGATTGTAGGTTAGGTTTAATACTAGCAGCACACGAGGGTTTGGGCTCTGAACATACAGGTGTTACAGCGACTATTTCATTGTTGAAACAGCGCTATTGGTGGCCAGGTCTAACAAAACAAACTAAAGACTATGTCTTGAAATGTGACATCTGCCAACAGATGAAAGGCTCCACCAGAACACGCCCGGCGCAGACACCATTACTAATATCTGACAAACCTCTCGCATGTGTGTATCTGGACCACTGCAGCCCCTTACAATCTGATGGGGCTTACAAGTATATCATGGTTGCAGTGGATTCCTGCTCAAGATTCCTAAGGGTATGGCCTCAGCAATCGGCTGACGCTCGAACTGTTATCAAAGATTTGCGAGTCTTTATAGGGACATACGCAGTTGGCACGTTAATTTCTGACCGTGGCCCGGCGTTTAGCTCTCGGGCTTACAAAGAGGCCATGAAAAGTATGGGCGTTGCACTGCGGTACTCCTCTCCGTACCATCCTGAGGGAAATTCGGTTGTGGAGAGGAAAAACCAGGACTTAAAGCAATCTTTAACAGCTAGGGTATTAGGCAAGGGCGGTGTTAGAACCGGGGGTCTCTAGTTGGCTGAGGTAGGTACCTTAGGCCAAATAGGGACCCTTGCTTCTATGTCAGGGAAAGGAAGGACACCTTCTCAGATAGCCCCTGCTCACCCCCTCGGTAGCTTGGCACGAGCAGCCAGGCTTATCGCCAAGGCAAATGTGTAAAGTATTTGCAACCACACTCTCAGTGACACAGGGATAACACCACAAATGGACTCCACACGAGTTTCATAAAAAAACAAGTATAAGTTTATAAGAAAAAAAGATATACGATGAGACCACACGATAAAAATCCAACATATGCGTATTTGTAAAATGTCACCTTGCCGGTTATTAGGCCAGCAAGCACTAGTAGGTTCTTGCAGTATTAATGAGCAATTCTCAATGATCTAATGCAGTCCTAATGCAATGCTATGCAGTTCGTAATGCAAGAATCAGGCAATTCGTAATGCACCAAACAGGCAGTTCGTAATGCAAAAAATAAGGCACTTCGTAATGCAACAATCAGGCAGTTAGTAATGCAAAAATAGGGCACTTCGTAATGCAAAAATAGGGCACTTCGTAATGCAACAATCAGGCAGTTCGTAATGCAAAAATAGGGCACTTCGTAATGCAACAATCAGGCAGTTCGTAATGCACAAACAAGATACTTCAGCACCAATCGTGGTGCTCTGCACGGTCTCTATGCCACTCTTACTGACTCAGGGTCAGCTACTCCCAAAACATGCCCCCAACACTGTTATGATGGAAAACAAAGTGCAGCTCCAATCAATCAATCAATCAGGGGTTTGTTAAAGCGCGACTACTCACCCGTAAGGGTCTCAAGGCGCTAGGGGTGGGGGGGTGCAGGTTCCATTCCATCAAGGAGGGGGTATGTCGAAGAGCCAGGTTTTGAGGTTTCTTGCGAAGATGGGGAGCGATGTTGTCTGTCTGAGGTGGAGCGGAAGGACATTCCATGCTTTGGCCGCGAGGAAGGAGAAGGAGCGGCCTCCCGATCTGGTCCTTCTGGTGCGGGGGACCACGGCGTAGGAGAGCTGGGCTGATCGTAGGGTCCTTTGGGGTGCGTGGAATTTGAGTCGGCTGTTGAGGTATGCTGGTCCGGTGCCGTGGAGGGCCTTGTGTGCGTGGGTGAGCATCTTGAAGGTGATTCTCACCTTGACGGGGAGCCAGTGGAGTGTGCGCAGGTGCAGGGAGATGTGGCAGTGTTTTGGCAGGTTGAGGACCAGTCTTGCGGCGGCGTTCTGGATGTTCTGTAGCTTGCGGGTGAGGTTTTTGTTTATTCCGGCGTAGAGTGCGTTGCTGTAGTCGAGTCTGCTGGTGACCAGGGAGTGAGTGACGGTCTTTCGGTGTTCGAGGGGGATCCATTTGAAGGTCTTACGAAGGAGGCGGAGGGTGTGGAAGCAGGAAGATGAGACAGAGTTGATCTGGCGGTCCATTTTGAGCTCGGAGTCCAGGATGATTCCCAGGTTGCGTGCGTGGTCCATGGGGGTTGGCGGGTTTCCGAGGGCGGGGGGCGGCCAGGTGTCACTCCAGGCATCTGGGTTTGGGCCCATGATGAGTACTTCTGTTTTGTTGGTGTTTAGTTGTAGGCAGCTGTTTTTTATCCATGTGGCGACGGCTTCCATGCCGTCTCGAAAGTTGCATTTGGCAGTGTTGGGCTCGTTGGATAGGGAGAGGATGAGTTGGGTGTCGTCTGCGTATGACACGATGTTGAGTCCGTAGGTTCTGACGATGGGGGCGAGTGGAGCCATGTAGACGTTGAAGAGCGTCGGGCTGAGGGAGGAGCCCTGGGGGACTCCGCAGGTGGTAGGTGTGGGGTCCGAGAGGAAAGGGGGGAGTCTGACCCGCTGCGTCCTGCCGGAGAGGAAGGAGTGGATCCAGTTGAGGGCCTTGTCCTGGATTCCTGCGTCGTAGAGTCTGCATATTAGGGTGCGGTGGGAGACTGTGTTGAACGCCGCTGATAGGTCGAGGAGGATGAGGGCTACTGTTTCTCCTTTGTCCAGTAGGGTGCGGATGTCGTCTGTTGCGGTGAGGAGGGCGGTTTCCGTACTGTGGTTTTTTCTGAAGCCGGATTGGGAGGAGTCGAGGATGTTGTGTTCTTCAATGAATGTGGCGAGTTGGCTGTTGATGGCTTTCTCGATGACTTTCACTGGGAACGGGAGCAGGGAGATGGGTCTGTAGTTTTTGAGGTCGGTGGGGTCCGCTGTGGGTTTCTTTAGGAGGGGGTTGACCTCAGCGTGTTTCCAGTCATCGGGGAATGAGGCGGTCGCCAGGGAGCGGTTGATGGTGTGGCGGAGCATGGGTGCGATGGTGTCGGCGGCTCTGTTGAAGATGTGGTGGGGGCAGGGGTCCGTGGGGCCCCTGAGTGGATTGACTTCATTGTCTTCAGTGTGTCTTCGGTGGTGAGGGCTGTCCAGTCGTCAATCGCTGGTTTCCAGGTGTCGGGGGTGGTTGGTGAGGGTTCAGTGTGTTGGTTGTCTTCGTCGAAGTTGTCGTAGATGCTCTTGATTTTGTGGTGGAAAAAGGTGCTGAGTTTGTCGCAGAGGTCTTGTGAGGGAGGGATGTCGGTAGACTCGCTGGTGGGTTGGGCGAACTCCTTTATGATGCTGAAGAGTTCCTTGCTGTTGTGCGTGTGGGTGGAAATTCTGTCTTCAATCGCTTTTTTCCTCGTTTCTCTGATGAGTTGATGGTGGGCATTGGTGGCGGCTCTGACGTTGTTGTGGGCTTCTGTGGATTTGGTGTTCTTCCAGGCCTTTTCGAGGCGGTGGCATGTGCGTCTGGACTCTCGAAGTATGGTGGTAAACCATCTGGCTTTCTTGGCGTGGGTATTGTTGTTTTTCTTGAGGGGGGCTATGGTGTTGGTGCTGTCCGAGATCCATCTATGCAGGGTTCGGGCTGCGGTGTTGGGGTCGTCGTTTTCCGCGATGGTTGGGGTGGAGTTGTTGAGTGAGGAGGTGAGCTGGTCGTCAGTGATTTTGGTCCAGTTTCTTCATGGGAGCAGGTGCTGGTGTCTGTGGATGGTGGGTGTTCTGAAGGTGAGGTGGACGCAACGATGGTCGGTCCATGGGAGTTCGGGGGTGTGGCTGAACGTGATGGAGTTTCCTGTAGTGAAGAGGGGGTCGAGGGTGTGTCCTGCTGAGTGCGTGGGCTCGGTCACGAACTGGCGGAGTCCAATGTTGTGGAGGTTGTCCAAGAGGGATGTGGTGTTGGGGTCCAGTTGGTTGTCGAGGTGGAAGTTGAGGTCTCCCAGCAGGGTGTAGTTGGTGGATGCGATGGCCTGCAGGGAGATAATGTCCGTGATGGAGTTGGCAAAGGGTCCGCGGGGTCCAGGGGGTCGGTAGATGAGGGTTCCTCGGAGGGTGGCGGTGGGGCTGGCCAGTATCTTGAAGTGAAGGTGTTCCATCAGTTCTGTGGGCTCGTCGGGGAGTGTGCTCAGGCGGAGGCTGGATTTGTGGACGATGGCGATTCCTCCTCCTGGGCGGGTGCGGCGGTCCTTCCTGGAGATCTTGTATCCTTGGGGGATGGCGATGGTGATGTCCGGTCCCGAGGAGGTGTTGGTCCAGGTCTCGGTGAAGAACGCTACGTCCGGGGTGGTGCTGTCGAGGAGGTCCCAGATTTCGGTGGCGTGTTTGTGGAGGGATCGGACATTGAGGAGGATGCATTGCAGGGTCCTCAGTTCGGTTGTGTTCTTGTGGGCGGGTTGTGCTGGATCCGTGTTCTTGGCGGTGCTGCAGGTGTGCCGGCAGCGGTGACAGCTGAAGGGTCCGTGGGTGTCGGCTGGTGATGCTAGCTTGCAGTTGTTGTTGGGGCCTGGGTTGAGTGCGTGGAGTGCTGCTGGGTTGTAGCGTTGGTGGGGGGGGAGGTCCAGGGTTCCTGGTGCTGGTCGCGATCAGGTCGCGGACGGGCGCAGACGGGCTTGCCTTTGACGCGCCTTCGGTGCGCCAGCGGCGCGCCCGCTGCCCGCGGCCGCTGTGCGGCCACGCAGGGGTCGCCATTAAGTAGGGCTCGGGGAGGGCTGGACAGCTGGGAGGCGGGATCGGGGAGGGGAGCTGGATTGGGCCGGTCGCGCTGGGGGGGAGGGGCCGCGGGGGCAGCAGCGGCGGGGAAAGGTAAAGGGAGGAAATAAGGGATAAAGAAAAAAGGGAAAATAAGCAGAAATAAGGTACAGAAGAGCAGAGATGCAGAAAAGTGCAGAAAGGTGAAAGCTAAAGAGGGTAGAAAAACGAGTGAAAACGAGTGAAAGAGCAGAGCGAGAGGAAGGGAAAATGAGCAGAAATAAGGCACAAAAGAGCAGAGATGCAGAAAAGTGCAGAAAGGTGAAAGATAAAAAAAGGAAGAAAAACGAGGGCTCCACACTCCGGCCATGGTACTGCCACTCCTCGGCAAGTACGGGCTGTGATACGGACTTGAGCGGAGGCTCGCGCTGCAAAGATGGGAAAGGCCGAGAGCGTTTCTCTCGGAGCCCGCAGGCGGCGACACACGCACGCTCGCTGAGCGTTACCTGGTGGGTGTGATCTCACTCTCCTCTCCTCGCGACTTGGGCCTCCGATGCGACTTCGTTGATCTTGGGCAGTAGATCTCGGACACCCGACGATGATGGTTCGAGGTCTCTCTTTGGCAAAGGCAGGCTCGGGCCGGAGGCACAGCTCCTCTGGGGATGCCGGTCCGGGCCGATGGCAATGACGATTGCAACAGCTCTGGTCATGCTGCTCGATTGATGCAGAGAACAAGACTGCTCCGGGACACACCGTCACGGGGCAATTCTCACGAAGGTCTCAGGCTGCAACAGGGCACACGCACACAGCGTCGCTGAGACTCACTTGAGCTCCGGATGTACACGATCACAGGGCAATCCTCACGAAGGTCTCAGGCTGCACGAAGCACACGCACACAGCGTCGCTGAGACTCACTTAGACTCCGGGTGCACACGATCACAGGTCAATCCTCCCGAAGGTCTCAGGCTGCACGAAGCACACGCACACAGCGTCGCTGAGACTCACTTGAGCTCCGGGTATACACGATCACAGGGCAATCCTCACGAAGGTCTCAGGCTGCACGAAGCACACGCACACAGCGTCGCTGAGACTCCCTTGGACTCCGGGTGCACACGATCACAGGGCAATCCTCACGAAGGTCTCAGGCTGCATGAAGCACACGCACACAGCATCGCTGAGACTCACTTGGACTCCGGGTGCACACGATCACGGGGCTGTTCTTACGCAGGTCTCAGGCTGCAAAAGCACATGCACACAGCGTCGCTGAGACCCACCTGGATACTTTTATGTTCCTGAGTTTCCACAACAGGGTGCCAGCTCTCCTCGGTCCCTTGGGGACAAGTTACTACAGGACACAGCACACAGCAAAGTCCTGTCAAGCAGGGGGACACAGCACACAGCAAAGTCCCTTAGCCTCTCCTTGGTTGAATCAGAAAACTGCAGGGCAGCCCCAGAACACACAGCAAGTGGCAGTCCGTTCCTTCAGTCTCTTCAGCTGTTTCTTCCTTGGCAGAGGTTCCTCTTGACCACGAAGTAGTTTCAATCATTTTCAGTCTTGATCAATCGTTTTCAGTCTTGGACAGTCCAACATTCAGGGGTTTCAGCTCTCATAGTTATACCCCTAAATGTCTTTGAAGTCTTTGTGTTCAGGGGGGCACTGACCCCTGTCTAAACCAGTTCTGGGTGTCTCCCTGCCAGTGACACCTTTCTCCTTTGATAGTGGGGGTCTGGGTCTTCAATCACTCAGCAGGAGATGGAGCCATTGTTTTATGGCGGCAGCCCAGGCCTCTTCACCTCCAGGGGCTACTCCTCCCCCCTACACTCCAGATGCAGGTCAGCCTGTTGCTGTCTCACCTCCTCCCCTGGGTCAGGACATTTCCCAGATCCTATCACATTCAAATCCAGACGTCAATCCACAACCAGGCAGAGACACACAGAATTGTTAGAACAAAAAAAACAGCCACTTCTAAAAGTGTGGTTTCTAAACACACAATGCAAAAACCACCTTCAGAAAAAGATGTGTTATTAAATTGTGAATTCAGGCACACTAAACTTCACCTCTCCATCTTAAGCCTATGGGAAGATAGGCTGGCAACATATTACACAGCCTCCCCCATTCTGTCCTATAAGCAAGATGGCCTTGCAACAGTGAAAAACGAAATGGAGAGTCTTTCACTGTCAGGACATGGTACACACCTTAGTACATGTCCTACCTTTCACCTGCACTGCACCCTGCCCAGGGGGGTACCTTGGGCCTACCATAGGGGTGTCTGATGTGCATAAAAAGGGAAGGGTAAGGCCTGGCAAGTGGGTGCACTTGTCAGGACAAAATGGCAGTTTAGCAAACTGCGCACAGACACTGTAGTGGCAGGCCTGAGATCTCTCTTTAAGGCTACTGGTGTGGGTGGCACAATTAGTGCTGCAGGCCCACTAGTAGCATTTGTATTACCAGCCCTGGCACACATAGTGCACTTTACTAGTAAGACAAATATACCAATTATGGACAACCAATTACCATAACACTTTATACAGGGAGCACTTGCACTTTGACACTGATCAGCAGTAGCAAAGTGCCCAAAGCATCTAAGCCAGTAAAACGAAATCCATCACAGCATCAAAAATAGAAGAGGTAGAGGCAAAAAGTCAGGGGTAATCACGCCAAGAAATGCCAGGTCTAACACGCGGTAGTTAGGTCAATCACCTTTATGGGATACAAAGAGCCCTCAATAACAAGCCAAGAAATTCTCTAGGGGGTGTCACTCTATATGAGGTCCTATTTGGGACATGAATGTGGGTGCCTGATCTTGATTATGAAGGCGCAGTGGCAGATGAGAAACCATTTGATATCCATGATCGTTTGGCTGTTTTACAGGATCTAAATGAATCCAGGACACAACAAAGTAACGTGCTCCAGAAACAGACCACCACTGGGGAAGTCAAGGCAGTAACGGCAAGACCTGTCTGGATCCCAAAAATCGGGGATCTGGTCAGAGAGAAAATAGCGGACAAAAAAGAATTTGGACCATCATACAGAAAGTCTGTACCAGTCCTAGCAGTTCAAGGAACAAGAACTGTACTTTTGCCGCCTCTTGACGGAAAAAAGGAGAAAAGATTTGTCTCAATCGACTTAATCAAACCACACTATGTGGCCGATACTGAACAGTAGGCCTCGTGGACTCCACAGTAGCAGACGCCCTCCTCTAGCTACCATCCAAGAAGTTCAAACAGAAAGACTCATCACGTTTGAAGAGCCTCCTGTGCGGAATGAAGGACTAAGCAACAATGCTATGTAACTCGTTCCCCTTGAACCAGAAGTTCAACTTCAAAATCAAACTCAAAACAACACACAAGTTGCAATTAGACCAAATACAGGCGTTTACGTTAACATGCCTCGATGAGAGCAAAATGTGATTTCAACAAATCCTGATGCAATTCCTACAGTTGATCGAACTGCTTCTGGCTACCTCATGAACTTTGATACGTTTTCCTTGGATCCAAGTGAACCAGAAACGACGCCAGCCCAAAATTCATGCAAGCAGCAAGTTAAAGACTTTCTAAACTTTCTAAAAAAGACTTACCTGGTATCGCCTTGGTTAGAACTCTGGGTAATTACTGGGATTCAGTTTTTTCTTTTCTGGCTAGGCTTAGTTATGCTTATTAATGGACGATACCTTCAACAAAGCTCCACAGCCCAAAAAGTTAATTTGATTTTAAAACCACATCAATCTTCACATTGTGAACAAAGAGACTTGTCAACAGTGAACATCACAGCGGTTCCTATACCGGAAGGTATAGTCTGGGACAAAGTTGATTTTGATATATTCGGTCCGACTGAACTTTTAAAACTTTCACATGCATTTAAAATTTCATTAAGTGAAATCATTACCTCCAGTACATTTTCTGATAATTGGGACTCTGAAACTGTTAATAATATGTTGTCTGATTTAGAAAAAACTGCTGCATTTCCAAACACTGAAATGTTAGAAGGTAATTCAGACTATGACACATTGTACTGTTACCAACATTATGGTCATCATTTCCTACACAAATCTATTTTGCCTAGAAATGTTTTTGAATACCACCAGTGGGAACATTGCCCTACACCACCAAAAAGTAGTTTGCATACATTTGCACAGAAATTTGCATATTTTTCAGGTTTTAACACCACTGACCCGACCTCATAATATTATAAGGTTACACCGACATCGGCATCGGCACTGAAAATTATGTTGACTAACACCAAACAGATATACTCTGCTTCCTTTATTGCCCAATTGTCTGAACAGGGTTTTGACCTATGGAAGGACACAATAGACTTAAAATCAGTCTGGGGTTCTACGGACTGGCAAGTCCAGGGAACAGAAGCGCTATTTAGAGCATGCCTCATTCCACAGCAGATGATATTTCTAAATGACACTGTGCAACAGACATCCTGTCTTGGACTAGCCAAGAACAAGGACCTGAACACGCCTTGATTTCCAAAACCATCTCAGATGGAGGGGTGGCAAAATTCGACTTCAAAAGAAGGGGCAACAATAGATGACATTTTACAGTACAATAGAACAGACCCTGATTGGAAAAAAATGGTGGTTTGGCCCTTAGACACGAACACATGTAAGAAAAGATTCTGGGGTATAACCAAAGGGTTCAATATCCACAGGCCAGACCCACGTTATGTACAGAGAGAACATCCAGGGGTAGTGACATCCTACAGTGTTGGGAAGTTGTGCCTTGATTGGCTAGAAACCTCAACACTCACAGAAGTGAAACAACACTTAGCCTTACTCTCACAAGACATGGATCTTAGGGATTTTTTACTAGGTTCCAGGAAACCTCGTCAGAAACGTTTCATATATGCTGGCATTTATGCTGCCTATAATGAAAACTGGAAAATATCCCAACAAGAAGCCGCAGAGAGAATACGGGAAATAGACCGTATTAACTTGGAGAAATCTCTAGCAGTGGTAGACAACGGGTTAACAACTTTGACCTCCAGGATATATTCCTTAGGCAACATTGTATCTTCTGCGATAGACATAATGGAACAAGATTTAGCCATATTACAACACGGGCAATCTCAGTTACGTTCTGTTATGTTATTGAGCGGGACGCTGCAATCTTTGTGTGCAGGCTATGTGCCTTGGTGTTATATCAACAGTACGTCTCTGTTTTCTGAATATAATCTAACAGATAAACAGATGGAAATGGCACAAAGGGGAGCAAAATATACAATGCTGCGTATTGAAAAACTGGACAGGTTACCATTCACAGTAGCGGAATCTCCGTCTACGGAATGGCTTATCCATGGCCACATCACTCTACCGGTCACTACTATTCACTTTCAATATTGCCCTGAGCAAAGGCAGGCGGGCAAATATGAAAAGATGGGTAAGGAGTACATTAAGGAATCTTGGGAATTACCATACAGATTTCGATGCCGGAGTGGGGATCGGGAAGTGTTTCTAAGCGGTACATACTGCAAGAACGCTCTAAGCGGTTCTCTCATGTGCCAGGACATTTCATTGCACGGCGCTTGTAATGGGTCGGTAGCAAACTTGTCCTGCCACATGAAAGGGACTCCAGCGGCCGTGATTAAACCAGTATTCGAGCTGCTCTCCAATGGGAGTTACTTGATGCTGAACGATCAAGGTTGCTGTGGGATGATTCCGGGCATTGCCTATTTGGTCACTGTGAACTCCAGGGTTACTTGCTGTATGCAAGTATTGTTTCCCCCAACAAGTAGAGTCAAGGAGGCGCCGTTATGGCCTTCGTTGAATGTTTCCTTTATACATTTTGATACTTTGAGCAGACTGAAAGCCATGCTTTTGCAGCAACCCTTACCCTTAACCTCCGCTCGAGTGACCTTTGATCTTCAAATCGCAAGGACCTCGACTGAGATACAGGCACTTGTACATACATACTGCCCCTTCCATTTCACAGAAATGGTGGGCCGTATCTTTAACATGTCTGATACGAGTGGTATTGTACACCTATTTAAGACCATAGGGTCAGGATTTCTAAGCACCTTTCAGACAATCCTCAGAGTTATTCCAAATTTTATGCACTCCATATTGGGAAGCGTTTTTGGAGGTCTTCCGCTGATCCTGCTTTCTATCCCAGGAATCCTGATTGTCATTTTTCTGCTCCGCAATGGACGGCCCAATTACCAACGAGATGGCAAAAGCGCTCCTGGAGCGCAAATACCGTGAGCGCATGGTACAGCATCTGGGCACTCCTCGCCTACGGGAACTAAGTGCCTCTTGGTTCCCATCGTTTAGACCAGTCCGGATGGACTGCATCTTACCTGTTCTTCGATGCCTGTTTTGCAGTGAAGAATGCGTGTTGGACCTCTGTCTGACACTTGCAACGGACACGCCTGCGGACTTGAATACCCGGCTGGAACCCCTGAGGAACCATGCTCGGCAATGTCCCCAGCGTATTCCCATCTTGATGGCTGCATTCCTCGAGAATCCGCAGGTGCCTTTTACAACTGGGTTGAGCATCAGCTCCACCGCTAGCACCACTAGCACCGAGGTATCGACTACAGTACCGGCTGCCTCTACTCCAGCTATTGGCAGTACTGAAAATCATCTGTGCTCCATTGACGTATTTTGCGAGGTGTTAGAAGGACCGTCCCCTGCAGCAGCAAGCAACGACAATGTTGCGTCTCCCAGCCAGGACACTTAATCTATAATTGGCTCATCGTGTGCTGGGAAAGAATTCAGTTTTTCTTTTTTCTAAAACTCGACTAAAATTGGAACATTTCCTTTAAATTGACACTTTCGCTGAAAAATGCATGGCCTTCTGACGCTTGTAGTGGTTCGACGTATATAAATTAACTCAATTAGGACTTCGGCTTAAGTATCAATCCCAAAAAACTGATTTTCGAAGTAACAGATTTTTATCTTCCTTTTTTTTTCTCCACCTCTTAAAACTGTTTTTAAATGCTTTTAAGAAAATATTTTTACAACACTTTGTGATGGTTTTAATGGTTTTTATGCGCTACTACCTAATAGTGGAAATAGTTCGCCAGCATTTTTATCAACATTGACTGTTTGGAAGAGGAGTGGGTGTTATGTTCCATATAGGTACCCTAATATAGGCCCGGGTAACATCATACCCCTTCACCTACATTACCTCCCCTACACTACACTGTAACAGGCCTTTTAGGATTGAACCTTTACCTAGTTCTAGTCCTGGGTGCAGAAGGAGGGTTTCTCCTGAACAATAGAGTCCTATAACTCCATCAATAGACTCACACAGTATGAATGAAAATTCGTAAGGGTTCTTGGAAACCAGGCTGGGGCTACACCACCTTCCTCCCCATATCTACGTACACGGTTCATCCCATACGTCATCCTCACATCCAACAATGGCTAATACAAGCAACAAGGGACAAAGGAACCCTAGATACTTTCTGTATAAATACAGCACATCTTGCTAGTGTTAGTTAGAGGGAACCGAGACTTCCAGGCCGACACACTGACCAGAGACGCTGAGACTCCTGCATGCAGACGTTCCAGCTGACAGTGGTCTGAACATCCCTCGCGGGGTGTCCAGCTCGAGACGAAGAAGGGCTCCTACATTCTCACACTTCAGGTAATGGGGTTCGACTAAATCCTAGAGGGATTCTTGGCTTCACACCTACTCACATGCTAGGTACACTTAGGTACATCTAGATAGGCATCGTAGGAGTACGCGCTTTCTTTTATCAATGCATGTATTTATTCATGCGTAGTGCAAGTTGGTAGAACTGTACTATCCATTTATATTCACTGTACTGCTAATCATATATCTATGCTACTGTCTAATGGTTGTTGCAGCTCATATATTCTACACAAGAATAACGACTGTTCAATAAACCCATATTGAAACGCCCAGGCTGTTTATTCTGTGTATCTCTGAGACAAGATAAGTGAGCACGAGTGACTGAGCGAAAGGTAGTACATTGTTTCCACGATCCTGAGGGATCAGGGTCGTCATGTTCTGAGGTTGCCAGAAACTATTCTCTCCCCGATAAGAGGAGACACTAGTGGCACTGTGAGCTAGCTTATGCAAAAAGGCTAACATTCTCGGTGGGGGTGCTCAGAATCAGTCTGCCACCAAGCCCACAGTTTATGTTATCCGAACGTGCAGGTCCTGTATGGGTGATATAGGAACTACACGACAGTTTCACCCTTGGTGCAGTGGATGGTGAGGTTCAATTTTATCTATTGTCCCTCCTCTTCGATCACCGGATGAGAGGCAAATTAGCATAATGATTCCCCTAAGTGATACATGGACTTCACACAGATTTAAATCAGAATTTTGCACCAGGCTAGGTTAAAGTAAACGTTTTGGTAACAAAGTATAAAGGTGGGTAACGTTTTTTAACTTTGTCAGACTTCGCTTGAAATGAAGATTAGCCCTTCCGGCCCACAAGAGGTGGAATTCCTTTTTTGCTTGCTGTTGTGCAGTCCAGTGATGAATAAGGTAGAGTACCAATGGAGGTGCAGATGATGCTGTCAGGTGAGGTGAATGTTGTCATGAGCCTGGAACACACTACTGCTTACCAGATGGATTCAGAAAGGCTTAATTGGATATTCAGCGGCCAACTGATTCACTGTGAAGACAGAGGTCAACCTCATCGGTCACAACGTGATGAATCACTTTATAGCTTTGACTGAAATATACTGTAGCTCAACCCAGTCTGTTTCATAGTTTGGCAACTAATCCAAATCGTCTACTCTCTTCAGGCCAATCCTATTACTGGCTGCAAGGTCATTGAGTTTGCCTGAACAACTGAATCTTTCCCAGACCAGTTGTGTTTCCTGAAAGGCTGTGAGTAAACCTTTGAGCGGGGTCTGATCAGCGTAGAAATGAAGTGTGAAAACGTGTTAGGCTGGCAGAATCTTTAATTGAGCACATTCTGCTGCTTAAACATCCTTTGAATATTTTTCCGCCCTAAGATGCACTTTAACTTTCATGTATAAGTATTTGCCTAGCCCTTGACTCACTTTCTTTCAAAACCTCTTTCTTAAATATCCGGGTCAAATCATGGCACCCTTTTTAATATTACACAACACATTGTTTGATATTTGATTTCACAAAAATGATATTTTAACTCTATATTCCATTTTCATTTTTAACATATATAAATGATACAATCTTGTCCTGAATCACATGAAGTTACACACAATTGTTTCTATATGGTATGATGATTGAATATATGTTAATTACTACTGAGCATTTATATTTTATAACAGAGAGAGGGGCCAATTCATTAAGAAGCACGGGTCCATTAGCTTAAATCAGCATGGCGGAACTTGTTTAGTTGTAGTAAGCAATTTAGAAAATGATGTGGACAGTAATGATGCAATAAAGTTAGGAGACAATTGGGAGATTTGAATAACACTACTGAGTTTACTAAATATTTCTAATGCTTTCTTTTACTAACAATAAGCCCCTTTCCATCGCTTCTGAAGATTACTATTGTGGTTTGCTTGCTTCTTAAAAATACGAATGGATGACCTTAAGGGGCCAGTGTTCTCTACTTGTGCACTGCTCAGAATCAAAACTTGGTAGCCGTGTGATCTAACTGTCATCTGCACTTCTAGTCACTCTCCCTCTTATTGCAGAGAAAAATCAATACATCAGGGAAACTTCTTCCTTTGCTATGTGAAATGTAAATTGGAATACATTTGGTAGACATATTGCAAATGTAAATATGCCAAGTTGGTTTGCTGTGATTATGACATTTTAGAAAGACTTTCTGTTTGCAGATTTTGTGGGCCGTGAATTATAGTGCTATACATCCACTAACATTGATTCACTTGAAGCGTAGTGTTGCTGCATACAAACTGCACATGAATGTGTGCAGCTTGTTGGTAGTTTTCTAGTGTTCATTAAAGCAATTATGGAAGTGGCTGATTATTATTCAGCCTTGTACTGCAGAATGCCTGCCTGTTTCCTCTCTGCAGCACCGCCATGCTGCAATCTGACGACATCAATGCTGATTCTATAGTATTGTTGAAGAGATATGCACAATGCACAATCCATACACATTCTGGATACAACAAAATCAGCTATGCAAGGCAAAGGAACATGAGTGGTATGATCAGGTTAGTTATGTGCCGCATATGGGGAACTCTTAACTGTTGATGCCAAGTATGCCCACGTGGAAGGCTCCAGTTGGGAATTTGGTATAATGATTGTGGCGAAGCTTAGGAAGTGTGGAACATAGGGTAGTAAGGGGTAAAGGTGGCAGGTCAGTGGAGGATGTAAGACAGTTAAATGTGTGTTATATAGGCATTTTTACAAAATATGGCATTCACAACAAGAAGACTCTTGTCACCAAGAGATATTTATCTGACATACCCGCTACACCACAAAAGGCATCACTAGCACTTTTGGCAAATGAAAACGTAACATTTCTTTACTCAGTCCAAACACTATATGGCTTGTGGTAATCAGGTGCGCTCACAGGTAGAGTTTCACACTTGAGGGTCCTGAACTGAAAAACGTGTCCTTCACATCTAGTCTTTTATATCCAGACACAAGTAACGTTTTAATTGCCCACAGGTCGGAGGGCCCTAGCAAGGATATACAGTGAGAATTCTTGAAAAAGAAATGCTGGACCTCCGATGATAAATAGAAGATGCACAATGTTTTGAAGGTAAACTAACCAATACTGAATCAGTCAGTGGCGCCATATGTATGTTAAAATAGGTAGATTGGCTACTCCGAGCTCTTAAGTGAATTTGTGGGAGCTCGGAGAATATATAGTGAGAGATACCATTCTCTGTTGACTATCAAGGACAATAGCTCCCAAGATAACAAATATGTAGAGTTAAACAATTCAGTACCGGTCTGAAAGGAGGTATTATCAGTGGTGGCTGCCTTGGAACGGAGGTGGTGAGGTGGGGGAGGAATGGATTACAAAAAAACCCCAAAGAAATAATAATAAAATTAACTTACCTTTTCCTTCATTGCCGCGCCGCCGCACGTCTCTCCTCTGTCCTTTTCCTCATGATCTGCACAGTGGCGACTCCTCCGCTATGGCAGAGGAGCATCGTCCCACTGCTTTTAAGCAGTGCATGGCATACATAGTAAAAACATAAAATGATAATAAATTTGCTTTATTATCATTTTATGCTTCCTGCTGCTTTGCAGGTGGGCAGGTGGGCAGGGCTGCTCTGCTCTAGGAGCAGGGCAGGGAAGGAGGGCTTTGCCCACTCCTAACTGCACAATGACTGTTTAATCAGCCCCCTCGGGCCGCCCAAACCAGTCATGCGCACTTTCCCCTTCTCCATGCAGGCTGCATTACAGCCTGCAAGGAGAACATGCCCACCCCTACAGCCCCTGGCTGAGCCTGGTGTCACGGCGCTCAGACCAATCACAACGTTGCATTGCAGCATTGTGATTGGTTTAGGGAAGGGAGCCTAGCTGCCTGCTTCCTCTTCCTGGAGTGGTAACAGGAGAGCAGGAGCAGAGATGCGGGACCCAGGGGAAAGGTACGTTTATTTTTTATTATATTGTTTTTATTCCTCCCCCACGACACTGTCGCGATCCCCCCACCGCGCCACCCCCACGCCTGCCCCGCCACCCACCAGCCATGCCGGCCGCCCCTGGATCTGCTGGAAGCACCGGAAGAACTCAGGCTTCCAGACTCTCCCAGCCAATCACAACGCTGCAGGAGCAGTGTTGGGATTGGTCTGATCATCCTGTTTGGACACTCAGGCAGTGCCTGGGGAGGCTAGGCATGTTCTACACGGGGCTGTGCAACACAGCCCAATGGAGAACATGTCAAGTGCGCATGACAGTTTGGCCGGCCAAACCGTCATGCTCACTTAGAGGAGTGCAAACCACTCCTCACTCTGCTTGGCTTCACGGAGCCCAGCCCCGCCCCCACCTGGCTCCGAGCTCCGCATAGAAAACTAAAATGATAATAACATTATGTTATTATCATTTTACTTTTCTTTTGCGCACTGCTAAATTAGCAGTGGGGCGACGCGGAGCAGCCACTGGGTACTATGACACCATAGCGCGGCATAAGAGAGCAGGACAAAGCACACTATTACACAGCATAATACAGCATGACGTAACATTCTATATCCTAACATTTATTATAAATACAGCAAAAGCAACTAGTACATCATCGAGATTTCTATATGGGTAGGGGTTGTGTTTTCATGGGACAGGGTGCACTACTTAATTCTTCATCCGGGTAAACGAGAGCAGTAATGATCGGAGCAACAATCATATGGCATTATTACATTAAAGATGAACACCAAAGAACAAGAAGACACTAAAGTTTTGTTTTTTTACTGTCCAGCATTGTGATAATATTTTGCATTTCAAAATGGAAATTTGTGTACGAGAAAAACAATATATACGCATCTCTTTTCTTATGTATTATTAATAGATTTGGACTTTTCATGCTAAGAAAAAATTGAAACAAACGTTTTTAGATTTAGTAATACGTCATTTTTCGTAATCCAAATTGTGTACACACATGAACTGTACTTTTGTATTAGTAATGTTTCTTATAAATACATTTAGTAATCTACTTAAACAAAAAAGGAACAAAGAACCCTCTATCTGAATACCATGCCCAGGAAGTTCTCCCAATATCACATTGATCTATAATACATATATATTTATACATTTTGATATGTTAGTACAGTCTGTAAGACGACTCACTACAAAGGCATGTATCTTATGTTTATTCAAAAACTTTCTCTGTTATTTCAGATAACCATAGTACTGTAAACGCACACAAAGCAAACACATACAAAAAAAGTAGGCACACGGAAATACTCACCTTACAAAAAGCTATTGGACAGGACGCTCTGCGGCAGCAGGAACAATTACTGTACAGAAGTCAAGAAACTGCCATCTGCCTCTGTCTCTGCTTGAGGTGTTGCAAGGAGCCACGGTGCCATTGGGGGTGCTCCCAGGCCTTTGAGTCTCCACCTAGCAGTGCAAGCCACCAGTCCACCCATCACTGATTTGCGTCGAGGGGTGAGCTGGGAAAGTGACTGGAATATCTGCAGATGCACCATCCATACTTTACCAGTAAGCTTCACCTTACACAGACACTGCAGAAAGCTGTAGCCAGAAGTTGAGTCTGGGGCTCTTGAATACTCATTTCACAAATGGCACTACCATGGGAAGGCGTCAGCAGTATGGGTAAAGTGAAGTGCAGCCGTTTTTTAAATATAGGTATAAAATGGGTTATGGAGCATTCAACATAAGCAAAATTAAAAAGTAGACAATTCATAGTAATTAGATAAGTTACATATGATTGGCATACCTAAGATGCATCTGGTGGGAGGAAATTGTGGGTAAACACCTATAATACTTGTAAATTAAACAAAGAAACACCTGTGAAATAGTAAGATTTCTAAGGTTCTTAGCACCATTAGGAAAGGTTAAGCTATTATCATAGTTTAGTATCATTAAGTTGCTGGAGCACACCCTCCCCATCTGGGCACCAGAGATGTTGTTACTTGCTCTCTCCATGCGCAAGGGCATTCTTAGATGTCACATGGCACACAGCATCTTTCACAGCAGAGCACATTCCGTGAAGTCTCACAACCCCATTGAGAGTGGAGGGCAGAGGGTCATGAATTTTTCAGAGAGCCTCTTTTAGCCCTTTATGCTCAGACCAAGGCAAAATTAGATGTTATCATTCAAAGTGCTGCCACTCACAAGTGACTTTGCCTTTCTGATAAAAGTATTGGAAAGGCATGCCACTTACATTTAATTGACCTATATTGAGGCCAGTACCTGGCTCAACATGGTCCAATGTGGGTTTGGGCCTCGTCATGGGACCGAGACAGCTCTGGTCGCGGTCACTGACAATAACCAGATGGCTGTGGACAGCAAATGGTTCTGGCACTTCTGGGCCTGTCCGCAGCATTCCATACTGTGGATCACTCCATCGTGCTCAAGTGATTGGAGGAAGCTGGTATAGCGGGAAAAGCCTTGGACTGGTGTTGCTCATATCTATCTGACCACGAACAGGCAGTATAACTCCCTCCTTTTCGCTCCAGCTTCGTCTCACTAAAGCGAGGAGTTCCGCAGGGCTCCACTCTCAGTCCCACCATGTTCAATGTATACATCCAGCCTTTCATTCAACTCATGCGTGGGCTGGGAATTAACTGAATTTATTATGTAGATGACACACAGCTGACCAGTGCATGAAGAGAATAGGCAAATGGCTTAGAATGAACTCACAGCAGTTTAATGCTAGCAAGACGGAGACCATGCTCTGTTAGGTAGGGAGGGCAAGCACCAGTCATCTAAATTAATTCTGACTGGCAGGAGATGAGATAATTCCTTTATGGGCAGACTCCATATGAGATCTGGGGATGCAAATAGACCCTACCCTCTCGTTACTAGGCCAAACAAAGAAGACACCCAAAATCTGCTTTGCTCTTGTGAGAGCTTTGCATACAACCCACCGCTTCTTCCAATTAGCAGGCACTCCCGCATTATTCATAGTACCATTATAGGCCGGAATGATGACTGTAATGCACTTTCCATTGGCGCACTTGAGAAGACAATAAAGTGTCTCTCACGAAATCAAGCTACAGCTGCCAAACTGGCACTTGGGCAGAAATGTCGTTCTTCCACCTCTACAGCCCTTGATTCCATGCATTGGTTGCCGGTGAAAAAAAATAGAATGTTTTGTAAAGTAGTAGGCTTGATGCACAAGACGGTCTACCAGCAGGCACCTCACATCCTGGTGGATAGGATTACTCAATACCAACCAGGCAGAGTGCTCTGCACAGCCTCTGTGTCTAAACTCCCGATTCGTAGGGACAAGAAAGCAAGAGCCAGAGGTAGAGCCTACTCATTTCAGTGACCCAAACTGTGGAATAGTATAACAACACATATTCGACTGACTCAGGATCATTTATCATTCAGGAAATGTCTGAAAAAGTGGTTCTACAGTCTGTAGTCTCCCCTCGGAATGGTCAGGTTTACGTCCTGCAGTGCCAGGATACCGTAAGGCTGTAGTTGCAATTAACATATGTTACGAATAATAATAATACTAATAATAATAATAATGAAGGGAGCTTTGATCATTGGCCTATTCTATGTATGTTGGTTTGAGGATGACATGTGGATGACACTCCAAATGTACAACAGACAAAGGGGGGCCGACACAAATGCAAGAGCCTGGCAGGTGACTAAAGCTGTCATCCTAGACCAAAACATTTTATATACCTTCTTGAGTAGATCTTGTAGTCTTCAGCATTGGAAGATTTTCATCAGCACAATTATTGAAGTGTACTGACTACAGATACATTTTGGAAAGAGTAGATGACAGAGTAGATCTAAGGGGGACCTCAGAAGATTGGACCAGGGGTTTCTATTGTATATAGCTTGAAAGAAGTATTACTTGACATTTTGTGGAAGAAATTATCTCATCTATTCCATTTATACCAATGCATAGATGCATTGGCATCTTAAAGTTTTATAAAATACACCAAGGCAAAAAATAAGGCTGGCAGGGCATTGTACAGGAAAGCATCGGGTCTATATACTAAAGTGTGAGACTGTTCTACTCATATGGAGGTGAGGTAACAGACGCTATGTGAGCAAATATGTTCGATTGCTCAAAGGGAGGTAGAGCGCTGTATAAACAAAGCATCTGGATAGAATTTTTTGAAATAAGAATTATTATCACAACACTACATAGTGATTTGATGGTGTTAGAAATGGGGTTTCTGGTTGTCTAGGGTATGCACCTAAGTCAGGCAGGACTCACCACTCTAGTCAGGGCAAGGGAGTTAGACATCGAAGATAACCCCTGCTCACCCTCTTGGTAGCTTGGCAGAGCAGTCAGACTTATCCCAGAGGCAATTTGTAAAGCGTTTGCGCAACACACTTACTAGTGTGCCTAGTGACACACTAGGCACACCACAAAAGAAACCACATAAGGTTATATAAAAATATCCTTTGTATTATCCATAAAAACACATAGATCGCATACATTACTTTGCCACTAGGCACTCGTCATGACTTCACAGGGATTACATAAATCACTTGGCCAATCTGGCCACAGTCATAAACATCACAGGGTGGGTAACCAGTATCCACTGGTAGGGTTACACTTAGCCTCAAGCATTCGGCAAAACCATCATCAGCAGTGCACTGTAGCAGCCACTTGTACAGTGCACATATCATCAACACATCATGCCCACCTTAGGCATATGCAGATCACCATCACCGAACACAGAGGTGCCCTTCCTGACAATTGCAAGCAATGAGCAATGACATCCCATCGGGCAACATCCTGAACTAATAATCAGGATCTGGATACTGTGGGGCAAAACGACATATATCGCAGTATCAGGGCACACATGCAGCCAGTAGCTGGGGAGGACAAACACGTACCTCCCTGATGACGGAAAAGAATGTCCCTGGTGCCCAGTGCACCAAGTCAGGGAGCAGGGTGTAGCTTACTTGTTGATCACGGCCCCCAGCCTGCTCGGTTGGCGGGATGGGCTGGAATGTAGCAGGGGGCCTCACCGAGGTCTCACCCCGTTGGTGGAGCCAAAATAGTGCCCCCAAAGATCTGTCAAGCTGGCGGGGAGGTCTCACTCGGTCCTCCCCGCGTGCCGGACTGGGTCTCCGTCACGCAGCTTGCCCTGGTGGTTCCACGGAGAGCGGGCATGGCTGTACTCCTGGCCTGCCCTTGCCGGTCAAACGCTGAGTTCTCTGCACCAGTCTGCCCTTCTGGAAGCGGGAAGTGGGGCCCTCTCAGGAGGATCCCTGATGGCTGGCGTCGCTGCTCCCAGCAGCGTGGCTATGCGGTGGGACACCACCCGTACCTCTGTAGATATAGGTCACGGCCACCTAATCACAGGGGGGCAGTAGGCAAAAACAAAGCCACCTCGTCCCCGGAGCAATCCCGGAGCTCCTGCGGTGTGATCTCCCCTGCCGAGCAAGGCGCCCTGCAGAACCACACAGGCAGGGCAGCACTGCACGCGCTGTCGATACACTAGAGCGCTCTTCACGTGCTTTCTCCCAGCTGCAGGAAAGGGGGACTGCACTCCACAAGCACTCTTAGTCTCTTCACAAAAGCGCTCCCCACGCGCTATGCCTCCCCAAGACAAGAGGCACACCAGCAAGGTGCAGGCTAGCAGGCCAGCACAATGGTTCCTCAGGCAGTGCTGCAGTCCTTCCTTGAGCCCAATAGGCAGCAGGTCAGCAGCCCAGAGGAGCAAAGTCCCAAGGTGGCTCCTCCTGGCACACAGCAGTTCAAACAGTGTCTTCTCTTCCTTTACATGGGGTTACAGCCCCTTTACTTCTGGGGGCACTTTAAAATACATTTTACAAGTGCACAACACCCCCCATTCACAGTGTAAGTCTTGGCCCCAGACACACCACAGGGGGGCGAAGCCAGCATTGTAGAAGGCAGGCACAGCCCTATTCAGGTGCAAGTGCAACTCCTCCCACCACTCCAAATGCAGACCAGGCCTATTCAGGTGAAAGGAAAAACTCCTCCAACTATTCTAAATTCAGCCAAGTTCTATTCAGCCTAGTGCTGAGTCACCCAGGAAAGGCAGGACACACCTCAACCCCCCCCCCCCAGGGACTGGCTGGAGTGAAACATCTCCTCTCCCCTGTCAGTCAGAACCAGAAGGTCAATTCACATCCAGGCAGGGCACTAAGACTCATAGCACACAGAAATGCCCACTTCTAAAAGTGGCTTTTCTAAAATAGTAATAATAAATCTGCTTTCACCAATAAGCAAGATTTATCACTACTATTCCAAACATCTCAAACATGGTCACGCTACCCCTCTCACGTCAGGAATTACCACTAAAACACATATCAGGGAATCCCCAATGCAACCCTATGAGAGGACAGCCTCACAGCAGTAAGAAACCAAATAGTTTTTTGTCACTACCAGGACATGCCACACAGTTAAGGCACATGTCCTACCTTTTACCTACACAGCACCCTGCCCTTAGGAATAGCAAGGGCCTACTTTAGGTGTGACTTATATGTAGTAAAAGGGGAGCTGCAGACGTGGCAACCTCTTTATATGCCACGTCACGGCCACAATAAACTGCACGCGCAGGCCCTGCAGTGGCAGAGGCCTGAGACAGGTTTGAAAGGCTATTTCGGTGGGTGGCGCAAGCAGCGCTGCAAGCCCACCAGTAGCATTTAATATACTGGCCCTGGGTATATGAGATACCACTGTACAAGGGCCTTATAGGTAAATTAAATATGCCAAACAGGTGCAGACCAATCTTACCACGTTTACAAGAGAGAGCACATGCACTTTAGCACTGATCAGCAGTGGTAAAGTGCCCAGAGTCATAAAACCACCAACAGGTCAGATAAAATACAGGAGGAAGGCAACAAGTTCTGGGATGACCCTGCAAAAAGGGCCAAGTCCAACAGATGGTCACACAGTAAGGAAACTGCTGCAAAGGATTAGCTTTAGAGATGGGATTTTCCATGTTCAGGTAAGTGCAGCAAGTGGACAGTGGCAGTGTTGAACTAAAGGAGATGAGGTAGCAGAGGGCTTGTGAGCAAATAACAACTTTGATTGGACAAAGGTCCATACAGTGCTGCATAAACAAAGCATCTGGATGGAATGATCAAAGTGATACGCATTCTTCTCTTAGAATGATGAGATAGCACAATAGCCATGATTGATAGGCAGGAGAAACTATAATTCTTTTAAAAGTTGAGAGAAAAGGTCTTAGGATTTCGATTCTTCTTGTAGAGCGGTCACGCCATATTATTTTAAGAGGTGGCACAAGAGAGGCCTTAAGGTAAGAAAAGACTTAATGGGTTATTATATCGAGCTGCTATATTAGCAGGTGATCTTCCAGTAAGCATTTGAAGTGGTAGAGCCAGTCTTACTGGTGTTGGTAGGGTATTCCATATTTTAGGGACATTTCCTGAGAATCAATCAATCAATTAATCAATCAAGCATTTGTATAGCGCGCTACTCACCCGGAGGGTCTCAAGGCGCTTGGGGGAGGGGGGTCCGCTACTGTTCGAACAGCCAGGTCTTGAGTTGCTTCCTGAAGGAGAGGTGGTCTTGGGTAAGGCGGAGGTGGATGGGTAGGGAGTTCCACGTCTTGGCAGCCAGGTAGGAGAAGGATCTTCCTCCCGTTGTGGCTCTTCGGATGCGGGGGACGGCGGCGAGGGCATGGTTGGTCGATCGTAGCTGGCGGGTGGGAGTGTAGAAGGTCAGACGGTCGTTGAGGTATCTGGGGCCTTGGTTGTGGAGAGCTTTGTGTGCGTGGGTGAGGAGTCGGAACGTGATTCTCTTGCTGACGGGGAGCCAGTGCAGGTCTCTCAGGTGTCTGGCGATGTGGCTGTGTCGGGGGATGTCCAGGATGAGTCGAGCTGAGGCGTTCTGGATGCGTTGGAGTCTTTTTGAAGTTTGGCTGTGGTTCCGGCATAGAGGGAGTTGCCGTAGTCCATTCGGCTGGTGACGAGGGCCTGGGTGACCGTCTTCCTGGTTTCGGTGGGGATCCACCGGAAGATCTTGCGCAGCATGCGTAGGATGTTGAAGCAAGACGAGGAGACGGCGTTGACTTGTCTGGTCATTGAGAGGGAGGAGTCCAGGATGAAGCCCAGGTTGCGTGCGTGGTCCGTTGGTTTGGGTGCGTTGCCCAGGGCAGGGGGCCACCAGGAGTCGTCCCAGGCGGAGGGTGATGATCCTAGGATGAGGACTTCCGTCTTATCTGAGTTCAGTTTCAGGCGGCTGTTCCTCATCCACTCGGCTACGTCCTTCATCCCTTCATGTAGGTTGGTTCTGGCGGTTGTGGGGTCGTTGGTGAGGGAGAGGATCAGCTGGGTGTCGTCGGCGTAGGAGATGATGTTGAGGTTGTGTTGGCGAGCGATGGCTGTGAGGGGGCTCATGTAGACGTTAAAGAGGGTGGGGCTGAGTGATGATCCTTGTGGTACGCCGCAGATGACTTCGGTGGCCTCGGAACTGAACGGGGGGAGGCGGACTCTCTGGGTTCTTCCGGCGAGGAAGGAGATGATCCACTCCAGTGCCTTCTCTTGGATTCCGACGTTGTTCAGGCGTTGCACTAGGGTGCGGTGGCAGACTGTGTCGAACGCTGCGGAGAGGTCCAGGAGGATGAGGGCCGCTGTTTCCCCGTTGTCGAGCAGGGCTCGGATGTCGTCGGTGGCTGCGATGAGGGCGGTCTCGGTGCTGTGGTTGGCCCGGAAGCCGGACTGCGAGTGGTCGAGGGATCCATTCGAGAAGGTTCTGGTGTTGAAGGCATTGAAGTCACTAGTCCAAGATTCATTCAAGGAGGGTAGCATAGTCAGGGGTTTCAATGTCTAGTGACTGATCTACCCAGTTAAATGCACCAACATCATCATTATTTAGATACAGCCTCAGATCATTCACAACTGGGATAATAAACCTCTTTGGTGCTACATTCAGGATAAAGGCCTACCTGAAAGTTGTTATTCTTGTGGGGGGAGGGAGGGAGCACATTGAGAGGCATTCAGCTCCTGCTTTCCCATGTGCATTATGGTAGGTGCATTTCATAGAGTGTTTCACAAGTATAATCTCTATAGATGTATTTCCGTCCTTATTTCCCTATTTGTTTCAGCGTGATAACTTGAAGAGCCATCTTTTTTGCTTGGCAACTCGTTGTGGATGTGATAGCAGTTAACAAGTTCATCATGGGTCATCAAAGCTATTGTATGCACATATTGGGCTTCAGCCATGCCATCAGAGATCTTGTAATAGTCTGCTGCTTGTCTGGAGTAGACAAGTGTCTTCAGGACTGGAAGCTGGTGATATCACTTATGCCCTACAAAATTTGTCCTTGTAGCGATCATCTATATGTATATTCCATAATGGCAATTTACTCATTCTATTAACCGACTACTGCTGCCAGTGTTACCTGGTTAATGAAAATTATCTAATGGCGGAAGAAAAACAAACATTTCACTGTATTCAGAAATAGAGGAATTCTTTGCAGTGTTTGCTGGTTTACAGGTTTCATTGCTCCATATTTCCTGTATATTATCTAATGAACCATTGAACTCCAAAAGTTGCATCAGTAAATGTCAATTTTTCTGGCTCTAAATAGTTTGTTGAATTTTTTTGGGAATGAAAGGACAATACTAAACATAACAACAAAAAGGTACAATGAAAATTGGATTATTGAAATACGTATTGCAATGAGGAATGTACCCGTAAAACCTAAATATAAAAGATACTAATTGCTTGAAAGAAAGAACTCAAGTGTAAAGCGAGCAAACTAGACCTACTACTCAGAGAAAGGAGCATATTAAATGTAACATACTAATTTATAAACTACTAATAGTAGACAAAATAAATATAATGCAGTGTAATCATCAAGTGGTTTCCAAAATACTTAGTAAGCAGAATTATCATGTATAACACCCATTAGAGTTACATCGGTTCCATGGCTATTAAAAATATTCCATCACCACCAGAAGTGTACTGATAGTAAAGAAGCATTTCTCCAGTTTGTTGTAGTTGATTTGTGGGCAGAAGACAGTAAAAAATCGTATAATTTGTTATGCAACTCTGACAATGTAGTGTATAATGAGGCTGATTTACAAATAAGCATGTCATTAGAAAGATTATCAGAAATATTGAGTATCTTCATTATAACATCCCAAACATAGATCAACTTATCAAGGTGTTCACGACAAAGGTGTACCCATTGCAACTGTACAGAGAGGGTGATAAGACTGACATAGCGTGAAGATGAGCACAGCAGACAGAGCACTTTCAATGAACAGCATGAGGTCTACTTGAGATTATCTGATGCAGCACATTAAAGAAGCTGTTGCCAGGCATTGACTTGAGAGATGGGGCTTCCAATAGCCAGGGAAGTGCTACAAGGGGACACTGACATTGTTGAATTAGGGGACTAGGATGATCAAGGACAAGTTAGCTCCCAAGGTGCTCCTTGAAACTACACACCAGATCTTTGTGCAGAAGTCCTTGCTTCAAGTTTTGACTCAAGGTCACAATAGTGCGCAAGGCAAAAGCACCAGGAACAACAGCCACTTGCTTTCTGCTGTTTCCATGAGTTCAAAGCAACATTTTATTGCGAATTGTGCGTAATTACATGATGTGGCTAATGGCGTAATTTCACATCTTCTCCATTTCATGTTATAGTGCAAAGAGCTAGGCCTTCTCATTTGGCAGAGCTGTGCTTTACTATAATGCTACACTTCCCCATGCATTTTGAGCAAGCCACATGGGTATAATGGCGAAGACAGCACTGCTGAAAAACAGCATGAAAAAGAGCCACAGGAACAACCATCTGGCACATTCTGAGCATAAAGAATCCTGAGTTTAGTGTTCCTTGTTCGTATTTGATGGTGGTATATGACTGCATGGCCTCTGGCTCACTACCATCCTTTCTATGTTACTCCACTGGTTCTTCATTGGCCGATGCTGGTCTTTCCAGTTTTATTTCCTTCTAGCAACAAAGGATTTCTTCCAGGTCTGGGATGCCTTGGCCTCATACAAAAATATGTCTAGCTCTGCTATGAGTAGTACTTTGGGCACAGGGTATAAAGGCAAATGAAATGGAGTTGTTTCATTACAATTTCTTTTTTTTTTTTACTTTTTGGAGGGACATCTCACTGGTTTTAGAATCTGAAATTGAAATAGATACTTTAACATCCCTTGTCTAACTTTTTGTTTCTGAAAATAAATGAAAAACAAGGATGTTTTTAGACTTGGCTTCATAGGTATGGTATTAAGCAAAACCTTTTGCCTTCACTCCAACTGTTTTGCTGGATGTGTTTTTATTGGCATTACAACTCTGTACAATTTACCACTGCTAGCCACTGCTAAAGTTCTAGTGCTCTCTCCTTCAAACATGGTAAATTGGCATACACCTAATTGGCACATTTAATTCACTTGTAAATCCCTGGTTTATGGTACTACATGTCCCAGGGCCTATAAGTTAAATGGTACTAGTGGGCCTGCAACACTCATTGTGCAAGCCATCAAAGGAGCCTTTTAAAACTTGTCTCAGGCCTGCACGACAGGTGTACTGAAATTTTTGACTGCCATTTTGACCTGAAAATCCAAACCTTTTTTCAGGCCTAAACCTTCTTTCTTAATACATATAAGTCACCCCTAAGAAAGGCCCTAAAGGCTTCTGGAGCAGGATGCCTTGAATTTAAAAGCAGGACATGTGTGCTTAAGTTTTACATGTCCTGGCAGTAAAAAAAACGCTTAAGTAATTTTTCACATTGGGATGGCCTATCTCCCCCATTAATTAACATTGGGTTACCTTATTAAATTTATTATGTGGTAACTGTGGATTGGGACCAGATAGAGATCTACTGTTTACACTCAAATTAATTCTTTTTAAAATCCTCTTTAATGGTAAAGTCAAATTTTAAGTCACAATTTAGAAAATGCCACTTTTCGAAAGTTGCCAAATTCTTATCCTTACCATTTGTGCCTTCTGTCAGTATCCTGGGTCACTTGAATGTGAATGGATCTGGTTGGGGTTTGTGTATTGCTTCTGGACAGTAAAACAAAGAAGACTTGGGCGTGGCCAGGGTGGGCCATCGTGGCAGGATGACTGGGAGAGGCTGTAGCCAGTCCCACTGACATTTCAAAGGGCTTTGCCTCATTGCCCACACAAAGGAATCTTACACCATGCCTGTCCTGTATTTGTCACCCCAGACTGCTTGGAGTCTAGAAAGGTGAAGGGAAGAGTATTCCAGAACCAGAAATGGGGGTAGGGCAGGATGTCCCCCCACACTTAAAGACTAGCATCAGGTATAACTATTGGACCTCCAGAGCCACTCATCAGACGTCTCCTAGGTCTGTGGACATTACAAAAGAAGGACTACCCTGCTACCAGAGGACTGCCCTGCTGCTTGAGAACTGCCTTGCTGTCTGAGCAGAAGGCTGGAGCTGCTTATCTTCATACCAGGCTGGCCTGAGTGACTCCAAGGGTCAGTTGGCTAACCTCCTGTTTGAGCTACAGAGATATAGCAAGCTCTAGAGGCCTCTCTGCAACTGCCCAGCTGACCTTCTGCAAGTGGACTTGCCCTGGCCTACAGCTGGACCTAACTGAGCCCTGTTGGCCTCTGCTGGAGTGAGTTCCTGATCCCTGAGAGGTGCCCCTCAGGCCCTGGACCCTTGGCTGTCATCATCCTGAGCTCTTCCAAAGAAGAAAATGTGAAATCCTGAAGTTTGTGCCCTTCGCAACTACGAACGAGCCCTTTCAGACCAAGACTCTGCCGGCCATGATGACTGCCAATGCAAAGACCTGCTCTTCGTGCTACAGTGACTGTCAGGGCTGACTGGCTACACGAGATCTGCACTTCGCCTTACAGCAACATGAGCTCGCGTTGACCTCCAATGCGAAGCTCCAGCACCAATCATCAGAAACGCCTGACCTGCTCTTCATGTTACAGCGACGACAGCCCACACATCCCAGCCTGCTCTTTGTGCTACAGTGACTACCATCTGCAAAGCTCTCCCTGTTCCTAGTGGCCATCCTTAACCACAAACGGAACACAGACTTTAAATAGGTAACTCTTTCAGCGGGATTAATTTGGTTACTGTCTGTGACTCGGGTTCTATCTTGGCCTGCCTGAGCTAGTTACTTTCCCCTGGTCTAGCTTGACCAGATGACCAAGAGTGGCGCTTTGTGGTTTTAGACACTATGGGCCTATGGGAAAATGTGTTTATACATCCGGCCCTATATCTACTAAAATCTCGAAACTACATATCTACTGATTTGAGTTTTGTCATTCTGGCATCATTTTATTTATCAAAATGTTCTCTATTCTAAGTTGGTTTGGGATTTTCTTGTGTTGTGTCACTTCATTATTGCTAAAGTGTTGCACACATTGCCTCTACATGCCTGACTGCTTTGTGCCTGTCTACCAGACAGTTAAAAACAGGTTAATTTAGTGACTTTTTGTGGTTCACCCTGACAAGGATAGTGGTTGTTGCCTGAGTGGGGCTTCCACACTCCTCAAACAATAACCCAATGTCTTAAAGATGTTATCAAATGGCCATACTTATACCAATGGCGAGTCCATGCTTAATTCTAAACCTTTAAATAATATTGCAGGTTGCCACTGTCAAATAAGTTTTATTGTTGCAGTGGGCTTTATATCTTATCCTCATAGCAATCTGTCCATTGGAAGAGTGAATTTTCCCTCCTTTGATGGAGGGCTTGCTTTAATTTGCAAATGAGTAATGGCACCCTAGCTAAAGCCATAATGGTAAAAACCAAATCCAATCTATCAAGTTCACTGCTTTCCATCAGACCCAGAATGATATATGGTAAATGTAAGGGGGGATATGTTTCATAAACCAACCACATAGTTCATGCCAATTCATTAACAATTCACAATTACAGAACATATGTTTGAAGCCTGTTGATGGTATACAGCACTGAAGCTAATTTGAGCATGTTATGCATTTCAACCTATGTTTAGTTTTACATGCGTCTGGTATAGGTAGAACACGGTCTTGCCCTGTTTTACCTTTAAATTTGCAGATATAACTAACTTACTGATCTTATTTAAGGATTGATTTACAAGCTATGAGATCACTGCAGAGATAGTCATTTGAGAACTCCTCGTTAGACTGAGCTGGATGTAATTTTTCTCCTTACCAATGCATTATATGTAAACTTTCAGCATCGAAATGGATGTAAATGTTTACCATAGACTACAATAAAGCTTCAGTCGCAACTTCTGTTGAAATTATTCTCCTACAAAAAATTCACATCTGTAGGTATATAAAATATTTTTGTATGGAAGCCATAAGCTTTAAAAGAAGCTTAAGTGGGACAACATCCTCAATATTTACAGCTGTTTCAGATAAGGGGTGCATCTCATTGCCCATGTCTCACAACAAGCATTGTGAACTAGCTCTACTACCAAAACTATCCCAAAAGTGAAGGGTGTGTGTCTTGTCATCATATGGCATAGAGGTGTTTCCAAACCTCTTTCTAGCCCCATGGTACGATGGTTACAAATATTGAGATTGCCACCTTTTATGAACCATTGATGGGTTTCTCCATCGACCACAGAGACCAGGTGAGCACATTCGGTTTGGCATGGGCATCCCACATTGGTCCAGAGACATCTTTGCGGATTTATTATCTCATATGAGCTTCCTGAGCCCCATATAAAGTTGGGGAAACGCCTACAAAATTATAACGTGACTGTTTTAAAGAGTTACAGAAAGAATGGCAAATCTTCAATTATAATGAATATAGTTATCCTGCCTAAAAATACATGTAGGTTATGTCAATGTTTGAGGCAGTCCTATACAATTTTAGCAGGGCACCTAAGGTTCTTGAAACATTTCCTCCATGACATCAAAATCTATATGTAGGTATAGTAGCTCATGAGTATATTATAAGTGTCTCAGTGATATTACGTTTGTAGTCATCAAGGTTGCCGATTTGATTTGTCTTTATTTCTCTACACATTAAAGTGTCATCTACATGTTGTGTTCAAATATTAACCTAATTTGCATAAAGCATAATTTAGAAGTTTACATGTGAGCAGCTGTGTATTTTATTTTATTTATTTAGTAAGACACTTTTCAGGAGCAAAGACAGAAAGTTGTATACGAGAAGCTAGATATTTTATTCAAATATCACGACAACATCAGGATCAATGGTATACAAACAGAAGGCTCAAAGTAGGGGTCCTATTTTTAAAATATGTCAGCAGAAAGAAAATTGTCCCTATGTAAATCATTCCACTATTGCAAAACTGAATACACTGATATTCCGTTTTATATATCAGAAAATCTAGATTACTGAGAAAATAACAGTGAACACACGCATGCACACCAAATGTGAAATCGCATACCTCGTACATTGAAAAAACACACGCCTTTTAAAAATCATTCATATCTCCTATGAATAGCAAACACACCAAAAAATGATTATTTCTGACTTGAAATGCCAGCAAAATAAGCTGAAAAATCCCTCTGAGCTTTGTGTTTTAAAAGGAAAGAAAACTTAGAAACAAACTTCCACAAGAAGAAGAAAACCTCTGCAAAGAATGCACCGGTTTGCAATCCATGACTATTTTCAGGGTATTCGACCTTGTCTTATCTGAAGCACATTCGTGTAACTAAAATACTGCGTGCATGTTTTAATTACATCGTAAGGCTGTCGTGCACCTCTCAGCCTTCAAATTAACTGCACCATTAAGCAGCACAGTGGAAAGAGGTACTTGAGTTTAAATAGCAAGACTGAACATTTACATTTTGTCAAACCATAAACAGTTCATGACATTTGAAATTTACTCTTATAAGAATCACGTATTAATATGGAAATGTCTGTTTACCACGTCCTAAAATTCTTGTGCTTATTCCTGGGTCTACTTGTGGTATGAATGTTTGTCGTTGTCCTTTGAATAATGGATAAGAATCTATCCCCACGCATTACTTGAATTTTGGGAGAGTTAAGCAATGCACACTTCAACATTATGATTTTCTGTTTGAAGATAAATTATGGCTGCAGGAAGTATTTCTCTCTTGCAGATATAGGGTGCTAGTTTAAACAAATGAAAAGTATCACTTTAAATCACTTTGTGATTTATCAGGGTTCTTCTCTATTGTGAGGCATTGAGATTAATATACACTGGAGAATACTTGACCCAATATGTCCTTCTGTGTTCTAAAAATGGTAGCTGCTCGAACGTTTTTTAAATGGTAATATTAAAAATGTATGGCCAGATTTACTCTTGTGGCGCTGCAACTGATACAAAATTCTTTCTGGTATTTCGTAGGTCACGCGCAACGAAATTCGTTTTATTTATTTATATGTTGACTTACCTCTAATCGGCCGTAATCCGCAGTTTACTACCCCCCCACCCTGCCCCTCCCCGCCCCACGTCAGCGCCCGGCAGCACTCCCACCACGGGCCGCTACTGGATTCGACCCTAAACATATAGCAAATTGCTTTAAACTTGATAATGCTCCACATATCTGTACATATGAAGCATTTCTGCTCTATACCTTTGACAAAACGCACCACAGCAAGTTCCCCTGCTGCACAGAATTACGTAAAATAATAGTAACTAGACCCCTTATAAGTGTGCTGTGTGGGTGGATGATAATTATCTAGTGCAAAATGAAGTCCAGTGCCTTGCTGTTTTTAAAGGTAGTAGATCTCTTTGTAAGGCTCAGAAAGCCTGATTCAGGAATCCAGTTCCTAAGGTCTCCTCTAGTCAGGATCCCAGGAAACTCAGGCAGGAGTTAGACTCTCTACACTGCTGTCAGGTCCAGTGAGCACCCTCAGAACAGTATCCAGCAAAGGAGAGATTGGTTGCAGGATATAGGAAGCTCCTCAAAAAGGACAGTGATCCCAAAAATCTTCTCTCGCTTTCCTATCAACATACAAACTCAGTTCTCTCAGAGGCGTGTCTGTAAAGAAAGAGGCCCAACCCTCTAACTAGATGCTGCTTGATGCATATTCTTCAATCTACCCTGGGATATGGATCTAAATATGGTGAATTGTGAATGTTTTTTGATTCACACAAACAACAATTATCCTTGAATGTCTCAAATGGAGACATTAGATTAGCATTGACTGTAAAAGAGGAACCATTTACTTGCATCATAGATTTTTGAATCGGTGGACAATCCAAAGAACTTTTTACATACTTTATTTTTTATTCTTCGTACCTTTGAACCTCGCACACTCATGTCTAAAAATATGCAACACACTTTGAAATGCTGCTTATGTCCCCAGAATGCGATTTGCTCTGTTGTAGAGTTTCCCTTGTAGAAAAGATCATGGGCAGATTTAATAAGCTATTGAGTCATCCATGATTGGCACAAATTGATGCACAAAAAGTCAAAAATAACACTCCCTTTGGGCAAATACGTAATTCAACTCACACATCCAAACCAAGAATCAACCAATATCACCAAAACAGAAAATACAAATATAATAAAATATGCATGCACAATCCTAATCAATTTTCTCTATATAAAATTGAATATGTAGTCATTGAGTTCACAATATATAAAAGATCATTATTTATACATACATTTTCAATAAAAACATTTAAAACACATATATCCAAAGTAAAATATCATCAACATTAAACAGATACATTGATTGCTTCTTACGTCATGCTGTCAGCAATTTGAAATCCTATGTAAGAGATTCTTCTCATATAATCTCACTCTTAGAAAATAAACCTTTCAATAAGAAGACTCATTGTCTAGTGACCCTAGACATTGAGTCCCTATACACTAATATTCCCCAGGAGGCAACAATAGAAGTAGTACAAAAAGTCCTGGAGGATCTTGATCTAGAGGGAGTCAACAAGGAATTTGTGGTAAAATATACATCCATGATCCTCAAGAATAACATCTTTCAGTTCAAGGACCAACTTTTTAGACAGAAGAAAGGGACCAGCATGGGGGCGGCCTGTGCGCTTAGTGTGGCCTGTCTGTATGTTGGGGAATTTGAAAATAGACATATTTACAATGAAATGGACCCCTTCTTTGAGAATGTAGCGGGCTGGTACCGCTACATAGATGATATATTTCTTATCTGGGATGGACAAGTCGAACAACTGGATGATGTTCTAAATTGGTTGAACTTGGGAGATCCCAAATTAAAATTTACCTCCAACTATAGCAAAGAGAGAGTGGATTTTCTGGATATCTCAATTAAGGAGAAAGATGGCACTCTAGAGTTAGAGCTTTATACCAAGCCTATGGATAAAAATACACTATTACATTATTCGAGTTTTCATCCAAAGTCTCAGACAGGCAATATCCCCTTTAGTCAGTTTCTCCGTCGCCGGAGAAACTGCTGAGACTTACAGGATTTCTACAAACATGCTGAAATCCTTAAAGATAAACTCAAAGATAGGGGATACCCGAGAAAATTAATCACACATTCCTTCAAACTTGCAAGATTTTATGATAGGGAGGCCATGCTCAATAAGACTAAAAAGAAGAAAAAGAAATGACCAGAGTGGTCTTTGTGAGCCAATTCTCTACCATTAGTAATAAAATCAAAAATGTAATCAACAGGAATTGGCAAATCCTGAATGATGAAGAAGAGACGAGGCTGAAAAAACCTCTCTTTGCCTTCAAGAAAAATAAAAATCTAAGAAATAAGTTAGTACACACATACAGAGATGAACAACATAACACTCAAAGGACTTTGAACAACACTATAGCGAAAGGCAATACAAGATGTGGGATCTGCAATGTATGTGTTTTATGCATACAAGCTAAAGAAATCACCCATAATGGGGTTCGTATTTTTTCCCACACTCTGAAAAACTGTTGAAGCAAGAACGTGATTTACTTACTACGTTGCCCTTGTGGGCTGGGTTATGTTGGTGAGACCAGTAGGGAATTACGCATTAGAGTACAAGAACATTAATCGGCTATCAGAACTAACACACCGAATGCCCCGTTGGTGGCACACTTTCAACAACAGGGACATAATGAACAGGATATCCATTGATTTATTCTAGAAAAGGTTTGCATTGGCAAATGAGGGGGCAATATGAATGATAAACGCAAGGCTAGAGACCAATGGTACATTTTGAAGTTAAATACAATATGGAACAGACTTAATTCGAGAGAAGAATGGGAGCGACTGATTAGATAGTACTGACAGAAGTAGATGAACTGATTTGGACAATCTGACTTTTTTTAGTCAATTTTGGTTCGATTAGATCTACTATGATTGTTATCTGTTCTGATTAGTAGGCTAGCGTTATACAACATACCCCTAAGGAGTGGGATCCCCCCTTTCTTTTGTTGCTTAGTCATATGGTAATGGTATTAAGTAACTGTATCACATAGATGGTGTATAGCTGCATCTACTTTGCAGGGGCGGAGGCCTTCGCCCCACTGATTATTCTAACAGTATGGGGAAATACACTAGGCTTAGGATTGTAGAGAGCAATGTGCACCTTATAACCTTGTGGGTGTTTATACACATAAAATGCATTGCCCCAGTTGTATCACTTTAAGTCGGCGGGCGTGTGAGTTTAATCAACTATAGGTTATGTACACCATGGTGACAGTAGCGGCTCCTGGAGGGAGTGATGCGGGGCAGCGGGGCGGGGGAGGGGCAGGGTGGGGGGTAGTAAACTCCGGTTTACGGCCGAACTGAGTTAAGTACATAAATAAATAAATAAATAAAACGAATTACATTACGCGCGCTGCAACCAGGTCCCAATAAGGCTTGGGGAGGGGGCACACAGCAGCAGTACAGCAGTGCCCTGCATGCACTGCTAATTACCCCACATATTACATCACTCATGATGTCTTCTATGACATCATTAACCCCTTCGGTGCTTGCGGCGGCCAATGGCCGACGCAAGCACTACCTTCCTGGTGTGGCGCACGTCCGTTGGACATCGAACCCCGCCCACTCATTAATTCTCCTGCACTGCAGGAGAATTTGCACCGCGGTTAAGGGGTTAACAACATTTGCAGTGAAATTATGAAATTATTGATATGAAAACTGTGCATGGTGGGGTGTGAGTTACAGTTACCTTAGGACACGTATTATAGTTACTTGTGTCGTGTAGTTCCTATAAATATATATAAAATCTGAGCATTTAGACAACACATACTGTAGGATTGGTGTCTAGACACCCCTACCGGGTATGTTAGCCTATATACCAGCTAGCTCACAGTGCCACTAGAAACCCCTCTTACCAAGGAGAGAATAGTTCTTGGCAACTATCGAACATGACAACCCTGTCCCATCAGGGATCGTGGAAACAGTGTACTACTTTTTGCTCAGTCATTTGTGCTCACTTTGTCTCAGAGAGATACACCGAATAAACAGTGGGGACGTTTTTCAATAAGTATTTATTGAACCAGCGTCATTCTAGTGTAAAGTAGGTGTGCTGAAACAACCACTAGAGTAACAGATATAAATGATTATAAGCACTAAAAGAGTAAAAGGATGGTAGATTTAACCATCGTGCTAAAACAATGAATACAGGCAAGTATATAAAATACATGACAGTAAAATGCATACTCCTACAATGCGACCCTAACTAGATGTACCTAAGTTTACCTAACATGTATGTAGGTGTAAAAGCCAAGAATCCCTCTAGGATAAAGTCAACCCCAATACCTAGAGTGAGAGACTGTGTGACCCCGTCTTGGTCTCAAGATGGACACCCCACAAGGGATGTCAGAACACAGCGAGCGGAGTGTCTGCGTGCAGGAGCCTCAGTGTCTCGCATCAGTGTGTCGGCATGGAATTCCTTTTCTCCTCTGACTACCTCAGCAAGATAGGGTGTATTTATACCCAAATTGGTACCCCCTAGGGATATACCTTGCTGTGTCATGTCGGACTAGGATGACAAAAGGAATGACCCTTATACATAGTTATTATGCAGGAGATGGTAGGCCTGCTGTCCTGCTGTGATTCCAAAAATCCTCATGCATAATGAATGAGGCTTAAGCTTTTCGGAGAAAACCCATGTCATCTTTGGCCATTATTGTAACTAGGTAAAAAGTCAGTACTAAGAAGCGTTATGTAGTGTAATATCAGGGGAATGCAGGTAAAAGGTGCACTCATTACCTGAGCCGATAATGGGGTACCTATATGGAACATAACACTTGAGATAACTATAATTTCAACTGTTGAAATTCTATCGTTTTGTGTGTGTAAAATCTAAACCTAACTATAATGTCCCTGTAACCTTTGTGTTTTTCAGTGATATATACACACACACACACATATGTACATATATATATATATATATATTATCTACTGGCGGTCACCAGTAGATAGTTATAGTTAGGACCACGTTTCCATAGGAAAAGCGTTTTTTGATTTGCTTATAACTTTGAAGTCGTTTGACGAATGTTTACGAAATTTTCCCAAAAACTTCTCTTTTTAGATCAGCTCCTATCTTGAAAGTTTGGGGGTGATTCGTCAAGGGGGGGCTGAGAAAAAAGGGGGGTCCCTAAACGTGTTTTCTCCATGCAATTTCCATAGGAAACTTTAGACAAGGCTACAGGTCAAACTGCTGAACGGAATTACGCCAAATTTGGCAGGGAGAAAGGTCTTGGTCCAGAAAGCACGCTTTTGTTTAAATGGGGTAAATCCGTTCAGTAGTTTTTGAGAAATATCAATTTTTACAGATATCGATATTTGAGAATTCTGACATCTGATTGGCTGAGGCGTTACGAGCACGAGCTTGCGGCTCATTGGCTGCAAACGGTTGAAACTAGGAAGTGTTGGCAGCCATTTTGTGACTCAGTTGAAAGGAGTAGGGGGAAAAAAAGAGAAAAACTGTATAAGAGGGTATAGTAGGAACACTGTGGACTTATTTTAAGCAATCTGTACGGTGCACAGACAGGTAGTGTGAATGTTGCGTAGGCCGTGGAAATTACGTCCGCAAAACAATGATGCACGGTATTACGGCAATGTTCTGTAGGCTGTGGAAATCATATCGGGAAAACAACAATGCGCCGTATTGCGGCCTTCCTTTAATATAATGCGCAGTAATGTTTACTTATAATGCAGTGTTCACTTTTATCACGGATAGTGTCACTTTGTTAGAGAAAATTTTATATTATGTGGGAGGGCGTGTTCTCTCCCTGTGCGCGGAACAAAATTAACGTTTAATTGGCTGAGGTGTTCCAACAATGAGCTTAATGTTCATTGGCTGCGAACCATTGAAAGTAGAAGTGTTGCCAGCCATTCCCTCCCCCTCCGCGGAGTATCAGGGACATCTGATTGGGTAACTTGTTTCAAGCAGGACCTTCCGAAGCTTAATGTTCATTGGCTGTGAAGCATTAAAAGTAGAAGTGTTGGCAGCCATTCCCTCCCCCTCTGCGGAACACTATGGACATTTTATTGACTAAAGTGTTCCGAGTACAAGTTTGCTCCTTATTGGGTGGGAACGGTTCACTGTTGTCAGCCATTTTGTGACGCACTTCAAAGGAGTACAGGAAAAAAAAGTAGTAGAGGGGAGGGTAGGAACACTATTAACTCTGTACAGTGGTCACAAGGTGGACAGGGACTGTGAAGGTAAAACATTTTTTTATATACTTTAAGGGCCATTTATATAATTTGCGTGGGGCCTACAAATCACGGCGGGAAAATACCAGAGTGTGTTGCGGTCTTCTTTTTATTAAGTCAGCGGGTGGGATACTTCCCAGGAGCAGTATTTACTTATAATGTGGTGTTTACTTTTCTGATGGGGAGTGCTACATCTTTGGAGGAAAAATTATAATATGGAGGAGGGGGTTGCAAAAAGAAAGCGAGCTGTTGCGGTCTTCATTTAAATAAGGTTCTGAGTAGGGTACTTCTTGGGAGCAATGTTTACTTATAATGTATAGTTATAGTGCGGGGCTTACTTCTGTCATGGGGAGTGCTACTTCCTTGCAGCAAAATAGTAGGTGTGGTTGCGCTGCAAAAATTTCAGTCTAGGTTTGAAACAGTTTTTATTAAGCAATCACAAATATACTTTCTTAGGAAAGTGTAGCTGTATCTATCAGAGGGGTGACAAATAAAAACGCAATTCATAAAATATCCCTTAAGCATGGCCACACCCTCCCTTTTTTTTGTCGTCTATAGTTTGTAAAAGTGTTGCCCCATATTCTTGTTAATATAAGAGGGCATCAGGTACTTTTAGATAAAGTAGAAATGAAGTGCTACAAGAAACACTCCCGCACTACATTATCTCAGGTCACAACAACAATAACAAGTAAAAAACAGTTAAACACAGATGACGTCATATTACCTAGAAATGTACGCTTCATCAAAACATTAAATGAAGTACTATGTATATCATTTTTTTTTAGGGACTACTATTTTATAAAATATTAGCAGTGTTACAAACTGTGAGGTAGTAAGTTATCAACGGAAATAACTGTAGTATATGTTGTTAATGTCTCGCACAGATAGATCTCCAACCCCTTTCAAGTACTATAAACTGACAGTATTAAAATGTACAGGGTGCGTTTATAGTATTCCACAGGAGAAGAAAAATAAGGAGCACAACAAAAAAATCTAAAATTTTACAATTTCTATTCTGTAGAAGTCAGGAACGTTTTGTAGTAGTGCTTAGTGGTCGCTCACTGCTCCGCTAACAGACCACGTACTACTTTAACAACATATAGGATAGTAGTAATATATACACTACTATTCCTATAAATTCTATAGGGAGAACGAGAATAGGAACCACAACAGAGAAAAAGAGAAATACCAAAATATCATTCAAAAATGTAGGGTTTATCAAAGGCATTCAGTAAGAAAGTGTCTATGCAAACAATCTTTTTTTAAACTGCAATTTCGAAAAATATTGTCACTGTAAAAATATCTGATCAAGTAAGTTATAAAGGTCAGTAAGCTGTATTTGAGATGGTTTACTCCTGGCGGCGACAAATCTCCAATTCCTGTTGTGTGAAAATATGACACTCTACTACAATATAGAGAGTGACACTGATGCCACACAAAAAGGAAAATAAAGTCATGAACACAAAACAAGATCAGTAACGAAATACTTTCCAGCGGTGAATATGTTCAGAGCTTCTTTTCTCCGGGACTTCAAAATCTTTCATCTTCGCGCCGACGGGTCATAAACTCCTCTGAGATCATAATGACTGTGAATATTACAATATACATATTCACACTATATGATCCCAAGGGGGAAACAGAGTAAGAACCAGAAGCTGCTGACGTTACTTATAAATCTTTAGTCTTCGCGCCCACGGGTCACCAACACCTCTGAGGTCAAGTATAGTGTCAATATTATAATATACAAAGTGACACTATATGAGCTCAAATGAGCCAGAAAAGGAATAGTGTTTCCTCTATTTTGTCTGTTTCTGAATACAAGCTGCTCACGTTACATATAAATGGCAAAAACAACCAATAACATTTTTTTCTAAATACAAATCTTTAAATATTCACAAATAGCTACGTATTATAAATATCTACTATGCCATAATCAAACAACTTACAACTCCGTAATATGTTTTGTTGTCGCAAAAGAAGAATCCGACGCTAGAAAACGGAATCTGCATCACAGAATGGACACGCGTAAATAACTCGCAAAAACGAAACTAATCGAACAACGGGTGTGGTTTATATACTTTTTGGTTATTGAGTAGTCTATAGAAGGAACATGCGGCTCCGCCCATTTAGATGTCACGTTTTACAGTTGACACGTGCTCACGTTTTCACTGTTTAACTTGTGCAGGTGTTGGGAAAAGTTCAAAGATGTGAAGCGGTAAAGGTTTCGATTACGATCCCCACACGTATAAGCTCCTTAATATGTACATACTTTGGAGACCTTAAAAACTGTTACCCTTGTCCACCCTATCTCTTTAGCTACAAAAAGATTACACCTCTGGTCTCCTCTCACGCACTTTCTGAATACAACAGCAAAGAACACTTCTTCACCAGCTCCTTCAATGCAAGAAGTTACCAAGCCTCCCTGACTTCCTACTGTTTGTTTTTACATAATTATGCTCAATTTATCACTTCCTATTACACCCTTTCAATTGTATATTTTTTGACCTGTACTACTATTTACAATATCTATGAACCTTTGAATGTATTCATATCATTCCTTAAGTTATATTATTATTACCTTGAAGATTTTTGTATATCAATAGTATTCTTAAATATCTTTTTCTGTTTACTATGCATCGGTAAATGATTGCCTGTATGAAGTATTGTTTTTTTTTTTTTGTAATTACTTTAATCTCTAAATAAACCTTTACTTGAACTTAAAAAAACTGTTACCCGGAAAACCGTGTCATTTCCTTTCTCGTGACTAAAAACATCTATTAATTGCTGTAATTCTAAATAGAAGACATAAAAAAAATATCGTTCAGAATAGAAAAAAAAATATGTGCTAATATTTCTCATCACTATAGTTTTAAATTAAAACAATGACAACATTTGTAAAGCATACAGCTACCTCCAGAGAGGTGTCCCGGCGCTCGGGGCGTCGGGAAGATTAAGCAAGTTATTGCCCACAGTGACATAGTGGTGGGCTAACGTGCTGCCGGAGCCGGGAATCGAACTGTGAACGCTGTTGTTCGAAGTCAGGTATCATAGCTGCTGCGTCACACTTTTTCCACACTTATATGTTAATTAGTGCTAATTAAGTTTTAAACATTGTTAAATTATAACTTATAACAGACTACTGTTACAGTTAGTTTTTCACTACAAAAAGTATGCACGTCTTTTTAAAATTTCCTTAAAAACAATATAGGTTTCAGGGACATTGTAGTTACAAATTAGCATTTAAAATACCATTGAAATTCACTGAAAAAACCATAGGTTTCAGGCACGTTATAGTTAGAGCATTTAAAAAACCTTAGAAATTCACTGAAAAAACCATAGGTTTCAGGCACGTTATAGTTAGTTGGACATTTCACTCGTACAAAACCATAGAAATTCCACCGTTATAGTTAGTTCAGCTAACTATAACTCGCGCCCCCGCAATGCACTGCTGATGACGTCACATATTACATCATTCATGACATGGTCAGTGACATCACTGATGACATCACTGAAGACATCTCAAATAACATCACTGATGACATCACTGACGACATCATCCACGTGAAAATCTGATGCACCTCCTCACACTCTAATATAACCTTTGATACACCCACTGTAAAATACAGACTACCATTTTCTAGATCATTGACACACCAATACCAGTTACTACATACGCACTCACTCATTGCTAGGTCTACACACACATCCCCTCATTCATCCATACAATAACTCATACATGCAGTCACTCATCAATACAACACTATCATATGCACTCATACACCTATACAGACAATCACACACCGCCACTCATCCATGCAGTTACTCACACACCTACTCAGTCATGCTAAGAATCTATCACACTCCCATTTACTCACTTATACAATTATACACACACCATCTCACTTATTCATACAGATATTAACGCATACTTACTGTGTTATATAATCAGTGATACAAGTACACATTGATCTATACAGCCAGTCTCACAATCACTGACTATCATGTAGAGTCCTTCATATACTTCAACTCTCACATACACTGCCTTTTACATATGTAGTTACTTGGACATGTACCACTGAGACATTCATTCACTCACCAAGACACCGATACACACACTCACGCACCCATACAGCTGTTTCCACATGCACTCTTGAACCCATACACCCAGTGAAACAACCACTCACACATCTATGCACAGAGTCACACACCTCCCACCCACCCACACACACACTCAATCTCCCCCCAAAAATACTCAGACAACCAATCAATAACCTATATAAACACTCATGTAGCTACTGACCAACCCATGCAGCAGCTTGCACAACAACAGACAGACTGATACAGACATTCACACAGTTTAGTCACTAACCCATGCATTTAGTAAGACATATTTAATCACTCACTTATACAGTCAGTCACTCACCTACTAAATCCTCCATCCAGACACTTATACACCCACTCATTCTTCCATACACCTTGGAATATATATAAAACATATAAAAAAAATTACAGAAACACACAATCACTGGATGATGTCGTCAGTGATGTCATCAGTGATGTTATTTGAGATGTCATCAGTGATGTCATCAGTGATGTCACTGACCATGTCATGAATGATGTAATATGTGACGTCATCAGCAGTGCATTGCGGGGGCGCGAGTTATAGTTAGCGGAACCAATCTGCTTTGGATTTTGGAAGCGAGAGCAGGAAACCTGCTCTCGCTTCCAAAATCCAAAGCAGAGTTTGATATGACAGGGCGAGAGCCATGCTCCCGCCCTGTCATAGCAAACACCAGTGTCCCGGGGGTGGGCACCCCAGGACACTGCAGGAGCCGGCCCAGGGGGGTTGCGGTCCCCAGGGCCATCAAGGGCTCCAGGAGGGGGGCCGTGCAGCCCCCCTCCCTTTATTTACATAGCCCCAGGGAGGTGGTGGCCCCGGGGCTCGAGGGTCCATAACGAACCCCCACATTTGCATTTTAGTGCCCCGGGGAAGTGGCGTTGCCCGGGGCGTGACCCCCACACAGGTTTACATTTTTAAAATAAAACAAGCCCCGGGGGGTGGCGGTCCACGGGTCTCCGGAGGGCCATGTGCCCCCGCAAATATTTTAGAAAAGCCCCGGGGGTGGCGGTCCCCAGAGCTTGGGGGGCCTTGGAGGCCACCCACAAATTAAAGAACAAGCCCCGGGAGGTGGCGGTCCCTGGGGCTGCGGGAGGGCCATGTGCCCTCCCGCATATTTTAAACATAGCCCCGGGGAGGTGGCAATGCCCCCGGGACCTGGCCCACCTGAGGGCCTCAGTTAAATGAAGCGCGGGAGCCCGCGCTTCATTTTAAAAAAAAAATTCGGCGGGATTCGCGACCCCAGCACGAATTTCGCCAATATGTTTTTTACAAAAATGCTTTTTTTGGCCCTGGGGGGTCCTTGTGGAACCCCCTGAGCAGGCCTAGGGGTCAGGGTTAGGCCTGGGCGGTAAATTCCGGTCCGCTCGCGGAATTTGCGGAATTTGGGTAATTCCACGGAGAACGCGAAATTGCCAAAAATTCCGCGATCCGCGGCTTCGCGGAGTTTTTTGCTTGTTCGCACTTTCAAAATGCGTGTTCGCGAGATATTTCTCCCCGCGCACGCAAACAGCGTTCGCGAACAGGAAAAAAGCATCGCGAACAGGCGGAACAAGCAATTCCGCGTGTTCGCGGAACTTTTGCGTGCTCGCGGAGATTTTTTACCGTTTTGCGGAGATTTGCGTAGCGCGACTACGCAAATTCCGCCCACCCCTAGTCAGGGTGTTTCTACCCTGCCCCCATTTCTTGTTTTTCACATTTGTTTTTACTGTTTTCTTGTGACTCGGTTCTACCGAGTCACAAGATTGCTACCAACACTTCCTGGTTTGGAGTGTTGGCAGCCAATCACAGTGAAGCTCGTGGTCGGCAGGGTTTGCGAAGCCACTGCATCCCTATATATCAAAACTTTTATTTTTTGAATGTCTCAGCAACTACTGAACGGATTTACACCATTTAAAAAAAAGGACGCTTTCTGAACCAAGCACTACCCTTTTGCCAAATTTGGTGTAATTCCGTTCAGCAGTTCGGGCTGTAGCCGTGTCTAAAGTTTCCTATGGGAAATTGATTTTTCTACCTCTATTTTTTGAATCTCTCAGGAACTACTGAACGTATTTACACCATTTAACAAAAAGGGCTCTTTCTGAACCAAGGGCTATCTTTTTGCCAAATTTGGTATAATTCCGTTCAGCAGTTCGGGCTGTAGACGTGTCTAAAGTTTCCTATGGAAAATAACATGGGGAAAACACGTTTTGGGACCCCCCTTTTTTCTCAGCCCCCACTCCGCAAATCACCCAGAAACTTTTAAGACAGGAGCTGACCAGAGCGCCCCACTAGTTTTGAAAATTTTGCAAAGATTCGTCAAACGACGCCAAAGTTATTGGGAAAACAAAAAATGCTTTTCCTATGGAAAATAGGTCCTAACTATAACTACCTACTGGCGACCGCCAGTAGGTATATATATATATATATATATATATATATATATATATATATATATATATATATATATATATATATATATATATATATATATATTTTCACTGTAAATATTTCATCAGTGTTGTCACTGACCATGTCATGAGTGATGTAATATGTGAGGTCATCAGCAGTGTATTGCAGGAGCACGAGTTATGGTTAGCCCAGCTAACTATAACTGCTGAATTTCTCTGGTTTTGTATGAGTGGAATGTCAGTCTAACTATAATGTCCCTGTAACCTTCGTTATTTTCAGTGAATTTGTAAGGTTTTTATAATTCTCTTTCCTAACTATAATGTCCCTGTAACTTTTGGGTTTTTTTTCCTGTGAATTTCTAAGGTTTTTTAAATTCCATTTCCTAACTATAAAGTCCTTGTAACCTTTGTTTTTTTCAGTGAATTTCCAAGGCTTTTTGTATTTTATTTCCTAACTGTACCCTGTAAACTTTGAGAGTAGGTGTGTGAATGGCTGTGTAGGTCAGTGTCTGGGTGTGTGAGTGGCTGTATGGGTCTGTGAGTGAGTGTGTAATGGCTCGGTAATTATGTAAGAGCATGAGTAGTGCCTGGGTGATTGTATGAGTGCAAGGGTAGTGCCTGTGTGATTCAATGAGTGCAATTGCCAAGGACACACTGTGTAGCTATTTGAAAAGATACTAATGTAACTTTCCACTTTGCATTCATTTGTCGAAAGAACTACATCAAAAATGCATTTTCCTTCTTCACAGCAACACCTGAGGTCGCAATGACGTCAGTAGTCACGAATACAAATGACAAAGTGTAAAACTGATATATAGACATATTTTACAGAAAGTTTGTGTCTAGCTGTTTAGTAACATACTGGCACATGCATCAAGGTAGGCTTTTGCGATTCCTTAATTGCGATTATTAAGGAATCGCAATTAAGGAATCGCAAAAGCCTATGCATGTAGGAATCGCTATAAAAATAGCGATTCCTAAACATTCCTTAATTGCGACTCGCTAATTGCGAGTCGCAATTAAGGAATACCTCCCATTAATTCCTATGGGCCTAGAGGCCCATAGGAATGAATGGGAAGACATTCTCAATTTGCGATTCGCAATTAGAGAATCGCAAATTGAGAATGCAATTTCAAGGGTGCCAGGGTGTCAAAAGGACCCCTGTTGCACCCCTGAAATCTGCATATGAGTACATCTTGCACACACACATGCCCCAAGGGCATGTGTGTGTGTAAATGGAACTTTGAAAAATGCACTTTAGTGCATTTTTCAAAGCTTTTGCAAATTACCATGAAGTTCAACTTCATGGTAATTTGCGCCCTATTAGCGAAATCGCTAATTTTTTTACTTTAATGCATTGCATTTAAGGAATCTCAATTTGCGATTCCTTAAATGCAATCGCAATTTGAGAATTCGCAATTAATTGCGAATTCTCAAATTGCGAGGGCCTTGACCCTTGATGCATCGCAAAAGGTAATTTTGCGATCGCAAACGGCCGATGTTTGCGAATCGCACCGTTTGCGATCGCAAAAACCTTTGATGCATGTGCCCCATAATGGTTTATCTTTATTTTAACAACACCTTTATAAAAAACAACAGTTTCAAAAAATAACTTTCAACATCGGAACTCACGAATAGAATATAACTACCAAGCAAAGAAATTTCATTGGTTTATACAGTTTTACAGCTAAATTGGTGAAGTGTAGCATATGTGAGAAGACATTATCTCGGGGCTCAGCAAAAAAGTATTCACGTGGTACGACAAGTATGCTGTACCACTTGAAAACATACCACAAGAAGCAACTTAAAATTCCACAGAGAGAAAAAAGGAGAGGGCCCATCAGCCTCCAGAACTCCAGTAGGCCTGGGCGGTAAATTTCGTTCCGCTCGCGGAATTTGGGTAATTTCGCGTTCCGCCGAGAACGCGAAATTGCCAAGAATTCCGCGATCCGCGACTTCGCGGAATTTTTTGCTTGTTCGCGCTTTCAAAATGCATGTTCGCGAGATATTTCTCCACGAGCACGCAAACAGCATTCGCGAACAGGAAAAAAGCATCGCGAATGGGTGGAACAAGCAATTCCGCGTGTTCGCGGAACTTTTGCGTGCTCGCGGAGATTTTTTACCGTTTCGCTGAGCTTTGCGTAGTGCGACTACGCAAATTCCGCCCACCCCAAAACTCCAGCCCCTGCTCCTGACAACAAAATTCCAGCTGAATTGGAGAGAAGATGAGGTGAAATGTCACCAGAATTACAGTATTTTGCTACCTTCTGTATGAACAATAACACCATCATAACAGCTGGGAAGCAGTCTGTGGATCTAATTTTCCAGAATGTGGAAAACAATAGTTTATATTTTATAATTTTTATTCTTCTTTTATCGCAGCAGTTCAAGCACAAAGAAAAACGTATTAGGATTTCATTTTGAACATTAGGCAACCAAAACAATTTACAATTGTGAAGTGGAAAAGAGACCGCTTAGATGCAACTTAAGGCTGCTGGTATTATAGTACCTCCATTTAGTTTTTATCTGTAGTAACAGAATATAGTCCTGTAATGTTTTATAAATTAATTTACTTCAGTTAAAACAGTCTTTTATTTCTAGCAACATGCTGCAGACAATACCCCTAATAGGCCGAATAATGTCTCAGAAACTCATAATTCACATACATTTCACATTTTGATATCGTAAATTGTACTAAGAACTTCGGTTCAAGAAATAGCAGATATAAGTTTGTTAGCTTTTTACATAGTCTTGATTTGAATGACATCTCTATGTCATTGCACTCTGTCCATCCTGTTTGACATCTTTAATATATTGTATAGTGTGTAGAGGTTATATTAACTCTTTCATGAAATATGTCTGCTATAGTTGTGAAACTTCATTTTGAAATGGAAATTTGTCCAGCTACAAAGTTTGCAATTTCAGTTTCAAATTTACTACCATCCACTCGTCATTATTGTAGCATGACTATGACATATTTTTCAAATGTTTGTAATAACAAAGTACATCTATTCTAATCTGCAGTTTGGACAGGTCATATCTTGATGGGCGTTTTTGGTAAAAGTTTCAAAGGCTACAACTTTACAATCTGGTAACATCAAATACAGGAATCGTTTCAAAATAATTCCGGTGCTACAGGTGAATTAACAATGTTCACAATTGTTGTTTCATTTATAACTTAAACCAAATAATTCATTGATATTCACATCCTCTTCCTAATTGTCCTAGCATTACCATTAAACATTCTTGAGCAGCCTGCTGAATATTTTGAGAAAGCACTACTAATCTAGTAGAGTACTCTACCTTTTATACCTTTCTGTAGCTCTTTTGGTGTAACCTCGCCTGTCTTTGGCTCCATACAGGCTATAGCCTGAATTGGGTGTATACTTTGGATAACAATTGACTCATAAACATTTAAAACCTTGAAGTGGTTCTGGAATAGGAACCAGTATTGTCTTGTTATGCACAGCTCTAGCTGGCATTATATTATCTTCAAATTTATTAGAAGAGTACTTACATATAACTTACTGTGTGGACAAGACAAAGCATTCCTCTACAAATAAATACACAGCAAACTTTTCCAGTTATCATTATTTTCTTTTTCACTTTTTAAATACAGGTCAACAGTCAGTGTTTCAATCTTGTAGTGAGTGTCTCGGCAACATATACAAACATACTCTGGATTTTCAGAGTACACTGTGCTAAATTTTGTAATCTCTTCTTCAAAGCTATCGACTATAATACCTGTGTCCTGTTCTGTAACTCCTCCTGTTATCAACTCTTCATTTTCCGTAAAGTCCTGCTCTGGACAAAAGAAATGAAACTGCACATAATCACAAACCTTTTCTACCTCTGCCACAATACCATACAAAAGTGCTCTATTCATTTTTCCTAAACATAAAGCAGGAATTTTCAAATAGTAGAACCTCCTAACTAAACTCCACATTGTTGAGAGGTGTACAGCTCACACCCTGAAATGATGAAAGGTGCTTTGCCACACTATCTTTTATAAACAAGGTACTGAGTGTCCCTCGAAATTTGTATGCTTTCTAACCTTGCAAGGATCCAATCCTTGTAAAGTACATATTTTGTGTTTTAAACTTCGCTTTGGAAAGAAAGATGTGTACAAATATTCTTAGTATAACAATGGATTGCTGTCAAATACCACAAACACTACTACTATATCATTTGTATACTCAGCATGACTATGCCTTCCCTGTACCTCTTCTGCAATTACTTGTTCTACATTTCTAGACACCATCTCCTTTCGTTGAAGGAGTGCCATTCTTCATTTCATAACATTGTCCTCTTTCATCAATAGCATGAACAAATGTGTTATCCTGTAGATATCTTTTTCATTAAAGAAAGGCACTGTACTAGAAGTATGTATTTATTCCCCACTAAAGACTGTACAAAAGTAACTTCTATTGCCTAAACCTTTCTTCTGGTTTTGTCTCCTCATGAACAACACTATTTTGTTAAGAGTCTTAATTATATTTATAATCAAAATGAAAAGCTTCTTCTTCAAAGCAAAAGCCTTATCAACCACTCCCTCAACTTGTCCTTTCTGTTTCAGTGCATCTCTCCTTCTTCTATAGTTCTTCATCTTTCTTAATACATCTACAACCACTCTACTTCAAAACACCTTGGCTCTGATTTACTTAAACTGCTTCTGTCTCCTGGTTAAGGTGTGTCCATCTTTGTTATATTCTTTCATGTTCTTCTAATACAGATTTTGTCCACTTTTATTGTTTCTCATAGTTTGGTTTTCATTTACATTATTTTCAAATCTCTGCAGGTGTCCAGATATATTTTTAAGAAATGACTTTATCCTCTTACCAGTAATTTGTTTTTCTTTCACCACTTTTTCTGCATTTTTCCTCTTTTGTGTGTCATTTCTACAGAGATACTGTAGTTGCTTCTGTTGATGTTTCCTCCAAACTTTTGTAGGCATTCTAACTGCCTGTAGGAATGTATATATTGTTCGGTAAAAAAATAAGTATATTTTACTTTTTATTTAAGCCAAACGCCAACGTACCAACTACTTTACTACTGACTTACATATAATATAAAAACAGTTTTTATGTTATGTTGCATTTTTAAATCTACGCATGAACCTAGCTATATACCTACATGCACTTACTTCAATATACCAAACCCAAAGCAAAAACAAAACTATATTTATTAGTTTCCTTTTAACATTATACCACCCTCTCCTACAACACAGCTGCACCATATCTCATTTCTCACTTATACTTAGGGAAACATCAGTTTTCCCTTCTGTGGTAAATTTTAAAATGAACATCACCCAAAGTGTTTCAACGCTGTAAATGCGAAAACACAACATAAGAACTATTTGTATGCCTCTCTACCACTGTGCCACTGGTGTATTTAGTATCTCAGATTTACATTTTGGGAAACAGTTCATATAAAAATCTACACATTAGTCTCTATCAGAGCATATAGCTCACCAATTCTTCCAATTAAATGCAAAGAGTTTGACAGGTTGCATACATAATTCATCAGTTGGTTCTAAAAGAGTACATATTCCTCACTAAAACTTGTAAATACATGTGTTTGTGCTTGAATACATCAATACTCCCTGGTTGATTGAATGAGTGCATAGTTAGTGCTCAGCTGATTCCCTGAGGATATAGGTAGTGCCTGAATGATTCCCTGAGTATATGAGAACTCCATGCGTCGCCTAATATCTGCATAGTTACTGCCTGCATGTTTTCATGAGTATATCACTACTATATGGGTGTTTGGATGAGTGCAAAAGTAGTGTCTGAATGATTAGATAAGTGCATAACTAATGCCTCAATAATTTAATACATGCATAAATGGTGGTTTGATGAATAAATGAGTGCAACTCTAGTGCCTGTATGATTGCAGAAGTGCATGCATAATATATAGTTGATTTATAGAGTGCATGGATAGTGCATATGTTATTGTTTAACTGCATTCATAGCACCTAGCAGCTTGGATAAGAGCATGGGTAGTGTTTCAGTGATTGGATGAGTTAATGGCTGCTGCTGATGTGTTTTTGGTTGAGTGAACAGGTGTTTAGATAAGTAAATGGGTAGTGCCTGGATAATTGAATAAGTGCATTAGTAGTGACCTGGCTGATTAGAGTGCATAACTAGTGTCTGAATAATTGCATTAGTCCATTGTTAAAGTTTGACTGATTGCATGAAAGCAACTGTAGTACTGGGGTGATTGTCTTAGTGCAACAATGTTGCCTCAGTAATTGAATGAGTGCATAGGTACTGGATGGGTGATAGGTTCACTGCAATGGTACTGCCTACATAATTGGATGAATGCATGGGTTGTTTCTCAGTATTTCAATAATTGCATAAGTTGTGCTCAGGTGTTTGGATGAGTGCATGGTTTGTGCTTGGGTGTTTGAATGGCTGAAAGGTACGGCCTTGGTGATTGTATAAGTGAATGGTTAGTGCCTGGGTGATTGGATGAATGCATGCGTAGTGCCTGCATCGTTTAATGACTACATATTAGTGCATGCGTGATTGTAAGAGTGTATACGTGGTGACTGGGTAATTGAATAAGTGCGTAGACAGTGCATGAGTAATTCGATGAATGCCTTAGTAGTGACTAACTGATTAAATGAGTGCCTGATTAGTGCCTGGTTTACTGTGAAAGTACCTCCATTGTTGTTAAAAACTTAACAGTTGTAACTGTATCTATGACTCATTGTCTAACTCCTCCTGTCACTATGAAACCTGTTTTAGTGTACCTATCCTTTTCTACTGAGCTATGTGTGAGTGAAGTCTAAATATCACACTTGATATGTAATTGGATACATGGCTCTCTAAGAGCATACATTGCTCTGTTACTCAGTGTGCACATGCATCAGTAAGTTTTTAAAACTGAAAACAACAATTCTCACTTTTCCAAAGCACAAAACCTTTTCTTAATGGCATACCTGCATCATTTCTCAAATATTTCTTGTGTGTTGAAAACATATATTGAACATTTCTCAAACAAAAGTTACATGCCAAGTGAAGCTAGCACAAGAACTCTCAAGAGATATTCTGCACTATTAATCCTTCTCAATTTTAAACACAGCATGTTTAAAGGAATGCACCACCCTCACCATATACATGACATTTTCAATGCGTTAATGAGCATAGATCACTATGTAAACATATATTTGATTTCATAATAGATATACACCTTCAGGCTATCTTTCCAAAAATTTATATTTCTCTACATCTTAACTTAAGAGTCTCATCGTGCATATAACTATCTGCAACCAGAAAAACATATCACACCATCTAAACATATGCAAACCAGTCATATAAGTTAAAAACTAAATTGACAAACACTTCCAAATACATACCTAACAAGTATTACTACTTTATAATTCATATACAGACAAATCACATTTTTTTATGTTTTATTCATGACTACTCTACTCCTGTTTAATAATGTGACTAAAAGTACTACAGTTTCCAGAATGCACATAATATAGATCTGTTTGTTCTGCACATGATGGTTTCACGTTTAAAGCATTGCAATTTTTAAAGGCATTGCTCATGGAAACTTTCTACAGTAATAACATCTTAAACACATACCCTCTGCCAGATTCACTTCATCTGATATTTTATTTCACATCACTTTGATACTCTTTTTAATCAAACTCCCATATACATCTTCATTTCTAATTGTTAGAAATGGGGGTTTGCAAAAAGGACCAAGTCCAACACTAATGTAAATAATTAAAAAGTTATATACATACTAGTGAATTGAGTTTGTAGATTATATTGTTGTTTTAGCTTTTTCTGTATAGTTTTGGCACTGTTAAAATTTGTCAAATCTAAGCACAGGAATGGTACACCACTCTAATAGAAAGCAACTATAAAATGGCAACCACTTCAACTTTCTACTCTATGATCATCAGAAAGGCAGCAAATCCAATCATGCGTTTCATTTTAGACTACTGTATCTCCACTTGTGAACGGTTGGCATTTGTTAACCCTTTCCCTCTCCTTCAAAACGAGGTTCCTTTCTCCGCGCATTCGTGATGTTTTAGTGATGATCGCGAGGAAATCGTGAAAAAAAACGGGAGACCAAACCGATATTTAGCTTCATTTTTGAAAAATTTAAATACTGCACAACAGTTTATTACATAGTCCTGATTTGGAACTTAAAGTTTACCATTACTTAAATTGTGTCATAACTCCTTAACTTTAAAAAAAATGTTCTGTCTCAATAAGACCCTTCCGCTGATGTACTCTTAGCTCAGTGTACCTAGCAACCCAGTGGAACCAGTAGGTCACAAGTTCACAACACATTCTAGAAGGAACATGCTACTTCTAAATGAGGTGCAGCAGGTGTGGTTTACTCCACAGATTCAAAAGCATATCCATGTCTATATTACATTCTTTTTTTAAACAACAGCCAATAATAGGACTTCTAGCTATTGCTTCTAACACTCCACCTAATTTTATTCACTTAATGCTGACAGCATCCAATGAAATATAACTTTTTCATTAAAAAAGAAAACAACTCCATTTTAACTGCTTTTCATTTGGAAAAGTACCTCATTCAGCTTCAGCCTTCTCCTGACTGCTATTCCTCCTTCACTTCAAAATGCTTAGAGTATGGGTTGTTGGCCACAGCTATGTCTATTGGGCTGCTGTGGCTGCAAGAAAGAAAAGTATCAACAGAGATTTATTTGGCTACTGTGAACATTACTTGGATTGGACAGAGAGGATTAAAGTGTCATCAATTACTACCTTTGGTTAAAATCACTGTGGATTCCCCAGCCCCTGACCTCAAGATTGTGCACTGTGGTGGCAATGACCTAGGCACATTAACTGGAGTAGGATTGGAAATCCTAATGAAGGAAAGCTTTGCTGAACTGATGATGCTTTTCCCTCACACTGTCTTGGTAAACTCTAACATATGCCAAAGACAGAAATGGAAGTGGTCCGATCAATTCTGTCCACAGATTGACAAAGCCAGGAAAGATGTTATTAAAACTGTTTCTGCTTTCCCCAGAAACCATAACATGGGCTCTATCTACAACAACAACCTTCGTTTTAACATGCATGGAATCTATAGAAGTGATGGAGTTCATTTTAGAAACAAAGGGAACAGGATGTTTCTAAGCAACCTGAAACTCTGCATACAGTCTTATCTGTAGCTGTCTTATACACACTCTCATAACATAGGCTCTTGTCAGAGCCACCCAAGAGCCCAAAATGTTCTTCATTTTCTGTTAGATTTTTTGGGGAATTTTTGAAATTCGTGGTGATGATCAGGATTGCGTTGCGAAATTGCAAAACAAATGCAAATATTCAATGACACCACAACATTAAAAAAATTATAACTTAAAAAATTCATTGTAACTACTACAATACACACATTACTAACTTAAAGAACATGTTTGAATACATATATTTGTAGTTACTTCTTTAAAAACTTTGTTTGAACGCTACTTCACCTCTTCGCGTATACGCCGATTGTCGCGATGACTTCAGTCACCGTGACGATCGTGCCTTATTTAAGAGTTGTAAAACGCATATATGCTTATATTTTACAGTATTTTAGATACTAGGGGTTTATTACTGCACTGTTTAAAGTCATATTTTTAGGGGGAGTTTGTACAAAAACAATCGTTTAAACCAATTTTCCATGTTCACGAGTATTCTGAGTATCGCAAAGACGTCAGTAACCACGGTGATCATGCCTTTTTTTATAAAGTATAAAACACATATATGCACATATTTTACAGTATTTTACACACTGAGGGTTTATTAGTACACTGTTTAAAATCACATTTTTCAAGATAGGTCTTACAAAATTCATCTTTAAAATCAATCTTCCGTTTTCGCAGTGAAGCCCGGCATTGAGAATACGTCAATACCCACGACAGTACACGAGGGGGTGCGCAGATGGTCTCAGCGATGTCCCAAATATCGCGCGCGATTAAAAAACTCAATTTTGGACACATAACTTGTGTCACTAATACCCCCATTTGTCAAACATGGGGTCAGAGTACCTCTTCCCTGACCCCTTATGTCACTTGCAAAAAATATGTTCAGCCCCGGGAACCATCCCAGATACATAAAATGGTGGCCACAACTTTCTGTTCAGGTTGCGTCCAGCCAATCACAGCATTCCCATTGATGCGTTCGCGATTTACCGCGAACACGTCGTAATGTACCCGTGATCACCACGAAACCGCTGCAACTTTATGTTAAGGTTGCATCCAGCCAATCAGAGCATCACCGTTGGCATGCGCTTTTGGGGATTACTGCACACTCCTCGCAATTTATCTGCGATCACTGCTAAATCGCCGCAAAATATGAGTGGCCAAAGATATCACTATACTGTGCAGATTTAATTTCTCAAGAACCACTGAACAGATTTGCATTAAATAACAAAAAGCCCATTCTGAGTAACAACATCTACCTTTCTAACACATTTGGTGTAATTCCGTTCAGCAGTTCAGGGTGTAGGTTTGACAAAGCGTTCCTATGGGAATGAACATTACAAATTCACCCTTATTTTATGCCCCTATTTCTTGGTCCCCACTGCACGGATCCCCCTAAACTTTCCATGACACACAGAACCTAGTTTGACATTTTTGGGGAAAACTTCATGCAGATTCCTGAAACGATGGCAAAGTTATAGACAAGTAAAAAAAAAATTTCCTATGGAAGCTAGGTCCTAACTATAACTACCTACTGCTACTGATATATTTATATATATATATATATATATTCACTGAAAAAACCAAAGGTTACAGGGACGTTATAGTTAGGCTGACATTTCACGGGAAACGTCCATTACAAAGCAGGCATTACATCGCAATGCCTTTACATTGCAACTTTTACAACGCAAGTGCCTTTACACCGCATGCCATTACAACGCATGCCATTACAACGCATGTCATTACAACGCATGCCATTACAACGCATGCCATTACAACGCATGGCATCACAATGCATTATAAGGTTAGTAATGGAGAACTTTAAGTTTTAGGGTGGGTATGGGTTTTGGGGTAGTTGGGAACAGTAATTTTTACCCCTACACTATCCAACACTTTCCCTACTGTTGCACTCACTGCAGTGGGAATAGTAATTTTTACCCCTACGCTACCCAACACTTTCCCTACTGTTGCATTCACTGGAGTGGGAATAGTAATTTTTACCCCTACGCTATCCAACACTTTCCCTACTGTTGAACTCACTGGAGTGGGAATAGTAATTTTTACCCCTATGCTATCCAACACATTCCCCACTGTTGTACTCACTGGAGTGGGAATAGTCATTTTTACCCCTACGCTATCCAACACTTTCCCTACTGTTGCACTCACTGGAGTGGGAATAGTAATTTTACCCCTACGCTATCCAACACTTTCCCTACTGTTGAACTCACTGGAGTGGGAATAGTAATTTTTACCCCTACCCTATCCAACACTTACCCTACTGTTGTACTAAAAGTATTATGCGTTGTAATGGTATGCGTTGTAATGGAATGCATTGTAATGGAATGCGTTGTAATGCTAGTTTTAAAAAATGCGTTGTAATGGTATGCGTTGTAAAATCATGCAATGTAATAGTAGTTGCATTGTAAAAACTGTGATGTAAAAGCATGCATTGTAATTGTTTGCATTGTAACGGCATATATTCACATTTCACTTGTACAAAACCCGAGAAATTCAGCAGTTATAGTTAGCAGAGCTAACTATGACGTCAGTAATCGCGGATAGCGCGTGTTTTTCAACAGCTCTGAAACATATGTAGACGAATTGTGAACAAGTTTAGTATAGCTGTTTACTATTATAGTATTGAAAGTTCTACTTTTATTTCCATTTTTAAAGAAAACTACTTTAAATCTGTATTTTGCATTTCTACTTCTCTGCGGTAACCACGAACACATCGGTCACCGCGAATATCACATGACCGGGAAAGCAAGAAATATCATTGGATAACATACTTTTCAGCAAAATCAATAGTAGTACACACCCGCTCCTCCTTCTTGAATCTTCTTTCATAGAACTTCATTCTGAGCAGGTATATTCATTTTGCGGTGCAAAGTTTTTGCCCTTTTTTTCTATCAAAAATGGCAACACAGCCAGGAGATGGGGTCAGCAGGAACAACAGCTGGACCAGGATGTAAAGGAGGTAGAGACTGAAGATTTGGAAGAAGAGGAACCTACACAAAAGAGAGCTAGTGTGGCATGGGAGTTCTTAAAATCCCATGAGGGGAATCAAAGACAATCTGCAACAAGACCCTCTCTGGAGGGATGAACAAAAAATATTCATGTGGGACAACGTCCATGTTATACCATCTAAAAACCTATCATAAAAAACCTCTCCAACTGGCGATCAAGCAGAGGGAAGCTGGAGGACCATCTACTTCAGTGGCAGCAGCAACAATTCCAGGCCAGAAAGTCCCTTCTGAGGTATAGACTACTGCAAGAGATATGGCTCCAGAGTTGTCAAGAATGGCTACGTACTACATGGACTGTAGTGTTGTTATAGGTGCTGGTGAGCAGTGTCTTACAGCTATTCGCAATGCTGCAAAACAGCATACATGCTAATGTTTTCCATCCTTAAAATATTTTGTAGATTTTTCAGTGCACAATTTTTCAATTCCCGCAGTCCCAGTTGACCTTTTTGTTATTATAAAAAAGAACAAAAGAAAATTAAAACTTTACAAAAGCCTTAAAAAAAATAGGTTCCTATTGGAACCGCCTTTTACAGTTAAAAAAAGATAAAGTATGTATATATGTTGGGATGAGTGTATGACTGGTGTATGGATGATTGAATGAGTGCATAACTGGTGCAGCAGTGCATCCTGAGTGAATCTATGAATGCATAGTAGTGCCTGAGTGATTAGATGAGTGCAAGTGTACTGCCTGAGTGATCGGGTGAGTGCATGAATAGTGCTTAGGTGATTGGGTGAGTGCATACATAGAGGCCTGGGTGATTGGATGAGTACAAGGGTACTGCCTGAGTGATTGGATGAGTGCATGGGTAGTGCCTGGGTGATTGGATGAGTGCATGGGTACTGCCTGTGAGAATAGATGAGTGCATGGTAGAGGCTGCATGAATGGATGAGTAGAAGGGTGGTGCCTGGGTAATTGGATGTGTGCATGGGTTGTGCCTGGGTGAATAGATGAGTGCATGGGTAGTGTCTGAATAAATGGATGAGTGCTTAAGTAGTGCATAAGTGAATGGATGAGTGCAAGGGTAGTTCCTGGGTGATTAAATGAGTGTATGGGGAGTGCCTGAGAGAATGGATGACGGCATGCATAGTGCCTGAGTGAATGGACGAGTGCAAGGGTGGTGCCTTGGTGATTGGATATGTCCATAGGTAGTGCCTGAGTGAATGGATGAGAGCGTGGATAGTGCCTGAGTAAATAGATGAGTGCATGGGTACTGGCTGAGTGATTCGATATGTGCATGGTTAGTGCCTGGGTGAATACATGAGTGCATGAATAATGTCTGTGTGAATGACTGAGTTCATGGGTAGTGCCTGGGTCATTGGATGAGTGTATGGGTAGTGCATGAGTGAATGGATGAGGGCATGCGTACTGCCTGAGTGAATGGATAAGTGCAAGGGTAGTGCCTGGGTGATTGGATGTGTGCATGGGTACTGCCTCAGTGAGTGGGTGAGTGCATGGATAATGCCTGAAGTAAATAGATGAGTGCAATGGTAGTGCCTGAGTGAATGGATGAGTGCAAGCATAGTGCCTGGGTGATTGTGTGAGTGCAAGGATAGTGCCCGGGTGATTGCAAGAATGTTGAACAGCGCCTGGGTCATTGGATGAGTGCATGGGCACTGCCTGGGTGATTGGATGAGTACATGAATAGTGCCTTCATAAGGCGATGAGTGCAGCGGTAGTGCCTGGGTGAATGGATGAGTGCATGGGTAGTGTCTGAGTAAATGGATGACTGCATAGGTACTGCATGAGTGAATGGATGAGTGCAAGGGTACTGCATGGGTGATTGGATGAGTGCATGGGTAGTGCCTTAGTGAATGGATGAACACATGCATAGTGCCTGAGAGAATGGATGAGTACAAGGGTAGTGCCTGGGTGATTGTGTGAGTGCATGGATAGTGCCTGGGTGATTGGAAGAATGTATGAGTAGTGCCTGGTTGATTGGATGAGTGCATCAGTATGGCCTGGGTAATTGGATTAGTGCATGAGTTGTGACTGGATGAGTGGAAGAGTGCATGAGTAATGCCTCAGTGAATGGATGAGTGCAAGGGTAGTGTCTGGGTGATTGGATGAGTGCATGGATAGTGCCTAGGTGATTGGGAGAGTGCATAGATAGTGCTTGAGTGAATGGATGAGTGCATGGTACTGCTTGGGTGATTGAATGAGTGCATGGGTAGTGCCTGAGTGAATGGATGAGCGCATACGTTGTGCCTCAGGGAATGGATGAGTGCAAGGGTAGTGCCTGGGTGATTGGATATATGCATGGGTAGTGCCGGGGTGAATGAATGAGTGCAAGGGTAGTGCCTGGATGATTGGATGAGTGAATGGATAGTAGCTGGGTGATTGGGTGAATGAATGCACAGCGTCTGCATGATTGGATGAGTGCATGGGTAGTGCCTCAGTGAATAGATGAGTGCATGGGTAGTGGCTGAGTGAATGGATGATCGCACATGTACTGCCTGAGTGAATGGATGAGTGCAAGGGTAGTGCCTGAGTGAATGGATGAGTGCAAGGGTAGTGCCTCAGTGATTGGATATGTCCATAGGTAGTGCCTGAGTGAATGGATGAGAGCGTGGATAGTGCCTGAGTGAATAGATGAGTGCATGGGTACTGGTTGAGTGATTCAATATGTGCATGGTTAGTGCCTGGGTGAATACATGAGTGCATGAATAATGTCTGTGTGAATGACTAAGTTCATGGGTAGTGCCTGGGTCATTGGATGAGTGTATGGGTAGTGCCTGAGTGAATGGATGAGGGCATGCGTACTGCCTGAGTGAATGGATAAGTGCAAGGGTAGTGCCTGGGTGATTGGATGTGTGCATGGGTACTGCCTCGGTGAGTGGTTGAGTGCATGGATAATGCCTGAAGTAAATAGTAGAGTGCAAGGGTAGTGCCTGAGTGAATGGATGAGTTCAAGCATAGTACCTGGGTGATTTTGTGAGTGCAAGGATAGTGCCTGGATGATTGCAAGAATGTTGAACAGTGCCTGGGTCATTGGATGAGTGCATGGGTACTGCCTGGGTGATTGGATGAGTACATGAATAGTGCCTTCATAAGTGGATGAGTGCAGCAGTAGTGCCTGGGTGAATGGATGAGTGCATGGGTAGTGTCTGAGTAAATGGATGAGTGCATAGGTACTGCATGAGTGAATGGATGAGTGCAAGGGTACTGCATGGGTGATTGGATGAGTGCATGGGTAGTGCCTTAGTGAATGGATGAACACATGCATAGTGCCTGAGTGAATGGATGAGTACAAGGGTAGTGCCTGGGTGATTGTGTGAGTGCATGGATGGTGCCTGGGTGATTGGAAGAATGTATGAGTAGTGCCTGGTTGATTGGATGAGTGCATCAGTATGGCCTGGGTGATTGGATTAGTGCATGAGTTGTGACTGGATGAGTGGAAGAGTGCATGGGTAATGCCTCAGTGAATGGATGAGTGCAAGGGTAGTGTCTGGGTGATTGGGAGAGTGCATAGATAGTGCTTGAGTGAATGGATGAGTGCATGGGTACTGCTTGGGTGATTGAATGAGTGCATGGGTAGTGCCTGAGTGAATGGATGAGCGCATGCATTGTGCCTCAGGGAATGAATGAGTGCAAGGGTAGTGCCTGGGTGATTGGATATATGCATGGGTAGAGCCGGGGTGAATGAATGAGTGCAAGGGTAGTGCCTGGATGATTGGATGAATGAATGGATTGTAGCTGGGTGATTGGGTGAATGAATGCACAGCATCTACATGATTGGATGAGTGCATGGGTAGTGCCTCAGTGAATGGATGAGTGCATGGGTAGTGGCTGAGTGAATGGATGATCGCACATGTACTGCCTGAGTGAATGGATGAGTGCAAGGGTAGTGCCTGGATGCATGGATGAGTGCATGGGTAGTGCCTGATTAAATGGCGAGGTACATGGGTTGTGCCTCAGTGAACGGATGAGTGCAAGGATAGTACCTGAGTGAACGGATGAGTGCATTGATAACACCTGGGTGAATGAATTAGTGTATGGGTAGTGCATGTGTGAATGTATGAGTGCATGGGTAGTGGCTGAGTGAATGGAGGAATGCATGGGTAGTGCCTAATGGAATAGATGAGTGCATGGATAATGGCTAGGTAAATGAATGAGTGTATGTGTAGTGCCTGGGTGATTGGATGAGTGCATGGGTAGTGGCTGGGTGAATAGATGAGTTCATGGGTAGTGCCTGGGTGAATGATTGAGTAGAAGGGTAGTGCCTGGGTGAATCAATATGTGCATGGTTAGTACCTGGATGAATTGATGAGTGCATGGGTAGTGCGTAAGTGAATGGATCAGTGCAAGGGTAGTACCTGAGTAAATGAATGAGTGGAAGGCTAGCGCCTGAGTGATTGGATGAGTACAAAGTAGTGCCTGGGTAATTGCATGAGTGCAAGGGTAGTGTTGGGTGATTGGGTGAGTGCATAGATAGTGCCTGGGTGATTAGGTGAATGAATGCATAGTGCCTGCATGATTGGGTGAGTGCATGGATAGTGCCTGGGTGATTGGATGAGTGCATGGGTAGTTCCTCAGTGAATGGATGAGTACATGGGAAGTGCCTGAGTGAATGAAGGAGTGAATGAGTAGTGCCTCAGTAAATGAATGAGTGAAAGGGTAGTGCCTGAGTGAATGGTTGAGTGCATGGATAATGGATGGGTGAATGAATCAGTGCATGGGTAGTGCCTGGGTGAATGGATGAGTACATGGGTAGTATCTGGCTGGGATAGTGCCTAGGTGAATGGATGAGTAGAAGTGTAGTGCCTGTGTGAATGCATTAGTGCAAGCGTAGTGCCTGGGTGAATGGATAAGTGCATGGGTAGTATCTGAGTTAATGGATGAGTGCATGGGTTGTGTGTGAGTGAATGGATGAGTGCAAGGGTACTGCCTGGGTCATTGGATGAGTGCCTGAGTAGTGCCTGAGTGAATGGATGAGTGCATGTGTAGTGCCTGAGTGAATGTAAGAGAGCAAGGGTAGTGCCTGGGTGATTGGATGAGTACGTGGGTAGTGCCTGGGTGAATGGATGAGTTCATGGGTAGTGCCTCAGTTAATGGCTGAGTGCAAGGGTAGTGTCTGGGTTCTTAAATGAGTGCATGGATAATGCCTAGGTGATTGTGAGAGTGCATAGATAGTGCCTGAGTGAATGGATGAGTACATAGGTACTGCTTGGGTGATTGGATTAGTGCATGGGTAGTGCCTGGCTGCTTGCATGAGTGTGTGAGTAGCACATAGGTGACTGGATGAGTGCAAGAGTAGCACCCGGGTGATTGGATGAGAACAAGGACAAAGCCTGGGTCATAAGATGAGTGAAAGGGTAGTGGCTTGTTGATTGGGTAAGAGCATGGATAGTGCCTGGGTGATTGGGTGAATGCGTGGATACTGCATGCATTATTGGGTGAGTGTAGGGATATTGCCTGGGTGATTGGATGAGTGCATGGGTACTGCCTGAGTGATTGGATGAGCTCATGAGTAGTGCCAGCGTCAGTGGATGAGTGCACGAGTAGTGCCTCAGTGAATGGATGAGTGCATACATAGTGTCTGGGTGTTTTCTTAGTGCATGGGTAGCGCCTGGGTATTCCAGTAGCAGAATGTATAATACTTCTATCACTTCTTAATTCTTCAAGTAAACTACACAGTTGTGAAGACATTCTTTTATCTGCCTTTGCTTTAATTGAATTTGTAAAATGAGGCAAATGATATAGTCCATTTAAAAAAACATTTGCATAACAGTTCACTCTAGATTTATTATCAAAGTAATAGCCTTGAGTTTCCTCACTGTGCTCTAATTTTATTTTATTTCCTCCTTGTTGTTTTTATTTTTGTTCATCTTTCTGTTTAACTCTGATAGATTGTTTTGATATTTACAACTTTAGACACAGTATTGCTTTTTGAACCACAGGATACTGGCCTAAGTGCATATTGAGCTCTTAACCGATTATAGTTTGTTACACAGCTCACATCAGCACTTACTTGATCAAAATCAATCAGAAATAAACCAGACAATGCTCTAATTCGCGACAAAGCAACATATGACATTCCATCTTTGAATACACTACTACCAATATTAACAAGACCTGTATCTACACTTAAACCTTGTCATTTGTGAATAGTTACTGCATATGCTAAAGACACTGGGAACTGCTTTCACAAGTAGAAAATGTGCAACGCATCTACCTATCTGCTTAACTTCAGCAATATCATCAAATTTTATGGCTAAGTATTCCATATTATTTCTGTTTGGATAATTAACAAATTTCATAACTTTACCCATTGCACCATTCATTAGCCCTTCTTCAACATTTAAATTGCGACGTAAGATTACACGACAATGTTTACAGATACGTAACAGTTTTTCTAATCCTACAGTTTTCGACACAGACTTTTCTAATCTATCCAATTTCAATAGAGGTTTTTCTGTTTATCGCATTGTAACTCCTTGATGGTCCATTTTATCATTTGCTCTAATTTCGACGATCCCTTCTTTTTCCAGTTGCAATAATTGTTCTTTGAATTTACTACACTCCTCAAGAGTTGGCACCAAGCAAACAATAGACTTCTCTTCCTTAACAAAATTGTACATTACTTCAGCAGCTGGAACATTATTTTGAAACAAATATTTGATGAAATGGGTTTGTAATACTGTCTTTCCCTCTTTTGTGAGGACTCCCACTCCTATATCATTTAGTATATCTGCATAATGCTTATCTAATGCGTGGCACATATTTTGGATTAACTCTTTGTATTGAAAGTTTTCCCAAATGTTTACATTTCCAATACTTCCTAGTGATTTCCTTGTTTCATTATGTAGTAGTTTCTTGAATACAGGTTGTCCTTTTACGGGAGTCAGTTGTAGCAGGTCTCCAAAGACTATTAAGTGTTTTCCCCCAGAAAGTACATTGTTAGTCAGTTTTTAATATTTGCTGCATTCCTAAATGTATAAAAGCTAGCATTAGGTTAGACACCATACTGACTTCATCAATAATTAGTAGCTTTAATTTCTTTAATACTCTTGCCACTTCATGACAAGCATCACCAGATAATTTGTTGTATTGTAATTTGTTGTCATGTTTAGCAGGCAGCATTAATAATCTTTGAAGGGTAACTCCTTTTACTTTATGAGCAGCTAAGCCTGTTGGTGCACTGACTACACATGACAAATTGAAATCTATTGTCTTTTGTAGGTAACTTTTCAGTACTTTAACCAAGAAGCTTTTTCCAGTTCCAGCTTGACCACTTATGTATAATAGAACTGGTTTATATGTAGAACATGCACACTTTTTATTCTCATGGACAAATCCATGTTCTACTTTACCTTTTACCTCTTCAAAAATGTATTTCAAAACTGCATTCAATTGCTGTATTAGTAGTTCTAAATCCACAGTTTCCTGTCTGTCTTGCTGCATTGTTCTCCACCTCATTCACAGTTATTGCAGCTTAATTTTCAATGATTGGCTATCCAACAGGATCTTGACTTCCAGGTGCTGAACTTTGACTGCTCTGAGAACTCACTCTTGCTATCTTAGCATCAATTGTTTCTTCTTGTTCAATCTCATCTCAAAACATTTGAAGATACACTGGAAACACAGAGCACACAATGCTGTCTTTCACAGCATTGAAAGAGTCTTCATAACAGTCAAATTCTCCAAGTAGCTCACTTTCAGTTCACCATGGCTTAAGCAACTGTAACAAGGCTAAATAGAAAAACTCTCTTTTGTCTGGAGTTTGGCAACTTAACGTTCGATGGTTGATTAAGTTTCCTTTGCTATGTCTCACTAAACATCCTTCACATCCAGCCACAGCAAATTTGCCTTAATCTATGTTTTCACTGACATTACTTCTGAAAGTATAATGTTGAAGTATTTCATAAAGACACATCCTTTCCAGATGATGACTTCTTCTTGGATAGTACTTATCCAGCAAGTTACTATTCAGAATATCAGTACTGTGTGGCTCAAATTCTGTAAGATATTGAATTTCAAGAAAATACTTCAGTACTCTGTTACGAGTATTAGCAAGCCCTGATCTCACCCAAAGAACTCCTCTAGATTTAGAAAACAAACTAGCTGAGCTTATCTGGTCTACACATTCATAGGAGCCTATCTCTCACTGAGAACGTAATTTCAAACTAAAACTGTACAATTTCTTCGTAAGACTTTTTCTGCTGAAATCTCCTCCCACATCTCTTTCATCTCAGTTTTCTCTGACTTTGTTATATAAGATGTAATATACCGAGCAACAGCAATTGAGTTGTCTGCAACAAACTGCACATCCATGTTTGCATTCCACATCTCATGAATCACAGGGTTGTAGTCATTAATGTACTTCAAGGCCTCTGTTCTTCTTAGGTTCTATGTATTTTTCAGTGATTTCCTTGTAAGTGTATGTCTGACTGCAGACAAAAAGCTGTTGACTCTTCTTTGTGAGATGACAGGTTGTGGGAATCTGAAATGGCATCTTGTATAAAATTTCCCTTTTGCTCTGTATTTTTGCTGACAATATTTTCCACATTTATGATTTTGGGATTGTAGAACTTTTTCTCCTAATATGTTGTTACTACTCTCCATTGGGATAGAGCAAGTTACATACTGCTCAATAAAACGCAGACTCGTCACTGTCTGTTTTAAACTTTGGGGCATCTTTTAATCACAACAGCATGTGAATATGGGGAGCACCTCTGGCTTGGTACTCTTTACACCAAAAGAAATCAATCACTTCACCAAGAAGAGGTTTTGTTTTGTTATAGTTGAAAGCCATCAATGATTGAAATCTGTGATTAAAATATCTGCAAATGTTTGCAGGGTCTAGTGAGCAGAGTTCTCCTGGCATCTTCAGATGAAAGTCTTTTATATTTGAATTTGCCTCCTGCAAGAATTCTAGCAGGTCATCCCATGCATATTCAGCACAACTCAGCATCAGGAACCAAGTAGGTGCCCCAAGGTTCCGCAACATGTACTTGAGTTCATCATGATGCCGATACCAATATTCATTAGTCCCACGCTGACATGCCATTAGGTTTATTAAATTGCATTCCAAGTGCTCATCTTTTTCTTGAACTTTTTAAAAAGTTCTCTTGCAGATATAGTATGCTAATTAACTCCTGTTTTTAGAATATGATTCACGGCAGACAAGTCAATCTCAAATAATAGGTGAAATATATATGGAATACACTGACAAAATCTAGGATCTTCTGAATAAAGTCAACTACATCTTTACTCAGCTGTAGGTATTTGCACAGGCCACTCGTCATACCTGCCACCTACTCCAGCAGGAAAAAGATGTGGGAAACACTGAGCTTCTAAACATTTTTCCCACACACTTAATGGAGCTCCTTTTGCTTCCTTCATTTGAAACAGCTCAATGGCATCACCAACAACCTCTTTAGAATGCAAAGGCTGGATGCTATAATGTTCATAAATTTCTTCTGTCCTGGACTGATCTACCTTCTCAATCTGACCTGTTGATGGAAATGTCCATACGTGTGAAATCTTGCAGGCTTTCCACATTTCTATAGTAAACATTGTTTTGGCCCAGATATAAAGTTGCTTTTTTTAACTTTGGTAACATCTACTAACTCCTGCCATATCTTCTTGTTCTTGGTAGGCACATCATTTACAAGAATTACTAGTCCTTCTTCTAAATCTCTATCTACCCCTACCGTTTCAATGTTTTTCTTGACATTTAATGGCAAATACACTACTCTATCTTTTAGACCTTTTTGCAGCTCTATTGGGGGTAACTTGCCTGTCTTTGGCTCTATACGTACTATAGCCTGAAATGGATGCATAGTTTGGATAAGAATGGACTCATGAATATTTAAACCTTGAAGTGCTTCTGGAATGGGAACCAGTTCTAACTTGCTATGCACAGCTCTAGCAGGCATTTTATTATTCTTTAATTTATTGTAGCAGTACTTACATATAACTTGTCGTGTGGACAAGTCAAATCTTTCTTGTACAAAATGTACAGTGCAAACTTTTGCCAGTTATTATTATTCTCTATTTCACTTTTTAAATATAAGTCAACAGTCCACATTTGAATCTTGTAGTGAGTGCATCGACAGCATATATAAACATACTCTGTTTTTTCAGCACTTACTGTCTTAAATGTTGTCATTTCTTTGTCAAAACTAGTAACTGTAGTACCCGTGTCCAGTTCTACAACTCCTCCTGTTATCAACTCTTCAGTTTCCCTACAGTCCCTTTCTGGACCACAGAAATAAAGCTGCACATCATCACAAACCTTTTCTACCTCTTCCACAGTACTATGCAAAAGTGCCCTATTTATTTCTCCTAAACATAAAGCAGGAGTTTTCACATAATACAGCCTCCTAACTAAAGTTCTCATTGTTGAGTGGTGGACAGGTAACATCATACAATGATGAAAGGTGCTTTGGCACACTTTCTTTGATAAACAAGCTAGTGATTGCCCCTGCAAATTTATATGCTTTCTCAGCTTGCACGGATTCAAACCTTGTAAAGTACTTATATTGTGTTTTAAACTTCGCCTTGGAAATATACGTAGGAATTTCCTTAATATATCAATGGATTGCTGTCTAATTCTACAAACACTACTACAATTCCACTTGTATACAGGGGCCTGACTATGCCTCCCTTGTACCTTTTCTGCAATAACTTCTTCTACATTTCTAGGTACCAGCACCTCTTTTGCTATAGGGCTGCCATTCTTCATTTCATAGCATTGTCCACTTTCATCAATAGTATGAGCTATTATCCTAGCTATTATTCATTAAAGAAAGGCTCTGTACTAGAAGTATGCATCCATTCCCCACTAATAACTGTACAAAGGTTACTTCTATTTACTAATCTTTTCTTCTGGTTTTGTCTCTTCATGCATAACACTATTTTGTCAAGAATCTTCATTCTATTTAGAATCAAAATGAAAAGCTTGCTCTTCAAAGCAAAGGCCTTATCAACTAATCTTTCAACTCGTTCTTTCTGTTTCAGTGCCTCTCTCCTTCTATACTTCTTTATAGTTCTCTGTAGATTTATAACCACTCCACTTCAAAACATTCTGGCTCTGATTTCCTTAAACTGCTTCTTTCTCCAGGTTAAGGTGCGTCCATGTCTTGTACAATCTTTTCTGTTCTTGCAATGTACACTTTGTCCACTCTTATTGTTTCTCATAGTCATAATTTCATTTTCTTTATTTTGTCATCTTTGCAAATGTGCACATATATTTTTAAGAAATGACTTTGTCCTCTACCAGTAGCTCTTTTTCCTTTCACCACTTTTTCTGCATTTTTCCGCTTTTGTAACTCATTTCTGAAAACATGCTGTAGTTGCTCTGTTGCTTTTTCATCCGAGCTTTTGTAGGCATTGTAACTGTGTGGAGTTATGTAGATATTGTTCTGTAAAAAAAAAGTATTATTTAATTTTTACCCTAGCCAATCTACCAACTACTTTACTACTGACTTACCCATCATACAAAAACAGTTTTCATGTTATGTTTTAATCCTACAGATGAACCTAGATATATTACTACATGCACTTACTTAAATATAACAAACCTAGAGCAAAACACAAAACTTTATTTATTAGTTACCTTTTAACATTTTAGCACCCTCTTGTATAACACAGGTACAGCATATCTCACTTCTCACTTCTCACTTATACAAGGTGAAAGAACAGTTTATCCCTTCTGTAGTAAATTTTAAAATGAACATCAAGGCAAGGAGGCATATTTACAAGTCCCATGCACTTTCCGGGGCGTCACATCTTTTGACACACCGGTGCCGTAATGTGATACTCCATATTTACAAAGGCATGTAAAGCCATTCTGTGTAGCTTTCCATGGCCTTATGAATACAGGCGCTTTTCAAGCAGCATTTTGTGTGAAAGAAGCATGCCATGGGTGTTGCTGTGGGTGTACCTACGCAACACCCATGGATTGTGCCACATATCCAAATTTACAACAATTCATAAATCTGGCAATGCGTCAGAATCCTACACCTCCCCAAATGAGGTCTAGGGGCATGCAAGGAGGAGAAATACTTTTCTTTCTCCTGCCGTTTTCCTGTTTTGATGCATGCTGCATTCTGCAGCACACATACAAAGAGGAAAATACGTCTTATAATTGTTCTTCTACAGGAAGGTTTCCCTTCCTGCACAAAAACAATCTTCCCCACTACACAGGCACCTTGCACCATGGTGCAAGGGTGCCTCCGTTGGCGCATGACAGCCAGTTCTGCACCAGCATAGGAGACAGAATAGGGATTCATCATATTGTTGTAAATATGACGCATCCATGTGCTTTGAAAGAAATGCAGCATGGCGCAGCCAAATAGCTTGCAGCTCCGCGCGGCTTTACTTTCTTCTAAATTTAGCCCCAAGTGTACAAGTACATACAGTGTCTCAACACTATAAATGCAAAAACACAACATAAGAGCTATTGGATGCTTCTCTGCCACTGTGTTAGTGGTCTATTTACTATCTCAGTACTGTTTTACTTAAATGTATTTGATTAAAATTTTGAGAAATGGTGCATATAACAATCTGCACGTTAATGTCTATCAAAGCGTATACCTCACTAATTCTTCCAACTACTTGCAAAGTATGTCACAGCTTGCATATATAATTCACCAGGTGGTTCTAAAAGACAACATATTCCTCAGTAAAACTTGTAAAAACATGTTTGTGGTTGAATACATGAAGATTCCCTGGATGATTGAATCGGTGCATAGATAGTACCTAGGTGATTCTTTGAGGATACAGGTAGTGCCTAGATGATTCCCTGAATATATCAGAACTCCATGGGTCGTTCCATGTCTGCATATTTACTGCCTGCATGTTTGCCTGAGTATATCACTACTATCTGGGTGTTTGGATGCGTGCATGAGTAGTGTTGAATGATTAGATAAGTGCATGGCTAATGGCTTAGTAATTCATTACATGCATAGATACTGGTTGGAAGATTAAATGAGTGCAACTTTAGAGCCTGGATGATTGCAGGAGTGTACAAATAGAATATAGGTGATTTATAGATTTTAGTGGTACATGTGTGAGTAACTACGTATGTGAAAGGCAGTATATATGTGTGTTGGAGTATATAAATAGCTGTAAGCGAGAGTGTGTGATTGTGATAGTGACTGTATGGATGAGTGTGTGCTTGTATCAGAGATTGTATAAGAGCGTAAGAATGTGCTAGTATTTGTATGAGTAAGTGAGCTGGTGTGTGTATAACTGTATAGGTGAGTAAATGGGTGTGTGCTTAATTTTTTGCATGACTGACTAGGTGTGTGAGTACCTCTATGGATGAGTGGCGGTGTGTGAGTGTTTATATAGGTGTATGAGTGCATATAATAGTCCTGTACTGAGTGACTATAAGTATGAGTGACTGTACAGGTGAGTGAGTAGATGTGTGTGTGTAGACCTAAGAATCAGTGAGTGTGTATATAGTAATTGGTGTTGGAGTGTCTATGGTTTTGACAATGGCAGTCTGTAATTTACAGTGGGTGTATCAAAAGTTATATTAGGGTGTGAGAAGATGCATCAAATTATCACATGGATGATGTCATCAGTGATGTCATTTGAGATGTCATCAGTGATGTCATCAGTGATGTCACTGACCATGTCATGAGTGATGTAATATGTGACGTCATCAGCAGTGCATTGCGGGGCGCGAGTTATAGTTAGCTGAACTAACTATAACGGGGAATTTCTATGGTTTTGTACGAGTGAAATGTCCAACTAACTATAACTGTTCCTAAAACCTATGGTTTTTCAGTGAATTTCAAAGGTTTTTAAATGCTAATTTCTAACTATAACGTGTCTGAAACCTATGTTTTTTTCAGTGAATATATATATATATATATATATATTAAACACCTCCATTTTAACTGCTTTTCCTTTGGAAAACAACTGCCTCATTCAGCTCCAGCCTTCTCCTGACTACTATTGCTCCTTCACTTCAAAATGCTTAGAGTATGGCTTGTGGGCCACAGCTATATCTATTGGGCTAAATAGGTTGCAAAAAATAGAGGTTTTGACAGTGACTTTGATTTGCCAAATGTGCAGATTACTTGGTTTGGCCAGAGAGGGTTAAAGTTTTATCAGTTTGCTGGCTTTGGATAAATCCATTGTGGATTCCCAAACTCCTCACCTCATGATTGTGCACTGTGGTGGTAAACACCTAGGCAGATTGACTGCAGTAGGGCTGGAAATCCTAATGAAAGAAACCTTTGCAGAACTGATGTCACTTTTCCCTCACACTGTCTTGGTATACTCTAATATATGCCAAAGACAGAAATGAAAGGGGTGAAATCAATTCTGTCCACAGATGACAAAGCCAGGAAACATGTTAATAAAATGTTTCTGCATTCTTCAGAGACCATCGCGTGGGCTATATCAATAACAACAATCTGTGTTTTGACATGCATGGAATTTATAGAAATGATAGAGTGCACTTTACAGAAGAAGGCAAAAGGGTGTTTCTAAGTAGCCTCAAACTCTACATCCGGTCTTACGTATAGCAGACATATACACACAACCAACACAACTGCTCTTGTCAGAGCCACCCTAGTACCCGAAATATTGTGAAGTTTTTTTCTAAAGGTTTTTCTTTTCTTAAGTTTTTGGGGATCTTTGCGATGACATCATGATACCTGCGGACACGCCATGAAAACAGAAAACAAAAGCAGACATTCAATGACCACCAACACATCCAAAAATAATATGTAAAAAAATCCATTCTGAACATTGCCTACACATATTACTATATACATACTTTTTCCAAAGCATGTTTAAACTCATATTTTTGTACTAAGTTTCTTTAAAAACCATCTTTCAGACCTATTTTCCATTTTCGTGGTTATTCGGGATGTCGCGATGACGTTGTCAACCACGACGATCGTGCCATTTTCCCTAAAGCGTAAAATACATATATCTACACATATTACAGTATTTTACACACAAGGGGTTTCCTACAGTATTGTTTAAAGTCATGTTTTTCTATAGAGTTCCTATGAAAACCATCTCTAAAACCTATTTTCCATTTTTGCGGTGACTCTGGAGATCGTGATGAAGTTGCGAATCGGGATCCCCGCGGACACGTCGCGAAAACGAAAAAAATAAACAGACATTCAATGGTCACCAACACATCCAAAAACAATATGTAAAAAAATCCATTCTGAACATTGCTCTACACATATTACTATATACATACTTCTTTCAAAGCATGTTTAAACTCATATTTTTGTACTAAGTTTCTTTATAAAACATCTTTCAGGCCTATTTTCCGTTTTCGCGGTTATTCAGGACGTCGTAATGACATTGTTAACCGCGATGATCGCACCTTTTCCATAAAGTGAAAACACATATATGCCCACATATTAAACACTAGGGGTCAATTCCGATTCTGGCCGGAAAAAGCACCGACCGACTCGGAGCCGGAAATTATACCGACCGACACGTACCTGTGGCGCCCGACACGCCAAGTACGATGCAAGGCATGCAAAATCCAACCGACACGTACCAAACCCAAGCCGAACGACCGAGCCGCACGGAAAACAGCAATCCGGCCGGAAAAACACGCGAATCGAACCGACCGACACGCACCCGGAACAAATCCGACCGAAACGTACACGCGAACTCCAAACCGCAAAGTACGATGCAAGGCACGAAAACCACGACCGAGTCGGACGGAGGACAAGCCGTACGACCGACACGCATACAAAACCGAGCCGAAGCAACACAAAACACCGCGACCGACGCGTACGCAGCATAGAAAACTGCACAAACACAGCGTGAACGAAATGGAGAACACCGTACGAGACAAATGCAGGGTCCGACTCGGTCACAAGAACGTTTCCAACATGCACAGACAGTCCAAAGGAAAAATCACACAAAAAAAGGCCAAACAAGCAATTACAAAGCCAATAAATACTGGGGGGGTGGGGACAGAGAACAAAGACACACCCACAACTCCACCCATATAAAGGACACAAATCACAACCATGATCCTTTGCAAATGCCATTCCACTGCCAGCACCCAAGAGACAGCAACCACACACCCACAGCTCATCCCTCACACAAGCCACACACCATCAGCACACCAACAAATACCTACCTCACATACACCCAGCAAAACACACACTCACACACCCTCACCTGCACACCAACACACACATCACTCACCATCACCACCCATCACCATGCCCCCAAGAAGAATCACAAGTTCCTAGATTGTGAATTGGAAGTCATGGTAGACGAGATCCTCAGGGTAGAGCCACAGCTGTTTGGCACACTGGTCCAACAGACCCCCATCTCCCAGAAAACCAAGATGTGGGAGAGGATCATCAACAGGGTGAACGCACAATCACCATGTCTGCGCACAAAGAGCGACATCCAGAACAGGTGGTATGACGTGCGCAGGAGGGTACGGGACCTGCTCAAGAAAGACTACATCATCAGCCAATACACCGGCAGTGGCCCTCCTGCCAAGCCAATATACCTCAGGCCCTGGGAGGAGAAGGTGCGGGCCATTCTTCCGCCAGTGAGCGTATATGGACTAGAGAACATCCTAGAGCCTGGTGAGTACACAACAAATGTACACAATATTCTGCCACAAAACACACACACATCACTGTCAAGGGGAGAGTCAAACCATGCACTCATAGCAATTACACAGCAACCAGAACAGAATCATCCCAAAATGTGTATGTCAGTCAGATAAACACAACACATGCCATCAAAAAAGTTACATCCAACTGTGCCATCACATGTACAAACACAACTACAACTACAGCTAGGCAGTGGCACAAATAGAACTAACAAACACATCCAGACATGTAGCCACCACAACAACACCAACACACAGTGAAGACCACTCAAAGGAAGGAATTCTGTGTATGCTGGCCAAGTCAGTGTAGTCAATAGCATCATGGGAGTCGCAGTCACACATATTGCCCCCCACAACTGTCCCATCAACACCACCATGAACCATGTGCACATCACAGGGAGTGGAGAAGGACTCACAAGATGGCTGACACTGGCAACTGCTGTGGGAGCACAAGGCCCTGCTGGGAACTGTGCACCAACAAACAGCAGGTCACCACTGACTGACATCCTGAGAGACAACTTCCACTCCCTGCAATGCAAGCACGTTCCATGGTGGGATATCTGGCTGGCTGGGTGGGAAGGAGGACTTGCAGCACTGACCATAGTCACAAGCACCTCCCCTCACACCCCCCTCAACACAAACTCCACAGAACCCACCTGGTAGAATGCAATGCCTCCCATCCTAACTCAATATCCCACAAAGAACCACCACCCTGGGTTATGTTGTGTGAAGCACAGGGACACTCTTGGGACTTTTAGCCAAACAACTGCCAGGACAACACTCCCAGCCATCCTGTCAGCACAGCCAGCCCACCCCACAGGGAAGCAGAGTCAAAAGGAAGGAAGCATGGGCATGCTGGGAAGGGGGGTGGAGGCAATAGCATGATGGGAGTCGTAGTCACAGCTCCACATCCCCCACCACATGGCCCAGCAAGCTCACACTCACGCATGCACATCCCACAGAGAGTGGAAAGGCCCATCAAAGATGTCTGACACTGTTGCTGTGTCGTGGGGAGCACAAGGGCATGCTGGGAACTGCACACCAACCAACAGCAGGACACCACTATCAGCCATCTTGCCATTGCTCACACACCCACACATACTTAACTCCCCACAAAAGCAAGTAAGTTTGGGAATGCTGGCAAGTGGGGTGGAGGCAATAGCATGAAGGGAGTGGCAGTCACAGATATTGGTCACCCTCACAACTGGCCCATCAACACCACCCTGAACCATGCTCACATCACAGGGAGTGGAGAAGGACTCACAAGATGGCTGACACTGGCTACTGCTGTGGGGAGCACAAGGCCCTGCTGGCAACTGTGCACCAACAAACAGCAGGACACCACTGACTGACATCCTGAGAGACAACTTCCACTCCCTGCAATGCAAGCACAGTCCATGGTGGGATAACTGACTGGCTGGGTGGGTGGGAAGGAGGGCCGGCTGTCAACCAAACACAACCAATGCAGACCATGTTCACACCCCAACAAATACATAGAAATGCCCAAATAATGCAGGACAATGTGCCACACCAATATCAACCCCTGACTGTGACGACTTAGGACAATGCAATGTACAGGCCCGCACCCAGAGGCACAGTCACAACTGTCATGTGTGTCAACCATTGATGCCTGCAGAAACATAACATACATTGTGTGTGTCTCCCAAAAACAGGTGATGATGGGGACACAGCAGCAGACGCTGAGGAGTCCCAGTCCCACGCTCAAGAGGATGCGGAGCTCACTGGTGTCGTACAGCCTCTGCCCTCCTCGGACGAAGAAGACCAACCTGGCACATCCGGTGCAAGTCTACATGCAGCACCAGCAGGACCACCAGCTGCACCCCCTGCACCCACCCTCCAACGTCTGTCAACACAAATACCATCCCTGCCGACATGGACAGAACAAGGAGCAACACCAGCACAGGGACCCTGGACCAACCTGGGGCCATGGACACCACCACCACCACCAACCTCCAAGGTGGACCAGGGTCATCTGTGCATGCCACTGCACGCACTGCACATGTCAGCAGGGGTGGTGGGAGGGGTGGGAGACAGAGGTCGCTGCTTGCAGAGGTTGCTGGTGTGCATGATGACCCACAACTGGTACGCATAGCTGATGCGTACCTGTCCAGCACCGGAGACCTCAGCCAGGTAGTGGGGCTCCTCAGAGACATGAAACAGCAGCAGGCTGCCCATCATGCCCGCTTGGACTCTCACATGTCCCACGTGGAGTCACACATGTCCCGCGTGGACTCACACATGTCCCGCGTGGAGTCCAAGTGGGATGCACTGCATGAGATGACGGCGGTGCACAGGGACATTTTACAATGCCTCCGCCAGATGAACAGCAACGAGTCCACACCTCCCTGTGTGCCAACAACATCTGGTGCTGCCCAAACTGCAACTGCCACAGGGAGGGAGGATGACTCTGGCGGAGAGTCCCCTGCACCGCAGCAGCCTGTACTTGAGGGCCCCCCCAAGAAGAGGGGTCGTCCGAAGAGGGGCAAGTGAGAGGCCGATGGCCAAGCGCAACTCCCAGGAAGCCTGAACCTGTTCTGGATGTTCACCTTTGTGCACAGACTGTTCACCCTGTTGACGGCAACACAACTCCCACACATTGCATGGGGAGTACAAGTTGGACCAATGTCTCAGACAACTGTGGCCCCGATACTGGGGATTCTGTCTACCAGGACTTTGAAATCACCTAGGAACTTCTGATTGCAAGATTTATGTACAGCACTACCCATCCTATGCACTATTCACACAAATGTATCACAATAAACACACTAATACACCATACTTGCCTCTGTTGTGATTCCAACGTGGGTGCTGTTATGGGGATGATGAACTGCAAAATTACACTGTGTATGCGAACTGCAACAGCAAGTACAACACAGGCATGTGAGTAAAGGCAACGTGACACATATGAGGGAGACACACCACCAGGGCTACACAACACATACACACCTAGGCCATCTGACTCATTGCCTACACTGATGTTGCCACGGAAGACGGTGCAATGCACAGACACCACACCCATTCCCAGTTGTAGTCAAGTAGCCCACAGGTGCAGTAAGCAAATGGCAGTCAAATGTGTGACCACAGACAACGCACATCACAAAGTGAAGCACAGGTTCATTACACAGTTGCAACATGTCGTAACCACTACAGATGCAAGGTAATCCCACCTGGCAGCGGGCACACAGTCAACAACTGTAGACGGAAGGAAGTCCATGGGTGTGGCGCACATCACCTGTAGGGACACAACAGCTACCACCCTGGAAGTGCAATCACGTCGTCGGTGGACACAGTTGACCAAACGAATCTGAAAGTACCCTGTGAAGGACAGAAATGACACACAGTCAAAAGCAATGGAGTACAGGACAGAACAGCAAAACTCATGCACAATACATGTTACAAGATACCCACCCAGAACCAAGTTAGCATGTCAACACTGTTGGGGAGTACAGCCCACCTGTCACCACACATCGCAACACACATCCAGTCAAGTAGCCCATGGACACACTCCAACAGCACCAGAGCACCACCTACACATATCATGCCAACTCACATCATTGACATGACACCTCAGGATACTCACATTCAGCTAAAGAAGTTGGTGATGAGCTGTGTGCGGACATCACCCTCATCATCATCATCATCATCGTCACTGGCATCGTGGTCCAGGCCAGGATCCTCCACAGGTGGCGGATGTTGGTCATTGTCATCCTGGATGAGAGGCAACTCCTTCCGCACTGCCAGGTTGTGGAGCATGCAGCAGACGATGATAATCTTGCACACTTTCGCAGGGGCATATGGGAGGGACCCTCCGGTCTTGTCCAGGCAGCGGAAGCGGCTCTTCAGGAGACCAAATGTCCGCTCAATCACTCTCCTGGTCCGACCATGTGCCTCATTGTAGCGCATCTGGGTTGGTGTTACAGGGTTCCTGAGGGGTGTCAGCAACCACGGCATTTTGGGGTATCCCGAGTCACCTACAGACAGACAAGTGCACATTTGCTGACTTGGAAAAGTGGGCGGAATACTACAGATCAGATCACACACAATGGCACAAAGTCAGTACACACCGACAAGCCAGGCACGCTGGTTCTGCATCTGTGCCATCATCCTGGGGATGCGACTACTCCTTATCACAAAGGCATCGTGTGCTGAACCAGGGAAACGGGCACACACGTGTGTGATGGTCATGTCTGCAAGACACACCACCAGTGCATTGACCGAGTGGTAGTGCTTGCGGTTCCTGTAGGCCTGCTCCTGGGCCTGTGGTGGTACCAAAGCCACATGTGTCCCATCAATGGAGCCAATGACATGCGGCATCCTCCCCAGGGCATAAAAGTCACTCTTCACGTCAGTGAGTCATCGCAGTCTAGGGAAATAGATGTACCGGTTCAGGAATAGCAACATTGCCGCCAGAACATCGCGGAGCACACGGCTCAACATGGTCTGTGACATCCCACCAGCAGTCGCCACAGTATGTTGGAAGGTACCGGTGGCAAAGAAGTGTAGGGCTGCCATCACCTTCACCTTGGGGGTCAGCGCTGTAGGATACGGCCGGCCAGGCTGCAAATGTGGGGACAACTGCACTGCCAAATCCTCAATCAGCTGCCTGGTGAAGCGGTACCGTCGGATGCTGTCCCGTTCCACCATCGTTGCCAGGTCTGGGAATGGTCGGACAGCAGGAGCCCTGCAGTGCAGAGGAGAAGTAAGCAAGATTGTCAGTCACCCCACATATGCGGCATTGAACACACTCAATATCCCAACATACATCATTATGAGGCACAACTACATGAAGTGTGCAGTTCCGTAAGGACATGTATGGTACATACATGGCCAACATCTGTCAACACGGTCCAACAAGTGGCATCAATTAATCCCAGGTTGGCCCATTGGATATCATGAGGCCGTGTCACAGTTCCCATCTCCTGCTACCGTGTCACAATCACCCCCCACAGTGACATGTGAGGACAGATGTGCCCCAGGCACCACAGCTCAATGACAGGTACATTCCCAGGGACCCTGTATTGCCACATGGACACTGGCATTACATGGAGTATCATGTATACACCACAGCAAAACAACCATGACCCCCACAGGTAGTGGTCCCACTTGCCACGGCAGGACAGACATGGACGTCTGTGACACACACACGCACAACATCAAAGTCCATGCACACACAACGTGGATGTGGAGACTGTCTCCCATTGTGCACATGAAATCAGAGACATTGTAAACACTACATGCACACAGACTGTGGAGGACCATCACTATTGTGCCACTGGGACACCCTGGCTCAAACATACCGTCCCACATGGGACTCACGGGGTATGTGACATGACATACACATACACCACCTTGAAATGTGACCATGGCACATGCACAGATATGAACAGTTGCACATCACAGTGGTCATGTACACGTAACACCCAGGATCCTGTCCCCATGAACACGTGCACAGCCTGGGGGTGGCTGCCCACAGGTGACACCCACAGGACAACATGTACACCAACATACACACAATAGGAAATGCAGCCTTACATGCCTTATGATAAAGTTTGGACAGGCTGTCATGATGTAGGTGTGCCCCTCACTCCCTGGGAGCTATCTGTGGCTGGCATATGTCCATCTAGGACAGGCATGGTGACATATGCCAGTCACTTGTACAGTGATGCGTTGAACAGCAATGGACCGATCGGTGCCCCCGGCCGGCCCATTGCATTCAATGTGTGTGGGTACGCGTTGTACCCCTGTACGCGTTGTACTGCAATGGACCGATCGGTGCCCCCGGCCGTCCCATTGCATTCAATGTGTGCGGGTACGCGTTGTACCCCTGTACGTGTTGTACTGCAATGGACCGATCGGTGCCCCCGGCCGGCCCATTGCATTCAATGTGTGCGGGTACGCGTTGTACCCCTGTACGCGTTGATCAGCAATGGACCGATCGGTGCCCCGGCCGGCCCATTGCATTCAATGTGTGCGGGTACGCGTTGTACCCCTGTACGCGTTGTACTGCAATGGACCGATCGGTGCCCCGGCCGGCCCATTGCATTCAATGTGTGCGGGTACACGTTGTACCCCTGTACGCGTTGGATCAGCAATGGACCGATCGGTGCCCCCGGCCGGCCCATTGCATTCAATGTGTGCGGGTACGCGTTGTACCCCTGTACGCAGCATGTACTGCAATGGACCGATCGGTGCCCCCGGCCGGCCCATTGCATTCAATGTGTGCGGGTACGCGTTGTACCCCTGTACGCGTTGTACTGCAATGGACCGATCGGTGCCCCCGGCTGGCCCATTGCATTCAATGTGTGCGGGTACGCGTTGTACCTCTGTACGCGTTGATCAGCAATGGATCGATCGGTGCCCCCACCGCCCATTGCATTCAATGTGCGCGGTACGCTTTGTACCCCTGTACGCGTAGTACTGCAATGGACCGATCGGTGCCCCCGGCCGGCCCATTGCATTCAATGTGCGTGTACGCGTTGTACCCCTGTATGCGTTGATCAGCAATGGACCGATCAGTGCCCCGGCCGCCCATTGCATTCAATGTGTGCGGGTATGCGTTGTACCCCTGTACGCGTTGTACTGCAATGGACCGATCGGTGCCCCGGCCGGCCCATTGCATTCAATGTGTACGGGTACGCGTTGTACCCCTGTACGCGTTGATCAGCAATGGACCGATCGGTGCCCCCGGCCGGCCCATTGCATTCAATGTGTGCGGGTACGCGTTGTACCCTGTACGCGTTGTACTGCAATGGACCGATCGGTGCCCCGGCCGGCCCATTGCATTCAATGTGTGCGGGTACGCGTTGTACCCCTGTACGGGTTGTACCGCAATGGACCGATCGGTGCGCACCCATTGACAATGGCCTTGCCTGGCAACGGACGCGTTTCGAATTTCGAACGAGTCGGTTGCTGGAAATTCAGTTGGTCACCCACAACAATGTTGCAAAATCATGTATGTCATGAAGTTGAAGATTTGAAGGATGCTGTGGGCGTGTATTGGTGCTGCTATTCCATGGATTGGCCAGATTCAGAAGATGCAAACGACTTGGACCTATCACTTTGGACACAAGGGACAGTATCTGCCTCTCCAGCACATATATATTGCTGGCTGTTCCCCTGAGAGCTCACTTGCCTGCACTACATGCTCCAGGACGACATCTGCCACTGCACTGCTGCTGTCTCTGCCCCTCTGGACCCTGCAATGGCACGTACTGTGGAGAGAGCCCCAGACTTCAGCCTTGAGGAGAACCAGGCCCTGCTGGACAGCCTACTTCCACAGTACAGCAAGCTGTATGGGACACCAGGGGAGCAGGTGAGTGTTCTGTGCACTGCCTTTCTGAATGTGCATTGTGTCTGACTAGCAAGGCTGAAAGTCTGCACGCCACTGGCTAGCAGGCTCACTGAGTAGTTGTCACCCCCATAGTGTGTAGTGACATGCACTGGACAGGTATGGTGCAGTGACAGTGCATTTGAACAAGGTTTTACTTCCCATGCAATGATACCATGTAGTGACGTCTGGCAAACTGTCCATGGGCAGCTTTGCACTGCCTGTGTACATCATGTGCCCCTGTGATTGAGACATGTATATACAACTGTGTCATGCACGGATATGTTGCATGTGTAGTAATGGCCTTTTCACTTTGTCATCCTGACAGGTTAATGCCCATCGGAAGCAGGAGATCTGGAAGGACATCGTCCGGGCTGTCCGGTCCGTGGGGGTCTACAAGCGCCGGATCCGCAACTGCCAGAAGAGGTGGCAGGACCTTCGGGGCTGGACCCGGAGGATTGCACGGGTCCAGCTGAAGCTGTCGCCTCCTCGCAGGAGGGGCGGAACACGGACCCTGACCCCCCACATGCTCCAGATCCTGGCGGTTGTGTTTCCAGACCTGGATGGGCAGCTGAAGGCCAGACAGCAGCAAGGAGGGGGTGAGTCAAAGACTGCACTGTGAACTCTGTATTACATGCTTTGTGCCCTCCTCTGGCCTGGTTCAACTGCCACAGTGCAGCAGTCATGTTGTCCAGGAGCCATGTCCCTCTATTGTGCACTGCCCACTGCTCATCTGATACCCAGGTGTGGCCCTTACATTCAGGGAATTGTGTCACTTGGGACTGTGTCCTTGCAGTTTGCTTCACTAAAGGTGGGGGACAGCATCTGTTTCCCTAACTCTGTTGTGGGCATCATGGGTGGGTCCATTGTTCACACAACGCCTGTGTTCGGACATGTAATCTGCGTGTTGCTTTGATATGCGGTCCACTTGCTGAGCTGAGCCACCACATGTGCCTGGGGTATGTGGCACACGCCCATGCAGCGGGTGGGAACAATGTTTGGGCCCCAGGAGTGTGCAGATTACGTGTGTCACACATACATAGCCAGCTATCCACTGTCCAGGGCTCATCCCTCATTCATGTGGGGCAGGACAGTCATGCCTACTCCAGGCCATGCAATGCACTCTGTACTCCCACTCCCGTGTATCAGCTGACACATTGTGCGCAGTGATTTGACCCCTCAGGTGTCTGCCTCTGTGTCAGTGTGCTGTGGATTAGTTGCCAGGACTGCTGGGGTGTTTCTTGGTAGGGGCTCAGCATGCCCCTGGAGATGTGACCATAGGAGACGATACTTGTGTGTCACATAGGTGTTTGATCAGCTGCCCGTGCAGACTGGGGTATGCGAATGTGAAGTTCAGGCAGCTGTTCCCCATTCACAGCAGATTGTGAGGGGCTCAGGTTCAGAGGGTAGTGTCACAGGTCTCCCATATGTCCAATAGGTATGACCTGGACAGATGAGGGTTAAGATGATGTGTTGTGGGGGGATGTATATGTGCACTTGTGCAGCTCCAGGACTTGCATTCCCCATGACCTACTATTGTGACACAGTGCAGAGTGTTGTTGTCTGGCTGCCAAGTCATACATCACTGAGACAGTGATGTATGACTTAGCAGTCATGCCTCGGCCATGGCATGTGTCTACTTATTGGTGATCCTGCAGGGGAGTGACATGTGCTACATGCACACCATTGTGGCGATGGCTATCAGGACATGGGTGCATCATGGTGTCTGTCGCTGGTATGCATCACATGCATTTCCTATTTGACTCTGGGCATCCCTTTCATCCGGAAACCTGTACTGACTCAGTGGCAAGAGCTGTGATGTGTGCATGTCCACATGCCACACCGTGTCCTCTGCACTGTCCAACTACTGTGTAGTTGGTGCATGTGTCCACACTGGGGTGTTGCAATCCAACAGACAGATGGGTGCAAGGCCATGTGGGATGTGAGTGCCATGGTTGGCATCAGACTGACAATTGGCTGCTCCTGTTCAGTTAGGGCACTTTTAGCAATGTACAACTAACGATGCCAGGGCTTGCTCTGTAATGTGCTGTGCTCACAGTGGTGTGTGCGTTTGGTGCAGGTGACTGATGTCTGTCTGTTTCCCCATTGTTTGCAGATACATCCACGGCCACGGAAGGGGACAGCTTCACGGACCAGGAGGAGCCGGAGAGCCAGACTGGGTCAGCAGCCGAGGAGTGGTCAGAGGGACCCAGTGGCACGGAGGGCGAGGGGAGCCACACCGAGGAGTCCTCAGCACCATCCACCTCAGCTGAGGACCAGAGCAACTCGGAGGATGACTCCCTTATGGAGGCGGGTGTCAGCAGCCACCACACCCCAGCTAGTGTTGCTGTCCCCGCCACCACCAGCACCACCACCGCCCTCCCATCGGCTCCCATTCCCCATTTCCGTGGAGGCTCCCATGTTCAGGAGCGTGTCTCCTTTGGGCCAGGCACCGCACCCCCTGCCCTGAGTGAGGAGTCTGTGTACCTCCTTCGCCAGCTCCATGTAGGGCAGACAGCCATGCTGAGTGTCCTCCATGCGCACACCGCTCTGTTGACTCAGCTGGTGTCGTTCATGGAGGGCATCTCATCGGGCATGTCTGCCCTACAGAGGGGCAATAGGTCCTTGGACTCCTCCCTGACGGCAGCAGTGTCCCTCCTCAGACAGTCCCTCACCCCTCCTGCCTCTGCTCCATCCACACTCCTCAGCACCTTACCCGTCCCAAGCACACACACACCGGCACAGGCACACACCAGCACACACACATCCAGCACACAGACACACACGCCACAAACAAAACGCACACGCACGCACAGTCAGGGGACTGAAACCAGACTCACAGGGGATGGGGCCCTGGTACACACACACGCATCCACGAGCACTGCGCAGTCGTCAGTTGCCTCTCCCTCCAAAACACCCTCCCTTGCCTCACCTGCAACCCCAAAGACCCAGCGCCTCTTCCTCAGTGACCTCGGCCTCTTCCCCTCCGATCCAGCTGCTCCAGCATCCAGGGGGAAGAGGAAGCCCACCCACATGGAGCAGAGTGCCCCTCGCCCCCGGACACCCTCCCCCAGGTGCAGACAGACTGAGGCCCCCACCCGCAAGTCCCCCCGGAGTCGTAAGAGCAAGACCCCGCCGCCGCCCTGCAGCTCAGGCACCAGGTCTCCTTGCTCCATCCCTCAGGCCCCCACTCCACAGGTGCCCCCACCACACCCTGCCCCAGGTTCCCTCACCCACAGATATACCATCCCCAAGAGGATCCGGCCTTCTCCCCTGGCACTTGCTCTCCCGGCACCACACCCCCCGCTGCGCTTGTCTGTGCCACTGATGTGGTGAGGGTGTCCTCCCCTCTGACCAGCCCACCTTGCCTGTTCCCCATTCTCCTCCCCTGGTGGTAGGCACTGCAGTGGAGTTCACTACCACCCTGTCTGACTTGGGCACTGCAGTGGCGGACCTGTCCACTCCATCTGCAGGGTCCACTGCAGTCATGCCGGCACCCACAACATCTGAGTCATGCCCCCAGTTGTGCCGGCACACACCATGTCAGACACCTCCACTGCAGTTGTCAGTGGCTCTCCAGCACCCACCACCCCTTCCCTGCTTCCTCCTGGTGAGCCCTGATCCTGTCCCTGCGGTGCCTGGCCTGCCCCCCGGTTGCCCCTCCTAGTGGATTGTCCCTGGTTTTGTGCAGGCATGCGTAGGGTGACATCTGCCACTGTCACCCTGTTTGGACTTTTACAATGGACTGGCCATTGGCCTTTGTGTTTTTTCTGGACTTTGTTTTCATTCCACACATATGCTGAATAAAGCAACTTTCTGTTCTCTAGTGCTTATGCTTCTGATGTACATGTTGTTGATGATGCTAACCATGCCCTTGCTGCAGTGATGGTGATATTTGGTCTCATGATAATGAAGTGTTACTGTGCAGGAACCCATGTGGTCCAGGGGGAATGTGTCCTATCCTGTGGTGTATCCATGTCATCCATAGCAGCATCTGAGGGTGTCATGTGTTCAGTATTTGGCAATGGGATTTCCTACTTAGATTAGCTATTTCACATCTGTGGCTTCCACCCCTGCACATCTGTTGTGCCTGCCATTGTTCAATTCGTCTACTTCCCTGACCGTGTGGCCATCTCCACTGGACATGCAGGTTTGGGCATCAATGGGGAAGGACTCATCTGTGTTGTCAGTGCAACATTGCTATACAAGTGTGTTGGATCTGTGCTGAAGATTCCGTTGGCACTTCCATGACCAGGCTGATGTGACGGGAGCCCTCATTTGGTGCTAATTGTTGATTGTGTGACCAAGTGCTCAGCTGACATGATGGGGCCCTACTGAGGCAACATATGGCACAGCTTTCCTCACACAGGAGTGGAGTCCCCTCATGGCAGTGTGTACTCCTGTGACATTGCCTGCGCCCAAGGTGTGTGTTGTATGTGCATGTCTGTGTGTTCACTTCCGTTTAGCTGTGCATGCTGTGATCCCTAGTGTTGTACCTGTTTGTGATGCTAGCTGAGTTGACCTATGTTCCCCCAAAGTCTTCTCCCTGGGTTCTCTGTGATGTGGGTGCATGGCACATTACTGGTCATCAGGGTGTCACCCATAGGTGTGTTTGCTGTCAGGGCTGAGTTTGTGTGCAGACGCAGATGGGTCACAGTCAGGTTTCCCTTGGCACTTGTTGTTTGCCCCTGTCATGTGATTTCCAGTTTGTGTTATCTTTCAGTGATTGTGACACGTTGTGTGTGTGACTGCTGGCACTCCTCAGGGTCCGGGCTGCAATGTTGGTTGTTGTCTATGTGTGTTCTTTGTGGGTGACCTTGGCTTCTTCATTGGTGTGTGACTGTGGCTGGGATCCCATTGGTTGGTGTGGTATTGCCGTCATGTCCATGTACAGCGTAGTGTGCAGTGTGTCAGACATTCAGGAGTCTTGTTGAGTGGCCATGTGTCATGTGTTTCTGCACCTTGGTTCCCACCCACCACCCTGGAATAGTCATGGGTGCATGTGCAATGTCACCAGTGCATGTGTACAACACTGCTGCACATTGTTGGAGGGCGCGGGGTGTGGTGTTGAGTGTGTGCAGATGAGAGTTGTTGCCCGGCTAGGCCCCTGCCTCCATGTTGGCCTTGGCTTACTGGCCATGCTGATTGATTTGTGCTTGTGTAGGTGTGATGGTAGTTTGTTGCTCAGGACACATGACTGTGGTTCACAGTGTGAACCGCATTTAGCTTTGTCATCACAGTGGGATTGTAATGCAGCCCAGGGTCACCACATTGTGGGGGCCCTTGGGGTGGTGCTGTGGTGTGTCTGTGTCTTGCTGTGTCAGTTGCTGTTCCTACGTGCCGGTGTGATTTGTGCTCCCTCTCATCTGACAATGCCTGCTTGCCCACATAGGGGATTTGGATCCATGAGTTACCTTTGTGTGGCACTGTATGCACATCTGTATGATTGGTATTCAGGTCTCCTCATGTGTTGTGTGGTTGCCTGGGGACACTGGCACCCCCCCTCACCTGTTGTGTATGATGTGCAGTGTGGGTCTGCCTGTTTGTGTTTGTGCATCTGCACCACTGCATTGGCATATCTTGGGTGTGCCATTGGCTGTATGTAGTTTGGTGGGTTTCCCCTGCTGTCCCTGGGACTCCTAGGTCATCGGTCAGCACAATGATCATGGTTTGTGTGTCCCATTGCTGCCATAGTATGGTATCTGTTCACCTCACATCTGCAGTCTCCACAGGGTATCTGCATTTGTGTGCCCATTGGTGCAAATATGTGGGTCTGCATTCTGATGGTCACTTCTGTCATTGTGTCATTGATGAATGTTGACGGTGTCAGCCCCCATGGGTGTTGTTTGTCTGCACATGGCCAAAGGTATGTCTTATTTGCACTGCAGTATTTGGCTCACCCAATTTATGTTGCAATGGGACACATACACTACTTTGCCACTGATGTGTTTTTTGTTCTGTGACCAGGAATCATCCATGCAGTTTGGCAGTTGCACCTCTTTCTTTGTCAACACTTACCTTTTGGTCACTGTGATGATGGGGGTTTAGACCCCATTGCCACAATGTTCAAAATGTGCTTCAGCTATGGACCCCACACTTACATTTTGCTCACTGTGATGATGGGGGTTTAGACCCCATTGCCACAATGTTCAAAATGTGCTTCAGCTATGGACCCCACACTTACATTTTGCTCACTGTGATGATGGGGGTTTAGACCCCATTGCCACAATGTTCAAAATGTGCTTCAGCTATGGACCCCACACTTACATTTTGCTCACTGTGATGATGGGGGTTTAGACCCCATTGCCACAATGTTCAAAATGTGCTTCAGCTATGGACCCCACACTTACATTTTGCTCACTGTGATGATGGGGGTTTAGACCCCATTGCCACAATGTTCAAAATGTGCTTCAGCTATGGACCCCACACTTACATTTTGGTCACTGTGATGATGGGGGTTTGGACCCCATTGCCACAATGGTCATGGCCTGCTTGCATTGTGGGTGCCACACACATATATGTGTGGCACATGTGCTAGGGGTCACATTGTATGTTCAAAGTCATGTTCGGTGTTGTAGGCATTTGACACAGTCTACACACGCTTGTCATGGTGTTGGGGGGATGTCTTTTCTTGCATTCCCTAGGTTGTGGTGTGCTGGTTGTGTCATGCATTGTCCATCCTATGAGTGGGGGTGGTAGTAGTGGTAGGCATCCAGCCCCCTGGCTAAGGGTGGTAGTAGTGGTAGGCATCCAGCCCACCCTGGCTCAGGGTGGTGGTAGTGGTAGGCATCCAGCCCTCCCTGGCTCAGGGTGGTAGTAGTGGTAGGCATCCAGCCCCCCCTGGCTAAGGGTGGTAGTAGTGGTAGGCATCCAGCCCCCCCTGGCTAAGGGTGGTAGTAGTGGTAGGCATCCAGCCCCCCCTGGCTAAGGGTGGTAGTAGTGGTAGGCATCCAGCCCCCCCTGGCTAAGGGTGGTGGTAGGCATCCAGCCCCCCTGGCTAAGGGTGGTAGTAGTGGTAGGCATCCAGCCCCCTGGCTAAGGGTGGTAGTTGTGGTAGGCATCCAGCCCCCCCTGGCTCAGGGTGGGTAGTGGTAGGCATCCAGCACCCCCTGGCTAAGGGTGGTAGTAGTGGTAGGCATCCTGCCCCCCTGGGTAGGGGTGGTGGTGCGCATTCAGGCCCCTGTGTGCATATGTGGCATTGGTGATGGGCATCCCGCCCCTATGGTGCTGCTGTTGCTGGTGTAAGTATATTCTGCATCCCTCTGTGTGTGTGTGATGTGTCGTGTACGTGTTGTATGTGTTTTGTGGTTGGTGTCTGACTTACCTTCTGCGCCGTACGCGTCCGTGCCTGTTCCGGTAGTAAATGTAGAATATTGGTATGATCGGGACGAAGGGATTCATGGTTGGTTCGTGTCGTTCGTCCTTCTCGTTGCTTCGCGTCGTCCTCGTCGCTTCGCGTCGTCCTCGTCGCTGGCGTGTTCGTCTCGTAGCCGTGGATCGTGTTGTGGCGCGAATCGGAGCTTATGTGCGCCTCTCCCAGATGCTTTGACGTGCCGTGCGTAGCGACGGGTTCCGCGCGTACGGGAAGCGCATCGTACTTGTTCGGCCGGACGGAGCTGCATTTTCCCTTCCGTGCGACTCGATTCAGCGTTTCCGGATTCGCCTCGGTCGGAGAACAGGACCTGGTTTGGGTGAGTACGGCTCGGCCGGATTCTGTGCTGTTGTGCGCATTGTACTTACTCGTTCGGTGTGCTGTAAGGATCGGTCGGGAAACAGGCTTTCGCATGGCTTTTTTCCCGACCGAATGGTATTGGGTGCGCCTCCGACCGAGATCGGAATCGGCCCCTAGGTGTTTATTACTGTACACTTCAAACTCATGTTTTTCTAGTATTTTTCTAGAACAACCATCTCTTAAACCTATTTTCTGTTTTCGCGGTGAGGCCGGAGAAGCAGGAATTCAATAGCCACCGCCACATTAAACTATTATAACTATATAATTAATCCTAAACATCACAGTAGATAACTCACTATATAAATAACTCTATAAAAACATTTGGCAATTTCTCAGTATCTCTGTAACAATGCATATTAATGATTCATTGATATATTTTTTTATATTTTCACCAATATTCGTGATGTCCCCGCGATGGTACATAGGGGGCGCGCTGGACGTCACGGTGTCGCTGCAACTATCACGCACAATTCAAAATAAAATATGGGATACATAACTTGTCACTGGCACCCCTATTTTTCAACCATGGGGTCATAGTATCCCCACCCTGACCCCTTATGTGGGCTTTCACACAGATTTTCAGCCCCGGGAACCATTCCCTATGGATGAAATGGCGGCCGCATCTTTCTGTTCAGGTTGCGTCCAGCCAATCAGAGCATTCCTGTTGGCGCGTGTATTTGCGTTGCATCGCAAAACCACCGCAAAATATCAGTGGCCAGCGATATCACTATAATTTTAAACTTACATTTCTCAACAACTACTGAACAGATTTACACCAAATAAGCAGAAGGCACTTCCTTGAACCGACATCTACCTCCCTGCCAAATTTGGCGTGTCTGTTCAGCGGTTCGGGCTGTAGGTGTGGCTAAAGGTTCCTATAGGAATTAACATTACAAATGCAAACTTATTTCTCACCTCAAATTCTTGGCGCCCACTGCACGAGTCACCCACGCCTAGCTAGAAATGTACAAAGCCTTTTGCCATTTATACAGCAAAATCTTTAAGCATAGGATTAGCAAAGTGCCATCCATGCTGTGCTGTAAGATGACAAAAGCCTTTTACTTCTTCAGGCACAGTATTACAGCTTAGGATTGATAAAATACCATCCAAGACAACCTACAATGCATAAAACCAAACCCTGTTTTATAAAAGTAACTGAGTGTTAAACATATATATGAAGGTAAGTAGCTGTGGGAGTGCCTGTATGGGTGAGTGAGTGGGTTTGTAAGTGGAGTATAGAAGAGTGAGTGGGTATGTGAGAGTCTGTATACATGAGTGAGTGGGTGTGTGAGTGTTTGTATGAGTGAGTGACCGGGTATATAAACGGTTGTATGGGTGCATTAATGGGTGTGTAAGTGTGTGTGTGTGGGTGAGTTAGTAAGTGTGTTTTTGAGTAGCTGTATGGGTGAGTGAATGGGTGTATAAGTTGCTGTATGGCTGTGTAAGTGAGTGTGGAAGTGGTTGTATGAGAGAGTATGTGTTTGTCTCAGTGGCTGTAAAGGTGAGTGAGTGCATGTGTCAGTATATGTATGAATACCTGAGTGGGTGTGTGAGTAACTGTATGGGTGAGTGAATGGCTGTATGACTGACTGCATGGGTGAGTGAGTAGGTGTGTGAGTAACTGAGTGGGTGATTGATTCAGTGTGTCAGTAGCTGTACGGGTGTATGAGTGGCTATGTAAGTGTCTTTATGTCTGTATGAATAGATTTGTGAGTGCATGGTGGCTGTATATGTGAATCAGTAGTTGTGTAATTGGCTGTATGGGTAAGTTGATGTGTTAGTCGCTCTATGGATCAGATCAGTGAGTAGGTGTGTGTGTTTGTATGGGTCTGTGAATGGGTATGCCAGTGGTTGTGTGGGAGTGAGTGTATGAGATTTTGTATGGGGTGTATGTGGGTGTGTGAATGGTTCTGTGGATGATGTCATTGCATCCTTGTAACCTTTGGTTTTTCCCGTGAATTTCTAAGGTTTTTTCAATTCTATTTCCTAACTATAATGTCCCTGTAACCTTTAGTTTTGTCAGTGAATTTCAATGGATTTTATTTCCTAATTCTAACCTGTTGAGGCTTAATTTCTGTGAAAGGAGCATTGAGCCAGAATGAATCCTGCCCTCTGTATTTATCCAAGAAGGGGCCACCATTTTGTGTAACACCTTTACCCAACTAGAGTACTTTTTACTGGCAAATTAGTAAGTGCTATCCCGTTGGGTAAATGTAAAGTGCATTCCTAAACTACAGCAGTGTAAAGAACACAGAGGAAATGTCACAAGTGACCTTATGTGTCTGTAACTTTGCCAATGTGATTGTTGCTCAAGCATCTTCAACAGCTAACTTTACAAGGTGGAACTGGTTAGTCCCTTGTAATGTTGTATACCCAGGGCCTGTACTTCAAATAGTACTAGTGGGCTGCAGAACTGATTGTGCCACCCACAGAAGTAGCCCTTCAAACCTGTCTCAGACCTGCCATTGCAGTGGCTGTGTGTGCAGTTTACTGCCACTTTGAATTGCCATTTAAAACTAATTGGCAGGCATTAAAGTCACCCCTAAGGTAGGTGCTATGTAAATCTGAGTGCAGGGTGCCATGTATGTAGAAGGTAGCACACTATACTTTTATGTTTGGCATGTTCTGGTAGTGACAAACAGCTTATTTCATTTTTCACTACTGTGAGTAATACCCATCTCGTAGGACAGTATTGGGAATTCCTTAAAGCACTTTTAAGCTGTAATTCCTAATCAGAGTAGAGTAACTTTTTCACTTTTCATACTTTTGTAATGGTAATGATAAATCCTCCTTACTTGTGAAGTTTGATTTAGCATCAAAAGATATGGAACAGAGCACAGCATCAGATTAGTTTACAACTGACCCTGTCGTCAGTTAGTTTTAATCATAGACATAGCACCAAGAACAAACACAATGAATAGGGTAATTCAGTCCGAATGCAAATATATACAAAATTCTTGATAATGTTGACGCGAAGTTTAGCGTGGATGCAGACAGCCTAAACGTGTTTCGTCGTGTAGATGACTTTTTCAAGGCTGTTAATAGAAATATGCAATCCAACAAATAAACATTAAAGAGTTAATAACACTTACTTTTATCCCGATGTTTATCACTTGGAACAAGTGTTATTGCACCCGACTAAGAGAAAAGTGAGAGATGTTGAAAGAACAGAACCTTAAAAGAAGTCCTTAATGGAGACATGGCTAGATCCATATCATTTTGTAAAGTGGAATTACACACACCCAATTGTGTAAAGCAAGAAAGGGGAAAGCCACAAAGTGAAAACCATTGTGTGCTCAAATGGAGAAACTCATGCTGAGAAGTTTTAAATGCATAGAAGAGTAATCTAATATGATTATTTCTAAGATCAAATGAGAGAAAAACAGGAGAATGAGACCTCCAGGTGCTAATTGAAAGAAAGATGGAACATACAGCATGAGGTAAAGGTGTTTGTAGATACCTTAAATTTAGAACTGTACAAGCACGTGAAAACTCCAAAGTCCCGTGTTTAATTTGGGGAGTTGAGACAACGATAGCAAAAGTCCAAACTTCAGACTTGAATATTGTATGTAGAAACGTTGCTGTGATATAAAAGTAGACTATATTAGTTATAGCTACATCATCATAAAGCAGTAGTAACTTAATATAATCCGCGTTAGGAACAATGTAGAGGGAGGGTACCCTCAATGTATAAAAAGCAAAACGGCAGAACATAATCTTTTGAACATGGTTTTTAAAAACACTAATAAAGAAATAAGGTAAAAGGTGACTAAAGGTCAATGCTTCATGATGCCCAAACCCACCATGATTACTACAGTAATTAAGTGGTCCATCTCCAAAACAGACCACCAGTAAAAAAGACCACCAGTGAAAAACCCATATGGGAAACACATAATAATATACCCATACGTTCCTCATACCTTTTTAAACACTTGCAATAGTTGCAATCGTTGTAAAAATGAGATTAGGTACTTTTCTGGTCCATGTAAGCGTCTGGCTTCCAAAACATAAGCGGTAACAGTCTAGATAAAATGCAAAAAAACGCTATGCAAAGGAAAAGGAATTGTCTGTCAACAATTATCGTCACAGGCAAGGTTCGGGGTAAGAGTATGGACGGGATCAAACCTTAGAACCCATATGTAACAACTCCGGAAAAACTGAAGAAAGAACATCACAAATACGCATAAGTATCAATTGGTTCACTTAGCATTACTGTTTTAAAAATGCCACTTTTAGAAAGTGGACATCTCTCTGGACTACTGCTCTATGTGCCTTGATCGTCGGAGGACCCGAGATGGGGATAATAGACGAATGCCGTTCTTTGATGAAAGTGTGACAATAAGGCGGCGTTCCCACGACGGTCCCACGTTTAGAGAATTACTTGTAAACTCGGAAAACAAATTTGTTACAGATAAAGCAGAAGGTGCATTTTACCTTTTACAAAAATTGCTTTTATAGAAAAAGATCAAATTTTGGTCGGGACCATACTATCCAAGGAATCTACACCCTGAAGAAGGCCTTTGACCCATGAGGGCAAAATTAGAAGGCTGAAACATGTTGGTACTTGCACTGGGGATTTAGTGGCAGTTACCCCTCCTTTATATCCCCAGATCGCACTATTTTTAACCCTGTCAAGGGGAACCAAGAATAAAGGTATTGCAATGGTATCTCCTTAGACAGTTTTACTCTCCTGTCTTTCTGCACTAGAGATCCCTTCTTTAGGGAATACCCTTCCCTTTCACAAACTTTCCTTTCTTTTTCTCCCTCACCCTAAATAAACAGCGCTCCGTCCAGTGCGTTGGTCTGCGCCTGGATGTTTGCAGCGGCCCTATGATGAAGCATGCCACCGCATAGTGTGTCAGGGCAGTACTAAAAAATCTTTTGATTTTCCCTCTGTTTTGTTTCTCCTTAGTTGACTATCTCCACACAGTGGATAGGGTAGGAACAGAAAATTTTCAACCGAAGTTGGGTTAACGTCCCTGGCCCTTTTATTAGTCCTTCTCTCTTTTTTGTGAATTTAGCTATGTGCCTGACAGCCTGTCTCCAATACACGTCTGGGTGGATGACAGCTACGCTTTGTGCATTCCCTCTAGAAAGTCACAAACACAGTAAGGTGAGGTTCATCTGCATTCTGAGCATTCATCTGCATTCATCTACATTCTGATGGGTCATTGTGGGCAGGGGGAAAGGGAGGGTCTGACACATACACTTCAATAGGTAGTGTCCTGTCCACACATGAAGCACTATTTTACCCCCAAGATAGGACTGGGTTGAAAGGGACCCTTGTGCACATTAGAGAACTGATTTGAAGTCACACCCACATCAAAGGCACTTTTGGGTATAAGTACTTGGTCTCTCATTCCCTAAAATCAAACAGTTCTGGATCTTGAACTGAACCTCTGTCAGAATTACTGTTGTGCTGCTTAAATGACTTAACTGGACTGCTTTTCTGGAAGGCCTGTTTTTCTGCTTGTTGGCTTGCTGCCTGCTGCTCCCTGACTCTGCTGAGGTAGAGCTGGACTCTGCCTTCCCTTTAAGTGATCTCCAAGGGCGTGCTGGCCTGCCTCCTGTCTCCTGAAGTCTCGGGGACACAAAGTACTTCCTACAATCCTGCTGGTGCTTCTAGACTCTGCCTTCTGTGAGTCCTACCCTTGCCTGATGTTCCCTCTCCACGTTCTTGGCCTCAAAAGTGGGTTCTGCAGCAGTTTGCTACAAAACCGATTCATTGTCACCTTTGCCTCTTTTGGAACCGACGCATTGCCCTTCGACGTCGACACAGATGTGGTTTGACAATATCGGTTCTACTGCCAGTGCAGCCAGATGATGATGCTTTGCATGGCTCAAAGCTGATGCATTTCCTTTACCTCAGTGAATCTTGATGATGACTACTGTGTGGAAAAGATCAACATATCGTGCCCTCAGCGTCACCACTTTGCTCCAGCCAAGATACTTTCTCATCGGGCCCTGCGTGGATGCATTAGCCAGCCTGCCCTCCATTGCAGCTGACCTGAACTTTTGATGTGCACCAATTTCCTCGTGACCTCAAGTAACCTTTTGACCGCTAATGACTTCTAAGCACTGCCTTTGAATTTAATCTTTAACAATTCATATCTCGACTTCTACCGATTGGATTTTCTATGTTTTGAAACCTCTGTGGTGTCTTTTCGTGGCATAGTCGGTGTGTTAATGTGTGTATGTTTTGCACAAATACTTTACACATTGCCTCATTGGATAAGCCTGACATCTGGATGTTGTTAGTAGCTGTGGTAAGGCGATCTCTGTAGTGTGGTTTGGTTTGAATTCTGATTGTGCCATGTTGATGATCTGTTGGTTGGCAAGGTGTTTGGTGAGGTATCTGTTGTGTTTTTTACTAATACCTTGGTTGGGTATGGGACTAGTGAGAAATGTCTGTATTTAGCAAGCTTAGTTGGTTCAGCTGTGGTTTGCTTCAAGGTTTTCATAATAGTGTCAGTGTTGATGGAGTTGTTGGGGATCGCAATTAGTGTTTTGCTGATGGGGGCCGAACCTTTGTTGAAGGTGTGGTATGAGCAATAATCTTACGGGGCTGTGGTGAAAGTGTTCCATGTTGTCAACATGTTGTATTTGTCAAATATTGGGAGACTTCTTGTAAGGTTTACGGGGTTCTGGTTGTACATCGCAGTTACTGTATATGGTTGTGCATTTGATGCTGAAAAAGCCTGACAGGTTGTTGCTCAGATTTTTGGTATGCTGTGATGTTGCTGGACGTAGCTGCTGGAAAGGTGAAATTCATCATGCTTGTGAAATTTAGGTTGCTGCTGTTTGAGTTGATGTTGATATTGTGATCTAGACCCTTGCTCTTGGCTTACCATATAGGCTGGTGATATCACCTTTGGTTGGATTAGAACATGTCCTTGTCTGATTCTTTCTGGCTTGCCCTTCATATCTGCTCTAGTTGTGTACAGTGGTGTTTGGTCATTCTGAGTTCCTCTTTGTACCAGGTGGCATGCATTAGCATTCTTGCTGCTTGCCTTATTTTCCATGGGGCCAGGGTGTTGGTGTAGGCAGTGATCCAAAAGTTGTTGATGTTGCAAAATAGGTGGCCTGTGAGCAAAGGTTGTATTTTATGGAGGGTGAAGTTAAAATCCTCCTATGATATGTTGATACAAAGTTGGCAGTCAGCAACTGCTGTGGTCGATCTTCTGTGGTGTTGAATGTTAATTGAAAAACTGTTAATGGTGGGGTTGGACAAGGTGGCAAATGGGGGGGATTATTTTGATGTCATGTAATGATGTGAGCACAGGGTCCAGGATGTGTCTGGTGGTGTGGGTGGGGCTGAAACATGTTGGGTGAGCCTGAGGTTATTCAGGCTTTCCAGGAGTGTGACTCATGCCTTCTAGGTGATGGTTATTGTCTCCTAGGAGGATGGCTTGCGTTGAAACAAGCCTGTGCAGTTGCAGGTGAAATGGAGTTGTTTCCCTGGAGGTCAATGAACCAGAGATTCACTTCAGGTCAAGGTGGCTGTGACTTGTCTTTTGAATTTGAGCTGTTTCATTTAGTCAGTTATAGTTACTGATTTGGTGCTACAGCTGATGATATCCTTGAAAATGTTGGGGTTTCATCCTCCAGGTCTGTGTTGCTGGCCCTGCCTGATGATCTTCTGGATGCTGGAGGTAGCTCAGAAGATGTCTGATGTTTATGATGAGGTCAGCCACATTTTGGTGAGGAAAGGTTGGTCTGGAGAGGCATCATCCAGGATGTCCAAGATATCCATAGGTGTTGATGAGCATGCATTATATTGAGGAGTGGAGTGTGGGTGGGGTGTTGTGTGTGTGTGGCTGTGGTTGTGGTAATTGTAGGGTCATTGGGTGTGTTGGGGCAGGCGCATGTGAAGTAGCAGAAGGTGCAGGTGAAGGCTCCTTCTGTGCTGTGTGTTATGGTGCGGCAGCTGCATAATGAGAGGCAGCAGGGTTTGATGCAGCAAAGGCGCACATAGTAGTATTGTTGGGTTGGAGGAGTACCAGGGTTATTGGTAGTGTGAGTGGTCCAGGAGCAGATGGGCTTGCTTTTGGTGAGCATTTGTTGCACCAGCGGTGCCCCTGATGTGGCGTCCGGTGCGCTTCAGACGCCATTAAGTATGTCCTGGGATGGGAGGATCTTAGGGTCTGGTGGATAGGGCTGGCATAGGTGCGGGAGGCGGAAGCATGAGAGAGCATGAAAAATATGTTAGGAGCAGGTAAGGTGCATTGGTTAGGGATGAAGGAGGGTTCAGAGAGTGAAGGCAGTGCAGACAGGGCTCTAAACTTGGTCATAACATTAAAGATAAATGTCTGTAAAAGCAAGGAAAACAGTGCCACAAAACAACGCTAATGTAATATAGCCAGAAACGAGGAAACATTTTAAAACCAAAGGAGTGACAGCAGTGATTAAGCAATGAGAGAACGGAAAGGGTTGAGATTACAATAAAGGATACATAGGCACTGAAGAGCAACAGAGAGAGATTGGGAATGAGAGAGAGAGAGGAACAAGGTGGGACGCTCCCGGTGCTGGAGCCATTGAAAAGATTTGACCAATCAGAGGACTGCTCACAGATAAGTCCTAGGGTGCTAGGGCTACCAACTGCTTAATCAAGTCAAAAGTGGAAGAACAAAAATGTCAAAAAGATCATTTCCATTGCTTAGTTTTCAGCAAAATCCTATTTTTTAAATATTTACTAACCATTTTCATTGTATTTGTATTGTGTAAGGCAATGCAGGGCAACACAAAGGCTCGTTAATTTTGAAAGCCACTCAAGGCCTGATTTGCATGGCCTTATGGCACTTTGCACAGAGGTTATTGGTAGGCGTTCAACTGGTGAAGTATGGACATTCCTGTGCATCCACCCATGGATTTAACGCAATTCCAGATTTACTAACTTTATTTATGCTGAATTTGTGTGACATTTGTATCCCTACTATAGATAGGCCTAAAAATGACAATTAAATGAACATATCCTCACTACTTTCTCTTTCTGTGCAAGATGCATTCTCATTTATGCGTAGAAAAAGGAAAATCCCTCTGTAGATTGTTTCTGAGTAGGAAGATATCCCTTCCTGCACAACAATGATCCTGCCCGTAAGATAGGCAACATTGCACCATGGTGTAAGGGTGCAAGCATTGAAGCTAACCAGTCACAAGTGCCCAACCGCTGGGATAGAGCTCAAGATTGCCTCATGTTTGTAAATATGACACTCTTCTTGTCGCTCACATTCACGCCACGCATCAAAGCAACTTTGCTTGCTATTCTGCCTTGCATTATTTATTAATAGATATAACTCTAAGGGGGTTATTAGGATGGCGGGCGGACAATTGGAACGATTGCCGACCGGCGGAAAAGCGGCGGACTCGATACCCCCTGCCATTATAATATGGCGGGGGGTAAATCAGGTTGGGATGGCGGGAGGATCGCCACCGCCGGCCCGGCGATGGCGATCTGCCCGCCATCCTAATCACCCCCAAACTGTTGTGTTTGCAACAACAAGGTACCACATGGACCAGATAAGGTATTACAATCCTTACAACATATCACATGCATATCACATGCTGCAAATATTTAAGAAAACAATAAGGGGCACATGCATCAAGCATTTTTGTCTTCGCAAACGGGCTGTTTGTGAACGCAAAAAATGCTTTTCAGATGCAGAAAACCCTATTTTGCGATTCAGTAACCTGTTACCAAATCGCAAAATGGGTTTGCGATTCGCTATTAGGAAGGGGCGTGTTTAGGGCGTCCCTTCCTAATACCGGATCGCCTCGGCATGTAGGAATGTTCTGTGACCGAAATGCAGTCGCAAAACATTCGCATTTTACCACCTAATTTAAGTAGGTGGTAACCCATTTGCAAATGGGTAAGGGTCCCCAAGGGACCCCTTCCCCTTTGGGAATGTTTGTTACAGCGTTTTTTAAGAACAGGTAGTGGTCCCACGGACTACTGCCTACTCTTAAAAAATGAAAAGATATCTTTTCATTTTTGTTTTAGAAACGCATCCCGTTTTGCTTTAAGGAAAACAGGCTGCATTTAAAAAAAATTGCTTTATTTAAAAGCAATCACAGACATGGTGGTTTGCTGACCCCAGCAGACCACCATCCCTGTGATTTTTGCGATTCCTAGGGGGTTGCAAATTGCGACCTACCTCATTAATATTCATGAGGTAGGTCATTTGCGATCCCTTATGAATCGCAAAAAGTGTTCAACACACTTTCATGCATGCCGTTTTGCGATTTCCTAATTGCGAATCGCAAGGATTCACAATTAGGAAATCGCAAAACGGTTTCTTCATGCATCTGGCCCTAAGTTTTAGAAGCTAATGTAATTTGTGCATGTAGAAAATTTGTGTGGCTTATGAATGGCAAAATGGATTTGGCATCAGTGCTGCATCACAAACAGTATGCAATCCTGAAACAATATATATTTTTATTCTGGGCCTATATTTGATAATTCATTGGTGATGTATTCTAAACACTAAGTTAACTAACGTAGTACTGACTGCTTAAATTTGTTACCTTCCATCAGGTAGATATTTCACAGGTGGAACATGGATGTAACCAGGGTATCTTTTCATTATTGTATATATTACATTTATTATTAACATAGTTTTATATTAATTTTTTTAAGTTCAGAAGTAAGTTTATTAAGGTAAATATAAGTCACAATACAAAATACAATATAACATTGCATAGTCACATGAATCAAATTTTAAACTTAGAAGCGAAATAGTTGGATGTGTAAAAGAAATTGGTCTACGTAGAAGAAAGAGAATTAATAAAAGTACATAAATCAATTAGTGTAAACAAAGCAGAATTACAAATCATGTATAGCAAAAAGAAAAAATTATGATACAGAGTCTGAAATGATTTTATATATATAAGTACAATGAAAGGGAAGTCTTGGAGGTTTAGAAACTTCTTGTTGTGCAGGAGTTAGGGTAGAGGAGCGTTTAGCACTAGCATCAATGAACATTTTGATAGGTAACCATAGATACAGACGTTTCGTTGCCATGGGAATAGGATACACAAGAGTTGTATCTAGTCTGTGGTTGTAACACACAGCATACCACCAAGCTTGATAAGATAATTTGGTAAATTCTTTCCAATTTTTAGTTATCTGCTGAAAGGCAACTGTCAACAAATAAGTCTACTATCTTTGTATTAGAATTACAATCTGTCCAAATCGAAGACAAGCTTCCCAAAAACACGTGAGAAATAGAGAAAGGGCATTTGGAATGAAAAATTAAGTTAATTTGAGCCCATACCCTATGCCAGAAACCACGAACAAGTGGGCATGTAAAAAGTAAATGGTGCAAATCTGCATGCAGAGAGGAACACGTCCAGCAAACATCTGGGAGATCAACATACCTTTTAGTTAAAGTGACCGGGGTTAGCAAGAGCCTATTATATATAAAAAAGTGTGTCTTTGTAGTATTGGCTGCTATTGAAGATTTTCTAATTTTATTCCAAATTCTATTCCATGTGTCTATGGACCAGCTGACTCCCAAATCCTGTTCCCAAGAGAGTTCCACCTTAGTTTTTTCTTGTGTAATGTATGGGATCTGTAAATGATTATAAATAACTGACGCCTTGGGGTTGGTTTGTAGAAGAGAAAGTAATTTGTCGGTTGAGGAGGGTGTAGGATCAGTGGGAGGGTTTGGAGGAATGTGTCGGGTATGATCAGTAAAAATAGCTTGTTTCAAGAGGATATATTTAGATTAGAAAGACGTTGGTAAGACAAAGAGTCTTTTAACCTGCGCAAAAGACATAAACTGATCCTGTATGTATAATTGATGTATCCAAATCAATCCTCTCTGCCTCCAATATTTCCAGTAAAAAGGCTTGCCACGTATCAATAGCATAGTATTATGCCATATCGTGGATCTGGGGAAGGAAATCGAATCTATAGGATCCAATGGGGGTTTGGGTTTCAAAATCTTGGATGTGTGTTTAATTATGGGAGTGGAGAGGTGTTGTGGTTTGCGAGTAAAAGAGAGATATTCTTGAAATGAAAAAGGAGAGAGAAAAGCTAGTTCAAGTGTAGCCCACAGAGGGTATTCCTCGGAAGGGTTGGAAAGCCATTTTGATGCTTGATGGAGCAAAAAAGATTTGTGATATATAGGAAAATTAGGGAAGTTAACACCCACTTCTGACTTAGGACGAATCAATTTTGATAAGGACATGCGCAGCTTTTTGTTACTCCATAAAAAAAGATAATAAAGAATTTATTTTCTTGAAAAATTTTAAGGGAATGGATACTGGGATATTGGATATTGTATGAAGAACTATAGGAGATAGCATCATCTTTATGGTATCAAGACGACCCCACCAGGATAAGAATAAAGGGTGCCACTTAGTAGTTAAAGAGGTTATTCTCTGTACACAATTATCCATACAGCGGGAGATTGTATTTGAGATAGAAGGAGCAAAATGTAAACCTAAATATTTAATATGCGGAGGGCTCCATGCAAATTTTGAGAGTGCGAAATCATCTTTAAAAGTATATTTTGTTAAAGGTAATATTTCACATTTATCTTTATTTAATTTATACCCGGAAACAGCTGCAAAGGAGTCTACTTCATATTAGAATGCAGGGAGAGAAGACTGGGGTTGTGAAATAAATAATAATATATCATCAGCATATGCCGCCAATTTAATTTGAGTATTGTTAAACTGAAATCCATGAATGTCCTCGTTTTGATGAATTCATGACAGAAAGGGTTCTAGGGCCAAGTTAAAAAGAAACAGGGATAATGGGCAACCCTGACGAACACCTCTACCCAAACTAAAATAAGGAGATATGGTACCATTTGCACACACAGCCGCTCTTGGGTTTGAATATAGAATTGAAATTAAGGAAATTATTTTAGGACCGAAGCTGAACCATTTAAGAGTTTGAAAGAGGTACGGCCATTCCACTCTATCAAACGCTTTTTCAGCGTCCAGTGCTATTGCTGCCAGTGAATGCGAGACATGAGAGGATTTAGATAGAATATCAAAAATAAACGAGTGTTGTCTGTGATGAGGCGACCTTTAAGAAAGCCAGATTGTTCCATTCCTAATAAGTCAGGTAGGTAGGATTCCAAGCGCATGGCCAATGTTTTTGATTTTTTTTTATAATTGACATTAACTAAAGATATGGGTCGAAATTTTTTACAATATCTTAAATCTTTCCCTACCTTGGGAATAAGACAAATAAGAGCCTCTGAAAAAGAGCCTGAGGATTTACCTGAGTTTAAAAAAGAGTTTAATAGATTATGTAGTTTGGGAAGTAATAAATAAGCAAAATGTGTAAAAAACTCGACCGTAAAACTATCTGGGCCAGGGGCTTTATCTTTTTTAAGTGTCTGTAGTGTGATAGAAAGTTCTTCTTGTGAGAGGTCAGATTCTAAAATAATAAAGTCTGGTCGGGTAGAATGTGGCCGCTGAATATCAGATAGAAACTGAGAAATATGGTATTCTGAGGGAGGGACTTCTGATGTGTAAAGTGTTTTGTAGAATTGAAGAAATTCATTCAAGATTTCATCATCCTTAAATTTCAATGTCTATTGTTCATCCATAATAGACTCTATATTAAGTTTGTTATGCTTAACTTTCAAGTAGTTCGCTAATACTTTACCAGCTTTGTTCTGTCCCCCGTAAAATTCCGCACTAGACTTTAATAAATATGTTGAAGCATTATTTGTCGATTCCTTATTAAACTGAAATTTGACATTTATAAGTTCTGTTAAACAATCTTTTGATTTTGAAGAATAATAATAATGCTCCAGCTTCTTTATCTTAGCTAAGAGGGACTTGGTGAGTTCTTGGGATTTTTTACGCTTTTTGGAGACATAACCAATAACAAAATCTCTAGCTGTTGCTTTAAAAGCGTCCCACACCACATGAAAAGGTAAAGCATCAGTTTGATTAATCAAGAAATAATCGTTAAAAAAGGAGACAAAAGAGGAAGTGAATACTGGATCTAAAAGGAGAGTGTTGTTAAAGCGCCATTTACGGGGAGTATGTGGTTTCTGTAAAATATCTAACCGCATGGTAATAGGAGCGTGATCAGATATTAGAATGGATCCAATGTCTGCTGCCATTAATGATTGGGATATATTATGTGAGATGAAAAAATAATCCAATCGTGATTGAGTATGATGAACTGGGGAATAATAAGTGTATTCCTTGGTAGTGGGGTTGCAAAGTCTCCAAGCATCTATTAGCTTATATTGTTTGATAGTTTGTATGAAGAGCTTATGAGCTTTATGAGGGACAAAAGAAACCATTGAATTACAGTCTAGAAAGGGGTCAAAAACTTGATTACAATCTCCTGTAAGAATGAAATTGTCATCAATACAATTTGCGAGCTGATGAGCTAAGGATATCCAAAAAGAGGGGTCTCCAGCAGTAGGGGTGTAAACATTTAGTAAAGAAACCGGAGGATTACCAATCAATAGTTTAGTAAACAAACACCTGCCATCTTCATCAGAACATTGTGAAAGTAATTTAACAGAAAGTGATTTACGACATAAGGTTAGGACCCCATTACGCTTACCATCCCCTGGTGAGTAGAAAACCTCTCCAACCCACCCTTTCTTTAATTTTGTTCATTCCTCTTTTGTTAAATGAGATTCCTGTAAACAGGCTATGTCCGCCCCCAATTTAGCTAGATGAGTCAACACCCTCTGCCTTTAAATAGGTGAATGCAAACCTCTGACATTCCAAGAAACAAGATTTAAAGACATAAGATAAGTAAGAAAATTAATATAAGATACCAATCAGTGTAAAAAAGAAACATCAAGAAATATCCCAAAAACAGACCAACTATCTGCAAAATAGATCAAGCCTGTTGGACAGGGGGTAAATAAAGATATAGATAAAAGTTTACATGTGACAATTGAAGGGTAAGGAAAGAAGAAGCATCTTGCGTAAGACTGAAAGAATAATAATAAGGTAAGAATAGATAAGGGAAATGTAGATGGAAATGTGAGGCAGGAGAAAGGAAGAAAAGTAGGTAAAGTGAATTAGTAGAAAGACATAAGGTAGAGATAAAAGACAAAAAAGAGGTAAAGGAGAAGGAAATTGCTATGAAAAATAGTAGAAGAAAGAAAACTATACCTAGAAGGAGTCCCAAACATATAGAGGGTGGGGGGGGATGAGGCCAGATGGAAAGATGACACGTCCAGACTCCACGAGGTGAGGCGGGGAAGACTTCAGGATAAACAACGGCAAAACAAATAAGTCAGACAATATGGAGAAGGAACCTGTAAGGGGAAAAAATTGGTTAAATCAATTAAAACATCGTCAAGTTAGAAACATTTTAGCTTAACTGTCTAGAAATTAAGATTACGAAATTACATCATGGAACATTAAAATTCCAGTAAGAGAAACAAGTCAGTAACTAAACTGATAAACAATCTATGAACTGTGCAGGAGATACATCAAATTGAATATATATATATCTGTAACTCAGAACTGCTCCAAGCGAGGAATCATCTGAAGCGTGAATTAGAAAAATCCATCTTTTCCGGGCAATGTGAATTGAGGAAACTTTTAAGCTTAATCGGATCTTCATAAGTGATGGTATTGTTATTGAAGGTCACTTTGAACAAGCATGGATGAAATAAACCAAATCTTGCGCCAATAGAGCGTAAAGCCGGTCTCGTGGCCAAAAATTATTTTCGTTTGCCTGCCGTAGGCTTTGCATAGTCCTGAGAAAAAAAAGCTGATTGCCTGCTGACGAAATTCACTTCAGAGACCTAACTGCAGATAATACTTTGAGAAGATCAGTGTATTCGTTAAAATAGAGTATGACTCCTCTTGGTTTTCACGTGGTGGAGGACGACGAATGAAGAGGCCCCAATCTGTGGGCACGTTGAATGTTTAGAGTAGTAATTTCTGGTAAGTTTAGCACCATCGGCAAGAATGTTTTGAAGTAGGCTATAGGGTCAGAGCCTTCTGAACCCTCCGGCAGACCATATATACGGATGTTATTCCACCTGTTCCTATTTTCAAGGTTTTCAATTTGCTTCTGGGAATTGAAGGAGTGCGACCTGAGCGCAAGTTGAGCCCAAGGACTCCACATTTTGCTCAACCGCAGTAATTCTTTCCTCCATCTTTGCCCATCCGTCTGTTAATACTTGTATTTTGGAGTTGGTCTCTTATACAAACGGGCTTAATGCACGAATCTCTTCCAAAAGAAGATCCATTGAGACGGACGAAGGTTGTTTTGGTGGAGAGAGAGGGTCTTTTTTCAACCGTTTGGGTGACACCTTGGTGACTACAGCAGAAGAAGTTGAGGCACTTTTAGGAGAGGAATTCAAGGAATCATCCATTGTTGCAAGGCGGGCATAGAGATGTGAACAAGCAACAAAAGAGCGATTTGTGGGCACCACCAACGACCTTACTGATTTCAGTCTGCCCATAGATGGGGTGACCAGAGCGAATATCTCTTCAGAGTAGCAGATGAGCACTTTGGGCCGACAGCACTATTATCAGCAAGTGTCACAAATTCCAGCAAATAAAACCTCAGTTAGAAGGGGTGCGTTGCAAAATCACAACCTTTAAAAAGTATCATTAAAAAAATTCCATACAATTGTCAGAGATAACATCAGTGACTAGGCACGAAAAATTATTGGCCCAGCCATGAGAGACTCCATGAAGCCAGCTAATGCGTGACAGAAGCACTAGACAGCTATAAAAAAACAGTGGGGCATATATTAGGCAACCTACATGCCATAGGTACCACAGAAAAAGATTAGAAAGACATATAATGCTGCATTAACTAAAACCTGCTTAAAGCCATTGATGTCAGTAGATATATATAAATTAAACAGTTTAGTCTGGCAGGCAAGTATCTTTCAAAATTGGAAAGGCGTCGCAGGGCGTTGTGGAAAAATCAGATATAAAACGTAGGAGGCGACAAAATGGCCACTGGCACTAATCACAAAGAAAAGGAAGCCCTGGTTAAACTCAAGAGAGAGAAGAAAAAAAAACGAGTCACCCTGATAATGTCTATTTGCAGTAGCAACGCTTCAGCTACTCACTGTGGCAGAGAAAGAACTCGTGAGGAACAAAAACCTGAAAAGAGATATCCATTGCTGAAGAGAAGCTCCTCACGACTTGTGGGCCGATTTAAAATGGCGGGCGCCACATCGCATTACTCTGAGGGAGGAGAGAGAAAGAAAACAGGCAGGAAAGCGCGTCTCTCACGCTTCAGAAACCACGTCGCCGTCTACCTCCGTGGTTCCGACAACCACATATGCATTTTCACGGTTCCTCTCGCTGGCTGAACGTCACGAAATCTCTCGTCCGTACCGCCGTCACCGGCGAGTCAATGGAACGCCGCCATCTCCCTTGGGCGCTAGCCACTCCCCCCATAAATAATCATTTTAAAAGCGCCTTTAACTAATAAATGTTTGAATTAACCATATCAAATGATTTACGTTTTGACAAAAATGACCAAGCTTCAAAATGAAACATTGACAATAACAAGTTAAAAACTGGTTATTGTTTTACAAGACTTGGTCCCAATATGAATGAAAAACATCTAATGGCAGACTCTCTAACCTTAGTAGTGTGCATTACAGATAATCCCAACACACACACAGACACATCACAATCATCAGCAATCTAATTTCCACATTTCACAGGCCTGATTCACAAAGGTGAAGTGATACTTCATAGTAAGTTTACAATTTTTTGGGTGTTGAGAAACTACGAGTGTAACTTTCAAAATAATTTAATGACTCCGGGGACTTCGCACATAGGAGATAGGTCTGACCTATCTTTTTACGTGCAGAATTTCCACCTGCAAGAGCCATATTTAGTAAAACTGTTACACAACACAGGGCAGCATGCAAAGTTGTTGCACAGTATTGTGTGACTGAGAGAGAGCTCTACGGCCCCATATCTGTTAAGCTATGGATCTCTTTAGCTCTTTCCCAGTGCTAGGTACTTGAGGCTGCCTAGGGTTAATGCAGAGTGCCTGCATTACAGGCAGGATCATATTTTAGCAGAAGGTGTACCTTCCTTGTCAATATCAATAAATAGAGGTATTGTTCACTTACTGTGTGTCATGCATTCTGCAGCACACATAGAAACTAGAATTAACAAGGAGTATTAAACCTTTTTCGATTAATTACATCATCCTCTGGGAGGCAAATAGATCTGAGCTTTGTAATTCAGTTATTGTATCATTTCCATGTGTGGATGCACAGGAATGATAATGCTTCACCAATGGAGCACATTCCTAACACATGGTAATGCAAGCCTGGGTATGGGCTGGATTTATTTTTATTTTCATTCATGGCACACACTGAAAATGTACTTTGCACAACTTAAAATTGATCAAAATTGTTTGTGTGTTGTGTATATGTAAATAAATTGCACATACTTAACACAATTTACTGAAATGAGCACATCAGATGTAGATATTAATATTACAAAAATAAATTATTGTTTTCTAATAATGTCAATGATTGTTTTTTTACCAACATTTCATTTTGGAATTCTGCCTGTTACAAATTAATAATGTTTGGAGAAAGTATTATGCATACATGTGATTCAACAGTACACAAAGTCTTCCTGTGTTGCATACATTCATATATTTGTGTGTACAAAACATCAGCTGTCGAATCATTGCAGGAGGCTGTTTCAGTGTCATCTAAAGGCTGGCGTCTGACTATAAAAGAAAAACATGCACACATTACAGTTTAAGTTTTAATTAAAACGTGTATTGAGTTTTAATTATCATAATAATTAAAAACACTGAAAACACCAATTCTTTTATGCCCACATTTAATATTTAAAAACAGTCAGACATAAAACAAATAATATATTTTGCAACATCATTGTTTTTCATGCACACTATCTCAAAAATCAATTGGTTAAAATGAAGGACATTCACAGATCACAATATATGTTTGGTAGTTAGTGAAAGTCTTTTTAACTATACTTATGAAAGACATTTATTTAAATCAAATATTCTTTGCAATTGTATGCAATACTGTTCTATGGCCAAAAGAAACATAACATACCGAACTAATAAAATATATTTAGACATTTAAAAACATACTTGCCAACAGGGCCAGCAACCTCAAGGCCAAGATGGTCCAGCAAGTCAGCTTCCAGGGAAACTACATCCAACCATTAGTGTTACAGTTGCTGGATTGTGCATTCTACCAAAGTAAATGCTTAAGATTTCTCTGCCAGCGTACTTGCTTTTCCTTAGTGAATAGCATTGGCTGACTTTACCACCAGAACTAGCATATAAGATAGGTAGTGCATAATTAGTCACATAGGCACTAATCTGCTTCTCATTAAATCTGTTGCCCTCCCATTTCCAGACATAACCCTAATAATGTACTAAAACCTACAAAACTGTAACTAACACCCCAACAAACCCCTAGGGCCTTTAAACAGTTAAAACCCAACTATAGACAAAAACAATGTACAAAGAATACAAAATAAAAAACTACTACAAGCACACTCGCAAAACTATACAACAAGCAGGGCAAAAACCACCAAACACTCTAGAAAATCTCCGCCACCACCAACTTGCAAGCACACCAAACAGAATCTGAAAGTAACATGCAAAAATGTGCTCCAAGACAGTCATGCCCTTTCCATCCTTTCCGGGGTGTGTCATGTTGATATGTTTAGTACTGCACAATGTTTTCTATGCAATGCCATGCAATACGTAATTGTGTGATGCTCTGTCATGAAAAAACTTGCTTCATCACGCAAATTGTAAGAAATGTTGCACAAATGCAGTAATATGAATATATTTAAATTTATAAACACTAATTTTAAAATGTGCAGAATTAAAAGTCTCTGCTTCTTTTTTTATTAAATAGAATAAAGATATGACTTTAAATTTGAAATGCTTATGACTATATGTGAATAGAACAAATGTTTAATATTTTAATTTTAGACATATTAATAAATCATAAAAAGAAATTAAATTATGTTTAAAACAATAAAAAATGAGTACACTGATTAATTGTATACTTATTATTTGAATTAGAAACTTTCTAAATATCAAGTGAAACCAGACTTGGATTTTTAAATGTACAATACGTTTTTTAAACTATTATAACATGCTAACAATGAAATAAACTAAATAATTTTTTCAATTTAAAACAAGACTCATTGGGCCAAAATCACATAGATAAACTGAGACTTTACATTGAAAGTAGGTAGAAATACACTGTTTGGACTCAAATTAACTGTAATTTAAAATCCTTTTTGTTGGTAAAGGTGGATGTAAAGTCACATTTCTAAAAATACCACCTTTGGAAATGTTGGCATTTTCTTGTACTAATCATTTGTACCTTCTGTCTGTGACCTGGGTCATATGACTGCAAATGTCTCTGCTGTTGGAGTTTGTGTTGCTTCCAGATAGTAACACAAATGGGACTTTGGTGTGGATAGGATGGGCCATTCTGGGAGGATGACTTGGAGGGACTGTAGCTAGACCCACACACTTTCAAATGGCTTTGCCTCCTACATACAAAGGAAAGGAAACTGACACAAGGCCTGCCTTGTCTGTTGTCATCCCAGACAGTTTGGAGCCTTGACAGGGGAAGAACTTCACAGAAGCAGATGTGGGGTTAAGAGAAGGAATTCCCCCACACAAAGGCTGACACCTAGGTATAAATATAGAGACACTCTTCTGAATACTCCTGCACCTGTGGAAGTTACAGAATGATGGCCCTGCTGCCAAAGGACTGTTCTGCTATTTGAGGACTGCTTTGCTGTCTAAGAAGGAAGACTCGTCTTACTTACCTTTTTCCCAGGCTAACCCAGAGTGACTTAAAGGTTCGGTTGGCTAACCTCCTGTGGGAGCTACTTGGACATAGCAAGTTTCAGAGGCCTTCTTCCAACTCCCCAGCTGACCTGATGCAACTGGACCTGCCTAGACATGCAACTGGACCTGCCTGAGACCTGCTGCTGGCCTCTGCCTGGAGTGAATCCTGATTCTCAAGAGGTGGTCCTCCAGGTTCTGAACCCTTGTCTAGAATTAAAACCTACTCTCCCTACCAAACTGTGGGTTTCATCAAATCTGATCCAGCACAACGCAACCCAATGCAGGAACTCGCAGAGCAGCACCTGATCAATGTCTTCATCTAAACTGACAACGCACGACACAACTCGATGCAGGACCTTGCACCTCAACCCTCACAGTACAGGGTTGGAATTGACGTAGCGTGGTACAATTTTACGCAGGACCATGCATCACAGTGGTCGCAGCTCCTGATTGGAACCAACACAACTCAATACAGAACTGTGCATCGCAGCACCACACAGCTCCCAATCAGAATCCACACCAAGTGACACAAAATCTCCAATCAAGGATCTAAGGTACAACTCTTAGTGAGACTAACCTGGTCCCTTTATCCTGCCAGCGCTCTATTGCGGTCAGACTGAACTTGTGACTTTGTCCCGGTCTGGAGCGTCCAGATAACCACTGATGGTGCTTTGTGCTTTTGGTGCTATATCTCTGGCACTACTGATTGGATATTAGTCTCTCTGGTATCATTTTATTTATTAAAACCTACTCTATTTTTCTAAATTGGTGTTGGATTTTTCTTGTGCTGTGTTCTGTATCCCCATTTATGTAATCCTAAATACCATTGTCAGATAAGGGTCATGTTGAAGAGTTTTGTCTCTGAACCTAGAGCTGCACTAGATCCAGAAAATGATATATGAACACAAAGCACTAACCTGAATCTGTAGTTGCCCATTGTATGCTGGTAAAGTACCCTGTATTTCTGGAGGGGGAATTGGATTACTAAACGCGGTGTTGCCTTGAGCTAGTGCAGATCACACAAAGAAATGCTGCCTGACCCATGGAGGATGAGAAATTATTCAGCAATTTCAATCCTGGAGCAACCAAGAGCTGCTAACAGGCACAAAATGGGACTTACCCCATGAGCAGAGGAGCGCCATGGAGGCCTGGTGCCTGAACTGCAGCATCCATATCTCTGTTCAGTGTCAGACAGCAAATGAACACCCTTGACCTTTCAGAGCCAACTCCATAGTGAGTGGGTAAGACTGTACACCATACCATCCTGTGTCTGGGTGAAGTGGCTCTACCTTTGTCAGTATGGTACACAAACACTTTGTATGTCACAAGCAGATGTTTTTTTTTGTAAGACTTGGCAAGAATAGGTGTTTGTAGCTTTGATATTGGCACACATAAATGTGGACTACTCACAGTCAGTAGAGAGAGAGCTGTTATTCAATAGATTACCCAAGAAAGGTAGTGTATGTGCCTTATGAATACATTTTTTGTAATTTGTGGTGCCCAGAATTAAAATTAGTGTAGCTATCTACATGATACAAGTGAGAAAGTAGAATATTATGTGGTTTGTAGGTGAGTCCTCAAGAATATTTAATCACACTATTCTGTTATAGTTCAAACTCTATTCGCTATTTTTTCAGCATGAGCTCAAACCTTTGTAGCTGTACCACAGAGCAGGCAGCCTTAACTTAGGCGAGATTTGTAAACCATCTATGAGTCGCAATATAATTACAGTTTAGAAAACACAACACAATATAAAGTACACACCCAGAAAACTTACTATTCAATTAAATGGTAATGAACCAAAAAAACACAAACAAAATGAACAAATTACGTTAACAGGAGATATGTTTTTTTAGATACTCACTCTAGCACCAAATAACATAAATCACCAATTGGGATTAGAAGGTCATGCCGGACCTAGTCAATATAAACATTTTATGATGACAGTGATCACTCAGCAGTTGAATTAAGGGATCAGTTTTCTCCTGGTTTTATGTTTACCTTCAGACACAGTAAAGTTTCATAGTGTAGAAACCCCTCGTCAAAAAGGCCTCTGAAGAGGAGGTCATCCCTGGTAGAAAGCTGAAGTGCATGACCTCGGATCGAGCCTTGGCTCTGGTCTGGCAGAAAGTTTGAGGATCTTCATCTACAACATTGGGAATCCTCCAAGCAGTCAAAAGGCAAATTGCAGCCCTAAAAGGCATTGTCAATGTCAGTGTGCTGCTTGGCATGGGTCCTGCTGAAGTCCACTACGTTTGAACTTACTAACTTTTCATGCAGCCAGGATCCTTACAGCAGCCTAAGGAAGCAAGCTGAGTCTTACTGGCATTTCGATGTCAGTGGCTGTGGCTCAGCGACACTCCAGTGCTAGACTTGTAATGTTAGGACAATGCTTCTAAGTGTGCGGTATTGTAGTTTTGTAGGGGGAAAGAGTAGACTATAACAAAAGCCAGGTTTTGCCAGCATTTGGAGGTTAGGACTCTTTATTGTAGAAAACATCAGCAGAGTAATTGGCACATCTAAGTTAAACTGGTCAACTGTGCTCAGCAGACTGTTGTGCTTCTTGAAGTTATGTGTTCTTGCAGGAGAACGGGTGATAGCCAACTAGCCCTTGGAGTCCACTCTTCTATCCTAGGTAGACGTGGGGGCAACTCCAGCCCTTGAGGAGTGTATTCACATATTAAACAGCAGGTGTAGTTATTAATGTATCTCACTCATGGCCTGCAGTGTTCTGAAGAACGTACTCTGGGCTTTCAAATTTATGCCTTGCACTAGCTTGTGGGTCTGGTAGAGTCCTTTAACACTACAGGAAAACTTCCCAGGGGCAAAGCTGCAAACTTTGACATAATTGTCTGGTGGTTTGCCCTTAAACAATAACACACTACAGTGGTCTGCTCAAACTCAAGATGGCTAACACTTCTCCCATTGTGCAAAGCCCCTGTGCCTTCCCCAAATGTGCGGCCAGGGAAATGACCAGCCCCTACTCCATGGTCAGTGTAATTCAATTTTGGGCCAACTGTCCCACTCTTGGGAGGGGTGCCCAAATGCCTAATGCAACAAAGGAAAGGGACGGTTCCAGTGTCAGCTAACAATGATTTGTGACTAGGTAGGTGTCTTGGACTTTCTGTGTCTTCCTGGCCCTTGTCCACGATTCTTCCAGTGACTTGATCAAAGACATCCCCACAACCAGGCTGCTTTTTTATAAGTCTTGGAGAATATAACAACTTTTTCAGAAATCTAATGATGTTCTCTTGGCTTTAGAAAGAGAAATGGAAACACTATAAATGACTCTAATCACAAAATGGACAGGGGGAGTTTTTGCCACCACATGTACTCCCCAGGTAATGGAGCAAAAACACAGAAAAGTTACGTGGCTGTAAAAATACCTTTTTCGTCAGTGTTTTCAAATCACAGGTTCCCCATTTGGTCTTATAGACATCCTGATTCAGAAAGGGGTGGTAAAAGAAAGAACAATCTTTTGGAAAAGGGGGCCTTACTCACATAATGTGACATGCTTAATCATAGGCAAGCTCTCCCCACCCTGGTAGGTGGACCAGATGGAGGGAGTACTTAGATAAGGTATTTCTTGGACAAACAGGGGATCCGGATCAAACTAAAAATACCTAGAGGTAACAGGGTTTTCACCTTTAATAGTGGTAGTCTCTGGTGCTTCTAAAAACAGGAGTGCAAGGTAGATTTAACATTAGTGAGCTCAATGAAGGCTGCAAGAAATCACCTGCCAACTATGTTGTATTGAAGACACTCTTGGTGGCAATGAAGGAGTCCATATTGTACTCCATTGCCTGATGGAAACAGTGGATGGAGGAATCGATGAGCTCTAGCTGTGTGACAACATCACTAGTGCTTGAGGGAGAAGGCTGTTTTTGTTCACTCTGCTTCCTCATGACAAGGCAACGTCAGCTGAGGACTGGTCAGTTACATGGAGCTAAAAATGGTTGTCTCTAATAGACTCTGCCAAGCCCTTGTTGGGGCTTGGACACCTCTGGAGTCCTTTTAGAATGTCCACCAATGTTCCCATCATCACCTAGACTTCGTTCACAAGCCAATGTTGTACCCCAACCACTTTCCACTCGAACATGACTTGAGCATCAGGTTCAGGAGCACATCAGTGGCAAGTGGCTGCTGAGGATCAATTTGTTGTTCTTCCGAAACAGAAGATGCAAAAAGTATTAGAGGTTCATTTTCTAACTCAGAACAACATGATTTATATGTTGTTGCGCAAAATTCTGTACTAACACTTTTGTTTAGAAATTAAATATATATATTGACTAGTTAGGCATTCTAAGGAAATCATCTAAGGTTACTCTGGACAAAAATGAATATGTTTACTAACTTTTCTTTTTTTCATTAAGGCAAAAAGAGTGTAAAGTGTTGTGTTGATAGTTTCAATCCTATAGCTCTTAATATTAGCATGTTTATGAGCAAACAATTATATCCCAAGCTGTAAAATACACACACTTGCTTTTATTACCAACAATGGTATGTACCATTGATGGAGCATGCACATTCCCATGCAACCAGCCTTGGCTTTGAGCAAAAAGTAATAATTACAAATCCGTGTAAACAGAGAGGATTATCACAAACCAGGGTCTCCTAATGTCTTTTGTAAATTGGAGACATGTTAACATTATTACAAATGTATTCCTCTTTACATGTTAGCTGCATTGGAGTCCACAAATAAATAGAGTAAAATACCATAATTCACATATTTATGACAAAAGGGTACATCTTTGTATATTCAAAGTAAGGCTAACATAACACAAACAACCTTGCACTATAATGGCATGTTGGGTGCATCGCTTAATGGCAACATAAAGCCCAACAACACAAGAACACAGGATTACAATACCATATCTTAACCCATATATTGATTCTCTGCACTCTCATGTCCAGACACCACAGCACAACAATTAAACTTGCTGAAATGTGTTGCATTATTTTATTGTACATAAAGAAAATATCTCAACATTAATTTCCCATATTTGTAAATTTTAATGAAAATAAAAATAATAGATTAAAAGATGACTTTTTTTTAAATTAAAAATATTTGCTTATAAATATTTACCAGACAACATATGCAATCTTGGCCCATGACACAAGATTCTCTCTACTGTCACTAGACCAGTACAAACATACCATTTTTATTTGATAATAGTAAAAATAAATTCTTGTCTGAAGATCCAGCTCAGCTTTTTCACTTAACACATTTCAGAAACATATATACACTTGTGTGTTTTATTTTTACTTTACAGTGTACTAAAAAGAACAGCCCCTAAGGACCAATGACAAACTGAATATCAAGATGTATTCTGATTTTGCTTGGGGTTGCATAATTTAGTTGGCACACCACCAAAGCACATTTCATGTAACCATTTATTAAGCCATGCATAATCCATTTATGTGGCTTTATGTGGTTTATCAAATGCAAATTAATCGAACACAGCACATAGCGCTGCCTTGAGTTCACTTGCATCATGGAGACATTCCATGGGTGGAGCATGGCCATTCCTATACATCCAACCATGGAGTTTGCCACAATCCCAGTTTTATAAAGACCTTGAGTATATCTTTATTTCTCCTTGTACATACTTTTTCTATGTGCGATGTATTCAGCATCATACATAGAAAGAAGAACATGCATTTAAGATTTGTTTTTGTGCAGGAAGGTGTCCTACTGAAACAATCCTACTTGTAACACTGGCACCCTTGCAAAATGGAGAAAGGGTGTCTGTGGCAGCATTAGGCTACATACAGTGCACCTGGACAAGGAGTGAGCAATAGCGAACCACATTCTAGTAGGTATGACACATCTCTGTTTTATGCAACACTATGTAGTACAGCAAATTCATTTGCTGTGTGTCATGGGACAAAACCTTTGTGAATCTCTCAGTTTTGTATAATTAAAAAAACTGTATTGAATATTATAACCTCAATCATTACGGAGAATAGAAATACATAAAAAGCTCATGTACATTTATAAAAAAAAATATATAAAATGGCCAATAACTTTGTTTTACACTTACCATCATAAGAATGAAATATCTCAAACTCCAGGAAGTCTGGACCCTGGACTCCGGCAACAAAGGTGCCATCACTAATCTGATCCGACTTGCACCAGTCCCTTAAACCCAATTATTAAACAAATTTGAGCCTTCGGATTGGTTCAGGGGGAATTTTTACTCATGGGCTATCTTGCTCCGTTTACATCTTAGACAATGCTGCAGCAGTCATTACAAGACTCTGAGGACTTAGTCCTTGGTCCTGTATATAGTTTAAAAAGGATATAAGGAGGCATGGTAGGGATATCCTGCCCACCAAGGCCTTGCGGGGTCCCAGAGGGACCCTACTGGGGTCAAAATAATTGGGTTTTCTAAAATAGAGCTGCGATCCCGCAGGACTTCTACTGGATTGTGTTTTTTTTTTAAAAAGGGCCCATGTCTTAATATTTATATATTGTTGGGGAGGAAAGTGTGAGTGCCCCCTCCCTGAGCCACTCAGGGGCCCAGGGACCCCATCCCCTGAGCCAAATGTAAGTTTAAGGTGAGGAGGGCTGTGGCAACCCTCCAGAGCCACTTATGGGCCTCAGGGACCCATCCCCCCAGGAACAAATGCAATAACAAAGGGAGGGGGACATGTGCACCCCCACCCTGGGTCTCTATTCGGCCCCAGGGACCACATCCCCTGGGGCCAAAACAATTAAAAAAAGTAGATGGGGCCACATGCCCCCCTGCCCATGGTAGCATTTGCCCAGGGAACCTCAACCCCCAGTGCAAGATACAACACAGTGTCCCAGGGAGCCCACCCCTGAGGCACTTTGGTTCCCTACACTGGAGAGTTGCTCCAGCCTGGAGCAGTTAATAATAGCTGCTCCCGCCGGGCACATGCAAAAAAACTGTGCCGGTTCCCGCCATTCTATCTGCGTTATATTTATTGACCATATCAATATATATAAAGCAGATATTTCAGTTTTCTCCAAAAATCACCAATATTTTCAATCAAAGGTATATTTCAATAATTCACACAATGCAAAGTTTATTTATTTTGATTATTATAAAAATGTTTAATAAAGTTTTAATAAAAAACATGTCTGTCACTCTTTCTTTTTACATAGTTTTTATTATTATATTTTGTGTGTGCAAAATATTGCAATAAATAGTTGGAGACATACTGGGTTTTTAAAAAAATAAATAAAACCAACATGTGTCTGAGAATTAGTTTAAACATTTTTTGGCCCAAAAAATGCAACCATGAAAACAATCACTAGAGGGTTTTGCACTTTAGAAAAAGAGCATAGAGCTCCAGCTAAGAATGTTTTACAAAAATATGGTAGGTTCTCTTCAGGTCATGGATTTAATTACGCCAGGAGACTTAGGGCCTTATTAACAATAAGGTGGTCCTAGGACCGCCGTACTCGCAGTGGCGATCTGACCACCTCCACACCTGTGGGTCTGCCTTCAGTATCAGGAGTGTTGTGGTCGGACTGCTACAGGACTGCCGCGTCTGCCGGGATAAAGGAGGTGGTGCGGTGCAGTGGTAAGGGGGAGGAATAAGCCGGCGGTACCGCTGGGCACCGCTGCGGCACCGCCAAGCATTTTCTTAGTTGCTTTTCCACCGCTCATATCATGGAGGTGAGCCTGCAATGAAAAAGGTGACCGGGATGCAACTATGGGTGCCCTGACAGGGCCCCTTGCTGCTTCTGGGCCTGGGGGTGCATGCGGGGGCACATGCCACACCATGCAGGAACATGCTGCAGGCACTGTCATGACGGCGGTCTGCTGTAGGGCTCTTTGATCCTAACACAGCCGCCACCATGCGACCACCACAGCACCGCCCACCCAACCTGGATTCAATTCAAAATCAGGTGGGTGGATCTGTTCTCCTACAAGCGCAGCAGTGGCGGTGCTGCAGGAGGACCACCACACTCGTAATAAGGCCCTTACTGTTTTGTTTTAAAATGTTGCTGGGGGCTGCTGCACTTCCAGCTGCCCTCCATAATATTTTAAAAAAATGATTGGTGGTGTCAAATACCCATTTTGGGGCACCACCAGGAACTAAAAATTACTACATAAAGCCTTTACAGGGCATTATGGCCGGGGCACTCCCCTGCAGAAACAGTGAATTTGAAATGAGCGGCTATGTCACACATTCCATAGTCATAGCTGTGCCCTTTTTATTTTTAAGGCATCCCGGGGAGCCCACTCCCACCCTGCCATGTCTCTTTTTTTCTTATGTATAGGCAGCACAGGGAGCCCACTCCCACGCTGCCATGTCTCTTTTTTTTTAAGTTATAGATAGGCAGCTTGGGATCCCATTCCAGTGCTATCATGTCTTTTTTTTAAGGAATTGGCAGCATGGGGAGCCCACTCCAGTGCTGCCATGTCCTTTTTTTAGGTTTAGGCAGCACCGGAGCTTAGTCCTGCGCTGTCATGGAGGCACCTAGGGGAGGCACATAGCCCCTGCAGCCCCGCCGGCTCCTTTAGTACTTTTCTTGGTGCTAGATGAGCTGGCTTCTCTTCTGTGCTCCAGGGTGGGAGCATCTTTTCTACCCCATAACTTCCTCCCTTCCTAAAATTGCAGTGTGTCCCCAGGAGGATCGGATCCCCGAAGCCGTAGTGGCTCGGTACGGGAGCCCCATGCCCCTTTCTATTTAAAAATGCAGCAGGCCCCGGGTAAGGTGCCCAGGGGGCAATATCAGCTCAGTGAGGGGTCCCATCCGCCTTCCCCCTCAATATGTGCACCAGTCCTCGGGGAATGCAGTCCCTGGGGCAAGTATGAGCTCAAGGAGGAGGGGGGTGTTTACATGCCCCCTCCCCATTTTATCAAACAATCCTGGTTTGACCCCCGGACCCTGGCCCACACAGTGTTATGCGTATCTGGACAGCACGAACTTCAGAATATAGGGACTCAGTTCACACATATCATCAGAAAATGTTGGCCCAGTTCCTAGCTAGCTTACAGTGTCCCATCTGAACCCTTAACCTTACCAGGATACCAGATGGTATCTGCAGCCTCAAACATGACCACCCTTATTCCCTAAGGAAATCGTGGAAAAAGATCGACCCTTTTGTTGTTACTTTTGCATGCCGAAGATGAACAAAAGAAAGACACTAAAATGTATTTTCAAACATTTATTGAAACAATCGTATCCTTGTATAAAAAGCATGAGCTGCGACTATTAGGCAGATGAAACAAAGCATTTTAACCAGCATTATAAGAATTGTGAAAAAGATAAACAATTGAACCACGATAATGTTACTTTGTAAATATACTCCTACCTAACACTACCTATACTATCAAGAGCATAGTGGGAGTAACCTCTGCCAGATCCATAAGGATGGGCTAACCCCTTATTCCTGAGTATGATGAGCCAGAAAGCCAGTCTGTGTAGAACAGGCTATTGTCCTTTGCAGGACAGAGGTCAGAGTCAGCAGGGCTGCATCTCAGTCACAGTGCATCGCGTTCCAGGACAATACCAGCAGAAGTGTTCCTCCGTCGAATGTAAAACAGAGGCTGGGCACATAATAAAAGCACTGTTCCATTTGTACTTTGTCAAAGAGGCAGAGATGATGCAGTGGATTGTCTAGAGGCCTAGAGCTGTCTACAACTGGGCAATGTAAAAGCAAGGGCTTTGCGTTCTAAGTGCCTAGCCTTGGACAGAGTGTAAAAATAACATGATAATACTTACTAAGAAAATAACTGCATGTATAATAGCTTCTCAATACATTATCATGTAAGTGTAAAGCATGTTAAAAATCACTACTAAAAGAAGCCAAGCTAAACGTGAACCTAAAAATGGAGACTCAGAGTGAGTCCTGATGTACCTCACTACATCAGGTGGTCATTTTTGGAAAAGAAAAATTACGACACCCATTATTTATTTTTTAACGTGATTGTGGAGCACAAGATTGGGGTAAAAAACATTTTTTTTAAATGTTGTCTCCCAGAGGGTCCCTTTAGAACCCCCCACAAGGACTACGAGGGCATGGTATTCCCACCCTGCCCCCTTATTTGTTTTTTCATTATTTAACTCAGGACTGGGGACTAAGTCCCAGAGTTCCTGTAATGGCTGCCTGCAATTGTTTTCCTCATGTTGCATGTAGATAATCAGAGGACTTGCTTCCATGGGAGTGTGTCTTCCATGGGAGCAAATTGGCTGAAGGGAAAACACCCTCCTAGGCCAATGAGAATGCTGTAGTCTTTTAAAATTGGGTTTGAGTGACTCTTATGAGAGTCCATCGAACTCAACCGTCCAGATAGACAAATATTTTTGTCCTTTAATGTCTCAAAAACTACTGAATGGATATACACAAAATCACAAAAAGCACACTTTTTGGACCAAGATCTAGCTTCCTACCAAATTTGTTGTTATTCAGTTTTTGTGGCAGTACAATTCAAAACAGTCTATGGAATATGCATGGGGATTTTGCATTTTAGTGCCCCCCCATTGTCCTTGCCCCTACTTGACAGATCATCCCAAAACTTTCCATGCTCCAACTAGGCAAAAAAGAGCGCCTTTTAATCAAATGGCACTAAAGTTATTAACAAACCCCAAAAAGCTATTTCCTATCAAAACACTGACCTAACTGTAACAACACAGTGGCGATGGCTACTGGATAATATATAAGATTGAGTCAAGAGGTTGATAGGCATTCATTTGCCACTGTAAATACAACTTCTGTCGGCTCTATGGACAATGCTCTGTAGTTTAGCAAAATACACTACACATATTCCTGAGATGGGCATAATGACATACAACCTTAGAGCCATGCTATCAACATGAGTATGAGATAAACCACCTCTAAGTGTGATACCCTTTCATTTTACATTTTTCAGTAATCTGCAATGATTCAAAATCTTTAGTCAAATTTTGGAAATAAACATGCCCAGCTTATACAATGTGTCAATAGCACTGTATTAGAACTATTTAACATGTGTGCATGCCTAGATACCCACTAGTGGATAATGTATTGTCAACAGCAGCGTTGGCCATGCTCACAAATGTTTTAGAACAAGCTTTGGCTTTAAGCCACATCCTACTTTCAAATACACATCTGCAAGCACATCAGATGCACTCAGTCTTTACCTTGTTTAACAGGGAGTACTTATTCCACCCCAGGCTTTAGTGATGTGACAAGTTGCACCATATATACGCTATTTCCATGCTATGAACCAACAAGTTACTCTATGCTGTATATGGCCATGGTGTTATCACTGATATTCTCATTGATGTCATCAATTATGTCATTTAACATATCATCAGTGAAGTAATATGTGAGGTCATAAGCAGTGAAAGGCAGGGGCACAAGCTATAGTTAGATCAGTAAATTACACCTGCTGAATTCAGAGGTTTGGTTTTCACATGCTAATTTTTTTCCTTATTTCAACACTTAACTAGAATATCACTTTAACCTTTCTAGGTTTCTGTATTACATAACTAGCTGTAATGTCACTTTGACCTTTGGCTATGTATAATCTTTGGTATATATATATATATATATATATATATATATATATATATATATATATATATATATATATATATATATATATATATATATATATATATATATATATATATATATATATATACAGCTTACTTCGTCAGGTAGAGTTCTCTGCCAAACATAGACGAATGCAGATCCATTTCTGGTGCAAGTATTTTATTTCAAAGTGTGAACGCCCTGCACCACCGCCATGATGCGTTTCGAGCAACACAGTGCCCTTGATCACATGACGCGCATGTGGAGTGCTTTCTAACATTTAAAGGAACAGTGCTGGCACGTGATTAATTTAAAAAAAGAACCGCCATAATAGACATAAAAGAAACTAGTGAGGCTTAGAATACTGCAAAGTCCCAAATGCATATATGTATATACAGAAGTAAAAGACAATTCTTTTTCTTATCCACTTAAATATACACATTATAAACATTATAAAGCACAAAATGGTAAAATATTTCAAAACACTATATAAATATTCTAAAATATTTAAAACCAATTATGGGCAAAACACCTTCCTCAAATAATAAAAGAAAGATGTTAAAAATGCAATAGAAAAATATTTCATTAAATAATTGTTAAAAACAAGGATAGTTCGTAATATTAAAACATAATACCCTTTCTTAACATTGGTTCTTATTGCTTATATACCCATAAATCGACCATGTATAACTTAACTGTTGGGTCTCTTAATGCTATAGTGCATTGGGGGTACAATTGCAGTTCAAAATAAAGCCCAATCATGCCCAAGTGGGCCTAGTCAGAAGATGTTTCTATGGCTTGAATTTACCTAAAGTGCTAGTGCAAATAGTGCAAAAATGTATAAATTCCACCCTTGGAAATCACAGCCGTGATTCCACTAAAGTGCAAATGTGCCAAAAAATTAACTTATACATATAAAAGCTAAAACCATTTCATTTAGAGGCAGCAGTTCAATAAGTTTAAGATCATAATTAAAACCCTATTCAGCACGAAACATCAAATGTATTCAATCACAGGCATGTATGAAAATCCTCACTTGAATTCAACCCACAGGGAATCTTACTATCTAGTTCTAGGATATATCTAGTCTCTAGTCTCCTAAGTAAAGCTTCCCGGTTGCCGCCTCGTTTCTGGGGAGGAATCGTATCTATGACAAAATATCTCAAGTTATCTAGTTTATTTGTATGATGTTCTTTAAAATGTTGGGCAACCGGGTAAGAAACATCATTATTCAGAATAGCTCTCATGTGTTGGAGCACTCGTTTATGCACCTGCAATTTTGTGCTTCCCACATATTGCAGGTTGCATGAGCACTCCAACACATAGACAACATACTCTGTTTTGCAATTAAGACTTTTGGTGATGGATACTGGATTAGGTTTAAACGGTGTTGTATAGCTGCTTCTACTAACACCATATTTACATGCTTTGCAACTAGTGCATCGCGTAAAACCTTTCCTAGAATTCAGCCATGTTTTTGGTATCACCACCTCTGGACTGCTTTTTACTAGGGAATTGCTCATTGATGGAGCTTTCCTGAATGTAATGCAAGGGGATCTCGTAACTTGGCTATCCAAAACTGTATTACTTTGCACCAAAGCCCAGTTTTTGTTGATAATTTTACATATAGCTTTGTGTTGTAGACTATAAGTAAGAATTAATCTTGTGGGAGAATCAGTTTGATTGTCATTAAAATTCTTGGATTTTGTGAGTGCTTGCTATTGGTCTATGCATTTAGTTTTATTCATAGCCTTATCGAGTACCTTTGCGGAATAGCCCCTGTCCAGGAACCTATCCCTACTTTGTATATATATTACCTACTGGCGGTCACCAGTAGTAGTTATAGTTAGGACCTTGTTTCTATTCAAAAAGTGTTTTTTCTTTTGCCAGTATCTTTGACGCCGTTTCACGAATCTTTGCGAAATGTACAAAACTAATGGTTCACTCAGGTCAGCTCCTGTCTCTAAAGTTTCGGGGTGATTCGTCAAGCGGGGGCCGAGAAAAAAGGGGGGTCCCAAAACACGTTTTTCCCATGTTATTTTCAATAGGAATTTTGAAACAGGCTACAGCCTAAACTGCTGAATGGAATTACACCAAATTTGGCAAAAAAGTAGCTCTTGGTTCAGAAAGCGCCCTTTTTTTAAATAGTGTAAATCCATTCAGTAGTTGCTGAGGAATTAAAAAAATAAAAATGTATATATCTGAGCACCGAGGAGGGTTCGCGAATCCTCTCAAGCGCGAGCTTAATTTTGATTGGCTGCCAACACTCCAAACCAGATTGTGTTGGCAGCCATCTTGTGACTCGGTTACTGAGACACAAGAAAACAGTAGAAAAACATTAAAAAACAAAAAAGGGGGCATGGTAGAAACACCATGACCCCTAGGCCTGCTCAGGGGTCCCACAAGGACCCCAGGGCCCAAAAAATCATTTTTGTAAAAAAGAAAATCGGCCAAATTCACGCTGGGTGCGCGAATCCGGGCAAATTATTTTTTTTAAAATGAAGCACTGGCTCCTGCGCTTCGTTTTCTATAAGCCCCCGGGTGGGCCAGGTCCCGGGGGCAATGCCCAATTAATTAGCGGGGCCCCCGGGGGCCCCCGCAGCCCTGGGGACCACCAACTCCCCAGGGCTTAGATAATGATATGCAGGGGGCACATGCCCCCCGCAGCCCCGGGGACCGCCACCTCCCCAAGGCTGTTTATTTAAAATGGGTAGGGGGGCTCCTGCCCCCCCATGCTGCCCCGGGGACCGCCACCTCCCCGGGGCATTTACATTTTTGTGTGGGGGGCCTTGCAGGCCCACCCAAGCCCCGGGGACCACCACCTCCCCAGGGCTATATGCTTTGAATGCGGGGGGCCACGCAGCCCCCCCACAGCCCCGGGGACTGCCACCTCCCTGGGGCTACAATTAAAAACTCTGTTTGGGGGGCCTCGAGCCCCCCCCCCACACTGCCCCGGGGACCACCACCTCCCCGGGGCACTTATTATTGAAATACAGGGGTCCGTTGCAGACCCCCGGGGACCACCTCCTGGAACCCTAGATGGCCCTGGGGACCGCCACCCCCCAGAGCCAGCTCCTGCAATGTCCCGGGGTGCCCACCCCTGGGACATTGCCGTTTGCTATGGCAGGGCGGGAGCACGGTTCTCGCCCTGCCATAGCAAAGACTGCTTTGCTTCTTGGAAGTGAGAGCAGGAAATCTGCTCTCGCTTCCAAGAAGCAAACCAGAATTGCTTTTGGGCAAGGGGAGCTGCATGTTAGCAGCTCCCCTTGCCCAAAAGCAATGCCGGCTCCCGCAGGAGGTGGGGAGCCTGCTGGGACCGAGGGGGCATTGGGGCTACCCCCACAGTCCCCAACTTGAGGGGATGGGGTCCCCGGGGCTGGAAGTGGCCCGGGAGGGGGGCCACTTGGCCCCCCTCCCCTCCCCTTTATTTTATTTATTTATTTTTAAAAAATGGAAGGCTGGCCCCGGGGATGGGGTCCCCGGGGCCATAATTGGCCTTAGGAGGGGGGCCAAGCAGCCCCCCTCCCCAAACAAGTACCGCCAGTAAGCCCCACACAGTGGGATTGCAGAGAGGTGTTCCGAGCCCACGCCCCTATTAACACCACTCTGCAAATGCGCCTCTTGGCGCACTGCTGGTGGGGCGATGAGGTCCACTTGTGTCCTGAGGTCCTCAGGACACAAGAGGACCTCATCGTCCCACCAGCAGTGCGCCAAGAGGCATGTTTGCAGAGTGTTGTAAAAAGGGGGCGTAGCCTCAGACCACTTTCAGCAAACCAGCTGTATTGGGCTTACTGGAGGTAACAGGAGGGCTAGTTGGCCCCCAGGGACCCTCAGAAGGAAAGGGGACTTCATCCCCCAACCAAGAGTGCGCCAGGAGGTGTGTTTCCAGAGTGGTGGACAAAGGGGGCGTGGCCTGTGTCCAGCTATCAGCAATTCCACTATCTGGGGCATACTGGAGGTATTAGGTAGGCTAGTTGGCCCCTAACAACCCCCAGCAGCGAAGGGGACTTTAATCCCCATCCAAGAGCACGCCAGGGAGCGCGTTTGCAGAGTGGTGGGGAAAGGGGGCATGGCCTGCTATGACAACTTAGCAATCCCACTGTGTGGGACTTACTGGAGGTAATAGGAGGGGTAGTTGGCCCCCAAGGTTGTCCTTGGGGGTCAACTACCTCTCCTATTACCTCCACTAAGTCGCACACAGTGGGATTGCTAAGAGGTCTTCGGAGGCCACGCCCCATCTTTTTCCACCACTCTGCAAACGCGCCTCCTGGCACAGTACTGGTTGGGGGATAAAGTTCACTTTACTCCTGATGGACTTTGGGGGCCAAGAAGCCCTCCTGGTACCTCCTGTAAGTCCTACGCAGTGAAATTCCTGAGCGCTGGTCAGAGGCCCAGCCCCCTTTCTGCACCACTCTGCAAATGCGACTACCAGTTAAAGAAGCATTTGTAATGTAAAAGGTCTTGCATTTGCAAGAGTTAGAGCTATTGGCGTTGTAAATGTAAAAGATTTTTAATAATGTTTTTTGGTATAGAGTGGATGTACGTTGTGTGTAGTGGAATTTTGTGGTATGATGTGCAGTGAAATTATGTGGATAGAAAGTATGTGGTATTTAGTGTATAGAAATTATGTAGAGTGGGATTATGTGTTATGGAGAGTAATTATGTGGTATGATAGTCAGTGATCTGGTGTGGTAACCTCAGGTTTAGTTTTCCTCATTTCCATAGAAGCTAACATATAAACTCAATGAAACAAAAAAAAGAAGGAACCACTGAGGAGAACTTTTGGACTTAGTCAGAGGTATGAGCATGGCCACTGGAATTATGCCACTGTTTGGCTGCGCCGATTTTCGCACATTATACATTTTCCGCACTAGCCACATAATCCATCATCTGCTGCTTAAACTGCAGATTTGAACAAAAAAAGCCTTGTTTCTACCTCAAATGGCTCAAACATTGCCAAAAATACAGCAACACGTGTTAATGCGTGGTGGAAGGTCCTTTACAAAGCTGAAATGTGGGTCTTAAATTGGTACTAATGGTTTGCAAACCACTCTTGTTTCTTTCTGCACCTCTCTTGCCTCTTTCTGCACATTCCTTGCCTCTTTCTGTACCTTTCTTCCTCATTCTGCACCTCTCTTGCCTCTGTCTGCATATCTGTTGTTTCTTTCTGCAACTCTCTTGCCTCTTTCTGTACCTCTCTTGCCTTTTTCTACACCTCTCTTGCTTCTTTCTGCAACTTTCTTCCTCTTCCCGCACCTCTCTTGCTTCTTTCTGCACTTCTCTTGCTTCTTTCTGCATTTCTCTTGCTTCTTCCTGCACCTCTCTTGCTTCTTTCTGCATTTTTCTTGCTTCTTTCTGCACCTCTCTAGCTTATTTCTGTACTTCTCTTGCTTCTTTCTGTGCCTTTCTTCCTCTTTCTGCACCTCTCTTCCTCTTTCTGCAATTCTCTTGCTTCTTTCTGCACCTCTCTTGCTTCTTTCTGCACCTCTCTTGCTTCTTTCTGAGCCTTTCTTCCTCTTTCTGCACCTCTGTTGCCTCTTTCTGAACCTCTCTTGCCTCTTTCTGCACCTCTCTTGGCTATTTCTGCATCTCTCTTGCTTCTTTCTGCTCCTCCCTTGCTTTTTCTGTACTTCTCCCTCTTCTTTCTGCACTTCTTTTCCTCCTTTCTGTGCCTTTCTTCCTCATCCTTCCTCCTTCTGCAATTCTATTGCTTCTTTCTTTACCTCTCTTGCGTCTTTCTGCACCTTTCTTGCTTCTTTCTGTGCCTTTCTTCCTCTTTCTGCACCTCTATTGCCTCTTTCTGCACCTCTTATGCCTCTTTCTGCACTTCTCTTGCCTCTTTCTGCACTTCTGTTACTTCTTTCTGCAATTGTCTTGCCTCTTTCTGCACCCCTCTAGCCTCTTTCTGCACCCCTGTTGCTTCTTTTTTCACTTCTCGTGCTTCTTTCTGTACCTCTCTTGCTTCTTTCTGCACCCATCTTGCCTCTTTTTGCACCCCTCCTCCCTCTTTCTGCACCTCTCTTGCCTCTTTCTATACCTCTGTTGCTTCTTTCTGCACTTCTTTGCCTCTTTCTGCACATCTCTTGCTTCTTTCTGCACCCTTGTTGTCTCTTTCTGCACTCGTCTTCCCTCTTTCTGTACCTCTCTTGCTTCTTTCTGCACTTCTCTTGCTTCCTTCTGCACCTCTCTTGCTTCTTTATGCACTTGTCTTCCCTTTTTTGCATCCCTCTTGCCTCTTTCTGCAGTTCTCTTGCCATTTTCTGCACCTCTCTTGCCTCTTTCTGCACCTCACTTGCCTCTCTCTGCACTTCTCTTGTTTCTTTCTACACCTCTGTTGCTTCTTTCAGCTATTCTCTTGCCTCCTTCTGCACTTCTCTTGCTTGTTTCTGCACCTCTCTTACATCTTTCTGCACCTCTGTTGCCTCTTTCTGCACCTCACTTGCTTCTTTCTGCACCTCTCTTGCGTCTTTCTGCACCTCTGTTGCCTCTTTCTGCACCTCTCTTGCCTCTTTCTGCACCCCTGTTCCCTCTTTCTGCACCTTTCCTGCCTGTTTCTGCATATCTCTTGTTTCTTTCTACACTTCTGTTGCTTCTTTCAGCAATTCTCTTGCCTCCTTCCGCACTTCTCTTGCTTGTTTCTGCACCTCTCTTACGTCTTTCTGCACCTCTGTTTCCTCTTTCTGCACCTCACTTGCTTCTTTCTGCACCTCTCTTGCGTCTTTCTGCACCTCTGTTGCCTCTTTCTGCACCTCTCTTGCCTCTTTCTGCACCCCTGTTGCCTCTTTCTGCACCTTTCCTGCCTGTTTCTGCATATCTCTTGTTTCTTTCTACACCTCTGTTGCTTCTTTCAGCAATTCTCTTGCCTCCTTCCCCACTTCTCTTGCTTGTTTCTGCACCTCTCTTGCCTCTTTCTGTACCTCTCTTGCCTTTTTCTACACCTCTCTTGCTTCTTTCTGCAACTTTCTTCCTCTTCCCGCACCTCTCTTGCTTCTTTCTGCACTTCTCTTGCTTCTTTCTGCACCTCTCTTGCGTCTTTCTGCACCTCTGTTGCCTCTTTCTGCACCTCTCTTGCCTCTTGCTGCACCCCTGTTCCCTCTTTCTGCACCTTTCCTGCCTGTTTCTGCATATCTCTTGTTTCTTTCTACACCTCTGTTGCTTCTTTCAGCAATTCTCTTGCCTCCTTCCGCACTTCTCTTGCTTGTTTCTGCACCTCTCTTACGTCTTTCTGCACCTCTGTTGCCTCTTTCTGCACCTCACTTGCTTCTTTCTGCACATCTCTTGCGTCTTTCTGCACCTCTGTTGCCTCTTTCTGCACCTCTCTTGCCTCTTTCTGCACCCCTGTTGCCTCTTTCTGCACCTTTCCTGTCTGTTTCTGCATATCTCTTGTTTCTTTCTACACCTCTGTTGCTTCTTTCAGCAATTCTCTTGCCTCCTTCCCCACTTCTCTTGCTTGTTTCTGCACCTCTCTTGCCTCTTTCTGTACCTCTCTTGCCTTTTTCTACACCTCTCTTGCTTCTTTCTGCCACTTTCTTCCTCTTCCCGCACCTCTCTTGCTTCTTTCTGCACTTCTCTTGCTTCTTTCTGTACCTCTCTTGCTTTTTTCTGTACCTCTTGCTTCTTTCTGTGCCTTTCTTCCTCTTCCTGCACCTTTCTTCCTCTTTCTGCAATTCTCTTGCTTCTTTCTGCACCTCTCTTGCTTCTTTCTGCACCTCTCTTGCTTCTTTCTGAGCCTTTCTTCCTCTTTCTGCACCTCTGTTGCCTCTTTCTGAACGTCTCTTGCCTCTTTCTGCACCTCTCTTGGCTATTTCTGCATCTCTCTTGCTTCTTTCTGCTCCTCCCTTGCTTTTTTCTGTACTTCTCCTTCTTCTTTCTGCACTTCTTTTCCTCCTTTCTGTACCTTTCTTCCTCTTTCTTCCTCCTTCTGCAATTCTCTTGCTTCTTTCTTTACCTCTCTTGCTTCTTTCTACACCTTTCTTGCTTCTTTCTGTACCTTTCTTCCTCTTTCTGCACCTCTATTGCCTCTTTCTGCACCTCTGATGCCTCTTTCTGCACTTCTCTTGCCTCTTTCTGCACTTCTGTTGCTTCTTTCTGCAATTGTCTTGCCTCTTTCTGCACCCCTCTAGCCTCTTTCTGCACCCATGTTGCTTCTTTCTGCACTTCTCGTGCTTCTTTCTGTACCTCTCTTGCTTCTTTCTGCACCCATCTTGCCTCTTTTTGCACCCCTCCTCCCTCTTTCTGCACCTCTCTTGCCTCTTTCTATACCTCTGTTGCTTCTTTCTGCACTTCTTTGCCTCTTTCTGCACATCTCTTGCTTCTTTCTGTACCCCTGTTGTCTCTTTCTGCACTCGTCTTCCCTCTTTCTGTACCTCTCTTGCTTCTTTCTGCACTTCTCTTGCTTCCTTCTGCACCTCTCTTGCTTCTTTATGCACTTGTCTTCCCTTTTTGCATCCCTCTTGACTCTTTCTGCAGTTCTCTTGCCATTTTCTGCACCTCTCTTGCCTCTTTCTGCACCTCACTTGCCTCTCTCTGCACTTCTCTTGTTTCTTTCTACACCTCTGTTGCTTCTTTCAGCAATTCTCTTGCCTCCTTCTGCACTTATCTTGCTTGTTTCTGCACCTCTCTTACGTCTTTCTGCACCTCTGTTGCCTCTTTCTGCACCTCACTTGCTTCTTTCTGCACCTCTCTTGCATCTTTCTGTTGCCTCTTTCTGCACCTCTCTTGCCTCTTTCTGCACCCCTGTTGCCTATTTCTGCACCTTTCCTGCCTGTTTCTGCATATCTCTTGTTTCTTTCTACACCTCTGTTGCTTCTTTCAGCAATTCTCTTGCCTCCTTCCCCACTTCTCTTGCTTGTTTCTGCACCTCTCTTACGTCTTTCTGCACCTCTGTTGCCTCTTTCTGCACCTCACTTGCTTCTTTCTGCACCTCTCTTGCGTCTTTATGCACCTCTGTTGCCTCTTTCTGCACCTCTCTTGCCTCTTTCTGCACCCCTGTTGCCTCTTTCTGCACCTTTCCTGTCTGTTTCTGCATATCTCTTGTTTCTTTCTACACCTCTGTTGCTTCTTTCAGCAATTCTCTTGCCTCCTTCCCCACTTCTCTTACTTGTTTCTGCACCTCTCTTGCCTCTTTCTGTACCTCTCTTGCCTTTTTCTACACCTCTCTTGCTTCTTTCTGCCACTTTCTTCCTCTTCCCGCACCTCTCTTGCTTCTTTCTGCACTTCTCTTGCTTCTTTCTGTACCTCTCTTGCTTTTTTCTGTACCTCTTGCTTCTTTCTGTGCCTTTCTTCCTCTTCCTGCACCTTTCTTCCTCTTTCTGCAATTCTCTTGCTTCTTTCTGCACCTCTCTTGCTTCTTTCTGCACCTCTCTTGCTTCTTTCTGAGCCTTTCTTCCTCTTTCTGCACCTCTGTTGCCTCTTTCTGAACGTCTCTTGCCTCTTTCTGCACCTCTCTTGGCTATTTCTGCATCTCTCTTGCTTCTTTCTGCTCCTCCCTTGCTTTTTCTGTACTTCTCCTTCTTCTTTCTGCACTTCTTTTCCTCCTTTCTGTACCTTTCTTCCTCTTTCTTCCTCCTTCTGCAATTCTCTTGCTTCTTTCTTTACCTCTCTTGCTTCTTTCTACACCTTTCTTGCTTCTTTCTGTACCTTTCTTCCTCTTTCTGCACCTCTATTGCCTCTTTCTGCACCTCTGATGCCTCTTTCTGCACTTCTCTTGCCTCTTTCTGCACTTCTGTTGCTTCTTTCTGCAATTGTCTTGCCTCTTTCTGCACCCCTCTAGCCTCTTTCTGCACCCATGTTGCTTCTTTCTGCACTTCTCGTGCTTCTTTCTGTACCTCTCTTGCTTCTTTCTGCACCCATCTTGCCTCTTTTTGCACCCCTCCTCCCTCTTTCTGTACCTCTCTTGCCTCTTTCTATACCTCTGTTGCTTCTTTATGCACTTCTTTGCCTCTTTCTGCACATCTCTTGCTTCTTTCTGCACCCCTGTTGTCTCTTTCTGCACTCGTCTTCCCTCTTTCTGTACCTCTCTTGCTTCTTTCTGCACTTCTCTTGCTTCCTTCTGCACCTCTCTTGCTTCTTTATGCACTTGTCTTCCCTTTTTTGCATCCCTCTTGACTCTTTCTGCAGTTCTCTTGCCATTTTCTGCACCTCTCTTGCCTCTTTCTGCACCTCACTTGCCTCTCTCTGCACTTCTCTTGTTTCTTTCTACACCTCTGTTGCTTCTTTCAGCAATTCTCTTGCCTCCTTCTGCACTTCTCTTGCTTGTTTCTGCACCTCTCTTACGTCTTTCTGCACCTCTGTTGCCTCTTTCTGCACCTCACTTGCTTCTTTCTGCACCTCTCTTGCATCTTTCTGTTGCCTCTTTCTGCACCTCTCTTGCCTCTTTCTGCACCCCTGTTGCCTATTTCTGCACCTTTCCTGCCTGTTTCTGCATATCTCTTGTTTCTTTCTACACCTCTGTTGCTTCTTTCAGCAATTCTCTTGCCTCCTTCCCCACTTCTCTTGCTTGTTTCTGCACCTCTCTTACGTCTTTCTGCACCTCTGTTGCCTCTTTCTGCACCTCACTTGCTTCTTTCTGCACCTCTCTTGCGTCTTTCTGCACCTCTGTTGCCTCTTTCTGCACCTCTCTTGCCTCTTTCTGCACCCCTGTTGCCTCTTTCTGCACCTTTCCTGCCTGTTTCTGCATATCTCTTGTTTCTTTCTACACCTCTGTTGCTTCTTTCAGCAATTCTCTTGCCTCCTTCCCCACTTCTCTTGCTTGTTTCTGCACCTCTCTTGCCTCTTTCTGTACCTCTCTTGCCTTTTTCTACACCTCTCTTGCTTCTTTCTGCAACTTTCTTCCTCTTCCCGCACCTCTCTTGCTTCTTTCTGCACTTCTCTTGCTTCTTTCTGCACCTCTCTTGCGTCTTTCTGCACCTCTGTTGCCTCTTTCTGCACCTCTCTTGCCTCTTTCTGCACCTTTCCTGCCTGTTTCTACATATCTCTTGTTTCTTTCTACACCTCTGTTGCTTCTTTCAGCAATTCTCTTGCCTCCTTCCGCACTTCTCTTGCTTGTTTCTGCACCTCTCTTACATCTTTCTACACCTCTGTTGCCTCTTTCTGCACCTCACTTGCTTCTTTCTGCACCTCTCTTGCGTCTTTCTGCACCTCTGTTGCCTCTTTCTGCACCTCTCTTGCCTCTTTCTGCACCCCTGTTGCCTCTTTCTGCACCTTTCCTGCCTGTTTCTGCATATCTCTTGTTTCTTTCTACACCTCTGTTGCTTCTTTCAGCAATTCTCTTGCCTCCTTCCCCACTTCTCTTGCTTGTTTCTGCACCTCTCTTGCCTCTTTCTGTACCTCTCTTGCCTTTTTCTACACCTCTCTTGCTTCTTTCTGCAACTTTCTTCCTCTTCCCGCACCTCTCTTGCTTCTTTCTGCATTTCACTTGCCCTCTTCCTGCACCTCTCTTGCTTCTTTCTGCATTTTTCTTGCTTCTTTCTGTACCTCTCTTGCTTTTTTCTGTACCTCTTGCTTCTTTCTGTGCCTTTCTTCCTCTTTCTGCACCTTTCTTCCTCTTTCTGCAATTCTCTTGCTTCTTTCTGCACCTCTCTTGCTTCTTTCTGCACCTCTCTTGCTTCTTTCTGAGCCTTTCTTCCTCTTTCTGCACCTCTGTTGCCTCTTTCTGAACCTCTCTTGCCTCTTTCTGCACCTCTCTTGGCTATTTCTGCATCTCTCCTGCTTCTTTCTGCTCCTCCCTTGCTTTTTTCTGTACTTCTCCTTCTTCTTTCTGCACTTCTTTTCCTCCTTTCTGTGCCTTTCTTCCTCTTTCTTCCTCCTTCTGCAATTCTCTTGCTTCTTTCTTTACCTCTCTTGCTTCTTTCAGCAATTCTCTTGCCTCCTTCCCCACTTCTCTTGCTTGTTTCTGCACCTCTCTTACGTCTTTCTGCACCTCTGTTGCCTCTTTCTGCACCTCACTTGCTTCTTTCTGCACCTCTCTTGCGTCTTTCTGCACCTCTGTTGCCTCTTTCTGCACCTCTCTTGCCTCTTTCTGCACCCCTGTTGCCTCTTTCTGCACCTCTCTTGCCTCTTTCTGCACCCCTGTTGCCTATTTCTGCACCTTTCCTGCCTGTTTCTGCATATCTCTTGTTTCTTTCTACACCTCTGTTGCTTCTTTCAGCAATTCTCTTGCCTCCTTCCCCACTTCTCTTGCTTGTTTCTGCACCTCTCTTACGTCTTTCTGCACCTCTGTTGCCTCTTTCTGCACCTCACTTGCTTCTTTCTGCACCTCTCTTGCGTCTTTCTGCACCTCTGTTGCCTCTTTCTGCACCTCTCTTGCCTCTTTCTGCACCCTGTTGCCTCTTTCTGCACCTTTCCTGCCTGTTTCTGCATATCTCTTGTTTCTTTCTACACCTCTGTTGCTTCTTTCAGCAATTCTCTTGCCTCCTTCCCCACTTCTCTTGCTTGTTTCTGCACCTCTCTTGCCTCTTTCTGTACCTCTCTTGCCTTTTTCTACACCTCTCTTGCTTCTTTCTGCAACTTTCTTCCTCTTCCCGCACCTCTCTTGCTTCTTTCTGCACTTCTCTTGCTTCTTTCTGCACCTCTCTTGCGTCTTTCTGCACCTCTGTTGCCTCTTTCTGCACCTCTCTTGCCTCTTTCTGCACCTTTCCTGCCTGTTTCTACATATCTCTTGTTTCTTTCTACACCTCTGTTGCTTCTTTCAGCAATTCTCTTGCCTCCTTCCGCACTTCTCTTGCTTGTTTCTGCACCTCTCTTACATCTTTCTACACCTCTGTTGCCTCTTTCTGCACCTCACTTGCTTCTTTCTGCACCCTCTCTTGCGTCTTTCTGCACCTCTGTTGCCTCTTTCTGCACCTCTCTTGCCTCTTTCTGCACCCCTGTTGCCTCTTTCTGCACCTTTCCTGCCTGTTTCTGCATATCTCTTGTTTCTTTCTACACCTCTGTTGCTTCTTTCAGCAATTCTCTTGCCTCCTTCCCCACTTCTCTTGCTTGTTTCTGCACCTCTCTTGCCTCTTTCTGTACCTCTCTTGCCTTTTTCTACACCTCTCTTGCTTCTTTCTGCAACTTTCTTCCTCTTCCCGCACCTCTCTTGCTTCTTTCTGCATTTCACTTGTCCTCTTCCTGCACCTCTCTTGCTTCTTTCTGCATTTTTCTTGCTTCTTTCTGTACCTCTCTTGCTTTTTTCTGTACCTCTTGCTTCTTTCTGTGCCTTTCTTCCTCTTTCTGCACCTTTCTTCCTCTTTCTGCAATTCTCTTGCTTCTTTCTGCACCTCTCTTGCTTCTTTCTGCACCTCTCTTGCTTCTTTCTGAGCCTTTCTTCCTCTTTCTGCACCTCTGTTGCCTCTTTCTGAACCTCTCTTGCCTCTTTCTGCACCTCTCTTGGCTATTTCTGCATCTCTCCTGCTTCTTTCTGCTCCTCCCTTGCTTTTTCTGTACTTCTCCTTCTTCTTTCTGCACTTCTTTTCCTCCTTTCTGTGCCTTTCTTCCTCTTTCTTCCTCCTTCTGCAATTCTCTTGCTTCTTTCTTTACCTCTCTTGCTTCTTTCTGCACCTTTCTTGCTTCTTTCTGTACCTTTCTTCCTCTTTCTGCACCTCTATTGCCTCTTTCTGCACCTCTGATGCCTCTTTCTGCACTTCTCTTGCCTCTTTCTACACTTCTGATGCTTCTTTCTGCAATTGTCTTGCCTCTTTCTGCACCCCTTTAGCCTCTTTCTGCACCCCTGTTGCTTCTTTCTGCACTTCTCGTGCTTCTTTCTGTACCTCTCTTGCTTCTTTCTGCACCCATCTTGCCTCTTTTTGCACCCCTCCTCCCTCTTTCTGCACATCTCTTGCCTCTTTCTATACCTCTGTTGCTTCTTTCTGCACTTCTTTGCCTCTTTCTGCACATCTCTTGCTTCTTTCTGCACCCCTGTTGTCTCTTCCTGCACTCGTCTTCCCTCTTTCTGTACCTCTCTTGCTTCTTTCTGCACTTCTCTTGCTTCCTTCTGCACCTCTCTTGCTTCTTTATGCACTTGTCTTCCCTTTTTTGCATCCCTCTTGCCTCTTTCTGCAGTTCTCTTGCCATTTTCTGCACCTCTCTTGCCTCTTTCTGCACCCCACTTCCCTCTCTCTGCACTTCTCTTGTTTCTTTCTACACCTCTGTTGCTTCTTTCAGCAATTCTCTTGACTCCTTCTGCACTTCTCTTGCTTGTTTCTGCACCTCTCTTACGTCTTTCTGCACCTCTGTTGCCTCTTTCTGCACCTCACTTGCTTCTTTCTGCACCTCTCTTGCGTCTTTCTGTTGCCTTTTTCTGCACCTCTCTTGCCTCTTTCTGCACCCCTGTTGCCTCTTTCTGTACCTTTCCTGCCTGTTTCTGCATATCTCTTGTTTCTTTCTACACCTCTGTCGCTTCTTTCAGCAATTCTCTTGCCTCCTTCCCCACTTCTCTTGCTTGTTTCTGCACCTCTCTTACGTCTTTCTGCACCTCTGTTGCCTCTTTCTGCACCTCACTTGCTTCTTTCTGCACCTCTCTTGCGTCTTTCTGCAACTCTGTTGCCTCTTTCTGCACCTCACTTGCCTCTCTCTGCACTTCTCTTGTTTCTTTCTACACCTCTGTTGCTTCTTTCAGCAATTCTCTTGCCTCCTTCTGCACTTCTCTTGCTTGTTTCTGCACCTCTCTTACGTCTTTCTGCACCTCTGTTGCCTCTTTCTGCACCTCACTTGCTTCTTTCTGCACCTCTCTTGCGTCTTTCTGTTGCCTCTTTCTGCACCTCTCTTGCCTCTTTCTGCACCCCTGTTGCCTATTTCTGCACCTTTCCTGCCTGTTTCTGCATATCTCTTGTTTCTTTCTACACCTCTGTTGCTTCTTTCAGCAATTCTATTGACTCCTTCCCCACTTCTCTTGCTTGTTTCTGCACCTCTCTTACGTCTTTCTGCACCTCTGTTGCCTCTTTCTGCACCTCACTTGCTTCTTTCTGCACCTCTCTTGCGTCTTTCTGCACCTCTGTTGCCTCTTTCTGCACCTCTCTTGCCTCTTTCTGCACCCTGTTGCCTCTTTCTGCACCTTTCCTGCCTGTTTCTGCATATCTCTTGTTTCTTTCTACACCTCTGTTGCTTCTTTCAACAATTCTCTTGCCTCCTTCCCCACTTCTCTTGCGTGTTTCTGCACCTCTCTTGCCTCTTTCTGTACCTCTCTTGCCTTTTTCTACACCTCTCTTGCTTCTTTCTGCAACTTTCTTCCTCTTCCCGCACCTCTCTTGCTTCTTTCTGCACTTCTCTTGCTTCTTTCTGCATCTCTCTTGCATCTTTCTGCACCTCTGTTGCCTCTTTCTTCACCTCTCTTGCCTCTTTCTGCACCCCTGTTCCCTCTTTCTGCACCTTTCCTGCCTGTTTCTACATATCTCTTGTTTCTTTCTACACCTCTGTTGCTTCTTTCAGCAATTCTCTTGCCTCCTTCCGCACTTCTCTTGCTTGTTTCTGCACCTCTCTTACGTCTTTCTGCACCTCTGTTGCCTCTTTCTGCACCTCACTTGCTTCTTTCTGCACCTCTCTTGCGTCTTTCTGCACCTCTCTTGCCTCTTTCTGCACCCCTGTTGCCTCTTTCTGCACCTTTCCTGCCTGTTTCTGCATATCTCTTGTTTCTTTCTACACCTCTGTTGCTTCTTTCAGCAATTCTCTTGCCTCCTTCCCCACTTCTCTTGCTTGTTTCTGCACCTCTCTTGCCTCTTTCTGTACCTCTCTTGCCTTTTTCTACACCTCTCTTGCTTCTTTCTGCAACTTTCTTCCTCTTCCCGCACCTCTCTTGCTTCTTTCTGCACTTCTCTTGCTTCTTTCTGCATTTCACTTGCCCTCTTCCTGCACCTCTCTTGCTTCTTTCTGAATTTTCTCGCTTCTTTCTGTACCTCTCTTGCTTTTTCTGTACCTCTTGCTTCTTTCTGTGCCTTTCTTCCTCTTTCTGCACCTTTCTTCCTCTTTCTGCAATTCTCTTGCTTCTTTCTGCACCTCTCTTGCTTCTTTCTGCACCTCTCTTGCTTCTTTCTGAGCCTTTCTTCCTCTTTCTGCACCTCTGTTGCCTCTTTCTGAACCTCTCTTGCCTCTTTCTGCACCTCTCTTGGCTATTTCTGCATCTCTCTTGCTTCTTTCTGCTCCTCCCTTGCTTTTTTCTGTACTTCTCCTTCTTCTTTCTGCACTTCTTTTCCTCCTTTCTGTGCCTTTCTTCCTCTTTCTTCCTCCTTCTGCAATTCTCTTGCTTCTTTCTTTACCTCTCTTGCTTCTTTCTGCACCTTTCTTGCTTCTTTCTGTACCTTTCTTCCTCTTTCTGCACCTCTATTGCCTCTTTCTGCACCTCTGAGGCCTCTTTCTGCACTTCTCTTGCCTCTTTCTGCACTTCTGTTGCTTCTTTCTGCAATTGTCTTGCCTCTTTCTGCACCCCTCTAGCCTCTTTCTGCACCCCTGTTGCTTCTTTCTGCACTTCTCGTGCTTCTTTCTGTACCTCTCTTGCTTCTTTCTGCACCCATCTTGCCTCTTTTTGCACCCCTCCTCCCTCTTTCTGCACGTCTCTTGCCTCTTTCTATAACTCTGTAGCTTCTTTCTGCACTTCTTTGCCTCTTTCTGCACATCTCTTGCTTCTTTCTGCACCCCTGTTGTCTCTTTCTGCACTCGTCTTCCCTCTTTCTGTACTTCTCTTGCTTCCTTCTGCACCTCTCTTGCTTCTTTATGCACTTGTCTTCCCTTTTTTGCATCCCTCTTGCCTCTTTCTGCAGTTCTCTTGCCATTTTCTGCACCTCTCTTGCCTCTTTCTGCACCTCACTTGCCTCCTTCTGCACTTCTCTTGCTTGTTTCTGCACCTCTCTTGCTTCTTTCTGCACCTCTCTTGCTTCTTTCTGCAACTTTCTTCCTCTTCCCGCACCTCTCTTGCTTCTTTCTGCACTTCTCTTGCTTCTTTCTGAGCCTTTCTTCCTCTTTCTGCACCTTTCTTCCTCTTTCTGCAATTCTCTTGCTTCTTTCTGCACCTCTCTTGCTTCTTTCTGCACCTCTCTTGCTTCTTTCTGAGCCTTTCTTCCTCTTTCTGCACCTCTGTTGCCTCTTTCTGAACCTCTCTTGCCTCTTTCTGCACCTCTCTTGGCTATTTCTGCATCTCTCTTGCTTCTTTCTGCTCCTCCCTTGCTTTTTCTGTACTTCTCCCTCTTCTTTCTGCACTTCTTTTCCTCCTTTCTGTGCCTTTCTTCCTCATCCTTCCTCCTTCTGCAATTCTCTTGCTTCTTTCTTTACCTCTCTTGCTTCTTTCTGCACCTTTCTTGCTTCTTTCTGTGCCTTTCTTCCTCTTTCTGCACCTCTATTGCCTCTTTCTGCACCTCTGATGCCTCTTTCTGCACTTCTCTTGCCATTTTCTGCACCCCTCTAGCCTCTTTCTGCACCCCTGTTGCTTCTTTCTGCACTTCTCGTGCTTCTTTCTGTACCTCTCTGGCTTCTTTCTGCACCCATCTTGCCTCTTTTTGCACCCCTCCTCCCTCTTTCTGCACCTCTCTTGCCTCTTTCTATACCTCTGTTTCTTCTTTCTGCACTTCTTTGCCTCTTTCTGCACATCTCTTGCTTCTTTCTGCACCCCTGTTGTCTCTTTCTGCACTCGTCTTCCCTCTTTCTGTACCTCTCTTGCTTCTTTCTGCACTTCTCTTGCTTCCTTCTGCACCTCTCTTGCTTCTTTATGCACTTGTCTTCCCTTTTTTGCATCCCTCTTGCCTCTTTCTGCAGTTCTCTTGCCATTTTCTGCACCTCTCTTGCCTCTTTCTGCACCTCACTTGCCTCTCTCTGCACTTCTCTTGTTTCTTTCTACACCTCTGTTGCTTCTTTCAGCAATTCTCTTGCCTCCTTCTGCACTTCTCTTGCTTGTTTCTGCACCTCTCTTACGTCTTTCTGCACCTCTGTTGCCTCTTTCTGCACCTCACTTGCTTCTTTCTGCACCTCTCTTGCGTCTTTCTGTTGCCTCTTTCTGCACCTCTCTTGCCTCTTTCTGCACCCCTGTTGCCTCTTTCTGCACCTTTCCTGCCTGTTTCTGCATATCTCTTGTTTCTTTCTACACCTCTGTCGCTTCTTTCAGCAATTCTCTTGCCTCCTTCCCCACTTCTCTTGCTTGTTTCTGCACCTCTCTTACGTCTTTCTGCACCTCTGTTGCCTCTTTCTGTACCTCACTTGCTTCTTTCTGCACCTCTCTTGCGTCTTTCTGCAACTCTGTTGCCTCTTTCTGCACCTCTCTTGCCTCTTTCTGCACCCCTGTTGCCTCTTTCTGCACCTTTCTTGCCTGTTTCTGCATATCTCTTGTTTCTTTCTACACCTCTGTTGCTTCTTTCAGCAATTCTCTTGCCTCCTTCCCCACTTCTCTTGCTTGTTTCTGCACCTCTCTTGCCTCTTTCTGTACCTCTCTTGCCTTTTTCTACACCTCTCTTGCTTCTTTCTGCAACTTTCTTCCTCTTCCCGCACCTCTCTTGCTTCTTTCTGCACTTCTCTTGCTTCTTTCTGAGCCTTTCTTCCTCTTTCTGCACCTTTCTTCCTCTTTCTGCAATTGTCTAGCTTCTTTCTGCACCTCTCTTGCTTCTTTCTGCACCTCTCTTGCTTCTTTCTGAGCCTTTCTTCCTCTTTCTGCACCTCTGTTGCCTCTTTCTGAACCTCTCTTGCCTCTTTCTGCACCTCTCTTGGCTATTTCTGCAGCTCTCTTGCTTCTTTCTGCTCCTCCCTTGCTTTTTTCTGTACTTCTCCCTCTTCTTTCGGCACTTCTTTTCCTCCTTTCTGTGCCTTTCTTCCTCATCCTTCCTCCTTCTGCAATTCTCTTGCTTCTTTCTTTACCTCTCTTGCTTCTTTCTGCACCTTTCTTGCTTCTTTCTGTGCCTTTCTTCCTCTTTCTGCACCTCTATTGCCTCTTTCTGCACCTCTGATACCTCTTTCTGCACTTCTCTTGCCTCTTTCTGCACTTCTGTTGCTTCTTTCTGCAATTGTCTTGCCTCTTTCTGCACCCCTCTAGCCTCTTTCTGCACCCCTGTTGCTTCTTTCTGCACTTCTCGTGCTTCTTTCTGTACCTCTCTTGCTTCTTTCTGCACCCATCTTGCCTCTTTTTGCACCCCTCCTCCCTCTTTCTGCACCTCTCTTGCCTCTTTCTATACCTCTGTTGCTTCTTTCTGCACTTCTTTGCCTCTTTCTGCACATCTCTTGCTTCTTTCTGCACCCCTGTTGTCTCTTTCTGCACTCGTCTTCCCTCTTTCTGTACCTCTCTTGCTTCTTTCTGCACTTCTCTTGCTTCCTTCTGCACCTCTCTTGCTTCTTTATGCACTTGTCTTCCCTTTTTTGCATCCCTCTTGCCTCTTTCTGCAGTTCTCTTGCCATTTTCTGCACCTCTCTTGCCTCTTTCTGCACCTCACTTGCCTCTCTCTGCACTTCTCTTGTTTCTTTCTACACCTCTGTTGCTTCTTTCAGCAATTCTCTTGCCTCCTTCTGCACTTCTCTTGCTTGTTTCTGCACCTCTTATGTCTTTCTGCACCTCTGTTGCCTCTTTCTGCACCTCACTTGCTTCTTTCTGCACCTCTCTTGCGTCTTTCTGTTGCCTCTTTCTGCACCATTCTTGCCTCTTTCTGCACCCCTGTTGCCTCTTTCTGCACCTTTCCTGCCTGTTTCTGCATATCTCTTGTTTCTTTCTACACCTCTGTTGCTTCTTTCAGCAATTCTCTTGCCTCCTTCCCCACTTCTCTTGCTTGTTTCTGCACCTCTCTTACGTCTTTCTGCACCTCTGTTGCCTCTTTCTGCACCTCACGTGCTTCTTTCTGCACCTCTCTTGCGTCTTTCTGCACCTCTGTTGCCTCTTTCTGCACCTCTCTTGCCTCTTTCTGCACCCCTGTTCCCTCTTTCTGCACCTTTCCTGCCTGTTTCTGCAGATCTCTTGCCTCTTTCTGTACCTCTGTTGCTTCTTTCTGCACTTCTATTGCCTCTTTCTGCACCCTTTGCACCTCTTTCAGCACCTCTGTTGCTTCTTTCTGCACTTCTCTTCCTTCTTTCTGTACCCTCCTCCTTCTTTCTGTACCCCTCTTTCCTCTTTGTGCACCTCTGTTGGTTCTTTCTGCACCTCTTTTGCAAATTTCTGCATCCCTCATGCCTCTTTCTGCACCCCTCTTCCCTATTTCTCTACCTCTCTTGCTTCTTTCTGCACTTCTCTTGCTTCTTTCTGCACTGCACTTGCTTCTTTCTGGACCTCTCATGCACATTTATGTATCCCTCTTACCTCTTTCTGCACCCCTATTCCCTCTTTCTGTACCTTTCTTGCCTGTTTCTACACCTCTCTTCCCTCTTTCAGCACCTCTGTTGCTTCTTTCTGCACTTCTCTTGCCTCTTTCTGCACCACTCTTGCCTGTTTCTGTAACCATTTTACCTCTTTGTGCACCTCTCCTGACTCTTTCTGCAACTCTCTTTCCTTTTTCTGCAGTTCTCTTGCCTCTTTGTGCACTACTTTTGCTTCTTTCTGCACTTCTCTCTCCTCTTTCTGCACCCCGCTTGCCTCTTTTTGCACGTCTGTTGCTTTTTTTGCACTTCTATTGCCTCTTTCTGCACCTCTCCTGCTTCTTTCTGCACCCCTGTTGTCTCTTTCTGCACCCCTGTTGTCTCTTTCTGCACTCGTGTTCCCTCTTTCTGCACCTCTCTTGCTTCTTTCTGCACTTCTCTTGCTTCTTTCTGCACCTCTCTTCTTTCCGCACACTTCTTCTTCCCTTTTTTGCACCCCTATTGCCTCTTTCTGTACCTCTTTTGCCTCTTTGTGCACCTCTCCTGACTCTTTCTGCACCTCTCTTGCCTTTTTCTGCAGCTCTCTTGCCTCTTTGTGCACCTCTTTTGCTTCTTTCTGCACTTCTCTCTCCTCTTTCTGCACCCCTCTTGCCGCTTTCTGCACCTCTGTTGCTTCTTTCTGCACTTCTATTGCCTCTTTCTGCACCTCTCTTGCTTCTTTCTGCACCTCTCTTACTTCTTTCTGTACCCCTTTTGTCTCTTTCTGCACTCGTCTTCCCTCTTTCTCTACTTCTCTTGCTTCTTTCTTCACTTCTCTTGCTTCTTTCTGTACCTTTCTTGCTTCTTTCTGCACTCTTCTCCCCTTTTTTGCATCCCACTTGCCTCTTTCTGCAGTTCTCTTGCCATTTTCTGTACCTCTCTTGCCTCTTTTTGCACCTCACTTGCCTCTTTCTGCACTTCTCTTGCTTCTTTCTGCACCTCTCCTGCTTCTTTCAGCAATTCTCTTGCCTCTTTCCGCACTTCTCTTGCTTGTTTCTGCACCTCTCTTGCGTCTTTCTGCACCACTGTTGCCTCTGTCCGCACCTCACTTGCTTCTTTCTGCACTGCTCTTGCCTCTTTCTGCACCCCCTCCCCTCTTTTTGCACCTCTCTTGCCTCTTTCTGCACCCCCGTTCCCTCTTTCTGCACCTTTCCTGCCTGTTTCTGCACCTCTCTTGCCTCTTTCTGGACCTCTGTTGCTTTTTTGTGCACTTCTCTTGCTCTTTCTGCACCCGTCGCGCCTCTTTCAGCACCTCTGTTGCTTCTTTCTGCACTTCTCTTCCTTCTTTCTGCACCCCTCCTCCCTCTTTCTGTCTGTACCTCTCTTACCTCCTTGTGCACCTCTCCTACCTCTTTCTGCACCCCTATTGCCTCTTTTTGCACCTCTGTTGGTTCTTTCTGCACTGCTCTTGCTTCTTTCTGCATCTCTCTTGCCTCTTTCTGAACTTCTCTTGCTTCTTTCTACACCTCTGTTGCTTCTTTCAGCAATTCTCTTGCCTCCTTCCCCACTTCTCTTGCTTGTTTCTGCACCTCTCTTACGTCTTTCTGCACCTCTGTTGCCTCTTTCTGCACCTCACTTGCTTCTTTCTGCACCTCTCTTGCGTCTTTCTGCACCTCTCTTGCCTCTTTCTGCACCCCTGTTGCCTCTTTCTGCACCTTTCCTGCCTGTTTCTGCATATCTCTTGTTTCTTTCTACACCTCTGTTGCTTCTTTCAGCAATTCTCTTGCCTCCTTCCCCACTTCTCTTGCTTGTTTCTGCACCTCTCTTGCCTCTTTCTGTACCTCTCTTGCCTTTTTCTACACCTCTCTTGCTTCTTTCTGCAACTTTCTTCCTCTTCCCGCACCTCTCTTGCTTCTTTCTGCACTTCTCTTGCTTCTTTCTGCATTTCACTTGCCCTCTTCCTGCACCTCTCTTGCTTCTTTCTGCATTTTTCTTGCTTCTTTCTGTACCTCTCTTGCTTTTTTCTGTACCTCTTGCTTCTTTCTGTGCCTTTCTTCCTCTTTCTGCACCTTTCTTCCTCTTTCTGCAATTCTCTTGCTTCTTTCTGCACCTCTCTTGCTTCTTTCTGCACCTCTCTTGCTTCTTTCTGAGCCTTTCTTCCTCTTTCTGCACCTCTGTTGCCTCTTTCTGAACCTCTCTTGCCTCTTTCTGCACCTCTCTTGGCTATTTCTGCATCTCTCTTGCTTCTTTCTGCTCCTCCCTTGCTTTTTCTGTACTTCTCCTTCTTCTTTCTGCACTTCTTTTCCTCCTTTCTGTGCCTTTCTTCCTCTTTCTTCCTCCTTCTGCAATTCTCTTGCTTCTTTCTTTACCTCTCTTGCTTCTTTCTGCACCTTTCTTGCTTCTTTCTGTACCTTTCTTCCTCTTTCTGCACCTCTATTGCCTCTTTCTGCACCTCTGATGCCCCTTTCTGCACTTCTCTTGCCTCTTTCTGCACTTCTGTTGCTTCTTTCTGCAATTGTATTGCCTCTTTCTGCACCCCTCTAGCCTCTTTCTGCACCCCTGTTGCTTCTTTCTGCACTTCTCGTGCTTCTTTCTGTACCTCTCTTGCTTCTTTCTGCACCCATCTTGCCTCTTTTTGCACCCCTCCTCCCTCTTTCTGCACGTCTCTTGCCTCTTTCTATACCTCTGTTGCTTCTTTCTGCACTTCTTTGCCTCTTTCTGCACATCTCTTGCTTCTTTCTGCACCCCTGTTGTCTCTTTCTGCACTCGTCTTCCCTCTTTCTGTACCTCTCTTGCTTCTTTCTGCACTTCTCTTGCTTCCTTCTGCACCTCTCTTGCTTCTTTATGCACTTGTCTTCCCTTTTTGCATCCCTCTTGCCTCTTTCTGCAGTTCTCTTGCCATTTTCTGCACCTCTCTTGCCTCTTTCTGCACCTCACTTGCCTCTCTCTGCACTTCTCTTGTTTCTTTCTACACCTCTGTTGCTTCTTTCAGCAATTCTCTTGCCTCCTTCTGCACTTCTCTTGCTTGTTTCTGCACCTCTCTTACGTCTTTCTGCACCTCTGTTGCCTCTTTCTGCTCCTCACTTGCTTCTTTCTGCACCTCTCTTGCGTCTTTCTGTTGCCTCTTTCTGCACCTCTCTTGCCTCTTTCTGCACCCCTGTTGCCTCTTTCTGCACCTTTCCTGCCTGTTTCTGCATATCTCTTGTTTCTTTCTACACCTCTGTCGCTTCTTTCAGCAATTCTCTTGCCTCCTTCCCCACTTCTCTTGCTTGTTTCTGCACCTCTCTTACGTCTTTCTGCACCTCTGTTGCCTCTTTCTGCACCTCACTTGCTTCTTTCTGCACCTCTCTTGCGTCTTTCTGCAACTCAGTTGCCTCTTTCTGCACCTCTCTTGCCTCTTTCTGCACCCCTGTTGCCTCTTTCTGCACCTTTCCTGCCTGTTTCTGCATATCTCTTGTTTCTTTCTACACCTCTGTTGCTTCTTTCAGCAATTCTCTTGCCTCCTTCCCCACTTCTCTTGCTTGTTTCTGCACCTCTCTTGCCTCTTTCTGTACCTCTCTTGCCTTTTTCTACACCTCTCTTGCTTCTTTCTGCAACTATCTTCCTCTTCCTGCACCTCTCTTGCTTCTTTCTGCACTTCTCTTGCTTCTTTCTGAGCCTTTCTTCCTCTTTCTGCACCTTTCTTCCTCTTTCTGCAATTCTCTTGCTTCTTTCTGCACCTCTCTTGCTTCTTTCTGCACCTCTCTTGCTTCTTTCTGAGCATTTCTTCCTCTTTCTGCACCTCTGTTGCCTCTTTCTGAACCTCTCTTGCCTCTTTCTGCACCTCTCTTGGCTATTTCTGCATCTCTCTTGCTTCTTTCTGCTCCTCCCTTGCTTTTTTCTGTACTTCTCCCTCTTCTTTCTGCACTTCTTTTCCTCCTTTCTGTGCCTTTCTTCCTCATCCTTCCTCCTTCTGCAATTCTCTTGCTTCTTTCTTTACCTCTCTTGCTTCTTTCTGCACCTTTCTTGCTTCTTTCTGTGCCTTTCTTCCTCTTTCTGCACCTCTATTGCCTCTTTCTGCACCTCTGATGCCTCTTTCTGCACTTCTCTTGCCTCTTTCTGCACCCCTCTAGCCTCTTTCTGCACCCCTGTTGCTTCTTTCTGCACTTCTCATGCTTCTTTCTGTACCTCTCTTGCTTCTTTCTGCACCCATCTTGCCTCTTTTTGCACCTCTCCTCCCTCTTTCTGCACCTCTCTTGCCTCTTTCTATACCTCTGTTGCTTCTTTCTGCACTTCTTTGCCTCTTTCTGCACATCTCTTGCTTCTTTCTGCACCCCTGTTGTCTCTTTCTGCACTCGTCTTCCCTCTTTCTGTACCTCTCTTGCTTCTTTCTGCACTTCTCTTGCTTCCTTCTGCACCTCTCTTGCTTCTTTATGCACTTGTCTTCCCTTTTTTGCATCTGTAGGAAGGTGGAATCTGACTATATGGTTGCCCCCACTTTTTTCCTGGTGTTTTGCTGGTTTATGACTTAGTTGGACTGGGACCCTGCTATTCAGGGCCCCAGTCTATCTGCTCTCTCTAAACGACATGGAGTGCACTCTAGGTGCACTAGTGATTGGATACTGTGGTGCCTTATGAGTCCCTAGTATATGGTACCTTAGGTGCCAAGGGCATAGGTACTTCACAGGCCTACCAGGGGCTGCAGCATGTGTTATGCCACCCCTGGGAAGCAGTCTAAATCTGACACCACAGGCCTGCTACTGCAGCCTGGGTGAGGTGGTGCTAGCACCCCTCACTGAGATATAGGTTTCCTATATCTCTCCTGCACACACATATAAACCTATCAGTCACCCCTAAGGCAGGCCCTATCAATCCTGAGGGCAGGGTGCTTGGCTTCTATGTGAGGGGGTGCCTCTGCATGAGCAGGGCCCTTCTGCAGTTCTCAGAGTCCATTCTCTGGTGCTGTTTGTGGATGCGGTTAAACCATATACTATTTAAGTGCATTATATCCTCGCGGTAAATGCTAACTTTGGAATGGCTGCATCAAAACATGTCGTGTTTGGTGTCAAACATCTTGGAATACTACCCCCCGCCAATCTTGGCGGCGGGGAGTAGCATTCCACCCTTCTAGAGGGATAAGACATGTACCTGCTGTGGAAACGCGGTAGAATCCTAAAGAGCCCTGGCATCACAAAATGGATGCCACCAGTCACAGACACTGGGCTGCCCTCCTGCTGATGACCGAAACTCGCAGTGGAGGAAGCCCAACAATAGGCATCCTGTCACAGGGAGGTGTAACCACCTTCCAGACAGGGTTTAGTGTATTGGGGCTGGGTGGGTGCACTCTTAGAGTGCTTTGAAGTCCTGCACTGGGGGAGCAGAAGGCTCCTCTGTGCATATGCCAGTTCAAACCAGCTCAGGGGCTACCTGCCCCTGCTCTGGCGCGAAACTGGACAAAGGGAAGTGGGTGTAGCCACCCCCTCCCTTGACCCTCCCATAGGTGGGGTCATAGAGCTAGTCCATCCCCTCTTTTTAGTATAAGAGGGGGAACCTTGCCATTGCAAAGCAGATAACCCCTGGACGACGCTCTACAGAAGAATCCTGGCCCTTCGACGTTCCACTACCTTTGGAAGACAGAAGAATCTCCCTTGGAGTCAAGGAGTGACTCCCCTGCTTGGCAGGCACCAAAAACGACAACGACGGTCGCAAACTACGCCGCTCCCGCCGGAGTCCGAAGTCCCTGCAGCCCAAGAAGTGGATTTCCTGACCTCTCCCAGGCCATCGTGAGTCCCCAGCGAAGCTGAGGCAAGTGGACCCCACGAGTAACGAGGAACCGCGACCCCTGGGTACCGTGCACTATTGTCGAGTGCAACCCCTTCACAACGTTCTACGAACTTGTGCTTTGGACCACGTGTGGTCCCGACCTCCAACAGGAATCCCTCCGAAGATCAGAGGCCTACACCGTCCCGAGTGACCGTGGGCCCCTGTTGAGTGATTCCGCCCGAGGTGTCTTCACGATCCCTGGCCCGCTGGCTTGTGGGTCCCCAGAAGACTTCTTAAAGAAACCAAAGGGCTCCCCTGGTTGCTCCAGGCCTGCCCTGACTTACCCTCGCTGGGTGAGTCCCTCAGACCTTGCTGGTCTGCGCCATCGACTTTTCTTCATCTCCCCGAGACTTGCGGCTGCCAAGGCTTGTTGGCTCCGATCGAGTTGCCGACACCGCAGTCAGCTGCAGACGTCGAGGGACACACCGAATCCAGCTCCTGGTTGTCGTCGACGCCTCCTGGACCACGTGGCTGAAGAGTCAAGGCACCCGCAACCGACCTGAAGCGACCGACGACGGTGGGCATCCATCTTCCTTGCCCCGGGTCACTGCCAAGTGACTTTGAACACTGTCCCCTCTGCTTTCAGGTCATCCTTCTTCAGAATCCAGGCTTGGATTCCACCGGACACTTCTTCAGCTCCCGCAAGCAGCAAGTCTTCTTTGTTCGCCATTGAAAACGACGCCGCGACCCGACACCAAAGGACACCTGTGCACCCGGCTTCCCTGGGTGAGGTAACTCCAGCACGACGGTGCTCCTGTGGGTGTGGGCCCTAGAACTACTTACCCTGTAAGTGACTTGCTTGTAGGTTCTCCCGAAGTATCCTAAAACTCTTTATTTCCAACCGCGACTTGCCCCATTGAAGTTAACGGCGATTCGCGCCTGTGTATCCACACTGCACGCGTCCCCCGTGGGTCCTTTACTTACCTGCCTTGGGTGGTTTCGTGAGGCCCCAGCACTTCTGAAGGCCCTAGGCCTTGTCTCCCTGCAAGTCGTTGTTTCTAAGTCTCTTACTTAGTATATGGTCTGGTACGCCCCTAGGGCCCCAGCCATATTTTGTGCTTAACTTATTGTGAAACGTTGATTTGTGCATATGTTTGTCTTCTAATCTCATAAAGAGATTAGTAGAGAGTTATTTAGAAATAAATACATATATATTTGATATATATACCTGTGTGGTGTCTTTTCATTTGGTGATTCAAGAGATTATATGGTAAAACAAGCTGCTTTACATTCCTCCGAGACTTAGCCTGAAGGCTGCTCTCCACAGCTACCACTAGGATAGCTTTCTTTAAAAGGTTGTCTTAAACCTATCTACCATAAGAGTCGATTTGCCCTGGTGCAAGGTGTCCACTTTAATTAGTGAACAGCATATACCAGGCCAACTTCTCACATTGGTGGGCAGCGTGTGGGATTCCAGCTTGCCATTGTTTTACCAGAAAATCTCTATTTGAATTACTAACTGAAAACCATTATAGGTACTCAAGGTACATATAAAGTCAAGCTTAGTATCAATAAGTTCTACTGAACTTAGAGCTGTGTTCCAAGGGATAGCACACCCTTTCCACAGCTCAAGCTAGGATCAGTAGGCCACAAACTAGTGTAGGTAGTACAACACTGCACAACACTAGAATGTCCTTGAAGGGTGGACCCAGTGGATCCACTCAGCCTCAGTATAAGGACATGGCTTTCTCTGACTTGAGAGCCATGTGTGTTGACAGACACCTGAGACTAGGACAGAGTCCCTCAACACTACACCTGATAGATCTGCTGACAGCAGATGACCTTAGATTGGCTCTAGGAGCTAAGGGGTCTGAATCAGTGGGTGGGTCAATCATAGTATCTGGGTCAGATGAGGACAATCCGAATGACCAAGACTCTGTGGTTGAAGGGCCAGGCTTCAAGGAGCCTGAACAGGACAGAGGAGTTCTCCCTAAGAGAACTGGCAGAGTGGATGAGAGGCACAGATCCCCTTCCAGGGAATCTGAGCACTCTTATCACTCTGGCAGAGAATTTGTCCAAGAGAGGAGCTCATACTTTAACTTAAGAGAGACCTCCTCTGAGAGAAGGTGCAAACTGCTCCAGTATGAGGAAGCCAAAGTGGCCCTCAGAACCAAGCAGTTGGCACTGGATAGAGAAGCCCTGGAGATCCAGAGAGCTTCCAGAAGGGAGGGTTTAGAACCCCTGGTGGCAGCAACAGTGTCCCTAGAGGCAGAGAATATGTCCCTGACCATAGGAACCTGAGCAAGGTTGTTCCTCCCTACCAGAGTGGGGATGATATCCACAAGTGGATAACTGCTATGGAGAGGGCCTGTAGAGTACAGCAGGTCCCCCAAAAGCAGTGGGCAGCAATCTTGTGGCTCTCCTTTTCAGATAAAGGTAGAGACAAGCTCCTCACTGTTAGAGAAGAGGATGCTGATAATTATGAGGTCCTGAAGAGTGCACTGATAGATGGGTTTGGCTTAACCACTGAAGAGTACAGGTTGAAGTTCAGAGATACCCAGAAGGCACAGACTCAGGACTGGACAGACTTTGTAGATTGTGCATCCAAGGCTCTGGAGGGTTGGCTGGTTGGCAGTAGGGTTACTGATTTCAAAGGATTTTATAATCTAATGATGAGAGAACAGATCCTTAATAATTGTCAAAACCAGCTTTTACACCAGTACCTGGTGGACTCTGATCTGACCTCTCCCCAAGAATTGGGAAAGAAGGCAGACAAATGGGTCAGAACCAGAGTAAGGCCTAAGAATCAGGGTGGTGACCACAAGAAAGATTCTACCAAGTCCCAAGAGAAAGGTGGGGATAAATCCAAGGATAAGTCCACTACAGGGCCCCAAAATTCCTCTTCTGGGGGTGGGTCCCAAACTCCTTCCTCTCCTGAAAAGAAACCCTATTGCCATGTCTGTAAAAGCCTGGGCACTGGAAATCTGATCCCAGTTGTCCCAGGAATGGCAATAAAGAAAATGTTCCTCCAACAACTACTACCACCCCTCCTGGTACTACCAGTAGTAATCCTCCAGTTGGGAGTAGTGCACCCAAAAAGTTAGGTGCTTTTGCAAGAGGAACAGAGGTGGGCCCTAGTTTAGACAGGACCCCCTCAACAGACTCCTCAGATTCTGATGGTGGTGTAGGATATGCCACCTTTACCATGGGTCCCATAGCATTGGGCAGGTACAGACTGGAGCCAATGATTAATGGTCAGAAAGCTGTGGCATTTAGGGACACAGGGGCTAGTGTCACCATGGTGGCAGGGAAACTAGTCCCCCTCACCAGCTTTTACCTGAGTTTAAATACCAGGTGACCAACATTGATGGTGTCAGAACAGATCACCCCATGGCCATAGTCAATCTCAGCTGGGAGGGGGTCACAGGCCCAAAAGAGTGGCAGTGTCCCCAACCCTACCTGTAGATTGCCTGATGGGCAATGATTTGGAAATTTCAGCCTGGGCTGAAGTTGAACACCAAACCCATCTTAGGATGTTGGGCGTCCCTGCAAGGTTAGTGGGGCTGTGATGGCCACAGCCCCAGCCCAAGAATTTGGAGAGATGGAGCCTGAAAGAATGGCCCACTCTCCCCCGAAAGAGAGCACAAGGGTTGAAGAAAAGTCTTCTTCCCCCAGACAGTAGGTAAGGGTCAGCCTCCTCAGGGAACTGACCCTACCCCTAGTGAAGGAACTGCCACAGAGGTAGTCAGGCCTGGCCTGGCCACACCCCTGATGGCAGAGGACCCTTCCAAGGTGGTACCCAGTCTGGAGCAGGTAACCTGCCCCTCTCTACCCTGCCTCAGTCAGCCCAGGGCTGCAGAGGTCAGGGAGGTCAGTGGACCCCCGGGCCCCCTGTCCAGAGGAAGCCCCCATCAGCAGATTAGGGGCACCCAGTCTAGTAGCCCTAGCCAGGTGAAAATTCCTCTACACACTGAGGGATCCCCCATACCTTTATGTAGGGACCTCCCCAGAAGGACTCTGGTAGGCAAGGGCAAACCTGGGACCAGAAGGTTCCAAACCTGCCATGTCCCTCCAGTGTTCCATCCAAAGGGACCCAACCCCCAGCTGTAGGCAGCCAAAGGTTGACCCTTAGAGCAAAGTGCAACTCAGTCATGGAAAGACAGGCATACATGGTGACCAGTGATCTGAGGAAGCTGAGGCCAACATTCCTAGGGCCTCACTTCCCTACTCAGACACCTCACCGGCCTTGTACTTTACCTAAGCACACCAGAGGTAGTGATTCCCCATGGTGGAGACCCTCTCATACCCTTAGGGCGAGGATTGCTTAGTGGACCATAACATAGGGGCAACCATGCTAGTGCAGGTGCTTCCTTATATGGCCACTTAGTCAATATAGGCTCAACTGGTCAAGGTTAGCCTTATCTCCTTTCGTTTGGGGGGTTATGTAGGAAGGTGGAATCTGACTATATGGTTGCCCCCACTTTTTTCCTGGTGTTTTGCTGGTTTATGACTTAGTTGGACTGGGACCCTGCTATTCAGGGCCCCAGTCTATCTGCTCTCTCTAAACGACATGGAGTGCACTCTAGGTGCACTAGTGATTGGATACTGTGGTGCCTTATGAGTCCCTAGTATATGGTACCTTAGGTGCCAAGGGCATAGGTACTTCACAGGCCTACCAGGGGCTGCAGCATGTGTTATGCCACCCCTGGGAAGCAGTCTAAATCTGACACCACAGGCCTGCTACTGCAGCCTGGGTGAGGTGGTGCTAGCACCCCTCACTGAGATATAGGTTTCCTATATCTCTCCTGCACACACATATAAACCTATCAGTCACCCCTAAGGCAGGCCCTATCAATCCTGAGGGCAGGGTGCTTGGCTTCTATGTGAGGGGGTGCCTCTGCATGAGCAGGGCCCTTCTGCAGTTCTCAGAGTCCATTCTCTGGTGCTGTTTGTGGATGCGGTTAAACCATATACTATTTAAGTGCATTATATCCTCGCGGTAAATGCTAACTTTGGAATGGCTGCATCAAAACATGTCGTGTTTGGTGTCAAACATCTTGGAATACTACCCCCGCCAATCTTGGCGGCGGGAGTAACATTCCACCCTTCTAGAGGATAAGACATGTACCTGCTGTGGAAACGCGGTAGAATCCTAAAGAGCCCTGGCATCACAAAATGGATGCCACCAGTCACAGACACTGGGCTGCCCTCCTGCTGATGACCGAAACTCGCAGTGGAGGAAGCCCAACAATAGGCATCCTGTCACAGGGAGGTGTAACCACCTTCCAGACAGGGTTTAGTGTATTGGGGCTGGGTGGGTGCACTCTTAGAGTGCTTTGAAGTCCTGCACTGGGGGAGCAGAAGGCTCCTCTGTGCATATGCCAGTTCAAACCAGCTCAGGGGCTACCTGCCCCTGCTCTGGCGCGAAACTGGACAAAGGGAAGTGGGTGTAGCCACCCCTCCCTTGACCCTCCCATAGGTGGGGTCATAGAGCTAGTCCATCCCCTCTTTTTAGTATAAGAGGGGGAACCTTGCCATTGCAAAGCAGATAACCCCTGGACGACGCTCTACAGAAGAATCCTGGCCCTTCGACGTTCCACTACCTTTGGAAGACAGAAGAATCTCCCTTGGAGTCAAGGAGTGACTCCCCTGCTTGGCAGGCACCAAAAACGACAACGACGGTCGCAAACTACGCCGCTCTCGCCGGAGTCCGAAGTCCCTGCAGCCCAAGAAGTGGATTTCCTGACCTCTCCCAGGCCATCGTGAGTCCCCAGCGAAGCTGAGGCAAGTGGACCCCACGAGTAACGAGGGACCGCGACCCCTGGGTACCGTGCACTATTGTCGAGTGCAACCCCTTCACAACGTTCTACGAACTTGTGCTTTGGACCACGTGTGGTCCCGACCTCCAGCAGGAATCCCTCCGAAGATCAGAGGCCTACACCATCCCGAGTGACCGTGGGCCCCTGTTGAGTGATTCCGCCCGAGGTGTCTTTGCGATCCCTTGCCCGCTGGCTTGTGGGTCCCCAGAAGACTTCTTAAAGAAACCAAAGGGCTCCCTGGTTGCTCCAGGCCTGCCCTGACTTACCCTCGCTGGGTGAGTCCCTCAGACCTTGCTGGTCTGCGCCATCGACTTTTCTTCATCTCCCCGAGACTTGCGGCTGCCAAGGCTTGTTGGCTCCGATCGAGTTGCCGACACCGCAGTCAGCTGCAGACGTCGAGGGACACACCGAATCCAGCTCCTGGTCGTCGTCGACGCCTCCTGGACCACGTGGCTGAAGAGTCAAGGCACCCGCAACCGACCTGAAGCGACCGACGACGGTGGGCATCCATCTTCCTTGCCCCGGGTCACTGCCAAGTGACTTTGAACACTGTCCCCTCTGCTTTCAGGTCATCCTTCTTCAGAATCCAGGCTTGGATTCCACCGGACACTTCTTCAGCTCCCGCAAGCAGCAAGTCTTCTTTGTTCGCCATTGAAAACGACGCCGCGACCCGACACCAAAGGACACCTGTGCACCCGGCTTCCCTGGGTGAGGTAACTCCAGCACTACGGTGCTCCTGTGGGTGTGGGCCCTAGAACTACTTACCCTGTAAGTGACTTGCTTGTAGGTTCTCCCGAAGTATCCTAAAACTCTTTATTTCCAACCGCGACTTGCCCCATTGAAGTTAACGGCGATTCGCGCCTGTGTATCCACACTGCACGCGTCCCCCGTGGGTCCTTTACTTACCTGCCTTGGGTGGTTTCGTGAGGCCCCAGCACTTCTGAAGGCCCTAGGCCTTGTCTCCCTGCAAGTCGTTGTTTCTAAGTCTCTTACTTAGTATATGGTCTGGTACGCCCCTAGGGCCCCAGCCATATTTTGTGCTTAACTTATTGTGAAACGTTGATTTGTGCATATGTTTGTCTTCTAATCTCATAAAGAGATTAGTAGAGAGTTATTTAGAAATAAATACATATATATTTGATATATATACCTGTGTGGTGTCTTTTCATTTGGTGATTCAAGAGATTATATGGTAAAACAAGCTGCTTTACATTCCTCCGAGACTTAGCCTGAAGGCTGCTCTCCACAGCTACCACTAGGATAGCTTTCTTTAAAGGTTGTCTTAAACCTATCTACCATAAGAGTCGATTTGCCCTGGTGCAAGGTGTCCACTTTAATTAGTGAACAGCATATACCAGGCCAACTTCTCACAGCATCCCTCTTGCCTCTTTCTGCAGTTATCTTTCCTTTTTCTGCACCCCTCTTGCCTCTTTCTGCACCTCACTTGCCTCTCTCTGCACTTCTCTTGTTTCTTTCTACACCTCTGTTGCTTCTTTCAGCAATTCTCTTGCCTCCTTCTGCACTTCTCTTGCTTGTTTCTGCACCTCTCTTACGTCTTTCTGCACCTCTGTTGCCTCTTTCTGCACCTCACTTGCTTCTTTCTGCACCTCTCTTGCGTCTTTCTGTTGCCTCTTTCTGCACCTCTCTTGCCTCTTTCTGCACCCCTGTTGCCTCTTTCTGCACCTTTCCTGCCTGTTTCTGCATATCTCTTGTTTCTTTCTACACCTCTGTTTCTTCTTTCAGCAATTCTCTTGCCTCCTTCCCCACTTCTCTTGCTTGTTTCTGCACCTCTCTTACGTCTTTCTGCACCTCTGTTGCCTCTTTCTGCACCTCACGTGCTTCTTTCTGCACCTCTCTTGCGTCTTTCTGCACCTCTGTTGCCTCTTTCTGCACCTCTCTTGCCTCTTTCTGCACCCCTGTTCCCTCTTTCTGCACCTTTCCTGCCTGTTTCTGCATATCTCTTGTTTCTTTCTACACCTCTGTTGCTTCTTTCAGCAATTCTCTTGCCTCCTTCCGCACTTCTCTTGCTTGTTTCTGCACCTCTCTTATGTCTTTCTGCACCTCTGTTGCCTCTTTCTGCACCTCACTTGCTTCTTTCTGCACCTCTCTTGCGTCTTTCTGCACCTCTGTTGCCTCTTTCTGCACCTCTTTTGCCTCTTTCTGCACCCCTGTTCCCTCTTTCTGCACCTTTCCTGCCTGTTTCTTCATATCTCTTGTTTCTTTCTACACCTCTGTTGCTTCTTTCAGCAATTCTCTTGCCTCCTTCCGCACTTCTCTTGCTTGTTTCTGCACCTCTCTTGCCTCTTTCTGCACCCCTGTTCCCTCTTTCTGCACCTTTCCTGCCTGTTTCTGCATATCTCTTGCCTCTTTCTGTACCTCTGTTGCTTCTTTCTGCACCTCTATTGCCTCTTTCTGCACCCTTCGCACCTCTTTCAGCACCTCTGTTGCTTCTTTCTGCACTTCTCTTCCTTCTTTCTGCACCCTCCTGCTTCTTTCTGTACCCCTCTTGCCTCTTTGTGCACCTCTGTTGCTTCTTTCTGCACTTCTCTTGCTTCTTTCTGCACCTCTTTTGCAAATTTCTGCATCCCTCATGCCTCTTTCTGCACCCCTCTTCCCTATTTCTCTACCTCTCTTGCTTCTTTCTGCACTTCTCTTGCTTCTTTCTGCACTGCACTTGCTTCTTTCTGGACCTCTCTTGCACATTTCTGTATCCCTCTTACCTCTTTCTGCACCCCTATTCCCTCTTTCTGTACCTTTCTTGCCTGTTTCTTCACCTCTCTTCCCTCTTTCAGCACCTCTGTTGCTTCTTTCTGCACTTCTCTTGCCTCTTTCTGCACCCCTCTTGCCTGTTTAAGCACCTCTGTTGCTTCTTTCTGGACTTCTTCTGTATCTTTCTGCACCACTCTTGCCTCTTTCTGTAACCATTTTACCTCTTGGTGCAACTCTCCTGACTCTTTCTGCACCCCTGTTGTCTCTTTCTGCACCCCTGTTGTCTCTTTCTGCACTCGTGTTCCCTCTTTCTGCACCTCTCTTGCTTCTTTCTGTACTTCTCTTGCTTCTTTCTGCACCTCTCTTCTTTCCGCACACTTCTTTCCTTTTTTGCACCCCTATTGCCTCTTTCTGTACCTCTTTTGCCTCTTTGTGCACCTCTCCTGACTCTTTCTGCACCTCTCTTGCCTTTTTCTGCAGCTCTCTTGCCTCTTTGTACACCTTTTTTGCTTCTTTCTGCACTTCTCTCTCCTCTTTCTGCACCCCTCTTGCGGCTTTCTGCACCTCTGTTGCTTCTTTCTGCACTTCTATTGCCTCTTTCTGCACCTCTCTTGCTTCTTTCTGCACCTCTCTTTCTTCTTTCTGCACCCCTGTTGTCTCTTTCTGCACTCGTCTTCACTCTTTCTCTACTTCTCTTGCTTCTTTCTGCACGCCTCTTGCTTCTTTCTGTACCTTTCTTGCTTCTTTCTGCACTCTTCTCCCCTTTTTTGCATCCCACTTGCCTCTTTCTGCAGTTCTCTTGCCATTTTCTGCACCACTCTTGCCTCTTTTTGCACCTCACTTGCCTCTTTCTGCACTTCTCTTGCTTCTTTCTGCATCTCTCCTGCTTCTTTCAGCAATTTTCTTGCCTCTTTCCGCACTTCTCTTGCTTGTTTCTGCACCTCTCTTGCGTCTTTCTGCACCACTGTTGCCTCTGTCCGAAACTCACTTGCTTCTTTCTGCACCGCTCTTGCCTCTTTCTGCACCCCCTCCCCTCTTTTTGCACCTCTCTTGCCTCTTTCTGCACCCCGTTCCCTCTTTCTGCACCTTTCCTCCCTGTTTCTGCACCTTTCTTGCCTCTTTCTGTACCTCTGTTGCTTTTTTGTGCACTTCTCTTGCTCTTTCTGCACCCGTCGCGCCTCAATCAGCACCTCTGTTGCTTCTTTCTGCACTTCTTATCCTTCTTTCTGCACCCCTCCTGCCTCTTTCTGTCTGTACCTCTCTTACCTCTTTGTGCACCTCTCCTACCTCTTTCTGCACCCCTCTTGCCTCTTTTTGCACCTCTGTTGGTTCTTTCTGCACTGCTCTTGCTTCTTTCTGCACCTCTCTTGCCTCTTTCTGAACTGCTCTTGCTTCTTTCTACACCTCTGTTGCTTCTTTCAGCAATTCTTTTGCCTCTTTCTGCACTTCTCTTGCTTGTTTCTGCACCTCTCTTGCATCTTTCTGCACCTCTCTTGCCTCTTTCTGCACCTCTCTTGCCTCTTTCTGCACCCTGTTCCCTCTTTCTGTACGTTTCCTGCCTCTTTCTGCACCTCTCTAGCCTCTTTCTGTACCTCTGTTGCATCTTTCTGCCCTTCTGTTGCCTCTTTCTGCACCCTTTGCGCCTCTTTCAGCACCTCTGTTGCCTCTTTCTGCACCTCTCTTGCCTCTTTCTGCACCCTGTTCCCTCTTTCTGTACGTTTCCTGCCTCTTTCTGCACCTCTCTAGCCTCTTTCTGTACCTCTGTTGCTTCTTTCTGCACCTCTGTTGCTTCTTTCTGCCCTTCTCTTGCCTCTTTCTGCAGCCCTGTTCCCTCTTTCTGCACCTTTCCTGCCTGTTACTGCATATCTCTTGTTTCTTTCTACTCCTCTGTTGCTTCTTTCAGCAATTCTCTTGCCTCCTTCCACACTTCTCTTGCTTGTTTCTGCACCTCTCTTACGTCTTTCTGCACCTCTGTTGCCTCTTTCTGCACTTCTCTTGCTTGTTTCTGCACCTCTCTTGCGTCTTTCTGCACCTCTGTTGCATCTTTCTGCACCTCTCTTGCCTCTTTCTGCACCCCTGTTCCCTCTTTCTGCACCTTTCCTGCCTGTTTCTGCATATCTCTTGTTTCTTTCTACACCTCTGTTGCTTCTTTCAGCAATTCTCTTGCCTCCTTCCGCACTTCTCTTGTTTGTTTCTGCACCTCTCTTACGTCTTTCTGCACCTCTGTTGCCTCTTTCTGCACCTCACTTGCTTCTTTCTGCACCTCTCTTGCGTCTTTCTGCACCTCTGTTGCCTCTTTCTGCACCTCTCTTGCCTCTTTCTGCACCCCTGTTCCCTCTTTCTGCACCTTTCCTGCCTGTTTCTGCATATCTCTTGCCTCTTTCTGTACCTCTGTTGCTTCTTTCTGCACTTCTATTGCCTCTTTCTGCACACTTCGCACCTCTTTCAGCACCTCTGTTGCTTCTTTCTGCACTTTTCTTCCTTCTTTCTGCACCCTCCTGCTTCTTTCTGTACCCCTCTTGCCTCTTTGTGCACCTCTGTTGGTTCTTTCTGCACTGCTCTTGCTTCTTTCTGCACCTCTTTTGCAAATTTCTGCAGCCCTCATGCCTCTTTCTGAACCCCTCTTCCCTATTTCTCTACCTCTCTTGCTTCTTTCTGCACTTCTCTTGCTTCTTTCTGCACTGCACTTGCTTCTTTCTGGACCTCTCTTGCACATTTCTGTATCCCTCTTACCTCTTTCTGCACCCCTATTCCCTCTTTCTGTACCTTTCTTGCCTGTTTCTGCACCTCTCTTCCCTCTTTCAGCACCTCTGTTGCTTCTTTCTGCACTTCTCTTGCCTCTTTCTGCACCCCTCTTGCCTGATTAAGTACCTAGGTTGCTTCTTTCTGGACTTCTTCTGTATCTTTCTGCACCACTGTTGCCTCTTTCTGTAACCATTTTACCTCTTTGTGCACCTCTCCTGACTCTTTCTGCAACTCTCTTTCCTTTTTCTGCAGTTCTCTTGCCTCTTTGTGCACTTCTTTTGCTTCTTTCTGCACTTCTCTCTCCTCTTTCTGCACCCCTCTTGCCTCTTTTTGCACGTCTGTTGCTTTTTTTGCACTTCTATTGCCTCTTTCTGCACCTCTCCTGCTTCTTTCTGCAGCCCTGTTGTCTCTTTCTGCACCCCTGTTGTCTCTTTCTGCACTCGTGTTCCCTCTTTCTGCACCTCTCTTGCTGCTTTCTGCACTTCTCTTGCTTCTTTCTGCACCTCTCTTCTTTCCGCACACTTCTTCCCTTTTTTGCACCCCTATTGCCTCTTTCTGTACCTCTTTTGCCTCTTTGTGCACCTCTCCTGACTCTTTCTGCACCTCTCTTGCCTTTTTCTGCAGCTCTCTTTCCTCTTTGTGCACCTCTTTTGCTTCTTTCTTCACTTCTCTCTCCTCTTTCTGCACCCCTCTTGCCGCTTTCTGCACCTCTGTTGCTTCTTTCTGCACTTCTATTGCCTCTTTCTGCACCTCTCTTGCTTCTTTCTGCACCTCTCTTGCCTCTTTTTGCACCTCACTTGCCTCTTTCTGGACTTCTCTTGCTTCTTTCTGCACCTCTCCTGCTTCTTTCAGCAATTCTCTTGCCTCTTTCCGCACTTCTCTTGCTTGTTTCTGCACCTCTCTTGTGTCTTTCTGCACCACTGTTGCCTCTGTCCGCACCTCACTTGCTTCTTTCTGCAATGCTCTTGCCTCTTTCTGCACCCCCTCCCCTCTTTTTGCACCTCTCTTGCCTCTTTCTGCACCCCCGTTCCCTCTTTCTGCACCTTTCCTGCCTGTTTCTGCACCTCTCTTGCCTCTTTCTGGACCTCCGTTGCTTTTTTGTGCACTTCTATTGCTCTTTCTGCACCCGTCGCACCTCTTTCAGCACCTCTGTTGCTTCTTTCTGCACTTCTCTTCCTTCTTTCTGCACCCCTCCTGCCTCTTTCTGTATGTACCTCTCTTACCTCTTTGTGCACCTCTCCTACCTCTTTCTGCACCCCTCTTGCATCTTTTTGCACCTCTGTTGGTTCTTTCTGCACTGCTCTTGCTTCTTTCTGCACCTCTCTTGTGACCCTGGGCAAAGCACTACGCTACGCTCGCGTAGTTTGCGAAGTTTGCGCTACTTCGCACTACGCGATTGCACGTAGCACAGTGCAAGCTACGCGTAGCGTAGTGCAGCGGTCATTTTTTGCTTGCTCGCGGTCCTCAACGTCAAGTTGGCGACCGCGAGCAAGCTAAATGTCATCCCGGCGAGACTTTTTCCTCGTTCGCGATCAGCAACATCAAGTTCCCGATCGCGGCGTGGAAAATAAACCTCCCGGCCGAGATTCTCAACGCGGGAGGTCAGGTTTCTCATTGCGAGTGGTCGCGTATGCTCGCGACCGCTCGCGATGAGAACTACCAGTCCGCGTTGAAAGCTGCCGCTCGAGTAAAAATCTACTCGAGCGGCAGTAAAGACAGCTTGCACTGTGCAAGATGCCGTTTTCAATGATTGCACAGTGCGGACAAGCATCCGGCACTGTGCAATCATCACGAACAGCGCACTACGCAGTTCGCGTAGTGCTACGCATAGCTCGCGTAGTGCGAAGTGCACTTTGCGTAGCTTCGCGTACCGCTACTTCGCGAACTACGCCCAGGGTTACTCTCTTGCCTCTTTCTGAACTTCTCTTGCTTCTTTCTACACCTCTGTTGCTTCTTTCAGCAATTCTCTTGCCTCTTTCTGCACTTCTCTTGCTTGTTTCTGCACCTCTCTTGCATCTTTCTGCACCTCTGTTGCCTCTTTCTGCACCTCTCTTGCCTCTTTCTGCACCCTGTTCCCTCTTTCTGTACGTTTCCTGCCTCTTTCTGTACCTCTGTTGCTTCTTTCTGCCCTTCTGTTGCCTCTTTCTGCACCCTTCGCACCTCTTTCAGCACCTCTGTTGTTTCTTTCTGCACTTCTCTTGCTTCTTTCTGTACCCCTCTTGCCTCTTTGTACACCTCTCTTGCCTATTTCTTCACCCCTCCTGCCTCTTTTTGCACCCCTGTTGGTTCTTTCTTCACTGCTCTTGCTTCTTTCTGCACCTCTTTTGCACATTTCTGCATCCCTCATGCCTCTTTTTGCATACCTCTTCCCTATTTCTCTACTTCTCTTGCTTCTTTATGCACTTCTCTTGCTTCTTTATGCACTGCACCTGCTTCTTTCTGCACCTCTCTTGCAAATTTCTGTATCCCTCTTACCTCTTTCTGCACCCCTGTTCCCTCTTTCTGTACATTTCTTGCCTGTATCTACACGTCTCTTGCCTCTTTCGGCACCTCTATTGCTTCATTCTGCACTTCTCTTGCCTCTTTCTGCACCCCTCTTGACTCTTTAAGCACCTCTGTTGCTTCTTTCTGGACTTCTCTTGCTTCTTTCTGCACCACTCTTGCCTCTTTCTGTACCTCTTTTGCCTCTTTGTGCACCTCTCCTGACTCTTTGTGCACCTCTCTTTCCTTTTTCTGCAGTTCTCTTGCCTCTTTGTGCACCTCTTTTGCTTCTGTCTGCACTTCTCTCTCCTTTTTCTGCACTCCTCTTGCCTCTTTCTGCACCTCTGTTGCTTTTTTCTGCACTTCTATTGCCTCTTTCTGCACCTCACCTGCTTCTTTCTGCACCCCTGTTGTCTGTTTCTGTACCCCTGTTGTCTATTTCTGCACTCGTGTTCCCTCTTTCTGCACCTCTCTTGCTTCTTTCTGCACTTCTCTTGCTTCTCTCTGCACCTCTCTTCTTTCTGGACCCTTCTTGCCTTTTTTGCACCCCTCTTGCCTCTTTCTGTACCCCTTTTGCCTCTTTGTGCACCTTTCCTGACACTTTCTGCACCTCTCTTGCCTTTTTCTGAAGTTCCCCTTACCTCTTTGGGCACATATTTGGCTTCTTTCTGCACTTCTCTCTCCTGTTTCTGTACCCCTCTTGCCTCTTTCTCACCTCTCCTGCTTCTTTCTGCACCTCTCTTGCTTCTTTCTGCACCCCTGTTGTCTCTTTCTGCACTCGTGTTCCCTCTTTCTGTACCTCTCTTGCTTCTTTATGCACTTCTCTTGCTTCTTTCTGTAACTTTCTTGCTTCTTTATGCACTCTTCTTCCCTTTTTTGCATCCCTCTTGCCTGTTTCTGCAGTTCTATTGCCATTTTCTGCACCTCACTTGCCTCTTTTTGCACCTCACTTGCCTCTTTCTGCACTTCTCTTGCTTTTTCTGCACCTCTCTTGCTTCTTTCAGCAATTCTCTTGCCTCTTTCTGCACTTCTCTTGCTTGTTTCTGCACCTCTCTTGTGTCTTTCTGCACCTCTGTTGCCTCTTTCTGCACCTCACTTGCCTCTTTCTGCACCCCTTGTGCCTCTTTCTACACCCCTCTTTCTTCTTTCTGCATCTCTCTTGCCTCTTTCTGCACCCCTGTTCCCTCTTTCTGCACCTTTCCTGCCTGTTTCTGCACCTCTCTTGCCTCTTTCTGTACCTCTGTTGCTTCTTTCTGCACTTCTCTTGCCACTTTCTGCACCATTCGTGCCTCTTTCAGCACCTCTGTTGCTTCTTTCTGCACTTCTCTTCCTTCTTTCTTCACCCCTCCTGCTTCTTTCGGTACCCCTCTTGCCTCTTTGTACACCTCTCCTACCTATTTCTGCACCCCTCTCGCCTCTTTTTGCACCTCTGTTGGTTCTTTCTGCACTGCTCTTGTTTCTTTCTGCACCTCTTTTGCAAATTTCTGCATCCCTCATGCCTCTTTCTGCACCCCTCTTCCCTATTTCTCTACCTCTCTTGCCTCTTTCTGCACTTCTCTTGCTTCTTTCTGCACTGTTCTTGCTTCTTTCTGCACCTCTTGTGAGAAGTTGGCCTGGCATATGCTGTCCACTAATTATAGTGGGCACCTTGCACCAGTCCAAACAACCCCTTATTGGAGATAGGTTAAAGACAACCTTATTGAAAGCTATCCTAGTGGTAGCTATGGAGAGCAGCCTTCAGGCTAAGTCTTGAAGGAATGTAAAGCAGCTTGTTTTACCAGTCTATAATCTCTTGAGTGACCAAATGAAAGAGCACCACACCAGGTATATATTCAAAATATATATATTTATTGCTAAACACACCCCTCTAGTCTCTTTATGAGGCTAGAGTTCGAAATACATAAGTTAGAAGTTATTAAATCACAGTAATAGCACAAATACACGTTTGGGCCCTAGGGGCGTACCAAACCATATACCAATAAAGTGGTATGCGAACCACGACTGAACTAGACACTAGGCCTAGAGCCTCTAGAAGTGCTTGGACCACAAGGAACCACCCAAGGTAGTGACACAGGGGACCTACGGGAGACGCGTGCAGTGTAAATACACAACCGCGATACGCCGTTGACTTCTATGGAGAAAGTCGGGATCGGGAAAATAGAGAAAAGGGACACTTAAAAGAGGACTAGGACAAAACCCTTTGAGATCTAGGACTTTGAAGAGTCTCTACCCACGGGAGCACCGGAGTACTCGTGTTACCTCACCCAGGGAAGCCGGGTGCATAGGTGCCTTTCGGGGTCGGGTTTCGTCGTCGATTCGAATGGCGATCTGCTGCAAAGTGCTGCTGGCGGCCAAGAGAAAAGTGTCCGGGTGGATCCAAGAGTGGATCGGAGTTCTGAAGAACCTGAAAGCAGAGGGGACAGAGTCTGGGTCACTAGCCAGTGACCAGGAAGGCGATGGACAGATGCCCACCGATGTCGAGTGCTTCAGGTGCGTTGACGGTTGTCTTGACTCTTCAGCCACGAGGTCCAGGAGGCGTTGTCGGCAACCAGGAGCAGGATTCGGGCTGGTACACGATGTTTGTCGAGTGCTAAAGTGTTGGCGACCGGATTGGACCCAACAAGCCTTGGCAACGGCAAGTCTCGGTGAAGATGTAGATCGTCGATGGTGCAGACCAGCAAGGTCTGTGGAACTCACCCAGCAAGGGTAAGTGAGGGCAGGCCTGGAGCAACCAGGATGCCAAGTAAGAAAAGGATTGGCCTTCGTTAAGGGCTACTAGCCAACGGGCTAGCGACCGCGAAGGAGCCTCGTGACGCCACACGTGGATCTGGCTCACAGGACACTCGTGGAGTGGAGGCCAGTGATCTTCGGTGCAGTTAGTGCTGGAGGCTAGGGCTACTCGGAGCCCAAAGCACGACTATATGGGAGACCCAGAAGAGGATGCACTTGCAAATGTGCTTGGTGTCCAGGGGTCACGGTCTCAAGTCACCCACGATAGCTATGGGCCTCAGCTTTGCTGGGGACTCAGGGTAGCCTCGGGGAAGTCTGAGAATCCACCTCTGGTGATGCGATGACTTCGGCGTCCGACGGGAGCTTCAGAAATGCGAACCGGACAGATGCTTCTTTGGTGCCTGCCAAGCAGGGGAGTCACTCCTTGACCCCAAGGGAGATTCTTCTGTCCTCTAATCGTGAGTAGAGCGTCGAAGGTCGAGGATTCAGTTTCAGAGTTTCGTCCAGGGATAATCTAAAGTCCTAAGGACTGGGTTCCTACCTTTATACTAAAGATAGGGGTTGGACTACTCTGTGGCCCCACCTATGGGTGGGTCAGGGCAGAGGGGTGGCTACACCCCTTTCCCTTTGTCCAGTTCACGCCAAAGCAGGGGCTGCAAGCCCCTGATCCGGTTTGAACTGGGGTATGCACAGGGACACCAAGTGTGCCCCCAGTGCAGGACTTCAAAGCACCAGAAAGTGCTCCCGCCCAGCCCCAATACACATTATCCTGTCTGGGGAGGTGGTCACACCTCCCTGGGACAGGAAAACTATTGTCCAGGCCTCCCCTGTCGCAGTTTCATCCAGCAGCAGGAGGCCAGACTTGTGTCTGTGGCAGTAGCATCCATTTTGTGATGCCAGGCTTTAGAAAGAAGTTACCGGCCAGGCCAGGGTTAACATGTCTCTCCCTCTAGAAGGGTGGAATGCTACCCCCGCCACCAGAATTGGCGGGGGGGTAGTATTCCAAGATGTTTGACACCAAACACGACATGTTTAGGTACAGCCATTCCAAAGTTAGCATTTAACGCGAGGTTATAATGCGCTTAAGAGTATATGGTCAGGCTGCACTACAAACAGCATCAGAGAAGGGTCTCCGACCGCTGCAGAGGGGCCCTGCTCATGCAGGGGCACCCTCTCACATAGGAACCACGCACTCTGCCTTCAGGATTGATAAGGCCTGCCATAGGAGTGACTTATAGGTTTATATGTGTGTATGCGTTTAGTGATATAGGTAACCTATATCACAGTAAGGGGTGCATGCACCACCTTACCCAGGTTGCAGTAGCAGACCTGTGGTGTCAGTTTGGATGGCCTTCCAGGGGTGGCATAATACATGCTGCAGCCCCTGGCAGGCCTCTGAGGTACCTATGCCCTTGGTACATAGTATACCATATACTAGGGACTTATAAGGGCACTCCAGATTCCAATCAGTGATGTGCCTAAGGCACATGGAAACCATTTTACAGAGAAAGCAGATAGACTGGGGCCCTGAATAGCAGGATCCCAGTCCAACTAAGTCATAAACCAGCAAAACACCATAAAAAAGTGGGGGCAACCATATAGTCAGATTCCACCTTCCTACATAACCCCCCCCAAACGAAAGGAGATAAGGCTAACCTTGGCCAGTTGAGCCTTCATTGACTAAGTGGTCATATAAGGAAGCACCTGCACTAGCATGGTTGCCCCCTGTCTTATGGCCCACTAAGCAATCCCTCACCCTAAGGGTATGAGAGGGTCTCCACCATGGGGAATCACTACCTGTGGTGTGCTTAGGTAAAGTACAAGGCTGGTGAGGTGTCTGAGTAGGGAAGTGAGGCCCTAGGAATGTTGGCCTCAGCTTCCTCAGATCACTGGTCACCATGTATGCCTGTCTTTCCATGACTGAGTTGCACTTTGCTCTAAGGGTCAACCTTTGGCTGCCTACAGCTGGGGGTTGGGTCCCTTTGGATGGACTACTGGAGGGACAGGGCAGGTTTGGAACCTTCAGGTCCCAGGTTTGCCCTTGCCTACCAGAGTCCTTCTGGGGAGGTCCCTACATAAAGGCATGGGGGATCCCTCAGTGTGTAGAGGAGTTTTCACCTGGCTAGGGCTACTAGACTGGGTGCCCCTAATCTGCTGATGGGGGTTCCTCTGGACAGGGGGCCCTGGGGGGTCCACTGACCTCCTTGACCTCTGCAGCCCTGGGCTGACTGAGGCAGGGTAGAGAGGGGCAGGTTACCTGCTCCAGACTGGGTACCACCTTGGAAGGGTCCTCTGCCATCAGGGGTGTGGCCAGGGCAGGCCTGACTACCTCTGTGGCAGTTCCTTCACTAGGGGTAGGGTCAGTTCCCTGAGGAGGCTGACCCTTACCTACTGTCTGGGGGAAGAAGACTTTTCTTCAACCCTTGTGCTCTCTTTTGGGGGAGAGTGGGCCATTCTTTCAGGCTCCATCTCTCCAAATTCTTGGGCTGGGGCTGTGGCCATCACAGCCCCACTAACCTTTACAGGGACGCCCAACATCCTAAGATGGGTTTGGTGTTCAACTTCAGCCCAGGCTGAAATTTCCAAATCATTGCCCATCAGGCAATCTACAGGTAAGGTGGGGGACACTGCCACTCTCTTTGGGCCTGTGACCCCCTCCCAGCTGAGATTGACTATGGCCATGGGGTGATCTGTTCTGACACCATCAATGTTGGTCACCTGGTACTTAAACTCAGGTAAAAACTGGTGAGGGGGGACTAGTTTCCCTGCCACCATGGTGACACTAGCCCCTGTGTCCCTAAATGCCACAGCTTTCTGACCATTAATTATTGGCTCCAATCTGTACCTGCCCAACGCTGTGGGACCCATGGTAAAGGTGGCAAATCCTATACCACCATCAGAGTCAGAGGAGTCTGTTGAGGGGTCCCTGTCTAAACTAGGGCTCCCCTCTGTTCCTCTTGCAAAAGCACCCAACTTTTTGGGTGCACTACTCCCAACTGGAGGATTACTACTGGTAGTACCAGGAGGGGTGGTAGTAGTTGTGGGAGGAACATTTTCTTTATTGCCAATCCTGGGGCAACTGGGATCAGTTTTCCAGTGCCCAGGCTTTTACAGACATGGCAATAGGGTTTCTTTTCAGGAGAGGAAGGAGTTTGGGACCCACCCCCAGAAGAGGAATTTTGGGGCCCTGTAGGGGACTTATCCTTAGATTTATCCCCACCTTTCTCTTGGGACTTAGTAGAATCTTTCTTCTGGTCACCACCCTGATTTCTAGTTTTTACTCTGGTTCTGACCCATTTGTCTGCCTTCTTTCCCAATTCTTGGGGAGAGGTCAGATCAGAGTCCACCAGATACTGGTGCAAAAGCTGGTTTTGACAATTATTAAGGATCTGCTCCCTCATAATCAAATTGTACAATCCTAAAAAGTCATGCACTTTGTTGCCATGTATCCAACCTTCCAGAGCCTTTGTAGCACAATCTACAAAATCAACCCAGTCTTGAGTCTGAGCTTTTTGGGTGTCTCTGAACTTCAACCTATACTGTTCAGTGGTTAGGCCAAACCCATCTATCAGAGCACTCTTCAAGACTGTGTAATTGTCAGCATCCTCTTCTCTTACAGTGAGGAGCTTGTCTCTACCTTTGTCTGCAAAGGAGAGCCACAAGATTGCTGCCCACTGCCTCTGGGGGACCTTCTGAACTTTACAGGCCCTCTCCAGTGCAGTTATCCATTTGTGGATGTCATCCCCACTCTGGTAGGGAGGGACAATCTTGTTTAGGTTTCTATGGTCATAAGACCTTTCCCTATCTCTAGGGATATTGCTGCCACCATGGGACTCTTGTCCCAACTTTCTTCTCTCTCTAAGGAGATCTAGGGATTCCCTATCTAAAGCCAATTGCTTTTTTCTGATTTCCAGCTGAGTTTCCTCATACTGGACCAGTCTGTCTCTTCTCTCATGAGAGGATTCCCTCCTGTGAGAGGAGATAGAGCTCCCTATGGAGGTGCCAGAGTGGTTAGACTCCTGAGAAGGAGATCTAGACTTTCTGGGCACACTCTTAATCCTTCCTGGGGGACAAAGAGGGCATCATCCTGATCATCCTCATCATCGTCCACAGGAGGGATTGGGTTATCCAGGTCAGGGTCATTGTCACCCTCCTGGCCAGTTTCAGAGGGGGCTGGGGGTATTGGTACCCCTGGCCTCCTCCTCTTCTCCTGCCCCACCCTCAGCTCCTACCCCTTCAGTCCCCAAGGGCTTACTAAGGTCATAAGCCACCAACAACTCCTTGAGGTGTTGGGTGGTGGGGCTTTGGCCTGTCCTTATTTTTCTCAAGTTACATAAAGCTCTCAATTCCAAGAATGGGAGTGTATCATACTTGGAGGGTGGAAGCTCAATGGCTTCCTGCAAGGATTCTTTGGATCCTGCCCTTAAAGACATTACTAGTGTGGTGTGGTGTATGCACTACCTACTCTAGTGTGGCCTACTAAACTCTCTTGAGTTGTAGAAAGGGTTGTGCTATCCCTTAACACACAACTCTAAGTTCAGTAGAACTTACTGTATTCTAAGCTTAAATTATATGTACCTTAGGTACCTTTAGTGGTTTTCAGTTGATCAATTCAATTGAGATTATCTGGTAAAACAATAGCAAGCTGGAATCCCACACGCTGCACACCAATGTGAGAAGTTGGCCTGGCATATGCTGTCCACTAATTATAGTGGGCACCTTGCACCAGTCCAAACAACCCCTTATTGGAGATAGGTTAAAGACAACCTTATTGAAAGCTATCCTAGTGGTAGCTATGGAGAGCAGCCTTCAGGCTAAGTCTTGAAGGAATGTAAAGCAGCTTGTTTTACCAGTCTATAATCTCTTGAGTGACCAAATGAAAGAGCACCACACCAGGTATATATTCAAAATATATGTATTTATTGCTAAACACACCCCTCTAGTCTCTTTATGAGGCTAGAGTTCGAAATACATAAGTTAGAAGTTATTAAATCACAGTAATAGCACAAATACACGTTTGGGCCCTAGGGGCGTACCAAACCATATACCAATAAAGTGGTATGCGAACCACGACTGAACTAGACACTAGGCCTAGAGCCTCTAGAAGTGCTTGGACCACAAGGAACCACCCAAGGTAGTGACACAGGGGACCTACGGGAGACGCGTGCAGTGTAAATACACAACCGCGATACGCCGTTGACTTCTATGGAGAAAGTCGGGATCGGGAAAATAGAGAAAAGGGACACTTAAAAGAGGACTAGGACAAAACCCTTTGAGATCTAGGACTTTGAAGAGTCTCTACCCACGGGAGCACCGGAGTACTCGTGTTACCTCACCCAGGGAAGCCGGGTGCATAGGTGCCTTTCGGGGTCGGGTTTCGTCGTCGATTCGAATGGCGATCTGCTGCAAAGTGCTGCTGGCGGCCAAGAGAAAAGTGTCCGGGTGGATCCAAGAGTGGATAGGAGTTCTGAAGAACCTGAAAGCAGAGGGGACAGAGTCTGGGTCACTAGCCAGTGACCAGGAAGGTGATGGACAGATGCCCACCGATGTCAAGTGCTTCAGGTGCATTGACAGTCATCTTGACTCTTCAGCCACGAGGTCCAGGAGGCGTTGTCGGCGACCAGGAGCAGGATTCGGGCTGGTACACAATGTCTGTCGAGTGCTGAGGTGTTGGCGACCAGATTGGACCCAACAAGCCTTGGCAACGGCAAGTCTCGGTGAAGATGTAGATCGTCGATGGTGCAGACCAGCAAGGTCTGTGGAACTCACCCAGCAAAGGTAAGTGAGGGCAGGCCTGGAGCAACCAGGATGCCAAGTAAGAAAAGGATTGGCCTTCGTTAAGGGCTACTAGCCAATGGGCTAGCGACCGTGAAGAAGCCTTGTGATGCCGCACGTGGATCTGGCTCACAGGACACTCGTGGAGTGGAGGCCAGTGATCTTCAGTGCAGTTGGTGCTGGAGGCTAGGGCTACTCGGAGCCCAAAGCACGACTACGTGGGAGACCCAGAAGAGGATGCACTTGCAAATGTGCTTGGTGTCCAGGGGTCACGGTCTCAAGTCACCCACGATAGCCACGGGCCTCAGCTTTGCTGGGGACTCAGGGTAGCCTCGGGGAAGTCTGAGAATCCACCTCTGGTGATGCGATGACTTCGGCGTCCGACGGGAGCTTCAGAAATGCGAACCGGACAGATGCTTCTTTGGTGCCTGCCAAGCAGGGGAGTCACTCCTTGACCCCAAGGGAGATTCTTCTGTCCTCTAATCGTGAGTAGAGCGTCGAAGGTCCAGGATTCAGTTTCAGAGTTTCGTCCAGGGATAATCTAAAGTCCTAAGGACTGGGTTCCTACCTTTATACTAAAGATAGGGGTTGGACTACTCTGTGGCCCCACCTATGGGTGGGTCAGGGCAGAGGGGTGGCTACACCCCTTTCCCTTTGTCCAGTTCACGCCAAAGCAGGGGCTGCAAGCCCCTGATCCGGTTTGAACTGGGGTATGCACTGAGGACACCAAGTGTGCCCCCAGTGCAGGACTTCAAAGCACCAGAAAGTGCTCCCGCCCAGCCCCAATACACATTATCCTGTCTGGGGAGGTGGTCACACCTCCCTGGGACAGGAAACCTATTGTCCAGGCCTCCCCTGCCGGAGTTTCATCCAGCAGCAGGAGGCCAGACTTGTGTCTGTGGCAGTAGCATCCATTTTGTGATGCCAGGCTTTAGAAAGAAGTTACCGGCCAGGCCAGTGTTAACATGTCTCTCCCTCTAGAAGGGTGGAATGCTACCCCCGCCACCAGAATTGGCGGGGGGGGTAGTATTCCAAGATGTTTGACACCAAACACGACATGTTTAGGTGCAGCCATTCCAAAGTTAGCATTTAACGCGAGGTTATAATGCGCTTAAGAGTTTATGGTCAGGCTGCACTACAAACAGCATCAGAGAAGGGTCTCCGACCGCTGCAGAGGGGCCCTGCTCATGCAGGGGCACCCTCTCACATAGGAACCACGCACTCTGCCTTCAGGATTGATAAGGCCTGCCATAGGAGTGACTTATAGGTTTATATGTGTGTATGCGTTTAGTGATATAGGTAACCTATATCACAGTAAGAGGTGCATGCACCACCTTACCCAGGTTGCAGTAGCAGACCTGTGGTGTCAGTTTGGATGGCCTTCCAGGGGTGGCATAATACATGCTGCAGCCCCTGGCAGGCCTCTGAGGTACCTATGCCCTTGGTACATAGTATACCATATACTAGGGACTTATAAGGGCACTCCAGATTCCAATCAGTGATGTGCCTAAGGCACATGGAAACCATTTTACAGAGAAAGCAGATAGACTGGGGCCCTGAATAGCAGGATCCCAGTCCAACTAAGTCATAAACCAGCAAAACACCATAAAAAAAGTGGGGGCAACCATATAGTCAGATTCCACCTTCCTACACCTCTCTTACAAATGTATGTATCCCTCTTACCTCTTTCTGCACCCCTGTTCCCTCTTTCTGTACCTTTCTTGCCTGTTTCTGCACCTCTCTTGCCTCTTTCGGCACCTCTGTTGCTTCTTTCTGCACTTCTCTTGCTTCTTTCTGCACCCCTCTTGCCTGTTTCTGTACCCCTTTTGCCTCTTTTTGCACCTGTCCTGACTCTTTCTGTACGTCTCTTTCCTTTTTATGCAGTTCTCTTGCCTCTTTGTGTACCTCTTTTGCTTCTTTCTGCACTTCTTTCTCCTCTTTCTGCACCCCTCTTGCCTCTTTCAGCACGTCTGTTGCTTTTTTCTGCACTTCTATTGCCTCTTTCTGCACCTTTCCTGCTTCTTTCTGCACCCCTGTTGTCTCTTTCTGCACCCCTGTTTTCTCTTTCTGCACTCGTGTTCCCTCTTTCTGCACCTCTCTTGCTTCTTTCTGCACTTCTCTTGCTTCTTTCTGCACCTCTCTTCTTTCTGCACACTTCTTCCCTTTTTTGCACCCCTCTTGCCTCTTTCTGTACCTCTTTTGCCTCTTTGTGCACCTCTCCTGACTCTTTCTGCACCTCTCTTGCCTTTTTCTGCAGCTCTCTTGCCTCTTTGTGCACCTCTTTTGCTTCTTTCTGCATTTCTCTCTCCTCTTTCTGCACCCCTCTTGCCACTTTCTGCACCTCTGTTGCTTCCTTCTGCAATTCTGTTGCCTCTTTCTGCACCTCTCCTGCTTCTTTCTACACCTCTCTTGCTTCTTTCTGCACCTCTGTTGTCTCTTTCTGCACTCGTCTTCCCTCTTTCTCTACCTCTCTTGCTTCTTTCTGCACTTCTCTTGCTTCTTTCTGTACCTTTCTTGCTTCTTTATGCACTCTTCTTCCCTTTTTTGCATCCCACTTGCCTCTTTCTGCAGTTCTCTTGCCATTTTCTGCACCTCTCTTGCCTCTTTTTGCACCTCACTTGCCTCTTTCTGCACTTCTCTTGCTTCTTTCTGCACCTCTCCTGCTTCTTTCAGAAATTCTCTTGCCTCTTTCCGCACTTCTCTTGCTTGTTTCTGCACCTCTCTTGCGTCTTTCTGTACCACTGTTGCCTCTGTCCGCACCTCACTTGCTTCTTTCTGAACCCCTCTTGCCTCTTTCTGCACCCCTCTCCCTGCACCTCTCTTGCCTCTTTCGGCACCCCGTTCCCTCTTTCTGCACCTTTCCTGCCTGTTTCTGCACCTCTCTTGCCTCTTTCTGGACCTCTGTTGCTTTTTGTGCACTTCTCTTGCTCTTTCTGCACCCTTTGCGCCTCTTTCAGCACCTCTGTTGCTTCTTTCTACACCTCTGTTGCTTCTTTCAGGAATTCTCTTGCCTCTTTTTGCACTTCTGTTGCTTGTTTCTGCACCCCTCCTGCCTCTTTCTGTACCTCTCTTGCCTCTTTGTACACCTCTCCTAACTCTTTCTGCACCCCTCTTGCCTCTTTTTGCACCTCTGTTGGTTCTTTCTGCACTGCTCTTGCTTCTTTCTGCACCTCTCTTGCCTCTTTCTGAACTTCTCTTGCTTCTTTCTACACCTCTGTTGCTTCTTTCAGCAATTCTCTTGCCTCTTTCTGCACTTCTCTTGCTTGTTTCTGCACCTCTCTTGTGTCTTTCTGCACCTCTGTTGCCTCTTTCTGCACCTCTCTTGCCTCTTTCTGCACCCCTGTTCCCTCTTTCTGTACGTTTCCTGCCTCTTTCTGCACCTCTCTTGCCTCTTTCTGTACCACTGTTGCTTCTTTCTGCCCTTCTGTTGCCTCTTTCTGCACCCTTCGCGCCTCTTTCAGCACCTCTGTTGCTTCTTTCTGCACTTCTCTTGCTCTTTCTGTACCCCTCTTGCCTCTTTGTGCACCTCTCCTGCCTATTTCTTCACCCCTCCTGCCTCTTTTTGCACCTCGGTTGGTTCTTTCTGCACTGCTCTTGCTTCTTTCTGCACCTCTTTTGCACATTTCTGCATCCCTCATGCCTCTTTCTGCACACCTTTTCCCTATTTCTCTTGCTTCTTTCTGCACTTCTCTTGCTTCTTTATGCACTGCACTTGCTTCTTTCTGCACCTCTCTTGCAAATTTCTGTATCCCTCTTACCTCTTTCTGCACCCCTGTTCCCTCTTTCTGTACCTTTCTTGCCTGTATCTACACCTCTCTTGCCTCTTTCGGCACCTCTATTGCTTCTTTCTGCACTTCTCTTGCCTCTTTCTGCACCCCTCTTGACTCTTTAAGGACCTTTGTTGCTTCTTTCTAGACTTCTCTTGCTTCTTTCTGCACCCTTCTTGCCTCTTTCTGTACCCCTTTTGCCTCTTTGTGCACCTCTCTTGACTCTTTCTGTACCTCTCTTTCCTTTTTCTGCAGTTCTCTTCCCTCTTTCTGCACCTCTTTTGCTTCTTTCTGCACTTCTCTCTCCTCTTTCTGTACCCCTCTTGCCTCTTTCTGCACCTCTGTTGCTTTTTTCTGCACTTCTATTGCCTCTTTCTGCACCTCTCCTGCTTCATTCTACACCCCTGTTGTCTTTTTCTACACCCCTGTTGTCTCTTTCTGCACTCGTGTTCCCTCTTTCTGCACCTCTCTTGCTTCTTTCTGCACTGCTCTTGCTTCTTTATGCACTGCACTTGCTTCTTTCTGCACCTCTCTTGCAAATTTCTGTATCCCTCTTACCTCTTTCTTCACCCCTGTTCCCTCTTTCTGTACATTTCTTGCCTGTATCTACACCTCTCTTGCCTCTTTCAGCACCTCTGTTGCTTCTTTCTGCATTTCTCTTGCCTCTTTCTGCACCCCTCTTGACTCTTTAAGCACCTCTGTTGCTTCTTTCTGGACTTCTCTTGCTTCTGTCTGCACCCCTCTTGCCTCTTTCTGTACCTCTTTTGCCTCTTTGTGCACCTCTCCTGACTCTTTCTGCACCTCTCTTTCCTTTTTCTGCAGTTCTCTTGCATCTTTGTGCACCTCTTTTGCTTCTTTCTGCACTTCTCTCTCCTCTTTCTGCACTCCTCTTGCCTCTTTCTACACCTCTGTTGCTTTTTTCTGCACTTCTATTGCCTCTTGTTGCACCTCACCAGCTTCTTTCTGTACCCCTTTTGTCTCTTTCTGTACCCCTGTTGTCTCTTTCTGCACTTGTGTTCCCTCTTTCTGCACCTCTCTTGCTTCTTTCTGCACTTCTCTTGCTTCTCTCTGCACCTCTCTTCTTTCTGCACCCTTCTTGCCTTTTTTGCACCCCTCTTGCCTCTTTCTGTACCCCTTTTGCCTCTTTGTGCACCTCTCCTGACACTTTCTGCACCTCTCTTGCCTCTTTCTGCAGTTCTCTTGCCTCTTTGTGCACATCTTTTGCTTCTTTCTGCACTTCTCTCTCCTCTTTCTGCACCCCTCTTGCCTCTTTCTGCACCCCTGTTGCTTCTTTCTGTACTTCTATTGCCTCTTTCTCACCTCTCCTGCTTCTTTCTGCACCTCTCTTGCTTCTTTCTGCACCCCTGTTGTCTCTTTCTGCCCTCGTCTTCCCTCTTTCTGTACCTCTCTTGCTTCTTTCTGTAACTTTCTTGCTTCTTTATGCACTCTTCTTCCCTTTTTTGCATCCCTCTTGCCTGTTTCTGCAGTTCTCTTGCCATTTTCTGTACCTCTCTTGCCTCTTTTTGCACCTCACTTGCCTCTTTCTGCACTTCTCTTGCTTGTTTCTGCACCTCTCTTGCATCTTTCTGCACCTCTGTTGCCTCTTTCTGCAAATCACTTGCTTCTTTCTGCACCCCTTGTGCCTCTTTCTGCACCCCTCTTTCTTCTTTCTGCATCTCTCTTGCCTCTTTCTGCACCCCCGTTCCCTCTTTCTGCACCTTTCCTGCCTGTTTCTGCACCTCTCTTGCCTCTTTCTGTACCTCTGTTGCTTTTTTCTACACTTCTCTTGCTCTTTCTGCAACCTTTACGCCTCTTTCAGCACCTCTGTTTCTTCTTTCTTCACTTCTCTTCCTTCTTTATGCACCCCTCCTGCCTCTTTCTGTACCTCTCTTGCCTCTTTGTGCACCTCTCCTACCTTTTTCTGCACCCCTCTTGCCACGTTTTGCACCTCTGTTGGTTCTTTCTTCACTGCTCTTGCTTCTTTCTGCACCTCACTTGCCTCTTTCTGTACTTCTATTGCTTCTTTCTACTCCTCTGTTGCTTATTTCAGCAATTCTCTTGCCTCTTTCTGCACTTCTATTCCTTCTTTCTGCACTCCTCCTACCTCTTTCTGTACCTCTCTTGCCTCTTTGTGCACCTCTCCTACCTCTTTCTGCACCCCTCTTGCTACTTTTTGTACCTCTGTTGGTTCTTTCTGCACTCCTCTTGCTTCTTTCTGCATCTCACTTGCCTCTTTCTGCACTTCTCTTGCTTGTTTCTGCACCTCTCTTGTATCTTTCTGCACCTCTGTTGCCTCTGTCCGCACCTCACTTGCTTCTTTCTGCACCCCTCTTACCTTTTTCTGCACCCCTCTTTCTGCACCTCTCTTGCCTCTTTCTGCACCCCGTTCCCTCTGTCTGCACCTTTCCTACCTGTTTCTGCACCTCTTTTGCGTCTTTCTGGACCTCTGTTGCTTTTTTCTGCACTTCTCTTGCTCTTTCTGCACCCTTCGTGCCTCTTTCAGCACCTCTGTTGCTGCTTTCTGCACTTCTCTTCCTTCTTTATGCACCCCTCCTGCCTCTTTCTGTACCTCTCTTGCCTCTTTGTGCACCTCTCCTACCTTTTTCTGCACCCCTATTGCCACGCTTTGTACCTCTGTTGGTTCTTTCTTCACTGCTCTTGCTTCTTTCTGCACCTCACTTGCTTCTTTCTGCACCCCTGTTGTCTCTTTCTGCACTCGTCTTCCCTCTTTCTGTACCTCTCTTCCTTCTTTATGCACTTCTCTTGCTTCTTTCTGTAACTTTCTTGCTTCTTTATGCACTCTTCTTCCCTTTTTTGCATCCCTCTTGCCTGTTTCTGCAGTTCTCTTGCCATTTTCTGTACCTCTCTTGCCTCTTTTTGCACCTCACTTGCCTCTTTCTGCACTTCTCTTGCTTTTTCTGCACCTCTCTTGCTTCTTTCAGCAATTCTCTTGCCTCTTTCTGCACTTCTCTTGCTTGTTTCTGCACCTCTCTTGCATCTCTCTGCACCTCTCTTGCCTCTTTCTGCACCTCACTTGCTTCTTTCTGCACCCCTTGTGCCTGTTTCTGCACCCCTCTTTCTTCTTTCTGTATCTCTCTTGCCTCTTTCTGCACCCCTGTTCCCTCTTTCTGCACCTTTCCTGCCTGTTTCTGCACCTCTCTTGCCTCTTTCTGTACCTCTGTTGCTTTTTTCTACACTTCTCTTGCTCTTTCTGCAACCTTCACACCTCTTTCAGCACCTCTGTTTCTTCTTTCTTCACTTCTCTTCCTTCTTTATGCACCCCTCCTGCCTCTTTCTGTACCTCTCTTGCCTCTTTGTGCACCTTTCCTACCTTTTTCTGCACCCCTCTTGCCACGTTTTGCACCTCTGTTGGTTCTTTCTTCACTGCTCTCGCTTCTTTCTGCACCTCACTTGCCTCTTTCTGTACTTCTATTGCTTCTTTCTACTCCTCTGTTGCTTCTTTCAGCAATTCTCTTGTCTCTTTCTGCACTCCTATTCCTTCTTTCTGCACTCCTCCTGCCTCTTTCTGTACCTCTCTTGCCTCTTTGTGCACCTCTCCTACCTCTTTCTGCACCCCTCTTGCTACTTTTTGTACCTCTGTTGGTTCTTTCTGCACTGCTCTTGCTTCTTTCTGCATCTCACTTGCCTCTTTCTGCACTTCTCTTGCTTGTTTCTGCACCTCTCTTGCATCTTTATGCACCTCTGTTGCCTCTGTCTGCACCTCACTTGCTTCTTTCTGCACCCCTCTTACCTCTTTCTGCACCCCTTTCCCCTCTTTCTGCACCTCTCTTGCCTCTTTCTGCACCCCTGTTGTCTCTTTCTGCACTCGTCTTCCCTCTTTCTGTACCTCTCTTCCTTCTTTATGCACTTCTCTTGCTTCTTTCTGTAACTTTCTTGCTTCTTTATGCACTCTTCTTCCCTTTTTTGCATCCCTCTTGCCTGTTTCTGCAGTTCTCTTGCCATTTTCTGTACCTCTCTTGCCTCTTTTTGCACCTCACTTGCCTCTTTCTGCACTACTCTTGCTTTTTCTGCACCTCTCTTGCTTCTTTCAGCAATTCTCTTGCCTCTTTCTGCACTTCTCTTGCTTGTTTCTGCACCTCTCTTGCGTCTTTCTGCACCTCTCTTGACTCTTTCTGCACCTCACTTGCTTCTTTCTGCACCCCTTGTGCCTGTTTCTGCACCCCTCTTTCTTCTTTCTGTATCTCTCTTGCCTCTTTCTGCACCAATGTTCCCTCTTTCTGCACCTTTCCTGCCTGTTTCTGCACCTCTCTTGCCTCTTTCTGTACCTCTGTTGCTTTTTTCTACACTTCTCTTGCTCTTTCTGAAACCTTCACGCCTCTTTCAGCACCTCTGTTTCTTCTTTCTTCACTTCTCTTCCTTCTTTATGCACCCCTCCTGCCTCTTTCTGTACCTCTCTTGCCTCTTTGTGCACCTTTCCTACCTTTTTCTGCACCCCTCTTGCCACGTTTTGCACCTCTGTTGGTTCTTTCTTCACTGCTCTCGCTTCTTTCTGCACCTCACTTGCCTCTTTCTGTACTTCTATTGCTTCTTTCTACTCCTCTGTTGCTTCTTTCAGCAATTCTCTTGTCTCTTTCTGCACTCCTATTCCTTCTTTCTGCACTCCTCCTGCCTCTTTCTGTACCTCTCTTGCCTCTTTGTGCACCTCTCCTACCTCTTTCTGCACCCCTCTTGCTACTTTTTGTACCTCTGTTGGTTCTTTCTGCACTGCTCTTGCTTCTTTCTGCATCTCACTTGCCTCTTTCTGCACTTCTCTTGCTTGTTTCTGCACCTCTCTTGCATCTTTATGCACCTCTGTTGCCTCTGTCTGCACCTCACTTGCTTCTTTCTGCACCCCTCTTACCTCTTTCTGCACCCCTCTCCCCTCTTTCTGCACCTCTCTTGCCTCTTTCTGCACCCCCGTTCCCTCTGTCAGCACCTTTCCTACCTGTTTCTGCACCCTTCGCGCCTCTTTCAACACCTCTGTTGCTTCTTTCTGCACTTCTCTTCCTTCTTTCTGCACCCCTCCTGCCTCTTTCTGTACCTCTCTTGCATCTTTGTGCACCTCTCCTACCTTTTTCTGCACCCCTCTTGCCTCTTTTTGCACCTCTGTTGGTTCTTTCTGCACTGCTCTTGCTTCTTTCTGCACCTCACTTGCCTCTTTCTGCACTTCTCTTGCTTCTTTCTACACCTCTGTTGCTTCTTTCAGCAATTCTCTTGCCTCTTTCCGTACTTCTCTTGCTTGTTTCTGCACCCCTCCTGCCTCTTTCTGTACCTCTCTTGCCTCTTTTTGCACCTCTCATACCTCTTTCTGCACCCCTCTTGCCTCTTTTTGCAACTCTGTTGGTTCTTTCTGCACTGCTCTTGCTTCTTTCTGCACCTCACTTGCCTCTTTCTGCACTTCTCTTGCTTCTTTCTACACCTCTGTTCCCTCTTTCTGCACCTCTCTTGCTTCTTTCTGCACTTCTCTTGCTTCTTTCTGCACCTCTCTTCTTTCCGCACACGTCTTCCCTTTTTTGCATCCCACTTGCCTCATTCTGTACCCCTTTTGCCTCTTTGTGCACCTCTCCTGACTCTTGCTGCACCTCTCTTGCCTTTTTCTGCCGTTCTCTTGCCTCTTTGTGCACCTCTTTTGCTTCTTTCTGCATTTCTCTCTTTCTGCACCCCTCTTGCCTCTTCCTACACCTCTGTTGCTTCTTTCTGCACTTATATTGCCTCTTTCTGCACCTCTCCTGCTTCTTTCTTCACCTCTCTTGCTTCTTTCTGCACCCCTGTTGTCTCTTTCTGCACTCGTCTTCCCTCTTTCTGTACCTCTCTTGCTTCTTTTTTCACTTCTCTTGCTTCTTTCTGTACCTTTCTTGCTTCTTTATGCACTCTTCTTCCCTTTTTTGCATCCCTCTTGCCTCTTTCTGCAGTTCTCTTGCCATTTTCTATACCTCTCTTGCCCCTTTTTGCACCTCACTAGCCTCTTTCTGCACTTCTCTTGCTTCTTTCTGCATCTCTATTGCTTCTTTCAGCAATTCTCTTGCCTCTTTCTTCACTTCTCTTGCTTGTTTCTGCACCTCTCTTGCGTCTTTCTGCACCTCTGTTGCCTCTTTCTGCACCTCACTTGCTTCTTTCTGCACCCCTCTTGCCTCTTTCTGCACCCCTCTTTCCTCTATCTGCATCTCTCTTTCCTCTTTCTGAACACCTGTTCCCTCTTTCTGCACCTTTCCTGCCTGTTTCTGCACCTCTCGTGCCTCTTTCTGTACCTCTGTTGCATCTTTCTGCACTTCTCTTGCCTCTTTCTGCACCCTTCGCGCCTCTTTCAGCACCTCTGTTGCTTCTCTCTGCACTTCTCTTCCGTCTTTCTGCACCCCTCCTGCTTCTTTCTGTACCCCTCTTGCCTCTTTGTGCACCTCTGCTACCTATTTCTGCACCCCTCTTGCCTCTTTTTGCACCTCTGTTTGTTCTTTCTGCACTGCTCTTGCTTCTTTCTGCCCCTCTTCTGTAAATTTCTACAGCCCTCATGCCTCTTTCTGCCCCGCTCTTCCCTATTTCTCTACCTCTCTTGCTTCTTTCTGCACTTCTCTTGCTTCTTTCATCACTGCTCTTGCTTCATTCTGCACCTCTCTTGCAAATTTCTGTATCCCTCTTACCTCTTTCTGAACCCCTGTTCCCTCTTTCTGTACCTTTCTTGCCTGCTTCTGCACCTCTCTTGCCTCTTTCTGCACCTCTGTTGCTTCTTTTTGCACTTCTCTTGCCTCTTCTGTACCCCTTTTGCCTCTTTGTGCACCTCTCCTGACTCTTTCTGCACATCTCTTGCCTTTTTCTGCAGTTCTCTTGCCTCTTTGTGCACCTCTTTTGCTTCTTTCTGCACTTCTCTCTTCCCTCTTTCTGCACCCCTGTTCCCTCTTTCTGCACCTTTCCTGCCTGTTTCTGCACCTCTGTTGCCTCTTTCTGTATCTCTGTTGCTTTTTTCTACACTTCTCTTGCTCTTTCTGCAACCTTTACGCCTCTTTCAGCACCTCTGTTTCTTCTTTCTTCACTTCTCTTCCTTCTTTATGCACCCCTCCTGCCTCTTTCTGTACCTCTTTTGCCTCTTTGTGCACCTCTCCTACCTTTTTCTGCACCCCTCTTGCCACGTTTTGCACCTCTGTTGGTTCTTTCTTCACTGCTCTTGCTTCTTTCTGCACCTCACTTGCCTCTTTCTGTACTTCTATTGCTTCTTTCTACTCCTCTGTTGCTTCTTTCAGCAATTCTCTTGCTTCTTTCTGCACTTCTATTCGTTCTTTCTGCACTCCTCCTACCTCTTTCTGTACCTCTCTTGCCTCTTTGTGCACCTCTCCTACCTCTTTCTGCACCCCTCTTGCTACTTTTTGTACCTCTGTTGGTTATTTCTGCACTGCTCTTGCTTCTTTCTGCATCTCACTTGCCTCTTTCTGCACTTCTCTTGCTTGTTTCTGCACCTCTCTTGCATCTTTCTGCACCTCTGTTGCCTCTGTCCATACCTCACTTGCTTCTTTCTGAACCCCTCTTACCTCTTTCTGCACCCATCTTTCTGCACCTCTCTTGCCTCTTTCTGCACCCCGTTCCCTCTGTCTGCACCTTTCCTACCTGTTTCTGCACCTCTCTTGCCTCTTTCTGGACCTCTGTTGCTTTTTTCTGCACTTCTCTTGCTCTTTCTGCACCCTTCGTGCCTCTTTCAGCACCTCTGTTGCTTCTTTCTGCACTTCTCTTCCTTCTTTATGCACCCCTCCTGCCTCTTTTTGTACCTCTCTTGCCTCTTTGTGCACCTCTCCTACCTTTTTCTGCACCCCTCTTGCCACGTTTTGCACCTCTGTTGGTTCTTTCTTCACTGCTCTCGCTTCTTTCTGCACCTCACTTGCCTCTTTCTGTACTTCTATTGCTTCTTTCTACTCCTCTGTTGCTTCTTTCAGCAATTCTCTTGCCTCTTTCTGCACTCCTATTCCTTCTTTCTGCAGTCCTCCTGCCTCTTTCTGTACCTCTCTTGCCTCTTTGTGCACCTCTCCTACCTCTTTCTGCACCCCTCTTGCTACTTTTTGTACCTCTGTTGGTTCTTTCTGCACTGCTCTTGCTTCTTTCTGCATCTCACTTGCCTCTTTCTGCACTTCTCTTGCTTGTTTCTGCACCTCTCTTGCATCTTTCTGCACCTCTGTTGCCTCTGTCTGCACCTCACTTGCTTCTTTCTGCACCCCTCTTACCTCTTTCTGCACCCCTCTCCCCTCTTTCTGCACCTCTCTTGCCTCTTTCTGCACCCCGTTCCCTCTGTCAGCACCTTTCCTACCTGTTTCTGCACCTCTCTTGACTCTTTATGGACCTCTGTTGCTTTTTTCTGCACTTCTCTTGCTCTTTCTGCACCCTTCGCGCCTCTTTCAGCACCTCTGTTGCTTCTTTCTGCACTTCTCTTCCTTCTTTCTGCACCCCTCCTGCCTCTTTCTGTACCTCTCTTGCATCTTTGTGCACCTCTCCTACCTTTTTCTGCACCCCTATTGCCTCTTTTTGCACCTCTGTTGGTTCTTTCTGCACTGCTATTGCTTCTTTCTGCACCTCACTTGCCTCTTTCTGTACTTCTATTGCTTCTTTCTACACCTCTATTGCTTCTTTCAGTAATTCTCATGCCTCTTGCTGCACTTCTCTTCCTTCTTTCTGCAACCCTCCTGCCTCTTTCTGACTGTACCTCCCTTACCTCTTTGTGCACCTCCCCTACCTCTTTCTGCACCCCTCTTGCCTCTTTTTGCACCTCTGTTGGTTCTTTCTGCACTGCTCTTGCTTCTTTCTGCACCTCACTTGCCTCTTTCTGCACTTCTCTTGCTTCTTTCTACACCTTTGTTGCTTCTTTCAGCAATTCTCTTGCCTCTTTCCGCACTTCTCTTGCTTGTTTCTGCACCCCTCCTGCCTCTTTCTGTACCTCCCTTGCCTCTTTGTGCACCTCTCCTACCTCTTTCTGCACCCCTCTTGCTACTTTTTGTACCTCTGTTGGTTCTTTCTGCACTCCTCTTGCTTCTTTCTGCATCTCACTTGCCTCTTTCTGCACTTCTCTTGCTTGTTTCTGCACCTCTCTTGTATCTTTCTGCACCTCTGTTGCCTCTGTCCGCACCTCACTTGCTTCTTTCTGCACCCCTCTTAAATTTTTCTGCACCCCTCTTTCTGCACCTCTCTTGCCTCTTTCTGCACCCCGTTCCCTCTGTCTGCACCTTTCCTACCTGTTTCTGCACCTCTCTTGCCTCTTTCTGGACCTCTGTTGCTTTTTTCTGCACTTCTCTTGCTCTTTCTGCACCCTTCGTGCCTCTTTCAGCACCTCTGTTGCTGCTTTCTGCACTTCTCTTCCTTCTTTATGCACCCCTCCTGCCTCTTTCTGTACCTCTCTTGCCTCTTTGTGCACCTCTCCTACCTTTTTCTGCACCCCTCTTGCCACGTTTTGCTCCTCTGTTGGTTCTTTCTACACTGCTCTTGCTTCTTTCTGCACCTCACTTGCTTCTTTCTGCACCCCTGTTGTCTCTTTCTGCACTCGTCTTCCCTCTTTCTGTACCTCTCTTCCTTCTTTATGCACTACTCTTGCTTCTTTCTGTACCTTTCTTGCTTCTTTATGCACTCTTCTTCCCTTTTTTGCATCCCTCTTGTCTGTTTCTGCAGTTCTCTTGCCATTTTCTGTACCTCTCTTGCCTCTTTTTGCACCTCACTTGCCTCTTTCTGCATTTCTCTTGCTTCTTTCTGCACCTCTCTTGCTTCTTTCAGCAATTCTCTTGCCTCTTTCTGCACTTCTCTTGCTTGTTTCTGCACCTCTCTTGCGTTTTTCTGCACCTCTGTTGCCTCTTTCTGCACCTCACTTGCTTCTTTCTGCACCCCTTGTGCCTGTTTCTGCACCCCTCTTTCTTCTTTCTGTATCTCTCTTGCCTCTTTCTGCACCCCTGTTCCCTCTTTCTGCACCTTTCCTGCCTGTTTCTGCACCTCTCTTGCCTCTTTCTGTACCTCTGTTGCTTTTTTCTACAATTCTCTTGCTCTTTCTGCAACCTTCACGCCTCTTTCAGCACCTCTGTTTCTTCTTTCTTCACTTCTCTTCCTTCTTTATGCACCCCTCCTGCCTCTTTCTGTACCTCTCTTGCCTCTTTGTACACCTCTCCTACCTTTTTCTGCACCCCTTTTGCCACGTTTTGCACCTCTGTTGGTTCTTTCTTCACTGCTCTTGCTTCTTTCTGCACCTCACTTGCCTCTTTCTGTACTTCTATTGCTTCTTTCTACTCCTCTGTTGCTTCTTTCAGCAATTCTCTTGCCTCTTTCTGCACTTCTATTCCTTCTTTCTGCACTCCTCCTGCCTCTTTCTGTACCTCTCTTGCCTCTTTGTGCACCTCTCCTACCTCTTTCTGCACCCCTCTTGCTACTTTTTGTACCTCTGTTGGTTCTTTCTGCACTGCTCTTGCTTCTTTCTGCATCTCACTTGCCTCTTTCTGCACTTCTCTTGCTTGTTTCTGCACCTCTCTTGCATCTTTCTGCACCTCTGTTGCCTCTGTCTGCACCTCACTTGCTTCTTTCTGCACCCCTCTTACCTCTTTCTGCACCCCTCTCCCCTCTTTCTACACCTCGCTTGCCTCTTTCTGCACCCCCGTTCCCTCTGTCTGCAACTTTCCTACCTGTTTCTGCACCTCTCTTGCCTCTTTCTGGACCTCTGTTGGTTTTTTCTGCACTTCTCTTGCTCTTTCTGCACCCTTCGTGCCTCTTTCAGCACCTCTGTTGCTTCTTTCTGCACTTCTCTTCCTTCTTTATGCACCCCTCCTGCCTCTTTCTGTACCTCTCTTGCCTCTTTGTGCACCTCTCCTACCTTTTTCTGCACCCCTCTTGCCACGTTTTGCACCTCTGTTGGTTCTTTCTTCACGGCTCTTGCTTCTTTCTGCACCTCACTTGCCTCTTTCTGTACTTCTATTGCTTCTTTCTACTCCTCTGTTGCTTCTTTCAGCAATTCTCTTGCCTCTTTCTGCACTCCTATTCCTTCTTTCTGCACACCTCCTGCCTCTTTCTGTACCTCTCTTGCCTCTTTGTGCACCTCTCCTACCTCTTTCTGCACCCCTCTTGCTACTTTTTTTACCTCTGTTGGTTCTTTCTGCACTGCTCTTGCTTCTTTCTGCATCTCACTTGCCTCTTTCTGCACTTCTCTTGCTTGTTTCTGCACCTCTCTTGCATCTTTCTGCACCTCTGTTGCCTCTATCTGCACCTCACTTGCTTCTTTCTGCACCCCTCTTACCTCTTTCTGCACCCCTCTCCCCTCTTTCTTCACCTCTCTTGCCTCTTTCTGCACCCCTGTTCCCTCTGTCAGCACCTTTCCTACCTGTTTCTGCACCTCTCTTGCCTCTTTCTGGACCTCTGTTGCTTTTTTCTGCACTTTTCTTGCTCTTTCTGCACCCTTCGCGCCTCTTTCAGCACCTCTGTTGCTTCTTTCTGCACTTCTCTTCCTTCTTTCTGCACCCCTCCTGCCTCTTTCTGTACCTCTCTTGCATCTTTGTGCACCTCTTCTACCTTTTTCTGCACCCCTCTTGCCTCTTTTTGCACCTCTGTTGGTTCTTTCTGCACTGCTATTGCTTCTTTCTGCACCTCACTTGCCTCTTTCTGTACTTCTATTGCTTCTTTCTACACCTCTATTGCTTCTTTCAGCAATTCTCTTGCCTCTTGCTGCACTTCTCTTCCTTCTTTCCGCACCCCTCCTGCCTCTTTCTGACTGTACCTCCCTTACCTCTTTGTGCACCTCTCCTACCTCTTTCTGCACCCCTCTTGCCTCTTGTTGCACCTCTGTTGGTACTTTCTGCACTGCTCTTGCTTCTTTCTGCACCTCACTTGCCTCTTTCTGCACTTCTCTTGCTTCTTTCTACACCTCTGTTGCTTCTTTCAGCAATTCTCTTGCCTCTTTCCGTACTTCTCTTGCTTGTTTCTGCACCCCTCCTGCCTCTTTCTGTACCTCTCTTGCCTCTTTTTGCACCTCTCATACCTCTTTCTGCACCCCTCTTGCCTCTTTTTGCAACTCTGTTGGTTCTTTCTGCACTGCTCTTGCTTCTTTCTGCACCTCACTTGCCTCTTTCTGCACTTCTCTTGCTTCTTTCTACACCTCTGTTCCCTCTTTCTGCACCTCTCTTGCTTCTTTCTGCACTTCTCTTGCTTCTTTCTGCACCTCTCTTCTTTCCGCACACGTCTTCCCTTTTTTGCATCCCACTTGCCTCATTCTGTACCCCTTTTGCCTCTTTGTGCACCTCTCCTGACTCTTTCTGTACCTCTCTTGCCTTTTTCTGCCGTTCTCTTGCCTCTTTGTACACCTCTTTTGCTTCTTTCTGCACCCTTCTTGCTACTTTTTGTACCTCTGTTGGTTCTTTCTGCACTGCTCTTGCTTCTTTCTGCATCTCACTTGCCTCTTTCTGCACTTCTCTTGCTTGTTTCTGCACCTCTCTTGCATCTTTCTGCACCTCTGTTGCCTCTATCTGCACCTCACTTGCTTCTTTCTGCAACCCTCTTACCTCTTTCTGCACCCCTCTCCCCTCTTTCTGCACCTCTCTTGCCTCTTTCTGCACCCCCGTTCCCTCTGTCAGCACCTTTCCTACCTGTTTCTGCACCTCTCTTGCCTCTTTCTGGACCTCTGTTGCTTTTTTCTGCACTTCTCTGTCTCTTTCTGCACCCTTCGCGCCTCTTTCAGCACCTCTGTTGCTTCTTTCTGCACTTCTCTTCCTTCTTTCTGCACCCCTCCTGCCTCTTTCTGTACCTCTCTTGCATCTTTGTGCACCTCTCCTACCTTTTTCTGCACCCCTCTTGCCTCTTTTTGCACCTCTGTTGGTTCTTTCTGCACTGCTATTGCTTCTTTCTGCACCTCACTTGCCTCTTTCTGTACTTCTATTGCTTCTTTCTACACCTCTATTGCTTCTTTCAGCAATTCTCTTGCCTCTTGCTGCACTTCTCTTCCTTCTTTCTGCACCCCTCCTGCCTCTTTCTGACTGTACCTCCCTTACCTCTTTGTGCACCTCTCCTACCTCTTTCTGCACCCCTCTTGCCTCTTGTTGCACCTCTGTTGGTTCTTTCTGCACTGCTCTTGCTTCTTTCTGCACCTCACTTGCCTCTTTCTGCACTTCTCTTGCTTCTTTCTACACCTCTGTTGCTTCTTTCAGCAATTCTCTTGCCTCTTTCAGTACTTCTCTTGCTTGTTTCTGCACCCCTCCTGCCTCTTTCTGTACCTCTCTTGCCTCTTTTTGCACCTCTCATACCTCTTTCTGCACCCCTCTTGCCTCTTTTTGCAACTCTGTTGGTTCTTTCTGCACTGCTCTTGCTTCTTTCTGCACCTCACTTGCCTCTTTCTGCACTTCTCTTGCTTCTTTCTACACCTCTGTTCCCTCTTTCTGCACCTCTCTTGCTTCTTTCTGCACTTCTCTTGCTTCATTCTGCACCTCTCTTCTTTCCGCACACGTCTTCCCTTTTTTGCATCCCACTTGCCTCATTCTGTACCTCTTTTGCCTCTTTGTGCACCACTCCTGACTCTTTCTGCACCTCTCTTGCCTTTTTCTGCCATTCTCTTGCCTCTTTGTGCACCTCTTTTGCTTCTTTCTGCACCCCTCTTGCTACTTTTTGTACCTCTGTTGGTTCTTTCTGCACTGCTCTTGCTTCTTTCTGCATCTCACTTGCCTCTTTCTGCACTTCTCTTGCTTGTTTCTGCACCTCTCTTGCATCTTTCTGCACCTCTGTTGCCTCTATCTGCACCTCACTTGCTTCTTTCTGCACCCCTCTTACCTCTTTCTGCACCCCTCTCCCCTCTTTCTGCACCTCTCTTGCCTCTTTCTGCACCCCCGTTCCCTCTGTCAGCACCTTTCCTACCTGTTCCTGCACCTCTCTTGCCTCATTCTGGACCTCTGTTGCTTTTTTCTGCACTTCTCTTGCTCTTTCTGCACCCTTTGCGCCTCTTTCAGCACCTCTGTTGCTTCTTTCTGCACTTCTCTTCCTTCTTTCTGCACCCCTCCTGCCTCTTTTTGTACCTCTCTTGCATCTTTGTGCACCTCTCCTACCTTTTTCTGCACCCCTCTTGCCTCTTTTTGCACCTCTGTTGGTTTTTTCTGCACTGCTATTGCTTCTTTCTGCACCTCACTTGCCTCTTTCTGTACTTCTATTGCTTCTTTCTACACCTCTATTGCTTCTTTCAGCAATTCTCTTGCCTCTTGCTGCACTTCTCTTCCTTCTTTCTGCACCCCTCCTGCCTCTTTCTGACTGTACCTCCCTTACCTCTTTGTGCACCTCTCCTACCTCTTTCTGCATCCCTCTTGCCTCTTGTTGCACCTCTGTTGGTTCTTTCTGCACTGCTCTTGCTTCTTTCTGCACCTCACTTGCCTCTTTCTGCACTTCTCTTGCTTCTTTCTACACCTCTGTTGCTTCTTTCAACAATTCTCTTGCCTCTTTCCGTACTTCTCTTGCTTGTTTCTGCACCCCTCCTGCCTCTTTCTGTACCTCTCTTGCCTCATTTTGCACCTCTCATACCTCTTTCTGCACCCCTCTTGCCTCTTTTTGTAACTCTGTTGGTTCTTTCTGCACTGCTCTTGCTTCTTTCTGCACCTCACTTGCCTCTTTCTGCACTTCTCTTGCTTCTTTCTGCACCTCTCTTCTTTCCGCACACGTCTTCCCTTTTTTGCATCCCACTTGCCTCATTCTGTACCCCTTTTGCCTCTTTGTGCACCTCTCCTGACTCATTCTGCACCTCTCTTGCCTTTTTCTGCAGTTCTCTTGCCTCTTTGTGCACCTCTTTTGCTTCTTTCTGCATTTCTCTCTCCTCTTTCTGCACCCCTCTTGCCTCTTCCTGCACCTCTGTTGCTTCTTTCTGCACTTATATTGCCTCTTTCTGCACCTCTCCTGCTTCTTTCTTCACCTCTCTTGCTTCTTTCTGCACCCCTGTTGTCTCTTTCTACACTCGTCTTCCCTCTTTCTGTACCTCTCTTGCTTCTTTTTTCACTTCTCTTGCTTCTTTCTGTACCTTTCTTGCTTCTTTATGCACTCTTCTTCCCTTTTTTGCATCCCTCTTGCCTCTTTCTGCAGTTCTCTTGCCATTTTCTGCACCTCCCTTGCCCCTTTTTGCACCTCACTAGCCTCTTTCTGCACTTCTCTTGCTTCTTTCTGCACCTCTATTGCTTCTTTCAGCAATTCTCTTGCCTCTTTCTTCACTTCTCTTGCTTGTTTCTGCACCTCTCTTGCGTCTTTCTGCACCTCTGTTGCCTCTTTCTGCACCTCACTTGCTTCTTTCTGCACCCCTCTTGCCTCTTTCTGCATCCCTCATTCCTCAATCTGCATCTCTCTTGCCTCTTTCTGAACACCTGTTTCCTCTTTCTGCACCTTTCCTGCCCGTTTCTGCACCTCTCTTGCCTCTTTCTGTACCTCTGTTGCATCTTTCTGCACTTCTCTTGCCTCTTTCTGCACTCTTCGCGCCTCTTTCAGCACCTCTGTTGCTTCTCTCTGCACTTCTCTTCCTTCTTTCTGCACCCCTCCTGCTTCTTTCTGTATCCCTCTTGCCTCTTTGTGCACCTCTCCTACCTACTTCTGCACCCCTCTTCCCTCTTTTTGCACCTCTGTTGGTTCTTTCTGCACTCCTATTCCTTCTTTCTGCACTCCTCCTGCCTCTTTCTGTACCTCTCTTGCCTCTTTGTGCACCTCTCCTACCTCTTTTTGCACCCCTCTTGCTACTTTTTGTACCTCTGTTGGTTCTTTCTGCACTGCTCTTGCTGCTTTCTGCATCTCACTTGCCTCTTTCTGCACTTCTCTTGCATGTTTCTGCACCTCTCTTGCATCTTTCTGCACCTCTGTTGCCTCTATCTGCACCTCACTTGCTTCTTTCTGCAACCCTCTTACCTCTTTCTGCACCCCTCTCCCCTCTTTCTGCACCTCTCTTGCCTCTTTCTGCACCCCCGTTCCCTCTGTCAGCACCTTTCCTACCTGTTTCTGCACCTCTCTTGCCTCTTTCTGGACCTCTGTTGCTTTTTTCTGCACTTCTCTTGCTCTTTCTGCACCCTTCGCGCCTCTTTCAGCACCTCTGTTGCTTCTTTCTGCACTTCTCTTCCTTCTTTCTGCACCCCTCCTGCCTCTTTCTGTACCTCTCTTGCATCTTTGTGCACCTCTCCTACCTTTTTTCTGCACCCCTCTTGCCTCTTTTTGCACCTCTGTTGGTTCTTTCTGCACTGCTATTGCTTCTTTCTGCACCTCACTTGCCTCTTTCTGTACTTCTATTGCTTCTTTCTACACCTCTATTGCTTCTTTCCAGCAATTCTCTTGCCTCTTGCTGCACTTCTCTTCCTTCTTTCTGCACCCCTCCTGCCTCTTTCTGACTGTACCTCCCTTACCTCTTTGTGCACCTCTCCTACCTCTTTCTGCACCCCTCTTGCCTCTTGTTGCACCTCTGTTGGTTCTTTCTGCACTGCTCTTGCTTCTTTCTGCACCTCACTTGCCTCTTTCTGCACTTCTCTTGCTTCTTTCTACACCTCTGTTGCTTCTTTCAGCAATTCTCTTGCCTCTTTCAGTACTTCTCTTGCTTGTTTCTGCACCCCTCCTGCCTCTTTCTGTACCTCTCTTGCCTCTTTTTGCACCTCTCATACCTCTTTCTGCACTCCTCTTGCCTCTTTTTGCAACTCTGTTGGTTCTTTCTGCACTGCTCTTGCTTCTTTCTGCACCTCACTTGCCTCTTTCTGCACTTCTCTTGCTTCTTTCTACACCTCTGTTCCCTCTTTCTGCACCTCTCTTGCTTCTTTCTGCACTTCTCTTGCTTCTTTCTGCACCTCTCTTCTTTCCGCACACGTCTTCCCTTTTTTGCATCCCACTTGCCTCATTCTGTACCTCTTTTGCCTCTTTGTGCACCTCTCCTGACTCTTTCTGCACCTCTCTTGCCTTTTTCTGCCGTTCTCTTGCCTCTTTGTGCACCTCTTTTGCTTCTTTCTGCACCCCTCTTGCTACTTTTTGTACCTCTGTTGGTTCTTTCTGCACTGCTCTTGCTTCTTTCTGCATCTCACTTGCCTCTTTCTGCACTTCTCTTGCTTGTTTATGCACCTCTCTTGCATCTTTCTGCACCTCTGTTGCCTCTATCTGCACCTCACTTGCTTCTTTCTGCACCCCTCTTACCTCTTTCTGCACCCCTCTCCCCTCTTTCTGCACCTCTCTTGCCTCTTTCTGCACCCCCGTTCCCTCTGTCAGCACCTTTCCTACCTGTTTCTGCACCTCTCTTGCCTCATTCTGGACCTCTGTTGCTTTTTTCTGCACTTCTCTTGCTCTTTCTGCACCCTTTGCGCCTCTTTCAGCACCTCTGTTGCTTCTTTCTGCACTTCTCTTCCTTCTTTCTGCACCACTCCTGCCTCTTTTTGTACCTCTCTTGCATCTTTGTGCACCTCTCCTACCTTTTTCTGCACCCCTCTTGCCTCTTTTTGCACCTCTGTTGGTTTTTTCTGCACTGCTATTGCTTCTTTCTGCACCTCACTTGCCTCTTTCTGTACTTCTATTGCTTCTTTCTACACCTCTATTGCTTCTTTCAGCAATTCTCTTGCCTCTTGCTGCACTTCTCTTCCTTCTTTCTGCACCCCTTCTGCCTCTTTCTGACTGTACCTCCCTTACCTCTTTGTGCACCTCTCCTACCTCTTTCTGCATCCCTCTTGCCTCTTGTTGCACCTCTGTTGGTTCTTTCTGCACTGCTCTTGCTTCTTTCTGCACCTCACTTGCCTCTTTCTGCACTTCTCTTGCTTCTTTCTACACCTCTGTTGCTTCTTTCAACAATTCTCTTGCCTCTTTCCGTACTTCTCTTGCTTGTTTCTGCACCCCTCCTGCCTCTTTCTGTACCTCTCTTGCCTCATTTTGCACCTCTCATACCTCTTTCTGCACCCCTCTTGCCTCTTTTTGCAACTCTGTTGGTTCTTTATGCACTGCTCTTGCTTCTTTCTGCACCTCACTTGCCTCTTTCTGCACTTCTCTTGCTTCTTTCTACACCTCTGTTCCCTCTTTCTGCACCTCTCTTGCTTCTTTCTGCACTTCTCTTGCTTCTTTCTGCACCTCTCTTCTTTCCGCACAAGTCTTCCCTTTTTTGCATCCCACTTGCCTCATTCTGTACCCCTTTTGCCTCTTTGTGCACCTCTCCTGACTCTTTCTGCACCTCTCTTGCCTTTTTCTGTAGTTCTCTTGCCTCTTTGTGCACCTCTTTTGCTTCTTTCTGCATTTCTTTCTCCTCTTTCTGCACCCCTCTTGCCTCTTCCTGCACCTCTGTTGCTTCTTTCTGCACTTATATTGCCTCTTTCTGCACCTCTCCTGCTTCTTTCTTCACCTCTCTTGCTTCTTTCTGCACCGTTGTTGTCTCTTTCTACACTTGTCTTCCCTCTTTCTGTACCTCTCTTGCTTCTTTTTCACGTCTCTTGCTTCTTTCTGTACCTTTCTTGCTTCTTTATGCACTCTTCTTCCCTTTTTGCATCCCTCTTGCCTCTTTCTGCAGTTCTCTTGCCATTTTCTGCACCTCCCTTGCCCCTTTTTGCACCTCATTAGCCTCTTTCTGCACTTCTCTTGCTTCTTTCTGCACCTCTATTGCTTCTTTCAGCAATTCTCTTGCCTCTTTCTTCACTTCTCTTGCTTGTTTCTGCACCTCTCTTGCGTCTTTCTGCACCTCTGTTGCCTCTTTCTGCACCTCACTTGCTTCTTTCTGCACCCCTCTTGCCTCTTTCTGCACCCCTCATTCCTCTATCTGCATCTCTCTTGCCTCTTTCTGAACACCTGTTCCCTCTTTCTGCACCTTTCCTGCCCGTTTCTGCACCTCTCTTGCCTCTTTCTGTACCTCTGTTGCATCTTTCTGCACTTCTCTTGCCTCTTTCTGCACTCTTCGCGCCTCTTTCAGCACCTCTGTTGCTTCTCTCTGCACTTCTCTTCCTTCTTTCTGCACCCCTCCTGCTTCTTTCTGTATCCCTCTTGCCTCTTTGTGCACCTCTCCTACCTACTTCTGCACCCCTTTTGCCTCTTTTTGCACCTCTGTTGGTTCTTTCTGCACTGCTCTTGCTTCTTTCTGCACCTCTTCTGTAAATTTCTGCCGCCCTCATGCCTCTTTCTGCCCCGCTCTTCCCTATTTCTCTACCTCTCTTGCTTCTTTCTGCACTTCTCTTGCTTCTTTCATCACTGCTCTTGCATCTTTCTGCACCTCTCTTGCAACTTTCTGTATCCCTCTTACCTCTTTCTGAACCCCTGTTCCCTCTTTCTGTACCTTTCTTGCCTGTTTCTGCACCTCTCTTGCCTCTTTCTGCACCTCTGTTGCTTCTTTTTGCACTTCTCTTGCCTCTTCTGTACCCCTTTTGCCTCTTTGTGCACCTCTCCTGACTCTTTCTGCACATCTCTTGCCTTTTTCTGCAGTTCTCTTGCCTCTTTGTGCACCTCTTTTGCTTCTTTCTGCACTTCTCTCTCCTCTTTCTGCACCCCTCTTGCCTCTTTCTGCACCTCTGTTGCTTCTTTCTGCACTTCTATTGCCTCTTTCTGCACTGCTCCTGCTTCTTTCTGCACCCCTGTTGTCTCTTTCTGCACCCCTGTTGTCTCTTTCTGCACTCGTCTTCCCTCTTTCTGCACCTCTCTTGCTTCTTTCTGCACTTCTCTTGCTTCTTTCTGTACTGCTCTTCTTTCCGCACCCTTCTTCCCTTTTTTGCATCCCTCTTGCCTCTTTCTGCTGTTCTCTTGCCATTTTCTGCACCCCTCTTGCCTCTTTTTGCACCTCACTTGCCTCTTTCTGCACTTCACTTGCTTCTTTCCACACCTCTGTTGCTTCTTTCACCAATTCTCTTGCCTCTTTCTGCAATGCTCTTGCTTTTTTCTGCACCTCTCTTGTGTCTTTCTTCAAATCTGTTGCCTCTTTTTTCACCTCACTTGCTTCTTTCTGCACCCCTCTTTCCTCTTTCTGCACTGCTCTTTTTTCTTTCTGCACCTCTCTGGCCTCTTTCTGTACCCCTGTTCCCTCTTTCTGCACCTTTCCTGCCTGTTTCTGCACCTCTCTTGCCTCTTTCTGTACCTCTGTTGCTTTTTTCACCACTTCTCTTGCTCTTTCTGTACCCTTAGCGCCTCTTTCAGCACCGCTGTTGCTTCTTTCTTTCTTCACTTCTCTTCCTTTTTTCTGCACCCCTCTTGCCTCTTTCTCCTCTCTTACCTCTTTGTGCACCTCTCCCACCTATTTCTACACCCCTCTTGCCTCTTTTTGCACCTCTGTTGGTTCTTTCTGCACTGCTCTTGCTTCTTTCTGCACCTCTTTTGCAAATTTATGCAGCCCTCATGCCTCTTTCTGCACCCCTCTTCCCTATTTCTCTAACTCTCTTGCTTCTTTCTGCACTTCTCTTGCTTCTTTCTGCACTGCTCTTGCTTCTTTCTGCACCTCTCTTCTTTCTGCACCCTTCTTCCCTTTTTTGCACCCCTTTTGCCTCATTCTGTACCCCTTTTGCCTCTTTGTGCACCTCTCCTGACTCTTTCTGCACCTCTCTTACCTTTTTCTGCTGTTCTCTTGCCTCTTGGTGCACCTCTTTTGCTTCTTTCTGCATTTCTCTCTCCTCTTTCTGCACCCCTCTTGCCTCTTTCTGCACCTCTGTTGCTTCTTTTTGCACTTATATTGCCTCTTTCTGCACCTCTCCTGCTTCTTTCTTCACCTCTCTTGCTTCTTTCTTCACCTCTCTTGCTTCTTTCAGCAATTCTCTTGCCTCTTTCTTCACTTCTCTTGCTTGTTTCTGCACCTCTCTTGCGTCTTTCTACACCTCACTTGCTTCTTTCTGCACCCCTCTTGCCTCTTTCTGCACCCCTCTTGCCTCTATCTGCATCTCTCTTGCCTCTTTCTGCACCCTTGTTCCCTCTGTCTGCACCTTTCCTGCCCATTTCTGCACCTCTCTTGCCTCTTTCTGTACCTCTGTTGCTTCTTTTTGCACTTCTCTTGCCTCTTCTGTACCCCTTTTGCCTCTTTGTGCACCTCTCCTGACTCTTTCTGCACATCTCTTGCCTTTTTCTGCAGTTTTCTTGCCTCTTTGTGCACCTCTTTTGCTTATTTCTGCACTTCTCTCTCCTCTTTCTGCACCCCTCTTGCCTCTTTTTGCACCTCTGTTGGTTCTTTCTGCACTGCTCTTGCTTCTTTCTGCACCTCTTTTGCAAATTTCTGCAGCCCTCATGCCTCTTTCTGCACCCCTCTTCCCTATTTCTCTACCTCTCTTGCTTCTTTCTGCACTTCTCTTGCTTCTTTCGTCACTGCTCTTGCTTCTTTATGCACCTCTCTTGCAAATTTCTGTATCCCTCTTACCTCTTTCTGAACCCCTGTTCCCTCTCTCTGTACCTTTCTTGCCTGTTTCTGCACCTCTCTTGCCTCTTTCTGCACCTCTGTTGCTTCTTCCTGCACTTCTATTGCCTCTTTCTGCACCGCTCCTGCTTCTTTCTGCACCCCTGTTGTCTCTTTCTGCGCCCGTGTTGTCTCTTTCTGCATTTGTCTTCCCTCTTTCTGTACCTCTCTTGCTTCTTTCTGTACTTCTCTTGCTTCTTTCTGTACCTCTCTTCTTTCCGCACCCTTCTTCCCTTTTTTGCATCACCCCTTGCCTCTTTCTGCTTTTCTCTTGCCATTTTCTGCACCCCTCTTACCTCTTTTTGCACCTCACTTGCCTCTTTCTGCACTTCACTTGCTTCTTTCCACACCTCTGTTGCTTCTTTCAGCAATTCTATTGCCTCTTTCTGCAATGCTCTTGCTTGTTTCTGCACCTCTCTTGTGTCTTTCTTCAAATCTGTTGCCTCTTTTTGCACCTCACTTGCTTCTCTCTGCACCCCTCTTGCCTCTTTCTGCACCCCTCTTTTTTCTTTCTGCACCTCTCTGGCCTCTTTCTGCACCCCTGTTCCCTCTTTCTGCACCTTTCCTTCCTGTTTCTGCACCTCTATTGCCTCTTTCTGTACCTCTCTTGCTTCTTTCTTCACTTCTCTTCCTCTTTTCTGCACCCCTCCTGCCTCTTTCTGTACCTCTCTTACCTCTTTGTGCACCTCTCCTACCTCTTTCTGCACCCCTCTTGCCTCTTTTTGCACCTCTGTTGGTTCTTTCTGCACTGCTCCTGCTTCTTTCTGCACCTCACTTGCCTCTTTCTGCACTTCTCTTGCTTCTTTCTACACCTCTGTTGCTTCTTTCAGCAATTCTCTTGCCTCTTTCTGCACTTCTCTTGCTTGTTTCTGCACCCCTCCTGCCTCTTTCTGTACCTCTCTTGCCTCTTTGTGCACCTCTCATTCCTCTTTCTGCACCCCTCTTGCCTCTTTTTGCAACTCTGTTGGTTCTTTCTGCACTGCTCTTGCTTCTTTCTGCACCTCACTTGCCTCTTTCTGCACTTCTCTTGCTTCTTTCTACACCTCTGTTGCTTCTTTCAGCAATTCTCTTGCCTCTTTCTGTACTTCTCTTGCTTGTTTCTGAACCCCTCTTGCGTCTTTCTGCACCTCTGTTGCCTCTTTCTGCACCTCACTTGCTTCTTTCTTCATCCCTCTTTCTGCACCCCTCTCCCCTCTTTCTGCACCTCTCTTGCCTCTTTCTGCACCCCTGTTCCATCTTTCTGCACCTTTCCTGCCTGTTTCTGCACCTCTCTTGCCTCTTTCTGTACCTCTGTTGCTTCTTTCTGCACTTCTCTTGCCTCTTTCTGTACCCTTCGCACCTCTTTTAGCACCTCTGTTGCTTCTTTCTGAACTTCTCTTCCTTCTTTCTGCACCCCTCCTGCCTCTTTCTGTATCCCTCTTGCCTCTTTGTGTACCTCTCCACCTCTTTCTGCACCCCTCTTGCCTCTTTCTGCACTTCTCTTGCTTCTTTCTACACCTCTGCTGCTTCTTTCAGCAATTCTCTTGCCTCTTTCTGCACTTCTCTTGCTAATTTTTGCACCTCTCTTGCATCTTTCTGCATCTCTGTTGCGTCTTTTTGCACATCACTTGCTTCTTTCTGCACCTCTCTTGCCTCTTTCCGCACCTCTGTTGCTTCTTTCTGCACTTCTCTTGCCTCTTTCTGCATCTCTGACTTAGAGGTAGTTTTAATCCCCCTGCCCTATTATGTACTAGGGCCTTACAGGGGAGGTCATGCCAATCACAGGGGTACCCTAACCCATATTGTACCCTAGTGTATGTAGGTGTTTTCACAGTATTCTAAGTGTCTTTCAGCATAGCACTGGCTCCGGGCCTGGTTAGTCAAAGTCAGTTACCACCAGTACCAGTCAGCAAATGTTGGGGTCACAGGATTACTTTGCAACAAGGCTTCTTTCTGCCCCTCTGTTGGTTCTTTCTGCATATCTCTTGCTTCTTTCTGCACCTTTCTTCATCTTTCTGGACTTCTGTTGCCTCTTTCTGCATTTCTCTTGCTTCTTTCTGCGCCTTTCTTCCTCTTTATGCACATGTCCGAACTATGTAGGCATAGTTAGAAATTAGCATTTAAAAAACTTTGAAATTCACTGAAAACACCAGTGGTTTCAGGGACGTTATAGTTAGGAATTAGCATTTAAAAAACCTTAGAAATTCACTGAAAAAACCTTAGGTTTCAGGAAAGTTATAGTTAGAAATTAGCATTTAGAAAACCTTTGAAATTCACTGAAAAAACCATAGGTTTCAGGGACCTAATAGTTAGAAATTTGCATTTAAAAAACCTTTGAAATACACTGAAAAAACCATAGGTTTCAGGGACGTTATAGTTAGTTGGACATTTAATTCGTACAAAACCAGAGAAATTCGACCGTTATAGTTAGTTGAGCTAACTATAACTCGCACCCCCGCAATGCACTGCTGATGACGTCACATATTACATCACTCATGACATGGTCAGTGCCATCACTGATGACATCTCAAATGACATCACTGATGACAGGTCACAGGCAGATTTAGCACACACCTGGTCCTGCCACTTCTAACAAGCCAGGCACCTATACCAGTGGAGAGGAGTTGTCCTCAGAAATATGTTTGAGTGACCACTGTGAAGCGTTCGCTAATTTCCCTGGCCACACTTGTGGGATGGGCACAGGAGCTCTTCACAGTGGCATAACAAAACTTGCAGGGGCCCTCTGCAGAGTGCATGGGGGCCTCCCACACTCTGGACCCAGTCAGGAGCCCTCAGACCCACCTCTGCACAGTGCTGGAGGGGCCCTCATGGAACTCAGCCCTGGGTACTGCGGGAGCAGTGTGGGCTGCAGAGGCTATTGTTATGCCACTTTGCACAAGGGAGGATAATTTCTGCTATGTTGGATTCATGTAGGGAGGGGCACTGTGTGATTGTAGTAGGGCAAACAGAAACTGCTGCAAAATTAGGTAGGGTTACCCCTGGGAATGTTTTCCCTATTGGTCAGGGAGGGATAAGGAGTCACCCCCACCCACAGGATAGTGCCATGAATAAATGTGGCACCCATGGGTACCCTCTTTAAAACACTACTGGACCTGTGAAAGACAAAAGAAGGACTGCACCTGCTGTTGAGACCTGTTTGGAGAACTCTAAGGGCTCAACCTGCTCCCACTTGTACCCTAAACAAAGACGTTGACTTCAATGGTCAGTTGCCTGGTCTCCTGTTAAACTACAGAGACACAAAAATTGCAAGAAGCCTACTTCCTGAAGGGGCCCAGCTTACCACTTTCAACTGGACCTACCATAGACCCTTCTGGTGGCTTCTGTTGGGGTGAGTCCTGAAACCTAAGTGCTGTTCCTGAGGTCCTAGAACACTTGGCTGGTGTCAGAGTGCACTCCTGCAGCCTAACCCTAGAAACTGTAACTTACAAATTATTTTTAGTATTTTTGCTGTTAGAAATTACAGAACACTGCGACCAACCTTCTAAGTTGATCGTTCGAGGGTGCATCACCAGTGGACTTTACTTCACTGCAGCTTCACTACATTCTTCTCTGGAGCAGCAAATCTGACTCAGAGGACCCAGCGCTGATCGCCATCCAACAATGTTGAAGCCTCTCAGGCCTTAGCCTGCAGCCTTGTCCTGCTGACGGAATCCTATTTCCAGAAGCAGTGTACGTACAAAGGTAGAAATCTTGGTTGACCCGATGCCGAGCAGCATCCAGTCAACAGTTTCTTGGACTCAAACTCCAGACTTTTTCTAATCTGAGCTTTGCCAGCATTTGTTGACAGGTTCACCAAGATCTCACCCCTCAGTAGCCTATCGTTGACTACCCTATCTTTGGATCCAACCTGCTGCCTTTCCCCACTAAGGCCTCTACCTTCTCAAAAAATTTCTAAGGGCAAAGGAAAACTTTGGGCTGGGACCAACCTGGTCCTCGTATATGACCTGTGCTCCATGACGGTTGACCTCAAGCTTTACCCTTGCCCCGATCTAGTCTGATCATTTGCTCGTGGTCGGTGCTTTGTGCTTTTTGGTGTTATTTTTCTTTAAAACTTTAAAAAAATCATTATGTGATTTTTATTGTGTTATGTTTTTGACATATCGTCTAACTGTTTTGGAAATGTTCTTAAGTTAAGCCTGCTCGCTCTGTGCCACAGCTACTAGGGGTTGTGCTCAGGTTTAAATTACTGAAACCTTCCCTGGACTTAACAGAATAGTAACAATATTACTTGTGGTGGATTGCCATCCACCCACCTAACAATCCACTTTCTCACAAAATGCTTTAGGTTTTACAGCTTTGTTTCCATCAAGACAACTTCTTGTCTTGCATACAGATGTTAGCACGTTGTTTGTTAATTATTGCACTGTGGGAAGCAGCAGGATAACCCTGGGAAGTTAACAGACAGAATACTGCTAGTGCTGAACATATATATTTCAGCCTGCATTTCAGAATGTTTTTACTAACTAAAATATTTGAGAACTTATCGAAAACGTGTCCTCCTTTTCGCTTTCTCTAGCACTTACCATAATTTTTTATGACAAAACAAACCCGCACAATTTGTTCATTTCTATATTAAATACTTTAAGCTTTTCAACTTTGATTCCTTCAAAATGGCTTCTGATGTGCCCAGTTTTGTTTTATGAAACAGAATATTAGCACTTTAGCTGTTTATAAGACCACTGTGGCAAGCTTCAGTTGAACACTGGAGGCCCACCTGACTGGCTGCTGCTGCTGTTGAAAGTACATGTTTTACTCAGAATATCAGACTGTAATTTCCCATGACTGTGGAAGATTGTGTGAACCTATTGAAAATACACTCTCATTTTAGCTTCTGAAGTACCCTTCATGACCTCGATGAGAAAAAATGAGAGAGAACAGTTTTCTTTCATACATTGTTCATCAAATCCGAGTAAAGGGTAAGCATTTTACACAGGATAATCACCATAAATCACACCACAATTCCTAAAATTAGCATGGTACCAGCAACAAGTGATTTATATTCTTATTTTGTGACACTAAAATCCTGGAATACACAATAATGCATTTCAGTAAGTGACCAGGTTCCTGAGCCCTGTAATGGCTGCCACAACAAACTGTTCATGCTGTGGCAGCCCATCAGGATTGAAGTTCCCTCTTTAAAGTGCCCAATGAGAGCATATCTGGACACCAACAGCCCAGATAGCACTATCTTATTCACCCCTTAATGACCACCCATAGTACCCCTTTAAATGAGAATTTCTAGAAAATGACAAAACGGAGTTACATCAAAACCAAAAAGCAGACTGAGTAAAGTTCTAACTTTTTACCAAAGTTATTCCTTTCAGCCATTTTTTTCTGTATCACTTCCCAAAATTTCCTATGGTAACTAACATAGGAAATCAGTGTTTTGGGACTCCCTTTTTTCTTGACATCTATTTAATGAATCATCTCAAAACCTTCGGGCTGGAAATAAAAGTGTATGAACTTGTTTTTGGAAAGTTTTAAGAAGATTCTTAAAACAGCATTATAAGTTATTAGCAATACAAAAAATTTGCTTTCTATGGAAACTCTGATCTAGCTATAACTAGGCAGTGGTGATCGCCTTTTGTAATATTTTAAATACATGTGTTTAGGACTGCAATAAATATCTTGTGCAAAAGCCATGCAAACCATAACTTGCAAACCTAATCCAATGTTTATTACATCTTCCTTGATTTGACAGATGTAATTCCAAATGTTGTAAATATTATAAATGAGATTATTTATAATATTGTTTTTAGCTCTATGAAAGAGAAGACAAGTATGTTCTATGTTGTGCTTTTAGGTAGTTTTACTTATTGGCATAAATATTGTGTGGTCATAAACATTGCATTTCATGTGTGAGTTATTGTTTGGACGGGGGCGTGGCTAGCGAGCCAACATGGCGGGCACAAGTTCCTAACGCTCCGTCCGACATCCCTTTGTTATCCTGCATAATTATCCTCCCACTGTGCCATCCGCGCTGGAAAAGTGCGGAACCAGAAGGGCGATGTGCTGCGGACTCCGAAAATAGCGGATAAATACCCAAAACCATGAGTAAGATGCGCCATTGCTGAGGTGGGGGCTGCGGCCTGCGTACCACGAGGCTGTGCGAAGGCAGAGCAAGGTGACAGCGGACGGAAGCCACCCGGACCGGAGCCGGTGCCTCTGGTTGGGAAAGCAGCACACGGGAATAAGAGTGCGGTCTGCATCCTGCGAGTCTCCTAAGAGCAGTGTTAATAATAACGTACAGTCGAGGACGCAGCGACAGGTCCCGCAGCATGGCGTGGGGCGGCCCTGACCGGGTCTGGTGTTTCCTGCTGATGCAGCTGATTGTTCCATACACGGAGGAGCGGAACACGCGGGGGCCGCAACGCGTGGTTCTAGAGGCGGAGGGCAACCTGAAGTATGTGTGGTAGAACTGCTCCCAGCCGTGGCCCCATCTGAGGAGAGAATCAGGCCATGACTGCGGAAATGACCGAGGCCTGCATGGAAAGTGTAGACCACTGCCGGGGGAAGACAGCGACGCTGAGGCACTACGCGGCGATCTGCAAGGCCGGTAATGCCATACTGAGGTAGGACACTGCAGGTGACCTACATTTGGTGCTCCCTGTAGGAGGTACAAGAGGGGGAGGAACTCAGGGGGCCCCATTTATAAGACGCCGGAAGCCCGCGAGCCGCAGCCAGAGGGGGAAGGCTCAGGCCGACTTAAAGGCTGGTGCGTGCCAGAGAAGACTACGGCCATAGCGGTGGGTAACAGCAGAACCATCCCCAGCCCACAAGCCCAGAACCACGCCGCAAGACGAGGCGAGATCAGGCAACGTTTAATTAGGATTGTACGCACGCAACCAGGTCCACGCGTGGCTGCCCCGCCATGTGCGAGAACATTACAGCGAGATTGAAGACAACACGAGTGCCCAGCGCTTGCAGACAGATATACTGGCAAATGCGCAAGAGGTCCTGCTGTTGTAGAGGGACTGTGCACAGAAGAAGTGACTGCCTGCTGCTGAAGCAAACCGCGACCTACTACCCATCCCAGAATTGAAGTAGACGACGCAGCGGGAGGCCCACGGGAAGGGGACTGTTGGTTGTCCATGATTAAGGACCTGAGGCAATACTGAGGAAGTATCTGCGAGACAGTAAAGAGGGCCACACCTCCCGGGGTGCGGCGTAACAGAGCACTGTACAGAGTTGTGCGCAATGGGTAACAGCTGTGGGCCTGATGCCCCTGAACGGTGACCGCGCCTGATTGAACTTGGGTCACATGGTAAGAGGGGTCACAGCTTGATCTAGATTATTTACCAGCCACCACACCAACAGGGGTCGAGACTCCAGGCACGCAATACGCCCCTATAAAGTCGCAAACCAAAATCCTGACACCTGGACTCACTGCAAAGAGCATACCATAGGGGGTCAGCCTTTTTACCGAGCCGCATCGCTACAAGTAACAGGGTGCGACTATCCACAAATAGGCGTGAATGCCCGCAGCACAGCAAATAGTGATGGGCCGCCTACGTGCTAACACAAATCAGGGCATGGCACTCACCGGCAGCTTAGAGTCACCGCGCACAGGAGGAGAGATGTCCACGGCTGCATCGAATACAACATTGGCTGCAAAACTTGACTCTGTGCTAGAGGCAGTGGAAAAGAATGGCAATGCGCTGGATCAAACCAGAACCTCCCTAGAGTCCAGAATCGACAAGGCCACCATGGACTTTACACTCCTGCACGCTGACCACCGCAAATTAACAGAGACAGTCAACACACATAGCCAGTCGTTAGCGGAGTTAAAGCCTATCACCCAAAACCAGACCGCAGCCTTACAGGATATACTGGACCGCATGCACACACTTGAGGACAGGGTGGAAGATGCGGAGGGACGCTCCCGCCGCAACAACGTTCGTGTGGTTGTCCTGCCGGAAGGCAAAGAAGGGCGTCATCCAGAACAATATGTTGAGCGTTGGCTACAAGATATATTACCCCCGGGAACATTATCATCACATTTTGTGGTTGAGAGAGCGCATCGAGTGCCGACCTAGAGACTCCCACCGGGAGCCAGATCGCGTCCATTCCTCTTCAAGCTCCTCAACTACAGGGACAGGGACGCAATATTACGCTAGACCCGGAAACTCGTTGAACTTAAGGTGAGCGGCAACCAGGTTATGATGTTCCCGGGCTACACGCGCTGGTGCAGAGGCGCAGAAGCACCTACGCAGCGGTGAAGCGCCAACTCTGTGAGCTGGAATTGCCCTACTCCTTGCTATTGCCCGCCCGCCTGAGAGTGGTGACGAAAAATGGGGTTTGGTTCTTTGACTCGCCTGCAGATACATGGGATTGGCTAGAGGAGTCGGGCCTATGGTCGGGGACCCGCCCTATGGAAGCAGATCGTGTCAAGACTCCTGGCAGAAGAACCCACCGACGAAGAAAACGCGAGATGCAAGGGAATATGAAGGCAGCGGCTGTGGCACCTAGTCCGGAACACAGTAGGATGGAACTTCAGGACGCCCTGGACATTGCTGCGACACTCGGGAGGGTGCAGTATCAAGATCATAATGACGTGTGCTCCATTGATTCAGCGGCGGCCAGTGGCTCGTCCTCCCCAGGACCGGACGATCCTGAAGAAGTGAGGCTCCCGAGAGTGACCCCACAGACTGCTGATGATCTCATCAGAAGAGCTATCACCGATCTGTAGTATACCAGAGACAGTTCACTCAAGTAGAAACTGAATTACGCAATTATATGTATAAATGAAAAAGTTCTACTGATCTAGGTAACATTTATATGTCTGGCAACACAAGATGTACTCCATACACAGCGCTAGTAGAGGGCGACTGCAGTATACACTCAAGCAGCTCTCATACACTGAAATTAGCTGTCCACCCCAAAAGGTTTAACTGACACGTAAGCAAGCATTTAAAGAGCCCAAACATGCGGTAACACTAACTATCTCAGCATACGCGCACTGATGTTGGCTCATTGCGCACCACTGTGCAAGCCGAACATGGGCTCCTCGGGTGCGCGGGCCGCGCTACTCACACAATTACTTTAAATTTCCTGATGCCTATGCGCTGGACTAACTGGCCAGCAGATGGTACACTTGAGAACAAAAGACCTAGGCAATTAACTGGTCATACATTAACCTTTGTTAGACACATTGATAAGAACATTGACTCGGTGTACACAAACATTTATATTAAAAACTTCATTTTATTAATATAAGTTCATGATAAAAAAGGTTGTGAAACTAATGGGACATACTTTACTTAACAACATTAAAAAAAAAAACATTAATATATTTATATACAAACAAATATAGAACAATACAGTACAAATAATTTCTAACATACAAAGACTTAGACAGAATTATAAACTGTTTGTTTCTAGTTGAAACATAGTGGCTAGATGATAGACAAGTTCTTTATTTCTCAAGAATGCATTTTCCCTGCCCTAGGATTTAGTGTTCTCTGCAGGGGGTCCCATTGTTTTCTCAGCAGATGGTACACCCCACTTATTTTCTCTAAATATGAAGGGAATGGAAGTGTTGTAGTTCAACGCACACTACACGCACCCCACCAGGCACCGTACTGGAATAGTTTCTGTATTGTTATTGTTTAATACAATGTTTGGACGGGCACCTTTGGTGCTTTCGCCCCCAGTTGTTATGAGGTTAAAGGTTGAACCGGTGTTTAGGTTACGATTGACCTGCCTGAAATTGTATATCTCTGCTGCAAGCTTGGCAACGTGCTGTTTGCTCCTGAACCCATTGACGTTTACATACCACTGTCATGACACGTGTTAATATACTAACATGGAATATATGTGAAATGCATACACCCACTAGGCGATACTCGATATATGCTTACCTACAGAGGCATTTGACTGGCATTGCACTACTGCAGGAGACGCACATGTCCCAAACGGAACTAGAAAGACTGCATAGGCGCTAGAGAGGACAGATATTTGGTACCATATACTCAGCACACGCGAGAGGCACGCTAGTCTGGTTGAGGGCGGGGGTCCCTTTCGCACACAAAGAAACTGTGGTAGATGACGAGGGTAGGTACACCTTTGTACGCGGACATTTAAATGGGCAGGCAATACTTCTAGGCTCCATCTACGCTCCGAATGTAGACCAACCCTCCTTCCTTACACGACTCTCGACAAAATTGACTCTCTTGGCTGGTATTCCCTGGATAATAGGTGGAGACTTCAACTCGGTGCTCGATACTGATATGGATAGATCGTTTCCCCCCCTGAATAGAACATCCGCAGTATCTAATGCCCAGGCACTTACAGACTGGCTGACAAACTGGAGGATTATAGACATGTGGCGTACAATACATCCTACAGAGCTTATCTACTCCTATTACTCAGCAGTTCATGGTCTGCATGTATGGCTTGACAGACTGGTGGGTTCTCAGTCACTGCTCCCCTTAATTAAGAAAATTGAATATCTGGGTCGGACACATTCTGACCATAACCCCCAATGGATGCAACTTAGTTGGGAAGCTGATCGACCTCCCATACCAACATGGCGTCTCCAGACGAACGCACTAGAAGACCCAGAATTCCGATCGTCACATGGGGGCAGCTATCCTTGCCTATTTCGAGCTCAACGAGGGCACAGCGAGCAGCACACTAATAGAATGAGAGGTTTTTAATACGACGATTAGAGGGCACTGCTTAGGGGCTGCATGGAATATGCGCAAACAGTTGACCATCTCGCTCACACAGTTAGAAACCCAGTTGTTACGACATGAACAAGAAGGTGAGGGGAGGGGTAGGGATACGAGACGCCTAGAGCAGTTGCATGCAGAGCATACAGAATTGCTGGAGCGTTTAAGGTGCCATAATTATGCTGCGCACACATGCATCGGCTGACAGAGCAGGCCGGTTATTGGCTTGGCTAATACGTCAGGAAAATGATCATGCTCCGATTGGGGCTATATGTACACCCGCAGGTACTCTGCTGTACACACAACATGAAATACATAAGGTTATGACGGAACACTACGCCCAGTTATATCAATCCAGGAGACGCTGCACCGACCATGCACTGGAGGTGTTCTTAGGATCCATACAATTGCCCACAGCCTCAGAGGAACACCAAGCAATACTTAATGGTCAGCTTACATTGGAGGAAATCGGAGACGCCATTTGAGCCATGGCCTCGGGAAAAAAGCCTGGGCCGGACGGCCTGCCGGCAGAATACTACAAAGCTTATCGTGAGTCTCTCACACAAAAGCTTCACGCATTGTTCACCACTGCCTTGGAAAAACAGGAACTACCCCCCTCGATGTGTGAGGCATACCTAGTATCCCTATTGAAGCCTGATAAAGATCCCATGGCCCTTGGTTCCTACAGAACCTTGGCCTTACTTAACACCGATTATAAAATACTTGCCAAGGTAATAGCTGATAGGCTAGCGCCAGTGGTCCCAACATTGGTCCACACCAACCAAAATGGCTTCATACCAGCGCGGAGCACCTCTCTCAACTTAAGATGTTTCTTTAGAGTGGCGACAGATGCTGTACATGAGTGGCCTAGGGCAGGGTGTCTTATCGTAGATCTGGAGAAGGCCTTTGATTCCCTAGAGTGGGGCTACCTAGCGGCAACCTTATTAAAATATGATCTAGGCCTGGGGTTCCTTCAACTGGTAAATCTATTGTATACGAACCCAACAGTCCGTGTGCGCTTGGGACCATACATATCAGAGGCCATTCCGGTGCGCAGAGGCACCAGGCAGGGGTGCCCTTTATCCCCTCTCCTTTTTGTGCTCGCAATAAAGCCGTTGGCTGAAGCGATGCGTACTACGTTGGGAGATGGCATACCTCTGGGAGATGCGGTACATCAAGTCTCCCTATATGCGGATGATCTCCTAGTATATGTCAAAGACATTGAGAAGGTTCCTGACCAGCTGTCGCGTCTGTTGCAGGATTTTGCCGCAGTATCTGGACTACAGGTGAATGTTGACAAATCATGTATATATGCATTTTGCGAAGGAGGCCGAGATCCACATTTTACCATTAACGGCAGAGAAGTGCAGTGGAGAGAAGGCACCTTCCGCTATCTGGGCACCCGAATCTATCATCAACCGAGAGATCTCTTCGATGGGAACCTGGGCAGAGCCTCAACGGTGATTCGGACACAGATGCGATTTTGGGGTAAGCTTCCACTAGCAGTAAAAGGCAGGGTAGCCTTAGCTAAGATGGTAATTCTCCCCAGACTTTAATACTACATTGCTAATCTACCACTATACATCCCTGCGTCCTTTTTTGCTACATTAAGTAAGTTGGTCAGAGACTTTATATGGGGCACTACAAGACATAGAATGGCACTGGCAAAACTATACTTACCTACAGATCAGGGGGGCCTTGCAGCGCCGTACTTCGAACACTATTACCTGGTGGCCCAACTGCAATGGATAGCTCGCTGGCTTGCAGACAGAAACCACGCAGACACTGCTGCCACACGGCCACCATACTCCCTAACACAAATTGTCAGACTCTTCCACCCCGCTGTTAAGTCAAAGACTCCAAGACCATTGCTGCTAGCGGTGGCACACAAATGTTTTCGTAGGTCCCTTTACATCACCAGAGGCATTGTCCCCTATGCACCAGCGATACCACTAGAAGGGTCTCCGAGTGGGCTCACAGTACTCACATCACAATCGATTGTGGACTGGTTAGAGAGGGACATTTAGACACTGGGGGATATCTACCGCGACGGAACGCTCATATCATACACGACTCTGGTGGAAGATGAAGTGTTGCCACCGGGCCGATTCCTTACGCATTGCTCACTACTGGCTACCCTAGCGATCAGATGGGGAGATATGACTGCTGAGCCACAGTCCCACCTTACCATACAATATCTACATATCATGGGGCGTGGCAGGCATCTTGTTCGATGGTTCGCCGCCTCTCTCAGGTCCCATACAGCGATAAATCTTGACCCTCTCCATCGTAAATGGGAGCTAGACCTGGGGCGCCAACTAGTAGATAAGGAGTGGTCACGGATACTCGAGAGTCCGATACGTATACCCAGAAATATGCGATTCAGGCAAATTCAGCTGTATATCATTCACAGAGCCTATCTCACACCTGCCATGATCAATCGATAGTTTGACCGTACAGACGCGGTGTGCCCGAGGTGTGCTGCACCAGGAGCAGAACTGGTGCACATGTTATGGAGCTGCCCCCGAATAGGAGTATACTGGAACACGATAACTAGAATATTACACACTTGCACAGGTCGAGAATTACCTTTTGAATGGCCCGTATACCTGCTGCACCAATTCAGGAGGACGATCGCCACCAAAGTAGTGTCTAGGTTCCTAGATTTAGGGATAATAGTAGCTAAAAGGCTCCTAACTAAACGGTGGAAAGCGGCGGACCCACCACATGTGCGGGCGTGGCGTCACTCGTTGTTGGCATGGGCCAAGGCTGAAAGCGTCTCCATCAGGCGTGAAGAAACGTTAGCACTGCGTCGAGAGCCCATAGCAGCATGTTGGGACAACCTCTTAAATGAACTGCAACAGATAGAGGGAGGCGACCCTGTAGATCCGCCTAGCCGAGACGTGGGAGAGTAGATGTAGTGAACCATGCACAGCGCTAACGGGCGCACCACGACATTCCATGGGCACATATAGACTACTTAAGAAAGTGAATAGGCGTGGACACCACACATGGGGGACGTTGTGTAACACATCAGCAAGGAAACACTACACAAGCATGCACAAAGATGGAGAGAAAAGATACCATGGGCAAGTCATTGTTCTTGTTGTTCTTGTTCATTCTTGATTCATCTGTTCATAAGCCCAAGGTGTCAGAACTGGAAAATGCATATGTTTCTTTTCTTTTGAAGAAATAGCTGTCAGGATTCGCTGGACAGTCATGTTATGAAATGTGTAGACAACATCTGAGGTTATACTAAAGTGATGAGTAATACACATGCATGTACTGCTACAGATGTCTTGACTGTGTGAAAAGATGTCACAAATAATTGTTTTCTTGCATACTGTTGCATAAAAATCAATAAAACAGATTTGAACAAAAAATGTGTGAGTTATTGTTTGCATGGCTCTTGTGCAAGTTACCAATAGTTTTCAAATTTCAGTATTTCCTCAGTTTTAATATAGAACCATAAATGCACGTTCTGTTATTTTACCTGAATTTCTAAAGTTTTGCAAACATATATTAAGGTGTTTTATTCAAAGAGAGCCATAGCTTCATATTAACCTTTGTTTTATTCAGTGAACATTTTTTACCCTCTTCTTTACTGTCTTACCATTAATGCTTTTCTACTTTATGCTCTTTTGTGAGCATATATTTTTTAATACCGTTAGTGTTCTAGTTTAAGCTCTGTAATACCTACTTGTGAAGAAGTGCAACAGAAATACAATGTAAATAATGAAATACAACAAATTCCTGCAACCAACCAACAATGGCAGCCAAACCCAACTGTGCAAGTCTTTTGAACATGCATGGGGGTTGTCTGCATGGACTGGCTTTAGGCAGGCCCTGTCCCCAGTCCCATATGGGCATCAACCCCAGGCTGCACAAGGCCACTTGTTTTAACAGATTGAAAAAAGAAAGATGGACCTGTCAAAGCAACAAATCCCCTAGAATGATGAGTTGACACAATGATTCCTCTCCCCCTGAGGCCATGCTCGTGCCCGCCACATGCCACATGCGTAGAGGGGGCCATGAGCCATGAGGGAAGGATGCCGCTGTTCACTGCTTACTGGTACTGATTGAGGTGAGCAGCTGATGAGCTCTGGGGCTACCATTTTCACCTGTCTCTGAACACAATTCGGAAAACGTTGCTGCATTTGGCCGCATTCTTACTGCCCCCTACATCCGCCGACCTGGTACATGGTTGGATTTCCCTGCCATGACTACCTTCAGCACTTTTGCAGTACTGTTGTTGCTCCTGGCTGTTGCCAGAGTGTCTGGCCCGCTCATGGAGACGGGCGGGTGGTGGTGTATGGCAGGGCGGTTAGGGCGGTGGGCAGTGGCGGCTGCGGGTGCTGCTGTTGTAGTTGGCTGCGGCGTTTGGCAGAGTTTACCGCTGTGGCAGTCTCCTCAGCTGTGGCACCTGTGTCACCTTTCCCAGTTGTAGGGGAAGGCCCTTGTAGCCTAACAGAGGCATTGGCTGGCAATTGAGCTCTGCACAGATAACTGGGCTCCCAGCTGGCCCTGCCTAGTAAGTTACAATAGGCGATCAGGCTAACAGTGGATCGTCAGCATTGAGGTCAGCTACTTCTGCCATCTTCTACCCTTCTCTATAGCCTTGGTTTGAGTAAGTGGAGGTGATGGCTACAGCAAGACCAGGGAGAGGAGGTAAGTGTTGACAGTTGATGTAGTTGTGCTGCTGTGCTGCTGTGCTGCAGTGCTGCAGAGCTGCTGTTTTTTCCTGCTGGCTTTGTTGCTAGTTCTGCTGCATCTTACTTTGTCTGACCTGTTAGCCTTGTCACTAATGACATGACCTGACATTCTTACTGGAGACAAGACCCTTCCTGCTCTCTGAATCTGTTGACTTTAGTTGGCTTCTCCTTCTATTAGAAAGACTTGATTGCCTGTCACTGTGTGACACTCCAGGGGTAGCCGCTGCAGGAGAGAATACAAGACCCTGAACCCCCTCGACCCTACTTTATTTGTCACCATGGGAAATGTAAACTGGTTCCAGCAAAGGAGAGTATTGTGAGCAATCCTCAAGCTGTTACAACTTAAGAGTCCTTTCTGGTACTCGCAGTTAGTGAAGTCAACAAGGAAATTGAGCTGGCTGAGAGGCGTCTATCGGTTGACTTGGGGGAAGGGCTGAGTTTTGTTTCCCGTTGTCTGGAACAACCATTATCCGTTACCCAGCCTTTATCATCTGATGCCCATGAGGTTGCTTCTACGAGCTGTACAAATAGTATTATTCCCGTCAAGGATTTAAGCTATGCTTCACCAATGGTCCTGGGTAGAGAGTAATCTTTGAGTGCTCTTCACCTGCCTTTACCCACTAGCCCACTGTGAACCTTCAGCAAGGAAGAGGAGAAAAACCAAAGCAGGAGTCACTACTGGAAATTCCACAAAGCTGGAACCCTCCACTCACCTCTCCACCAGTGCCCGGAAACCTGTAAACTTGTGCCCTTCCCATGTAGAATTGGTACTGACCAAAAATTCCGAAGCAAAGGGGAATGGCTCTAGATTAACATGGGAAGCAGTCTTGGAGCAAGTCAAATCTTTAGTAACATCTGCAATCGCCTAAGGGTGGGCGGAGCTGGCGTAGTGCCTCTACGCAGAGCTCCACAGAGTTTGAAAAAAACTCAGTGGAACCTCGCTCCGCCCCCTCCCAAATTAATAAAAAATTTAAAAAGAAGGCACTTACCTGTGTGGCGCACACCAAGACGTACAACGTAGGAGTTTTTTTTATAGAAGAAGGATGGCGAGAAGCAGGAAGGAGAGCGGCCAGGCAGAAGAGGAGGCAGCCACGCAGGTAAGTGCCTTCTTTTTAAATTCTTAATTAATTTGGGAGGGTGGAGGGGCTGGCTAACTCCACTCCGCCATGGAGGGGAGTTTTGCCTAAACTCTGCGTTCGCAACGGAGCGCAGAGTAGGCAAAAATCTGCAAACTCCGCTGGCTGAGCGGAGTTACCTGCCCGGGGTTACAATCGCCCCCCTTGCAGACAGAATAATCTCATTGGAATGGGTCATTCAGGATTAATATAATTGGCTGAACCATCCCCTGATACCAGCAGTTCCCTCTCACCCATCTACTCGGGTACCCACCTGCAATGGTCCCAGCTCCAACACTGATAACCACAATACTGTCCTGATGCTTTTGTCCTTGCCTTCTGCAGATTTACCAGCTCCTTTGACTCTCCTACCATCAGCAACATCAGGGCCGCTCCTCCACCTAGAAAAGCAACAGCTGAAGCCAGGGACAAGAGGTTTTTGGGGCCTCCTCAGGTAGCAGAACTCCATCTATGCCAAGTCTGTTCGAATCTAGCAGTCTCTGGACTTGCCACCCTAATGCTGTCCCTATGTTGCGTTTCTGCTAGGAGTGCTGTCTCTATCAGCCGCCAAAGAGAAATCATACTCAGAATTGAAAAACAAAGTCTGCCATTGGCTCTCTCAGAAAACTGCATTCACCATACCTGAGTACAAAGACATACTAGTAGTGAGGAGAATTAGGTGGATTGGCCATTCTCCTAAATCATCAGAGGGGGACTGTATTATCGTCTGGCGCATTGTTTTATTTATCCTGGTTCCGGGTTAGGGGTCGAGTATGGCTGCTTGAGATCAACCATTAGTATCGACCCATTTGACTACTTTTATGAACCAAGTCTAACTAGCTCATTTAGCCGATCTGCAAGGAGGGAAGATAGAAATTGTCGAACTGGCACTATTGGGTCCTCCAGGTATCACTATCTCTAACAGATACCTGCCACTTTCTGTTTTAGATGCTAATGATTGACTCACACCTCCCCTGGATCCACTGAGTGAGTCTGGAACCTTGTCCATTAGTGGGGGTGAAACTGGTTCTATGACTTAACTGTATTCCTCACCTTTGGGGCCTATTTCATCTGCACTGAAAGTCCCTAGTCACGATGACTTGTTGCAGTGACATGTACCAAGTAACCCTCAGCTTACTGCATCTGCTCTTCTCAGTCTTTCTATTGGCTGACTCTAGTGCCTTGGCGCCCCACCTTACTAAGCTTGTTTCCTGGAAACTTGCTGGTATTAAAAGGAAATTGGCATGCCCTGAGTGGGGTACCTTTGTGGACCAATTTGATCTATGCATGTTCCAGGAAACATGGTGTCATAAGCCACCTACCTGAATCCCAGATGATTCCAATGGGGCGGCAACGCTAGCTCCCAAATCCTCCCGAGACTTTCCCTCGGTTTACAGGAGGAGACACTGCTCTAGTGGAAAATCCCAGGGGGAAGGGGGTTGGGATGGAGGGAGCATGTAGAATCAAAGATGCTGTGGCTCGTCTACTCAACAGCAACAGTGCAGCAGGCATTCACACCAGTCTGATGAATGGTACAGGCAGATATGGTACCTATAAACAAACAAATAATAAGTCTTTAGTCTAGTATTAACTCTATCCCTTATGGTATGACCTTACGAAAGCTTTTCAAATCTCAACCAATGTTTAGTTTTGTTGTTGTTTTGTTTTCATTTAGATTGTCAGTAGAGGCTCCTTCATCAAAGTTCTCGAAACTGTAGTGAGTATAATTTCAGCATCAAACCCAAAAGCAAATTTGGACGGGGTTAGCTTCACCCAAGTCTTCTCTGGCAGAGCCCTGCTAACAGGATGTACAAGTTGAACAAAAATACTGGTTACCTGTGTTTGCAGCATGATGTTGCGACTGAGCTCAGCGCTTAGTAAAATCAAGTCCTTTAATGTGTCTCTCCTTTTCTTCTTGTTCTTTTTTCCATCCAGGTGCGAGACGAATGCAGGACATTCTTTGTGCTAAGGTCGAAGTGGGAGGATCAAGGGAGCTGAAAAGACAGAGTCCTGGAGGGCCGGAAAACAAGCAAAGGGGAGCCATGTGGATGTTCTTTAAATAAGGCTGCTTTCGAACGTTCATAAAGGTCACATTCTAATTGTTTGGAACAAGGAACAGGTACAGAACATTTACTTGATAAGGTGCCTTCTAGAAGGTGCTTTAGAATGTTCACAAAGGTTGCGAACTAATTGCTTACAGTAAGGAACAGGTGCAGATGAATAATTTGATGAAGCTGTCTTCTAGAAGGTGTTTTAGAATGTTCACAAAGGTTGCGTTCTAATTGTTTATAGCAAGGAACAGGTGCAGGGGATTAATTTGATGAGGGCTGTCTACCGGAAGGTTCATGTTGAGGTCATCTATGCAGGTTGGTTGATGCTAATTCTGGTGAATTTTCTGGATGTTTCCATAGAGCCTGAAACTTGACCTTGCATATGCATGGTTAAACATTTGTAAAACCTATTAAGCCTTTTCAAACAAACCGGGGAACACCAGCTGCAGCTAGCTATTACCAACAGCATGTAATATGGTCAAAAGTCAGGGTACAAGACGTTTGTTCATTCATAACTGTTGGGGGGAACAATATGAGTCATGCAGGTATATTGTGATAGTCAAGAGAGGTTAGCTGTGGCAGGAATCCTGACACATGGGCTGTTATGCCACACTTTCGTCGTGGGTTTGCCAGCTTTGATTGACCTGCTCATTTCTCTGGGATGGGCAGGCCCTCGGGGGGCCTTGCAATTTGGTTGAGAACCACTTTGGCTTGTTCTTCGAAAGTTATTGACCTTGGGTCACCTGATATGCTAAGTGTACTCTTGCAATTTCCTTAAGACTTTCATTATGTTTGTATAATATATACTGTAGGCACGAAGGTAACACAGCTGGTTTTGATGCTATTGTTGCAATCAATGTGCACCTTTCATCTCTCCCGGTTGGTGTTTTTAGAAGTGAGGCAGGGGGTTTAAAAAAACACAGTTGAATACAAATTGGCCAAAATGTGTCCCATGCTCAAATCAGCAGGTCAAGCCACAACGTGTCACTAATAATTGAAAACGCAAGATGCGGTGCTAGATTACAGGCTTAAGAATGCTTATTCCAAAAGTTGACTTACTTGATAGTACAATTTGAACCCAAGGAAAATAATGCTGCTGAGTCTCTGACTCGTTGTGGCTCATTGGCGATGAGGCGTCAGTGAGGCCGTATTTAATGGCAGGTAGATCAGGGAGGGCTGGCTGTTTTAAGGTGAAATCGAACCTGGGTGCTGTTCGCTCAAAGTTTTGGGCTGGTTCTGCGTGAAAGCCTCCCCTATTTGCACCCACATAGTGTATACACATGCTTGGATTTAATGGTGACTCAACACAGATGGTTTCAGTGGCTATAGATTTCAATTACAAGAAGAAGTAAAAGAACATGCCCTATAACTAGTGTAGATTTCCTCAGTGCTGTGCCCACTAAAGCAAATCACTTTCTTAGTCTCTCCTATAAGCTCCATGTGAGTACAGTCTCTAATCAGTGGAGCAAGTTGATCCCCTTCCAGTCAGCAGGCTTTCACTGTGCCACAGCCCAGGAACCTTTTGGTAAAAATGTCTACACCTGGTATGGTCTCTGTAGGTGGGTTAAACTACCTATTTGTAGCGAATAGTGGATGCTGCCTCTAATAGTTCTTGGTCTAAATGAGTGAGTGTTGAAAAGTGGGTTATTGAGAGGGGTAAGTATGCACCTTCCACTAGTAATAAGTCCACAAACACAGTATAGGGTCCAAGAAAGGTTTCAGTAAATTAGCCCCTTGCTCAACCCTGGGTAGCTGACGATGAGCAGTCAGGGCTAACTTAGGAGACAGGAGTGTAAATCATTTAAAAACACCAATACATCAAATAAGTAAGACACAACACACAATAGAAATTCCACACCAATTTATAAAAATAGGAAATATAAAACCTATATAGGATCTGCGCGTTTAGACAACACACACTGTAGGATTGGTGTTAGACTGATTCTAGACACCCCCACCGGGTATGTTGGCCTGTGTACCAGCTAGCTCACAGTGCCACTAGAAACTCCTCTTATCAAGGAGAGAATAGTTCCTGGCAACTATCGAACATGACAACCCTGATCCCTCAGGACCGTGGAAACAGTGTACTACTTTTCGTTCAGTCACTCGTGCTCACTTAGTCTCAGAGAGATGCACAGGATAAACAGTATGGACGTTTTTCAATAAGCATTTTTATTGAACAGTCATTATTCTAGTGTAAAATAGGTGTGCTCAAACAACCATTAGACAGTAACAGATATAGATGATTAGAAGCACTAAGAAAGTAAAAGGATGGTAGATTTCTACCATATTGCTACAATCATGAATACAAACGAGTATATAAAATACATGACAAAAAGAATCCCTCTAGGATAAAGTCAACCCCATTACCTGAAGTGAGAGACTGTGGGACCCAGTCATGGTCTAGAGCTGTACACCCCGCAAGGATGTTAGACCACTGCGAGCTGGAGTATCTGCATGCAGGAACCTCAGCATCTCGCGTCAGTGTGTCGGCAGGGAAATCCTGATCTCCTCTACTTGTCTCAGCAAGATGTGATTTTTATATACCCAAAGGTCTCCCCGGGGGTTCTACCTTGCTGTGCCATTTGTCGGACTTAGGATGACGTCAGGAATGAACTTTATACATAGTTATTATACAGGAAATGGTAGTCCTGCTGAGTTTCCAAGAATCCTCATGCATAATGTATGGGGCTTTACCAGGGAAAATCCCACGTTCTGTGTGCAGTGTCATACCTAGGTAAAAGGTCAGCCCCTAAGAACCATTATGTATGTAATGTAGGGAAGAATATAGGTGAAGGGTTAGGATGTTACCTGAGCCTATGTTGGGGTACCTATATGGAATATAACACAGAGATATACATTTATAAAGAATAAACACTTTCTAGCACTTAGAAACCAAAAGTGGCAAATTGGGACATCTGGTTGCGCTTGACTGGGACAAAGTCAAAGTTTGAGACCACCCGCAATGGAGCGAAGGCTGGCTACAGGAACCATGCAAGTACCACTGAACAAGTACCTTAAATCCAGCCTAGCGTTGCTTTGCAAGGCTTCGCATCATCCAGCGTTGGATCTGAGAAGCTGTGAGGTGAGACGTTGAGAGCCATTGTGTGGCTTCACATGGCCTTGCATTGTTAAGCTGTGCGGCAATGTTTTGCGTAGTGTTGCGTGGCTTTGTGTGGCCTCGTACCAGTTTCTATGACGCTTGCTCAAAAAAACTTCCCCAAACTCCTCCAAGCTTCTCCAAACTTCTGGATCCTCCTCCTGACAGTTTCCTTGTAGGTTCCAAGTGTCCAAAACACCAATAAAAAGTTCTGGAATCTCCTAGATGGTCTCTGAGATGTCTCGACTCCAATTCCCACAATGTACCTGGCCAAATCTTTAAAAGTCCATGGGCCATCCTCCAGGATGGGGACTCTTGGTGGGGATGATGCAGGTTGACTCTGTTAACCTGTAGCTGCAGGGAGTCCATTCCTTAATTCTTCTTGAAGCACGGTACATTCCCCAGGGCTGTAGTACCAGATTGTGCAGCAGGCACAGCACTTCAGAGTGCAGGCCTTTGGGTGCAGATCCAGATTCCAGGAGGGCAGTCCTTCTTCTCCTTGTCATTTCAGGCAGCATATCTAATAGACTATGCAGCTCTCAGATATTTATTCAGTGCTCTGTGGCAACATGCTTGGGGCACCTCTGTCCAATGAGATGATGGGTGCCACCCAAAAGCATGGCAATTCCCTCCAAAGTGTTGTATCTTCTTGCCCCACAAAGCATTGCACTTCCAAAATCCAATATGGATGATTTCTCTCCAGAGGAGTAAGAGCTAGCTAAACCAACCCACAATGTGGCTCATTTCCATTAGCTTTCCTTCCCCTGACCTCTACAAATTCCTGTTCTAAACCTGCCACCTGGCTGGGGCACAAGATGTGGAGGAAGGTGGGCCTGGCATTCTATACTGATCTGCTCTCTTCAGGACCCATCCTCCCCAACTGCAGAGCTCTCTCCATCGGCTAAACCCTTCTCCTGCAAGGCCACATATCACCAAATCAAAGCAGCCTGGCTACGCCTGTTAAGGCTGACTAATCAGCAGAGACCACTAGAAAGCCGGATTTTGGCTTACAGAAGCGAAAGTTCCATAACTTCTCTTCTGTACTAGTTATGATAAATTGGCAAGTTGTTGCACTTATTATTTTTTACCATAGGTATCCCCCAAGTGCAGCTCCCCACCCCCCCTCCCCCCCGGGGGCCCACAACGGGCCCCAATGCTAAACACCGTATGCCTTTCCATGGAGGCATCGCCGCCATGAAAAGGCCGGTGTTTGCCTGCATCCTAATCTGGTGCATGGTGCCTGCTAGGCACCGCCACCATTTTGGGCTCCCTGGGCCGTCCGCCAGGCAATTGGGACGATTGCTGGTGGCGGACGGTCTTTGCGTCCGCTGCAGATGCATTCCTGTTCCCACCGCCATCCTAATCTGGCAGTGGGATGAATTGAGTTTGATGGCGATCCGCCCGCCATCCTAATAGGCCCCTTGGTTCTCATTTAAATGTAAAAGCAAATGTCTCATTTCAAGCACGCGTGCAGTTTAAACAACTAACATTATGGTTAATAAAATGGTTTGGAAAGTATATCCTTTGCTACCTCTTTCCATATCTGTACTGTTTGCAGCGGCAAAGAGAACCTGTGAGACATAAAAGAAGGGCAGTCAAAGCAGTTTCGAAAATAAAAACGAATACCTTTCATCAGAGCGTATTCTGCTCGGCATAATCAATAGATTGCAGCCAAAGAGGGGTGAAAGTACCAGATGCTCAAAGCAACAACAAAAAACAGGGGAGACATTGCAAAAACATCCTGCCAAGTCACTGAACATTCTTGAGGGTAGTCTTCTTGCACCAAATTACTTGAGTTTGAAACTCGATTACAGCACTTTTGTAGCTGTGGTGGTTTTATCTAGGATATTGTGTGAATAAAAACACCAGTTAGCCTGCATGGTTTTCAAAGCTGAAGTGTTTTATCAACATAGTATACTGTTTTCATGTTTTCCAATAAAAGCTATAAAAACCTGGAGTATTTGACCTTTCAGACTTTGAAAGATACTTTCCGCTTAAAATGGCATATCCTGTGAAATCATGTGGTCATTGCAAAACAAAGCACAGTCCTAGCACATCACAGAACGACCTCCAGGGTGGCACTAGCAGTGTAAAATGGCGTGTCAGCCAGAGTGACTGCACCCAACTAGGTATGAATTTGGAGCAACTGGATTGTTTAACTGCATTTTGATAAACTGGGGAAATGTTTTACACCCGAAGATATTTATCTGTAGTTTTCCTTCTCATCAATAAAAGAAATATGACTATTGTGTACTTTGCTAGGACCGATATTGTCAAATTGGGCAGGTGGCGAGACAGAAGTAAAATAGATTTTCCAGCCAAAGGCTGTTTCATTATTCCAGACAGCACTTGGTATTGATCCCTTTCTTTTTATGTGTAATTTTGTTGCCACTGGTTGAACTGAGCTCTAAATCATGTGATGGCTTACAGTCAGTATATAGCGGCATTGCTGCATGCATTTCACATCAGCAGCGTTCGTTTTTTAAAGACTAATGTACTCTGATTTAAAACAAATTAAAGTGTTTAGGACAGTATTCTCGAGCTCAGGGTCCACCCTTTTGGGATATGACTTCCATTTCCTATATAAGTGATGTTGTGACAAGACGTCAGGTCTCATTTGGAAAATAGTGTTTGATAAATTAGTATTTTTATCCTCATACAGTCCTCCATAAAAGCAACTAAATTGCTATAATCGAAGTTCAAACTCAAGCAATATGGTGAAAGAATAATTTCTGTGCCGCTCAGAACTGCAAAAACAAGTTGAATTGAGGTTCATTTTCCATAAAATGTTTGACTTTTTCCCCCAAGATAATTCTTAACTTTTTAGTTTCAAAGACAATTATTTTGCTTTTGACGGCCTCTCATCTTTTTCTGTTCTGTCCTGTGTCCTGTTTTTAGGACGTTGTGTTCTCTAATGTGCTGTCCCGCTGCAGTTTCCTGTATAGAAAGCAAAACAACAAAACACTGAACATTTTCTTTTGTTGCATATGAAATATGATATCGCTTTTATATTTTTGAGATGCAGACAAACTGATGCAGTTATCTTGGAGATCCAAAAATTGAGTACAGCCTATGTCGTAATCTTTATTGCCTATTAGCAACAAAGTACGAAATATAACATATATATTTCTGCTATCGGGGGTTGTTTGAAAGTATGCCAAGGTTCATAGACCATTTCCTTCAAGAGTATGTAGTCCAGCTGCCCTCGTACATCAAGGACACTGGAGACTTTATGAGAAAGACATACAATGTGTCCTGGGAAGAGCAGTTTCTCCTTATGACCCTAGATGTCTCTGCTGTTTACACGAGTATCAGGCACGTAGACGGGATGAGAGCATTGAAATATTTTCTGGGAAAGAGACCCATACATTTACACCAGCAAACTCTCATGCTTCTTAAAATGGCCGAGTGGTGCCTTGACAATAACCTCTTTATGTATGACCAACACACCTACAAACAGACACAAGGGACAGCCATGGGTACCTGCTTTGCCCCCAGCTATGCGAATTTGCATATGGGCTGGTGGGAGGAGCAGGTACTCAAGGTTAAATATGCTAAGTAATGGTCTGAGAGTGTGGTACTATTAGCCAGATACATCGATGACCTATTTTTTTTGTGGAAAGGCTCTCCCGAGTCAGCTCAAACATTCTCGCAAGCAATCAACAATAATGATCTAAATCTCACCTTCACGAGTAACATTAGCAAAAAAGATGTACATATTCTTGATCTGGTTGTGTATGTTGATGATGGAAGACTACAGACTAAAACTTACAGAAAGCCAACATCAGGCAACTCCATTCTCCACGCCAGCAGCTTCCACCCCACTAGACTAAAACACAGCATCCCCTATGCGGAATGTTTACGCATGAAGCGCAACTGTAGTAAAGAGACAGTCTTGAGCGAAGTGCAGACAGATCTATTCCTGAGAATGAGAGCCAGGGGATACAGTGAGGAGGTGTTGAGGTCAGCTGAGGGAAAAATGAGACCCAAGACTCGCGAGGAGTTACTATTTGGGGAGAGTAAGAGTGAAAAGAAGAGGAAGAACCACTTACATGAAGGTCCAGTAAGACTGATTACAGGATACTCCGCATATCATGCGAGAGTAAGAAACATCCTTTATAAAAATTGGAAGATTTTGAAAGGCGACCCTGTAATAGGTCCAGAGATGCCACGTGCCCCACTAATATCTTTCAGGAGGGCTAAATCAATGAGGAGAGAATTGGTGCAAAATATGCCCCGCATTAAAGGTGGATCTGACTGGCTGAAAGCAAATAAAGGCTTTTTCAGATGCACTAAGTGCAAAGCATGTAGATATGGTCATAACACCACCACTGTCCAGTCACCCTTAGATCTAATCCTATTGAGATCAGAGGCAGGTATAACTGTAAGAGTGATTTTACAGTATATATGCTAGAATGCACCTGCCAAAAAAGATATGTGGGAAGTACAATCCGCAGAGTTCATGTACAGATCTTACAGCACCTTAGGGCTATCGCCAATGATGATCAGAGTTATCCAGTGGAGAGGCACATCAATCAATGCCACCAGGGAAATGCGGAAGAACTAATTTATTATGTCATTGATTCTGTCCCAAAGAGTCCCAGAGGGGGTAAAAGACAACTTCAGCTACGAAGATTAGAATCTAGATACATACTCATGTTAAACACTAAAATACCCAGGGACTGAACTCAGATGAGGAGTTAATTGTACATCTTTAGCTGCATGTGTCACTCTCCCGTAGACAGGGTGCTAGGTACAGAGAAGTTAGTTGTTTATTCACAATTTTCTTTTCCACATTATTTCGTTTGGTAATTAGTTTAGTTTCACAGTCCACAGGTTTGAGTTTGTATGTATGTGTATGGTGATTCCTATCTCTCAGTTAATTCTCAAATGTTGATGACGCATATACAGGCTTCCTAACCAATCAATTCTGTGATGGGGTAAAATGACGCAATTAGTACTTGTGACAAGAAAACTGGCCCACTGGGGCGCAATCCATACATTCACCATAATACTGGAGAGAACAGGTAAGAGCTGCGTGATAACTCACTTGAGACAAAGTGATAATGTATTCATTGCATCAACTAGTATTGTACTTGTTTACTTACTTATATACATGTATAATTTTTGTCCCATGTAGATAGCACGCCCTGAAACTCAGCAATTAACACAGGATATCACTTGCTTTGTACCACAGACACTTGTCAACAACTCTTATCAGCAGACTTTTGCATCACCCCTAATGGATGTAGTAAAATTGCAGATTTATTTAACCAGACCTTAATCAATCCACCTGGAAGACCCATCATTTCTAGTTGCAATTCCCTCTATGAAAATATCTCTATCTATGTCGACCATTTCCTTGCACCCATGGTGACCAATCTGAGCTCCTACATCAAGGACACCGGAGACTTCTTGAGGACATTAACCAATACGGGATGGCAAAATGGCTTCCATCTGATAACCATTGATGTAGTATCATTATATATATCCATCAGTCACGATTTGGGGCTTAATGCTGTGGGATATTTCCTCAGACAAAGAAACATTCAGGAACTCAACCACACTAAAATGCTTATGGAGATGGTCGAGCTTTGCCTGACAAACAACATCTTTCTCTTCAACCATCAAGTATATGCCCAAAAATGCGGGACCGCCATGGGGGTTTCATTTACTCCCAGCTATGCTAACCTTATTATGGGCTGGTGGGAGAAGTTCATAGCATGGAATGAGGAAAAGGAAAAATATACCACAAAGATCGAACTTTGGCTAAGATATATAGGCGATCTCTTCCTCATATGGAATGGAAGCATTGATGAGCTCAAGGAATACTTCGAAATCCTAAACAACAACACTGTGGGACTGAAATTCACCTACAATATGAGCAGGAAGTCAATCCAATACTTGGATGTAACCATATACATAGACAAGAATCAAATTCATACCAAAGTGTATCGGAAGCCAAACTCAACTAACAGTATACTACACGGCTCAAGCTTCCATCCTGTTCAATTGAAGAGAAGTATCCCATACGGGGAATTTATCAGAATGAGAAGGAACTGTTCGGACAGCACAGTGGTGGAGAAGGCCTTTCAAGAAACTGAACAAAGATTTATCAAAAGAGGCTATAAATACAGAGATGTGAAACAGGGGCAAGAATGGGCAAGAATGATGTCCCGTGCGGAAACTCTAATAAATAAAGACAAGAAAGCGAAAACCAACAAACAGGATGGGGTAACAAGGATGATCTTGACATATAGCAAGGAAAGCTATAAAATTGTAAATATCCTCAAGAAATATTGGAATATCCTCATCAAAGATCCAGATATTGGAAACAAGATAGAGACAAGACCAATGGTAACTTACCGGAAAGTACCCTCATTAAAAGATAAACTAGTAAGAAGCCACTTTACCACCAACAACCAACAAACTGGCTTATGAAACAACAAATGGGCTTCATACACTGCGACAAATGCAAAGCTTGTAAAATCGGCAGAAATATGAAGGAGGTCAAAGACTTTAAAGGAAGAACATTCTATATTAATGAAAGAATAACGTGTGATACCTCAATCAATCAATCAATCACGGGTTTATTAAGCACGACTACTCACCCGTAAGGGTCTCAATGTGCTGGGGGGGAGGGGAGGTGCAGCTTCCAGTTCATCAAGGTCTGTCAAAGAGCCAGGTTTTGAGGTTTCTCGTGAAAATGGGGAGTGATGTTGTATGCCTGAGGTGGAGCAGTAGGGCGTTCCATGCTCTGGCTGCGAGGAAGGAGAAGGAGCGGACTCCTGATCTGGTCTTTCTGGCATGGGTAACTATGGCGTAGGAGAGCTGGGCTGATCGTAGAGTTCTTTGGGGTGCGTGGAAGTTGATTCAGCTGTTGAGGTATGCTGGTCCGGTGTTGTGGAGGGCTTTGTGTGCTTGGGTGAGGATCTTGAAGGTGATTCTAGCCTCGATGGGGAGCCAGTGGAGTGTGCGCAGGTGTTGTGAGATGTGGCAGTGTCGTGGTAGGTTGAGGACCAGTCTTGTGGCATCGTTCTGGATGCTTTGGAGCTTACGGGTGAGGTTTTTGTGTATTCCGGCATATAGTGCGTTGCCGTAGTCGAGTCTGCTGGTGACGAGGGCGTGGGTGACGGTTTTTCTGTGCTCGATGGGGATCCATTTGAAGGTCTTCCGTAGGAGGCGGAGGATGTGGAAGCAGGAGGATGTGACAGAGTTGATCTGGCGGTCCATTTTGAGCTTGGAGTCTAGGATGATTCCCAGGTTGCGTGCGTGGTCCGTGGGGGTGGGTGGGCTACCGAGGACGGGGTGCCACCAGGTGTCATTCCAGGCATCGGGGTGTGGGCCCATGATGAGTACTTCTGATTTGTCGGTGTTGAGTTGTAGGCAGCTGCTGCTCATCCACTTGGCGACAGCTTCCATGCCTTCTTGGAAGATGTGTTTGGCTGTGTTGGCTTCGTTGGATAGGGAGAGGATGAGTTGGATGTCGTCTGCGTATGAAACAATGTTGAGTCCGTAGGTTCTGACGATGGGGGCGGGAGGAGCCATGTAGACGTTGAAGAGTGTTGGGCTGAGGGAGGACCCCTGGCGGACTCCGCAGGTGGTTGGTGTACGGTCCGAGAGGAAAGGGGGGAGTCTGACTGGATGCGTTCTGCCGGAGAGGAAAGAGTAGATCCAGTCTAGGGCCTTGTCCCGAATACCTGCGTCGTGGAGTCTGCGTATTAGGGTGCGGTGGGATACCGTGTTGAAGGCCGATGAGAGGTCGAGGAGGATGAGGGCTACTGTTTCTCCTTTGTCCAGGTGGGAGCGGATGTCGTCTGTTGCGGCGAGGAGGGCGGTTTCTGTGCTGTGGTTTTTTCTTAAGCCGGATTGTGATGGGTCGAGGATGTTGTGCTCTTCGATGAAGGTGGCGAGTTGGCTGTTGACGGCTTTCTCAATGACTTTCGCTGGGAACGGGAGCAGGGAGATGGGTCTGTAGCTTTTGACGTCGGTGGGATCCACCAAGGGCTTCTTCAGGAGGGGGTTGATCTCGACGTGTTTCCAGTTGTCGGGGAAGGAGGCTGTGGTCGCGTGGTTATACAGAACAGTGAGTCAGGAATAGTTGTATAGGGGTTTTAATGGTCAAATCAAAAGAAATCTGTGGAAGTGAAACAAAGGTCCAGCAAAGACAATAAATCAAACAAACTGGAGGACTCCTTGTCCTCCGTCTCAGTCTCTAGACTTCTTGGTCTGTCTCTCCCTCCCGTTCTCTTGCTAGGAGATGTCCTCGTGTTCTGTTTTTCCAGCCCCGCTGGATGTAGGGAGAGGGGTCAGTAGACAGGGCCCTCGGAGGAAAAGACAGACAGGGATCAGGTATGCAGGGGTTGAGGCAGTCAGTGTACCGTCACCTGGGGTCGGATGGTGTAGGGTTGAAAGGAGCTGTGTTGTGAAAGGTTTCGGGGGATAAGTGGAGGGAATACAGACCTTGGTGCACATGCACATACAGGTGCCCTTCACCACCCCAACCTCCACCAACCCGTGGAAAAATAAGTAAAGAAAGGCGCTTGCCTGTGGCCACGACCCTCCAGGGTCATGGCAGGGGGAGCCTCACCACCCTCCTCCTCTTCAGGCCGGCTTGACTCTGGGACCTTGCCTCTAGGCGGTTCTTCGGTCGGGGCGTTTTCTTCCTGGATTCCTTTTCCCAGCGCTTCTCTCTCCCTCCGCAGCTCCAGCTCCTCAGGGTTCTTCCTCTGCAGCACCAGCTCCTCTGGGTTCTCCCTCTGCAGAAGCAGCAGCACACCGACCGGCTCCGCGGCGTCCTCTTCTCCTCCTTCTCGTCCCTCCCCTTCCTGAGCCGGCATTCCCCTGCATACCAGGGCTGGACCGCCGACCTCCTTTTCCTGGTGCCCGATCGCGGGCGCCATATTGGAATTCCCAGCCGCAGGAGGCGCCGCGGGAGGCGCCGGGTTACACTGCCTTTCCTCCAAGCATGGACGATTGGGCCATGTAGTCGTTGGATACCGAGACAAAAAGTCCACGTTCCCTTGAGCTCGTCCGGGTGCATGGAGAGTCTGAAAAGAAAAGGGCTGTAAGGAAAGGAACCAACGGAGTATCTTGGGGTTTGTTTCTTTGTGGGTAGCGAGCCATGTGAGAGATGCATGGTCAGTGATTAGAAAGAAAGTGGGTCCCAGTAAGTAATACTGTAGGGCCTCCATAGCCCACTTAATGGCTAAGCATTCTTTCTCCATTGTTGCGTAGTGGGTTTCTCGGGGAAACAGCTTACGGCTGAGATATAGGACGGGTCGTAAATCTCCCTGCTGGTCAGGTTGCGATAGGATAGCCCTTAGGCCTCGGTCAGAAGCGTCTGTTTGCCAGACAAATGGTTTTTCAAAATCGGGACACATTAACACAGGGTCCTGACATAGCAGGGACTTCAGGGACTGGAAGCTTTGTTCCTGGTTAGCAGTCCACTCTACCTGTTTGTTGGGGCATCGGTGGGATAACAAGTCCGTGAGAGGGCATGCTAGGGAGGAAAAGCCTGGGATAAAACGCCTGTAATAACCTACCAGGCCAAGGAATGCTCGTACATCCTTTTTGGTGGTTGGTATGGGTATGTTTTGTATGGCTTCCACCTTGGTGTACTGAGGCCGTAATGTCCCTGCTTGTATGGAGTAACCCAAATACTCAATTCGGTCGGTCCCCAGAGTGGTCTTCTTGGGGTTGAGTGTAAGCCCCGCTTGGTGTAGAGAGGAGAAGACACCCTGTAGGTGTTGTAGGTGTGTCTCCCAATTGGGGCTATATACTACAATATAGTCCAAATAAGCCACGGCGTATGTTTGATGGGCTCGTAGAATGACATCCATTAGCCTCTGGAACGTCGCGGGGGCTCCGTGTACATCAAAGGGCATAACCTTAAATAGATACAGGCCAGAGGGAGTGGAAAAGGCCGTTTTCTCTTTGGCGGCTGAACTGAGAGGTATCTGCCAGAACCCCTTTGTCAAGTCGATGGTAGACATTACACGGGCCCCTCCCAGTCTTTCTATGAGCTCATCAACTCTCGGCATGGGATAGCTGTTGAACTTGGAGTGGGCGTTTAGTTGGCGGAAGTCGATGCAAAAGCGGAGGCTTCCATCAGGTTTGGGTACTAACACCACTGGGGAACACCAGTTACTCTGTGAGGGTTCTATGATATCCGCTCGCAGCATTGCGTCTACTTCGTTCTCTACCGCCTGGCGTCTGGCTGCTGGAATACGATATGGCCTTAGTTTTATAACTTTCCCTGCTTCTGTTTTTATGTCGTGGGTTACCAGGGTGGTTTTTCCCGGATGGCTGGAACTGAGCCCCGGAAAACAGTCCAACAGGGAGTAAAGTTGTTCTCTCTGTCCACTGCTAAGTGTTTCCCCTGGTACTGGCCGTTCCAAGGACAATAAGCCAGAAGGCTGGATGGGTATCTCTATGGGCTTTGAACAGGTAATATTGTTAGCAGACATAACACCGTCTTTACTTCGAGTGGGGGATTCCTCCCACTTTTTGAATAGGTTGATGTGGAACACTTGCCCCTTGGACCCTGTTCTGGGAACCGCGACTCTGTAGGTAACATGGGTTACCTGCCCCATCACAGTGTAAGGCCCTTGCCAGGTCGCCAGTAGCTTTTTGTCCGAGGAGGGCAAGAGTATGAGGACCTTATCTCCCACTGTTAACTTTCTTATCTGGGTGCCTTTGTCGTAATACGACTTCTGTTTTTGCTGGGCCTTCTCCATGTTTTGATGGACCTCCTCCCATAGAGTAGCGAGGGTTGATTTTAAGGCGGCGGAGTAAGCCAATAACGGTTTCCCCTCATCTTCTTCCTCCGCCCACTGCTCGGCTGCCATCTCTAAAAGGGTGCGTGGTCTATGTCCAAACACTAGCTCAAATGGGCTGAACCCTGTGGATTTCTGCTCATGTGTTCGTATAGCGAACAATGCTAGAGGGAGCTTACAGTCCCAGTCTCTCCCCGTGTCTGTGGTACACTTTCTCAATATGGTCTTTATAGTCTGGTTATAGCGTTCCACTAAACCGTCTGTCTGGGGGTGATATACCGCCGTTCGGATCTGCTGGATACCCAGAAGGTTACAGACCTCCTTCATCAATCGGGACATGAAGGGCGTTCCCTGGTCGGTCAGGATTTCTGATGGAAATCCAACTCTTGAGAAGAATGAGACAAGGGCTTGAGCAACCGATAGGGTGGTCATGCTTGTCAGGGGTATTGCTTCAGGGTACCGTGTGGCATAATCTACTAGCACCAGTATATATTGGTGGCCCCTAGCTGAGGGTATAAGGGGGCCCACCAGGTCCATTCCTACCCATTTGAAAGGGACGTCTATAATAGGCAAGGGTCGTAACGGGGCTTTCTTGTCTGTCGAGGGGTTGACTAGTTGACACCTGGGGCATGAGGCACAGAACCGGGCCACTTCCTTATATACCCCCGGCCAACAGAATTTCTCCAACAAGTACCGGAGGGTATGTTCCTGGCCATAGTGTCCACCCCCAGCCTGGCTATGAGCTATGTGTAATGCTTGTTCTCTGAACGCTAGGGGAACGAGTAACTGCTCCTTTTTTTCTACCTTATCCCCGCTAATCCTATAGAGAAGCCCTTTCTTAACACAAAAGTACGGGCCTACCTTCTGGGGCTCTTCTTCACAGGCTTGGTTCCAGGCATGTGTCAGGGTGCTGTCCTCCCATTGAGCTGTCCTAAAACTCCGGACTGGCCACTCTCTCTCGTCTGGGGCGGAAAGAAGACAGGTGACAGGGGAAGACAAGGCCATCGAATATGCTATGCACTCCTTCCTTTTTTCCGACCTGGTCTTTGGGGTTTTGGCTGCCTTTTGGGGTATCTCAGAGGTACAGAAGGGAGCCTCCTTCAACCAGTTGGCCTCCTGCTTTTCATTGGACACGCTTGCTAAATACTCATTGAACCGGGGTAGGTCCGTTCCGAGGAGAACCTTTTCTTGAAGTGCCGGTACCACCCCTACTCGACATACTTTTGGGTCCCCATCTATTTCCATCAGAACATTGGCCACTGGGTACAAACGGATATCCCCATGTACACACAATACCTGTATTTGGGTTTCATCTGTAATATGGCTGATAGGGACCAGTTCCCTGGATACCACCGTGTGGTGGCACCCGGTATCCAGTAGGGCATCTACAGTTTGACCGTTAAGACAGATGGTCTTCCTATAACGTGGCTGGACACCCCCTGTGGCAAGCACTCTACCCCGGGTTAGCCCGACTTCCATGGGCTTGACTCCCTCACTCTTGACCGGGCAATTTCTAGCGATATGCCCCCACTCTAGACACTTAAAGCACTGAGGCCCTGCCGGGGTAGGGACGGGGTGTATGGGTGGTCTCGTTATTCCTTTTCCCAGTCCGGTAACCCTGTTGTCATTCTGCCTAGGGAAAGTCCTCTGGGGTGTCGAGGTCGAGGTTCTTACAGGCTGGGCCCTGAAGTCGGGAGACCTATGGTAGGCACAAGCTAGTTCTACAGCAGTCTGTACCGTCAGGTGAAGGTGTTGTTTTAGCCACGCACGAGTGTTGGGGGGAAGGGCCTCCAAGTACTGCTCTAAGTACACCTTCTCTGTGATTTCTTCAACAGGGGACTTACTAGGTTGTAACCACCTTTCTCCCAGATCTCTGATACGGTAGTACAGTGCCCTGGGGTTGTCGCCCGCCACCCACTTTTCCCTATGGAACTTTGCCCTATAGTACTCGGAATCAAACCCTAACCTCTCGAGAATGGTCTTCTTAATCTCAGGGTAGGGTGTAAGGCCGGAGGGGTTGGCGGCCTGATAGGCGGCCTGGAGTTCACCGGACAGAAGGGGAGCTACGTACTGGCCTCATCGCTCAGGAGGCCAAGCGGCTGTGGTGGCTACCCTTTCAAAATTAACAAAAAAATAATCAGGGTCCTCCCCTCCTGATACTTTTGCAGTACTGAACTGGGTATGTTAGGGTGGACCCGGGCTGTGTTTATAGTGTCAGTGAGGCGTAAGATGGTGGTGTCTTGGACCTGCTGATTAGTGGTTAGAAGGGCTGCCTGCTCCTTTAGAGTGGTTTGAAAGGCCTTCCTCTCTTTTTGTGCTTCTTGGTTTTGGCGTTCAATGACCAGCTGCAGGTGCCTCTGACCTTCGGCTAACTGGGCGACCATTGCTTCCATGGTAATGGGTTGGGTCATGATAGTCTTGAAAGACCAGATCCCACTTCTGACACCACTGTGGTCGCGTGGTTATACAGAACAGTGAGTCAGGAATAGTTGTATAGGGGTTTTAATGGTCAAATCAAAAGAAATCCGTGGAAGTGAAACAAAGGTCCAGCAAAGACAATAAATCAAACAAACTGGAGGACTCCTTGTCCTCCGTCTCAGTCTCTAGACTTCTTGGTCAGTCTCTCCCTCCCGTTCTCTTGCTAGGAGATGTCCTCGTGTTCTGTTCTTCCAGCCCCGCTGGATGTAGGGAGAGGGGTCAGTAGACAGGGCCCTCGGAGGAAAAGACAGACAGGGATCAGGTATGCAGGGGTTGAGGCAGTCAGTGTACCGTCACCTGGGGTCGGATGGTGTAGGGTTCAAAGGAGCTGTGTTGTGAAAGGTTTCAGGGGATAAGTGGAGGGAATACGGACCTTGGTGCACATGCACATACAGGTGCCCTTCACCGCCCCAACCTCCACCAACCTGTGGAAAAATAAGTAAAGAAAGGTGCTTGCCTGTGGCCACAACCCTCCAGGGTCATGGCAGGGGGAGCCTCACCACCCTCCTCCTCTTCAGGCTGGCTTGACTCTGGGACCTTGCCTCTAGGCGGTTCTTCGGTCGGGCGTCCTCTTCTCCTCCTTCTCGTCCCTCCCCTTCCTGAGCCGGCGTTCCCCTGCATACCGGGGCTGGACCGTCGACCTCCTTTTCCTGGTGCCCAATCGGGCGCCATATTGGAATTCCCAGCCGCGCGAGGCGCCGCGGGAGGCGCCGGCTTGCAGAGGCGTTCTCCAGGGAGCGGTTGATGGTGTGGCGTGGCGAAGCATGGGTGCGATGGTGTCGGCGACTCTGTTGAAGATGTGGTGGGGGCAGGGGTCCTTGGGAGCCCCAGAGTGTATTGACTTCATCGTTTTCAGTGTGTCTTCGGTGGTGAGGGCTGTCAATCGTCGGTTTCAGGGTGTCGGGGTGGCTGGTGGGGGTTCCGTGTGTTGGGTGTTTTCGTCGAAGTTGTCGTAGATGTTCTTGATTTTGCGGTGGAAGAATGTGCTGAGTTTGTTGCAGAGATCTTGTGAGGGGGGAATGTCAGTCGACTCGCTGGTGGGTTGGGCGAACTCCTTGATGATGTTGAAGAGTTCTTTGCTGTTGTGTGCGTGTGTGGAGATTCTGTCTTCAATTGAAGCTTTCCTCGTGTTTCTGATGAGCTGGTGGTGGGTGGTGGTGGCGGCTTTGAAGTTGTTGTGGGCTTTTGTGGATTTGGAGTTCCTCCAGGTCTTCTTGAGGCGGCGACAGGTGCGCCTTGACTCGCGGAGTTCGGGGGTGAACCATCTGGCCTTCTTGGTGTGTGCGTTGTTGTTCTTCTTGAGGGGGGCTATGGTGTTGACGCTGTCGGTGATCCATCTGTGTAGAGTTCGGGCGGCGGTGTTGGGGGCGTCGTCTTCTGCGGTGGTCAGGGTGGAGTTGCTGAGTGAGGAGGTGAGCTGGTCGTCAGTGATTTTGGTCCAGTTTCTTCCTGGAAGCCGGTGGTGGTGTCTGTGGATGGTGGGTATTCTGAAGGTAAAGTGGATGCAACGATGGTTTGTCCACGGGAGTTCGGTGGTGTGGCTGAAAGTGATGGAGTTTCCTGTTGTGAAGAGGGGGTCGAGGGTGTGTCCCGCTGAGTGTGTGGGTACAGTCACGATCTGGCGAAGTCCAAAGTTGTGGAGGTTGTCCAGGAGGGATGCGGTGTTGGGGTCTCGTTGGTTGTCGAGGTGGAAGTTGAGGTCTCCTAGCAGGGTGTAGTTGGTCGATGCGATGGCATGCGGGGAGATGATGTCCGTGATGGAGTCAGCGAAAGGTCCACGGGGTCCAGGGGGTCGGTAGATGAGGGTTCCCCTGAGGGTGGTGGTAGGGGCGGTCAGTATCTTGAAGTGGAGGTGTTCCATCAGGTCTGTGGTCTCGTCGGGGAGTGTGCTCAGGCGGAGGGTAGATTTGTGGACGATGGCGATTCCTCCTCCCGGGCGGGTGGGGCGGTCCTTCCTGGAGATCTTGTATCCTTGGAGAATGGCGATGGCGATATCCGGTCCCGAGGTGGCGTTGGTCCAGGTTTCGGTGAAGAATGCTATGTCCGGGGTGGTGCTGTCGAGGAGATCCCAGATTTCGGTGGCGTGTTTGTGGAGTGAGCGGACGTTGAGGAGGATTCATTGCAGGGTCTTCGGCTCAGGTGTGTTCTTGCGGGCGGGTTGTGCTGAATATGCGTTCCTGGTGGTGCTGAAGGTGTGCCGGCAGCGGTGACAGCTGAAGGGTCCATGGGTGTCGGCTGGTGATGCTGGCTTGCAGTTGTTGTTGCAGCCTGGGTTGAGTGCGTGGAGTGTCGCTGGGTCGTAGCGTTGGTGATGCGGAGGTCCAGGGTTCCTGGCGCTGGTTGCAGTCGGATCGCGGACGGGCATATGTTGTCTATATGATTGAATGTACATGCGGTCTACGCTACATAGGCAGCACAATTTGTCCCTTAAGGAAAAGAATTCTAGAGCATCTAAGGGCCATTCAAAATGAGGATATGAACTATGCAATCTCTAAACATATACATACCCAACATAAGACCAACTGGCAGGACATTAGATATTTTGGCATTGCAACAGTCCCCAAAAATGAAAGAGGAAGGAATCGAACCCTCAAACTGAGAAGACTTAAATCACGATTGATCATTAGATTCAAAACGAAGACTCCGCATGGCCTCAATGGGGATGAAGAGCTATATATTCATCTATAATGTGATCATCGGGGGCAGAACAACCAGAAAGTCATACCTCAAACTGAGCACTGAGCACGACAGTAACATGGAGGTGATTGGATGGTATGCAACCAATCAGTACCAACTCAAATAATTGAACTATGTAATATCAGGCATTGGAGACTCGAAGAATCAGGACACAGTAAGACCTGCACGAGTAAGCACTGCTCACCACATCGGTATAGAGCACTACTTCGTAAATAAATAATATGAAGGAAATACTTCGGTCCCACAGATGAGTCAATGAATCAAATTGACACTATGCCAGCAACCTAAACAGTATGTCGATGATACATAATCAAAGACAATACCATCCACACCATGATATCATGCATCCACTCAACTAATGAGTACAAAAATGAACTCTCTAATATCGAGATCGATACCTATTAAAGACGAAATGGCCTCAATCAATGATCAACGATATGCCTGATACATACTCTTCACCATGAAAGACCATCTTGCATTATAACAAATAGCAACTGTGACTGCATAAAACTACTAGTCCCATAATGCCTCATAATGGGCTAATATGGCTGAACTATAAATAGATGAAACAGAGGATGGACTCACGATACCATGAGCAAGACCATTTCTTGGTCGAAACGCGTAGGTGGTGGTGATAATTGTGCTGTCACAATAAATCTAAGATAAGGAACAAAGCCTCCTGGAGTGCAGTGCATTTCTTTTGGTGAATAATATACGTGCGAGGTTAAGTCCAACCTCGACATCCGAGCACCTGCTGTGCAAAGAGAGCACTGAAAGTGGATTGTTTGTTGAAGATATATATATAGTTTCTGTTGCCGTAATAAACCTGTAATACTTTGAAGCCTTGAAACTGGAGTGGCTCGCTTTTTCCTGCCAGGACTGCAGGGATCTGCTTTGTATATATATATATATATATATATATATATATATATATATATATATATATATATATATATATATATATATTCACTGAAAAACCGTAGGTTTCAGGCACGTTATAGTTACAAATTAGCATTTTAAAAACCTTTGAAATTCACTGAAAAAACCATAGGTTTCAGACACGTTATAGTTAGAAATTAGCATTTAAAAACCTTTGAAATTCACTGAAAAAACCATAGGTTTTAGGGACAGTTATAGTTAGTTGGACATTGCACTCGTACAAAACCCGTGAAATTCCCCTGTTATAGTTAGTTCAGCTAACTATAACTCGCGCCCGCAATGCACTGCTGATGACGTCACATATTACATCACTCATGACATGGTCAGTGACATCACTGATGACATCACTGATGACATCTCAAATGACATCACTGATGACATCATCCACGTGATAATATATATATATATATATATATATATATATATATATATATATATATATATATATATATATATATATATATATATTATCTACTGGCGGTCGCCAGTAGATAGTTATAGTTACAACCTATTATCCATAGGAAATCCGCGACATTCTATTTGAAATAACTCTCTTGCCGGTTGACGTATCTTCGCGAAATTTTCAAACTTCGTGGGGCGCTCCGGTCCGCTCCTACCCTGAAAGTCTCGGGGTGATACGTCAAGCGGGGGCCGAGAAAAAAGGGGGTCCCAAAATGCGTTTTCCCCATGCATTTTCCCATAGGAAACTTTAGACACGGCTACAGCCCGAACTGCTGAACGGAATTACACCAAATTTGGCAAAGAGGTAGTTCTTGGTTCAGAAAGAACCCTTTTGTTAAATAGTGTAAATCCGTTCAGTAGTTGCTGAGAAAATCAAAAAGTAAAAGTACATATATATCTATGGGCACGGAGGATTCGCGCACCCTCCCGATCACGAGCTGCATGTTAATTGGCTGTCAGCTGGCTGTCAACATTCCGATTCAGGAAATGTTGGCAGCCATTTTGTCCCTCGGTAGAACCGAGGGACAGAAACAAGTGCGCAAAGCGCACAAAGGGGGAGGGTAGAAACACCCTGACCCCCTAGGTTTGCTCAGGGGTCCCACAAGGACCCCCTAGGCAAAAAAAAAAATATATTTTTTAAAAATCGGCAGGATGCGCTCAGGGAGCGCGAACCCTGCCGAAAAACCGAAGCGCGGTCTCCCGCGCTTCGATAGTTACTGGCCCCCGGGTGGCCCAAGTCCCGGGGGCATGCTGGGGGGTTAATTTTATGTGTGGTGGGCCTCTAAGGGCCCCCAAGCCCCGGGGACCACCACCCCCGGGGCTTTATGTACAATGGTGCGGGAGGGCTCTGAGCCCTCCCGCAGCCCCGGGGACCACCACCTCCCCGGGGCTTCTTTTTTTTATTAAAAACCTGTGTGGGTGGGCTCCAGCCCCCACACGCCCCGGGACCACCACCTCCCGGGGCACTAAGAAAATTACAATGGGGGTCCGTTTTGGACCCCCAGAGCCCCGGGGACCACCACCTCCCCGGGGCTGTGCACTGAATGGGAGGGGGCCGCGCAGCCCCCTCCTGGAGCCCTTGATGGCCCTGGGGACCACCACCCCCCAGGGCAGGCTCCTGCAGTGTCCCGGGGTGCCTACCCCCGGGACACTGCTGTTTGCAATGACAGGACGGGAGCCTCGCGGCTCCCGTCCTGTCATTGCAAACTTGCTTTGGATATTGGAAGAGAGAGCAGGAAACCTGCTCTCTCTTCCAATATCCAAAGCCGATTGCTTTTCCACATGGGGAGCTGCATCTTAGCAGCTCCCCATGTGTAAGCAATGCCGGCTCCCGTAGGACACGGGGAGCCGGCGGGACTGTGGGGGGATTGGGGACCCCCCCACAGTCCCCAACGAGAGGGCCAGCCCCGGGGGATGGGGTCCCCGGGGCAAGTAGTAGCCCGGGAGGGGGGCCACGCGGCCACCCTCCCCCCAAATTTTTTTTTTTTTAAAAAAACAAAAAAAACGATCGGGCCCGCAGGCCCGCCCCCTTCCTTCACCACTCTGCAAACGCGCCCCTGGCGCGTTTGCAGAGGGGAACGATCCCCTTGAATACTGGGGGTCCCTGGGGGCCAACTAGCCCACCAGGAACCTCCAGTATGCGCCAGGGGCTGCCTTGCAGAGAGGTGTACAGAGGCCACGCCCTTTTACACCTCTCTGCAACGCAGCTCTATGGCGCTTTTTGGAGGTATATGGTGGGCTAGTTGGACTCCGGGGACCCTCAGGATTCAAGGGGACTTAATCCCCCAACTTAAAACGCGCCACGGGGCGCGTTTGCACAGTGGTGAAGGGAGGGGCGGGGCTTGAGGTGACATGTGTGCAAACAGGCCCCGTGGCGCGTTTTAAGATGGGGAATTAAATCCTCTTCAATCCTGAGGGTCCCTGGGGACCAACTAGCCCAACAGGTACATCCAGAAAGCGCCACAGAGCTGCGTTGCAGAGAGGTGTAAAAGGGGTGTGGCCTCTCTACACGTCTCTGCAACGCAGCCCCTGGCGCATATTGGAGGTTCCTGGTGGTCTAGTTGGCCCCTAGGGACCCTCAGGATTCAAGGGAACTTAATCCCCCAACTTAAAACGCGCCACGGGGCGCGTTTGCAAAGATGTCACCTCAGGCCCCGCCCCTCCCTTCACCATTGTGCAAATATTCCTCTAAAATCAGCCGAAATAGGAATTCCGATTTACTCACCTGTTATAAGGAGAGACCTCAGTGCTGTATCTTTCAGCCCAGTACTGGTCCTGAAAAGTAATTTTAACCGTACTTACCGGTAACTTGAATTTCCTTCATAGGCTAACATTGACTGGTTTCACTTGGAAATTCTTCTAAGTGTGGAGTTTTGGAACTTTAAAATATTCCTCTAAAATCAGCCGAAATACGAATTCCGATTTACTCACCTGTTATCAGGAGAGACCTCAGTGCTGCATCTTTCAGCCCAGTACTGATCCTCAAAAGTTTCCTTCATAGGCTAACATTGACTGGTTTCACTTGGAAATTCTTCTAAGTGTGGAGTTTTGGAACTTTAAAATATTCCTCTAAAATCAGCCGAAATACGAATTCCGATTTACTCACCTGTTATCAGGAGAGACCTCAGTGCTGCATCTTTCAGCCCAGTACTGATCCTGAAAAGTAATTTTAACTGTACTTACCGGTAACTTGAATTTCCTTCATAGGCTAACATTGACTGGTTTCACTTGGAAATTCTTCTAAGTGTGGAGTTTTGGAACTTTAAAATATTCCTCTAAAATCAGCCGAAATACGAATTCCGATTTACTCACCTGTTATCAGGAGAGACCTCAGTGCTGCATCTTTCAGCCCAGTACTGATCCTGAAAAGTAATTTTAACCGTACTTACCGGTAACTTGAATTTCCTTCAAAGGCTAACATTGACTGGTTTCACTTGGAAATTCTTCTAAGTGTGGAGTTTTGGAACTTTAAAATATTCCTCTAAAATCAGCCGAAATACGAATTCCGATTTACTCACCTGTTATCAGGAGAGACCTCAGTGCTGCATCTTTCAGCCCAGTACTGATCCTGAAAAGTAATTTTAACCGTACTTACCGGTAACTTGAATTTCCTTCATAGGCTAACATTGACTGGTTTCACTTGGAAATTCTTCTAAGTGTTGAATTTTGAAACATACAAATATTCCTCTAAAATCAGCCGAAATCCGAATTCTGATTTACTCACCTGTTATCAGGAGAGACCTCAGTGCTGCATCTTTCAGCCCAGTACTGGTCCTGAAAAGTAATTTTAACCGTACTTACCAGTAACTTGAATTTCCTTCCATAGGCTAACATTGACTGGTTTCACTTGGAAATTCTTCTAAGTGTGGAGTTTTGGAACTTTAAAATATTCCTCTAAAATCAGCCGAAATACGAATTCCGATTTACTCACCTGTTATCAGGAGAGACCTCAGTGCTGCATGTTTCAGCCCAGTACTGATCCTCAAAATTAATTTTAACCGTACTTACCGGTAACTTGAATTTCCTTCATAGGCTAACATTGACTGGTTTTCAGCAAAAAAGTTTCAAAGTGTTGATTTTCACAAACTACAAATATTCCTTAAAAATCGCCTGTATGACTTAAACGCATTCTTTCAACTGTTTACAGGAGATGCACCAGTGCTGGATCCAGGATCCAACACTGAGTAAGAAAAAGTAACGATAACAGTTTTTACCTGCTAAGTGAATTTCCTTCCATAGGATAACATTGGTGATTCTATGAGAAAAAGTTTCAAAGTGTCAACTTTTAAAATACAATAATATTCCTTAAAAATCACGACTGTAACCAAAACGCTTTTACTCAACTGTTTACAGGAGATGTACCAGGACTGAATCTAGGATCCAGTCCTGTGGTTACAAAAGTAATCCATAAAGTAACTAATTGCATTTAACTAGAAATTCACATTGAGCTGAATGTTGCATTGTGTTTGAAAATGTGTTGCCCATTGCAACAACTGTAACTACTGTACTTAAAAGTCTATTGCCTATCTGCAAAGTATTTAAACTAAAGTAATTCATTCTGAGAAAGTATTTTTTGTAATGTAATGTATAATGTAATTACAATGTAATTTGACAAATAAAATATGTAAAAAAAATTGTTTCTAAAAATGTAGTAAATCAGTATGAAAAAAATTAATATAACAATTAATACATTTAAAAATTGTCATTTACAAAACCTTTGAAATTCACTGAAAAAACCGTAGGTTTCAGGCACGTTATAGTTAGAAATTAGCATTTAAAAAACCTTTGAAATTCACTGAAAAAACCATAGGTTTCAGACACGTTATAGTTACAAATTAGCATTTAAAAACCTTTGAAATTCACTGAAAAAACCATAGGTTTCAGACACGTTATAGTTACAAATTAGCATTTAAAAAACCTTTGAAATTCACTGAAAAAACCATAGGTTTTAGGGACAGTTATAGTTACTTGGACATTGCACTCGTACAAAACCCGTGAAATTCCCCCGTTATAGTTAGTTCAGCTAACTATAACTCGCGCCCCGCAATGCACTGCTGATGACGTCACATATTACATCACTCATGACATGGTCAGTGACATCACTGATGACATCACTGATGACATCTCAAATGACATCACTGATGACATCATCCACGTGATAATCTGATGCACCTCCTCACACCCTAATATAATCTTTGATACACCCACTCTAAATTACAGACTGCCATTCGCAAAACCATAGACACTCCAACACCAATAACTACATACCCACTCACTGATTCTTAGGTCTACACACACACATCCACTCACTCACCCGTACAGTCACTCATACTTACGGTCACTCAGTACAGGACTATCATATGCACTCTTACTCCTATATAGACACTCAAACAACGCCACTCATCCATAGAGATACTCACACACCTAGTCAGTCATGCAAATAATTAAACACACTGCCATTTACTCACCTATACAGTTATACACACACCAGCTCACTTACTCATACAAATAGTAGCACATTGTTACGCTCTTATACAATCACTGATACAAGCACACAATCATCCATACAGCCACTATCACAATCACTCACTCTTGCTTATAGCTATTTATATACTCCAACACACATATATACTGCCTTTCACATATGTAGTTACTCACACATGTACCACTGGGACATACATTCACTCACTAACACACTCTTACACACACTTACCCACCCATACAGTCTATCACAGATGCACTCTTGAAACCATCCACCCAGTGAATCACCCACTCACACATCTATGCACAGAGTTGCACACACCCCTCCCACACAAACACTCAGGCACCCATACAGATACTCAGACAAGCATTCAATAACTCATATAGAAAATCATTTAGCTATTCACAAACACATGCAGCCACTTACACAGCAACAGACAGACGGATACAGACATACACCCAGTTTAGTCACTAACCCATGCATTCAGTAAGATACGTTAAATCACTCACTTATAGAGTCAGTCACGCACCTACTAAATCATCCATACAGACACTTAGACACCCACTCATTCTTCAATACGTCTTTTCCTATATATTTTAAAAATATTTAAACTTTACAGAAACACACAGTCACTGGATGATGTCATCAGTGATGTCATTTGAGATGTCATCAGTGATGTCATCAGTGATGTCACTGACCATGTCATGAGTGATGTAATATGTGACGTCATCAGCAGTGCATTGCGGGGCGCGAGTTATAGTTAGCTGAACTAACTATAACGGGGAATTTCACGGGTTTTGTACGAGTGCAATGTCCAAGTAACTATAACTGTCCCTAAAACCTATGGTTTTTTCAGTGAATATATATATATTGTTAGACCTGGCATTTCTGGCGTGATAAAAAAAAGTCCGTTTTTTTATATAGCGCAGCTACTCACCCTTACGGGTCTCAAGGTGCTGGGGGCCGTAGTGGAAATTAAGTGAGCTATTGCCCAGAGTCACATGGTGCTGAGCTGAGCTGCAGCCAGAGCCGGGGATCGAACCGTGAACCCTGTGCTCCGAAGTCAGCTGCCCTGGCCGCTGCACCACACCTCTCCACCCTGACTTTTTGCCTCTACGTCCTCTATTTTTGGTGCTGTGATGGATTTTGTTTTGCCAACTTAGATGCTTTGGACACTTTGCCACTGCTAAACAGTGTCAAAGTGCAAGTGCTCCCTGTATAAAGTGTAATGGTAATAGGTTGTCCATGATTGGTATGTTTGCCTTACTAGTAAAGTCCCTATTAAAGTGCACTATGTGTGCCAGGGCTGGTAATGCAAATGCTACTAGTGGGCCTGCAGCACGAATTGTGCCACCCACACAAGTAGCCTTAAAGAGGGAACTCAGGCCTGCCAACCAGGGATCTCGGGTCTAACATATATATATATATATATATATATATATATATATATATATATATATATATATATATATATATTGATGGATATGATACATATGTAAAGTCTATTGACAAAGATTAATTTGAAGTATCGTAACTTGGTCTGATTTAATGCAATTTTATTAAGAACCAAATGGTCTTTATAAATGTAAATTGAACAGACATTTATTTGATGTGCCTATTGTCATTTTATGTATCCTTGAAACGGAGGAACTACAAATGTAACTCTTTTATGTCCAGTGCGTATTTTGCACACGTGGGATAAACCACGCTTGCACTAGTCACTTTAAAAACACCAATGGTAACGCAGAACTTTGTCATGTGATCAAGGCTCCCGTGAGAACTGAAACGCGTTCTGCCGACTTGCACTAATAAAGAATAATTATTGCACTGATTACCGTGGTCCGGACCCGTTTGTTGGAGTATCCTAAGGTGAAAACGGTGACGAGTGGATATATATATCCAATAAAAGCAATAAAAGCTGCTTATTTTATCGCATTGTGTGCGGCTCACTCCTTTCTCGGTGAAGAGAGGTTTTTTATGATTTCTACACGTCTTGATCCTGCCGTGAGCAAGGCACCACCAAGTTAATGAGCGCCATTACTGCCTGAAAACGGACCCTGTTGGTAATTGTTTGTGGACGCAACAAAGGCAGTGGCAGCCGCCAGGGACTGGACCTTGGTTTTTGGGCCCCAGCAACTCGAAAGTTAGTATGCATGGGGAATGCAGTGAAAATGTAAATATGCAAGAATGTTAATGCATCGCCCACTGAAGGGAAATAATTGTGGGACTGGGAGCGAACTACCACAACCAGAATGCTCAAATGACTCAGCCTATCGTGGCGCCCACCAGGGGGCAAACATTTTAAAAGGAGCAATTAAGTGTGTTTGTTTCTTCAGCCTCGAGATGCATCTGGCTTTCCCCCTTTGAAAAAGGTCAATGTGACCGAAATGCATCAGGGAAATTGAAACGCCATCGCTGTTTGAAAAAGCAATAAAAGCTGCTTATTTTTTCGCATTGTGTGCGGCTCACTCCTTTCTCGGTGAAGAGAGGTTTTTGTGATTTCTACACGGCTTCGTCCTGCCGTGAGCAACGCACCACCAAGTTAATGAGCGCCATTACCGCCTGAAAACGGACCCTGTTGGTAATTGTTTGTGGAAGCAACAAAGGCAGTGGCAGCCACCAGGGACTGGACCTTGGTTTTTGGGCCCCAGCAACTCGAAAGTTAGTATGCATGGGGAATGCGGTGAAAATGTAAATATGCAAGAATGTTAATGCATCGCCCACTGAAGGGAAATAATTGTGGGACTGGGAGCGAACTACCACAACCAGAATGCTCAAATGACTCAGCCTATCGTGGCGCCCACCAGGGGGAAAACATTTTAAAAGGAGCAATTAAGTGTGTTCGTTTCTTCAGCCTCGAGATGCATCTGGATTTCCCCCTTTGAAAAAGGTCAATGTGACCGAAATGCATCAGGGAAATTGAAATGCCAGCGCTGTTTGAAAAAGCAATAAAAGCTGCTTATTTTATCGCATTGTGTGCGGCTCACTCCTTTCTCGGTGAAGAGAGGTTTTTGTGTATATATATATATATATATATATATATATATATATATATATATATATATATATAATCCAAAGGATTAGCCTAACGCCGTACGCCTGCCTAGGGATATTCTGATAGGGTACTAACACAGGCAGCATCCAAACTTAAGGGTATTAAACAGGGAGATGTCTTGTTCAAATCTGACACTGTATTGGACAAAGAAGCTACTCCCAGTATCCCCAGAATAATCACCACTTATAGTGCGAGATCCAATAAATTAAAATTGATCATGAGAAAGCATTGGAGCCTTATACAAGCTGATCCCATATTTGGCCGTGTCGTTGCAGCTCACCAACTGTGACCTATAAAAGATCACCCTCCATCAAGGACAAACTGGTTAAAAGCTATTATCAAACTGAAACAGCACCTATCTGGCTAGGAAGAAGTAAAGGATTCTATAAGTGTAATGCCTGTAAGGCGTGCACTAATAGTCAGAGTTTTAAGACCTTCAAAACATCACACGGTAAGGAAAGACCAATATCCAAGTTCATTACTTGCTCGACGGATTTTGTCATCTACTCCCTGGAATGCCCATGTGGTCTCCGCTACATAGGCAGCACTAAGCTGCCTGTGAAATAGCGGATCCGAGAGCATTTAAGGGTGATAACCAATCTGGATTTCAATTATCCAGTGGCCAGGCACTTTTACAATGCCCACAACAGCAATAGCAAACTCCTCAGATATGTGGGACTTGATAGAGTTCTTAAACACATCAGAGGAGGGGACCGAGTGAAACAATTGCGTATCCTAGAGTCTCGCTATATATCGATCTAAACACCAGAATGCCCTTTGGAATAAATAGGGAAGAGGAATTGGCTACACATATAGGGACATAAACCTGAAAGGTATGATATAAATAGGGATATAATCCTGAAAGGTATAACTGAGTCTCTGGATCAACTGTACAATTTTCTGTTTTTGCCCTATGTCTCCCTAGTATTCTGATATAAATGTTTCTGTTTTTAATTTGTTCTAGGTGGTTGATGTTATCACACGTATATTTTGGGTAGGGTGCACTGAAAACACTTTCCAGGGAGGTTTGACCTTGGACCATGGATGGATATTAGGGCATTTGTCCCCTCAATCTATTTAGAGATATATATACATTTTTGATATATTTCTTAGCCTACCTTGATCAAGGTTGTCCAGGGTCTGCTATTGGTAGATTACGAGGCCGGCTGGCTCTCTCCTCGTGCTGGAATTAGCAGAATATTTTTATGGTCAGTTAGCTCTCCTGCACTTCCCACACTTTACACTTATGCACTTATTGTCTTATGTTGTTTACTTTTTCGACCAAACTATGTTCACAATAGAATTGTGTACTTACATCTTTTTGTGCTCTCAGTTACGTTAGATATGCATATGAATCATTCTGTTGAGATTTACAAGTGTGATCACTCAATTTGAGATTTGGAGAAATGCTTGGATATACATGATATCGTGGCACCGGTTAATGGTTTTTATAAAATATGAACACAGTCCACTGATAATCGTCATGTTTTAAAAGGGATATATTCTATGAGTGTGAATTTATGTTGGACTTGTGGTTTATATATGAATTTTACTGATGTAGGCCGTAAATTGCAAAATGACTACCATTTTAATGTAGGTATTGTCAATTTTCAAGTGTCTAACTTTAGACTAAGTGAGATCGCCGATATCGGTCACTTATAATTTTGCCAACTTCATCTATGTTTTTTGTCGTTCTATGTAGATGATTCTTTCATAATAATTTTCAATTGCAGGTATTGTGTTTTGAATCGTGATAACTTTACCAATCATGGACACTGTTAGTACGGCCATTCCAATCTCGTCATTTGAGTTTGATGGATAACTGCGAGTCTTTTCTCCATTGATACAGACTAATATGATTGACTCTCTTGACTTTATCGTATACGATCGGCTATGGGTACATTACCCAATAAAGACTGTGTCACCTATTATGAATTGCTGCATATCTTGAATTTATGATTTTTTAAGGTGCCACAACACATGCAATACTTTGTGATCACGTGACATCCTGATCACCGAACAATAAAAAAATCTTTGCATTTCTAATTTATTATGTAATAATGAAAGATAATACACTTGATAGAATTTGGTATTATCTATATGATTGTTTGGGTGATTCCTTCTTGAAATAATGTGTATTTCGAATTAGGATGTTCTCTATGTCTATCATGACGCGTAATGTATTTCTACGGCACCTTGAGCCATGAACTTTGAACTTGACGAACGCCGGCAGGTTGAAACGCGTTGTTCAACTTTGTGCACATTAAAACCTTTCCGTGGATATTACTGGTGTGCCGCCTCCTTTTTCTACTGAGAAGGATTGCTTTGTGGATATATATATATATATTATCTACTGGCGGTCGCCAGTAGATAGTTATAGTTAAAACCTATTATCCATAGGAAATCCGCGACATTCTATTTGAAATAACGTTGGCGCCGGTTGACGAATCTTCGCGAAAGTTTCCAACTTGTTGGGGCGCTCCGGTCCGCTCCTATCCTGAAAGTCTCGGGGTGATACGTCAAGCGGGGGCCGAGAAAAAAGGGGGTCCCAAAACGCGTTTTCCCCATTCATTTTTCCATAGGAACCTTTAGTCGCAGCTACAGCCCGAACTGCTGAACGGAATTACACCAAATTTGGCAAAGAGGTAGCCCTTGGTTCAGTGTCGTGCCTTTTGCTTAAATGGTGTAAATCCGTTCAGTAGTTCCTGAGAAAATCAAAAGTAAAGTCACATATATATCTGGGCGGAGCCTAACCACACATGTCATCGTGAGATCTGATTGGCTGTCAGCACTTCATCCTGGAATTGCTGGCAGCCATCTTGGGACCAATATAAATGATAGTACCTCATTGAAATGCATTGTAGTGAATAGAAGATTTTGAGGGTCACCAAAAGGAGAACTATAAAGGGTGATAACAGGCTTTAGTTACATTAGAATTTATTTGTTGATGGTACCATACTAATTTTAGGAATTGTGGTGTATTCTAAGGTGATTTTACCATGTGAAAAACCTTCTGCTGGGATATCATGAATCATGTTTGAGAGAACACTATTTTCTCATGCTTGTCCCATGTAGGTTTGGAAGGTGCTCCAGAAGCTAAAATGAGAGCATATTTTCTGTAAATTCACATTATCTTTCTCACTCATGTGAGAATGAAGTCTGACATTCTCAGTAAAACATGTACATCCAACAAGGGCAGAGACTGTCAGTTGATTCCTTTGTGTTCTACTGCAGCTTCCCAGAGTGTTCTAAAGAACAACTAGAGTGCTAACAGCCTTACTTATGACAAAAGTATGGCACACCTGAAGCCATCTTGATTGGAATAAACTGGTAACACTTAAACAATTTAATTTAAAAAGGAACAAAATGATGGGGTTCATTTTGTCATAGAAATTATGGTTAGTGCTGTAGAAAGAAAAATTAGGACATGTTTCAAGTGTGATCTCAAATATCTTCCTGTTATATTTCAACAGGAGCAGCCTGCCAGTTGATGCCTTTGTGTTCTACTGCAGCTTCCCAGAGTGTTCTAAAGAACAACTAGAGTGCTAACAGCCTTACTTATGACAAAAGTATGGCACACCTGAAGCCATCTTGATTGGAATAAACTGGTAACACTTAAAACATTTAATTTAAAAAGGAACAAAATGATGGGGTTCATTTTGTCATAGAAATTATGGTTAGTGCTGTAGAAAGAAAAATTAAGACATATTTCAAGTGTGATCTCAAATATCTTCCTGTTATATTTCAACAGGAGCAGCCTGCCAGTTGATGCCTTTGTGTTCTACTGCAGCTTCCCAGAGTGTTCTAAAGAACAACTAGAGCGCTAACAGCCTTACTTATGACAAAAGTATGGCACACCTGAAGCCATCTTGATTGGAATAAACCGGTAACACTTAAAACATTTAATTTAAAAAGGAACAAAATGAGGGGTTCTTTTGAAAATAGAAATTATGGTTAGTGCTGCAGAAAGAAAAATTAGGGCATGTTTTAAGTGAGATCTCAAATCCTCTTCTATTTCATTAGAAAATTCTGACATGCAGACTGAAACAATCACTTTCAATACCAGCAGCAGACTACCAGTTAACTCCCTGGTGAGCAGTAGCTTTACTCCAGTGATCTAATGAGCAACTAGAGTGCTAACATTCTGAATTTATGGCAGATGTGAGACACATCTGAATGCCTTCTTGATGGAATCAAAGTAAAAAACTGAAAGCATTTCCTACTGAGGAGACTGCAGTAAATGAAGAAATTAGGAAACTTCATAACAAAGAAGTCTTCCAAGATGGCCACCAGTGAAAAAAGAGCCCAAATGTAGCACAAATATTACCCAGATGTAGCCCACATATAGCCCAATGACAAAAGTGTGCAAAACACTTTTTATTTTTAGTTTTTTTGCAGTTTTATGTAGTGCAGACTGGTCAGGTATTGGAGCATTGCATCTTAAAACATGACCCCCCTACACTACAAAAACACCACTGCACTACCTTAAACCCTAAAACACTACCCCCAGCACGACCCCCTACACTACACAAGCACCACTGCACTACCCTAAACCCTAAAACACTACTCCCAGCACGACCCCCTACACTACACAAACACCACTGCACTACCCTAAACCCTAAAACACTACCCCCAGCACGACCCCCTACACTACCCAAACACCACTGCACTAACCTAAATCCTAAAACACTACCCCCAGCACGATCCCCTACACTACCCAAACACCACTGCACTACCCTAAAACAGGACCCCCTACACTACACAAACACCACTGCACTACCCTAAACCCTAAAACACTACCCCCAGCACGACCCCCTACACTACACAAGCACCACTGCACTACCCTAAACCCTAAAACACTACCCCCAGCACGACCCCCTACACTGCCCGAACACCACTGCACTGCCCTAAACCCTGAAACACCAGCCCCTGCATGACCCCCTACACTGCCCGAACACCACTGCACTGCCCTAAACCCTGAAACACCACCCCTAGCACGACCCCCTACACTGCCCGAACACCACTGCACTGCCCTAAACCCTGAAACACCACCCCCTTCACGACCCCCTACACTGCCCGAACACCACTGCACTGCCCTAAACCCTGAAACACCACCCCCAGCATGACCCCCTACACTGCCCGAACACCACTGCACTGCCCTAAACCCTGAAACACTACCCCCAGCAAGACCCCCTACACTGCCCGAACACCACTGCACTGCCCTAAACCCTGAAACATCACCCCCAGCAAGACCCCCTACACTGCCCGAACACCACTGACCTAAACCCTGAAACACCACCCCCAGCACGACCCCCTACACTGCCCGAACACCACTGCACTGCCCTAAACCCTGAAACACTACCCCCAGCATGACCCCCTACACTGCCCGAACACCACTGCTCTGCCCAAAACCCTGAAACACCAGCCCCAGCACGACCCCCTACACTGCCCGAACACCACTGCACTGCCCTAAACCTTGAAACACCAGCCCCTGCACGACCCCCTACACTGCCCGAACACCACTGCACTACCCTAAACCCTGAAACATCACCCCCAGCACGACCCCCTACACTGCCCGAGCACCAATGCACTGCCCTAAACCCTGAAACACCAGCCCCAGCACGACCCCCTACACTGCCCGAACACCACTGCACTGCCCTAAACCGTGAAACACCAGCCTCAGCACGACCCCCTACACTGCCTGAACACCACTGCACCGCCCTGAACCCTGAAACACCAGCCCCAGCACAACACCCTACACTGCCCGAACACCACTGCACTGCCCTAAACCCTGAAACACCACCCCGTGCATGACCCCATACACTGGCCGAACACCACTGCACTGCCCTAAACCCTGAAACACCACCCCCAGCGCGACCCCCTACACTGCCCGAACACCACTGCACTGCCCTAAACCCTGAAACACCACCCCCTGCACAACCCCCTCCACTGCTCGAACACTACTGCACTGCCCTAAACCCAGAAACACCATCCCCAGCACGACCCCCTATACTGCACGAACACCACTGCACTGCCCTAAACCCTGAAACACTACCCCCAGCAAGACCCCCTACACTGCTCGAACACCACTGCACTGCCCTAAACCCTGAAACATCACCCCCAGCAAGACCCCCTACACTGCCCGAACACCACTGCACTGCCCTAAACCCTGAAACACCAGCCCCAGCACGACCCCCTACACTGCCCGAACACCACTGCACTGCCCTAAACCCTGAAACACCACCCCCTGCACGACCCCCTACACTGCCCGAACACCACTGTACTGCCCTAAACCCTGAAACCCCACCCCCAGCATGACCCCCTACACTGCCAGAACACCACTGCACTGCCCTAAACCCTGAAACACCACCCCCTGCACGACCCCCTACACTGCCCGAACACTACTGCACTGCCCTAAACCCTGAAACACCACCCCCAGCACGACCCCCTACACTGCACGAACACCACTGCACCGCCCTAAACCCTGAAACTCTACCCCCAGCAAGACCCCCTACACTGCCCGAACACCACTGCACTGCCCTAAACCCTGAAACATCACCCCCAGCAAGACCCCCTACACTGCCCGAACACCACTGCCCTAAACCCTGAAACACCACCCACAGCAAGACCCCCTACACTGCCCAAACACCACTGCACTGCCCTAAACCCTGAAACACCACCCCCAGCAAGACCCCCTACACTGCCCGAACACCACTGCACTGCCCTAAACCCTGAAACACCACCCCCAGCACGACCCCCTACACTGCCCGAACACCACTGCTCTGCCCAAAACCCTGAAACACCAGCCCCAGCACGACCCCCTACACTGCCCGAACACCACTGCACTGCCCTAAACCCTGAAACACCAGCCCCAGCACGACCCCCTACACTGCCCGAACACCACTGCACTGCCCTAAACCCTGAAACACCACCCCCAGCACGACCCCCTACACTGCCCGAACACCACTGCACTGCCCTAAACCCTGAAACACCAGCCCCAGCACAACCCCGTACACTGCCCGCACACCACTGCACTGCCCTAAACCCTGAAACACCAGCCCCAGCACAACCCCGTACACTGCCCGAACACCACTGCACTGCCCTAAACCCTGAAACACCAGCCCCAGCACGACCGCCTACACTGCCCGAAAACTACTGCACTGCCCTAAACCCTGAAACACCACCCCCAGCAAGACTACCTACACTGCCCAAACACTACTGCACTGCCCTAAACCCTGAAACACCACCCCTCAGCACGACACCCTACACTGCCCGAACACCACTGCACTGCCCTAAACCCTGAAACACCACCCCAGCACGACCCCCTACACTGCCCGAACACCACTGCACTGAACCCTGAAACACCACCCCCTGCACGACCCCCTACACTGCCGGAACACCACTGCACTGCCCTAAACCCTGAAACACCACCCCCAGCACGACCCCCTACACTGCCCTAACACCACTGTACTGGCCTAAACCCTGAAACATCACCCCCAGCACAACCCCCTACACTGCCTGAGCACCATTGCTCTGTCCTAAACCCTGAAACACTAGCCCCAGCACGACCCCCTACACTGCCCAAACACCACTACACTGCCCTAAACCCTGAAACACCACCCCCAGCACGACCCCCTACACTGCCCGAACACGACTGCACTGCCCTAAACCCTGAAACACCAGCCCCAGCAAGACCCCCTACACTGCCCGAACACCACTGCATTGCCCTAGACTCTGAAACACCAGCCCCAGCAAGACCCCCTACACTGCCCGAACACCACTGCACTGCCCTAAACCCTGAAACACCAGCCCCAGCATGACCCCCTACATTGCCCGAACACCACTGCACTGCCCTAAACCCTGAAACACCAGCCCCAGCACGACCCCCTACACTGCCCGAACACCACTGTACTACCCTAAACCCTGAAACACCAGCCCCAGCACGACCCCCTACACTGCCTGAACACCACTGCACTGCCCTAAACCCTGAAACACCAGCCCCAGCACCACCCCCTACAATGCCCGAACACCACTGTACTGCCCTAAACCCTGAAACACCACCCCCTGCACCGCCCCCTACACTGCCCGAACACCACTGCACTGCCCTAAACCCTGAAACACCACCCCCTGCACGACCCCCTACACTGCCCGAACACCACTGCACTGCCCTAAACCCTGAAACACCACCCCCTGCACCACCCCCTACACTGCCCGAACACCACTGCACTGCCCTAAACCCTGAAACACCACCCCCTGCACCGCCCCCTACACTGCCCGAACACCACTGCACTGCCCTAAACCCTGAAACACCACCCCCAGCATGACCCCCTTTACTGCTCGAACACCACTGCACTGCCCCAAACCCTGAAACACCACCCCCAGCATGACCCCCTACACTGCCCGAACACCACTGCCCTAAACCCTGAAACACCACCCCTGCACGACCCCCTACACTGCCCGAACATCACTGCACTGCCCTAAACCCTGAAACACCACCCCCAGCACGACCCCCTACACTGCCCGAACACCACTGCACTGCCCTAAACCCTAAAACACCACCCCCAGCACGACCCCCTACACTGCCCGAACACCACTGCACTGCCCTAAACCCTAGAACACTACCCCCAGCATGACCCCCTACACTACCCGAACACCACTGCACTACCCTAAACCCTAAAATACTCCCCCCAGCACGACCCCCTACACTACCCGAACACGACTGCACTGCCCTAAACCCTAAAACACTCCCCCAGCACGACCCCCTACACTACCCGAACACCACTGCACTGCCCTAAACCCTAAAACACTCCCCCAGCACGACCCCCTACACTACCTAAACACCACTGCACTGCCCTAAACCCTAAAACACTACCCCTGCATGACCCCCTACACTACCCAAATACCAATGCACTACCCTAATCTCTAAAACACTACCCCCCGCACAACCCCCTACACTACCCAAAGACCACTGCACTACCCTAAACCCTAAAACACGACCTCCTACACTACACAAACACCACTGCACTACCCTAAACCCTAAAAAACTACCCCCAGCACGAACCCCTACACTACCCAAACACCACTGCACTACCCTAAACCATAAAACACTACCCCCAGCAGTACCCCCTACGCTACCCAAACACCACTGCACTACCCTAAACCCTAAAACACTACCCCCAGCAGTACCCCCTACACTACCCAAACACCATTGCACTACCCTAAACCCTAAAACACTACCCCCAGCAGTATCCCCTACACTACCCAAACACCACTGCACTACCCTAAACCCTAAAACCCTAAAACACTAACCCCAGCACGACCCCCTACACTACCCAAACACCACTGTACTACCCTAAACCCTAAAACACTCCCCCAGCACGACTCCCTACACTACCCAAACACCACTGCACTACCCTAAACCCTAAATCTACCCCCAGCATGACCCCCTACACTACACAAACACCACTGCACTACCCTAAACCCTAAAACACTACCCCCAGCACGACCCTCTTCACTACCTAAACACAACTGCACAATTTGTTACAGGCGTTGCAACGCAGGCCTGTGGTGCTTACTGGAAGTACCTGGTGGGCTAGTTGGGCCCCAGGGACTCTCAGGATTCAAGGTGACCTAATCCCCCAACTTAAAACGCGCCACGGGGCGCGTTTGCACAGTGGTGAAAGGAGGGGGCGGGGCCTCAGGTGACATGTGCGCAAACACGCCCTGTGGTGCGTTTTAAGTTGGGGAGTTAATTCCCTTTGAATCCTGGGGGCCAACTAGCCCACCAGGTACCTTCAGTAAGCACAACAGAGTTGCGTTGCAGAGAGGTGAAAAAAGGTGCGTGGCCTCGGAACGCCTCTCTGCAACTCAGCTCTGTGGTCCTAACTGTAGGTACCTGGGGGGCTAGTTGGGCCCCAGGGACCCTCAGGATTCAAGGGGACTTAATCCCGCAACTTAAAACGCGCCACGGGGCGCGTTTGCACACATGTCACCTCAGGCCCCCCTCCCTTCACCACTGTGCAAACGCGCACTGGCTCTGGTTAGTCAGAGTCAGTTACCACCAGTACCCGTCTGAAAAAGTTGTGGGCACAGGATGATTTTGCAACAAGGCCTCTTTCTGCTCCTCTGTTGGTTCTTTCTGCACATCTTTTGCTTCTTTCTGTGCGTTTTTTCTTCTTTCTTCACATGTCCTACCTCTGTAGGCATAGTTAGAAACTAGCATTTAAAAAACCTTTGAAATTCACTTAAAAAATCATAGGTTTCAGGCACGTTATAGTTAGAAATTAGCATTTAAAAAACCTTTGAAATTCACTGAAAAAACCATAGGTTTCAGGCACGTTATAGTTAGAAATTAGCATTTAAAAAACCTTTGAAATTCACTGAAAAAACCATAGGTTTCAGGCACGTTATAGTTAGAAATTAGCATTTAAAAAACCTTTGAAATTCACTGAAAAAACCATAGGTTTCAGACAAGTTATAGTTAGAAATTAGCATTTAAAAAACCTTTGAAATTCACTGAAAAAACCATAGGTTTTAGGGACAGTTATAGTTAGTTGGACATTGCACTCGTACAAAACCCGTGAAATTCCCCTGTTATAGTTAGTTCAGCTAACTATAACTCGCGCCCCGCAATGCACTGCTGATGACGTCACATATTACATCACTCATGACATGGTCAGTGACATCACTGATGACATCACTGATGACATCTCAAATGACATCACTGATGACATCATCCATGTGATAATTTCATGCATCTTCTCACACCCTAATATAACTTTTGATACACCCACTCTAAATTACAGACTGCCATTCTCAAAACCATAGACACTCCAACACCAAAAACTACATACCCACTCACTGATTCTTAGGTCTACACACACATCCACTCACTCACCTGTACAGTCACTCATACTTACAGTCACTCAGTACAGGACTATCATATGCACTCATACACCTATATAAATACTCACACACCGCCACTCATCCATAGAGGTACTCACACACCTAGTCAGTCATGCAAAAAATTAATCACACACCCATTTACTCACCTATACAGTTATACACACACCAGCTCACTTACTCATACAAATACTAGCACATTCTTACGCTCTTATACAATAACTGATACAAGCACACACGCATCCATACAGCCACTCTCACAATAACACACTCTCACTTATAGCCATTTAAATACTCCAACACACATATATACTGCTTTTTACATATGTAGTTACTCGCACATGTACCACTGAGATATACATTCACTCACTAACACACCCATACACACACTCACCCACCCAAGCAGTCCATCACAGATGCACTCTTGAAATCATGCACCCAGTGAATCACCCACTCACACATCTATGTATAGAGTCACACACACCCCACCCACACAAACACTCAGGCAGCCATACAGATACTCAGAGAACCAATCAATAACCCATATAGACACTCATGTAGCTATTCGCAAATCCATGCATCCACTTACACACCAACAAACAGACGGATACAGACATTCACACAGTTTAGTCACTAACCCATGCATTCAGTAAGATACGTTTAATCACTCACTTGTAGAGTCAGTCACTCACGTACTAAATCATCCATTCAGACACTTATACACCCACTCATTCTTCAATACGCCTTTCCCTATATATATAAAACATATTTAAACTTTACAGAAACACACAGTCACTGGATGATGTCATCAGTGATGTCATCAGTGATGTCATTTGAGATGTCATCAGTGATGTCATCAGTGATGTCACTGACCATGTCATGAGTGATGTAATATGTGACGTCATCAGCAGTGCATTGCGGGGCGCGAGTTATAGTTAGCTGAACTAACTATAACAGGGGAATTTCACGGGTTTTGTACGAGTGCAATGTCCAACTAACTATAACTGTCCCTAAAACCTATGGTTTTTTCAGTGAATATATATATATATATATATATATATATATATATATATATATATATATATATATATATATATATATATATATATATATATATATATATATTACCTACTGGCGGTCGCCAGTAGGTAGTTATAGTAAGGACCTTGTTTCTATTCAAAAAGCGTTTTTTCTTTTGTCAATATATTTGGTGCCGTTTGACAAATCTTTGCAAATTTTTCAAAACTAATGGCTCACTCAGGTCAGCTCCTGTCCTAAAAGTTTCGGGGTGATTCATCAAGCAGGGGCCGAGAAAAAAGGGGGTTCCCAAAACACGTTTTCCCCATGTTAATTTCCATAGGAATTTTGGAACAGGCTACAGCCCGAACAGCTGAACGGACCGCCACCTCCCCGGGGCAACTTCTAAAATCAAAGTGTGGGAGGGCTCAAGCCCCCCCACACTTCCCCGGGGACCACCACCTCCCCGCGGCTTTAAAGAGTTGGGAGGGGGCTGCGCGGCCCCCCTCCTGGAGCCCTCGATGGCCCTGTGGACAGCCACCCCCCAGGGCCGGCTCCTGCAATTGCAGTTTGCTATGCATAGCAAACACTGCTTTGCTTCATTGCAGCGAGAGCAGGAAACCTGCTCTCGCTTCAACGAAGCAAAGCAGAATTGCTTTTGGACAAGGGGAGCTGCATGTTAGCAGCTCCCCTTGCCCAAAAGCAATGCCGGCTCCCGCAGGAGGCAGGGATCCGGCAGGGACCGTGGGGGCATTGGGGCTCCCCCCACAGTCCCCAAATTGTGGGCTGAGCCCGGGGGATGGGGTCCGACCGACATGGGCTAACATTATTTGGAATTCCCTTTCTCGATGGTGTGAACAATTTACTTGCCCTGAAGAAGCCCGCATGGGTGAAACGCGTTGACTGTTGTGTATTAAATAATTAATAAAAGAATCTACAAAACCATCTAGTGAAAGACTGACCATTTCTGTCATCGCTGTCCTCCATCATCTGTGGGATTTGAACCCGATGAATTTTTTGCCTTTGTAACAATGCCTCTCTCATCTTCTGTGTTCTCATGTTGTATTTGAAACCATAGTAGGTGGCTGGTTTCGGGAGGTGGGCATTGTTTGTTAGCAACTATACAGAGCATTTTTTGAATTATTTATAACAAACATTGGTAGTTGGTGAAGCATTATATACCCTGCCGCCGCGCTTGCATGTAGTAGCATGATGGATGGTGTCAAAGAACACTGTGTTCACTGCAGAAGAGGCTGGCAATAGGCTACATCAGAAAGATTGATGGATGCAGCAAAGGGCATTCTACCACATAGGGCAATCAAGTGGGCGCCTTGCCTTTAAGGAATGTCTGCTGATATAGTTCGTTGTACCAGGTGTCACATTGGCACCGCACATGGATTTACTGGAGTGGCAAAGAATCAACATGATCAGGAATACTGTGACATTCACTGATTCTTCTTTGTCCCTGGGTGAGTTATAGCATGAATGTCATTACCACCCCCAAATGCTTCTACGTGTACATGATTCAGCCCCCCCCCCCCGGGAGGGGACACTTCACTTGTGCACCTACATATGACCAGGCAGGCGCCTTACACCCCTCTTCTTGGTACTAATCCTGCCATCTAGGACAACAGAAAGATAGGGGTGGGCCAAATTTGCAGAGTTTGATTCCGCTGAATCACACAGAATTACATTAACATTCTGCCAGATTCTATGGAATTCTGCAATGGGGCAAAATGCACCCTTGCATCCAAAAATGGATACGAGGATGCATTTTGCCTAAGAAAATTCCTCAGCAAAATACTACTTTACTAAAAGTTTTAATCTTTTTAGAGTATGCAAGGGCACCGAGTGATTTATGTCACTCAGCGCCCACCTCTTACATACTTACATACTCTGCAGCGATTAAAAACTTTTGATTGCTACAGAGTATGCAAACACGCCGAGTGGTAAGCAGTTGTTTCTAAACTTTAGAAACCAAACCACTGCATAAGTTTTATTCTGCTGGCAAAGTGGCACAATTTGAATTCATCAAGTCATTCTGTGCTACAAGAGTAACGCTGAATTACCAAAATTCCTCTGAATTTGCGGCATAATTGAAAATTTCACCCAGGCCTACAGAAAGACCAAACATACACAACCAGGGGCGCAACTAGACCCAAACTTTGTGGGGGGGGGCCTAAGACTCCCAGCCAGGGCTGGCCCTAGCACTGGGTGTGACCAATGCCACTGGGGAAATCAAATCAGTCACGGCAAGACCTGTCTGGGTCCCAAAAGTCGGGGATCTGGTCAGAGAAATGTCCAGAAAAGATCAACGACAAGGAAGAATTTGGGCCATCCTACAGAAAGCCTGTACCTGTCCTGGCTGTCGAAGAAACAAGAACACTACTTCTTGCCAGCAAAAAAGAAAAGAGATTCGTCTCCATTGATCTGATCAAACCACACTATGTGGCCGATACTGAATAGTAGGCCTTGTGGGCTGCTGGGTAGCCGACGCTCTCCTCTCGCTACCATCCAGGAAGTTCAGACAGAAAGACTCATAACGTTTGAAGAGTCACCAATTCGAAGTGATGGAATTTCCAACAATGAAATGGAACTTGTTCCTCTGGAAACAGAACTTCAAACTACAAATGAAAGACAAATATCAATTCGACCTAACACCAATGTCTACATCAATATGCCTTGACAAGAGACACCTGCCGGTTCAACACAACCTGCAGAGTTACCAAAGATAGATTGAACTGCATCTGGCTACTTCATCGATTTTGATACCTTCTCTCTTGATCCTAGCAAACCTGAGACAACGTCAGCTCCAGTTTCCCGTAAGCAACAAATTTGTGATTTCTACAATTTCCTGAAAAAGACTGACTTAGTATCACCTTGGCTCCAGCTCTGAATAATATCTGGAATATTGTTTTTTCTGTTCTGGATTGGCCTTTTAACTGTGTTTTGCTTACTCATAAATGGAAAATATCTCCCAGAATGCTCTGCAGTATCCAATGTGAACTTGGTCTTGAAACCTCATACATCATCTCATCGTGAACAAAGAGACTTGTTTTCCGTGAACATTACAGCTGTTCCTATTCCTGATGGTATAGTTTGGGACAAGGTTGATTATGATGTATTTGGCCCTACTGAACTCTTGAAAATACCACATTTATTTAAAATATCTCTAAATGATATCATTACCTCCAGTACATTTTCTGATAATTGGGATTTTGAAACTGCAAATAATATGTTGTCTGATTTAGAAAAATCTGCTGCATTTTCAAACAATGAAATGTTAGAGGACACATCTGACTTTGATAGCTTATACTGTTACCATCATTATGATCATCACTTTTTACACAAATCCAGTATCCCACGTAATGTTTTCACATACCGCCAATGGGAACATTGCCCGACACCACCAAAAAGTAGTTCAAAAACCTTTGCACAGAAATTCTCATATTTTTCAGGGTTTAACACTTCTGACCCGACTTCATTTTACTATAAGGTTGCAGCTACACCTGCACAGAAAAATATGCCATCTAACACCAAACAGATTTATTCTGAGTCCTTTATTTCCCAACTGTCTGAACAGGGTTTCGACTTATGGAAGGACACTATAGACACAAAATCAGTCTGTGGTTCTAAAGAATGGCAAGTTCAGAGAACTGAAGCACTTTTTAGAGTGTGCCTCATTCCACAGCAGATAATATTTCTGAATGAAACTGTGCAACAGACTTCCTGTCTTGGACGAGCCAAGAACAAGGATTTGAACACATCACAGTTTCCCACACCTTCACACATCAATTTTACATCACGTGGAGGGGATACAATAGATGACATCATACAGTACAATACTTCAGACCCCAGTTGGAAGGGATGGTTAGTTTGGCCCACAGACACAAACAGTTGTCAATCAAGATTCAGGGGTACAACCGAAGGGTTTAGTATCCATAGGCCAGACCCACGATATGTACAGAGAGAACATCCGGGGGTAATGACATCATACAGTGTTGGGAAGTTGTGCCTCGATTGGCTATTCTCTCCTTGGTAAGAGGGGTTTCTAGTGGCACTGTGAGCTAGCTGGTATACAGGCTGACATATTCGGAAGAGGTGTCTAGAATCAGTCTGACTCCAATCCTACAGTATTTGTTGTCTAAATGCGCAGATCCTATATAGGAAGAATGAGAGAATAGTTCTTGGCCACTATCGAACATGACAACCATGATCCCTCAAAATCGTGGAAACAGTGCTACTGGTCGCTCAGTCACTTGTGCTCACTGCGTCTCAGAGAGATACACAGAATAAACGGTGGGGACGTTTTTCAATAAGCATTTATTGAACCAGCGTCATTCTAGTGTAAAATAGGTGTGCTGAAACAATCATTAGACAGTAACAGATATAAATGATTATAAGTACTAACAGAGTAAAAGGATGGTAGATTTCTACCATAGTGCTAAAACAATGAATACAGGCAACTATATAAAATACATGACAGTAGAATGAGTACTCCTACGATGCAACCCTAACTAGATGTACCTAAGTGTACCTAGCATGTATGTAGGTGTAAAAGCCAAGAATCACTTTAGGTTAAAGTCAACCCCATTACCTGAAGTGAGAGACTGTGGGATCCCGTCTTGGTCTTTAGGTGGACACCCCGCAAGGGATGTCAGACCACTGCGAGCTGGAGTGTCTGCGTGCAGGAGCCTCACCGTCTCGCGTCAGTGTGTCGGCATGGAAGTCCTTTTCTCCTCTTACTATCTCAGCAAGAGAAAAGAAAAGACGGTGCAACAGTCTTTTTTGGCGCCCCTCCCCCATTTCCTCCTTCTCCATGAATTCCCTCACTACCACTCACCAACAATGCACCTCATTTCTCTATAGCACCTTTCTGACAAACATTTCATTTTTGTATAGCGCTACTCATAGTTTACTCCCACTCAGTTCTCTGATCTGCATGGTACACATTCTTTGTAGCAGGCACATTAACCCTCTGCGCTGCAATGGTGGCAGGAGGGCCCATGTGAGTGCACGGTGAGCGATGCGATAGTGTGAGAGTAGGGTAAGAGGAGTGACTGCAAAGTGAGTGAGGTGACCATTTGAATTTGGGTGCAGATGTAAGTGCAGAGCGGGACGAATTAATGCATGGTTAGTGATGGGCTTGTTTGAGTGAGATTGCAGATTGAGCAGTTAGGGGGACGGGTGAGTGAAGGGTCACATGAGTGTAACTGCAGCGTGAGGTACAGGGTGAACAGCGCAAGTGCATTGTGAGTGCAGAGTGATCACTGTGAGTACAGGGTGAGCGGGTGAATGGTGTGAGTGCATGGTGATCAGTATGAGTGCATTGTGATCGCTGTGAGTGCTGGGTGAGCGTGAAAGTGAAGGGCGAGAGTGAAGAGTGAGTTGTCTGAATACAGGGTGCATTCCGAGACACTTGAAGTAACTCAGCATGTTATTCACGGCAGTGTAGGTTTTCAGATACAAACTGAACTAATGCTATTATGCAGAGCTTTAAGTGGGATGGAAAAACTGGGGGGTCTCTCAAAGGGGCGTAGCCGATATAATTAAGGGTGTTGCTTAAAACATTTATGCTAAAAATCTGTGCTCAGCACAATGTGCCGCCCGACTGGTATTTCACTGCTTCTCTTATTGCCTACACATAAGTAACATTACACCTACAACAAGTCAGGACTATTGGCTTTGTCAAAGATTGTTAGTTGCATAAGATAAATATACTACATGCATTCATACAGCTATGGCTTTGTTGTATATAATATTGAAAATGCTTTCGTTCTTGTGCGAGAGGTTGTGGCGTAATGGCTAGAGCTGCCAACTTTGGAGCTGAGGAAGCAGGTTTGAGTCTCAGCGTCGGCTCAACATCCTGTGTTTCTAGGCAAATCACTTAATCGTCCGTGCCTACCAAAAAATAAATGAAGATGTCCTTGTTGGTGCTCATGTAAAGCACTTCGAGTTTAGCAATACAGAACTGCAAAAAATTAAAGTTACATCAAAACAGTTAACTGCTGCAGAGTTTAAAAAAAAATTCCATTCTGAGTGTGAGGGTGAAAATGGAGAGCCTGATAGGGACCCGTCTCAGCACCTGCTTTTAAGAACTGCCGGTGCTGAGCACCGGCAGGACCCCATCCACTTGAAGCACTGCTATTATGGCATTAATCAGGGATCGAGGGTGGAGGAAATAAATAATGTGCTGATCCTGCAACAAACTTCCAGTCTTATGATTAGGGTTGCCAGCTCTTTATTTTGATGTCCCAGACAGTACAAAAATAGGCAGTCACCTAAAGCCATATTTTCAGCACTTATCTGTGCATACTTCGAAAAGCAAATAGAAATAGAAAGCACTTTTAATTGTGTTATAGGGCTGCCTGAATGATCCACGACTAATAATTAAAGGGAACAAAGATGAGAAGTCACATTACAAATGAATACATACTTTTTTTATTTATAACCCTATTTAGGGGCCGATTCCGATTCCGGCCGGAAATCTCTCCGACCGAGCCGGACCTGGAGAGAATTCCGACCGAATCGGACCCTAGCAGTCCGACCAGACGAGTACGATGCATTCGCATGCTATCGGACTCGATTCGGTCGGACTCCCATTGAAGTCAATGGGAGCCGGTCGTACAACGCGTACGCGGGCTCCCATTGACTCAATGGGTGCGAGGCGAACAAGGGCGCCCCCTACAGCGGGTACACGTCCATGCGCATCGCGGCGTACATGCACAGGTGTGCGACTCGCGCGCCTACGTGTACAGGGGGGTCCGACGCGGACCCCCAAAGTCCAGCTCTGACAGCTCTTTCGAGCCGGACGGCGCGAGTCGGTCGGACTGCTCGCGGCGCGCATCGTACTTACCCGGCCGGGAAACGTCTCCATAGCGAGGTGCGAGTCGTGTCCGTGCGAGTCGGTCGGAGCGGGTTGAAGCCGCGTACGAGTCGGTCGGCGATTTCACGGGAGCTTGCATCGTACTCGCTCGGCCGGACCCGCGTACGATTCGGTCGGGAAACAGGGCTCCGAATCGGATCCGGTAAATCCGAATCCGATTCGGAGCACTACCGGCCGAGATCGGAATCGGCCCCTTAGTGTCAAGACAAAGTCTTTGCAGGCTCTTTAAACAACACATGGCTGGCATTTTACTTTATATTCCTTTTCATGAAATGCATTCTCACACTATGGCAGAAAATGTAAAATACAGATGTAAGGAATAGGCAGAGTGGGGGCCCAGGGGGTACTGGAACCAGAAAACAAAACTAAGCCTCAGTGACCAGTTTACAAAGGTATGTAAATATGCAAAAGGTCTTTAAAGACCTGTGAAAAACTCGGTGTGCAGGAGATAAGACTCCAAACACTGCCCATCCGAGCCCACAGCAGCTCCAGCTGCAGCCGCCCGGGCTGAGACTGACGACGGGGGGGGGGCTGAAGCCCTTTAAGCCCTATGGGCGTTGAGCGCCTGGCACAACCTATCATCATACATTAATAAATAACTTATCTACTCCCTGGATTCAGTCTTTTACGCACTTAACACCACTTTTTGCATGAAGAAAATCACAAGGCACATTTGGGGTGCGGATGAGGCATGTGTTGAGGGGGGGGGGGCAAGGTGAAAAGTCATTCATAAGATTACTATTGCCATGTCGCAAAATCACTCACACCCACTCCGCAGTTAGTGAAAGTTATGCAACGTAAACCACAGAAAGCAGCCCTCCATGACATGATGAAACCGAGAGGGCACAGATCCACATCCTTTGAAATAACTCAGTGGTTAATGAACCTGCAGAGATGTCTATATGAGTTTATAGCACAATTGTCAGGGTCTGACCCCTGTGTAACTGGTTCAGCCTTTTCATCCTGTAGAGAATGATAACATGAGAGTCAATAGCCATCTTATAATATTATCAGTTAATCACACTAACACCATTGTGATAGTGACTGAATGAGCTTGCAGAGATGCTGTGTACCCCTTTAATGATATATTTTCCAGGCAGAGATTAGATGATCAAAGCTGCTCAGGTGAGGTTGGTGTCAGCAATTATAAGATTATAGAAGAGGGGGGACATATCATAATCATGAAAAAAACATTAGGGCCACGTAAGAAATGCAATAAAGATGAGTAGGCTGCAGTACAAGACAGATCACGAGATTATAGGTGAAAGACACACATCCTATCTGCATCCGAGCATCCATTGAAATATGTGAGGGCCTTGTGGTATGAGCAGACAGGGTGCACAGGACTTGAGGTAGGTGCCGCAGCAGGCAACAACACATTGGGACAGGGAAGGTGTTTACAATGGGGACACTGCTTCAATATGGGAGTGCAGTTTAGTGGTGATAGTGGGAGGGAGTGGGTGGTAATTGGGATTGAGATGCTGGCACTGCATTCATTAGCAAAGTGGTGGAGGCAGGAGGAGTCCTCACTTGCACATTCTGCCCCCAACCGACCTCAAAAAGGGGTCTCTCACAACCCCTGGGTCATTCAGATGTAAACTGAAAAACTGCTGGCAGATCTTGTTCATTCAAGTGCTGAGGCAGGGAGGGCACCAGCACCCGCAGACAAGAGCAGTGCTTAATTTGAGCCGGTGACTGCAGGTGGGGCGTGGCCCGCAGGCACTCATTTTGGGAAACCAGCACTTATGTTTCCTCCTCAGACGCTTACCCCGAGCAACAGAGAGAAAAACACTAAAGGGGAAGGGAGGGAGGAAGAGAAAGACACAGATACATGGGGCAGGAAGTGTCTGGTGGTGGCATGACATGGTAACAAGGTGAGACTGTCCTGGTTTTTGTCAACCCTGATTCTTTGCTGCCAGCCACAGGCTCTCGTGATAACACTGGGACCCAGCACTTACTGTTTTACAAATCAAGCACTGGGCAAGAGTAGCAGGCGGGGAGTTCATGCAGAGGTCTGCTGCGGGACACCAAAAGCTCCTTTTAGAGAGGAGCCCAGAGATTAACCCTCAGTCGCTCTTAGTCTCTCTGCCACCAGTGCCGCTGTGTCTCATAGCTGATGCTTCTCTGTGTGCGTTACTGGTTTGAGGGGATCGAATGCAGACATCCTTGCAGCCGAACTACCTTAGATGTGAAGGGTTCTAGAGCCTTCAGGGTGTTTTGATGTGAAGCATGCTGTAGGCATGTGGGCCTGGCAGAACATGCATTGCATTCTGTAAATGTCTGGTTTGCAATGGACTCCTTGCAGCTGCTGGCAGGTTCTGAAGGAATGAAGACACAGTTCACTTGTGCTTTGTGTGCAAGGTACACGCATTTTGGCTTAGTAGTGTCGTATAATTTGTCACATATTAAGCATATACAACATCCTAAATGGAAAGTCAATACTCAGGCCGCATGAGTAAGAGCACTTTACCGTTCCAGAGATAAGCAACACCTTGCCTCAGTCAAAGTTTCCAGCATCAAGATTTTCCTCAACCTTTCTTACTACACAGGGTCGAGAATCTCCCATTGAAGGAGTTATCCTTCCTGAATACAACTGAGGAAAAGATTTTGAGAATCATGTTGTCTGTCAAGGCTGCCCTTAACAGACAAGGCCATAAGACTAGAACGTAGACTGATGAGTGCCTTTCCTTGTGCGATTGATGCTATGCTGCCTGGGCGATTAAAATAAGATATGCTGCTTATACTAACTCCAAAAGAGAACAAGCCAAACTAGTGCTGCAGACATATACGCAAATCAGCGCAATCAGAAAGAGTCTGGAATGGCTTTAAAATACATGGCATATCATACTGGGGTTTTTGAAAGCTGGTCAAACTGGGAGCTAACTTAAAGATCCATAAAGGCAGGCACAAAAGAACCTGGGGGCATATCTACAAGGGCTTTATCTCCGCTTTTTTGGCTTTTAAAGCCAAAAAAGCTGAGATAAAACTATCGCCCTATTAACAAGAGGGTGCTATCATGCATTGGCGCATGTTAGCACCCTTTTACCCGACGTCTCCCTTTACATCTCTAATGAGATGCAAAGTGGGCGTCACTGGGCAGTACAACCTTGTAAATATCGCTGATGTGCACATCGCGATATTTACAAGGCTGCCAACGCATTTTAGCAGACTTTAGTTTTGGGCGAAAACCGCTGTTTTCGCCGACAACTAACGTCTGCTAAAATGCAGACTTAGGCATACCTAATATGGGGGTGGATTGTGCTGATACGACCACAGGGTCGTATCAGCAGAGGTTATCGCCGTTTGCAGGGAACATCGCTGGAAAACCAGCGATGTTCCTTGCAAAACGGCGATTTCCCCGCTATCGCTGGTAATTATATCGCCCTGGGGAAATGCGTTGTAGATAACGCGCTACCAGGGCGATATAATCAAGCCGATAGAAGGCGATAAGTAGAAAGCGCTAAGCGCTTGCGTTGACTTATCGCCGTCCTCGTAGATATGCCCCTTAGTTACAATTTGTACTTTCAACGTAGGTTTGAACTATATTGCAAATTATGCAATACAAGGTAAAATGCAGTTGCGCTTGAAAAATCTACATTCAGTGCGACGATTCTCATTGGATCTGCGCTGTAATGGCCTCCAACTCGGAGTAAAATGGTATGTCCCGCAGGATCATAATCAAAATTGACCATGCGGCCCATTGCTAAAGGAAACTATTGCTCGTGGTTTTTCTGTCTGTAGTTCTTCGAAATCTGCGTGTTTCCGTTTCTTAAGAAATATCTTTCTTCGAAATGAATAATGTAAAACTTATAGTGCTTTGCAGTCCATACTTAATCGTCCGAGGTTAGCAGATAATTTTAGAATGTTTACTTTTTTAGTCAGTTCAGTACATAAACCTTTATTCGATATTAAATAAAATCATAAAAATACAATTGCAAAAATGCTAAATTCGTAAAACTATAAACTGGCGTTCCAGGAACTAATATAAAGTGCGCATATAATGTGCAATTTAACAGCCTAGAATTAATTCAAAGAGTTCGGGATACATAGGGATAGGCAAACGGTTCTGATTCAAAAACCTCTAAAGGTCCGCTATGAATGTCAGGATCACGCACTCGCAGGCCTATCGATATTGGTGAACACCCACCAGACACAGGCACACCGTGGTTACTCAGTGTGAGCCGGAAGTCCCGTGCGACTCCGGCCCGTTTATTTAAGCTCTCTGGCCACGCCTGGCCAGAGAGTGATACATAGTGTGGGGGTCCTTCCGGGCCAGGGACTCGGATGCCGGCATTAAACACTAGACCGCTACATCCCATCCTAAATCAGTTTTCAACAAAAAAGTACCACACTGTTCAGCATGCAAATTCTGCAAGTCTCTGGTTCGGCCTGGGGTTTGGCCTTAGGTTGTATCGCCGTGTTCTCACCCTTTGGCTCACCCCTGGACTGGTTACCTCTGAGCTTCCAGGACTGGGTGTTGGTTTGCCCTCAATACACAAGGGTGTCGTCACTGGATCTCTCCCTCTCTCTCCGACCAGACATGGGGTTGGCCACTCATGGGTGACGATGCCATCCGTTGGCTGGTTATCGCCAGACGTATCAGTCTCGGGAGCCTGAACCCTCTTGAACCACGAAACATTCCTGGTGATTGTCTCTCCTCCCTTCTTCGCAGTGACAGCTGTTCCCTGGGTCTCCACCACGGTCCACAGACCGGGTTCGTACGCGGTGCGAAACTTGCCTCCGCTGCGGCGGTTCCTCACTAAAACAGTACACCCTGGCAGTATCACTCGAGGTTGTGCCCTTCTCCGCTTACTGACTTTGTCGTTGGTCGCCGATCTCCGAGCTTGAGTGTCTACGGGATCATAGGGTTCAGGCACCCAGTTGTCGGCCATGGGAAGCGTGTCTCGCCTGGGCCCAGATAACATCAACGACCACGGGGACCGTTGGGTGGTGCAGTGCGGAGTACTTCGATACTCCCGCAAAAACCTCTGGAGTGCTGCCTCAGGATCCACCTGATCTGCGACGGCTATTCGGAACACTTTATTTAAAGTCTGCATAAATCGTTCTGCTTCGCTGTTGGCCTGTGGCCATTGGGGAGTGATGCAGTGATGTTTCACTCCCAGGTGGGTCAGGAGATCTTTGAACTCGCCTCCTTGGAACGGAGGACCGTTGTCCGTCTTGATCACTTGGGGTAACCCGAAGAGGGCGAATGTTCTTTCCAGCACCGGCTCCAAATGGTTGAACGCCGTGGACGGGAGGACCTCTACAATAGGGTACTTTGTGTAGCTGTCAATGAGGACGGCAGTCACCCTTCCGTCTGGAAAACTTCCAAAATCCAGGCTTACCCATGACCACGGTGATGGGGCAGGCTCTTCGGTTATTATCGGTGCCGGGGCTTCAGGATTACTGGTGAGTTGGCATGCTCTACAGTTCCGGACGACGGTGTCTACAGCTTCTTCTAGCCCGGGGAACCACACTTTCTCCCTCATTCTGGACTTCATCCTTCCGGTCCCTTGGTGACCCTCGTGCGCCAGGACGGTTGCCCTCTCCTGAAGGCTTGCCGGTATCACGATTCGTGATCCTCTCAGCACTACCCCGCTGTTAACGGCACTCAGTTCCTCTCGGACCCTCCAGACCTTTCCCAGCCGGGCTCGATCCATCTCGTTCCACCCGTTGATGTCGTGGAGAAAGCGTTCCCACAACCCCTTCCTCAGGGCCTCCGTTACTCGTTGAAGGACTACGTCGGTCTCGGTGTGTATCTTGATCTCGTCGTTGGTGAGGGCTTTTGGACAGGCCCACTGGGAGGTCATGTCCACGTAGTCTTCTGTTTGTTGCTCATGATCGGAGTCTCCATCTGCGGGACCCGAAGGGTGGCGCGAGAGGAAGTCAGCCGGGTTCTTTGCCCCGGGCCTGTACACCAGATCCAGCTGATAATGCTGCAGTTGTATAGCCCACCGTTCAATCCGGGGCGGTGGATGCGGCGAGGTTCCTTTGAACAAGGACAATAGCGGCTGGTGATTCGTCACGACCCGGAAGGGATGCCCACTGAGGTATAGATGAAAATGGTTGCACGCCCACTTAATGGCGAGTGCCTCCCGTTCAATTTGGGAGTACCTGGTTTCGGTGGATGTGAGCGCCTTGCTTGCGAAGGCTAGCGGGACCCATTTCCCTGGTTCGGACTCTTGTGCTAACAGTGCCCCCAGACCAATGGGACTGGCATCAACTATCAGTTCAGTTGGCTTGGTGGTATCGAAGTAGGCCATGGTCGTCTTCTCCAGCAATGCTGACTTCACTGTGTGAAACGCCTCTTCTTCCTCTCGTCCCCACTTCCACACGGCATCCTTTTTCGTCAGTGCCCGCAGGGGCTTAGCTATGGTAGCAAGGTTGGGTATAAATCGCCCGCAGTATGTTGCCATACCCAGGAAGCTTCGCACTTCTGATGTGGATGTGGGGGCCGGGGCCTGCTGGATGGCTAGTGACTTCTGGGGGTCTACCTTCACGCCTTCCTGGCTGCATACGTAGCCGAAGAACTCAATGGATCTTTTGAAAAACTGACACTTGTCCTTGTGAAGGGTCACCCCATGATCAGCGAGGCGCTGGAGAGTGGCTCGAAGGTGACGATGGTGTTCTTCAATTGTCGCTGAATGTATTAGTATGTCATCGCTGACATTTAGTACCCCGTGGAGGCTTGACAACACTTCCTTCACTGCGTTCTGGAAGATCTCCGCTGCTGATGAAATGCCGAAGTTCAGCCTTTTATAGCGTCGCAGCCCCAGATGAGTTGAGAACGTCGTGATATAACAACTTTCTTCGGCTATCTTCAGTTGGTGGTAGCCAGCATTGAGATCCAATTTGGAAAACCAGCGGGATCCGTTGAGGTCTGCCAGGATATCATCTACGGTAGGTGTGAGGTGTCCCTCCCGCTTTATCGCTTGGTTGGGCATACGCATATCGATGCAGAGCCTGATCTTCCCCAGCTGCTTCAGTTTCTCCGCTATCACCATCGGTGACACCCAGGGTGTTGGTCCGGTGACCTTCTCTATGACGCCTTGTTGTTCAAGTTTTTGCAATTCCTGCTCTACGAGCGGTCGTAGATGAAAAGGTATGCGCCGATGTCGTAGCGCCTTGGGCGTCACTGCCGTATTGATGTGGAGCTTCATGGGTGGCCTCTTCATGCTCCCAAGGCCTTTGAACAATTGGGGAAAAAGCTCAAGGATGTCTTCGGTTTGCAATGTCCTGACGGCATTGGCGAAGGTCACCAGACCTAGATCTTCTGCGGTGTGGCTCCCTACTAAGATGTCCGCCTCCCTATCAACCACGTGGAACGTCGTGGTGATTTCACCTGGACCGTCATCTTGCCTTTCGAAAGTAGCGGTGTTCGGCTGCTGTACGTGAGGATCTTCACTTGGGACGGTGACAGCACCGGCCTCGGGTTCAGCCGCTTGTACTGCTGGCACCCCATGATGTTCACAGACGCCCCTGTGTCGATGAGAGCCGTTACTGGTGACCCTGCAATCTCGATGGCGCACGTTGGCTGTGGTCGCCGTCTTCGCTTAAGATCGCTGGCAAACGATATTAGGTAACATTCCTCTTCGTCTTCGGTGGACGGGTCTTCAAGGAACTGCCTGCGCTGCATTGGCGGCTTGTTTCCCCACAGGGCTTCCGATTCCTCCAGTGTCAGGTGTCTCACCGCTTTGGACGGTGGTCTTCGGCCCGGTGCTCCTCTATTCCTCATTCCTCCTCGGCATACACTCGCGAAATGGTTGGGGATGCCGCATTTCGAGCATACTTTGCCTCGTGCTGGGCACTCTTCTGGTGGGTGCTCCTCCTTCCCACAGTATCCGCACTGTGACCTTCGCGCGCTCTTGTTCGACCATCGCCCACAGGCCCCTCTAGGCTGCGTGCGCACCGCGTCCACTTTCTCGGTCTTCACCGTTGCTGGGTGTTCTGCTTGTTGGGTAAGGGCGGCGTCCATGCTGTCGCTCTGGCCTCCGACAGGTCATGTGATCGCGCCAGGATTAGTATATCCTCTAGAAAAATGCGTGGCTGTCGGAGAATGAGGGTCCACAGGGTTTTATTGTGACATCCTTGTATCACTTGCGCTCGTACTTCCTTGGCCTAGTCATCTTCCGTGCACGTACTGGCCAACTCCCTCAGTCTCGCGTGGAAAGCGTCCATCGACTCCCCTTCCCTTTGGCGTGCTTGCCGGAGTTTAAAACATTCGTAATCAGGATTCAGCTGAGGGTCGAAGTGAGCATTCAGGGCTCTCACCGCCGCTTTGTAATCCGTGGGCGCCCCCGTGTCAGGCAGGTGTGCAAACAGTTTATATATCTCATCCCCTGCGAAATGGAGTAAGAGCGACCGCTTCACCGCCCCGTCCGTTTCTCTCGTGGCGATGAAATAATTGTTCAATCTGCCAATCCAGACAGTCCATCTGGGGGATGCCGTGGCGGGGTCGATTAGTTCACTAAACGGGGGCAACGCACTGACCTGAGAGTGTGGGGACACTTGCGGCACTGCTGGGGGTGGTGGCTGCTGAGCTGCCTGTTGGCCTGCTGGTGCTGCTGGGTTGGACATGGCCCTTCTTGCCTCGTGGGCCCTCTGTAGCTATGTTGCCTTCCCCTTCTGGTGTCTCCAAAACAGCGCCAGACCACACCCCTGCCCTTCTTCCTAGGAGCGTGGACTACTGAGCCTTGAGTTCCGGTGCAGCCGTGAGGCCGGGGACCTCCAGATGTTGGTGTAGGGCAGTGGCTCACGTGGCTTGGCCCTCTGGGGTTTGTCTGGGCAGGCGTGGAAAAACGCGGCCTTCCTGCCGTGGGAGCACGCTGTGGGACTCCACTCACCGTGCACTGCGGGCCTGAATGGGCGCTTCTGCGCATGCCCGCATCACGGTATATCGCGCGAGCTCCACCGGGGCACCGCCGGGAGCACCAGCGCTGCGGGCCACGTCGGGTGAGTTGCGGGAGCAGGCAGACGCCAGTGAAGGTCTTAGTACCTGTACGGCATCGCGGAATGCCACGGGGCACTCGCGTGTAGGCACACGTCGCAGCGCTGTGGGAGGTGGCGCTGGGACTTCACTGTGTCGATGCCGGAGCTCGACCAGGCCGACGGGCCGGGAGCTGCTCACTGGTGCACCTGTGGGATCGGGCCGTTATTTCGGACCCCCACCCTCGTCGCCAGTGTCAGGATCACGCACTCTCAGGCCTATCGATATTGGTGAACACCCACCAGACACAGGCACACAGTGGTTACTCAGTGTGAGCCGGAAGTCCTGTGCGACTCCGGCCCGTTTATTTAAGCTCTCTGGCCACGCCTGGCCAGAGAGTGATACATAGTGTGGGGGTCCTTCCGGGCCAGGGACCCGGATGCCGGCATTAAACACTAGACCACTACAATGAACAGAATTTAAGGGGGGTAGGGGGCGGGGGCAATACGGGGAATTATCTGAGAGAACAGACATAAAACCATGGATTGCAAAACTAAAAACCAATTGTCCTTCGATAGATTTACGTGCTTTAATCACTATCACTGCTTTCAGGAAGGAGCTAACTCTAAAGCACATCGCAGCGTTATCTAAAAGTAGGCCTCCCGGTTTTACGGTATCTATTTTTTTGACATTTCCGTCTGTATTTATCCTTTTAAAAAACAAACAAAAAATTAATTAGGTTCAGTCAAAGGGTACAGAATAAAAAGGAAAACACTTCAGATTAAATAGCAAGAGAACAAAGCAAACAAAAAAAATGTAGCTTATATAAAAACATTGTCCTTATACATTACAATCTCCATAGCAATAGGAGAGAGAAAAGAAAAGAAATCTTAGAAAGATATCAATTTTAAGTCTTATTCGTATATATAGAATCAAAACATCTATTCCATATACTGTCCAATTTCTAAAGTGAGCGCGTACCTCTAATTTTAGCTAATGCACGCTCCCTCTCATAGAGATCCTTCATAATTGCCCTCCATTCTAGTACGACAGGAGGATTCGGCGAGATCCATGCTCTTGCGATACAGAGGCGGGCTGCCACTAAAATAATGGAAAAGAGAGATCTCAATCCGCTCCTAGCCCCCGCTTTGTAACCTAACATTATTTCTTTGGTAGTAGGAGAAAAATCCAACCCCAGTCGACTCTCAGTAGCTTGGATGACTTCTCCCCAAAAGATATCAAGCTTGGGCCAAGTGCAAAACATATGTACGATATTAGCAGCAGCCATTCCGCATTTCGGGCAAAGCGTCCTATCTCCCCCATCGCCCCGTACTGTTTGTGCCCATTTCGCGATCTTTTCTGGAGTATAGTACAACATACAAACAGTGCGAAATTGCTGCAGTTTTAAACTGGTAGAGTGAATGGCCCCATCCAATGTATCTAAAGCAGAGGCTATTTCTACAGGAGTAATGGTTTCGCCTAAAGTTTGACTCCACTTAGTGGCCAGTTGCTGATTATCATCCCTCCTATATAGGCAAAGTTGTAGATACATTGTGCTGATTCGTGACTTTTGATTAGCGTGTAATAAGCATGCTATTAATTCAGAATTATACGGTGTCTGAATCATTTGCCGTCTTAAAAAATAGTCTCTAACTGTAAATACTTTTAAAAAAATTGTTGCTGGAGTATTTATCCATATTTATTTTTTGTCAACGTTATCTGTATTTATACATATTTATTATGGGTTTTGTGAAAAATTTAAAGCTGAAACTGGTATATTTCCACGTTTATATAATCAATAAATATGAAGTCATGCTTGAATGCCTGGCAGGCTTCAGTAATATGATTACCCGCAGAAGATAAATCGATGCACTTATATGAAAATATGCACATTTCTGTTTCAGCCTTGTGCATATTTACTGCTGTTTAAGCCTCTTTACTAAAGTTCATTTCTTTTTTAACCCTCTTCCCTATCAATCCACACATTTGTTGGCCTGGCTGTCATGGCAAAGTGTACTTAGAATCACTCAAAAAGTACCCAATTTCCGTTTTTATCCACATTTAAAAGTAAATATAGACAAGAAAATAAATGGTTTTCTGTCTGTATTTATCTGTAAAAATCAGTAAAAATGGAAAACAGGGAGCCTAATCTAAAAGTTTCAAATAAAATACCAAAATTCTACACTCTGGACGCTAAATGCTTTAAAAAGGTTTTTAAGTACCATTCAAAATACAAACTCAGGGGCAGATCTACAAGAAAGTGCCGCAGCGTGGCGCTGCAAGCCCTTTGGCTGCGCCACGCTGCGGCACTTTCAGAGCACAGGAATGCGACATATTTACAAGAATATGTCGCATTCCTGTGCTCTCCCCTGCGCTAGCGCACAAACAGCTGCCAAGCGCCGGCGCAGGCACCCTTGCACCATGGTGCAAGGATGCCTGCGCCATGGGGAGATTGTTTCTGTGCAGGAAGGGGCACCTTTCTGCACAAAAACAATCAGTACAGGCTTTTCCTCTTTCAATGCGTGCTGCAGAATGCAGCACGCATTGAAAGAGGAAAACGAGGAGAAATGAAAACATTTCTCCTCGGTGCGCCTCGCTACGCCACCTCTAGGGTGGCGTAGCTTTCAGACGCATCTCCAGAGTTACGATTTCTCGTAATTCTGGAGATGTGTCTTGTTCCATGGGTGTTGCGTGGGAACACCCACAGCAACACCCATGGAACGCCCCTTCACCGCAAAGTGCTGCGTGTGAAGGGACGGTATTTACAAGGAGAGGAAAAGTCACGCATGGTGGCTTTTCCTCTCCTTGTAAATATCGAGGAGCCCCCTGCGCCACCAGTACGTCACGAAAAGTGACGTACTGGTGGCGCAGGGGGCTTGTAAATCTGCCCCTAAAATATTTACAGACGAACATAAAATGTAGTAAGGACTGGGAGGATGCAGCGCAAACTGTCAAGCTGCTACTAAACGAACGAGGCCCAAGATGAAAACATAATAGTTGTCAGATTGTCCCAGCCCTAAAACAAACTAGGAGGGACCTTTCCCACCGGGTCAAAGCAAGATCTACATACAGGGCTCACTAATTCCCCGAATTTGGATGTAATTCTTAATGGAAGTCATCACTAATTCCTCCCTCAGTCTATCTGTCCAACTAACTCCAAAAAACTAAGCTTAACCAACGGCTTGTCTTTCTTAATAAGTGACTCCTGTGAATCAAAGAATTGCGAGAAACCTATTTTACATAAAGAATCTTTCACGTCAGAGTGCCACGGTAACCTCAGCCTGTACTCACAGGACAAGCAGTCCTTGATTTTCAGCCTATTCAGGCCTGCTTCCTGCAGGGCCTTATAGATGCCCAAAGCATCAAAGATACCAAGAGCGCTCAATCCAAAATGTACTGCAGTGACAGCTCCATATGCAGAATATAATGTCAGCTAGCTGGTGGAACTGAAAGGAGTCATCTGCAGACACGGTTTTCCACATACTGGAGAGATCAATGTTAAGTTGCAAAAGCACGGAGACAGATGATGTACTTGAAGATCTTTATTAGGTTCTTCAGGATACAGAAACCCCAACCGCAGAGACGTCGGGAAAAGCCTCCAGCCGCTAATCCAGCTCGACTCTAATCTCAAAACCCTTGGTTACAGAACCTTCACAAGCTAGGTTCTGTAACCAAAGATACCACAATAATAGAGATTGCTGAGATACCACATTACCTCCCTTACTTATATAACAATTGAACAAAAAAACAAACAAAAAAAAAACTTAAGACAGAAGCAAATCGATGAATAACGATGTAGAGAACACATTGATGAAGTTACAAAATGTCACCTCAACAAACATAGGGGCATATTAGCAAGGGCACTATCGCCGCTTTAGCGGCACTTTTTGCCGCTAAAGCGGCGATATTTATATCGCCCTATCAGCAAACTGTCTCTAACAGCAGTTAGCGACAGTTTGCGGGCATTAGCGCCCGTTTTTACTGCTTTGCATGTCAGCGATATTTATCGCTAATGACATGCAAAGTGGGCGTTCCCGACGAACAAACCTGGGAAACACTCGCTAACAGGCCTATCGCCTATTAGCAAGGTGGCCATGGCCCCAGTTAGCGACGTGAAAAGTCGCGCTAACCGGGGTCATCGCTCATTTATTTAACACCTGCAATTAGCAGGTGTTAGCCATACCTAACATGGGAGGGTGGATTATGCTGATACGACCACAGGGTCGTATCAGCAAGGTGTTCTCCCTTCTCCATGCAATATCGCTGGTTTTTCAGCGATGTTGGCCTATTTCTCCGCTATCGCTGGAATATTCATCGCCATAGCGCTAATCGTTGCTAATACAGCGTTAGCGTGGCGATATATTCCAGCGATAGCCGGCGATAAAAAAAATCATGCTAAGCAGGGTTAGCGATGATTATCGCCTCTTCTTGCTAATATGCCCCCTAGTCACTCAAGTGAGCCCGGCGCTTGTGCAGACGTTCAGGGCGACAGTTCAATTCTTCACCCAATTCACTTGATGGTGAAACACCTCTTGAAGATGAACTGCACTTGGCAACCCTGTTGAGATTCCAAATCTTGTTGTCACTTGTCTTGACTGCATTCCTAAACATCTTTATTATTTTACATGGTTGTCCAAACCTAGACAGTCTCCCATCTTTTCTAGGAGATTTAACCTTTACCCAGTCCCCCACTTGCACAAGTGTTTTCTTAGCAGCTTTGCGTTTGTCATAGGACAACTTACTTTTCAATTTCCTCTCTAGTTCCTTTTGCTTCCACTCACCAAAGTCAGAAATATTTTCATCAACAAGCGCTCTTTTTTCATTCCCCCAAGCCGGGACAACTTCAGAACTGGGTAACCTCCCTTTAAACAACCTGAATGGTGACACACCCGTAGTGGAATGAGGAGGGAGCCTGTACTCTCTCACCTTTTTCTTCATACCTTCCTCCCAATTCACACCACACATCACAGATTGTTGTAGACATTCCTTCAATACTTTAATAAAGCGTTCCACGACTCCATTGGCTTAGGATGGTAGAGAGCAGCCCTTTTATGCTTGATTCCCCTAGCACTCAGGAACTCCTCCACCATTACAGAAGTCAGCTGTACCCCATTATCAGTGAGAATACTCGAAGGAAACCCTTCTCTTTCAAATAACTCATCCAAGAAACATAACACAACCCTAGACTCGATGGAATTCACTACCTTGATCTCAGGCCACCGAGAATACAAGTCGATACATACCAAGACATAATGGTCTTGAGAACCTATCTTTACCAGTCCAAGTGTATCTAAAGCAATATCAATCCATGGACCAAAAGGTTGCTCTCTAATCATCATAGGTTGGGTTCTGCATTTCAAAACTTTGTCACTATGGGCACATTCAATGCAGTCACGCACTTCTCTTTCAATCATCAAGTCCATGGAGGGCCACCAATATCCCTCTCTGATTCTCTCTTTGGTCTTAGATATCCCCATGTGACTGGCATGGGCATTCGTGACTAGTCTCTCTCGCAAGCCCAGTGGCGGAATAAGTTTACTACCTCTTAACAAAACACATTCAGCCACAGACAATTCATTGCGCACCTCCCAATATCCCACAGCATGATGATCTTTCTTATTCCTGTTTGACCAACCTTCCAAGACACTCTTCACCACATATTGCAAAGCTTCATCTTCTTGTAACATTCTTTTCCATTCTTCCTCTTGCACAATGCCCTCAGTGACAACACAAACCTTCACCTCCTCTTCAAAATCTTCTCCCCCAAAATCTTCTCCTTCTATGATATCATCCAAAAGTTCAGTATTTTGTAACCTAGAAAGACAATCAGCCTGCAAATTGCTAGCTCCAGGTACATGCGTGAGTGTAAATTCAAATTCTTGGAGAGCAACTACCCATCTTCTGATGCCGCTAGAAATCTGATCATGTCATTTCTTTACAAACACTTCTTTGAGAGGTTTATGGTCCATTTTAATTTCAAATTTACGGCCCCACAGAAACTTCCTCAATTTCCTGACAGCCCAAAAGATCCCAAGGGCTTCCTTTTCTATGACTGAGTAACTGAGTTCAGCACCCCTAAGTCCACGAGACAAAAATAAAATGGTCCTATAAACTCCTTCAGACCTTTGTAACAAAACAGCCCCCAACCCTTTGGAGCTGGCATCCGTCATTATAATGATGTCATCATTGGCATCAAAGCTTCCTAGATCAGAGGCATCTTCCAATCCTAGCTTGACATCCATGAATTCTTTTTCACAGCCTTGAGACCACGAGAAATCTACACCTTTCTTTAAAAGAGACCTAAGCAAAACAGTTCTCTCGGCGAATTTCGGAACAAACTTGTTGTAGAATTCCGCCATTCATAAAAATTTTACCAGTTCCTCTTTGCACTGTGGAGAGGAAAGATTTTTAATAGTGTCTACCAATCCTTTCTTAGGCCTAATACCTGACGCAGTGATAAGATGACCTAAGTATTCTATTTCATGTACATTGAATTTGCATTTTCCTCGTTTAAGGGTAAGTCCTCCCTCTTGTAGCCTTCTAAGTACTTCACGTAGCCTTTCATTGTGTTCTCCTACATTGGACCCGGACACTAAAATATCATCTTGATAGACTCATCCCACTCAAACCCTTCAACACTCGTTCCATAGCCCTTTGGAACATGGAAGCCGCTGAAATGAGCCCAAAGGGTATCCTCAGAAATTTGAACGTTCCATAAGGAGTGACAAATGATGTCAGATCTTGTGAGGAGTCAGTCAACATGATTTGGTGGTATGCTGAACTGAGGTCTAATGATGAAAAGTGTTTTGCACCATTAGACAAACATAATATTTCGCTGATGTTAGGAAGGGGAAAGTGATCTATAATGACTGCCTTATTTAATTCTCTCAGGTCAATGCATAATCTTGCATCACCATTGGCCTTACGGACTATAACGACCGGAGCCAACCGTTCTGATGCTTCCACCTCTTTAATTATCCCTCCAGCTATCAACTTGTCCAATTCTATCCTCAAACTATCTTTGACTGCCAGTGGCACATTCCTGACCTTGGCCACCTTTGGCTGCACGTTGGGTTTAAGCTTAATCTCATGTACATAGTTTCTCAAGCACCCCAGTTCATCACGAAAGATGTCCGGAAATTCATCAAACACATCATCCCAACCACACTTGACACTGCAAACTGATGGAACCTCTTTCACTCACACTGAGGGACTGGCATTTGGGTCAAGAAATACATAAAGATCACGTTGAAGTACCCATCTTATTAAGGAATCACCCTTTACAGACACATATATTTTACCAGGTATTACACGATCTTTGAATTCTACTGTACCCCAAAAGTATCCCACCAGCTTTATTGGTTCCCCGCCATATCCACGAGGCTTAATGTCAGGCTTGAAGAGTTTAACTTAGTCTTTCAACTTGTCCTCATAAAAAGTGCAAGGAATCAATGTTATTTTTGCCCCTGAGTCAAACAACATTTTAACTGCTTTACTATTAACACATACTGTTTCAAATGGGCCTTCTAAACTTCCTGGCTTACTATGAAGGACAACCACCTCCTCTACTAAATCAACATCACAATCCACTTCCCTCACTTTTTTGACAGTAGACCTACAACATTTTGTTACATGATCTTTCCTCCCACATTTCTTACATGTTGCTTTCCACCCCGGACAGATTTTATTATTGGCCAGATGACCTATCTCCCCACAGCGATAACATTTACACGGAAAAGTCCGAGTTGACTTGTTATCTGTATCACTTCTCTCTTGAGTACCCTTATTTTCAGTTACAACTTTCACTGAAACACTCTCAGTCTTTGTTGCTTGTACCAAATCCTTGCGAATCACATCAACACAAGCTTTGGAATGTTCTTGTGTTTTGGCCATGGTTAAGATCTCATGTAGAGAAGGATTATCCTTCTCCCACATTGCTTCTTTGGCTTTCTCTATTGAACAACCCAACATGAATTGGTCCCTTAGACATTCATCTAAGGAGTTGTTAAAACCACAAGTTGATGCTAGCTTGCGTACCTCAGTAATATATTGTTCAGTGCTTTCACCTTGACGTTGCATTCTCTTACCAAAATGGTAATGTTCTAGGACTGTGCTCATTTTGGGAAGATAATGACGGTCAAGTTTTTTTAAACAAATCTCATACTCATTGAGTTCAGCAACCTCATCTCCAAATAAATCAGGAAGATGTTCAAATACCTCTTGTCCTTCAGAGCCTAGGCAATGCATAAGCAAGGACATTTTCCTCTCTGCGCTGAGAGTGGCACCACAAACTTTAGCATAATGAGCAAAAACATTTTTCCACTTGATCCATTGTATAGGTGGAACACCTGGAGAGGTGAGAACAAATGGAGGAGCAGTTACGTTTTGCATTATTACACAATTGTAACAGTTCTTGTTTTTATTTATTTTATTTATTGAGTTTTATATAGCGCTGGCTAGACCCGGAGGTATCAGAGCGCTTTACATGAGGAACATGGTTACAAAGTTACATCAGTTTCTGGAGCTCAGTTACAGGAATTACATGTGTACAAATGCATAGCATAAACAAGAGGAAAAAAAATAGGCAAGGGGATAGAAGAATAGGGGAGAGAGGGAAGGAATAGGGGAGGTAGGGGAGAATAAAGGAGGGAAGAGGAGGGGGAGGGTGTAGGAGGGACAACGGGGAGATGAGGAAAAACAGTGTCCGACGTCCGGCTTGGTAGGTGACGGCCGAGGGGTGAACCAAAGCCAAACTCCTCTATAGCTGCGTGGGACAGCTCCACCGGTCATCGGCCAAAGGTTGCTCGGGCACCGCAGTACATACAAAAAAAGGTTATAGCTTCCACCTAGGGGGGCATAGTCCAAAAAGTTCCATCGAGCGCGCCGGTCACGGTGTACGGTGCTGTGCTCCCAGCGGTAATGGGGTAAAAACCCAGGCCTCTGCTGTGTGAGACTCCCTAGTCGCTGTGGACTCTCTCAGAGGGGTCTCTGAGATTCCAGGGTAAAAATGCTGGATCCCCCCCCAACAAGGGGAGAAGGAGTGCTTTGGAAAGGGGCCCACTCATGGTGGCCATTATTAGAAAATTTGTGTGTCAGATGTCCCCAGAGGCGGCCATTTCGACCTAATTTTGCTTCAATAGAGGATATATGTATCCTCTATAATGTATATGTTATAGGAGCAAGCCTTCTGATTCAGTTTCCATTAGTCCCCAGACTGTCTCTCAGCCTCCAGATCCTGGTTTCAAAATGCGTCTCCCACCCCTCCCCCGCTGGCGTCACTTCGGTGTGCTCACTATGCTTGGTTTCCTTCATTAACTCAGGCTGTTTTTCTATCTCGTGGCGTCCTCCACAAGCCGCTATGTCAGGGTCAGGCACCGGGATCACTGACTTTATTTAGGCTTTCATGTGTGTCAGCAGGGTTGAATGCCTTTGGGGCCACCCGCTTTCAACTGAGCTGGTCTCCCCCCAGGAATATCCTGCCACCCGGATTAACATCATCACACTCACCGCTTCTTCACAGGCCACCCAGCTGCCATCTTAGGGTCAGGCACAGCTTAAGTACCGACTGAACGTAGCCCAGGCAGCTTCCCCTTCTCAAAGTACCTCCGTGTTGCGCAGCTGAGATGTGCACGAGTGAACACTGTTAGTCATGGTTCCTGAACGCTAGGTTCTTGAGAGCCGTGTTTCCCCAGTTTCCGGTATGTTCACAGTACCGTCCGCCTATTCCGGTATAGCCAGGGGGGCCACCGTAATGAGGCAGTCATTCCAGAGCATCAGTCCCTGCAGGGTCCTCTTTCGCCGAGGTACCGGTGCTCCTCCACAGCGGGTCCTCACGACTCCTGGCGCGCTAGTGTGCACAACGGCTGCCTTCAAGCGCAATATGCTCAGTAGCCCCCAGGTCCATCCGGGCTTGCACAGGTCCCGGGCGACGCCGGAGTCCCCATGATTTCCACTGGGACACGGATGCACTATTTGTCTGTAAAGAGCCGGTGATTAATGTCTAATTTCCTGCAGTTTCAAATCGATGGCAGCGGAGCAGTCCTGGAATTACGTCCGCACGGCCATCTTAGCTCACTTTCACACGGGGACATCGCAGCTCATAACTCGGCTGATCAGGATCACAGAAAGGCGGTTTAAACGTCTGTGAGATCCGCCAGCATTCCGATTACTCTTGTGAAAGTTAAAACTGCAGGAAGTTAAAAGATGAACCTGAAAAGAAAATGAGTTAAATATTATTAATATAGATTTGTTGTACAATTCTTATTATGCGGTGTAAGCAGTAATCCAGCAGTAATATCGTTGTGGTGAAGAGTTGAGTCAGAAATTACAGACCGTCTCTTAGACGAGTAGAGTTGAAGTTGTTCACGCTCTTGGGAAATTGTTTTGTGAGATCAGAACTCGATAGTGTGTTGGAGATCTTAGCGTCTGAGAAGCCCCACATACAATAAACCAGTTAAACAAGCACTTGATAATGTGCTCGCTTTTTAGCGTTGATAAGAGTGAAGAAAAAAAAATGACCGCTTGTGTATGAGGTCGTTTTATGTTGTTTCACGTTACAGGCATTGCATCGCGATCAGCAGATCAGCTTGGATGACGTATGCAGGAGGGGCGCGGGGACAATGGAGGGCTCAAGCGGTGTGCAGCGGTTATAACTAACGGTAAGGTTTTGAACGTACCTTTACCATAGAAGACGCTGTGGTTGAAAGTTGAAACCGAAGTGTTAAGTTGCTCTTCTCTTTCGCGTTGAGGTTCCCGTTTACTTCAGTGTCATCTCTCCGTGTCTTTTGTTTCTTTCGTTTCTTCAGTCTTGTTCGTATCGGTGAGACATAAAGTATTTTCCTTTGTCGTGGTCCGGATCGCTCGTCGCCAAATGTTAAGTTGCAAAAGGACGGAGACAGATGATGTAGTTAAAGATCTTTATTATTAGGTTCTTCAGGAAACAGAAACCCCAACCGCAGAGACGTCGGGAAAAGCCGCCAGCCGCTAATCCAGCTCGACTCTAATCTCACAACCCTTGGTTACAGAACCTTCACAAGCTAAGTACTGTAACCAAAGATACCACAATAATAGAGATTGCTAAGATACAACAGAGTCATCTGCAGACACGGTTTTCCACATACTGGAGTGATCATTGGTTAGAAGAACCCCAAACATCAACCACATATAAAGTAGCTGGATTGCACTGAGCTTTATAAATTGTAAGTAAAGGCAGTACTGTCTTGGGGCTGCAGAAAGTTAAGTGAGGCTCCTGCTGATTTAGACATCTTAAAACAGGTTTTCTGAATCTGAGTATGCCAAGTGCCCGTGGAGTCAAAAGAACTCCAATCTATGGAAAACAGTTGACCCTAGTTTGGATGTTGCTACCAATGAGTAAGTAAAAAATATTGGTTTTACCTTGGCCACAAGCCACAATATGAGACTTTCTAAAATTGGTAACTAAATACAGTTCAACCATTAAAGACACAAGGGAGCACCCGCTTATGAAGAGCCTTTGGTGTACGGGCTATAAGTACTGCATCATCAGCGTATAATAAAGCTGGAACACAGGCGGTCCCCACCACCGGGACGTTATCAGAGGCGTTAGTTAGACAGGGGATAAGATTATTAATATAAAGATTAAATAATAACCAGGCAGGATACAACCTTGACAGACTTCACGGGAGAGATCATAAGAATCAGTCAGTTCTCCCGAAGGGCTGACAGACTTCACCGGAGAGATCATAAGAATCAGTCAATTCTCCCGAAGGGCTGAAATGAGCTCTGGCAGCCAGGTTATCATGAAGGGTATGAAGAAAACTCATCAGTGAGTCATCTACCCCTATGTCCACCAAAAGCAGCCACAACATAGTATGATTAACACAATCAAAGGCTGTGGACAGGTCCATAAAATCAAGGTACAGTGGGCAGTGCCTGGCGATGTTGCACTTGACCAGAATAAGTTGCAAATTCTGACACTGATCCCTTGTGCGCCTTTGCAGTGGACAGGGCGCGGAAGAAGTTCAGACCATAGTAATTTGGGACTTCCAGGTTCGGACAGTCCACTCATACTCAGGTAGTTAAGCAGATGATAGGTGAGAATCCCAAACTGTTAAGGTGGTCCATCACTCTACAGGGAATGAACTTCATGGTGGAACATCGCCCTGGGTCTGACCAGGCAAATGCTGATGGTCTTTACAGGTTTTTACGCCTTAGCAATGAGAAGTACCACGAGGATGGGTAGTTTTCTCTGCTTTCCGCTACGGGGACACATTAGACCTGACTTTCTTGGTGTGGTATTTCCCAAAACTTTTTGCCTTCACCACTCCTGTCTGCTGAACTTGTTTTTGTTGTCATTAGGACTACGTGCACTTTATCCCTGCTAAATATGCTTAAGTGCTTGTGCTCTCTCCTTCAACATAGTAAAATTGGCACATTTAATTTACTTGTACACCTCTAGTCAATGGTGCTACATGTACCCAGGGCCTGTAAATTAAAAGCTACTACTGGGCAGCAGCACTCATTTTGCCATCCACTAAAGTAGCCTTTTAAAACACGTCTCAGACCTACCACTGCAGCCTGTAGTGCAGTTTTAAACTGCCATTTCAACCTAGCAAAATAAACCTTTTGTCAGGCCTAAACCTTCCTTTTTAATACTTATAAGTTATTCCAAAGGTAGGCTCTAAAGGCTCATGGGCAGGGTGCATGGTATGTAAAAGGTGTGGCATGTAGGTATAACCTTTACATGCCCTAGCAGTGAAAAACTCCTGAATTCATTTTACATGGCTGTAAGTACATCTCTCCCATAGGCTAACACTGGGTTACCTAATTACATGTAATAAAGTGCTAATTTTGGATTGGGAGCAGATAGACAAATACTTCTTGGACTCTTTTGACTTGTAATTTAAAGCACCCTTTAATGGTAAAGTCAGATTTTAAGACACAATTTTGAAAATGCCTCTTTTAGAAAGGAGAAAAAACAAGTTGAGTATGCACTCCTTCTCTTACGAGACACCATGTTTAAGGAACTTAGTTTAAAGAGTGCGTGCGAACAGTAAGGTGGATCGCCCCAATCCACAAATTGAAACTGCAATGATGAAAAACCGAGCTCTATCCTTGCGCTCTTTTACTGTCGCACTGCGATAAGCGGGAACAACTCCCTCCAAAATATCATATTCATCCTGGTATTCAGCAGTACTCCTTTTAAACCAACTTTTTATTTGCCTTCAGATTTTCAATCTTATTCTTTGTAATCTTCACCACAACGGAGACAGAAGGATAACTTCTATATTCTTTATTTAACATTTCTAATACTTGCTGTACGCCATTCCAGACTTTATACAACAGTACGACGAATCAATCCACATATGAAATGAGCTCTACTTGTAATGTCCCAATGCATTTCGAGCCTGAAAGGCTCTTCGTCAGGGGAATCTAAAACACATAAAATGAACAATGTGACTGAACCAATTCAATGCAATTTATATCTATTATCAAAAATAAACAAATTATTATTGAACAGTGATACACAAAAGCACACCTCCTGCTTAAAACCCCTTACCCTCATTCATGGTGGCAAATACAACATCCTACTGTCCATCTTTTAGAAAGGATGCATTTTTGTGCCCAAATCAAGACAGCCTTTCTGCCTGTAGCCAGGGACGCATAACTGTTGCTGTCTCGCCTGTGATCGGATGTTGATTCCTTCCAAACAGGGGAACAAAGGTGCTTAGGTGTAGACAGGATGACCAACCCTGGCAGGATGGCTGGGAGAGGAGTTGTATTCAGCCCTGATTATATTTTAATGGGCTTTGCTTGCAGCACACAAACAAAGGAACCTGCCCACAGGCCTGCACTTGCTTTTGTTACCCCATTTAGAAGCCAAACCCAGGAAGGACAGGGGAACTGGTCGGAATTATCTTGGGGCAGGGACGTAATGGAAACCCCCACAGCCCCCGTGGTGCGGGGGCCCCCCGTCTTCTCTACATGAAGGGGGCTGCCTCAACATGTCTATGGAGTGTGTGTCTCTAAAGCAGCTGCAGTGTGCAGCCTCCTTCGAGCTGACATCACGCTGGCCCAGGACTGAAAAGAAACAAAATAACATATTTGTTTCTTTTCAGTGGGAAACGTCCATTAGGAAGAAGCCGTAATAACGCTGTGCCTTCACAGCGCAGGCAACAGAACAAATGCATCTTTAGCACGCATTCGTTCTGCACACAAGTCGCTACAACTACTTGCTTTAGGGGGCGCAATGGTGGAGTGGTGTTGGAATTAAAGTACAACACCTTCCCTACTGTTGTGCAGACTGGAGTTGGAATAGTAAATTAAACTATTCCAATATCCACCGCCCCCCCTAAGGCAAGTCGTTAAAACGACTTGCATGCAGAACAAATGCGTGCTAAAGACGCTTTCGCTCAAAATGACAGAGTTCCTAAGGCATGCGTGAAAAATGCATGCAGAATTCCGTCATACATTCCTTTTTAGTCCGAGCCTGCCAGGCACTTTACAGGAGTGGGTGGGGCCCCTGAGACAGAGCGTCCTCCACAGAGCACTGCAAATGTTTAAGGGAAGAGGGAGCACAGAACTTACTGGAGTAGAGGTAGGATTGCCACCTTTCCCAGACAAAAATGCCAGCTCTCTCTTCATGTTTTAAGATTCTGCAAAGGCATGCTCATGATTCTTTAGTAGAAATTTATATGAAATTAACCCTGGGCGTAGTTCGCGAAGTAACGCTTCGCGAAGCTACGCAAAGTGCAGTTCGCACTACGCGAGCTACGCGTAGCACTACGCGAACTGCGTAGTGCGTGTTCGCAATGATTGCACAGTGCCGGATGCTTGTCCGCACTGTGCAATCATTGAAAACGGCATCTTGCACAGTGCGAGCTGTCTTTTACTGCCGCTCGAGTAGATTTTTACTCGAGCGGCAGCTTTCTCAACGCGGACTGGTAGTTTCTCATCGCGAGCGGTCGCGAGCATACGCGACCACTCGCAATGAGAAACCTGACCTCCCCGCGTTGAGAATCTCGCCGGGAGGTTTATTTTCCACGCTCGCGATCGGCAACTTGATGTTGCTGATCGCGAACGAGGAAAAAGTCTCGCCGGGATGTCATTTTGCTTGCTCGCGGTCGCCAACTTGACGTTGAGGACCGCGAGCAAGCAAAATGACCGCTGCACTATGCTACGCTACGCGTGTTTGCACTGTGCTACGTGCAATTCGCGTAGTGCGAAGTAGCGCAAACTTCGCAAACTACGCGAGCGTAGCGTAGTTTTCCGCCCAGGCCTATATGAAATAATATTTATTCATTTTAACATTGACTTTCTGCCTTTGTTTACTTAACTTATTGTTGGGTCCTAACATTCTCCTTGGAACTTCGTGGTTGCCAAGGGAGATGGAACTGAGGGAATCGGGGCAGTTTAGAGTGGGACTTGTGGCAGATGCTGTGTACTCGTCCTGTCACCGATACTTGTAATAAAGGACTCTTACATATTAGCGTGTGACTGCGTCCTTGTAGTGATTACAAATTAATGGGGTAGCCCTTGTGTCACACAGAACCTGGGGTATTGGAACAGTATATAGTCAAATGGTTCTGTCGTGTATGGACTAAATTTCTTTAATATATGTATTTGTCCTGATCAGTAGGAGAGAGCCAATCAATGGTAACTAGTGTCTAAACCATACAGATACACATACACAATGAGACTGAATTAAACACCAAAAGGTGGATGATATATTATTAGTCATATATCATATCATATGTTATACATACAAATGTATAAAATAAAAACATCTAAATACATAAACATATACTGTGTAATATACAGGGAACAACAGTCAACATTTACCAAACAAATAAGAGGGGGGGGTTGGAGATCTTCAATATGTATCCGCAATAACTTGCCCCATTACTTAACACATAAAGCCTTATACTTAGGCATCACTATGTGAAATGTTGGTGTGGGATATCTTGTTCAGCACGTCGACGTTTCCACCCCTTGTGAAAGAGTGTTATTGAAAAACATCTCAGAGGGTCTTCTTCAGGACTGGGAGCGTGTGGGGGAAAAACCTTAAGGTGACGGTGAAGTCGCATCCATCCAACACCATGATCAAATCCATAAAAGCTTCGCTGTATAATGGACAATGGGTTCCTACAAAACCTCTGATCCTTAAGGTTGGGGGTCATGTACCTAGTTAGCATGGAGGAGTCTTGTTCGTTATCGGAATTAACCAGACAAGTCGCTGGGTCCTTGTAGTGGCAACGAGCTGGACAGGGACAGGACGAGCTTCCCATGCTGCCTACTCGTTTCCGGCTGGTTCTTCGGAGCAACTTGTTACTGCGTCTTCCTCCAAGCCGTCCATCCTAGCTGGAACGTCTCTGGCTTGGGAGGCATTTCTTTGGTCCAGCATCTTTTAGAGTGGCCAATCTGCAGGTATTGTGTTTCTTCTATTTTGGGCACAACAGGGTTTGCGCGCGCTGATTCCATTGCTCGAGCTCACTGCCTTGGTGCTCGAGCATTGTTCATGACGCCGACGTTCTGACGTCATTGCTATGTTTTCTTCTGCCATTTTGGATTGGGCCTTTCTGACCCCTCCTCGGGATTTCAAGTTGGGGTGCACATCAGTGATGTGCACACTTACCTTCTGCATTTCACCACCAGTGATAAGCACACTTGCCTCATTGTAAGAGAACTCCACAGCACCATTTTCCTGCGGCAGCATTTTCTACATTTCTTGCTTTATGTGGCAACAAAATTGGGCTGTTTGCTTCCACGTCTTACCATCAGTGATATGCACACTTGTCTTATTGTCAATGAATCCCTGAGCATCCCTCACCTTCATTTCTTGCTTTATGCTACCATTTTAATTGGACTGATTGCACATTGTTTTCCAGCGGCCATGTTAAGTGGGGCTGCACAACTGTGATGTGCACACTTACCTTCTAGGTCTTATCTTCTGTGATACACACTCTTGACTCATCAACACTTGCTAAGGTGGCATACACTTGTCAAGGTTGCATACATATAACTCATCTTCCCCAAGACTCATTTTCTGGGACATAAAGAGAAAAAAAAACAGGGAGATTAAAAAATAATTTATTATGCAGCATTCACTAGTCCCTCCACCTGGCTTTTCTCCTTGTCCTACCATGCGTTAGAAGGTGGTTCCTTTACTCACAAAAATAAATTTGCCATTCTCCGTCATTGTCCAGGTCCAGATGGGCGCAAAATTCTCAAACATATTCCCTCTGAACAGATCATGGCTAGGAAAGGTGAAGGAGAGGGAGACGGTGTAATTGATGAGTATGCCACAGCCATAAAAGCTCTAGACTTAAGGTTCAAGGCAAGGAAAAATGTTATTATGGAAAAACATAAGTATTATAAAAGAGTTCAAATTGTGGGTGATTCGGCCACTAGTTATGTAGGGGCCTTAAGAATCTTGACCGTTTCATGTGAATACAGAGACTTTGAGGATGAAATGATCTGGGACCAACTAGTAGAGAAAACTAACAACAAAATTCAGGAGGCGTTATTGTCCAAACCTAATCTAACGCTGGAGAAGGCTGTGGAAATAGCCTCTAGAATAGAGAGCACTACATCCTTCAGGAACCAAATGACTGTGTCAGAAGAGAAATCCCAACCCCACGATGTATTAGCTGTGAAATCTAGGTACATGAAAATAAAAGGCAAGGAAGATGCAGGAAAGGTATCCGACAAACCCATTAAAAGGCAAACATTCAGACAATTAGAGTGCTATCGGTGTGGTATCTCATCTCATTTGGGAAATGCCATTGTATGCCCGGCTAAGGACCGCATGTGTGCCAAGTGCATGCGGAAGGGGCACTTTGCTAGAGTTTGCAGAGCTTTTAATAGAGTACAACAAAAAAAGTAGGTGGTGAGGATGAGCATTCTAACAGTGATGAAGGGGAAGTGCTTATGGTGAAAGAAGCCTCCTCAGATGATATAGTGTGCCGTATTGGGTCAAATGATTTCGTGAGACCATTTTGCATTGTAAGCGTTAATGGTGTTGATGTGAAAGTAATGGCGGACTCTGGATCACCTTACACAATGTTGAGTGAAAAAGTATGGCGTAATCAGTTTGGAGGAGTTCAACTGTCTGATTCTAAAGTTCGCCCAGTGGGTTACGGCGGAAATCACATTGATGTTGTAGGTGAAATCACTGCCACTCTTAAATTTCAAACCAATTGCACAGATGGGGTTGTATATGTAGCCAGGGATGATTCATGTTTGTTAGGTTGGTATGACCAGAAGAAACTAGGCCTTTTGCTTGACCTCAACAATCCAGCTCAGGTGGTGTTAAGGAACAACTATTTACCCATTCTTCCGGTGAAGAATCAAAACAATTGGGAGACGCAATATCCCGAGGTTTTTAAAAAGGGTCTGGGCACACTGAAGGGTTTCACACACACGATCAAGTTGATCAAAGAACCTTGCCCTGCATTTCACAAGGTTATAAGAGTTCCCTTAGCCTTGCGGGACGAATTAAAGGAAAAATTAAATAAACTTTGCAAACAAGGAGTCATTGAACCTGTTGAATGCTCAAATTGGGGTGCCCCCATCGTTCTGGCACGCAAGGCTAATGGGTCAGTCCGCATGTGTGTGGATTTGCACGATCTCAACCAGTAAATCTCGATCGATCGTCATCCACTTCCTAACATCACTGAAATGGTTTCTACTTTGAAGGGGGGTAATATCTTCAGCTTATCAGATATGACGTCGGCGTACCATCAAATCAACCTGCATCCTGACTCTAGACATCTAACGTCCTTTATAACCCCTGAGAGTTATTTCAATTCAAGCGCATGCCATTTGGGATGGCATCGGCTTTCTCCGTATTTCAACAAGTGGTAGAACGTTTGTTCAAAGACATCGGAGGAGTTGTAGCATTCCAGGACGATGTTTTAGTGTTTGGTAAGGATCAGGACCACCATGATGACAGAATACGTCAAGTATTATCCATTTTAAAAGCAAGGGGTGTAACTCTCAGTGTAGAGAAATGCAGGCTCAGCTCCTCCAGCATTTATTATTTAGGGTATAAACTATAAGCAAGTGGTGTACAACCCAAATCTAATTTAGTTAAAGCCATTGACAATTTTAAATCTCCTAATACCAAAGACCAATTAAGATCTTTTTTAGGTCTGATAAATTCTATTCCTGATTTATTCTGACGTGTGCAGAGAAAACTTATCATTTGAGGAACTTACTGAAAAAAAAATTAACGTTTGTGTGGGGTGATGTGTGTAATCAGAAATTTGAGCTCTTAAAAAAATAAATAGTACATGCCTTACCCTTGAAACCCTTTGACACACGGAATGAAACCATCATTATTACAGTTGCCAGTCAGATGGGACTAGGTGCTGTCCTCATGCAGTGCAGGGAGGGCAAAGATGAAGCGGTTGCTTTTGCCTTGAGGAGTTTGAAAGGTGCTGAGGCATCCTTTTCTATGATCGAAAGGGAGGCTTTAGTATGTTGGTGGGGCATCGGCCATTTTAAAATGTGCTTGTGGGGTTCTCATTTCACTGTGCGAGTTGACCATAAACCCTTGGTCCAATTATTCACTACTAAAGGCATGGACTGAGCCACACCTAGAATTGCCAAATGGCAGTATAGGCTACAGGAATACAATTATAAGGTGGAATATGTTCCGGGTGCTAACAACGTGTTGGCTGATTGCATGTCTCACCTTCCCAATCAGAATCTGCATGATAAGATGAAAATATTAGAGGACATGGATGCCAATCTTGTGTGTGCAGTCGAACAATGATGTGATGGAGCTATATTGGAAAGTGAGTGGCTCACTGCCTGTGATTCTGATGCACAAATGAGGGAGGTGAAAGGGGGTATTCGTCAAGGGTGGTCTCAGTGGAGATCAGATGGTGTGAAGGGCGACACTTACAAGCATGTGTTTGATGAATTATCCATCATTAACGAACTTCTATATCGGTTTTATGCCTTAGTAGTTCTGGAAGGTATGAGAAACAGAATTTTGGTTTTGGCTCTTGAAGGGCACATCCGTATGCGTGCAAGGAAAAGGAGGATAAGGGAGAATTTCTGGTGGCCAGGGCTGGGCAGGTGTGTTGAGCATTTTGTCAGAGATTGTGTCAATTGTGCGAGCAGTGACAAATCTCAAGTCACTTTTCCCAGTCCTGAGGAAGCAATTGAGGTACCCGACAAGCCATGGGGAAATTAGCCATCAATATCATTGGTCCCATTGTACTTTCTGGGGGTATGTTGGAATATGGAATTGTAGTCGTGGATTTTTACAGCCGCTGGCCGGAAATTAAGATTGTGCAATCCCCAAATAGTTCTAAAGTAATTGAGTTTTTAGAATCCATTTTTCTTAAAGAAGGCATTCCTGATGAAATTTTATCAGACAACGGATGTCAATTCACATCTGCCCAATTTTCTGATTTCTTAAATTTTTGGGTATCAAGCATACCAAGACTTCTCTATATCTACCGAGGAGTAATGGTCTTGTAGAATGACTCAATAGAGTTATCAAAGACAACATACAGTTGGCTTGGGCTAGTGGTTTAAATTGTAAGTAAGAATTACGGAAATTGTAGTGGGCTGTCTGCACTACTCCCAATGCTGACACAGGACTATCTCCTTTTGAGTTATTAAGGAGCAAGGTGTCAGCTTCCAAAATGATAAGACAGTGGGTGGGGCAATTTACCGCTTCTAAGCAAAAGTTGGAAGATTTAGGCAGGAAAAGACATCAAGCTCAAGACAGATACGTGGGTGTTCAAGCAAGAGAGTCCAAGGTGGTTGTTGGAGATTATGTCAGAGTGAAAATACCCAGAATCATCTCTAAGGGGGAGTCCAAGTTTTCTTTTCCCCAAAGTGTTGTGGATGTGAGGAAGAATGTGGTCAAATTGCAAAATGGAAAGTGGTGGAACAAGGACAAAATCGCCATAGCACATGATGTTGGCAAGAAGGTTGTAAGTTCAAAGGTGGAGAGTGGTGGAGACGGCAAGGTTGGCTTGGAGGAGAGGAGAGTTTCCACGAGAAAAAGGAAACGACCTGCTAGATTATGTGATTTTGTGCCATAGTGACCTTGTCATCTTGCCGGTCGTATGTTTTATAATGTATGTAATACTGTTAGGTGAACTGTAATTGCACTCTCTCTCTATGCCTTCTTTGTTTCTCCTGTTTTGCCATACTCTCAGTATCTTTTTCAATTGTAATTGCACTCTCTATGCCTTTCTTTCCTTTTTTGTTTCTCCTGTTTTGCTATACTCTCAGTATCTTTTTCTTTACCATGTTTCTGTTTACTTTATTGTTAAATTCATTTCATTCATGTATGTAATGGGGAGGATGTGTTGGGTCCTAACATTCTCCTTGGAACTACGTGGTTGCCAAGGGAGATGGAACTGAGGGAATCGGGGCAGTTGGAGAGTGGGATTTGTGGCGGATGCTGTGTACTCGTCCTGTCACAGATATTTGTAATAAAGGACTTTAACATATTACCTTGTGACTCCGTCCTTGTACTTATCAGTCAGGGGCCATTAGGGCTGCTGTAGAATATATTTTAAAGTGTTTTCTCCTTACATTAACTGTTAAAGGTTTGTATTGATAAGGGAATAATATCAGCCAGGACATTAAAATGCTAGTTATTGCAAGTGATTTCCCAATGCTTCTATTAGAGGATCTGGATGGAACACCAGAGTTATTGTTTCCCTCAAGCATGATTTGAATGACCTCTCAAGCCAAACTTAAAAAGCAATATTCAAGTAGGTATAGTTTAGAGATAATTGACAAATATATACCAATAAAAGCATAGCACTATAAAATGAAAGTGATCAGCTTTACTGAAATATTTGCAAGTGCTTCATGTATTTTTTTTAAACCAAAGTAAAGTCAACAAAGCAGATTGCCTCTGCTTCACATAAAAAGATTCAGTGAATTAATTGGTTAAATAACCACATTAGGTTGCTTGATTCTAAATCAGAGATCTCAACCTCTCTCTTGTTAGATGTATCTTTTTTTTAAACCTAGTTCTTGTTATGTTGCTTTTCCCAAATTTACACAGGACTACAAGTACCAGAATGCAATGTATCAACTACTCAATCCTGAAATGGAAATATGTGAGTTCACTGTGCAAGGTCTAATGAATGATTTCTTGTACGCATATGAAGCATGGAAGCCTTTTCCTTCATTGTTTCCATAAAGTACATTTGTGCTTTCAAACTGGTAACTTCGATAACAGGAATGTACAGCAGCATTGGCAATTTTAGAATTCTTAGGTTTCCAAACTAAAATCCTTCCCTCATGTATAAGAAGGCAGTCAGTGATACTAAAGCAGTGTCTTGGTGTCTGCGGGGAAGGGGACCAAGCACATGATTTTATTGGGCAAGTGATAATAGTGACAGGTGTCTGTAAGGGAATTATTGCTGAAAGGGTAGTCATGATATCGTAAGAGGTCAAAATGTAGTCAATTTGTATTGCTAGGTACAATTCCTAACACAGTTAGATGTAAGTTTCCCGTAAAGGGTCCTTGAACATGCCTCAGGGAAAATTCCTGCTACGTGTGCATAAAAATTATCTGCTTGGGTCAAAGACAAAACTTTCCCTAAGGTGTCACTCACAGTGTCACACGTGAGGCCTGAAAATGGCTCATGTTAGTTGCTGCAAACTATGAAATGTCACAGATAAGCAGACTTACAACTTGGTAGCCCTGTTTAACATAGTTAGATGTAGGCATGGTGTCCCCTTTATATGCAATAAACTAAGGGGAGGAGTTCTGTAGGGACATGTGATTTATTTTAATCCAGGCAGGTGCATTGAAAAGGTAGCAGCATCTCTTACACTGAATGTGAACCCCTCAACAAGTAATTTAATTTTTTCACCAGGGCCATTGGAATTATGAAGTATGAAAAGAGCAATTTATGTGGCAGGGTTGACTAAATTACACAGCAAGAAAAGTCAAGTTGACTGACATAATGTGGCACATTTTGTGATAGTATTACTTCATAATTTTGTCATTTGTTAACATGCTAACAATGCCTGGGCAAATGGTAGTATTTGTACTTGGTTAATATATAAATACTGTAAAAAGAAACAGAAAGGCAACCGGTTAACTTTTGCATAGGGCCTTCCACTGCACAGCAAAACGTCACAAAATTATTGTAACGTTTGATCCCTGTGAGTTAGAATTTTTTTTGCCATAATCTTAGCCTATGCAGCAGATGATAAGTTGTGGCAAATGCGGCAAATCCATAATAATGCGTAAAACAGCGCACCACAGAATTGCATAATTCCAGTGGCCCTAATTATTACCCAAAACAGCAATTACCCATATTACCCATGCCCGCGTGAGCCATCCCATGCATCTGTATTATTTCCTCAATGCATTTTTATTATATGCAATGTTTAAAATTCCACTAGCCAGACTATCATTAGTGTTCCTAGAAGTGAATTTTAGGGGGGGGCACACATTAAACACGATAAACTGATGCTACACCTGGGCACTGAGAATGAGGCATTAAATGGATAGGGGAACTGTCAGTCTCATAGAAAGGGAGCTCCACAAATTTTTGGTTGATTAACTCGCTCTGCCAAAATAGAAATAACTTGCTTAATCTACACCTTTTGGTTGCTCTATTGAATTTCATCTGCACAACCCTTACATACCTACTCCACTATTCAGGCGTCAGTGATGGGAACATTCACTCAGATCCTGAAGTTAAATTTTGTTAATAAAAATAATAATAATATTATAATTAAGGTTCCTTGTTTTCCGTTTTTACTGATTTTTACAGATAAATACAGACAGAAAACCATTTATTTTCTTGTGTCTGTATTTATTTTTAAATGTGGATAAAAACGGAAATTGGGTTGTTTTTGAGTGATTCTCTATGCTGTCAATCATGACTGCCAGGACAATAGCTGTGCGGATTGACAGGCAAGGGGATTAAAAAAATATAGGGATTTTAGTAAAGAGGCTTAAACAGCAGTAGATTTGCACAACCTTGATACTAAAATTTGCATATTTTCTTACAAGTGCATATTTTACCATCTGAGTGTGTATATAACATTGAAACCTGTCAGGCGTTCAGGCACAAGTGAACATTAACGGGTTAAATAAATGCAGATATATACACATTTCATCTTTATTTTTTCAAAAACCTAAACAAATATGGATAAATACAGGTAAAATTAGCAAAAAATAAATATGGATAAATACAGACGGAAATGACAAAAATATAAATACCATAAAACCTGGGCCCCTAATTATAATAAATAAATATGAAGATGACTCGATTTTTAGTGTGCATGTATCTAGAGCATGTTCATCCGACAAGGATAACTTTTTATATCAATTCAATATGTATCATGGAAAACTCCTGCTGATATCATATGGATGCAGGAGGAAAAGGTGAACTACTTCTACAAGGTCGTTGGCGACTGTGCCGGAATGGGCATTGTGGGGGGGGGCTCACCATTCCGTGCAGAGGGGTGGTCTGCTAAGGCTTCATTCCGCCACTGCTTGGGGGTGGGCTAGGGGTTGGCCCCCTCACTATGGTTGGCACTGGTGATAAAAGGTGGCACTCTAAGACCCTGAATAAGACACACCTGAACCTGTGGAAGATTCAGAAGAAGGACTGCCCTGCTGCCAGAAGTACTGCCTTATTGCTTGAAGGACTTCCTTGCTCTTCGAAGAAGGAAGATTGGACCTGCTTGCCTTGATCATGGGCTGCCAAGAGTGACTCCAATAGTCAGTTGTTTGGCCTCCTGTGTGAGCAGCAGGGGCACAATAAGCTTCCAAAGGCCTTTCTGCAACTGCCCAGCAGACCAGCTGTAACTGAACCTGCCTGAACCCTGCTGTTGACCTCTACCTGTAGTGAGTCCTGATCCCCAAGAGATGCCCCCAGGTCTAGACTCTTAGTTGACATCAGAGTGTACTCCTCCTGAAGAAAGGATGAAAATCCTGAAGTCTGGGCTCCTTGTGACTTGACTCTGCCGCCTTCTACAACTCCTTCATCGTCAACGGAAATCTTTGCGCCCGGCTTAAGGAGGTAACTCCACAGCGAGACAAACCTGGTCCCTGTATCCGGCCCGTGCTATGTCATTGTCAACCTGAACTTGTGACTTTCTCCTGGTCTAGCTGACCAGATAACTGTGAGTGGTGCTTTCTGATTCTTAGCACTATTTTCACTTAAAACTTTGAAATTCAGTATCTCCTGTTCTACTGATTGGATTTTGTTAATTTCGGTGTCATTTCATTTATTAACAAGTCTTCCATTTCTTTAAATTGGTTTGCAATTTTTCTTTTGTTGTGTTTTTACTTTAGTACTGTCTATATTTTGCATAAATACATTACATGTTGCCTCTAAGTTGATCCTCATTGTTTTTGTGCCAAGCTACCAGAGGGCTAAGCACAAGTTAATTTAGTGATTTTTCACAAGGATCATGGTTGTAGCCTAAGTGGGGCTTACACCCCTCCTCAACTAATAACCCATTTTCTTACAGTGACTAATGAAGAACAATAAACATTTACGATGTTTACTTGTTTGTGCTATAGCAAGGGAAAGCAGAACAAGGAAAGGATTCTGGTAATAACGGTCAGTGATATATATGCATCCGGGGACATATATTTATGCCATTTTCTGTGCTGCAGCAGTGCAGAAGGGGCCTGTGCATTTTTTTTAGTATCCTGAGTGCATACATTAACTCAAAATATCTCCAATTTAATGCATGTTTTGCTAACAAAAGAGCTTTGAAACACAAGGCAACAATTGCCTCTTTGTTTTCCTGATCTCTGCTGCCTGCCAGAAAAACATTGTTAGACCTGACAGTCTTAGGGTAGTCTTTTCCCCAACTTTTTGCCTACCTCCTCCACTTTTTGCCTACCTCCTCCACTTTTTCTGACCTTGTTTTTGCTGACTTTTGGAATTTGTGCACTGCTAACCAGTGCTAAAGTGCTTGTGCTCTCTCCACTAAACATGGTAATATTGGCACATCCCCAATTCACATATTTAATTTACTTATAAGTTCCTTGTAAAGTCCACTACATGTACCCATGACCTGTACATTACATGCTACTAGTGGGCCTGCACTGATAGTGCCACCCACATAAGTAGCCCTCTAACCATGGCTCAGGCCTGACATTGCAGAGCCTGTGTGTGCATTTAGATTGCCATCTTGACCTGGCAAGATAAACCCCTTGCTAGGCATAACCCTTCCCTTTTTGTGCATATAAGTCCCCCATAAAGTAGGCCCTGGATAACACACAGGGCAGAGTGCAATGTATTTAAAAGGCAGGACATGTACTTTGAAGTTTCACAGATCCTGGAAGTGAAAAACTCTCAAACTCGTTTTTCACTGCTGCAACGCCTATCTCTCCTATAGTATAACATTGGGATTACCTTATTACATTTTTTAAGTGTAATTCCCAATTGCGAAGAGATAGACTTTTCAAGTTTGGTGTCTCTGCAATCATAATTTAAAATCACAACTTATGTTGAAGTCAGATTTTAAATTGAATTTCTGAAACTGGCACTTAAGTTGGCATTTTCTTACATTAGTTATTTGGTGCCTGCTGCCTGTCTCTGATAGACGCCTGGGAAGGGTGACATCTGGGTTTTGTGCATTCCCACTAGAGAGCCATGCACCATGGGAGCTTAGGTGTGACGTGATGGGCCATCCTGGCAGCATGGGAGGGAGGAGCTGGATCCAGCCTTCCTTACACCTGAATAGGCTGTGTCCTGTCCCCCCACAAAGGGCTGCACACACCCCTACAGAGAGTCTGGAGCCAAGGCAGGAAGGAAGGACCTCTGTGCACATCAAAGACCTGTCTCTTAATTCTCCCCCACTTCAAAGGAACAACTTGGTATAAGAACTGGACCTCAGACACCACCACTTCAGTACACTTCTGGACCTGTGAAGACTCTGCCAGGAAGAAGGACTACTGTGCTGCTGAAGGGCTGCCACTCGACTGGACTCTGCTTTGCTGGACTCCTTCCTTGCTGTGCTGCCTTGCTGTCTGCTGGACCCCTGCCTGGGTGAGAAGCTCTGTACTTGCATCACTTGAACCCTGAGTGACTCCAAGAGCTAGCTGTCTGGCCTCCTGATCTGAAGTCTCAGGGACATAAAAAACTTCCAACTTACCTGCTTCTACACCTGGACTCTGCTATCTGTGAGTCTGCTCTGCCAAGTGGTACCACTCTAGTCCTGGACCATTGGAAATGAGGCCTAAGATGCTTGCTTCAGCAAAACCCATGCATCCTCTGTCAAACCGGCATATCGGCACCCTTGCATGGATCAGAACTGGCGCATCACCCCTGTTGTGTTGATTCCAGCCAGCGCACTGCTCTTGTTGCATGAATCGGATCCTCTTGCATAGCCAGAACCGGCACATCGCGTCTGCTGCATGTATCGGCCCCGACGCATCACCTTTGGAACAATCACTACATGAGGTCTCCGCATCTCCATCAATGGCACCTTCAACGACGACGATGAATCTATACATCGCAGCTCTTTGCTCATCGAAGCCAACGCATTGTCGCTGCAGATTAGGATCGGCAAATCACACCCACTGCATGGATCGACACTGATGCATTGCTTCAGCTGCGGTCCGTATCTTCAGCATCGATGCATCAAGGTACTTTTGTTCAGCAGGCCTCACTGGGTCCCTGTATACCACCCGTGCTCCATCGCTGTCGGCCAGAACTTTTGACTTTGTCCTGGTCCGGCATGATCAGATATCCCAAATAAGCACTTATTACTTCTAAGAGCTATTTTAAAGTTTATTCTTTAAAAATTAATGTCTCAACATCTACTTATTGGCTTTCTGTTGTTTTGATCTTGTTTTATTTATAAAATTAAGTTCTATTTTTCGGGTGTGGAATCTTTTTGTGTGGTGTTTTTACTGTTTTACTGTTTGAAGTGTTACGCAAATACTTTACACATTGCCTCTAAGTTAAGCCTGCCTGCTCTGTGTCAAGCTGTGTCTTGGCTAGGGTTCATACCCCAGTTAGCCTACAAACAAATTTTGAGCATACATCCAGTGCCTCTGAGATGTTTTGAATTAATATGTGCACTCAAGATGGCAAAAAACAAAGTGAACAAATCCCGTCTGTGCTTTTGCAGCAGGGAAAACGGCACCATGGTATGGCCCCTGCAGTTACAGTCACAGAAAGCAATTCATTTATGCCCTATCACCAAAGCTGAAAAAAATAAAGTAAAGGCGTAGCATAATGTGAACATTTGCAAAATGCTGTCGTCTTTGCTGACAGGCCATTCAACGAATGCCTAAAGCTAAATAAAGCAAGCAGACAAATGGCTGAAAGGGGCCAACCAAAACCACCCTTTCTCTCTGTGCTTCTATTTATTGTAGTTTTCAGGAGAATTGATGACATGAATTCGCAGACAGCTAAAGTTGTTTCTGGCCGCACCCAAACAAGAGAGAGCATGCCTAACCCCGCCTTGTAAGAGGCAGAAGAAGAGGTTCGGATTTGGTATTCAATGAGTTGCAAGAGAAATATCACAGTGGAAGAAGTGAGGAAAGGGTGGTGAACATTTCTGCATGACGTAAGCTGGATTATCGAACTCAGGGGCATATTAGCAAGGGCTCTATCGCCGCTTTAGCGGCACTGTTTGCCGCTAAAGCGGCGATTTTTTTATCGCCCTATCAGCAAGCTGTCGCTAACAGGCGTTAGCGACAGCTTTCAGGCGATAGCGACAGCTTTCAGGCGATAGCGGCCCGTTTTCCCATTGCCTTGCATGCCATCGATAATTATCGCTAATGACATGCAAGGTAGGCGTTCCCAACTAAAAGCGACTGAAAACAGTCGCTAACACAACTTCCCCCTATTAGCAACGCAGGCGAAGCGATAAAAAAATTCGCGCTAAGCGCGAATATCGCTAGAATTTAACACCTGCTAAAAACATGACTTACCTGTTTGTTGTATGGGAGGTGGATTGTCAGGCTAAGTCCCCCATGGCGTTAATGCGTGAATATCGCTGGATTTCCAGCGATATTCACGCATTTCGCCGCTATCGCTGGATATTTTATCGCATTGGAGATAAACGTTGCTAATAGCATGTTATCTCCGCGATAAAATCCAGCGATACGCGGTGATAAAAAAAAACGCGCTAAGCGCGGTTTGCGATAATTATCGCAAGTTGTTGCTAATATCCCCCTCAGACCTTGTAGTCCTCCTGTGTTCTTGCTTTCTGAAATAGTTAAAATACATCTGCTCAAGATTCAGATATTTGTGCATGATTTATAAAACATATCTTTGTGTTGCCGTTGTCAGGGGCCAATCAGGTTTGCTAGACCACTCTGGAATAGTTAATCAATAAAAAAACTGGTAGATGAGGCTAGTTTATTAAGGGATTTCAACAATGAATGGGGCATTTAAAACAAACGCACATACTGCACATTTGTCACCCAATCCTGCTGTGCATAACACTGATATATATTAAACTATACTGCAGGGCATACAAAAGATAGTCATGTAGCAGCAGGATGAGGCAGTGCATAACTATTTTTCTCTCTTCTTAGATTGGTGGCACTGCAGGGTGATTTCACCCCTACTGTGATATTCGAGCACTAATGATACAAGCAGTCACTGCCACCAATATAAAATGCCGAGAAATTAAGGAGGTTGGGCCCTGTGAAGGATTGAGCGTCGTCCTGTACTGTGCCCCCCTGTGAATGGGCAAAGGTGGCAGAGACGTGAGCAGCATGATCACTCAATGGCGGCAGCCCGAGCAGTGTTATACTGGATGTATTTCATCTGAAGGAGTGAAAGTAGTCCACAGCACTCATGCATCATGCAAATATAATTATCTAGGCTTGTATTGTATATAAAAGGACGAATGCACGTATTTCTTATTGGTTTTATTACAAAAAGGCAAATGAATACAAGCACATAAATTATTTGACATAATGAATTAAAATTAGTGGTGTGAAATGTATGTTTCAGACTTCTATTAGGTGGCATTTTAGATCATTAAATATTTGTAAAACAAATATTTTTGTAATGCATTTGCTACTATTCATTGAGCGTGTGAACGGTTTTAACTGTTTTAAGCTCAACCACAGTATTGCCAGACAGCAGTCGTCCCTAAAATGAAAGATGCCCCACCTATGCCTGAGATTGATCCTTCTCGCCTTTTATTCATTAGAACTAGGGGTGGGCTATAAGTTCCGCTCCTCTGGCAGAGTTCACAGAGTGTTGCCCACTCCGAGTTACGCTTATAAGGGTGGGCGGAATTTGCAGAATTGCGTTCTGCGAAATTCAGCGAACGGCAAAAATCTCCGCGAGCACGCGGAATTTCGCGTGCTCGCGGAGATTTTGCTGCGCCCCTTTATATCTGTAAGTGCTTCCTGTTGAGGTTTAATTTTTGTGACAGGAGCATCGTGCCAGCCCAGAATGAATCCTGCCCTGCATATTTATCCAAGAAGATGCCTCCGTTTTGTGCAATACCTCTACTCAGCTGGAGTACTTTCTACTGGCTAATCAGTAAGTGCTACCTCGTTGGGTAAATGTATAGTGCCTTTCCTACACTACAGCTGTGTAAAGGACCTGAAGAATTTTGCCCAGTGACCTGTGTGTCTGTAACTTTGCCACCGCGCTGAAAGCACCGGGGTCCTTTGATTAAGCTGTCCATCATAGTGGGGAAAGGGAGGGAAGACGTTGCATACCGCTAGTGTATGTGGGGCGGGGCCAAACGGGCAGGGCTTCTAGGCCCGTTCACATGCCTCTTGTTTATAAAGGGTCAGAGCAGGATCTCAGCGGCAGACGAGGAGAAGGAACCTCCTGGTCACGGGAACTACACGAGGATTGCGCTCGAGAAAATCAAGGATGCAAAGACATCCATCAAGGATTACAGCTAACTTTACAGGGTGGAAATGGAGAGAAGGCACATCTGCTTAACCACGCTCACGAATTCTACACGAGGATTGCGCTCGAGAAAATCATACGTTACAGAATTTGAGCTTCAACTCGGGCACCTGCTTTTATTTATACCCGAATTCCGTTCCGCCGCGGAACTTTCGACATTTCCGCGTTCCGCGTGGAACGCGGAAATGCCGAAATTTCGCAAGTTCCGCGAGCGGAACAGAATTTGCCGCCCAGGGTTATTTATAACACGGGTTCCGGCAAAACTCCACTAACCGCCGCATGGCAGATTTTTTTCTCACGCGCTGCTCACCAATGTTCCGTTGGTAGCAGGAGCGAGAATTGTCGTCTAGTTAGAATTAGAATGGTAGTGTTATTTGAGAATGTTGTACTTCAAATTGAGACAGTTGGAGCCAGGCTGCCTACATGGCAAGTTGTGGTAGTTGTTGGTAGCTTGTTTTGACAGATATTCAATAAAACTGAAATGCTTCATTTTTTCACGCTCCGACTCGTTCATGGATTACTATCGGGATCACTGCAGACTTCTTTTTGGTGATGAATTGTTGTGAGACACCTTCGCTCAAGCACCCAAGCTCACATGCTTTCTGATGTCGAGTATTTCCTTCCCTGATGTCTTTGACTTTGAATTTGAGGTCTTTACAGTATACTAGTCAAGATATTATTATGTGCATTACACATACAAGGCTAACGATTAGTGATGTTTGCAGTGGAGAGCAGTATATTCCTGTGATGGGGGAACCCCCGTGTTGTGAGAGATGGCTCACACGAGGTGTGGCCTAGAATAAGGCCCCAATCAATAATGAAAACACACACACACACACACACTTGGCTAGGTGGTACGGGCCTGTGGTCAACCCCCATTTATTATATAGCCTCCGGCCACACCTGGCCAGAGGATGTTTCAGGGTGTGTTTGCGGGGCGACAGGTCTGGGTGAATCACTGAATCCCTTCCCAACTCGGCGATGAACTTGACACGCAAAGTCCCTGAGCCATTGGCTCAGCTGGGGGTTGTGTCTCAGACCGTATCTCTGTGGGTTGGAGTGACTGCTTGTGCGCTCACCACTCGGGCTGACAGCTGGACTCACATTGACAGCATCTCGTGTGTTAGGCTGTCGTGGGGTTGATGTCGGAGACCCAGCGTCATCAGGTCCTTCTCTCCTGGGGGTGTATTCCCACATGGATTCATCAGGTTCCCCTTCAGAGGGGCCGATTCCGATTCTGGCCGGAAACCATACCGACCGACTCGGTATGGGAATGTAGTCCGACCGACACGTACCGGCGCTGTCCGATCCGCGTAGTACGATGCAATGCATGTGTATTACGACCGACTCGTACGGAACACAAGCCGAACGACCGAACCGCACGGAAACCAGCTATCCGGCCGGAAAACTACGCGAATCGAACCGACCGACATGCACCAGGAATGAACCCGACAGAAACGTACCCGCGAACTCCGACCTGCGCAGTACGATGCAATGCATGTAAATCCAGACCGAGTCGCACGGAGCTCAAGCCGTACGACCGACACGCATAGAAAACAGGGAGCCGAAGCAACCCAATACTCCGCGACCGACGCGTACGCCGCACATGAAACCCAGCAGAAACACAGCTTGAAAGACTTGGAGAAGCTCGCACGAGCCAACTGCAGCGTCCTACTCGGTCAGAAGAACGTCTCCTACATGCCTAAAAACTACAAAGGAATTTTTTTTTTAAAAGGGCCAAACAAGCAATGACAAAGTCAATAAATACAGGGGAAAAAAACATGGAACAAAGACACACCCACAACTCCACCCATATAAAGGCCACAAATCCCTACCATGATCCTTTGCAAATTCAACTGACCTGCCAGCACAGAACACCATCAGACAGCAACCACAGACACACTCACAACTCATCCATCACACAAGCCACACACCATTAGCACCTCCCAAATAGCACCCTCACATACACCCAGCAAAACCTACACTCACCCACCCTCACTTGCACACTCACAGACACATCAATCCCCACCACCACCCATCACCATGCCCCCAAAGAAGAATCCAAAGTTCCTAGACAGTGAATTGGAAGTCCTGGTAGATGAAATCCTCAGGGTAGAGCCACAGTTGTTTGGTACATTGGTCCAACAGACCCCCAATTCGCAGAAAACCAAGATGTGGGAGAGGATCGTCGACAGGGTGAACGCACAATCACCATGTTTGCGCACAAAGGAAGACATCCAGAACAGGTGGTATGATGTGCGCAGGAGGGTCAAGGACCTACTCAAGAAGGATTACGCCTTGAATCATCGCACCGGCAGTGGCCCTCATGCCAAACCAGTATACCTCAGGCCCTGGGAGGAGAAGGTGCGGGCCATCCTACCACCAGAGATCGTACATGGACTATCAAACATCCCAGAGCCTGGTGAGTACACAACCAATATACCCAATATTGTGTGACAATACACTCACATCACTGTCAAGGGGATAGTGAAACCATGCACCGTTAGCAAAGCCACAGTAACCAAAAGATAATCATCCCAAGATGTGTATGTTAGTTAGACAAACACAATACCTGCCATCTCATAGTGATATGTAACTGTGTCATGACATGTACAAACCTAACAACAAATAGAGCAAGGCAGTGGCACAAATCTAACCAACAAACACTGTCAGACATTTTGCCACCACTAGAACACCACCTCACAGGGAAGCTCACTGAAAGGAAGGAATTGTGTGTATGCTGGTGAAGTGAGTGTAGCCAATAGCATGATGGGAGTTGTAGTCACAGATATTGGTCACCCTCACAATTGGCCCATCAACACCACTCTGAACCATGCTCACATCACAGGGAGTGGAAAAGAACTGACAAGATGGCTGACACTGGGTACTGCTGTGGGGAGCACAAGGCCCTGCTGGGAACTGTGCAACAACAAACAGCAGAACTCCACTGGCTGACATCCTGAAAGCCAACTTGCACTCCCTGCAATGCAAGCACGTTGCATGGTGGGATATCTGGCTGGGTGGGAAGGAGGACTAACAGCTCTGACCACAGGGCCCGATTCACAGAACTAACTTACGACAAAATCCTAAACTTACTACCATTTTGGTATTCACAGAATGAACTTACTCATTTTGGTATTCACAGAATAAACTTACTCATTTTGGTATTCACAGAAGACACTTACACATTTTGTGTAACTTACACATTTTGTGTAACTTACTCATTTTGTGTAACTTACACATTTTGTGTAACTTACACATTTGTGTAACTTACACATTTTGGTATTCACAGAAGGCACTTACTCATTGATGAGTAAGTGACTTCTGTGAATACCAAAATGAGTAAGTTAATTCTGTGAATACCAAAATGTGTAAGTTCATTCTGTGAATACCAAAATTGTTGTAAGTTCATTCTGTGAATACCCAAATGTGTAAGTTCATTCTGTGAATACCAAAATTGTTGTAAGTTCATTCTGTGAATACCCAAATGTGTAAGTTCATTCTGTGAATACCCAAATGTGTAAGTTCATTCTGTGAATACCAAAATTGTTGTAAGTTCATTCTGTGAATACCCAAATGTGTAAGTTCATTCTGTGAATACCAAAATTGTTGTAAGTTCATTCTGTGAATACCCAAATGTGTAAGTTCATTCTGTGAATACCCAAATGTGTAAGTTCATTCTGTGAATACCAAAATTGTTGTAAGTTTAGGATTTTGACGTAAGTTAGTTCTGTGAATCAGGCCCATAGTTACCAGCAGCTTTTCCTTAACACAAACTCCACACAACTCACCTGGGAGAATGCATTGCCTCACACTCTAATTAAATATCCCACAAAGAACAACCACACTGGGTTATGCTGTGTGAAGCACAGGGACACTTTTGTGACTTGTAGCCAAACAAACGCCAGGACAACACTGTCAGCCATCCTGTCAGCACAGGCACACTACCCCACAGGGAAGCAGAGTCAAAAGGAAGGAAGTATGGGCATGCTGGGAAGGGGGGTGTAGGCAATAGCATGATGGGAGTGGTAGTCACAGCTCAACATCCCCCACCCACATGGCCCAGCAAGCTCATACTGAAGCATGCACACCTCACAGGGAGTGAAAAGGCACTTCAAAGATGTCTGACACTGGCCTCAGCTGTGGGGAGCACAAGGCCCTGCTGTGAACTGTGCACCAACAAACAACAGGACCACACTGTCAGCCATCTTGCCATTGCTGTCACACTCACACACAGTGAAGTCGACTCAAAAGGAAGGAAGTATGGGCATGCTGGGAATGGGGGTGTAGGCAATAGCATGATGGGAGTGGTAGTCACAGCTCAACATCCCCCACCCACATGGCCCAGCAAGCTCACACTGAAGCATGCACACCTCACAGGGAGTGAAAAGCCACATCACAGATGTCTGACAATGGTGCTCTGTTGTGGGGAGCACAAGGCCCTGCTGGGAACTGGGCACCAACCAACAGCAGGACACCACTGACTGACATCCTGACAACCAACTTGCACTCCCTGCAATGGAAGCACGTTTCATGGTGGGATGTCTGGCCTGGGGGGAGGAGGAGTGCCAGCTCCGACTACAGCTACCAGCAGGCCCTTACACACACGCCGCTTCCACTAACTCCAAACAACACAACTGGGACCGTGCTCTACAAGAGAGTGAGTGAAAAGCCACTTCCAAGATGTCTGACACTGGCCTCAGCTGTGGGGAGCACAAGGCCCTGCTGTGAACTGTGCACCAACAAACAACAGGACCACACTGTCAGCCATCTTGCCATTGCTGTCACACTCATACACAGTGAAGTCCACTCAAAAGGAAGGAAGTATGGGCATGCTGGGAATGGGGGTGTAGGCATTAGCATGATGGGAGTGGTAGTCACAGCTCAACATCCCCCACCCACATGGCCCGGCAAGCTCACACTGAAGCATGCACACCTCACGGGGAGTGAAAAGCCACTTCTAAGATGTCTGACAATGGTGCTCTGTTGTGGGGAGTACCAGGCCCTGCTGGGAACTGTGCACCAACCAACAGCAAGACACCACTGCCTAACATCCTGAAAGCCAACTTGCACTCCCTGCAATGGAAGCACGTTCCATGGTGGGATATCTGACTGGGTGGGAAGGAGGACTGACAGCTCTGACCATAGTTACCAGCAGCTTTTCTCACACACCCCCTTAACACAAACTCCACACAACTCACCTGGGAGAATCCATTGCCTCACACTCTAATTAAATATCCCACAAAGAACAACCACACTGGGTTATGCTGTGTGAAGCACAGGGACACTTTTGTGACTTGTAGCCAAACAAACGCCAGGACAACACTGTCAGCCATCCTGTCAGCACAGGCACACTACCCCACAGGGAAGCAGAGTCAAAAGGAAGGAAGTATGGGCATGCTGGGAAGGGGGTGTAGGCAATAGCATGATGGGAGTGGTAGTCACAGCTCAACATCCCCCACCCACATGGCCCAGCAAGCTCACACTGAAGCATGCACACCTCACAGGGAGTGAAAAGCCACTTCAAAGATGTCTGACAATGGTGCTCTGTTGTGGGGAGCACAAGGCCCTGCTGGGAACTGGGCACCAACCAACAGCAGGACACCACTGACTAACATCCTGAGAGTTAACCTGCACCCACTGCAAGGGTGGCATGCTTCATGGTGGGATAACTGGGCTGGGGGAGAAGGAGGGCCGGATGTCAACCAAATACCACCAATGCTGGCCATACACACCTACTCTGCAAAAACACATTGCACACGTGGGACCAGTCACTCCCAAAGTAAAAGCCTGGGCAAGATGGCTGCCACATGGGCATGAGAAATGATGTGCCTGCAATTCACACCTATGCACTGGCCAACCCAAACACGTACACACTCACAGCCATTGCAACTCTATGTTAACACACACTGTCAGGGGATGCAGTGTCCATGGGTGCCCCCTGGCCTGGCTGTGAAGGTGTGTCTTGCAGATGACAACTGTGGAGAATCAGACATACTACATAGCACAAAACTCACAGGAAGTCACAGAGACATCATTGACAGGGGACACCTGACAGTGAATGCAATGGACACACCAATATACCGGACACTGTACCATGGTGTCAGTCACACAAGTTGCGGTTGTGAGCTGCATTCCACTCCCACATCGTTCGGCAACATATGCATCCTTCACACAACACACCACTCACTGTCATAGATACTGTAGACACAAGCACCAACCTGGACTGCATTTGAGGAGACATGCTACTCACAGCAGCAGAACTGCAACACACACCACTGGCCATCACTGTCATGACAATGGAAAAGCCAGAGAGCTGCCGTGCCCAATCCTCATCACCATGGAGGACATTGACAAGATTAATCACGTTTGCACGTACAAAACTCAGCAACAACATCATTAGCTACGTTAACAACATCACTTGTATGAAATGAGACGTGAACTAGGAACCCAGACAACAACACAGATACTCCCAAGAGATCCCAGTCATACCGGACTGTGACCATGTTGTCCAGACACACCAATGTAACGCACAAAGACTGGCAAAGAAGGCAACCACACATGTCCCAATCTTGAAAGATATCCTAAGTGGAATTGCACGTATGTCCCTGTTAAAGGACAAATGTGGACAAGGATGACACACCTGTGTCAGGCACGTGATGGCCCTTGAGTAGCAATGGCCATGTACAGCCAATCAATACATGAGCTGGTCATGCACACACCTCAACATTCAAATTGAAATGCTTCAGGTTGGCAGGACAATGTGCTACACCAATATCAACCTCTGACTGTGACAACTTAGGACAATGCAATGTACAGGCCCGCATCCAGAGGTCACAACTGTCAGGTGTTTGAACCATTGATGCCTGTAGAAACATAACATACATTGTGTGTCTCTTCCAAAAACAGGTGATGATGGGGTCACAGCAGCAGATGATGAGGAGTCCATGTCCCAGGCTCCGGTGGCCCCTGAGCTCTCTGGTGTGAAACAGCCTCTGCCCTCCTCTGATGGCGCAGACCTACCTGGCACCTCCGGTGTGAGTCATCATGCAGCACCAGCAGGACCACCATCTGCACCCCCTGCACCCACTCCTCCAACATCTGCCAACACACAGACCACCCCCGCCAACACGGACAGACCAAGGACACTGAATGACAACAGCACAGGGACCCCGGCCCACCGTGAAGCAGCGGACAACAACCCCAGTACCAACCCCCAAGGGGGCCTAGGCTCACCTGTGCGTGCCACTGCAGGTCCCGCACATGTGGCCAGGGGTGGTGGGAGGGGTGGTAGGCAGAGGTCGCTCTTTGCAGAGGGGTCTGGACTGCATGATGACCCACAACTGGTACACATTGCTGATGCGTACCAGAATAGCACCGGAGAGGTCAGCCAGGTAGTGGGGATCCTCAAGGACATTCAACAGCAGCAGGCTTCCCATCATGCCCGCTTGGACTCCCACATGTCCCGTGTGGAGACACACATGTCTGGCATGGAGTCCAAGTGGGACACATTGGAAGAACTGACAGCGGTGCAGAGGGACATATTGACATGCCTCCGCCAGATTAGCACCAACATGTCCACACCTCCCTGTGTTCCCACAACATCTGGTGCCGCAACAACTGCAACTGCCACAGGGAGGGAGGATGACTCTGATAGAGAGTCCTCTGCACTGCAGCAGCCTGCACGTGAGGGTCCCCCCAGAAAGAAGAGGGGTCGTCCGAGGAAGGACAACTGAGAGGCCGATGGCCATGTACATCCCCCAGGAACCCAACACCTGTTCTGGAAATTCTCCTTTGTGTGCAAACTGTTCACCCTGTCGAATGCAACCCAACTCTCCCACATGACATGGGGAGTTTAAGTTGGACTAATGTATCAGATGACTGTGGACTTTACTCAGGACATTTCTGCTACCAACACTTCCAACTCATCTGTGAACTTTGGATTCCAATCCCAATGTACAGCACCCACCATCCTGTGCACTATCCTCACACATGTATGTAAATAAACTCACTAATACACCATACTTGCCTCTGTTGTGATTCCAACGATGTTTTTGTCATGGAGATGATGATATGCTAAATGACACTGTGCATGCTAACTGCTACAGCAAGTTCAACACCGTCATGTGAGTCATGGCGACGTGACACATATGAGGGAGACACACCACTAGGGCTACACAACACATACACACCAGGGCCATCTGACTCATCGCCTACACTGATGTTGCCAGGAAATACAGTGGCATGCACAGACACCACACCTATTCAGAGTCTGTGTTAACTAGCCCACAGGTGCAGTAAGCAAATGTCAGTCAGATGTGTGACCACAGACAACGCACATCCCAAAGTGAAGCACAGGTTTATTACACATTTGCAACATGTTGTTTCCACTACAAATGCAAGCTAATCCAACCTGGCTGTGGCCACAAAGTCAAAAAGTGCAGAAGATAGAAAGTCCTGGGGTGTGTGGCACATCACCTGTAGGGAAACAACTGCTCCCACCCTGGAAGTTGAATCATGGTGTCGGGGGATCCGAGTTGACCAAACAACTCTGAAAGTACCCTGTGAAGGACAAACATGACACACAGTCAAAAGCACTGAAGAACAGGACAGAACTGCTATACTCATGCCCAATACTTGTCACAAGATACCTACACAAAACCAAGTTAGCATGTCAACACTGTTGGGGAGTACAGACTACCTGTAAGGACACATCGCTGCACGCATCCAGTCAAGTAGCACATGGCCACACTCAAACAGCATCAGAGCACCACCAACACATATCATGCAAACTCAAATCATTGACATACCAACTCTGTATACTCACATTCAGCTGAAGAAGTTGGTGATGAGCTGTGTGCGGACATCACCCTTATCATCATCATCATCACTGGCATCGTGGCCCAGGCCAGGATCCTCCACAGGTGGCGGATGTTGGTCATCGTCATCCAGGATGAGAGGCAACTCCTTCCGCACTGCCAGGTTGTGTAGCATGCAGCAGACGATGACAATCTTGCACACCTTTGCAGGGGCATATGGGAGGGCCCCTCCTGTCTTGTCCAGGCAGCGAAAGCGGCTCTTCAGGAGACCAAATGTCCGCTCGATCACTCTCCTGGTCCAACCATGTGCCTCATTGTAGCGCATCTGGGCTGGTGTCACAGGGTTCCTGAGGGGTGTCAGAAACCACGGCATGTTGGGGTATCCGGAGTCACCTACATACAGACAATTGCACATTAGCTGATTTGGAAAAGAGGGTGGAATACAACATTGCAGAAAACACACAATGGTACAAAGTCAGTACACACCGACAAGCCAGGCACGCTGGTTCTGCATCTGTGACATCATCCTCGGGATGCGACTACTCCTCATTACGTAGGCATCGTGTGCAGAACCGGGAAAACGTGCACACACATGTGAGATGCTCATATCTGCAAGACATACCACCAGGGCATTGATAGAATGGTAATGTTTCCTGTTCCTGTATGCCTGCTCATGTGCCTGTGGTGGTACCAAAGCCACATGTGTCCCCTCAATGGAGCCGATGACATGTGGCATCCTCCCCAGGGAATAGAAGTCACTCTTGACGTCAGTGAGTTGTTGACGTTTAGGGAAATAGATGTACTGGTTCAAGTATCTCAACATCGCCTCCAAAACATCGCGTAGCACACGGCTGAACATGGTCTGTGACATCCCACCAGCAGACGCCACAGTGTGTTGAAAGGTACCGGTGGCAAAGAAGTGTAGGGCTGCCATCACCTTCACCTTGGGGGTCAGCACTGCAGGGTATGGCCGCCCAGGTTGCAAATGTGGGGCCAACCGCACCGCCAATTCCTCAATCAGCGGCCTGTTGAAGCGGTACCGTCGGATGCAGTCACGTTCAACCATGGTTGCAAGGTCAGGGAATGGTCTATGGACAGCTGGTGCCCTGCAGTGCATAGGTGAACAAAGAAAGATTGTCAGTCACCCCACATATGTGGCATTGACCATACTCAATATCACTTGATACATCATTACGAGACACAAGTACTTGATGTGTGGGCCATTCTGTATGGACATATATGGCACCTACATGGCCAACATCTAACATCTCAGTTCAACATGTGTTGACAACAAGTTCCAGGTTGTGCTATGGGAAATCATTAGGCTGTGTCACAGTACCCATGTACTGCTGTCACGTTCCAAACACACACCACAGTGACAAGTGAGGACAGATGTGCCCCTGGCATCACAGCTCTTTGACAGGTAGATTCCCAGGGACCCTGTATTGCCACATGGGCACTGGCATGACATGGCGTATCATGTACACGTCAGCAAAACAACCATGACTCCCACAGGTAGTGGCCCCTGTTGCCTCTGCAGGACAGACATGGACGTCTGTGACACACACACGCACAACATCAAAGTCGATGCACAAACAACGTGGATGTGCAGACTGTCTCCCATTGTGCACATTGAATCAGAGACATCTGAAACACAACATGCACACAGACTGTGGAGGGCCATCACAATTGTGGCAATGGGTCACCCTGTGACGAACATACCATCCCAAATGGGACTCAGGGTGTATGTGACAGAACATACACATACACAACCTGGAAATGTGACCATGCCACATGCTCTGAACTGAACAGTTGCACATCACAGTGGTCATGTGCACAACACACAAACGATTCTGTCCCCATGAACATGTGCACAGCCTGGGAGTGGCTGCCCCCAAGTGCCACCCAACAAACCACATGTTGACCCCCATACACACACAGGTAATGCAGCCTTACATGCCTTAGGATACAGTGTGGACAGGCTGTGGTGTTGTAGGTGTGCCCCTGAGTCCCTGGCAAGTAATTGTGGCTGGCATACGTTCACCAGTGACAACCATGGTGACATATGCGAGTGACTTGTACAGGGACGCGTTGTACAGCAATGGACCGATCCGTGTGCACGCATTGGCCATTGCATATGATGTGGACGGATGCGTGTTATGCTCCGAAATACGCATTGTACAGCAATGGACCGATCCGTGTGCACGCATTGGCCATTGCATATGATGTGGACGGATGCGTGTTGTGCTCCGAAATACACGTTGTACAGCAATGGACCGATTGGTGCGCACGCATTGGCCATTGCATATGATGTGGACGGATGCGTGTTGTGCTCCGAAATACGCATTGTACAGCAATGGACCGATCCGTGCGCACGCATTGGCCATTGCATATGATGTGGACGGATTCGTGTTGTGCTCCGAAATACGCGTTGTACAGCAATGGACCGATTGGTGCGCACGCATTGGCCATTGCATATGATGTGGACGGATGCGTGTTGTGCTCCGAAATACGCGTTGTACAGCAATGGACCGATCGGTGCGCATGCATTGGCCATTGCATATGATGTGGACGGATGCGTGTTGTGCTCCGTAATACGTGTTGTACAGCAATGGACCGATCGGTGCGCACACATTGGCCATTGCATATGATGTGGACGGATGCGTGTTGTGTTTCGAAATACGCGTTGTACAGCAATGGACCGATCGGTGCGCACGCATTGGCCATTGCATATGATGTTGACGGATGAGTGTTGTGTGACGTAATACGCGTCGTACAGCAATGGTCCGATCGGTGCGCACGCATTGGCTATGGACTGACATGGTAACGGACGCGTTTTCGAAGCTTTTGCGAGTCGGATGCAGTGAATTCAGTTGGCCACCCACAACAATGTTGCAAATTCATGGGTGTCATGAAGTTGAACTTTTGAAGGATGCTGTGGGCGTGTATAAGTGGCGCAATTCCATGGATTGGCCAGATTCAGAAGATGCAAACGACTTGGACCTATCACTTTGGACACATGGGACAGTATCTGCCTCTGCAGCACACATATAATGCTGGCTGTTCCCCTGAGAGCTCACTTGCCTGCACTACATGCTCCAGGACGACATCTGCCACCACCACTGCTGCTGTCTCTGCATCCTCTGGCTACTGCAATGGCACGTGCTGTGGAGAGAGCCACAGCCTTCAGCACTGAGGAGAACCAGGCCCTGCAGGACAGCCTCCATCCACAGTACAGCAAGCTGTATGGGAAACCAGGGGAGCAGGTGAGTGTGCTGTCCACTGCCTTACTAAATGTGCATGTTGTCTGACTAGCAAGACTTACAGTGTGTACACCAGTGGCTAGCATGCTCACTGAGTAGTTGTCAGTCCCCAAAGTGTGTAGTTACATGCACTGAACAGGTATAGTGCAGTAACAGTGCATTCCAACAAGGTTTTACTTCCCAGGCAATGATACCATTTAGTAACTGCTGGACAACTGTTCATAGCCATAGTTGCACTACCTGTGTACATCATATGCCCCTGTGATTGAGACATGTATATCCAACTGTGTGATGCACGGATATGTTGCATGTGTAGTAATGGCCTTTTCACTTTGTCATCCTCACAGGTTGATGCCCACCAGAAGCAGGAGATCTGGCTGACCATCGCCCGGGCAGTACGATCTGTGGGGGTCTACAGGCGCAGGATCCGCAACTGCCAGAAGAGGTGGCAGGACCTTCGTGGCTGGACCCGGAGGATCGCAAGGGTCCAGCTGAAGCTGTCACCTCCTCGCAGGAGGGGCGGACACCGGACCCTGACACCCCACATGCTCCGGATTCTGGCGGTGGTCTTCCCTGACCTGGATGGGCAGCTGAAGGCCAGACAGCAGCAAGGAGGGGGTAAGTGCTAGCCTTTTCTGAGTACTATGACTAACATGCTCTATGCACTCCTTTAGCCTGGTTCCACTTCCACAGTACAATTGTCTTGTCGTCCTAGACTCATGTCCCTCACTTGTGTCATGCCCCCTCCTCATCTGATACACAGGTGTGGCCCTTACAGTCTGTGACTTAGGTCACTTGGGTACTGTGTACTTGCAGTTACCTGTGGTTCAAGTTGGGGACAGCATCAGTTACAGGAACTTTGTTGTGGGCTGCATGGGTGGTACAATTGCTCACACAATGCCTGTGATCTGCCATGTACTTTGGGTATGGCTTTAATATGTGTTCCAATTGTTGCTCTGACTCACCACATGTCTGGGGTATGTGCCACACACCCATGCTGCAGCAGAGACCAAGGTAGGAGCCTCAGAAGTATGTACATCATGTGTGTGACACATGCATAGCCACCTGCCTAGTGTTCAGGGTAATACCATGTTGCACATGGACCAGGACTGTAATGCCTACTCCGTACATCGAAGGCACTCTGTTCTCCCACTCCCTTGTGTCAGCATACATATTGGGCATTGTGAAGAGTGCACTCAGGTGTCTGCCTCTGTGTCACCGTGGTGTGGCCTTGCTTCTTGGACTCCTGGAGTGTTTAACAATTTGGGGTGGCCAGCCATCTGAGTTGTGACTATAGGATCTGCACATTGGTTAATGCATAGGTCTCTAATCCCTTGACTGTGCACAATGGTGTATGAAACATTGAGGTGCAGGCAGCTTTGGTTCATTCTCATCAGACGGTGAAGTGCTCATGTGTATGGATTTGTGTTTGCAGTCACTCAAATGTCTCATTTGATGGACGTGGGATCATCTTAGTCCTCATGATGTGGGTGGCCAGGGATGCACATGTGCACCTGTCAGCTACAGGGCTTGCATTCCCAAAACTTACATGATTGTGACACAGTGTAGACTGGTGTTGTGTGTATGCACTGCCCCTGTGACAGGAGACAGTTATGACTGACTTGCCAGACAGGCCTGTGCCATGACATTCAACTCGCAAAGGGTGATCCAGCAGTAGTGTGATATGTCCTGCATGCACACCATTGTCGCATTGTCTATCAGGACATGAGGACATCATTGTGTCTGGTGATGGAAGCAAAACCCGCATATCGACAGAGACTCTGCCCATCACTTTTCCTGACACATGTACTGAGTCAGTGGCAGGAGATGGCATGTGTTTGGAGTGACACATTTCCATATGTTCTCTTGGATGTCCAACAACTGTGTATGTGGTGCATGTGTGCACATATGATTAGTCGCATACAACAGGCCCCAGACAGATGGGTGCATGGACAGGTAGGATATGTGTGGCATGAATGACTGTCAGGCAGACAATGGGCTTCTTCAAATCAGTGTCAGCACTTATTGCAATGTCTAGCGAATGATGGCAGGGCTTGCTCTGTGATGTGCTGTACTTACTGTGGTGTGTGTGGTCAGTACAGGTGAATAATGTTGCTCTGTTTATCCTGATTGTTTGCAGATACATCCACGGCCACAGGAGGAGACAGCTCCACGGACCAAGAGGAGCGGCAGAGCCAGACTGGGTCCACTGCAGGGGAGACCGAGAGACCCAGTGGCACAGAGGGTGAGGGGAGCCACACTGAGGAGACCTCAGCTACGACCACCTCGGCTGAGAACCACAGCACTTCCAGTGAGGACTCCCTTGTGGAGGCGGGTGTCAGCAGACCACAGACAAAATCAAGCAAGTCTGTCCCCGCCACCACCACCATCTCCACCCTCCCATCTGCTCCCATCCCACATGTCCGTGGAGGCTCCCGTGTAGGGGAGCGTGTCTCCTTCATGCCAGGCACCGCACCCCCTGCCTCTGTCTCCCCTGCTGCCCTGAGTGTGGAGTCTGTGGACTTGCTGAAACAGATCCATGTAGGGCAGACATCAGTGCTGAGTGTCCTCCATGCACACACAGGTCTGTTGACACAACTGGTGTCATTCATGGAGGGCATGACATCTGGCATGTCTGCCCTACATCGGACCAATCAGTCTATGGCCTCCTCACTGATGGCAGCAGTGTCCCTCCTGCAACAGTCCCTCACCCCTCCTACCTCTGCCCCATCCACAATCCCCAGCACCCTACCTGTCCCAAGCACACACACACCGGCACAGGCACCCACCAGCACAGACACAAGCAGCACACAGACACACACGCCAAAATCCAGACGCACACGCACGCAAAGTCAGGGGACTGATACCTCACTCACAGGGGATGGGGCCCAGGCACACACACACGCATCCGCGAGCACTCCGCAGTCCTCAGATACCTCTCCCTCCAAAACCCCTTCCCTTGCCTCACCTGCAACCCCCCCTCCCAGAAGCTCTTCCTCTGTGAGCTTGGCCTCTTCCCCACAGATCCATCTGACCCAACGCACAGGCGGAAGAGGCAACCACCACACACAGAGGGGAGTGCCCCTCACACCCGGACACCCTCCCCCAGGTACAGGCAGACTGAGGACCCCATTAGGAAGTCCCCCCGGACCAGGAAGGGCAAGACCCCACCACCACCACCACGCAGCTCCACCACACAGTCTCTCTCCTCCATCCCCCAGGCCACCACTCCACCGCCACACCCTGCCCCAGGTTCCCCTACACACCTATACCGCATCCCCAAACTGCTTAGGCCCTCCCCCCCTACCACTTGCTCTTCCACCCCCAACCCAGACGCTCAGCCTGTTTGTGCCACTGGTGTGGAGACCGGGTCCCCCTCTGTCCTGCCCACCTCATCTGCCCCCCTTCCACTCCCTTGGAGTTATGCACTGCAGTGGAGTCCACAACCACCCCGTCTGACTTGGGCACTGCAGTGGGGACCCAGCCCACTCCATCTGACCAGCCCACTGCAGTGGTGCCGGCACCCACACCATCTGACTTGTGCCCTACTGTGGTGCCGGCCCCCACTGAGTCAGACACCTCCACTGCAGTTGCCGGTGACACTCCTGCACCCACCACCCCTTCACTGCCTCCTTCTGGCATCCCCTGATCCTGTCCCTGCGGTGCCTGGCCTGCCCCTTGTATGCCCCTCCGAGGGGGATGTCCCCTGTCCGTACCAGTGCAGGCAAGCAATGGGTGACAAGTTGTCACATATCACCCTGTTCAGACTGTGTATGTGGACTAGCCATTGGCCTTAGTTTCTTTTGGACTTCAAATTTTTCTTTCACATTTGCTGAATAAAGCCTCTTTTTGTTTACTAGTGGTTTTTCTTTTGATGTACATGATGTAGATGAGTATCATCATGCATTTGCTGTTATAATAGTGTTCAGATCAGGAAAATGAAGTGTTGCTGTGATGGACTCCATGTGGTCCATGGGATATGTGTCCTAATCTAGTCTGGATCCATAGCATCCTTTGCTGCAGTCTGAGGGTGTAATGTTCAGCATTTGACACAGGGATGTACGTTTTGCATTTGTAAATTAACATCTGTGGCTTACACTGATGCACATCTGGTGGGCTTACCACTGTTCAATGTTTCTATTTCCCTGACTGTGTGCCCATCTCCACTGGACATGCAGTTTAGCACATCAATGTTGAAGGACTCATCTGTGTATACAGTGCAACTTGCTTGACACGTGTTTTGGGTATATGCAGATGACTGAAGTGACACTCCCGTACCCAGGCTGATGTGAGCAGAGCCTTTAGTGTGTTGTAATTGTTGACTCACTGACCGAGTGTTCTGCTGACATGTTTGAGTCGTGCACAGACAAGGTTTGGCACAGCGGACCTTCCACAGGAGTGGAGTGCCTTCATGGCAGTGTGTAATCCCGTGACATTGCCTGGGCCTGTGTTGTGTGTTGTGTAAGCATGTCTGTGTGTGTTCCCTTCCCTTTTCCTATACCGGCTGTGTCTCTACGGATGTTCCTGTTTGTGATGCTTGCTGAGTTGTCCTGTGTTCATCCAGCATCTTGTACCTGGTTTCTCCGTGATGTGGGTGCATGGCAAACTAATGTTCATCAGGTTGTCATCCCTAGTTGTCTTTGTTGTCAGGGCTGGGGATGTGGGCAAACGCAGATGAGACACAGTCAGGATTCCCCTTGGCACTTGTTGGTTACACGAGTCATGTAATTTACAGTTTGTGGTAGCTTTCAGTGATTGTGACACGTTGTGTGTGTGACTGCTGCCACTCCTCAGGGTCAGAGCTGCAATGTTGGAAGTTGTCTACGTGTGTTCTTTGTGGGTGATCTTGGCTTCTTCATTGGTGTGTGACTGTGGCCGGATCCCATTGATTGGGGTGGATTTCACGTCATGCCCATGTACGGCGTACTGTGCAGTGTGTCAGACATTCACGAGTCTTGTTGACTGGCCAGGTGTGATGGGTTTCTGCACCTTAGTTCCCACAACCACCCCTGGGATTGTCATGGGTGCATGTGCAATGTCACCTGTCCATGTGAGCTTCACTGCTGCACTTTGGTGGAGATCAAGGTGTGTGGTGTTGAGTGTGTGCAAATGTGAGTTGTTGCACGGCTAGACCCCTACCTCCATATTGGCCTTGGCTGACAGGCCGTGCTGATTGATTTGTGCTTGTGTAGGTGTGATGGTAGTTTGTTGCTCAGGACACATGGCTGTGGTTCACAGTGTGAAGAATATCTAGCTTTGTCATCACAGTGGGATTATCATGCAGGCTAGTGTCAGCACAATGTGGGGTCCCTGGGGGTAGTGCTGTGGTGGGTCTGTCTCTTGCTGTGTTAGTTGCTGTTCCTACAAGCTTGTGTGACATGTGTAATTTGGGCTCCCTCTCATCTAACAATGCCTGATTGCCCACATAGGGGAATCCGATCCATGAGTTACTTTTGTATGGCACTGTATACACATCTGTGTAATTGGAATTCAGGCCTCCTCATGTGTTGTGTGGTTGCCTGGGGACACTGGCACACCCCCCATCACCTGTTGTGTTTGATATGCAGTGTGAGGCTGCCTGTTTGTGTTTGTGCATCTGCACCACTGCATTGGCATATCTTTGGTGTGCCATTGCCTGTATGTTGTTTGGAGGATTTCCCATGCTGTCCCTGGGACTCCTAGGTCATCAGTCAGCACATTAATCATGGTTCGTATGTCCCATTGCTACCATGGTATGGTATTTGTTCACCTCACATCTACAGTCTCCACAGTATATCTACATTTGTGTGTCCATTATTGCAGATATGTGGGTCTGCATTATGATGGTCACTTCTGGCATTGTGTAATTGATAAATGGAGACAATGTCAGTCCCCATGGGTGATGTTTGTCTGCACATGGCCAAAGGTATGTTTTATTTGCACTGCACTGTTTGCCTCACCCAATCTATGTTGCTATGGGACACAACCACTACTTTGCCACTGATGTGTTTGTTGTTCTGTGACCAGGAATCATCCATGCTGTTTGGCAGTTGCAGCTTCTTCCATGACAACACTTACCTTTTGGTCACTGTGATGATGGGGGTTTGGACCCCATTGCCACAATGTTCAAAATGTGCTTCAGCTATAGACCCCACACTTACCTTTTGGTCACTGTGATGATGGGGGTTTAGACCCCATTCCCACAGTGGTCATGGTCTGCTTGCATTGTGAAGGCCACACACATTTTTGTGTGACACATGTGATAGGGGGTCACATTGTATGTTCAATGTCATGTTCAGTGTTGTAGGCATTTGACACAGACTACACACTCTTGTCATGTTGTTGGGGGGATGTCTTTTGCTGACATTCCTTATGTTGGAGTATGCTGGTTGTGTTATGCATTACCCATCCTATGAGTGGGGATGGTAGTAGTGACAGGCATCCAGGCCCCCATGAGTAGGGGTGGTGGTAGTGGTAGGCATCCAGGCCCCCATGAGTAGGGGTGGTGGTAGTGGTAGGCATCAATTCCCCTATGAGTGGGGATGGTGGTAGTGACAGGCATCCAGCCCCCCCTGAGTAGGGGTGGTGGTAGTGGTAGGCATCCAGGCCCCCATGAGTAGGGGTGGTGGTAGTGGTAGGCATCAATTCCCCTATGAGTGGGGATGTGGTAGTGACAGGCATCCAGCCCCCCTGAGAAGGGGTGGTGGTAGTGGTAGGCATCCAGGCCCCCATGAGTAGGGGTGGTGGTAGTGGTAGGCATCCAGGCCCCCATGAGTAGGGGTGGTGGTAGTGGTAGGCATCCAGGCCCCCATGAGTGGGGGTGGTGGTAGTGACAGGCATCCATCCCCCCATGAGTAGGGGTGGTGGTAGTGGTAGGCATCCAGGCCCCCATGAGTAGGGGTGGTGGTAGTGGTAGGCATCCAGGCCCCCATGAGTAGGGGTGGTGGTAATGGTAGGCATCAATTCCCCTGTGAGTGGGGATGGTGGTAGTGACAGGCATCCAGCCCCCCCTGAGTAGGGGTGGTGGTAGTGGTAGGCATCCAGGCCCCCATGAGTAGGGGTGGTGGTAGTGGTAGGCATCCATGCCCCCATGAGTAGGGGTGGTGGTAGTGGTAGGCATACAGGCCCCCATGAGTGGGGGTGGTGGTAGTGACAGGCATCCAGCCCCCCATGAGTAGGGATGGTGGTAGTGGTAGGCATCCAGGCCCCCATGAGTAGGGTTGGTGGTAGTGGTAGGCATCCAGGCCCCCATGAGTAGGGGTGGTGGTAATGGTAGGCATCAATTCCCCTATGAGTGGGGATGGTGGTAGTGACAGGCATCCAGCCCCCCCTGAGTAGGGGTGGTGGTAGTGGTAGGCATCCAGGCCCCCATGAGTAGGGGTGGTGGTAGTGGTAGGCATCAATTCCCCTATGAGTGGGGATGGTGGTAGTGACAGGCATCCAGCCCCCTGAGTAGGGGTGGTGGTAGTGGTAGGCATCCAGGCCCCCATTAGTAGGGGTGGTGGTAGTGGTAGGCATCAATTCCCCTATGAGTGGGGATGGTGGTAGTGACAGGCATCCAGCCCCCCCTGAGTAGGGGTGGTGGTAGTGGTAGGCATCCATCCCCCTATGAGTGGGGATGCTAGTAGTGGTAGGCATCCAGGCCCCCATGAGTAGGGGTGGTGGTAGTGGTAGGCATCAATTCCCCTATGAGTGGGGATGGTGGTAGTGACAGGCATCCAGCCCACCCTGAGTAGGGGTGGTGGTAGTGGTAGGCATCCAGGCCCCCATGAGTTGGGGTGGTGGTAGTGGTAGGCATCCAGGCCCCCATGAGTGGGGGTGGTGGTAGTGACAGGCATCCAGCCCCCCCGAGTAGGGGTGGTGGTAGTGGTAGGCATCCAGGCCCCCATGAGTAGCGGTGGTGGTAGTGGTAGGCATCAATTCCCCTATAAGTGGGGATGGTGGTAGTGACAGGCATCCAGCCCCCCCTGAGTAGGGGTGGTGGTAGTGGTAGGCATCCAGGCCCCCCTGAGTAGGGGTGGTGGTAGTGGTAGGCATCCAGGCCCCCATGAGTAGGGGTGGTGGTAGTGGTAGGCATCCAGGCCCCCATGAGTGGGGGTGGTGGTAGTGACAGGCATCCAGCCCCCATGAGTAGGGGTGGTGGTAGTGGTAGGCATCCAGCCCCCCATGAGTAGGGGTGGTAGTAGTGGTAGGCATCCAGGCCCCCATGAGTAGGGGTGGTGGTAGTGGTAGGCATCAATTCCCCTATGAGTGGGGATGGTGGTAGTGACAGGCATCCAGCCCCCCCTGAGTATGGGTGGTGGTAGTGGTAGGCATCCAGGCCCCCATGAGTAGGGGTGGTGGTAGTGGTAGGCATCCAGGCCCCCATGAGTGGTGGTGGTGGTAGTGACAGGCATAAAGCCCCCCATGAGTAGGGGTGGTGGTAGTGGTAGGCATCCAGGCCCCCATGAGTAGGGGTGGTGGTAGTGGTAGGCATCAATTCCCCTATGAGTGGGGATGGTGGTAGTGACAGGCATCCAGCCCCCTGAGTAGGGGTGGTGGTAGTGGTAGGCATCCAGGCCCCCATGAGTAGGGGTGGTGGTAGTGGTAGGCATCAATTCCCCTATGAGTGGGGATGGTGGTAGTGACAGGCATCTAGCCCCCCTGAGTAGGGGTGGTGGTAGTGGTAGGCATCCATCCCCTATGAGTGGGGATGGTAGTAGTGGTAGGCATCCAGGCCCCCATGAGTAGGGGTGGTGGTAGTGGTAGGCATCAATTCCCCTATGAGTGGGGATGGTGGTAGTGACAGGCATCCAGCCCCCCTGAGTAGGGGTGGTGGTAGTGGTAGGCATCCAGGCCCCCATGAGTAGGGGTGGTGGTAGTGACAGGCATCCAGCCCCCCCTGAGTAGGGGTGGTGGTAGTGGTAGGCATCCAGGCCCCCATGAGTAGGGGTGGTGGTAGTGGTAGGCATCAATTCCCCTATGAGTGGGGATGGTGGTAGTGACAGGCATCCAGCCCCCCCTGAGTAGGGGTGGTGGCAGTGGTAGGCATCCAGGCCCCCATGAGTAGGGGTAGTGGTAGTGGTAGGCATCCAGGCCCCCATAAGTAGGGGTGGTGGTAGTGGTAGGCATCCAGGCCCCCATGAGTGGGGGGGGTGGTAGTGACAGGCATCCAGCTCCCCCTGAGTAGGGGTGGTGGTAGTGGTAGGCATCCAGGCCCCCATGAGTAGGGGTGGTGGTAGTGGTAGCCATCAGGCCCCTATGGGTGTGTATGGCATTGGTGATAGCCATCCCGCCCCTATGGTTCTGCTGTTGCTAGTGTGCGTCATTTCTGCATCCCTATGTGTGTGTGACATATGTCGGGTACGTGTCGTTTGTTTGTGTAGAGGGTGTTTGACTTACCGTCTGCGCCGTACGCGTCCGTACCTGTTCCGGTAATAGATGTACAGTATTGGTAGGACCTGCGCGATGGGATTCATTGTTGGTTCGTCTCGTTCGGGTTTCTCGTGGCTTCGACTCGTACTCGTAGCTGGCTTGTTCGTCTCGTAGCCGTGGATCGTCTTGTGGCGCAAATCGGAGCTTATGTGCAGCTCTCCCGGATGCTCTGACGTGCCGGACGTAGTGACCAGTTCGGCGCGTACGGATTGCGCATCGTACTTGTCCGGCCGGAAGGTGCTGTGTATTTACTTCCGTGCGACTCGATTCGGTGTTTCCGGATCCAGCTCGGTCGGGGAACTGGAGCTGGAATGGGTACATACGGCTCGCTCTGAATTTTAGCAGTAATGCGCATCGTACTTGCTCGCTCAGACGACTGTTCGAATCGTTTGGGAAAAACGCGTTCGGCTCGTATTTTTTCCGGTCGAATCGTATTCGGTGCGCTTCCGCCCGAGATCGGAATTGACCGCACTGTCTTGTTGCTCTGGGACATCAACCTTTTGAAATCATGAGACATTCCTGATGACCTTTTTGTTGCTGTTGTGTGCTGTGATCATCGTACCATCCACCCGGGTTACTGTCCACACCCCTGGTTCAAATGGCGTCCAGAATTTCTATCCGGGCCTTCTGTCTCTGAGTATGACTTTGTCATTGGGTGAGATTAGCCGGTTTTTGACCTGCCACTTCAGGCTGACGCGTTTGTTGTTTTGTGTGCGCCTGTCTTGGGTTCTGCCTGGGTTGTACGGTGAGGGAGGCCAGTCCATGTGAAGCATAGGGGACAATGGGGAACACTTGTGGTGCAATGTGACATCCCACGGTACTCTTGTATGAATTGTTGTAGGCTAGTTTCGGGATCAGCATTCTCAACTGTGGCTATTCTGAGGGCTTTGTTGACAGTGCGCATGAAGCACTCAGCCTCCCAATGTGGTGTGATGCGACAGTGCTGAATGCCCAGGCATTCGAGTAGTTCTTTGAAGTCATTTCCTTGGAAAGGTGGTCCATTGTCGGTTTTGGTTTCCTTGGGGGGATGAATAATGCGAAAGTTATCACTAGCACAGGCACAACATTGGTGAATGTTTTAATAATTATAATTGGGTTTTATTGTGTTTAAAGACTATGGTCTAAATAAACAGAGCTTTTTGACTTGACTTGGTGAATGCTGTTGAGCCACCTACTACTACAATGGGGTATTTTGAGTGGCTGTCTATTAAGACGTCTGTTGTCCAGCCATCGGGGATACCGACAAAGTCTAAACTGATTTTGGACAATGGCCTCATGAACGGTTCTTCTGTTAAAATCGGTGCTGGTGCCTCTTGTGAGCTAGTGTTTTGGCACCATACCATACCCTTTCCTGCATTCATGATTTCATCTTGACTGTCCCTTGGTGCCCACTGTGAGCTAGAGTGGTGACTCGGTGCTGCAGACTTGTGGTTATCACTAATCTTCGGCCTCTCATTATTAGCCCCTCGCGGGTCAAGCTCAACTCATCACGCACCCTCCACATCTTTGTGAGGCTGTCTTTGGCTGGCCATGCCAGCTGTTGGTGTCGCAGAGGAAATTCTGCCAGGATCCTCTCTGGAGTTTTTCTGCCACTTTGGCCCAGACAGCGTCCTCCTTGGTGGCTTCCTCCTTGATCTCTTTGGGGATGGGTGCGTTCGGGCAGGCCTCTCAAGATATCATGCAGATGTTGTCTTCCATGGTGTCTTTCTTGTCGTCGGTCTCTGCTGGTGGGTGAGATGGGTGTCTGGAGAGAAAGTCGGCAGCGTTCTTGGATCCCTGGTGATAGATTACCTCTCTTTGGTAGTTCTGCAACTGTATTGTCCAGCCCTCAATTCGTGGTGGTGGATGTGGTGCTGTTCTCCTGAAGAATAGGAAAAGTGTCTGGTGGTCCATGACTATGCAAAATGGTCTCCCGCAGAAGTAGAAGTGGAAATGGTTGATAGAATGGTAATGTTTCCTGTTCCTGTATGCCTGCTCATGTGCCTGTGGTGGTACCAAAGCCACATGTGTCCCCTCAATGGAGCCGATGACATGTGGCATCCTCCCCAGGGAATAGAAGTCACTCTTGACGTCAGTGAGTTGTTGACGTTTAGGGAAATAGATGTACTGGTTCAAGTATCTCAACATCGCCTCCAAAACATCGCGTAGCACACGGCTGAACATGGTCTGTGACATCCCACCAGGATCACTTGATGGTTAGTGCCTCCTTTTCAATTTGGGCATAGCGGACTTGGGTTGGTGTCAGCACTTTGCTGGCAAATGTCAGGGGAGCCCATCTTCCGAGTTCTACTTCTTTGGTGAGCTCCACCGAGGCCCTCGGGGCTGGCGTCAATGGTGAGCTATGTGCGTTTCTTGATGTTTAGACAAAATGTTGAGTTGCAAATATCAATGTACAAGAATATCGGGTTTAAAATATCGTGCCTACCTGAGGGAATACATGCATCGAATTCCACACTATTTGCTATAATACGCAGAACCGTGCACTCAATAGATTGATGGCCCTTTTACAGCCTATATACAATGTGTGCAGTGATTGTCTTAACGTGGCCGGCCTTAAGTGGTTGTAGGCGACTTGCTGTGTATCTCCTTGCTGGACATTCTGGTGTCATTGTAAGTACCCACGCTGCCGGCCCGGTCAGGGTTGTAGGCACCATGCTGTGTTCATCACCAATTGTTTTTAATAAAGGTTTTTAAAACAAAAAAAACACACAAAAAATATCGTGCCATGGAAATATCGATGTCAAGAATATCGATGCAAAGAATATCGATTTGAAAGTAAGTAATATTGATTATTAAAATATAGAAGTCTTTAATATCGTTTGCAAAATATAGTTGCCTAAAATATCATTTTTTAATCAGTGTTATGTATTTTAGTATTTATCTTTGATTTATTTGATGTAATTTTTTTGTATGTGTTGTTTATGTTTTCTAATATACGTGTTAAATTTTTTAGTAGTTATTAAATTTAATTTAATTACTTTTTGTGATTTTTAATTTCATAGCGGGTTGTGGGTTTATAGGGGAATGCAGTGGGAAGTAATCTAATTATAGCAAATTAATGATTATTCTTTATTTAATAATATTTATTTAATTGATATTTAATTGTGTTAATTGTGATATACATTTTTTGGGGGTAAATTGTATGTGTGGGTTGTGGGGTTATAGGACTTTAGGATGGCAGTAATTTTTTTAAATGAATTATTAATTAGTTGGTAATGAATCTTAATTAATTATTTGATTATTAATTATGTTAATTGTTTATTTTTTTAGGTGCAGGTTGTGGGGCTGTAGGGGCAAAGGATGGGAAGTAATTTTTTTAATAAATTAATAATTAGTTGACAATCAATATTAATGAATTAATTGACAATTAAATATGTTAATTGTTTAATTACATTTTTAGGTGCCGGTTTTGGGGTTATAGGGGTAAATGGTGGAGAGTAAATTCATTTTAATTAATCTATAATTTGCTTTTAAATACTATTAGTTATTTAATTGAAGGGGTAAAGGTTGGGAAGTTAATTAAGTTTAATGATTTATAATTTGGTTTCTAATTAATATTATTTCTTTAATTGATAATTATGTTAATTGTGCAAACACATTTATTTGTTTTAGATTTTAGATGTGGGTTGTGGGTTTCGTACGGGTATGGGCTGGGAAGTAAATTAATTCTAAGCAATTAATAATTATTTTTTGATTAATATTAATTATTGATTTAATACTTAATTATGTTAATTGTGTAAATAATTTTTTGTTAAATGTTATGAGTGCGTTGTGTGCTGTGTGGGGATTTATTGTGGGAAAGTACATTAATTATAATTAAGTAATAATTACATTTAATTAATGAAAATTAGTTTGTTGATGAATATTTATATTATTAGTGTAAATAATTTTTTAGGTGCAGGTTGTGAGTTTTGTGGTGTTATACGGTGAAAAGTATCTAAACTTAATGTATGTAATAATTAATGTTTTTGTTAATAAATAATTTCTAAATAAAAATATTTATTTTCATGAAAATTATTTTTGTATTTTATTATTTACAATCATATTTGTAGGTATTTGTGATATGTATTTAAGATTGTGATATGTTTTTCATTTACTTTGCTTTTAAAATAATTTTATTTTGTTGAAGATATTTTGTTTGTTTTTAATGTTGGACAGACTGGAGTGTGAATAGTAAATTTTACCCCTCCGCTATCCAACACTTTCCCTACTGTTGTATTTATTGGAGTGGGAATAGTAAATTTGACCCCTCTGCAATCCAACTCTTTCCCTTCTGTTGTATGACTGGAGTGGGAATAGTACATTTTAACCCTCCGCTATCCAACACTTTCCCTACTGTAACACTCATTGGGGTGGGAATAGTAAATTTATCTCTTAGCACTCCAACAGTTTTGCTACTGTTGTACTGACTGGAATGGGTACAGTAAATATTAATTATCCGCAATCCAACGCTTTATTACTGTTGCATTTATTGGAGGGAGATTTGTAAATTTTAACCAGTTTTATTATTTTTGCGTTGTATGACTTGGGAGTAGTACATTTTTATATATTAATTTTAATAGTTTGCATAATTTGGTATAAATTGTAGCGGGAACAGTATATGTATTACATTTTCTACTTTATAAAAAAGTTATGCTATTATAATTTATAATATTATGTTTTTGTTTATTTAAAATTATAATATTTTTAATTATTAATAGTTTTATTGTGTAAAATAATATTTGCTACATTTAAAGAATTTTAAGATGTTCAATTCTTTTATTTAGTTATAACTGTTTGCTTTTTAAAGATTTTATGTTAATGGTATATGTATATATCTATCTTTTTTTATATTATTATAAAAGGATAATATAAATTAAAATTATTAGTTTAATAACTTTTTTGTAAGTAGATATATGTAAATATATATTAATTTTTATATATGTGTTTAACTATTTTTAAGTTTATTTGTTGTATTTGTTAAGATATATATTAAATATTTTTTTATTTTTTTCAATTAATGTTACTATTTGATATATTTAATATTTATTATTTTATTTTATATATATTTAGAAATCGATATTACTATATAAATGACATTGATATTTTTTTCTGATATTTTTGTATTTACCATTATAAGTATATGATGTTGATATTTTTGAAATCGATATTTTGGTCACGATATTTTGGTATAGGGATATTTTGAGTGTCGATATTTTCTCAATGTACCGCGTTTCTTGGGATTAAAGTATGCCATTGTTGTTTTGCTCAGCAGTGCATGCTTTATCTTCAGGAAGGCTTCTTCCTCTTGTTGCCCCAACATCCATAAGGCGTTGATTTTGGTTAGGGCCCTGAGTTGCTCGGTGATGGTCGCAAAGTTTGGAATAAACCTGCCCCAAGAAGTGGCCATGCCCAGGAGGCTGTGTGTCTCAGAGACGGTGATCGGAGTCGGGGTTTGCTTGATGGCCAGTGATTTGCTGGGATCGACCTGTACTCTTCTGGATGAACATGTACCCAAAGAACTGCACAGATATCTGGAAGAAAGAGCATTTCTCCTTGTGGAGAGCAATGCCATGCTCCCACAGGTGCTTCAGGGTAGCTCGCAGGTGTCTGTAGTGTTCTTCAGCAGTTGCAGAGTGGATCAGGATACCATCGCTTGAGTTCATGACAAACTGGAGCCCTGAGAGCATCTCATGAATGCCATCCTGGAATACTTCAGCAGCAGATGAGATGCCAAAGTTTAATCTCTTATACCTGCAGAGTCCTAGATGCGTGGACAAAGATGTGATGTATCTGCTTTCCTCCGCTAGCAGTATTTGGTGGTATCCAATATTTAGGTCAAATTTGGAAAACCACTTCAAGCCATTCAGCTCACCGATGATATTGTCCATAGTGGTGTGATATGTTGCTACTGCTTGATCACTAGGTTGGGAAGACGCATGTCAATGCAGAGGCGTATTTTGCTTGGTACCTTTGGCTTATCGGTTATGACCATCGGTGAGACCTAGGGGATCTGTCCTGATTCTTCCTCAATGACTCTGAGACCTTCAAGCTTGTCAAGCTCCTGCTCCACTAGCCGCCTCAGGTGGAATGGCACTCGGCGGTGATGAAGAGCTTTGGGCTTGACTGACAATGTGAAGTTTTACGGGAGGGGCTTCAGGCAGTCCATTCCAGTGAATAGCCTAGGGAATTGGTCCAGCAGCTCATCGAATTAGTATGTACGTACATTCTGGACAAAAGATACGAGGCTGAGGTCTTCGGCCATGTGGCTCTCTATCGGTGTGTCTGCTTCTTTGTTGACAATGTGGAAGGTTGTCGTGATCTCCTGGTCACATTATTTCACATTCACACACATTCGTCCCTTGAGTGACAGTGGGGTCCGGATGCTCTGTAGTTTTGCGGCACCAGTGGGGCAGACTACCGCTCCCACGTTACACTCGGCCGGAGGGGGCCACGATGCCACGCCAGCATTTTCGGCGCAGGAGCGCCTAAAACCACCAGTGGAGTCCCGCAGCGCGGGACTCTGTAGGATTGCGGCACCAGTGGGGCAGACTACTGCTCCCACGTTACACTCAGCCGGAGGAGGCCCCGACGCCACACCAGCATTTCCGGCACAGTAGCGCCCAAAACCACCAGCGGAGCCCCGCAGCTCAGGACTCTATAGTTTTGCGGCACCAGTGGGACAGACTACCGCTCCCACATTACACTCGGCCGGAGGGGCCAGCGACGCCACGCCAGCATTTGCGGCACAGGAGCCCCTAAAACCACCAGCGGTGTCCCGCAGTGCGGGACTGTGTAGTTTTGCGGCAACAGTGGGGCAGACTACCACTCCCACATTACACTCGGCCGGAGGGGGCCACGACGCCATGCCAGAATTTCTGGTGCAGGAGCGCATGCAACCACCAGCAGAGTCCCACATCGCGGGACGTGCGCGGGCGTGCCCGTGCTGTGCCCCGGCAAATCCCGGGCCAAGGGAGGGCCCGTCTGTGCCCGGAGGAGCCCGGAGGAGGCTGGGCTGGGCCCACCCTCTTGGTTCTTCGGATTTTCATACTGGAACTCAGCCATCAAGCTCCACTCTAGCAAGCACCGTCAAGGTAAAGTTTTGTTTTTCCCCTAAATTGGTCACTCCCCTAGTTAAACTTTTATTCAATATGGGGAAACGGAAAACTGCCCTCCCCCTAAAAGAACTGACACTACTCTAGATGGCTTTCTGCAAAAGGCGGTGGGGGCTCTAAATAAGTAAATAGAACTGGCTGAGAGGAGACTGTCACTAGTGCCCATCCCTGACCCACCAGTTATCTCCACTGCTACTGAGAACTCTTCTACAGTAGAAACTGGAACACATTCTGAATCAAAGTTACAACCCCCACTTTCACCCTCTATTATCACGGTGAGTCAGGGTAACCAATGTGCCACGCATGAGGGAGAAGAGATTGCCCCACAGCTAATTATGGAAAAAATTGGGTCTCTGAGTGTGATAGCAGGGAAGAGGTAGCGGATTGAATTGGTAGGGGTTGACCCGAAAGTGAAAGGTCAGTCGCCAAGGGTTAAGCGCACGAAACAATCTCATCCTCCAGGTACTGCATGCAGAATCCGTAATGCTGGTGGAAAACCTGTACAGGTTGATCTGGACATATTGACTGAAAAAATCAGCAAGGTTGTTAAGGACGCCCTGGAACCTATTCTTTCTCGCTTGACTAGTATTGAAGAGCATTTTGTGCGTTTTTTTCAGGACCCAAGGGATCACTTAGCACTCCAACGTCAAAATATGACGGGCCCTTTACCCAGCCACAAAAATATAAGGGTAACTGACGAACCTTCTAGTGCCTCTCCGGCGATTTTGGAACCATCGAATGGACTACCTACTATAGACAGTCGGGCCACTTTGCCCGGTACCAGAAATAACTCAATTGATACGAGAGTAAGGGAAATTGGGATGGTTGGGACACTTAGGGCCCGATTCCGATGTCGTTCGGAAGGCCTCCGAATCGGATTTGGCTTTACCGGACCCGATCCGTAGCCCTTGTTTACGACCGAATCGTACACAAGTCCGAACGACCAAGTATGATGCGAAGATCGCATAAGCGCCGACCAAATCGTTTCCGCCGAACCGCTCCGTACGTCTCGTTTGTAGATGAATTGTGCCGTGCAATGGAGCCGATTTCCGACCGAGCGAGTATGATGTACGATTCGGACAGCTGCTTCGCCTCGGTCTCAGCGAGACAAAAGGGCTGTCGGAAGCGTACTTTGGGGGCCGTACCAGGTCTCCCTTCACCCGGGGCCCTCTGAATCTATCACGGGGGTGCCCATGGGTCCCCCCGATCCAAGCATGCACAGTGTGGCGGGCACCATGGGGTGCACGCCACAGGGTGTACGCTTTTCCCCACCCACCCCTTTTCTGCTATGGGCACCTGTGAACGTGTCTATACACGGGCTCCCATAGAGTTCAATGGGAGACTGAGCGAACCGAGTCCGTAGGCATACAGCAGCACCGTACTCGCTCGTTCGGACTCCCGGAGCATGTCTCGCTCGGAAAGCCCTCCGGATCCGAGTCGTACGGAGGGCTTTCCTAGCGAGATCGGAATCGGGCCCTTAGTGGGGATGGATGTGGTAGGGGGCAGAATGGGAATGGGAATGACCGTCTAGGACCCGTCATGCTTGGGGGGGAGAGAAACAAAAGAATCGTTAAGTAACTTGGACCCAGGGTATAGATGTTTAGCTGGGCAGGGGGCGGAAAATATTTTAAACTTACCCCCTGACTGTACTCCTTATACAGTGATCATGACAGGTGTCCCTCACCTCCTTCCAGGGCAACAAGAAAGTTGCTCGAGCCTTTTAAATAAGTCAGCATATTGGTGCTCGAGGAGAATCCCATTACATATTAATTGGCTCGAACACATTATTATGGCAAGTAGGGTGGGCTGGTTAGGCCCTAAAACCAAATGCCTAGAAGGGTACTGCGTTGTACTTAATTTTAACGACGCAAGGTGCGGGTCCTTTGCCCTGAATCGAATCAGAGACTCACCAAAAGATTTGATAAAGGCCCGTCCTCTGGGTTTTTTCTACCCGCCCTACCAGGGGACTAGTAAGAGGCAACATCTTACAGGTTATGGGCCAAAAAGATATCTTCCCCCACAGCCCCTCTCATTTATCCACTCCAATCGCTTTGATGCCCTTTTGGGCCTGACAGATATTGACTGACCCCCTGTTCAATCAGGCAGCCTAGTCGTTCTGGAAAGATCATACCCACGGCGCCCTGTTCTAGGGAGAGACGTAGAAATAGATGTTATCGGGAATAGGCAACCAACAGATTTATCTGGCCCCATTTTGTTAAACATCACCAGCCCTACCGATGACACAGTGAATACTGAAATCTTTACCCGGGACTCTAATCCAGTTTCTAATGTGAATCCTGGGCGGGAGGGGTCTGGTATATCAGCCATGCTCACCACACCTGTCACGCAATTAATTAAGCTGGCCCTGGCAAGTCAGGTACATGCTACCCCTCTGTCTAGAATCCTTTCATGGAACATTGCAGGAATCCGTACAAAATTAATTAATGAGGATTGGGTGGATTATATTAGGGGCTTTGATATTATTTCCCTTCAAGAAACATGGCACCAGGCTGCTTTTGTGCTGGATGGTTATTGCTCCTTTAACGTTAATGCAACCACTTCACTGGCCGGGAGGGCGAAAGGAGGGCTTGTGACTTTAATTTCTGTTAAATATGGGCACATACAAACTCACTTTGTAAAGACCTCACCTTGGTACCAGCTAGTCCTCATTTCCAACCTGATTCGGGTTAAGCTACTGCTAGTAAACTGGTACTATAATATCTTTGACCAGAATAGCAGTCACGTCATTGAGGACCTACAGGCGCTGATTAATTACATCGCGGGGAAGTGGCAGCCCCTATGTATCCTTTGGATGGGAGATTTTAATTGTACCATATGTGCTCTTAGTAATTGTGGAGCCTGTGGACTGCTAGATACAGAGGGTCAGCCACAGCCACATTTTATCCATTCTATACAGGGTGAGGCCTTGAACTACATTATTACTGATAATGATCTAGGCCTTATTAATACTAATAATTTGGACTGTAGTTCTTTACCCCAGTATCCCACCTATGGGGCCGATTCCGATCTCGGTCGGAAGCTCTCCGAACGGGATCCGGCCGGAAAAAGTATGAGCCGTACGCGTTGTTTCCGACCGACTCGTACAGCTGTCCGACCAAGCGAGTACGATGCGAATGTACGCGTGTGTTCCGACCGAACCGTTTCTGGATCCGAACCGCTCCGACCGACTCGTACGGAAATGAATCGCACCACGTAATGGAGATGTTATCCGACCGAGCGAGTACGATGGACGCGTCAGACAGCAGGATCGAGTCGGAGCGTCTGGCTCAAAAAAGCTCCCGGAGCCGGACTTCCATGCCGGACCCCCCTGCACCCGTAGACGTACGAGTCGAGCACAGGGGGGACCCAAGGGTCCCCCCTAAACATGCATGTACGGTGCAAGTTGCACCGACGCGTACACACTGTAGGGGGCGCACTTGTTTGTGACGTACCCATTGAGTCACTTGGAGCCCATGTACGCGTCGTACGACCGGCTCCCATTGACTTCAATGGGAGTCCGACCGAATCGAGTCTGGCAGCATGCGGCCGCATCGTACTCGCTCGGTCGGACTGCAGGAGTCCGGCTCGGTCGGAGATCTCTCCTGATCCGGCTCGGTCAGAGAGTTTTCCGACCCAGATTGGAATCAGCCCCTATGTTGGAGGAGGTAGAGAAAGTACAATTGATTTTATGTTTATTACCAGGAAGTACTCCCCGCTTGTCGGTGACTTCGAGGTAGTACCAAATGTTGCAAGTGACCATAACCCTCTAACCATTCTCTTCAGTACAACAGCTAGGGTTGGGAAAGGTGTTGGTTGCCCTATTGATTTTAACCAAAATAAAGGATCGAGACTAAACTGGGGTAAAGTTGATCCCATCCAATTTGAAGCAAAAGTTGTTACGACAAATTTAAACCTCATTATGAGCTGCCTCCATGTTGCCTCTTCCCCTGATGAGGTGGTTCATGACTTTGAACTGATCTGTGCAGATGTGGTGAAAGACCTGACCAGATCAGCTCAAAGAAGGGAATCCCAGGAGGTGTGATGGTTTAATGTGGAGTGTTCCAGAGCACATAGGAATCTTAAAATGGCCCTCCATGCCACCCCACGTGATAGAACACAAATTAAAAATCTAAGGCAGACCTATAAGTGTACTATCAAACAAAGACAAGATGGATTGAGGACCTTGGCTTGGGAGGACCTGGAGAGAGCCAGTGCTCTGAAAGATTCTAAGAGCTTCTGGGACATAATTAATCGCCCTCTATTTAAGGACAAGCCTAAATCCTTGGATTCTTTGATCCTGGGGGCAACCTGGGAATCCCACTTCTCAGCTATATTTAATCCGAAAAATGCCTCAATAGCTGAAGGAAGCGGGGAACCGGCATTTGATCTAACCTTTGCCTCACAATTAAGTTTATCAATTACAGTGGCAGAGATCGAGGAGGCTCTAGTGAGGGGAATTAGTATGAAAGCCCCTGGCCCTGATGGGGTTCCTCTAGATTTCTTTAAAAGAAACCCCAAATTATGGGCACCTACGCTCACTAACGTTTTTAAAGCTGTATAGATTGGCCCCATTCCATTAACTTGGAAGGAGGCAATCGTTGTTCCAGTATATAAGAAAGGTAACAGGAGTGACCCCACCTGTTATAGGCCAATCTCATTAATCAACGCTACTGCCAAGGTACTGGGGAGAGTTATCCTGGCGCATCTTGAGACCTGGGCGAACAGTGCAGGGATTGTGTCCAGACTGCAATATGGATTTAGAAGGGGGATGGGTCTAAATCTGTCTCTCATTATGGGCAAGGGTAAAGAGTCAGAACATCGAGTAGGAAATGTCGACTTGCACTAATATCGAGTGCAAAATATCGAGATACATAAATATCGACTGCAAGAATATCGTGGTCAAGAATATCGAGTTTCAGGTAAGAAATATAGTTTTCTAGAATATCGAAGTAATTAATATTGTTTTAAAAAATATAGTTGTAAAAAATATCGTTTTTTTAGTTAGTGTTATGTATCTTAGGGGGTCATTACGATGGCGGGCGGAAGCACAACCGCCGTGCTGGCGGATGCAAAAACCACCAGTTACCGCCGGCACGCAGCAGTCCACACGCCCGCCCTATTACGATGCGAAAAGTCGGCCAAACACCGCCGGCAAGCCAGCGACACCGTCCGCCATCAAAGTGCGTCCGTACACGTAGCGGCGCAGCACAATTGACACACACCGTCCGACGAAATCACGTCCCGCCCGGCGTACAAATTACGATGCCGCAAACAAACGGCTCCCACGGCTAAGAGACACCGTACGACAAACCGAAGCGGTAACACGGACGCCGAGCACGGACACCGAAGAAGCGGCTCCCCGAGCATGAATCCAGCACTGCAGGCCCTCCCCATGCTCTTGCTGATGCACCACCAAGGACGCAACGTACCGCGGAGACGCAGGTAGGCACACACACAACAAGTGCACGCAAACAGCGCACACAGTGCAAGGGCGGAAAAAGCGGACAACCCCCACCCCCGCGTGTACACTACACATCCACCATTGCATCCACATATGACACACAGGCCAAATCGTAACATCTCGTAACACATGTGTACACACCACCTGGGACTAGGAACCAACGACCCCGTCACGGCCCCAAAGCGGCGATGACGCCGCCACACATGCGCACAACGCAGAGGCCAACCGCAGCGCCATGCATGCGTCGCACACAGACACAGGGACACAACCAAGCAGCACACACATCAGCCCCACCCCGAACGCACATGACACGTGACAGGCCTGCCACAGACATGTCCCCAACGCCCAATTCACGGACAACACCCAACGCCACACAACCGACGCACACATGTCAGTGAAGTCACGCAACAGCAGGACACACCCCAGTGTAACAAACATGGCGTAGCACACAGCGGCGGCAACACCAACTAGGAGAAGCAGGGCCCCTTCGGGAAGAGGAACGCCAGTACCACACTGAAGCACCCATACCACCCTGCACATATGAACAAGACATATAAAACGGAACACCAAAGAGCCTGGGGACCGACAACAGGTGGCCCAAGAATAACATTCACACACAAGGCCCAACGCAGAGCGGAAAGGCAGCCTGCCGCCCACACAAGGGAGAGCAGACAGCACTGAATGACCTTCCATTCCAACTCCGAAACCACAGCCCTACGAAAGAAGCCGGTGAATACAGCCATTGTCCAAGAAAAGACCAACACAGGCATGCCGAGGAGACCGACCACAGGGCAGATAGCGCATATCACAGAAGAACACAACGGACGGGAAAGAAAAAAGAAAACACTCCCCATGTCGGCCACATGCAAGTTAATTGGAAGGAGTCACACATCACTGACCTTGAACTGTCTGAGAAGCATGTGGGATGAGGGCCCGTGTCCTCCGCACAAGCCAACAGAACACAAGTCCTGTCTCCCTACGACTACACAGAGCTCACAGCAACCTCGGAGCGTGCACATTGCAGACTGCACACACAGCCGGAGCACGCCACCACACCGCACCGCTGCAAAATGGCAATCGCAACACACCTACCCAACTACGCCGGACAGGTCAAGCTGTACAAAACCAACCTGATACATATATTGGGATGCGATCTCCTGTCCCTGCTGAACTTAAGTTACCGACTGACTTACCGCATCACATTGTTCAGCTGCGTCATGCCCGTCTTCTACTGTCGGAGGTGTCCCTACCAGCATCCCGTGGAGATGTGCCTCTCCAACCCGGCATGTCTAAAGGCGGACCTGCTACCACTACTCCTCCCTCTGGACGCACACGACAGGGCCTGCTCTGCCTATGGGGGCATGGCGTATGTGGCCAACATCGCACCCGCACTGAAATGGGACCACTGTGCCTCCACACGACGGATCATCGAGAACAGCTACATCGAATGTCACCCAGCATGCCCCATCATGGTCCTCCAAGGGACAACTTACGAACAACACCTTGACAGCCACCATCCGCTACATTGGCTGGCAAACATGTACACCACCAATGACATGGAAGCCCTGCTGGACGGCATCGCATACCTGACAACCTGTAAATTCGTCGGACCACAACTTAGGTTCCCCGATTGACCTATGATGTCCAACCCCGCACCCATGCTTAGCTTCCGCACGGACTGGCCAGTCACCACCACAACAGCCATACCAAACGACCGGCAACTGTTACCACACCATCAACGACATTGCCATGACATCGGATATGACCGGGACATGCACACTGTTCCCCATCACATCCAGGAACACCGCATGCATCGTGGGAGGCAGTGGCATGGGGTCTGTGTATCGCACCCACATGGACGGAACTGCACGAACAACCAGGACACGACATGGATCCAGCGCCCATGGACACACACACCGCTCAGTGGACATGAATAGGTCGCCTGGAGTCTGTGGGTGCTGCACCCCTCCCACCCCCGCCCCGGGAATCCCATACCAGGACCTTTGCATGGACGACAAGTGCATACAACAACAACACGACCCCAGTGACTGTGACATGTCCAGTAACCACCACATTGCAACAACAAGTGGCACGCCACTGCATGCACGCAAGCACATGCCCTGATGTCATCTCACATGCACGTGTGCATGAGGAACAACCGCAGCAAACCTGTCACATGGAACTGAGATGGACTGTGCCCATGATGCCAAGCGGTCTGGTAGGCTACATGTATACCGTCTGTGTCAAAGTCCGCAGCTCCGCAGCTATACGTAAATGTACATTAGCACAGCCTTGGCCAAGCAGATGTAACTCTGAAGCCCACATCCCACATGCAACAGCCAATCACATGTAACCCCACACCCTATCCCATTTGTAATCATGCTCAGTATATCCTCAACATGTATTCCGCTGCCAGTAGTGTCCACTATACTGCATCACAGAGGACAGAAGACTCAATATAATGTTTGAAACCAAAACTGTCTCCGCTGACTCCTTTCACAAGTACGAATGAGAGAGGATGAGAGTATGTGAAGTACACGGCAGTCGTGACATGACCATGTAGTCCACTGGTATTGGATGTCAACGCAAATGAGTAGCACAACTGTGGAAGACACACATGTGTCGTGTGAAGTCGTATGGACGCAGTGCCCAGGTGGGTGGGTGTGACGGGTAGATGCGCACATGCCAAGTTGGAGCACGCCGTGTTGGGAGGGGTCATGAACAGTACACCACCGCTTCCCTGGGCATTGTGAGAGGACACCTGTCGGGGGGAGTGAACACGTGTGTGCACAGCAGCCGGGCACACGAACAATGCGGTACCAGGCGCACACGTCAGCCCACCCTCCGTGGACAAGCTGGATCCTGTTGTGCGCACGCCATGCCCCTTGACAAGGCACACACAGCCCCAGTCGACCAGGTGTAACCCCAACATAGTCAATCCGCACAGGCGATACAGGGCACGGGATGGCAGTGGAGCATGGTGTGTGAGAGGTCTCCTCGCGCTCCTCCTGGTCATATCACGCAGGCAATAGAACCTCAACGTGTAGCATGGCACAAGTCAAATGGAAGTGTAGGGGGACGCACCACAGCACGAGCAGCACTGACGTCACGGGAGGTGGCTCGCACCATCCCATCCATTGCCCATCATACCAACCATGCCACATGCCATTGCGACTAAGTGCAAGCGCGTGCGCCACCACCCCCGAGCCCTCCCCAGAGAGGCCAAAGAGTGAATGTGTGGGCCATCAGCCACAGACGGACGCGGCATGGCCGCAAGGGCAGCCACAGCCACTGGGTGTCGCAGGTGGCGGATCCGGAAGGCGAAGACTGTGATGCATAGTCCATGCAGGCCGGGTCTCCATTTGGGGCACCACGCAGGTGGACGGCGTCCCGCCACACATCATACCCTGAGACAGCCCACTCGTGCAACTGGACCCACACATACACTCCTTGCCCTCTCTGGTGCGAGCTTGGGGCTGCCTGTGCAAGCGCTAGCCTCGCAGGTGCACATGCATATTGGGGGAGCAAGGGGAGGACATGAGGGCTGGGGCGAAGATGACTGTATCACTGTCAGTTAGTACAAGGGATGACCCAGATGTGGAAAGGAAGAGACGTGTCCCGTGTGTACTGCAACTAGTCGCCAATCCAACTACCCCCCCATGTCCAGAATGTAAGCCCGCACCTAGGCCCGCCGATCCGCCACATCGAATATGCCACCAGCACAACAACCTTCCCATTCGAAACACTGACTGGGGGTGGCGACCAGTGAACAATCATGTGTAGCCTACCCACGCGTACATGTGGGCCCTCCATGATCCATGTCACCTGCGGCAAAGTCATGACATGCGCAATGAGGGAAGTGAGGAGAGCTGTCCGCCCCACGCACAGAAGGTGCATCAGCTCCACAGACCCAGCAGCGAGTCCAGCAGGGGTCACATGTGCAGAGGCAGCTGTGCCTGGTGTGAAGGCACATGCATATAGACAGCACATCGACCAATGTGTAGTCTGCCCACATCTACAGTCCATCATCATGCGGACATAGGAATTGAACACAGGGCAACACATCTTAGTTGGTGCACCCACCGTGACCAACAATGCGCAATCATCGACGTACCCGCCCTGTGCATGGCCCCCCACCCAACGGAGGCACATCCAGTGCCACCATCCCACACACACAGGCCTTCCACGGAACATGCTGTGTCCAATGGTCAGTACAGAGTCAGCGCCCATCTGGTGGATCCTGAACAGGAGACACATGCACACACATGCCAGTTCCCACTATGTACGTCTGCCACCTGGCACGTGCAATGTAACCTCTCACCTGTGACGTGTGACTGCAAGCACACAGCCGTCTTGGCATGGGGCTGTCAATGTGGACACCTGTCAATGTTTCGGGAGGTGTGATCCGTACAGTGCTGTACATAGGGTGCAGTGCTGACACCTACTACTGTCTCATATCCCCTCGTGCCACAGGTCCCACTTGTTTTGGCCGCTCAGCCTGTGCCCACATCGTCATCGTCGTGTGCCATACTCATCCAGCCTCGGAAGCAGTGCCATGCTCAGCAGACATTCATGTTGCCGTGGCGTTGCCGCTTGACGAATATGCAGTCAGTCCCCATCAGCACGCCCCGCAAGTCATTGGGGCCTAGATCCCCATGTGCATGCACATGGCAGTGGTTTGTATCACTAGCCATTGCCATTGGTGGGAGACCTGTGTAAGTGTATTGTGGCCGTGCCGTCCCTGCTTGACAGCTGGGCTGTGACTCATGTGCTTGCTCAGTCATGTCAGTGATGTGTATGCGGAATTGCTATGTGTCGTGTTGCTTTGACATGTGTCCACTGCCATTTTCCCTAGGCGGAGACCGAACATTGACCGCCCATACCAATTGCTGGCGGACATGGACGATACTGAGGTCATTAGGAAGTTTCGGCTGGACAGGCCAACCCTGCATCGACTGTGTGCCATGTTGGAACCCCATCTCCGTCCCCGCAGGGTGTATCCAACAGCAGTCACCCCCACGGCTAAGGTGATGGCCGCCATGCATTTCTTCGCCACTGGGTCATTCCAGCACACAGTGGGCAGTGGAGGAGGGATGTCCCAGCCCATGTTCAGCAAGGTGCTGAGGGATGTACTGGCAGCCATGATGCTGTACCGAAACAGGTACATCCGCTTCCCCAGGGCTCGTGAATTGGCGGCAGTGAAGGGTGCATTCTATGCCCTTGGCAGGATCCCACACGTCGTTGGAGCCATTGACTGCACACATGTTGGCCTTGTTCCACCACAGGCCACTGAGCACCTGTACCGCAACAGGAAGCACACGCACTCCCTGAATGTGCAAGTGGTGTGCCTTGCGGACATGGTGATAACCCACGTGTGTGCAAAGTTCCCAGGCTCGGCCCATGACGCACACGTCACGCGCAACAGCATCTTGCCACGACTGATGTCCAATCTGCAACAGGATCGTGGCTGTATTGTCGGTGAGTATGTGGAGTGGTGTAGCGTGCTGGCTGTGCGATGCTGTCCCCTGTCCAGTTGGATTAGCAACGGTTCTCTGTGTCCCTCACACCCAGGTGACTCTGCGTACCCGAATGGGGCATGGCTGCTCAGTCCATTGAGGAATCCTCGCACCCCAGCAGACGATCGCTACAATGAGGCACATGGGAGGACCAGACGTGTGGTCGAGCGTACCTTTGGCCTCCTCAAGTCCAGGTTCAGGTGCCTGGACCGCACCGGGGTGCGCTGGCGTACTCCCCACAGAAGGTGTGCCAGATAGTGGTGGCGTGCTGCATGCTGCACAATCTGGCCATTCGGAAGCAGATCCCCCTCATCGTGGATGACGGAGATCAACCAGGGCCCCAGCCCGCAGACCAGGACAGCTCGAGTGAGGAGGACAGCGGAGAGGAGGAAGCTGGTAATGTGCGGCAGCAGCTCATCGCCCGCTACTTCACTTGACGGTGAGTGTCCATGTACGACGGCTGATGTGGCTGTATCTGTGCAGGTGTGTGTGTGCTGTGTCAGGGTGGCCGTTTGTTCACTGCGTGCTGTGTGTCAACGCTCCATGGCCAGGGTAGTATGCCACTGTTGGTGGCTGTGGCATTGTGCCCTATTGCTCTGTGCGATGTGTGTACATTGCTTGTAGTTGTTGACATGTACTGTGTGATGGGTGTGTGACACACTCATTGAATGTGCTCCTGTTCTGTCTCCCACCCCTAGGTCCCTACAGGCCCTCCGGTTCCATTGCCATGCCACGCATCAGGTGCCTTTCCGCCCAAGGTGGCCGTTGTATTCCGTACAAATAAAACACAGGGCACAAACAGCAGTTTGTGTAAGAGGTGCATTTATTTCAAACTGTGACATGTGATTGTGTGCGAGGTGATGACAAAAGTGGTGTGTGCAGTGACAATGAGCTGTCGGTCACGGCTGCGTGATGCTCAGGGTGTACCCACTTGTTCCATGTCCATGGTCCAACAGACACATGCCATCCAGATGGCTGTGTGGAGTGGGATCGTAGTCCAAGTCAATGCAGTGGGTGGTCAAGGAAGGCTGGCTGGCTGCCTCACTTGCGTCTGGAGCGTGCATAGTCCTCCCGGGAGATCTGTTTGTACTTCGGACGGCCCCTTCCACGTTTGGGAGGGGGTGTGTGGTGGCGACCTGCTGGTGGGGGGTGAGGTGTGCTCACTGGCTGTGGACGCAGGGGAACTGGACACTGCTGCTCGACCCTGCGCCCCGGCAGGTGGTGGCGGTGGTGGAGCTGCTGTCCCTGGCTGTGACCTCACCACCAGCTGGCCCATGAGGTCCACGAGTTGGCCCATACGGGCGTCCATGGACCTCAGCACCCCCAGCACCTCCCGCGTGTCTGAAGCAGACCTGGCCCATTGTCCTTGGGCCTCTTCATAGGCCCCAAGGACTCTGGCCATTTGAGGCAGGGCCTGGCTCCCAGGGGAGACTGGCGTTTCCCTGACCCTGCTCCTCCTACCAGTACTGCTGCCACCGGCCTGCCCACTAGCCACATTGCCCACCACGGTCCTCGCCCTGGCTCCCAGGATGGATCCAGTCGGCCGGGCCACCACCTGCGCTGGGGCTGGTGCCAGCGAAGACGTGGTGGTGGTGGCGGCGGTGGTGGTCGGTGCGGCGATGGTGGCGGTTGCGGCAGTGGTAGTGGCCGCAATGACCGTGGGTGTGGCCGCAATGACCGTGGGTGTGGCAGCAGGGGGCTGGGAATGTTCAGCAGCCCTGGATGATGGGTTGGTGGGTAGGAGGGGTCCTGGGGAGCGGCTGGGCCCTGCCACACCAGATGGGCTTGCTTGGTGGTCCGTGTCCGAAGAGGAGGACAGATCCTCCACATCCGTGTGTCCTCGTTGGGGGCTTGTAGGCTGGCTGTGCTGGCTGCTGTCTCCATCCCCAGCATCCAGCAGTTCGTCACCTGTGGAGAGAATGAGATTTGTTATTGTGTTGCACCTGGCGAAGTATGTATTTGTCGTCTGACATTAACAGTTCGTGCAATCTCGTACATGGGTTTCCCGGAAGCGTGTGTGTGGCTGTACCATTTGTAGTTGTGTGTGCTTGGCAATGGGACTGTGTGCTGTGCACATGTGGCATGGGACGGATTGGCCATGCCGATTGGGTGTGTTGCTGTGCCCCTACTTATTGTGACTCTGGTGTATGCGGGCTCCTGGCCCATCCTGGGTCTGGTTTGTACTTTGCTTTTGGTGTTCAAATGGGACGCTTAGGAACGCATATGGCAACATGGGGACCATGCCCCAGATTCGCATTTGGGATGGAATATGCTTTTGGGGTACATGCTGTGAGCCATGGGTGCCGAACGTGACATGTGTTGTGGCAGCATGACAGTGCATGGTCTGAGGTGTGTGCATGCCTGACATGGCCTGCATATTTGCTGTCTGTTGTGATTACTGGACATGGCATTGGACGCATCGTTATGAGTGAGTGATGGTTGTGTGCCAGCAAACGTATTGCAGTTGTCCCATCTCCTTGGTGTGCGTGCTGCCCTGTGCCATGTGCATCACTGCAGTGCTCGGGGGGTGTGGCCCATGTTGTGTGTTGTTGCTCACAGTGTGGCGTGCGCTTCATTGACTTCTGGCACATGGTTGGTCATGGGCATGTATCTTAGCGTGACTGCTGTATGTGTGGCAGCTGTGCGGATGACATGCCTTTCATGAGACTGGGGCTGACGGATGGGATGGATGGTATGTTGTATGTGCATGGTGTGTCTGTGTGTTTGATGGGTTCAGTGGTGTTCGTGTGCATTTATGTTGTTCCGCTCTGTTGCGTCTAGTGTTGTTTGTCTTACATAGGCGTAGTTGTGGGGTGTGTGGTTGACAGGCAGTAGGGGCTACATGGACAGGACTTCAATGGTGTTTCGGTTGTGTGTGATGGGTTGCACAGTGGCTGCCGTGTGGTACTATATTCAGTGTGGCTTGTGCATGCAGACGTGGCTCCTTGGGTGTTGCTGTGTCTGTGATGGGTCATGTGAGGTGTGAGTCTGTGGTTCATGTCCGTGTGCACATTGTTCACTTGTTCGTGACGGTGGGCGGTGCTGCGTGTTCGTCTGCTACGTGACATGTCCCATGTGTTGGTCGTGTTACGGTCCTCATGCCTCCAGTAATCCAGCCCTGTCCAGTTTCCCACCTGCAGGTTGTTCGGGCGTGCACTGTTCTGGATGCCACATGGTTCTAAGCGGGGGTGCTCCATGTTGCAGGTCTGTGGGGGTGGGGGGTGTTGTGGGTCGTGGTGGTGGCTGGACACCCACTGACACCGATTGTTGTGGACCGTGATGTCTACCTTTCGGCTGTCGGTGTGCACTGCGGTGGCTGACACGTGGCTGTGGGGTGTGGGGGATGCTCCTCCTTGCTGTGCTGTGGGACTAGGGGCCTGGTGTGTGTTGTACTTGGGCTGTCCACCCTCCCACCCACTGCACTTTGTGTTCCTGCCACTTACCTGTTACTTGTCAGTTAGTGCAGCTATGGCGGACACATGGGTGTGGTGGGTGCTCGTTGTGGCGCTTCTGGCATACTTGGGGACCTGTTGGTGGTTACGTGGCTGGCTGAGTGTACACATGTCCCCACGTATCTTACAGTTGTTCGGTTTGGGCTGTGTGTGGTGGTGTCTGTTGCATGTGTGTGTGATGTGTTGTGTATTGTGTGCTGGACATGGGGGTGTTTGTCCCTGGGAGCTGTGGCATGGTGGTAGTGCATGTGAGTACATAGCTGTGTGCTGGTATACATTAGTTTGTACTTACCAGCCTCCACTCCCCCTGCTAATCCGGCGAGGATCTCCGGATGTATAATGACTCGCACCTTCTCCTCCCACGCTTTGAAGGTCTTGAAGAGCGCGGGATTCCCTCCGCCAGTGACGGCAGCCAGCTCTCTGTTCTTGCTCTCCTTCTTCTTGACCAGGCTCTTGACGTCATTCCACCGTTTGTTGATTTCAACTCTGTTCCTGGGCAGGGTCCCGACTGCATTGACCTGGTCTACGATCCGGTTCCACATTCTCTTTCTGGTGGCTAGTGGTGTGTGCTGGACCAGGTTCCCATAGATTTGTGGGTGCACCTTGATAATCTCGTCGACCATGACCGTCAGCTCCATGGGCGTGAACTTGGGCATTCTTTGTGGTGCCATGGTGTTTGTGGTGCTGGTGCGGTGTGTGTTGTGTAATGTGCAGGGGGTTTGTGGTGCCGGTGTTTGGTGGTGGTGGTGGTGGTGGTGGTTGTGATGTGTGCGTTTCTGTGGTGTGCTGCTGTCCTTGCTGTGTCACTGTGTCCTCTTCTCTCCTCTCTAGTTTGCAATGTTGCAAGGGGTTGTGGTCTGTGGGAGTGCTGCTTTTGTACTTACCTATGTGGGTGTGTCCTCATGGTCTGTTGTTTTCAGGTGTGTTGTGTCTGGGGTTCTGGCCTTTGTAGTTTTTGTTTGTCCAGGGGGGTGTTTTCGGGATGTGTACTGTGCTTGTGTATTTGTGCGTGCCTTGCTGTGTGGACTTGTTGGCCATGTTGTGTGCGATTGTTTTTGTCAGCGGATGGTTTCTGTGCAGGGACGTGGGCGCCATGGCTTCTGCCATGTCGATTCTCATCGGCGTTGTTTGCGCTGGCGGGCGGTATATTTGTAGTTTTCCCGCGCTCATGGCAGTGCGATCGTAATCTCACGTGCGGTGTGTCGGCCGTGAGGGCGGGCGGTTTTGTGTTGTCGTGCGTGTTTCCGTCCGTGGCGGGCGGTTTGACTCCGACTCGGACGATGGCGGGCGGTATCTTGTGTGATTTTTCCGCCGATGGCGGTTTTCGGTTTGTGTCATCGTAATGGCGTGGTCGGTGTTCAGACGGTGTGTGCGGGCGGATTTTTGCCGCTTTCATGCCTGGCGGATTATTTTACGCCGGGTATCGTAATGGGCTCCTTAGTATGTATTGCATTTGTTTTTTAATATATGTGTTAAATTTTTAGAAGTTATTAATTTTATTTTGCATTTTAGTTCCGTACCGGGTTGTGGGTTTATAGAGGAATAGGGTGGGAAGTAATTTAATTATAATAAATTGAATATTAATTTTTATTTATTAGTATTTATTTATTTTTGATTTTATAGTGATAATTGTGGGAATTAAGTTATAATTAATTAATTAATAATTGGCTAATTTTTATTGATTAATTAATTGGTAAATATGTTAATTGTATCATTTTTTTAGGAGTAGGTCGTGGGTTTATAGGCGAATAGGGTGGGAAGTAATATAATTATAATTAATTTATTAATATTTTTCATTAATTAATATTTAATTATTTTATATTTTATACTGTTAGCTGTAGGAATTAATTTATTATTAATTATTTATTAATTGGTTGTTAATTAATATTAATTAATAGGTAATTATGTTAATTGTATTATTTTTTCAGGAGCGGGTTGTGGGTTGATAGGGGAGTAGGGTGGGAAGTAGTTTAATTTGAATACATGTATTAATATTTTTAATATAATATTTAATTAATTGTATTTTATAGTGTTTATTGTGTGAATTAATTTATTAATAATTATTTATATTTTGCTTGTTAATTGTTATTGATTAATTAATTAATTGTTAATTAATTATGTTAATTGTGTCATGTTTTATGAAATTGGCGGTGGTATTTATAGGGGAATAAGGTGGGAGGTAATTTATTTATAATTAATTAATTATTTGTTAATTAATGCTAATTAATTAATTACATTTTAAATATGCCAATTGTGTAATAATTTTGAGTTGTGAGTTGTGGGGTTTTTAGTGGTAAATGGTGGAAAGTAATTTTTTTACATTAATTAATGATTTGTTGTTAATTAATATTAATTGATTAATGTAAAATTAGTTATGGAATTTGTGTAAATATTTTTAGGTGTGTGTTTTGGTGTTTTTGGGGTAGACGGTGGAAAGTAATTTAGTTTAAATTAATTAATCATTACTTGATCATTAATATTCATTTATTAATTGATAAATATTTTTGGTAATTGTTTAGTTTTTATTTTGTTTGGGGATTTAGGTTGAATAGCTGTAACGTTTTGTTTGTACATTAATATTTACATTTTTAAATGTGTTTTATAATTATTAATATTTGTTAAATTGATAACTTTGGGGCCTATTACGATGGCGGGCGGAGACACGACCGCGGTGCCGGCGGTGGCCTTAACACCCATTTACCGCACGCCGCCAGCGGTCTTCACGCCCGCCATATTAGGATGGCCGACCGCCATCAAAGAGTGCCCGCCACCGCAGCGGAGTGAGCCAATCACCACACACCGCCATGCGGAATGACGTCCCGTAAGCCGAAGATATCACAATGCCGGAAACAGGGCAGCGCACCGCGACGGAGAAACCGCACAGCGAAAGACGGCGGAGACATCACAGCGGAGACAGAAAAGAAACACCCGGGACACACCGCGATGGATCCTGCCCTACACGCCTTCCCGGTGCTGTACATGATCCACCACCTGCAAGTTATCCACCGCCGCGGACGCCTCCGCAGGTACGTACAGACACAACAGTGCAAGTAACACAATACACAGCTCCAGGGTGGAAAAACATCGCATGGGAACACCACACACCCCTGTGGGGACAGGCACTCAGCCATCACTGCACACACACATGTCCCACCTGTCACAAAAACATCTCGCCACATACTGCCCACCCATGTACCGCATTCATGAACAAATGTCCCAGTCACGTCACCGCCGCGGTCAGTGTGCATGAAACCATGCACACAACGCAGAGCACAGGGCCAGCGCATGCCAAGGGCACCGTACAAATCGCAGAGAGCCACAACTCCATCCACAACACACCAGCTACCTCCCTGAAGGGACACAACATGTGCCTCACAAGTGCCACTCCTGCACAACAACCACACAACTACAGCCACACCATGCCCCACGTCCCAACAACTGCATATACAGCCACAGCAGGACCCTCTGCAAAGGAACACATAGCACAGAAGCCCAGGCCCCAGCCAACACATGCCAGCAGTAATGGAGGACAACATATAGGAAAGCCAAAGTGAGGTGCCCACAAATGGAAGGGCAGTGACACAACCATCAAGCATGTGTGATGCACATGCAAGACAAGACACATGTGAGAACACACACAGCCCATCACAGCACACATGGCTGACACAGTCAGTCAACACAAACCACGGTCACCCCAATGCAACAACTCCTGGAGACAGCAAGGACACCCATGTATAGGCACAGGGATGTAAGGAAGGCCCTGAACTCAAACACTGACCAGCCACACATAGGCATCCAAATACTGGACAAGACAATGTCTGCTGCACAACACACAGGGCCCAGTGACACACTACATGACAGCCAGGCACAAGTAGGATATGTCACACATACCTCCTCCCACAACAGCAACACACAATACTGCCTTGTGCACAAAACACAACCACAGGGCTAATCAAGTACACATACAGGCACACCACTCCAGGGTCACACATGGCAGTAGTTGACAATGAAGGTGCACACACATCCACAGTCACAACAAAGTCACCCCCTTCACACCATACACTTCTCCACCACCCAAGTGCACACATTGTAAGTAAGCCATGGTACCTGGATAACTCATCACCACAAGATGTCCATACACCGACACTGATTGGCACACAGAAAGGAAGCTCACACAGACCCCATGACCCTGGCCTGCCTGCCTGTAAGCCTGTGCCCAAACTCCCACCCTGTGCTGCCATTGCCCACAAACCTGACATGTGTCCACCATAGATAACATGAGCCAAGAAGGAAGATGACTACAAGATTTCATTGCCAACCACCTGCACTGCACCCATAAGTATCACAGTCATGTAGAAATGAAGTGCCTCCCACCCCTGCAAAAAAATGAAATGTGACACAACCCATTGGCAATGTCGAAGTGGCATACTGAGCCTGTGACACAGTAAACCATGCACACACAGAAACAACTTTATTCAGGAAGGACACTGACACAACTCACTGCAGGACCAACTGTGTTTATTCACAATTTGCATATTGAGACAACAAATTTGGGCAACAGCAAAGCCAGTGGGCATTTCAATATGCACAGTATTTACATGAGAAGCTGCACAGGCAGAGGGCAAACAGCAGTGAACCACAAGGCAAGTACAATGTGCAGAGTAGTTACATGAGAAGCTGCACAGGCAGGGGTCACACAGCAGTGAACAACAAGGCCAGTGGGCAGGACAAAGTGCAGAGTGAGTCCATGAGAAGCTGCACAGGCAGGGGTCACACAGCAGTGAACAGCAAGGCCAGTGGCCAGGACACAGTGCAGGTGAGGCACATGAGAAGCTGCACAGGCAAGGGGCAAACAGCAGTGAACAACAAGGCAAGTACAATGTGCAGAGTAGTTACATCAGAAGCTGCACAGGCAAGGGGCAAACAGCAGTGAACAACAAGGCCAGTGGCCAGGACACAGTGCAGGTGAGGTACATGAGAAGCTGCACAGGCAGGGGGCAAACAGCAGTGAACCACAAGGCAAGTACAATGTGCAGAGTAGTTACATGAGAAGCTGCACAGGCAGGGGTCACACAGCAGTGACCAACAAGGCCAGTGGGCAGGACAAAGTGCAGAGTGAGTCCATGAGAAGCTGCACAGGCAGGGGCAAAACAGCAGTGAACAGCAAGGCCAGTGGGCAGGACACAGTGCAGGTGAGGCACATGAGAAGCTGCACAGGCAAGGGGCAAACAGCAGTGAACAACAAGGCCATTGGCCAGTACAATGTGCAGATGAAGTCCATGAGAAGCTGCACAGGCAGGGGGCACACAGCAGTGAACAGCAAGGCCAGTGGCCAGTCCAATGTGCAGATTAAGTCCATGAGAAGCTGCACAGGCAGGGGGCACACAGCAGTGAAGGACAAGGCCAGTGGGCAGGACAAAGTGCAGAGTGAGTCCATGAGAAGCTGCACAGGCAGGGGGCACACAGCAGTGAACAGCAAGGCCAGTGGCCAGGACACAGTGCAGGTGAGGCACATGAGAAGCTGCACAGGCAGGGGGCACACAGCAGTGAACAGCAAGGCCAGTGGCCAGGACACAGTGCAGGTGAGGCACATGAGAAGCTGCACAGGCAAGGGGCAAACAGCAGTGAACAACAAGGCAAGTACAATGTGCAGAGTAGTTACATCAGACGCTGCACAGGCAAGGGGCAAACAGCAGTGAACAACAAGGCCAGTGGCCAGGACACAGTGCAGGTGAGGTACATGAGAAGCTGCACAGGCAAGGGGCAAACAGCAGTGAACAACAAGGCCATTGGCCAGTACAATGTGCAGATTAAGTCCATGAGAAGCTGCACAGGCAGGGGTCACACAGCAGGGAACGACAAGGCCAGTGGGCAGGACAAACTGCAGAGTGAGTCCATGAGAAGCTGCACAGGCAGGGGCAAAACAGCAGTGAACAGCAAGGCCAGTGGGCAGGACACAGTGCAGGTGAGGCACATGAGAAGCTGCACAGGCAAGGGGCAAACAGCAGTGAACAACAAGGCCATTGGCCAGTACAATGTGCAGATGAAGTCCATGAGAAGCTGCACAGGCAGGGGGCACACAGCAGTGAACAGCAAGGCCAGTGGGCAGGACAAAGTGCAGAGTGAGTCCATGAGAAGCTGCACAGGCAGGGGGCACACAGCAGTGAACAGCAAGGCCAGTGGCCAGGACACAGTGCAGGTGAGGCACATGAGAAGCTGCACGGGCAAGGGGCACACATCAGTGAAGGACAAGGCCAGTGGGCAGGACAAAGTGCAGACTGAGTCCATGAGAAGCTGCACAGGCAGGGGGCACACAGCAGTGAACAGCAAGGCCAGTGGCCAGGACACAGTGCAGGTGAGGCACATGAGAAGCTGCACAGGCAAGGGGCACACAGCAGTGAACAACAAGGCCAGTGGGCAGGACAATGTGCAGATGAAGTCCATGAGAAGCTGCACAGGCAGGGGGCACACAGCAGTGAACAGCAAGGCCAGTGGCCAGTCCAATGTGCAGATTAAGTCCATGAGAAGCTGCACAGGCAGGGGGCAAACAGCAGTGAACCACAAGGCAAGTACAATGTGCAGAGTAGTTACATCAGAAGCTGCACAGGGAATGTATGCAACTCTACCATGCCATGCCCAGCAACAGGGTAATGTGCCTGACAATGGGCATCACACGCACCCCTGTGGACAGACAGGTGTGTGAGGGTGACCACCACTCAGATGGGGCTGTCTGTCGGACTTGGAGCCTACTGTGTCAGTTGGAGGACTGCCCTGGGCAGTGGGAGTAACAACTGTGGAAGAGCCAACTGTGCATGTGGTAGCTGGGGGGCTGCTTGGACCAGGTGGGGTGGTGGCCCGGGGAGGTAGACTCATGCCCTGGTGAGACACAGTGTGTGCCGGAGATTGTGGAGGGGTGCCTCTCCACTTCTTGGGGATCCTGAAAGGCTTCCCTGTCTGGGGATTGAGGGGAACTGGGGCAGACACAACAGGTGACCCCAACGGCAAAGCTGATTCTGGTGTGGATGGTGACCCCCCCTCTGGGGACATGCTGGAACCCGCTGTGCGCTTGCCTGGTGTTTTCCGCCGCCCTGCCTCCCTCTGTCCACCAGCTTTGCCCCCTACAGTGTCCTCCCATGCTGGCTTCACAGGGCTTGGGATGGGAGTGGAGGTCAAGGATAGATTATCCATGGGGCCCTTATCCTGTGCAATGTTTGCAGGCAACACCTTCTCAGTGTGTGTGGAAACTGTCTTTTTGCCTCTGTTAGACGTCTTTGGGACAGGGGAGTCTTTGGCAGGGGAGGAAGGTGAGGCCTGTGACCCTGATGCTTTTTTCTTTGCTTTGTGGCCCTTGCTGTCGCCTGATGGGCTTTTCTCTCTGCGCTCTGGGGTGGCCTTACTCTTATGTGGGGATGGTGTCTGCACCCTAGTACGCTTGGGTTGCTGCTGCTCCTGTGTGCTGCGGGTTCTGTATCGGGACTTTGGGGTCCGTTGGGCATTGTCACTGTCGTCAGAGGTGCACAGTGACACGGGGCCGGACCGAGTGCTGGGAGCCGCTCCCTGACTATGTGCCTGTTGCAGGGCTGCTGTCACAGTTTATGACAAGGACTGCACAGTCCGGTGTAGCCCACCTACGTTGGAATGTAAGCCCTCCATGAAAGCTATAACCTGCCCCAACTTTTTGTCGTGCTCTTGGAAGGCATTGAGAAGTGCTGTCTGCCCCACACACAGCTGGCGCAATAGCTCGACTGCTTCTGCACTGAGGGCAGCAGGGCTGACATGGGCTGGGGCAGCTGTGCCTGGGGTGAAGGTGACTCTTCCCTTCCTACTCGTGCGGACACGGGCAGCACCAGTGGAGGTTGAAGGGAGGCTGGGCACTGGACGCTGTGTGGTGGAAGAGGAGGCAGAGTCCCCGTTCCCTGTACCCCCCAACATGGATGTGTCACCGCTGGCGTCAGATGAGGTAGAGCTTTGTGTCTCCAGCTGTGAATCCTCTAGCAGACTCCTGTCCCCCTCCTTGGCGCTGGTCACATCTGTGTCAGTCAGCTCCGGTGCGGCTGTTGCAGTGGAAGCCTCACCACTGGTGTCCGTCCCCTCTCCCTCTGCACATACTGGAGCTGCTGCATAGGAGAGAGAAGTACTGTGAGATGAGTGGCATCAACAGAACTAACACGTGCCAATACATCTGCATCCTAGAAAGAGGTGTGCAGCACATTGCATGCCACCCTGTGCACACATATATCTTGCCACCCAAAATTTCTACACAACGGTGCATGTCCGCCACACGTCCTGCCATAAGTGCCCCAGGTGATTCACACAGCACACCATCCTGCAGTTGGCTCACATCAGACACAGCCCCAAAATGGCCTGTGCACACACACTGTCCCAATGTTGGCAAGGATGAACACCACGACATGGTGCACATCACCTACATGTGTGGAGCAGTAGGGGACCACACAGACTACAACATACCATCCCACAATGACCCTGCACACATGCCATCCACCATATCGAGTCCATGGGCACATCTACTGTTGCACATTGGCCTCAGATGTCTGACTGGCAGACATCTGAGGTCTGGAATTGCACGCATTCATTGAAACGCATTCACAGTTGGCACACTGGCATTCCCATCCATCAGAATTCACACCCCACCCCACAGCAGAAGGTACCTGAAGGCCACAACTCCAAATGTAAGAGAGATGCACAGTGCTAAAACTCACTTCATGAAGCGCCATTTGGGCAAAAGCATGGCACATACACCCAGCACAGACCCCACTCACAAAACATTGCACCACACAACCAATGTCACACAGCTGACAATTTGCACACTCTGTAGACACATGCACCCACTCCCAGCCAAAGGCAGCCTGCAACACATACTCACCCCTGGCTCGCTCCTGATGCTCCTTCAGTCGTCTGTCCAGCTCAGGTTGTGTGACAGCCAGGATGCGGGCCATTAGTGGTGTCATGCTGCGCCTAGCCAACCTGCCAGTCCGAGGGAGCAGCCCCAGCGTCATCTCGGCCACGTTCTTGCTCAGCCGGCAGATGTCGTCCCACCTTTTATGACAGTGGGTGCGCCTTCGGTTTGACACACCCAGATCCTGGACTCTGGAGGCAATGGCCCTCCACACTGCTTTACGCTAGTGGACCTTCAGCTGCAGGCATGGGAGACAAGAGGGGTGAGGTTCCAGTGACACAGTGCACAATAACAACACAATGAAAATGCAGTAGCACGACAGTGACTCATCCAAAACTCCAGCTACAACTGTCACATAGCCAACAATTGCTCTGAACATGGTGCAATGTCATTGGTCAATCAGACGTACAGGCATGCATGTTCGATGGTGGACACAGTAACTCCACATCCCATTCACATGCAGGATACCAACACAGCAAGCAACGTGTAGTCTGCCTGCAGCTACTGTCTGCAGTTACCTACCACTACATATAGAGAAGATAGCAAAACATGTGTCATGTTGTTGGACTCACTGTGTCCAACACTGCGCAGACCTAAGTGTCCTAGCCCTGTGAAAGCCTCACTGTGTCCTGGAACTCACAAAGAGTGACAACAACTGTCATACACACACCCTTCTCCCACGCCTGCTCCTGTGCAATCTACATGGCAGAGATGGGACTTAGATGAAGAGGCGTGAGCCAAACACACATGGTACACACTGTACATGCAGTGATGTGGACATGTGGCATTCGGTGGGGACTGTGCAGGGCAGGTGGACTGACACTGAGTGGGTTAATTGGGAGCAACACAGCCATTCACACAAACGCTAACTGGCCAGACTCCTGCATCACCAAAATGCAGCTGCACTGTATGGCTGACACTACAGGACATGTCCCTCTACTCAGGATAGGCATGCAGGGTAACGTGTGAAAGAGCCCACCAAGCCCTTCCCGCTGTAGTAAACATGATAGGCAGTGCATGTCAGAGCCCCACAACCACTGACACACACCGAAGCACCTCCACCCCACGTGTGCACACCCTGCACTCTCACTCACAGTCTGCGAGACTTACCACGACATTAGGGCCGCCATAAAGCCTTGGGTACTGTGCAAGCACCCCGTCTACCAGGACCCCAAGATCCTCACTGGTGAAGGGACTGGCACAGATCTTCTGAGTCCTCGACATCACAATGGACATGTGGCAGCAGCAGCACGTTGAGAGTGGCAGTCAGCAGTCCCTTGAGGCAGCAGCAGCAGGTGCAGGGTGGCAGCCACCAGTCCCTTGAGGCAGCAGGTGGAGGGTGGCAGCCAGCAGTCCCTTGAGGCAGCAGCAGCAGGTGCAGGGTGGCAGCCAGCAGTCCCTTGAGGCAGCAGCAGCAGGTGCAGGGTGGCAGCCATCAGTCCCTTGAGGCAGCAGCAGCAGGTGGAGTGTTGTCAGTCAGCAGTCCCTGGTAGCTGTGGGAATGTGGTGCGCCCTCCCACACATATATAGGCCCCTGGGGCTGTGTCAGTGGTCCCAGGGTGCTGCAATTGGTGTACCAGGTCTGCCTCATTCAAATACATCCAATGTCCGCCTCCGCGGTGGCGGTGCACGCCTACCACGATTTTCAAACTCGCATCAGGCTACCGCGAGGCTGCTTCCCATTGGCTGCAGGGGCATGGTCCATGCCGGTGACACACCGTAGGATGCATGTGCGCGCTACCGCGGTGGTGCATCTTTTGAATGCCTCCAGTGACCGCTTCCGCGGGGGTGGTGCACGCCTTCCGCGATTTTCAAACTCGCATCAGGCTACCGCGAGGCTGCTTCCCATTGGCTGCAGGGGCATGGTCCATGCCGGTGACACACCGTAGGGTGCATGTGCGCGCTACCGCGGTGGTGCATCTTTTGAATGCCTCCAGTGACCGCCTCCGCGGGGGTGGGGCACGCCTACCACGATTTTCAAACTCGCATCAGGCTACCGTGAGGCTGCTTCCCATTGGCTGCAAGGGCATGGCCCATGCCGGTGCCACACCACAGGGGCCAGGCGGTAGGCACCGCCATATATCTGCCAGACAGTGCCTGGAGTGACCGTGATTTGGGTTGCGGTGCATGGTGACCGCCATTGTCACGTACATATCTGGCGGTGTCTCCCGCAATCGTGCATGGGTTATGGGCGGTGACACACCTCAGTGGCCAGGCGGTAGGCACCACCATATATCTGCCAGACAGTGCCTGGAGTGACCGTGATTTGGGTTGCGGTGCATGGTGACCGCCATTGTCACATACATATCTGGCGGTGTCTCCCGCGATCGTGCATGGGTTATGGGCGGTGACACACCTCAGTGGCCAGGCGGTAGGCACCGCCATATATCTGCCAGACAGTGCCTGGAGTGACCGTGATTTGGGTTGCGGAGCATGGTGACCGCCATTGTCACATACATATCTGGCGGTGTCTCCCGCGATCGTGCATGGGTTATGGGCGGTGACACACCTCAGTGGCCAGGCGGTAGGCACCGCCATATGTCTGGCAGACAGTGCCTGGAGTGACCGTGATTTGGGTAGCGGTGCATGGTGACCGCCATTGTCACATACATATCTGGCGGTGTCTCCCGCGATCGTGCATGGGTTATGGGCAGTGACACACCTCAGTGGCCAGGTGGTAGGCACCGCCATATGTCTGACAGACAGTGCCTGGAGTGACCGTGATTTGGGTAGCGGTGCATGGTGACCGCCATTGTCACATACATATCTGGCGGTGTCTCCCGCGATCGTGCATGGGTTATGGGCGGTGACACACCTCAGTGGCCAGGCAGTAGGCACCGCCATATGTCTGCCAGACAGTGCCTGGAGTGACTGTGATTTGGGTAGCGGTGCATGGTGACCGCTATTGTCACATACATATCTGGCGGTGTCTCCCGCGATCGTGCATGGGTTATGGGCGGTGACACACCTCAGTGGCCAGGCGGTAGGCACCGCCATATGTCTGCCAGACAGTGCCTGGAGTGAGCGTTAATGGAGTTGTGGAGTAGCTGTGCTGCACCTAACGTGTCCTCCAGCTCTCTGCATAGGCCAACATGTACAGTGCCCAGTGTCTCAACAATTGAAGGGTCCTCATGAGGGCAAATGCACAAAAGGGACATGTCACTCCACGTCTCCAACACATACCATATATGGGTCGCCAATATATTGCATGGGCACATACACTCGCACATGTCACATGTGCTGTGTAATGAAATGTAGACTGTCCAGTTAATGTGTTGCATAGCATATGGAGATAATGGTCAATGTCTGTGTGTGCAATGTAACGCACAATGTCGTCTCATTGACTGGACTAGGGGCATCAGCAACTGGCACATTGTCCAATGCACATGCACACACGTGTCCCCCACGCTCAGCCGGTGGTCAGTGTGTAGTTGATGTGTGCCATGTGCAACCTGTGTTGGGAGGTGTATCAGGGCCAGCAACATGGTGTGTTCGGGTAGTATTGCAATTATTAACATATGCTGGGGGTCATACTCACAGGTATGCACACATATCTGTTAGTATATCACACTGTGCATGCAAATGAGCCGGAGGGGTGCACAGATAATTGCTGCTGGTAAGGGGACAGGTGTACGAGTAGTGTGCCTGATGTGAACATACTTGTGAAGTGCCCTGTCGGTTAATGGTGCAAGTTGTAAGACTTGGGAATGTGTCTGTAGAAAAAATTGATGTGATGCACATTTCATGGTCTTCTGCATTGACATCTGGGCACTGTGATCTGTCCTAGGAGGAGGAGGCACAATATCCATCGTCCGTTCACAGTCCTGGCAGACATGGAGAATGAGGATATAATCCGCAAATTCAGGCTGGACCGACAAACCCTGCAGAACCTATGTGCCATGTTGGAGCCCCACCTGCAGCCACGTCGGACATATCCAACAGCTTTCACCGCAACATCTAAGGTGATGGCATGCCTGCATTTCTTTGCAACGGGCTCATTCCAGCACATGGTCGCAAGTGCAGGCGGGATGTCACAGCCGATGTTCAGCATGGTGCTGAGGGATGTCCTGTCGGTCATGATGCTGTACAAAGACAGATATATCCATTTTCCCAGGGGGCCTGAGTTGGTGGCTGTGAATGGCGATTTCTATGCCCTTGGACATATCCCCCATGTCATTGGTGCAATTGATTGCACACATGTTGGGCTTGTGCCACCACAGGCACGTGAACAGGTTTACCGCAATAGGAAGCATTCACACTCGGTAAATGTTCAAGTGGTGTGCCTGGCGGACATGATCATCTCACACATGTGTGCCAAGTTTCCCGGTTCAGCCCATGATGCCCACATCTTGCTCAGCAGCATCGTTCCTCAGTTGATGGCCAATCTGCTTCCTGAGCGTGCATGGCTTGTGGGTGAGTATGCATAGTGGATTAGAGTGGTGTGTGTGTGTGACATGCTGTTGTGTTGCATTTTGGGACTGCAAGGTTAATCTGTGTCTCTCACACCCAGGTGACTCGGCATATCCAAACCACCCGTGGTTGCTGAGCCCATTGCGGAACCCCGTCACGCTGCTGATGTGCGATACAATGATGCCCATGGGAGGACACGGCGTGTGATAGAACGGACATTTGGTCTCCTAAAATCAAGATTTCGGTGCCTGGACCGTACTGGGGGTGCCCTTATGTACTCGCCAGGAAGGTGTGTCAGATAGTGGTGGCATGCTGCATGCTCCACAACCTGGCCATTCACAAGGCAATACCCCTGATCCTGGATGACGATGATGAGCAGCCAAGGCCGCCGCCTGCAAATCAAGCCGGATCCAGTGACGAGGGCAGTGGAGAGGAGGAAGGGGTCGACATGCGTCGACAGCTCATCACCCGCTACTTCACTTGAAGGTGAGTGACAATGTAGAAGGGACGAAATGGTCTGATGGTGTTGCTGTTGCTGTGTGGGTGTATGTGAGCTTGCTAACTGCAGCTTGGTGTTGACTCATTGCTGCCTGCCAATGTATGTGTGATTGGTTAGTGTGATACAGATTGTCTCTATGGTGACTGTTGCTCTGTGTAAAGTTTGTAGATCTGAGTACCTTGTTGACAAGTGTTGTGTGATGTGTGCAATGCCACACCCATACAAGTGACTCTTGTTCTGCGGTTTTCCCTAGGTCCCTTCAGCATCTCACTTGTTACCTACATTCCATTCCCCTGGACCATGTCCTACACGGTGAAGGTTGCACATCCCGTATTAAAGACGGAGCAGACACAACAACATGTGTGTAAGGTGTATTTATTTACAACTGTGACATGCAAGGGTGGAGAAAATGTGAAGGGGGCATTGAAGAAGTGAGTTGACAGTCATGGTAAATGAGATACTTGAGTAGTCCCCACAATGATGTGGAGACCCAGTCTAACAGATGGATGCCATTCACATGGCAGTGTGGTGAAGGATAGTCCAAAAGGTCAATGCAGTGGTGCAGTGGTCTGCCATCATGGCTGGTTCGGGGACTAGCGTTTGGCAGGTGCTTTGGCACGTGAGTCCCCCTGGCCTTTCCTTGGACGGCCCCTCTTGCGCTTCACTGGAAGGGCCACTGCTGCAGGGGCAGTGGTGTCTGAGGACTCACCCTCCTCTGTGGACGGAGGGGAGGATGATGAAGTGTCATCATGCTGCCCAACAGGGGGAGGCGGAGGGGTAGAATGTTGCGCTTGCCTCTCCCTCAGAACCGCCACTAGCTGCCCCTAGAGGTCCACAATCTGTCCCATGCGTGTGTCCATGGACCTCAGCAGCAGGAGGTGCTCCCGAGATTCTTCCTCTAACCGGCCCATTCATCCCTGGGCCTGTTGGTATGCCCCAAGGACTCTGTCGATGTGGCCCAGGGCTTCCGTCCCAGGATCAGTCCCCCTCTGCATGAGCCTGTCCCGACCAGCTGCACTGCTGCCACGGTCCTGTCCGGTCCTCACATTGGCCCGCTGCATCCTCTCCCTGGCCTCCGCAGTCGATGTGGTGGGCTGCTCAACCCCTGGGGCAGGGAGGGTGTTGCGGACAGCTGTGGTGGTGGTGGTGGTGGTAGTAGTGGTTGACACACAGGCCGTGACAGCAGCTGTCAGAGGATGGTCAGGGGCTGCAGCTGATGTGGTTGGGGGGACAATGGGTGCCTGGGACTGGTTGCGACCTGCCACACCAGATGGGCCAGCGTGGAGCTCCTCATCCAAGGAATCCAGGAGTCCTCATCCAGTTGTCTCTGTTCCGGGGGGGACTGGCTCTGCAGGGTGGTGTCATCCTCTGCAGTGAGTTCTTGGTCACCTGTGGGTCAGATGAGAAATGGTCATTGTGTTGCACCCATCAAAGTTTGTGTTAGCAGTGTTACATCAACTGTTTGTACATCCAGCAGTTGTTCACTGTACAAATTAGCATTGACCGACATCCAGTGATGCATTACAAGCTGTTGTGGTACATTCATTACTTGTCCATATTGGGAGTTGTCAAGACATGACATGCACAATATAATTTTTTGACATTGACAGTCTCATGTTGGCATCCTGTTATTGATATATCATATGTCATCCATTTACGCGTATGTGTCACTTGTAGAGCCCTTGCAGCGGTTCTCTCTGCACAGTGAGTGAGCATTGTAGTTTCATGCATACCTTTTCAATGTGGTGTAGATATCTGTATTTGCAATTCCAGACATGCTTAAGTTTGCTTTAATTAGATCCTAGGTGGTCTGGACTAGGGGTGGGCGGAATTTGCGTAGTCGCGCTACGCAAAGCTCAGCGAAACGGTAAAAAAGCTCCGCGAGCACGCAAAAGTTCCGCGAACATGCGGAATTGCTTGTTCCGCCCGTTCGCGATGCTTTTTTCCTGTTCGCGAACGCTGTTTGCGTGCTCGGGGGGAAATATCTCGCAAACACGCACTTTGAAAGCGCAAACAAGCAAAAAATTCCGCGAAGCCGCGGATCGCGGAATTTTTGGCAATTCCGCGTTCTCCGCGGAACGCGAAATTACCCAAATTCCGCAAATTCCGCGAGCGGAACGGAATTTACCGCCCAGGCCTAGTCTGGACCACTGCTACTGTCAGATGGCATATAGTGGTGTGCATGGTTGTGCTCGGAGTTCCATCGACATGTGTTTCAGTCATTCACACTTTGGTTGCTGTCACAGTTTCATTTTCTTAGGTGTGTGCACACTATAGTTGCCAATGCTATCTGGGTGTGCAGTTGTGCATTGAGAGGCCTGGTATCCTAGGCCAACATGTTTTTTTAAATGCATATCTGGCTGCATGTTGTGGCTGTTGATATGTTGTGTTTGCTGTGTTTTCCTTGTATTTGTGAGACCTCTCTGTGTGTGTAGGATGAGGGCTTCCATCTTGGTCCAGTGTGGGACAAGTCAGCATGATATGTCCACATGCCAGTTCTTTTGAAGTGTACATTGCAATGAATGACACATGCATGTTGGTGCCAGGAAGTAATGGGTCTTGTGTGCTGGCGGTCAGGTGGGCCCGTGTGAGTTGTTGTGCAAGCTTCCCAGCCCCACACACCCCGACCTGTGAGATGCGGTTACCTACCTGTGAGTTGGGTGGGTAGCATACATTGCCTGCCACATGATTCTTATTGGGGGTGTAGTGTCCCATCCTCCATAGTGGTGGAACAGCATGCATGTTGCATTTTGTGGGACGGATAGCCAAACACACTACACCATCTCACTGTGAAGATGGCTAACTACCGTTTGAGGTGAAGGTGAGCAATGACATGGCTATGTGACTTGGTAGAAATCTTTGGATGGAATGTGTGTGTGGTGAGCATGATGTGTGTGTGGCTTTTTGTACCCATTGATTTCAGATTACATTTGGTCATGGGGTATAGCCCCCATCACTGTTGTCCCAGCTATCTGGCTGTGGGGTTCACTCCCCAACATTTGAAGGCACAATAGGGCAAGGGGTATGGTCTCGTAGCACAGTGGTGACATACAGCAGGGTGAAGATCTCACCCAGCATACATTTCCACACTGTCATGGTTTCATGGTATTTGTGGACCTGAGAACATGAGCCCAGTACTGGTGTAGCAGTTGTTCCAGGGCATCCATACACTGACATGTTGTGGTCAACAGTGGTGTGTGTGTGAGATGTACTCAGCCCTGTGCAGACAATGTGTGGTTTTGGGGCCAGACTATACCAGCACTGTTCAGACAGACAGTGTGAGATGTGAACATTGTCAATGCATACACACATTGGTGGTCCAAACAAGACACCTTTGACAATTTAATTCAGACAAGGTGCTGTTCTGCAATTCAGTGCAGCACTGTGGTAGCTGGGTGTGTTGCAGGACATTTGGGATGTGCTTAGTTTAGCATTGTGAGTCCCAGCTGCAGTGTAGTTTTTGGGTGCACTGCACTTCCACTGTTTACATTGCAACACTGTGGTATGACATGGGTGATTTGCACTTTGCCATACAAACGGCAAGACACTGCTGCAGGGCAGCATGATCGTTGTTAGTGTTGCAGTGTGTGATGCCTGGCACAGTGTACACAATGTGGGTCAATTTTGTACAGAGACTTGTGCATGGTGACTACAACACAACTGTTTTGCATTATTTGTGTTGGTGACTGTGGACTAAGTGGCATGGTGTCATGTGCGGCTGCACAGACGTCACATGCCTATGAGTGGGACTAGTGCTCCATCCTGCTCAGCTGTGGGCCAAGGGGGCCTGGTGGGAGTTGTAGTGCAGGCCTCCCAAACACCCACCCACCTCCAGGTAAAGATGGCTACCTACCTGTTAGGTGAGGGTGTAGCACACAATGGCTGAGGCATGCTTCTGGGTGGGGGCAGTGCTCCATCCTGCTCAGCTGTGGGCCAAGGGGGCCTGGTGGGAGTTGTAGTGCAGGCCTCCCAAACACCCACCCACCTCCCGGTAAAGATGGCTACCTACCTGTTAGGTGAGGGTGTAGCACACAATGGCTGAGGCAAGCTTCTGGGTGGGGGCAGTGCTCCATCCTGCTCAGCTGTGGGCCAAGGGGGCCTGGTGGGAGTTGTAGTGCAGGCCTCCCAAACACCCACCCACCTCCCTGTGAAGATGGCTACCTACCTGTTAGGTGAGGGTGTAGCACACAATGGCTGAGGCATGCTTCTGGGTGGGGGCAGTGTTCCATCCTGCTCAGCTGTGGGCCAAGGGGGCCTGGTGGGAGTTGTAGTGCAGGCCTCCCAAACACCCACCCACCTCCCGGTAAAGATGGCTACCTACCTGTTAGGTGAGGGTGTAGCACACAATGGCTGAGGCATGCTTCTGGGTGGGGGCAGTGCTCCATTCCTTCTCAGCTGTGGGCCAAGGGGGCCTGGTGGGAGTTGTAGTGCAGGCCTCCCAAACACCCACCCACCTCCCGGTAAAGATGGCTACCTACCTGTTAGGTGAGGGTGTAGCACACAATGGCTGAGGCATGCTTCTGGGTGGGGGCAGTGCTCCATCCTGCTCAGCTGTGGGCCAAGGGGGCCTGGTGGGAGTTGTAGTGCTGGCAGCATGTACACATGTACCCATGGTGATGTTGCTAACTACCTTTGGGGGGCTTCAGGGGGAGTGTCTGTTGTATCTGTGAGAGATGTGTTGGGGGAGTGTTGTGCACATGAATGAATTTGTACATAGGAGGTATTATTTTGTAATAGTGCAAGACAGTACATTTGTGTGATGTTAGGCATTTGTTTGTACTTACCAGCCTCCACTCCCCCGGGTATTCCTGAGAGACTCTCTGGATGTAGAATGCCAAGCACCTTCTCCTCCCATTCAGTGAATGTTTTGAGTGGAACGGGAGGGCCACTGCCTGTCTTGGCTCTCTTCTTTTTGACCACTGCCTTCAGATCGTACCACCTCTTCACGATTTCATCTCTATTGCGTGGCACGGTCCCTACTGCATTGACATTCTCTACTATCCTTCTCCACATTTGCGTCCTTGTTGCTAGTGGTGTCTGTTGGACCTGGTTACCAAACAATTGTGGTTCTACCCTGATTATCTCATCGACCATGACCCTCAACTCACTCTCACTGAATTTGGGCATTCTCTGTGGTGACATGGTGTGTGATGTGTCAAGGTGTTTAGGGTGCAGGTTTGGGAGTGGTAGTGGTGGTTGTGATGTGTATGGTGTGTGCTGTGCAAAGGTGTTAGAGGTGCAGGTGTGGAAGTGGTGGTGATGGTGGTGATGTGTGTGTGTTGTGCAGATTTGCCTCTCCTGTCATCTGTGGTGGATGTCCCCTCAGTTGTGGAGATTTGCAAAGGATTGTGGTCTGTTGGGGGCTGGATTTATACTGGTGTCTGTGGGTGTGTCAGGATGGGGTAATGGTTGCAGGTGTGGTGTGTGTGTGTGAACCTGGGATTTGTAGTTTTGAAGTTTCCCATGGGGGTGTGTCTTTGGGCTGTGTTAGCTATTTTTGGGTGCATGCCTTGTATGGTTGGTGCACTTTGTGGCCATGTTCTGTGTTTTTCTAGTGACCACCATTTTTTTAACGGAGCGTCCGCAGTGGTGGCTCGGCTATGGCACTTCCGCCGTCTCACTGATTCTTCAATGTTGTCGACCGCGGCGGCCGGAAACAGCGCACTGCACCGCGGGGATGTCGGGATTATCATAATTTTGATGGCGGTGTCTCCGCTGTGGTTGCGGGCGTTTGGGCTGTTTCCGCTGCGAAACCGACCGCCGCGGACGGGTTTGGGCCCTTTCCGCAGGCGTACGGCAGATTCTCGGGTCTCCTTTCCGCCGCGGTTGGAGTTTTACCGCTGAGGATCCTACGGTAGCAGCGGGCGGTGTTTTCCCGCTACCATGACGGTCGTTTTGTTTTCCGTCCGCCATCGTAATGACCTCCTAATTGTGTTAATTATAGAGGTACACTTTTTTGTTTAATTTAGATGTGTGTTTTGAATTGTGTGGTGTTATAGGGTAGGAAAATAAATATTACATTTATGTAATTTAACATTTTTTGATTAAGATAAATTTCTATTATAAAATATGTATTTGTTTGTAAATTGTTTGTTAAATTTTAAAAATTAATATTTTTATGTCAATTTTGGATTTTTGCTACATTAAAATATTTATATATGTTTTGTTAATTTTTATATTTTTATATATGTTTTGTTTTGGGGTTTTTTATTATATTTTGTATTGTAGTTGATATTTTGTTTGTTTTTAAATTTGAATTTTGTTCTGTGGGAATAGTAATTTGTACCCCTCCGCTATCCAACACTTTCCCTACTGTTGCATTCACAGGAGTGGGAATAGTAATTTATACCCCTACGCTATTCAACACTTTCCCTACTGTTGCACTTGCAGGAGTGGGAATAGTATTTTTCTCCCCTCCGCTATCCAACACTTTCCCTACTGTTGCACTCATTGGAGTGGGAATAGTAAATTAATACCCTCTGCTATGCAACAGTTTCCCTACTGTTGCACTCATTGGGGTAGGAATAGTAATTTGTACCCCTCCGCTTTCCAACACTTTCCCTACTGTTGCACTCCCTGGAGTGGTAATAGTAATTTTATCCCTTTTGCTATCCAACACTTTCCCTACTGTTGCACTCACTGGAGTGGGAATAGTAATTTTTACCCCTATGCTATCTAACACTTTCTCTACTGTTGCACTTGCAGGAGTGGGAATAGTAATTTTTATCCCTCCGCTATCCAACACTTTCCCTACTGTTGCACTCATTGGAGTGGGAATAGTTAATTATTCACCTCCGCTATCCAACACTTTCCCTACTGTTGCACTCGCTGGAGTGGGAATAGTAAATTATTCCCCTCCGCTATCCAACATTTTCCCTACTGTTGCACTCGCTGGAGTGGAAATAGTAGTTTTTTACCCTCCGCTGTCCAACACTTTCCCTACTGTTGCATTCATTAGAGTGGGAATAGTAAATTATTCCCCTCCGCTATCCAACACCTTCCCTACTGTTGCAATCGCTGGAGTGGGAATAGTAAATTATTCCCCTCCGCTATCCAACACTTCCCCTACTGTTGCACTCGCTGGAGTGTGAATAGTAAATTATTCCCCTCCTCTATCCAACTCTTTCCTTACTGTTGCACTCGCTGGTGTGTGAATAGTAATTTTTTACCCTCCGCTATCCAACACTTTCCTTACTGTTGCACTCATTAGAGTGGGAATAGTAAATTATTCCCCTCCGCTATCCAACACTTTCCCTACTGTTGCAATCGCTGGAGTGGGAATAGTAAATTATTCCCCTCCGCTATCCAACACTTTCCCTACTGTTGCACTCGCTGGAGTGGGAATAGTAATTTTTTACCCTCTGCTATCCAACACTTTCCCTACTGTTGCACTAAATGTAGTATAAAGTAGGTTTAAAAAAAATTACATATTTTAATTTTTTAATTTATATTATAATTTTTTGTTTTAATTTTTATGTTACAGGTGGATGTATATATATTTATCTTTATTTTTTAATATATTTCTAACATTTTATAATTAATTAAAATTATTATTTATTAATTATTTTTAAGTAAATATATATATATTACATTTTATACATGTATGTTTAATTGATTTTTAAATTACATTTATTACTTATAATTGTTAAAATTTACAAATAAATCTAAATATATTTTTTAAGTAAAATGTATTATTTAATTAATATTACATTATTTATAATAAATATTTAAAAAACAATATTTTGTACTTCGATATTTTTAACAACAATATTTTTTTTCTTGATATTTTTGTACCTACCATTATGAAGATAGGAGGTCGATATTTTTGACAACGATATTTATGTCACGATATTTCTGTAGGTTGATATTACTGTTGTCGATATTCTGTCAGTGATCCATGGGCAAGTACACGAAGACCAGGAGGGGTTCCATCCACCTGGCCTTCATGGACTTGTCCAGTGCCTTTGACACAGTTAATCAGGAGAAATTGTGGGGACTGATGGAGCAAATGGGTTTTGTAGAAGCTCTTATATCCTTCCTACGTAGGCTTCATACCTCTACAACGGTTGCTGTACTTTATGGCTCTAGGGGGGAGAAGATAGGGCCCATTGTCTCCACAGAAGGTGTCCGGCAGGGTTGCATTTTAGCTCCATTCCTCTTTTTATTGTATACAAATGGTTTAGAGGCTTTTTTAATGGAGAAGGAATTTGACTTTCCCAAAATCAGAGGCAACCCGATTCCATTGTTATCTTATGCGGACGATACTGTTTTAATGGCCCTGACAGCCAATAGCCTCCAAAAGTCACTTAATGCTTTTACTGATTTTATGGCATCATTGGACTTAAAAGTAAATTTTATTAAATCTTATGTCATGGTGTGTGGCCCTAAAGGTACAAAAACAAGAAAACTTGAGGTTAGGGGCAAGACCATTGACAAGTTGAAAAATGTCACATATTTAGGGAATATTTTTAATGACACTATGAACTGGGACCACCTTATCACATCTAGGGTACAACATCCCAGTCGGGTTGTGGAGGGGTTATTTTGCTTTTGCCCGCAAGCTAGGCCATAAACCGGTGACAGAACTGGTTACCCTCTACAAAGCTAAATGTTTGCCTGTGGCATCCTATGGGACGGGAGTCTGGGGCTACCATAATACCTGACAATTGCAGGTCCTGGAGAATACATTTATAAAGAGATTATTGATGGCTCCAAATAGTGCCCCTACACCTTTTTGCCACCAGGAGCTAGGATTGGCCTATCTTGAAGATCGAATTGATATCGCCCCATTGATCTTATGGGACAAGATTTGGTCATCTGAGGACCTAATGTTCTCAAAAGACGTTATCAAGGATTGTACCAACTTAGATAGTGCTTTGTCCATCCCCTGGCTCCATTTTGTGAAGGACAAATTATATGAGCTAGGCTTGGGGCACTATTATGACAATCCTGCAAGTATTGATACAAATGTGAAAGATGTTATAAAAGAGCCATTTTATGCTAGGATACACCTGCGCCATGCACAAATGGCAGTGTCAGGTCTCCCATGTTCATTCCCCGGAGAACATTGGGCCCGATTGACAAAAGTAATCTGAGTATTCACAAAAGGCATTTAGGAGTAGTAAAGTTTAGGATTTTGTCTTAAGTTTGTCTTAAGTTTTGGTCTTATGACAAAATCCTAACTTAAGTTAAACTTAAGTTAAACTTAAGTTAGGATTTTGTCTTAAGACCAAAACATAAGACAAACTTAAGACAAAATCCTAACTTAAGTTTAACTTAAGTTTATCTTAAGTTAGGATTTTGTCTTAAGACCAAACCTTAAGACAAACTTAAGCCAAAATCCTAACTTTACTACTCCTAAATGCCTTTTGCGTATACCGGAAGTCATAAAGTTAGGATTTTGTCTCAGATTACTTTTGTGAATCGGGCCCGGAAATTTTAATTAACTTTTACCACTAACGTCCAAGCACGATTTTACCTGACAAGGTTTCGATTAAGCACATTGCACTTTCTAGTGGCTTTCCCTAAACAATCAGGTTGGGTTCACAGTTTACCACCTTGTCCGTGTGATAAGTTGGCAGCCCGGAGCACGTTGCACTTTATTTTGTTCTGTCCCCTTTATAAAGATCCGAGGGGGAAATTTTGAACCCCACGTCTGAGGGAAATACCGCCATGCACCTATATTGGCTGTTTTAATTTCTTACAGTCTTTGTCTACTCTAACCACCTGCATTTCAGTTTCCTGAATTTCATTAGAGTTGCAGTGTCTATGAGGAAACGCTATGAGCTATCATAACTTAATAAAAACCTGTGTAACCCTTTTGTAAAAATTAATTATATGGATGAAATTGTATGGGTGATACTAGAGATGGACGTTTGGGGTATTCGATGTTAGGGTCCATAATTGCTCTTAACAATGCCTGAACGTTATTTATTGTCTGCTATTATGCTTCTTTTTATCCATGCCTTTGTATCTATTATATGTACATTTTTATCTTGGCAAGTATTTGGGTGAAACTTTTATGGTTCTTGTAACCGAATAACGTTTTTTTGACTGACTGACTGACAGTGGGGTCTGGATACCATACATGAAGATTTTCGTGTTTGATGGGGACAGCATAGGCTTAGGCTTGAGGTGGCGGCACTGTTGGGTGCCCATCACATTTACCTAGGTTCCTGTATCAGTAATGGCCCTGACCTCTGAGCCAGCGATTTCCACCACGCAGGAAGGCTGGGGCCATCTGTGTTTCTTGAGGCCTTTAGTGAATGAGATGAGAAAAATCTCCTCTTCGTCATCTGGCCGTGAGTCTTCAAGCTGGTGCTTTGGGTGGGGGCATGCGGCTGGTGGTGCCCTGGGGTTCAGTCTCATTGAGGGAGAGTTGACATATCGTTCAAAATGAGGGCCATCGTCCTCTTGCACCTCTCCCTGTGTGCCTCTGTGGCATACTAACCCAAAGTTAATTGCTTTGCCACAGTTGGAGGACATGTGACCTCGTGCTGGGCAGTCATCCATGGGTTGTTTGTCACGCCCACAGTTCCTGCAGTGAGCAGTGGCTTGAGAGGTGTTTTGCATCTTCAGCTTGCTGGCTTTGCTTTTTGTGTACACCATGTCTGCTCTCTCTGCCTTCACTGCTAGAGATCTATCTGGGGGTTGGGTGATCGGGATGTCCATCTTGGTGGCCCTGGCTGCGGCGAGGTCATTTGTTCTGACCTTGATGAGATTGTCGTCGAGCACAATGTTTGGTTGGGGCAGGATGAGGCTCCTCAGTTTTTTGTCTCTACACCCTTGAATGATTAGCACCCTTATTACTTTTGCTTGGCCATCTGCAGTGCAGGTGTTGGCTAGTTTGGGCAGCGATGCGTAAAATGTATCAATTGATTCAACTTCTCGCTGGTACGCTTGGCAGAGTTTGAATCTTTCGAAATCAGGATTCAATTGAGGATCAAAGTGCGCATTGTGCACTCTTACTGCAGTGTTGCAGTTGCTCCTTGTCCCAGTGTTAGGAAGGTGATCAAAAAGTTTGTAAATTTCATCATCTGCATAGTGGAGTAGAAGGGAGCATTTGACAGCTCCATCCATTTTGCAGGTGGCGATAAAGTAATTTTCCAGAATTCCGACACAGGTTTTGCAATGAGGGGAGGCGGTCGCTGGGTCAGCGAGTTTATTGAATGGTTGGAGCACCCCTACTAAGGTGTGTTGTGGAGGATAGGGTCTTGGTGGTTGTCCTTGTGGGGGCATCAGTAATAACGGGCATGCTTTCCGTGTCGCCCAAAACTGGTGAAGAGTAGGTGGAATATAATGGTGCAGATTCTGTTTTGGGCCGTGTAACTGTGTGCACCGTCTGTTGCGGTTGGGTCCTAGTGCACTCTTTCTGCCTAAAACTACTGCTTGGTTGGAGCGGTGTGCCACGTTTGATGTGCACTATCTTGTTTAAAGCTACACTTTGTGTCCATTTTTGTTTGATTGACTTGCCAAAGTTCAGTTTCTACATCGAGACAGTCCTTATAATCATGTGCTTTTGCCCCAGATTTTTTTCTATTTATTGTTTCTTTCCTTTTGTTCTCAACTTGCCCTCATGCAGTCTCCAGAGTCTAAATCCAGGCACGTGGCAGGCCTCATTAGGCAGTGCAGGGCTCCGGCAAGCGGCAAAGGCCTGCAGCAATGCTGTTCTGTGGTGGAGGCAGGGTGATTGCGGCACTGGGGGTGTTGCACGGAGGCCTCATGGGGTTGGAGCAGATGCGCTGGGGGGTGAGCCATGGGCGGGTCTCCAAACAGCCATAGGGCCTCGTCAGAGAACATGACTGCTGGGCACAGCCTAAGCGCGGCTCCCAGTGGAAGCCTGGCAGGTGTGCATTGTGGATGGGGCTGGCCAAGCAGCTGGGGGTCAGAGCCAATGACCGGTCTGCGATTAGTGTAGCGAGGCAGACAGCAACTCCAGCACAGTATCAGGGAGTGTGGCTGGCAGGTGAGGTGTGTGGTCACCGAGTTGGGTGTCCGCAGAGGCCGGGCTGGCAGGGCAGAACCACATCCGCACGAACACCCAGGCAGCTGATCAGGATGATCGGGTCGTGTGGTAAATGACATCAGCAGTGCAGGGCAGCATGAGAGTGTAGGCACCCTCATTGCCAGTGTGATGGGGGACCCACTGTCTCATGTGAGGGGGGCTCCAACAAATGAATAATAAAGACACACACACACACTTGGCTAGGTGGTATGGGTGGAAGAGCCTGTGTGGTCTACCTCCGTTTATTACATAGCCTCTGGCCACATCTGGCCAGAGGATGTTACAGGGTGTGTTTCTGGGGCAGGGTGTCCCACCCAGACAGGTCCGGGTGGATCACCACAATTCACTACTTGTATTTCAACCCTCAAGTCATTGCACATTTTGAAGTTTGTATGCACAGACCATCCATTGATTTATGCACATTTCACACAACTTGTCATCTGCTGCCATCGCTTTTATTTGCGTGGCGTTTATTACAATGTGGAACACACACACAGGATACCTGTGTTCCAAACCTCGTTCTGGACATTCCAAAGGCGGTTCATTGACACGGCTGTGTTTTTGTATGCTGATTGCTGTTAACTCAGCATGAGTCTTGTTTTCCCCTAACACTAAGTACCATGCAGTAAGTGACACTATTTTTGGAAAAATACTGATTTAAAAACATTATGCCACTAAAATTAAGCAGTTTATTTGCCTTCAACTCTGTTTGGAAGGAACATTTTGTTTGCGGATTACCATTCCATTTAAATCCACAACTGTCCACACAAGCCTACTGGTGTTGTCATTGTGGCAGAAAGATTTGTTTTTGCCATTTACATCATCTTTGGTGCATGCAGTGCTGTACACAAGGATAGTAGGAAAGCAGCATGTTCATGCACACATGTGTGAAAGGAGAGCGTTAAATTCACAGTGACATGCACATCTCTAAGTCTGGATGAACTAAGCAAGCAGTGACTTGCACACTACAAACAAATACTTCATTTATAGTGACTTATGCATTCACACTTTAACTTAATACTGAGCACGTTGTTTTATCTATTTAGCATACATTCTTCATTAGGCTGGATTTACAAAAACAGAACAGAAATGAGAACTGTTAACCATCCACCTGCTTTTCTAGAGAGTTCAGGAGAACCACAAATCACCTGGCAGGTAGCTGACGTGATACATTTGAAACATATTTGTGGGCTATTGGTGTGTCAGATTTAGATCTGAAAGAAAGAAATGGCTGCTATTACACGCACTTGGTTATGACGTAAGAGTCGTTTTCAAACAACTTGCAGATTTAGATACAAATGTTGCTGGGGTCATGGATCAGTACCAGATTCTAATGAAGAAATTTGACGCACAATTTGATATTATGCCTAGGTTAGTAGTGCATAGACACACATTTTTTAAAGATATCACGGTCAGCATAAAAATGTTGATTTGGATGTAACAGCTCTCCACAGATCGATCTCCTAATGAAAAATTTTGAAATATATTAATCAATTATTTTAAGATCAATCTGTCAGTCATTGTTCTGCAGTGACTATTCAGCAGTGACTATTGTCAAAGGGTAGCCCATCGTTAGAAGAAACCATTCATGCAGCCAAGAGCGCAGAACCGTCTCACATCTTAGTTGAAGAATCAGATGAAAAGCATAATGAGGTGCTAAGGGATGTACAAAACAAAGGGGTTAAGTTGTTAAAAGAGGTGTCTGTGTACAACATTCTTTTTTTTTCAAACAGAAAACTCCTGTTTCAAGTTTAGTTTTCACATATCAATGGCAGAAAACCGTGCTTGTAAGGAATGTTACTTGAAAATTGTGCAATTTGTCGAAGTGAAAGTGGTAAATGTGTGCTAGAATGAGACAGTGTTGCGACAACAATGCTGAAACTATTTCAACAGTAAATGATATCCAGAGTGAACTGCAATATACGATATTAGTTGTTCACGATGAAATCAAATGTGGGGAGGTTGCTGAATGTGTAGACCCATATGTTAAAATCAAAGTAGGGGACAAAGTATTGAATCAGTGGGGGACTCTGGGTGCCGCGATCACCATGATCACAAAGAGTTGTTCTACATGGTGTGGAGGGATAGACCATTGCAGCTTCCTGACAGAGCTCCTGTTTCATATGAAGGTTGCAGCATGGAGCTTATTGGGTTCTTTGAAGATGTCTAAGGGGCCGATTACGATGGCGGGCGGACAAAGTCCGCCCGCCATCGCATTTGCAAAAGGGACCGCCCGCCATAGGTGCGGCGGTCCCGCAATACACATTAGGATGCGCCCGCCACACTGGCGCATCCCGTATATTTACATTGCGGCGGGCAGTGCTGCAAGCAGCACCCGCCGCAATGTAAAATAGACATGTCGTGTTTTACATGCACAACGTGACAGGCACCGCGCGGTGCCTGCCACATTGTACATTCAAATGCAGGGGGGTACCCCCCATGTGCACCCACCACCCCCCAACTATATGGGGGCCCGCTACGGGCCCCCAACAGAAGGAACCGCCAGCCTTTCCATGGCGGCAATGCAGCCATGGAAAGGCTGCTCTCACCCTGCATCGCAATATGGATGGCAGTGTCTTCCAGACACCGCCTCCATATTCAACACGTTTTCCGCCAGTCGACGAGTCGACCGGCGGAAAAGCGGCAGACGGTCTTTCCGTCCGCCGCGGACCCCCCAGCCATCATGATATGGCGGGGGTCTTTGCGATCTGGATGGCGGGCGGATCGCCCCCGCCGGGCCGGCGGTGACCACTGCCGGCTTGGCGGGGGCGATCCGCCCGCCATCGTAATCGGCCCCTTAGAATTCAAGAACAGGAGAATTCAAGGTAAAATATATCTCACTGTACAGGGTTTAAACATAGTAGAATGGTTTCATCAAGGATTGATTGGGATGACTCTAAGACCTGGCACTGAAGATCAAGCCTTGGTGGTGCAAGATGAATGTGAAATTGGGTGGCTATTGGATTGCTTTTCAAGTGTGTTTTCCACATCACTTTGGAAAATTAGTGGGTTTAAACTAGGCTTGGGTAGAGTTCGTAGAGTTTTACTCAGTGGAATTCCACAGTGTTGGAGTTACTGGAAAACTCTGTCAAATTCTGCAGAGTTCCGCGAGCAGGCGGAGTATTGCTCGGCCAACCGTTATAGTATAATTTGATTCCATCTGCTTGAAAATATTTTCTATCCTTTCATTCTGACTCCGTGCATGCATTATATTTTGTTTTATTTCACGTTTTCTTCTTTGTATTACTCACAATATGCTTCCTGTCTCTTCTTGTGCAGCAGTGGCTGCAGTATTAGAGAAACATCAGGTAATTTATAGTCTGCGCTGAGTTTATAGTATTCCGTTAAATCATGCATACCCTCACTCAGCCTGAGAGGAGATCCGCTGCTTCTGTCTAATCCTGCCTGGGCAGAGTTTATTCACGAAGACATCAAAAGTGGAGGGGAGACACAATACCAAGGGGATACCAGATATTGTGCAACACCTGAACAGAAAACACTTGACAGGCTCAGAATCTCTGATTCATGCCGACCAGAGTATGTACATCTGAAGGAGAGGTGGGTGCAACACCACCACACAGCAACTTGAAAGATATGCCCCTAACGAGGCCACACTTCTGGCCCTCTGATTTGGGTAGCAAGCAGTTTATCTGTATATTGAAGTGTCATGGAAGAGATTATAAGTAAATTGATTCATGCCTTGGCACTGTCTGATGCTTGGAAGTAATTGTGAACACAGTCATGTTGTCAGGCCCTAGGATCAGTTAGGATGCTGCAATCATCTTCTGAAAAGTGAGTGTGAAGATTGCATGCCAGATTTTATGTATTAAAAAAAGAACGTCAGTAAAGGGCTGCGCATGAGTGTTCCACGCTGACTTAAGGCTGGTCACTATTGGCCACCAGTGCTGCATGCAGCTGCCCTGACCTCTGAGCCAAGGCCTTATCAAATCTGCCCTAGGTTTGTATCCTGCCCCATTGTTGAGGCTGGCATACCAGTAAATAATGAACACTAGGCATGAAGGCCGCAGGGTGACCCCGAGCCAAGCTGTGACACTTCTTGAGCCCAAGCCTTGCGTGCGGATCAGCAACTTCCCCAGCCCGAAGGAGCTGCAATTCTACCTAATTCTCCTCTGGCAGGAAGAGCCATCCCTGCCCTGCGGTGCCACCTTTGGCTGGATTAGGCATGCAAGCTCCATGAAACAGCATCCAACACCATCCCACGCTAACACTGGGGAACGCTATTGTTCCGAGGATAAATAAAATACTTTATTTGCCCATTAACGCATTGTGGTTGAAGCAAGTTTTAAAAGTACAGATATGAGCCCTTCCACTCACCAGATACACACAGGGGTCAGCGCTGCACTACTGGGGCGTGGGCAAACACAGGCCACTGCCACTCACCTGGGCTTGGCATGCTGGGGGCCAGCTTCCCGAGTCCGTACTTCAATGAGCTCACCCTGGGTCCAGTTTTCGCCTTATCCCTGCCCAGAATGAGTTCCTCCCTCAGTCGGCTAAGCTCTCCCGCGTTAAGCCCTTGCTTCTCACAGGCTTCTTTGTCCTGGAAGAGTCTTCTGGAGCTGTTGAGCCCTTGCCAGGCCAGCCCTTCCCATCAGATTAGTTTCCAGTGTCTCTCGACTCTGCTGTCTGAGTCTGCACACACTGCACTGAGCACTTTGCTCACCTATTACCATAATCTTTATAATAGCACTGAGCTGGAAAAGGGTGCTTGGTAAGATTCCCTTAATCTTTGTAATATCACTGAGCTGGAAAAGTGTATGTATGTAACAGGTGAGCGCGCTGGTGAACTCCGCTCTGCTGGCATTTGGCGGAGTTGTTGCTGAAGTCTGCGCTCTAAGCGGAGCGCGGAGTGTCAAAACTCTGCAAACTCCATGGCGGAGTAAAGATTCCTGCCCCCCCCCCCCTAGTTTAGACACATGATTAAAATACAGGCAAGAGCCTTTCCTGTGAAGCACAAATTGAGAGGTGTACCATTCAGCATTAGAGAAACTTTGAGGGGTAAACTTGAATATTTGTGTAGTCAAGGTATTATAGAACCCATTGAGTCTTCTTTTTGATAGTCTCCCTTAGTTGTAGCTTGCAAGAAAGATGATGATCTTTGTGTATGTGTTAATTTACGCACTGTAAACAAGGAGCTTTTATTTTGGTTCACACCCTCATCCAAAAATCAATGCTATTTTGTCCATGTTGTGTGGGGCCCAGTGTTCCACCAAGTTAGATCTATCTTCAGCCTATCATCAGGTTGAGATAGATCCTGATGTTAGACATTTCACATCCTTTGTGTCTCTATTTGGAAGATATCAATATGTTTCCATGGCAGTTGGATTGGAATCAGCAGCATCAGTTTTTCAGAAGATCATGGAGCAGATGTTAAAAGGAATTAAATGTGTAGCAGTCATTCAAGACAATGTTTTAATTTCTGTTTCTAAATTCAAAGAAAACAATAAAGTTCTTATACAAGTATTGACTATTTTGCAAACAAGAGGTTTAGTGTTGAAGAAGGAAAATGCAAATGTTTTAGATAAGAAGTGGAATACTTGGATCATGTAGTATCTAGGGATGTTTTTTTCCTAGTCTTAAGCTTGTTGAGATAATCGAAACATCACTTTCAACACAAAATAAAAGTTCACAATATTTTCTAGGACTTATGCCTTCCTATGCTTCACATTTGCATTACTTAAACAACTTGTTGAAGAAAAATTTTAAGTTTATTTGGAGCCAGGAATGCATGAATACTTTTGAATAGGTAAAAAGAGAGTTAATCATAACTATGGGCCTGATTACGAGTCTGGCAGTCTTGTGAATGCCAGACTCCCAGTGGCGCAGGAGTGGAGGCCCACAGTTTTGCTGATTACGACTTCCAAAGTCATATCAGTGGTGGACCACCTGCTGCACCAGGGAACAGTTGTTCCCTGGCGGTTGAGCAGGAGCACCACAATGCATTAGGCTGAGCAGGGACTGGTGCAGTTCTGCTCATCATATTTTGAGTTCTTGCACCGCCAGCCTTTTCATGGCAGAGCCCCGCCAAGAAACAAATGGCGGTGCAAGAACAAAGGGGGCCCTACAGGACCCCCATGGCCCCCACGCCATGGGGATGCATTCAGGGTGCACAACATGTGCCCCCCTGTCTGTATTTCCCCCAGTTACAGCATGGCATGGATGTCACAATCCATGGCGTGCTGGAACTTTTTGGCCATTCCCATTGCGGTGCCCGTTTTCAAGGCACTGCCATGGGAAAGGCCAAAGGACCGCCAACCGTATTACGAGTTGCACATTTGCAACTCGTAATACAGTCGGTGGTGCTTGCGCGGCTTAGGCACAGTGGAGGCAGCATTGCGCCATCGCCGCAGTGCCAAAGTCGTAGTCATATGACCGGTGTCTACCTTGTACGATTACATCTGATGCAAGCAATGTCAGGTTAGGTGCATTTTTGACCCAAAAGCAAGAAGATTGTGAAATCAAAGTAGAGTATGCTTTACAAGCTTTGAGAAAAGCCTAATATGTGTTTTCTGTTATTAAAAAGGAGTTTCAATGGTGTGTGTGGGCTTTAGAAAAGATGTATCTGTACGGTAGGAAGTTTACTATAGTTACCAATCATAAGCCTTTAGTTTATATACTGAGTAATGAAAATATCATCATCATATTTAACTTTATTCGGTCGTTACGACCATCAAAGTGCAAGTGCGTACATTACAGAGAATCAATTAATACCAATAAAACTATTACACATTCAAAAGCAGAATTTGAATATAGTTTTAAAACCAAAAGCATATATATGGTTATTTAACCGGACACCAGTCACCCTGGAGGGAGGAGCCGCCGCAGCGCTTAAAAGCGCCATCGTCATCCCGCGGCGCGGGATGCTGCATTTCCTGCACTTTACCGCTGCTGAAGGGGACTTCAGGCCCCACAAACCACCGGACACCAGTCTCCCTGGAGGGAGGAGCCGCCGCAGCGCTTAAAAGCGCCATCGTCATCCCGCGGTGCGGGACGCGCCCGGGCAAAGCCCGGGCCTGTCCTTACCAGAAAGAGGCAGGGCAGGGCCATCCCCCTTGGTTTTCCGAGCAAGGTTCTATCTGGGACTTAAAGGACAGCCTTCTTTGCTAAAGATTTATCTTGTAAGTGCCGGACATTCTTCTCTTATCTTTTTCTTTTTGCTTATAATCCTCTTGAGTTAAGCACCTTGTGCGTCTTCTCTTTAGCAAGTGCCTACTATATTATCAGATAGCTGTTTTTAAGCAAACTGTATTAGTTTTTAATATTTAATCTACACTGTTGTAAACAGGATGGGGAAATGCAAGAATAATGAGGGGGTCAGGAAGACAGTTGGGACTCGTCTGAGAGCTACCAAAGTTGCAAAAGCCAGCAAAACTAATACAGTCTGCAGACCTACAGCTAACAACTGCGTTTTAGATCGCATAGATGATCTATTGATAGAGTGCCAAGATATTCTAGATCCTCACTCTAATTTAATCACTGGAGACAATTTACCTACCCCGCTAGAGATTCAATCCCCCCCTAGCCTATTTCCCACAACTGCTAAACGAATTCCTTCCATCTTTACCAAACGCATTACAAGGAGCACAAAGGATAAGTCCCCCAGCCATAGCCACTCCCTACAAACAATTGGCTTAAATTAGATTTCTACCGAAGGAAGCGATAACTCCATATCGGCAGAAGTAGAGTCTAATTTAATAGGAAGGAGCAATGTAGATACTATTAGTACTGCTGACCCTAGAGACACTATTATCCCTTTGGCAAATAGATTCTTACTATTACAGCATCTTATGGATTATTCTCCTGGAGGGTTACCAGAAGAAGAGATGGTATCGTCATTGTCAAACATAGATGCCATCCAGGGGAAACAAGATCTAGCAAAGGAAAGGGTAGGAGGTTGCCCAGCAAAGCCCACTATATCTGAGCTGGAAACAATAACAACTATTAATGAGCTAAGGGCTGAAGTTACCACCCTCAAGACACTTATCCTTGAGCTTACTGATCAAGTTAAACTCCTTCTGGATAGAGATCCCACAATAATATGCACCCCCTTATTGAAAGAGAGTGCTACAACGAACATTATCACACAATCGAATAGCGTAGGAGCTCCTAAATCTTTGACTAACATAATCCCTTTAATTTCCATCCCCACTTGCTCCTCAGTTAAACCTCCCGTATCGATGGCACATGCATTAATAGATAAAAATATGAGTAGAAACAACCCGTATATTACCGGCAACGAACTACACCCAAGTAATAGGTGAGAGCTGACCCATGGCCCTACTAAGAGTATTTTCATGATAAACGTGCCCAAAATCCAAATGCATTCCAAGTATGAAGATACCTCTCTAATAAATAAATCAATCCATATGATCCGGAAGGTTAGGGGGTGCAGATCAGTCATTAGAGATGATATCCTCTGGGCAAAAAGGATAACCCACTGCTCCTCGGATTCTATCGAACTACACCTTAAGGATGAAAATATTGTACATAGTCTAATAGCTCTTGAAGCACGGACATGTTCGCCCTCTTCGACCAGAATCCAGTTGAAATACAATCCGACTGGTGCACTGCAGCTCCAATCCAGTAATAGGTATGGTACTTCGCTGGATACAGTTTCAACTCTAGCTAACATTGACTGACTGGCACCCCAAGTATCACTAAGCCACTTGACATCCCATCTCCCTGACCCAACCGCCTATCTGGCCCCTAAGGACAAGCCAAAGGAATATCAACCACAAGCCAATGTTTATCAGTCTCACAGTTCTGAGGCCCCCTTTGCACACAGCCTTCGAACAGCAACCATTGGACATGTCCTACTTACCAAGTTACAACTATGAGCTTATTACCAAGATGTACAATAGATGAACACCACCCTGCGGGCTCCAACAACGAAGGGCTAATTAACAAACTATGCGTACTATCTTGGAATGTGGTCGGGTTAAAAAACAAGGTAGCACTCCCACATTGGGTTAAATATATTGAGCGTTTTGACATCTGTATACTACAGGAAACATGGGCCACAGCACCAATTTTCATCCCTGGATACATCACCATATGTTGCCCAGCAGTCGCTAATAGACCAGGACGACCGGCTTCTGATATGGATTAGAATTGATTTACAATGTTCCACAAAAGAAATTAAGAGTAATAGCCCCGATATTCTTGCAGTTGACCTTAGGGGAAGGAATGGCAAATCCGTGGCCATATTTAATGTTTATGCTCGAGGCACTAAAGCGGGTTGCAGTTCTCCAACACTCGAAGCACTGGAAGATTGTCTTGAGAAAAGAGAGTCACCTTCGCTCTTAATAATAGCTGGAGATTTTAACGTGAATTTTGAACCTCTCGATTCTGAAGATCTAACTAATATTGATCAGATAGACGAGCTGTGGTCTATTCCGCCGCTTGACATACCGCCAATTAAAAAATGGACACGACCAGCTTTGCAGCTTCAAGCGATTACACTCGAGCATGGCCTAAGGGCAGCCAATGGACGTACTAAGTATGATAGGATAGGGGCAAACACGTTCAATAGAACTGTGAACATGAGTCGCATCGACCATCTCTTGAATGATGTAAGATTATGGCCCGGAGTGATGGAGATGCTACTTGGGACGACCATCGATAGTGACCATAAGCCACTCGAGCTCGACATGACATCACCCCGGACAAGATATTGTAGCCTATCTGGCACCATGTTACCAACAAAAATGATTTGCCCCTCAAACGATAATAGAAGAATGAAGTGGGCCCGGGTTGCAATAGATATCTCTAAATGTGATGCAATAAAGAAATTATTACACAAATCTATCGGAAATTCCCATAACTTGAGCAAACAATGGGAGGGACTTCTAAAGTTAACAGATAGGCATACATCTCTTTTTGAGCAGATATCCTCGATATTCACACTACCGAGTCGGAATCAACACAAAAGACAGTCTATTCGACCACAATCCTCCTGGTTTAATAAAGATTGTAAGAATCTGAGGGCTGCCCTAGCTGCCGCAGTCAGAACAAACAATGTACCAGAAATAAGAGAGGCCAGGAAAACCTATAAGGCAGCCCTAGTAAAAGCGAAAAAAGACTGGGCTGAAAATTGCTGGGGACAAATTCGTGATGCCTGCCAGAAGAAAGATTCCCAACAATTTTGGTTGCTGGTCACAAGGGGGGAGGTCGACAGACCGAGGCTGCCTGATAGCAACATCTCTGTAGCTGCCTGGGTTGATCACTTCTCTGCTGTTTACACTGGGTCAGCAAAATTGGATATTGAAGTTCCTCCATGTGAATATTCTGGCCATCGATCCAGTGAGCTGTTCTCAATAACCGAAATTACTCAAAGCATAACATCGACAGCCAAGAACAAAGCCCCAGGACCAGATGGTGTACCTGGAGACGTCTTTCACAATGATATCGCCAACTGGTCCAAATATATTTGGGCACTCTCTAATGGAATTGCTGCTGGGGCACCAATACCACCATCTTGGAAGGGAGCAGAAGTAATCCCGGTTTTTAAAAAGGGCGATTGTGCACTGCCCTCCAACTATAAGCCGATCAGTCTAATCGATGGCATCCAGAAGATCTTCGCCCGCGCCCTCTTGTCCAAGATTACTGATTGGATGGAGGAAAACAACATCTTATCCCCGTACAAATCTGGGTTTAGGAGAAAAGTCAGCACCATCGACCAAGTTTTCAGATTTGCCTTACAGTCATGGAAAACAGTGAACATTGAGCAAGCTAGTTTGTACATTGCTTTTATTGACCTAAAGTCGGCCTTCGACCTTATTCCGAGATCCAAGTTATGGCAGGTACTACAGGATTTGGGGTTACCGCCTGAGCTTCTTGCGCTGGTAGTCCGGTTGCATGAAGACACGTATGCAAGGGTACGTTGGGGGGATCAAGGGCAACTGACTGAGCAAATCAAGGTTGTCAGGGGGGTTCGGCAAGGGTGTGTCCTCGCTCCCACCCTGTTTTCACTTTTTATAAATGGGGTGGTGAAGCACCTGGAGGAAGTTCCTGCTGACGCACCTACACTAGGGGGTGGAAAAGTATCAACTTTATTATTCACGGATGACACACTAGGGGGCATATTCACAAGGACTTATCGCCGATTTATCGCCACCTTAACGCATCAAAAGTGGAGATAGATTTAACGCCCCATTCACAAGCGGGTGCAAACAGCAGACATCGCCAGTATTCCCGCGATAACTGCCCCAAAATTAATCTCCACGGGTGACACCACCAACTAACCCTAATAAGATGCAGAGTAGGCGTTCCTGTGCAAAAACTCACAAAAAAACCACAACACCACTTTCACAACGAAGTGCCAGATCTGCGATGCGAACCAAAAACAGGCGATAAGCCGCGGTAGCAGCAGGGATTTAACACCTGCCTTATGCTGGTGTTAAGCAGGACAACTACCTGCAGCACTAAAGGGAGCCCAGCCCAGAGCCACATCGGAAGACCCACAGAAGCCATGGAGCCAATGATCATGCAGCTCGGAGACCCAAGAGGGCCACAACACCCACCGCCACCACTCCCAGGCCCCCCCCCGGACTTCCCCGAACAAACACATACCGTGCACGACACAAGAGCCACAAAAAGCGCATGATGTCGCACAATGGCAAAAAGAAACACACATGTGTGGTCAGAAGAACGAGAAACAGTCACACATCATTAAAGTAACAACCAAAAACTTTATTGAAATACAACACAAAACACCAATGCGGAAGACTCCTGTCGGGTCCGTCCGGGGACAATCTTGATGTCACAGCCTGGAAAATAAAGCACAAAATCAGAACGTGTGTCATTCGCACATCAAAGGAGCGAGACACAGAGAAACAGAGAATGAAAGAAAGGCAGAGAGAGAATGAGAGAGAAGGAAAGGAAGTGAGAGAGAGAGTGAAAGGAAGGGAGAGAGAGAGAGAGTGAGAGAGAAGGAAAGAAAAGGAGAGAGAGAGAGAGTGAGAGAGAAGGAAAGGAAGAGAGAGAGAGAGAGAGAGAAGGGAAGGAAGCGAGAGAGAGAGAGAGGGACACTGCCGCCCCCACACACCCAGGCCCCACTGCTCACCTGCTGCCACCAGTGTGTCTCCAACCACGTGCCGGTGTACACTGCAAGCCACCCGGTCTGCAATCTGTAATCGAGGCCAGAGTCAATCATGGCAGAGTCCATCTCACTGCACATGGCAACAACGCCTGTCCGTCCCTGCACACCCATGCAGCCACACCCTACCCCCTCCCGCCGGCCAGCGCTGGCTGTCCGCACTTGCGCACCCAGGCCCCACTGCTCACTTACCGCCAACGGTGTGTCCACCAGTGGGCACACCACGTGCCCGTGCAAGCTCCAGGCCCCGGTCCCGCCACCATGGCATGGTCCACATCATGCGGACCCGCACCGCGGCCCAGCAGGTCCCACACATGACGCTGAGTCCTGAGTCCTGAGGCATCAATGGCAGAGACCACATCAGTGCACAGGTCATCATCGCAGGCTGCACACCCGCTCAGCAATTTCGGTGCCACTAACCCTGTGCAACCCCAGTCAGCACCACGTGGTGGTAGACTCATGACGGCTGCAAGGCTTCGGGTGCCACTAACCCTGTGCAACCCCAGTCAGCGCCACGTGGTGGTAGGCCCGTGCTGGCCGCAAGGCTTTGGGTGCCACTAAACCTGTGCAACCCCAGTCAGCGCCACGTGGTGGTAAGCCCGTGACGGCCGCAAGGCTTCGGGTGCGACCAACCCTGTGTGCAACAACTCATGGGCCCTTTATGATTGAGAACCGTGGAGCGTCCGTCATCCAGTCACCACCGGCAGTGGAGAATGTGACGTTGTCGGCCCCTTATATTGGCGGGGTCACATGGCCTGTGACGCCTGTGCTGGATGGGTGTGGTGTGTGTGCAAACCTGCCCTCAGGGAGTGGCCGTGACATGCTGACAACTAGACCACTGACCTGCAGACCACTAGCGTGTACGCCTGCGACATGTAGCTATGTGGGCCCCCCCTCGGAGCGTAAGCGGAGTGGTCTGGCCTGGCATACGCCGGACCAGCGCAGGGCTTGCAACAATGACTCGGGGGCTCTGGGCGTGGTTCAGTCCATGTCCGGACAAGGAAGTGACTAATGCGTGTGTCCCTGTTGTAGTGTCTACGGCACCCGGAACGCAATCGGCAATGTAGCACACTGTGACTGGAATCCCACTAGATGAGCATCATTGACGTTAGGGGGAATCGCTGTCCCTACATTCATCCACACATTCATACATGAATGATGTAAGACATGACACAGCAGTGCGTTTCTGAATGTTTAATGCACATCCAGTGGAGTTTTGCAGCTGGAGCAGTACAGGGCCATTCCAACCCCACTTCACAATATGGGCCCGTGGAGGGCCAGCCAGAGTCCATCCGGGAATGACAAGTACTGCGGAAGAGGAAGGGTACAGTCCGCAGTCTGGTTGCTGTGTCATTGGTCATCAAACAGGATATAGCAGTCCATGTTGCGGTCCAAGGTGAGTGCAGCGGAGTGTATCGGGGGTCAGTGGAAGGTCCTGGGGCTATGTGCAGCACCAAGCAGAAACAGGCAAGGTGGCGGAAATGAATGCTAGTGCCTCCTTCTGATCTCAATCCCATCCACGTCCTCGGATGTGTGCTCTGCCCCACCTGTGGGTGTTGCAGTTCTGGCTGCGGCACTGTGTGCCACTGACACATCAGGGGCCGGAGGTGGATTGTGGGCCGCACTGTGTGGCAGTGACACATCAGGTGCCGGAGTGGAGATGCCTGCCGCACTGGGAGGCACTGACACACCAGGGGGCGGAGATGTGGATGGTGTGGGGGCAGCAGCATTCATCTGCGCCACGCCGTGTGGCAGCAATGCCATGATGAGGATCTGCAGGGCATGGTAGATCCCAGCTACATTTTGCTGATGTGCAGCGGTGGCTGCCATCCTTTCCGCCTCCATCCGCACCATGTCCTCCATGAGCCTCCGCATGTGTGCCAGCTCACGGCTGGGATCGCTGGAGCCAATCTGAGTGGACAGGTGTTCTTGTCTTCGAGTCATGACTCCAGCGATGTCAGCCAGGGCTCATTGGAGACCATGGAGCGGCCCGTGGGTGTCCGTTAGGGACTGGAGCTGGTCCCTGATGGGACCTAGACACCCATGGATGGCGTCCAGTTTGGTAGCCATGAGGTCGAACCCCACCCGCACCTGCTCAGCCGTCTCCCTCTGGCCCTCCAGAACACGGCATTGGAAGGCCATGTGTTGTTCGTGGGGGTCTTGGGAGACAGCCGGGGTTGTGGGTGCCTCCTGCTGGGTGGTTTGTGTAGTGGGTGGGGTCTCCTCGATGCAGCTGGGCTGCCCTGATCCTGGAGGTGAGTTGCGGATGATGTCAATGATGTCTTGGAGGGCTTGGGTGTCGATGCTGGGGGTGTCCTCCTCGTCATCAGTGAAGAGTGGCTGGGACTGCTCTGCAGGAGGTGTTGACGGTGCCCCTGCAATGTGAAGGGGAGATGGTGTATTACAATGTGTCCACATGTATGTAGCCGCATGGTACATGTTCACATTCAGACAGCATGGCATTGTACATTGTGACAGTCTGTGGATCAGGGCCATGATCCAGAGTCATTGTGGGTGTGCACTGTGCTCTGCTTGTTTGTGCATGTGTGCCATTGTGGCCATCTCCACCCGTCCCCCCAGTACCTGGTGGTTACTAACCCTGTTGCTGTGGTGTTGTGTCATGTCGAGCAGTGTCCGGTCCCCCGACTCCTGCCACAGTCTCCACGCTGATGACTGTCGACACCAGCTCCTCCATGTCATCCAGCTCCAGCTGTGGCGCTGGGCTCCCACCTCCAGTCTGCATTGCTGCCTTCTGGTTGCCTGCGAAGTTTCTCCTTGGTTTTGCGCTTGATGTCAATCCATCGCCTCTTGACCTCGTCCATTGACCTCTTGTGCTCTCCGACGGCATTCACCTTGTCCACGATGGCCCGCCATATTCAATTTTTGGTGCCCAATGACACGTTGGAGGTGACGAACAGTTGTTGATGGTGTTCCATCACCTCCGTGACCAGGATCCTGTTTTCCCTGCGGACTGAACTTCGTCTTCCTCTTCTTCTTGTCCTTGCCCTTCCCTGTCCCCCGAGGTCCCAGGCTGGTCGTCCGGGGTGCTTGGGGGTACCGCTCGTCCTCTGCGCCTGCTCCGGCTGCCTCCATGGTGCTTCGGTGTTGGTCATTTTGTGTTTGTGTGTTTTCTACTTTTGTAATGATTTTCACGCCTGCCGTGTGTGTATTGCAGGCCTGGCGCTGCTTATCGCTGATTTCCTCATCGCGGTTTGGCCCATCGCATTTTTTTTGCGTTGAGGTTTGTGTTTTTATCACCGTCGCGGTTGTTGTATCATGGACAATGTCCGCGGTTTCGGGAGGCTATCGCATGGTACCGCCGTGTTGTGAATTCCACGTTGACACGGGGTTATTTTCCCGCGATAGACTGCGATGTGTAAAGTTGCGTTAACATTTTTTTGAGATGTTTAGCACACGTTCTTGTGAATATCCCCCTAGTAGTCTCCAAGACCCCTAGTGGCCTTCAACTTCTCCTTGACCGCTTCATGGCCTCTTGCAATCAGAGAGGACTGGAGGTTAACACCTCAAAAACTAAGCTCCTGACAATGAACCCTCATAAATCGTTCAAAGGTAAACTAACCCTGGGAGGGATTCTTTTGGAGAAAGCGTCTACTTTTGATTATTTGGGGGTGACACTTTCAGAGACAATGGAGTGGAAGTACCACATTATCAAAAGTAACCTGCAGCAGCAGAAAACCTCTGGGGCATTGTTGAAAGAGCACAGGACCTCTCAATCTAGGCCAATAGCAGCGCCACTGCAGATTTATGATCAGAAGGTAGCAACATATGCTCTGTATGGGGCTGAAATCTGGGGTTTTGACAATCTTGAGGGCCTTTTACAGACTGAAAACAAGTTTTTAAGATCCCTATGCTCTTTCCCCCAGAGTACCCCGCTTATCCCCCTGAGATTGGATATGGGTAGGAACACCATTGTGGATAAAGCTAGGCTCCGTCCCCTCCTCTTTTGGCTGTGACTAAAGCAAACACCTGAGCTTAGTCACTACGCTTAAGCCTTTGAAGACCTCTGTAAACTTGATCGATTAAAAAAAATATGCTGGTTTTCCAAAGTTAAAGCATTGCTCTCTGCCATAGGCCTGGGTAACCTGTGGGACGTTTCTGATCCTAGCCTTTTACCCAGTAGAGACATTGTAAAATCCCACTATTGCAATTGGATGGTCAACTTAACTGTTTCCCAGCCTTCTACTGGTCGCTTGACATTAGATTTTATGGAGTTTAAGTGGATAGGTATGTACAAACAGTATATGGAAGTAATCTGGGCCCCACAAGACAGAAAGCTTTACATACAGTTTAGATTCGGTTGCCTACCTTTGAACTCTTTCACAGCGGCTTGGCAACGATTCTCCGAGGCTGCACAGCATTGTCCTTGCTGCCCCGGGACGCTCGAAACAGTTAAACATGTCCTTTTTGTGTGTCCGCTATACACTACACTAAGACCTAAATGGCTGGCACCTGTATGTAGGCTGATGGGAACCCAGTCCCACCAAGAAGCATTTCGAATCCTAATAACGGATCCTAGGCCACTAATAGTCTGTGCAGTGGCAAACTTCTTGGGGAAAATGTGGATTATTAGGAGCTATGCAATAAATAAAACATAAAGCACACTACCCTGACCCTTTTGCTACCTCTTTTATCATACCCTAATACTTCTTTCATTTGTAGCCCTATCCAATTGTCTTTTTAGCAGTCTAGCAAATTATAGCTAACTACTAACTAACCTAAATCAAGTATTATGAATGAATTGCTTTTACCCTGGCTGTATTGTACCTTTGTATTGCTTCGCACTAGCACTTTCTTCAAAAATTCTGTGTGGGCTTATTTGTACAATGAAAATATCAAGAGCTACACACCTCAACCTTATAGCTTCTGCAGATATGGAAGCTGCCAGTGCTATTTGTGAGAAAGAGTTACAAGAATAATTTTTGAAAACTATTGTGTCACAGGAGGTGGCGAGATATATTAGTAATGGCTGACTCAGAGAAAATAGCTTGGCAGAGGCTTTACAAACATACTCTAAGGTTTCAAGTAAATTATCTTTTGAATATGGTGTACTTTTAAATGCTGAAAAATCAGATCCTCCAGAGGGTTCTCACAGTGGATATGAGGGACACTTGGAGGCCACTTTGACGAAATGCAGGCTTCATGAGTGCTACTGTTGGCCATGAATTCATAGGGATTGGAGCATCTGGTGAAGTGTTGTACTTTTTGTGCTAGCAGTGAAAAAGGTTTGACTACCTATGTCCCACCTTTAAATCCTATTGAGTTTCCTTCTGATCAATGGAACATGGTGTGAATTGATTTACTTGGACAAATAAATTATCTTATTCAAAGCCACTGGTATGCTGCAGTCATGGTAGACTGTTATTTTAAGTTGCCTGAAGTGAGATTTTTGGGTGAACCGAACACAAAGAACATTACTGAGTTTATGAATGATATTTTTTTAGGAGAGAGTTTCCCTGAATGCATATTAACTGACAATGGGGTCAAATTTGTGAGGAGATGGAAGTATTCTTAAAAAAATAGGTGTAAGTAATCTGAGGTTCTCATTCTATCATCCATAGACACATGGTCCTGTGGCACAGATAAACCCTGTGTTAGGTGAATGTGTCAAATTGGTAATTGCTCACAAGCTTGACCTTTAAGGTGCTGTTAGAACAATGTTATTTTTCCATCATCCTACAACACATTCAGTAATAGGAATTTCTCCATTTAGAATGTTAAGAAGAAGTCAACCCTTTTTGAAGGTATGTCCTGCTTGGGTAGAAAATTGTTGGAAGCATACAGCTGTCTGGTAATGGAGAAGTAGAGGAGAGGGTTGCAAGAAGAACAGTTGAACAAGCACAAACCAAATAAAAAAGCCAAAGTCACACAAATTCAAGTTGGAGATGTAGTGTATGTCAGGAAAATGGAACATGTAGCTAAAGGTAACCCCCAGTTTCAGTGAACTGGTTGTGTTCACAATTTTTGTGGGAATGCTATCAGAGTTGGTAGTAAGCAATGGCGGAATGTCAACAAGGTGGTTAAAAATCCAAGGGCCACATGTATGAACCTATTTTGATTTTGCAAACAGGTCGATTTGCAGAATCGGACCATTTGCAAATGCAAAAAAGGCTCTTCGTATGTGTCAAACCCTATTTTGTGATTTGTTAACCTGTTACCGAATTGCAAAATGTGTTTGCTATTCGGTATTTGGAAGGGGCATGTTTAGGGCGTCCCTTCCAAATACCAAATTGCAGCGGTATGTATGAATGTTTTGTGACTGTGAATGCAGTCGCCAAACATTCACAAGGAGAAGGCACTTAAAAATGAGGGAAGAAGCACGGAGAAAGCAGTGAAAATGAGGGAAAAGCAAGGGAAAAGCAAGTAGAAGGAACTCAAGAAGTGGGGGAATATTAACATATTTGTGTGTTGGTCAGTGACAACTCCTCCCACCACTCTAGATCAGGTAGGCCCATCAACCTGATGATGGCCCATCAGGATATGCAAGGCACATCTCAGCTCCCTCTTTTGTGACCTTCTAGAGTCAATGTGCAAGTGCCCAACTGTCATTCTAATCCAGACTTTGATTCTACAGACAGGCAGAGGCACAGAAGGGTTTATCAAGAAAATGCCCACTTCCTAAATGTGGCATTTTCGAACACGCAATTTGAAAACCATCTTCACCAACAGATGTACTTTTAAATTGTGAGTTCAGAGACCACAAACTCCAAGTCTCTATCAGCTACTAATGGGAAATTACACTTAAAAGATATTTCAAGGGGGGCGTGGCCAGCCAAGATGGCCTTGTGGAAGTGATCCACGGCGGCTCCCGGGCCGAAACCAGAAATAGTGAAGAAAACGATCGACATATGCTCTAAAAACAGATGATCCTTACCCCACAGCAGAGTACAAGTGGCAGGGACACACCTGGAGTGGCAAATCCGGAGAGATCAAGCCCGGATGGCGACCGATTGAAGGCGAGCTGACGAGAGACAGGCCTCACGGACAAGACAGCCTGCGTCTGAGGTGGCAAAGTAAGGAATTCCCCGCGCCGGTGGGGAAATCGAGTGGCGCGGCTTCCTCCCCGCTGCAGAGACACATGGAACACCAGGGACTGGCCCCAGAGATGTGGTGAATGGGGAAAGCGGGAACCGCATGGCGAAGCGGCAAGCCACAGCAACGAAAGAGCAGCAGGGGGGGCGCTAAAAACACCAGAGCTCCGTGGGGCATTAGGAAGGCAGCGCCCTTGAAGGTGGCATGAACCAGCACCGGAGAACGCCGGTAGAGAGAAAATCGGCTCTCCAATGATAATTCCCTCATGCCTGACCCTAAAATGGCACTCGTACGAAGACGTGCGATGAAAAGGCGGAAGTCCATATAAAGATCAGGCAGTCGGGCAGCAATGGAAAACAACGCAGCATAAAAGATAAAACATGCAGACAGTCCCCAGAGTGACAAACACACCCACAGAGCATCAGTACATCAGTGTAGCATGAAGCTCAACCAAATAATGATTTGAGGCACAAAGGCACACAGGCACTCTACGAGCAAAGGCGGCGGGGGGGAGGAGCCGCAGGGTTGTCGAAGAGAGGGCCTGAACCCACCACCACCACGAGGAAGGCCGGATGAACAAGATGGAAAACAATGAATTGCCGAAACCCAGGCTATAACACGAAGCCCTCCCACAAGAACCTGCGGCGACCATCAGCACCACAAGTAAACCAGGATGGACCACCTGGGGACACTGAAAAGGCAAAGAGACCGCACAACTGCACGCACCAATTCCCCGGCGGAACCTGTCTGCAATCAAAATAAAGCGTGCGCGACAGGAAGCGTCCTTATGCTGCCCAAAAAACAGCAGAACAATAGAGTCTCCACGTACTTCACCCCCACGTGTACCAAAGAACCACAACCAAACACAGGAGGAGGGACAGAAATGGCACTAACGAAGGAGGATCTCCTGGCGTCGCTCAGGGAGTTCAAGCAGGAACTACAGGAGGAACTCAAGAAGGACATGACAAACTCCTTAGAAATATTAAGGGCGGACCTCAGTGGCTGACTCGTTTCGCTCCAACAGGATGTCGACTCAGTGGGAGCCAGAGTGATGGATGTAGAGACCAAGACTACGGGTCTTGAACAACAAGTGTAACAAATAACATCCATCACGAAGGAGCTACAAACTCAACTACAGGAGGCCCGCCTAAAAAATGAAGATCTGGAGAACAGGTCAAGATGTGAGAACATAAGAATCCGGAACCTGGTAGAAAGGGCAGAAGGCCCAGATCTCGAGACTTTCATAATTGTCCTCTTCGTAGAGACACTGGCGACACCAGCCATCAAAATCAAACTGGAAAGAGTGCATAGAGTGGGAAGACCTACCTAGGGCGAAAAGGCTCGACCATGTGACATTCTGGCAAAATTACACTCTTTTAAGACATAAGAAGCTATCCTACAAGCCGCCAGGAAAAAGGACATATTTGAGTTCCAGGGATTCAAATGTGACCTGTACTAGGATATCGCCCCAGCGACTCTCATGCGATGATATCAATTTAGACCCATCACTGAAAAACTGAGACACGATAACATTAAATATAGATGAACCTATCCCTTTGGCTTGGATTTTGAATTCCGCAAAAAAGCATGACACATAACAGACATCAAGGAAGGGCACACCCTTCTGGGGCTCCTGATACCAACTGATGACACCAGTCTAGACAGCCGAGACCACCGCGGAAACACCCCCCCAGTAACAAGGACTGGAAACGCGTGGCACAATCATCGACCCCCCAGAGCACAGAAGAAACAAGGGCTACCAGAAAACCCCTAAAAATGCAGGACCGATAAGACTCACACCGGAACTGGGGCTTCTTCCCTAACGGACCTGCAAAACTGGGCCGAAAAGTGGACACTAGTGAGACAGCATAAAGATAAGATGCGACACGGCCCTTACATTCACTCCGCAACCTGACCACAACAAACTCGAACCCTACCTACTACGATTGCCCCGGCGCATGCCTAAGAAAAGGATAAACAAGATCAAATAAGGAAAAATTATCGGAACTAATGTGAATGTCTGCAGATATTTCAGTGAAGGACATTGTTCCAATTCGCCTCCAATGCAGAACCATTACTATGATTGTGGACTAATTTGGGGACCCGTTGTTACATCGTATTATACAGTTAGATACTTATTTTCTCTCCTTTATTTTGTTTGGGCTTTTTTTCTTTTTTTCTCAGAGGCCTGAGTGATAGGGGACACAGCGGAACACACAGTTGGGTGGCAAAACTTGGCGAGGAAGGCTCGAGGTATATGGGGAAGGCAGGCGAGGCCGTGGGAGGGAGAAGATGAGGGGAACGTGGGGTAAAAAAGGGGATTTACAAGCGCGCATGCAGGAACACACCACCGTAATGGTACCCACCACACTCTCATGGAACGTTAGGGGCATGAACGCCCCCTCCAAACGCCAGAAGATCTAAAAAAAACCTTACTGACCAACACTTCAATATAATTGCACTCCAGGAGACCTATCTTAAGAGAGTGGAAGACCACAGGCTGAAACATAAGGCATACCCTTTATTATATAAATCTTCTTCATCCACAAAACATAATGGAGTCGCTCTCCTATTCCACTCTTCACTCAAATTCCAACCCAAAGATTACAAAGCAGACAAGGAGGGGAGGGTAATCATGGTGCGGGGCCGGATCTGGGGGAAACAAAGCACAATAGGATCAATATATGCACCTAATACTAACCAGGCGACGTTCATACACAATACACTAGCCCTACTGGGGGAATTTGCAGTGCGAGACATAATCATGATGGGGGACTTCAACCTCACCTGGCACTAAGGGACCGACAGCATGCACCCAAGTAGGTCGCCCACAGGGAGCTTCCCGAAACAAGACATCCAGGAAATGGGCCTAAGAGACACATGGAGAGACGCACATCCTGTAGACAAAGACTACACTTTTTTATCTCACATCCACCGCACCTACTCCAGACTCAACTACATTTTTATGAGTCAAGCCTTAAACAAATATGTTAGGGATGCCACCATACATCCCATTATAATCTCTGATCATGCTCCGTTGTCGGTCTCCCTGGAATGGCACTGCCACACACCGACTTTCAGACGATGGTTCTTCCCCAATGCACTAGCTCGGGACAAAACACTAAGAGGCGCACTTTGAACAACCATCAGAGAGTTCTTCCAATGAATTGACCCACAAGACACGTCATAGGATACCACATAAGATGCATTCAAAGCAGTGATGAGGGGCCAAAGCATAACACTGATGGCTGCCCTTAACAAACAAAGAGCTGAGGAAAGGATGAACCTAGAGAGAGAACTGAAATCTATAGAACACACCCACAAGGTTAACCCCCACTGGCACTGCAGAGAAAGGTGACTGCCCTGAAAGGGAAACTGCAGGCGATATACTCCAACAGAGCGGAAATGACACTACTAAGACTTAAACAGACCTCATACGCACAAGGCAACACGGTGGGATCCCACTTATCCCAACAGCTATGGGTCAAGACTCAAGAGAGAGAAGGAATACATCGGGGACATTCAAGGTCCATCGGGGATCACGTCAAGGGAAGACTCAGGGAAAGCACGCACATTCAGGGACTTCTACAACACACTGTCAACAGCCAACCAACCTAACCTACAAGCGCAAGCAGATTACCTTAAAGAAGTAAAACTCCCGCTAGTCACCTCCTCCCAGAACGAACAGCTAGGCGACACCATAACAGAGGAGGAAGTGCAAGTGGCCTTGGCGGAACTAAAATTGCACAAATCACCAGGCCCAGATGGCCTGACAGCACAGTTTTATAAAACATTCAGTGCAGAATTGATTCTCCAGCTGACCAAACTGTTTAATTACATAGCGAACATCCAGCAGGTGGCACAATCCATGCGGGAGGCACTTATTACAGTGATCCCTAAAATGGGAAAAGACCCACAGCAATGCAGCTCTTATCGCCCCATAGCCCACCTCAACTTAGATGCTAAGTTATACTCCAAACTCCTAGCCACCCGCCTACAGGACTGAATGCCAGGAATGATTCACCCGGACCTGTCCGGCTTCATTAAGGGTAGACAGACACATGACAATGTCCGCAGGGAAATACACCTCAAAGAAAAGACTAACAAAAAACAAGTCCCTGCAATCCTGCTAGGCCTAGACGCCAAGAAGGCGTTTGACAGAGTGAACTGGCCATTTCTCTTTCAAGCCCTTCAGAGGTTTGGTGTCTGTGAGACCTTCATAAACATGATAAGGGCCAACTTTGCGGCCCCAAGCACCAGAATTCTAGTTAATGGGACAAGTTCGGACACTTTCACGCTGGAAAGGGGGACGAGACAGGGGTGCCCATTATCCCGGCTCCTCTGTGCCCTCAGCATCGAACCCTTAGCAGCAAAAATCAGAGAGAATTGGTCGATCAAAGGAATTTATTTTAGCTCAGACGAGCACAAGATCTCCCTATTCACTGATGATATTTTACTTACACTTACAGAACCGCACTGCTCTCTCACAACACTCCAGGATTAACTGAAAAGCTTCAAGGAGGTGGCTGGACTGCGCATTAACCTCCCCAAGTCCTACCTTCTCAACCTGACCATAACAGAAGCGGAGCTGGATGCACTAGTGGCCACAACACCATTCCAATGAGCCAAGAAGGAATTAACTTACCTTGGCCTAAAGCTCACTCCAAAAATTTCGGGACTCTTTGGAGCTAACTATCCTCCACACTTACGACAGCTCCAAGCAAATCTTAAACGATGGGCACCATTATACTTATCTTGGATTGGCAGAATAAATGCCATTAAAATGGTGGTCCTCCCAAAATTTTTGCACTTATTCCAGAGTCTACCCATTGACTTAGGAAGAGACTACCTACAGGGTGTACTCACTCTCCTTAAGAAATGTATATGGCAAAATAAAAGACCGAGGCTCCCATTTAACTTATTACGGAGGCCAACTGATGAGGGAGTAATGGCGTTGCCAGACCTGACACTGTATTACGGAGCAGTGCAACTTCGGGTCATGGTAGCATGGTACCAACGGGAGTCAGATAAACACTGGCTTCCCATGGATCGGGCAATAACGGGTAGGACGATTTCGGACCTTCTCTGGAAACCAAAGGTGGACCGACCCACCAATGCCTACCTAAGCACATCCATCCTTGAAAATATGGGACATGACACTAAAACAGACGGAATGGACAACATTTCCCTTGCCTCTCACCCCCATACAGCACAACCCGGTATTCCCTCCTGCGTTACAGTCAGGGCTGTTCGATGCCTGGAAATAGGGGGGTTGCCTCACTCTTGCTGACATCTTCCATTACTGGGACATAATGACCTTCAAAGACTTTAATCTCCCACACACAGAATACTTCCACTATATCCAATTACGACACTGGGTCCTACAACCTAACATCAGAGAAGGAGCCACGAGGGAACTCACAGAAATAGAATGCTATGTAAAGGGGGGGACAATAAAAGAGGGCATATCTTTCCTCTACTCGCTACTGTTAAAAACACTACCGTGCAGACCCCCACGACACCCTGAATTTTGGGAACGGACATTAGGCCACAACATTACAGAGACACAAAGGAAGAGCTTATGGAGAGACATCAGATGACATAGCCACTCTCTAGGGCAACGACATGCACACTATAAGATACTCTATGACTCGTACCTATATCCTATCAAATTTCAAAAGATATTCCTGAACACTTCGGAACTCTGTTGGCGGGATTTTGGTCTATTGGGAGACTTTCGCCATATATGGTGGGACTGCCCGACAATCTGGATTTTTTGGATGGAAATCCTAGCTCAAATTAAAGAGATTCTGGGATATCTGATCCCGGCCACCCCAGATTTTGCACTCCTAGGGCTTAGAGACTCAAGTCTGAAATATCAAACGACAGCCGATCAAGCCATAATGTGGCTCTGCTTGGGGGCAGCCAAGAAGGCCATAGCTGCAGCCGGTAGGAGGAAAGATGCACCAGCCCTGACACAATGGCATGCACGCTCATGGCAGGCACTCATTGTGGAACGCATGAGCGACATTTTTAGGGAGGAATATAAAAATTTTGAATATGCCTGGGGCCCACTTGTCAGCTACATATCTCAAGGGCTCCCGTTAACCACCTGCCCCTCAAGAGTCAAGGCACTACCAGCTACATGCATCAACCATTTTTGCGAGCGCAAACGGTGCAATTCGCAAAAATCGGCCGTTTGCGCCCGCAAAAAGGGCATTTGCGATGCATGAAGGGTCAAGGCACTCGCAATTTGAGAATTCGCAATTAATTGCGAGTTCTCAAATTGCGATTGCATTTGAGGAATCGCATTTTGCGATTCCTTAAATGCAATGCAAGAACCACTTTGAAGTAGCGATTTCGCTATTAGGGGCGCAAATTACCATGAAGTTGAACTTCATGATAATTTGCAAAAACTTTGAAAAATGCACTAAAGTGCATTTTTCAAAGTTGTAGGTTACACACACACACATGTCCTTTGGACATGTGTGTGCGCAACATTTGTGCACAGATCAATTTCAGGGGTGCAACAGGGTGTCCTTTTGGCACCCTTTCACCCTTGAAATTGCATGCGCAATTTGCGAGTACCAATTGGTACTCGCAAATTGCGCATGCAATTTCCCATTCATTCCTATGGGCCTGTAGGCCCATATGAATGAATGGGAAGCCATTCTTTATTTGCGACTCGCAATTTGCGAGTCGCAAATAAGGAATGTGTAGGAATCGCTATTTTTTTAGCGATTCCTACATGCATCGGCTTTTCCGAGTCCTTAATTGCGATTCCTTAATAATCGCAATTAAAATTAAGGACTCGCAAAATCCTACCTTGATGCATGTGCCTGTACATCTCTTCCAATTCTGAGAGGCCATCACTCCTGCTAGAGCTCCTGCCACGGCTATAGATACAACCCGATGTCACCCAGGTCCTCAACTAGGTCATATAATTTTAAGTTTCTATTTTCTTTTACCTTATTTTATTTATTTTACTTGTGTATCCTAATTCTGGAGCTCTCTCGGACTTGCCGCTCCTTTGGCAAACATTTGGTAACGACACAACGACAATTGTCCAGGGAGTACTCAACCTCTTGATAAATGAGAGAAACTAGGGGTGGAAGGCTTAGTTTATGGGGGAGGAGATGGAAAAGAGTTATCCAGTTCATGGTAATACATGTCTTAGCATTCAAAGAGAATCTTCGACTTTGATGTCTGACTCTGTACTAAGAAATAGCTTCACGAAGGACACAAGCAAAGACGAATATTGAATGTATTACTATGTATGGACGTGAACCGAAATGATAATAAAAACAAGTTTGACAAAAAAAAAAGATATTTCAAGGCAATACCCATGTTACCCTATAGGAGAGACAGTCCTGGCAATAATGAAAAATCAAATTGGCAGTAAAACACAACAGTACATGTCCTACCTTTTAAATACATTGCACTCTGCCATGGGGCTACCTTGCGATACCAAAGGGGATGATGGACGGAGCGTTAGAGCAAATCAAACACTCACCCCCAGTCAACTGATCTGGGTTTAATCCATCATCATTCTTTAGCTCACTCCACCACCCCAGTTCAGACATGGCCAGATGCAAATCAGTCTGACCCTGTGCCTCATGGGAACAGTCCAGCGCCGAACTGCCAAGCCATGTCTTCCCTGGACCGGAAACAAGCATCCTGGGACCGGTTTCGGGTTCAAAACCCTCATCAGCCAGGCTATCTTGAATCCAGTGGCAAAGTGAGCAAGGGACCCACGTCTGGGCATACCCTGCCAACTTAGGGCGAACAAAGCGATACCAAAGGGGATGATGGACGGAGCTTTAGAGCAAATCAAACACTCACCCTCAGTCAACTGATCTGGGTTTAATCCATCATCATTCTTTAGCTCACTCCACCACCCCAGTTCAGACATGGCCATATGCAAATCAGTCTGACCCTGTGCCTCATGGGAACAGTCCAGCGCCGAACTGCCAAGCCATGTCTTCCCTGGACCGGAAACAAGCATCCTGGGATCGGTTTCGGGTTCAAAACCCTCATCAGCCAGGCTATCTTGCATCCAGTGGCAAAGTGAGCAAGGGACCCACGTCTGGGCATACCCTGCCAACTTAGGGCGAACAAAGCGATACCAAAGGGGATGATGGACGGAGCGTTAGAGCAAATCAAACACTCACCCCCAGTCAACTGATCTGGGTTTAATCCATCATCATTCTTTAGCTCACTCCACCACCCCAGTTCAGACATGGCCATATGCAAATCAGTCTGACCCTGTGCCTCATGGGAACAGTCCAGCGCCGAACTACCAAGCCATGTCTTCCCTGGACCGGAAACAAGCATCCTGGGACCGGTTTCGGGTTCAAAACCCTCATCAGCCAGGCTATCTTGAATCCAGTGGCAAAGTGAGCAAGGGACCCACATCTGGGCATACCCTGCCAACTTAGGGCGAACAAAGCGATACCAAAGGGGATGATAGACGGAGCGTTAGAGCAAATCAAACACTCACCCCCAGTCAACTGATCTGGGTTTAATCCATCATCATTCTTTAGCTCACTCCGCCACCCCAGTTCAGACATGGCCATATGCAAATCAGTCTGACCCTGTGCCTCATGGGAACAGTCCAGCGCCGAACTGCCAAGCCATGTCTTCCCTGGACCGGAAACGAGCATCCTGGGACCGGTTTCGGGTTCAAAACCCTCATCAGCCAGGCTATCTTGAATCCAGTGGCAAAGTGAGCAAGGGACCCACGTCTGGGCATACCCTGCCAACTTAGGGCGAACAAAGCGATACCAAAGGGGATGATGGACGGAGCGTTAGAGCAAATCAAACACTCACCCCCAGTCAACTGATCTGGGTTTAATCCATCATCATTCTTTAGCTCACTCCACCACCCCAGTTCAGACATGGCCATATGCAAATCAGTCTGACCCTGTGCCTCATGGGAACAGTCCAGCGCCGAACTCCCAAGCCATGTCTTCCCTGGACCGGAAACAAGCATCCTGGGACCGGTTTCGGGTTCAAAACCCTCATCAGCCAGGCTATCTTGAATCCAGTGGCAAAGTGAGCAAGGGACCCACGTCTGGGCATACCCTGCCAACTTAGGGCGAACAAAGCGATACCAAAGGGGATGATGGACGGAGCGTTAGAGCAAATCAAACACTCACGCCCAGTCAACTGATCTGGGTTTAATCCATCATCATTCTTTAGCTCACTCCACCACCCCAGTTCAGACATGGCCATATGCAAATCAGTCTGACCCTGTGCCTCATGGGAACAGTCCAGCGCCGAACTGCCATGCCATGTCTTCCCTGGACCGGAAATAAGCATCCTGGGACCGGTTTCGGGTTCAAAACCCTCATCAGCCAGGCTATCTTGAATCCAGTGGCAAAGTGAGCAAGGGACCCACGTCTGGGCATACCCTGCCAACTTAGGGCGAACAAAGCGATACCAAAGGGGATGATGGACGTAGCGTTAGAGCAAATCAAACACTCACCCCCAGTCAACTGATCTGGGTTTAATCCATCATCATTCTTTAGCTCACTCCACCACCCCAGTTCAGACATGGCCATATGCAAATCAGTCTGACCCTGTGCCTCATGGGAACAGTCCAGCGCCGAACTGCCAAGCCATGTCTTCCCTGGACCGGAAACAAGCATCCTGGGATCGGTTTCGGGTTCAAAACCCTCATCAGCCAGGCTATCTTGAATCCAGTGGCAAAGTGAGCAAGGGACCCACGTCTGGGCATACCCTGCCAACTTAGGGCGAACAAAGCGATACCAAAGGGGATGATGGACGGAGCGTTAGAGCAAATCAAACACTTACCCCCAGTCAACTGATCTGGGTTTAATCCATCATCATTCTTTAGCTCACTCCACCACCCCAGTTCAGACATGGCCATATGCAAATCAGTCTGACCCTGTGCCTCATGGGAACAGTCCAGCGCCGAACTGCCAAGCCATGTCTTCCCTGGACCGGAAACAAGCATCCTGGGACCGGTTTCGGGTTCAAAACCCTCATCAGCCAGGCTATCTTGAATCCAGTGGCAAAGTGAGCAAGGGACCCACGTCTGGGCATACCCTGCCAATTTAGGTCGAACAAAGCGATACCAAAGGGGATGATGGACGGAGCGTTAGAGCAAATCAAACACTTACCCCCAGTCAACTGATCTGGGTTTAATCCATCATCATTCTTTCGCTCACTCCACCACCCCAGTTCAGACATGGCCATATGCAAATCAGTCTGACCCTGTGCCTCATGGGAACAGTCCAGCGGGGAACTGCCAAGCCATGTCTTCCCTGGACCGGAAACAAGCATCCTGGGACCGGTTTCGGGTTCAAAACCCTCATCAGCCAGGCTATCTTGAATCCAGTGGCAAAGTGAGCAAGGGACCCACGTCTGGGCATACCCTGCCAACTTAGGGCGAACAAAGCGATACCAAAGGGGATGATGGACGGAGCGTTAGAGCAAATCAAACACTCACCCCCAGTCAACTGATCTGGGTTTAATCCATCATCATTCTTTAGCTCACTCCACCACCCCAGTTCAGACATGGCCATATGCAAATCAGTCTGACCCTGTGCCTCATGGGAACAGTCCAGCGCCGAACTGCCAAGCCATGTCTTCCCTGGACCGGAAACAAGCATCCTGGGACCGGTTTCGGGTTCAAAACCCTCATCAGCCAGGCTATCTTGAATCCAGTGGCAAAGTGAGCAAGGGACCCACGTCTGGGCATACCCTGCCAACTTAGGGCGAACAAAGCGATACCAAAGGGGATGATGGACGGAGCGTTAGAGCAAATCAAACACTCACCCCCAGTCAACTGATCTGGGTTTAATCCATCATCATTCTTTAGCTCACTCCACCACCCCAGTTCAGACATGGCCATATGCAAATCAGTCTGACCCTGTGCCTCATGGGAACAGTCCAGCGCCGAACTGCCAAGCCATGTCTTCCCTGGACCGGAAACAAGCATCCTGGGATCGGTTGCGAGTTCAAAACCCTCATCAGCCAGGCTATCTTGAATCCAGTGGCAAAGTGAGCAAGGGACCCACGTCTGGGCATACCCTGCCAACTTAGGGCGAACAAAGCGATACCAAAGGGGATGATGGACGGAGCGTTAGAGCAAATCAAACACTTACCCCCAGTCAACTGATCTGGGTTTAATCCATCATCATTCTTTAGCTCACTCCACCACCCCAGTTCAGACATGGCCATATGCAAATCAGTCTGACCCTGTGCCTCATGGGAACAGTCCAGCGCCGAACTGCCAAGCCATGTCTTCCCTGGACCGGAAACAAGCATCCTGGGACCGGTTTCGGGTTCAAAACCCTCATCAGCCAGGCTATCTTGAATCCAGTGGCAAAGTGAGCAAGGGACCCACGTCTGGGCATACCCTGCCAACTTAGGGCGAACAAAGCGATACCAAAGGGGATGATGGACGGAGCGTTAGAGCAAATCAAACACTCACCCCCAGTCAACTGATCTGGGTTTAATCCATCATCATTCTTTAGCTCACTCCACCACCCCAGTTCAGACATGGCCATATGCAAATCAGTCTGACCCTGTGCCTCATGGGAACAGTCCAGCGCCGAACTGCCAAGCCATGTCTTCCCTGGACTGGAAACAAGCATCCTGGGACCGGTTTCGGGTTCAAAACCCTCATCAGCCAGGCTATCTTGAATCCAGTGGCAAAGTGAGCAAGGGACCCACGTCTGGGCATACCCTGCCAACTTAGGGCGAACAAAGCGATACCAAAGGGGATGATGGACGGAGCGTTAGAGCAAATCAAACACTCACCCCCAGTCAACTGATCTGGGTTTAATCCATCATCATTCTTTAGCTCACTCCACCACCCCAGTTCAGACATGGCCATATGCAAATCAGTCTGACCCTGTGCCTCATGGGAACAGTCCAGCGCCGAACTGCCAAGCCATGTCTTCCCTGGACCGGAAACAAGCATCCTTCGACCGGTTTCGGGTTCAAAACCCTCATCAGCCAGGCTATCTTGAATCCAGTGGCAAAGTGAGCAAGGGACCCACGTCTGGGCATACCCTGCCAACTTAGGGCGAACAAAGCGATACCAAAGGGGATGATGGACGGAGCGTTAGAGCAAATCAAACACTCACCCCCAGTCAACTGATCTGGGTTTAATCCATCATCATTCTTTAGCTCACTCCACCACCCCAGTTCAGACATGGCCATATGCAAATCAGTCTGACCCTGTGCCTCATGGGAACAGTCCAGCGCCGAACTGCCAAGCCATGTCTTCCCTGGACCGGAAACAAGCATCCTGGGACCGGTTTCGGGTTCAAAACCCTCATCAGCCAGGCTATCTTGAATCCAGTGGCAAAGTGAGCAAGGGACCCACGTCTGGGCATACCCTGCCAACTTAGGGCGAACAAAGCGATACCTTAGGGGTGACTTACATGTGGTAAAAGGGAACGTTTGGGCCTGGCAGGTCGGTGCACTTTCCAGGTCAAAATGGCTGTTCAAAACTGCACACACACACACTGCAGTGGCAGGTCTGAGACATGTTTGTAGGGCTACTCTTGTGGGTGGCATAATCAGTTCTACAGGCCCACTAGTAGCATTTGATTTACAGACCCTGGGCACACCTGGGGCACTTTACTAGGAACTTTCTAGTAAATCAAATATGCAAATCATGGATAAACCAATCACCAATACAATTTACACAGAGAGCACTTGTACTTTAGCACTGGTCAGCAGTGGTAAAGTGCCTAGAGTCCTAAGACTAGCAAAAATGGTACAAGTAGTCCTCGCAACTAGAACAGAAGACTGAAATATTGTCTAGTTAGACGGCACTGAAGTTCTCGAATCCAGCCTGGACCTGGTTGACCAGCCTCTTGAATGTGACAGGGACGTTTAACAACCCAAAAGGCATAACACAGAACTGGTAGTGCCCTTCTGGTATTGAGAACGTTGGCCTCCCTTGTGCCCCCTCGGTCAAGGCAATATGCCAGTACCCAGATGTTAAATCAAATGTACTGAGGAACATGGCAGCTCCCAGCCGATCATGAGCTTATCAGCTCGGGGAATGTGGTGCGCGTCAGTCTTGGTGACAGCATTGAGCCCACTGTAGTCCATGCAGAATCGCAGTTCAGGATGACATCGGGTGGGGCAACCTTTCGAACCAACACCACTGGTCTGGACTAAGGACTGCTGGAGGGCTCAATCACCCCTAAGGCTAGCATCTTAGAAGCCTCTTCCTTAATGCTAGCCTTCACTCCGTCAGTCAACCTGTAGATATTGTGCTTCACAGGTGGACTATCCTCAGTATCGATGTCATGAGTACACCAATGGGTGACTCCTGGGATGAGTGAAAATAGAGTGACAAACTGTCCCAGAAACTGGACACAGTCACTCTGCTGCTCTAGGGTCAATGTAGGGAAGAGTAACCATGGGCCCTGAACTCCGCTCCGCAGGCGGAGTTTGTGGAAGTTTGCATACTCCGCATTCCGCGGAGAACGCGAAGTTCCTGCAAAACTTCTGACTCCACAGCGGAGCGGAGTTCAGCCCCAGACCCTCCCGCCTCCCACCCGCCGCAATAAATATTTTCTAAATACAATTTGCAATTAAAGTAAAATAAAACCGCACTTACCTTATCGCGGCGTCCCGGGCTGCCTTCCTACTACTCGCCGTAATCTCCTACGTCAGACATACGTCATGGTAGGACTTCGCATGCATGCGCATGCGCAGTCCTACCATGGATTACGGGAAGGAGGAGGAGGGCAGCCCGGGATGCCGCGATAAGGTAAGTGCGGTTTTATTTTACTTTAATTGTAAATTGTATTTAGAAGATATTTATTGCGGGGGGTGGGAGGCGCGGAGCGGAGCTCCACGGAGTTTTTGGCCAACTCCGTAGAGCTCCGTGTAGAGCAACTCAGCCTGCTATGCCCGGGCTTAGGGAAGAGGATCACACCCTCCACTGACCCATCTTGCTGTTGAGCAGACAGGAGGCCAGGGAGATGTTCACTCTCTTCTTCTGCCCCATCATCAGTAACCAAGAGCATGGTCAATTCAGACCTCTCGAAGTGGGTCTTGAGGCAGTTCATGTGCAGGACTCTCAAGGGTCACTAGGAGCCTGTAAGTCCACCAGATAGGTGACATCACTTTTGCGCTCCTTTACCTCATAGGGGCCAGACCACTTGTCTTGTAGAGCACGTGGATCTACTGACTCCATTACCACACCTTTTGACCTGGCTGAAACTCAACCCGAGTGGTAATCTGGTTGTACCAGAGTTTCATGTGCTCCTAGCGTGCTTCTAGGTTTTCTTGGGCGAATTTTCCTGAAGCATATTGCTTGGTTTCGGAGGGTCAGCATGTAACTAAATACATCCTGGGGTGGCTTCCTAGGAGCTTGCTCCCAGCCCTCCTTGACCAAACTGAGAGGTCCTCTCACAGGGTGCCCATACAGAAGCTCAAAAGGGCTGAAGACAACCCCCTTCTGCGGTACCTCCCTGTCTGCAAAAAGAAGGCATGGTAAGAGAACGTCCCACTTACGCCTTATGGGTTTTGACAGGCCCTCAATCATGCCTTTCAGGGTTCAGTTCAACAGTTCAACCAACCCATTACTCTAGTGGTGGTGAATTTGTAGTTCACTGCACACTCCTTCCACATGACCTTAATGTAAAGCGACATGAAGTTGGTACCCCGGTCAGATACCTCCTTCTTGGGAAAACCCATGTGGGTAAAGATCCCCATCAGTGCCCGGGCCAAGACAGGTGCCATCACCATCTTCAGATGGATAGCTTCCAGGTACCGGGTGGCATGGTCTACCAAGACCAGGATGAACCAGTTGCCCAGAGCTGTCTTGGGACCCAGAGGCCCCACGTGTCAATCCCCACCCGCTCAAAAGGGGTGCTCATGACAGGGAATGGTTGCAGGGGAGCCATATACCTCCTCTCACTCTTGCTACTTGCTGGGCAAGTCTGCAGGACCTACAGAAAGCATCTGAGTTTTTTCTCATTGCAGACCAGTAAAAGTGGGTGACAAGCCTGTCAAAGGTCTTGCCTTGTCCCAAATGTCCTGCAAGAGGCACATTATGAGCCAAACCCAGTCGTAAGGCTGTGAAGTGCTGGGGTACCACCAGCAGACGGGCTGCCCCAGGCTCAGCAACGTTAGGCTCACTATAGAGGAGACTATTCTCCCAATAGATCAGGTGAGATCCAGACCCTTTGCCAGTTGCCTGGTCCTCGGCCTGCTTCAGAAGACCTACAAGAGTAGGGCACTCTTTCTGCACTACACAGAATTCCTTCGTGGTGTGTCCCCCTTCCTGCTGCCTGTGAGTCAGCTAAGGCAGGATCCCGGGTTTGGCCACTTATTCCATTGTCGGTTCCGGGGTCACTCACTCAGGATCACCCACCTCCCAGATAGTGGAAATTTCTGGAGTGGGTTTCCCATGCCCCTTGCCCCTCTTCTTCTTGGTAGACACCTGGGCCACTGTTTCAGGCTCCATATCCTTGTGATCTCCCTGGGCTGCCATGGACCATGTGGTTGGGCACGTCCACTCAGGCAATCTCAAAGTCTCCAAGTAGGGCCTGTATTCCACCTCTCTCCAGGCGGTGTGTTCCAGGTCATTGCCTAGCAGACAATCCACAGGCTTGGATGGGCTCACAGCTATCCTTAAAGGACTTGAGATCCCCCCTACTCAAAGGGAACCTGACCCATTTTACAAAAGTCCTCGCTGTTGTCTACTGCAACGACTTTGTGAAGCATTCCAGGGACCACTTGCTTTTCAGACACCAGATGACACCTGACAGTAGTCAAACATACAGCCAGTCATCACCTAGTCATACAAAGATATACACAATCACACAACCAGTCACATAATGCATCTTACAAGTAGCATCACTCATTAGTAGTATACTAATCTAACTTTTGTAGTAGGTTAGTATGTATCTTTAACACTCTTAAACTCATAGGCAACACCTAAACTCACTGGATTATGTCATCAGTGATGTCATTTGAGATGATATCAGTGATGACATCAGTAATGTCACTGACAATCTCATGAGTGATGTAATATGTGAGGTCATAAGCAGTGCATTGCGGGGGCGTAAGTTATAGTTAGCTCAGGTAACTATAACTGCAGAATCTCTATGGTTTTGTAGGAGTGAAATCGGAGCCTAACTATAACGTCCTAGTAACCTTTGTATTTTTTTGTGAATATTTATATATATATATATATATGTATATATATATTTCAACATAAAAGAAATGCTTTAATTTGTGGCACAATCACGGAACCCATTAGAGGGAGAGAATCGCCATGACACAAACTGCAAATCCCAGCATGCAATAACAATGCTACTCACCTGAGAGGCCCACCGGAGGGCAATCACCTATTTAGCATGCAGAGGAGAGGAGAGGGTGTGTCATTGCATCTATGAACTGCCAGCATGCCTTTGAGAAAGGAGCGAGAGCGCTGAAATGCATCAGGCAACAAACTGAATTGGAAAGAAAATGCCGGTTTTTGAAAATTAAAGGTTCTTGAAGAATCATCTACTGTGAGTGCGTCTTCATATCAGGGCACATGATGGAAACATTAATCACGGCAGTCCGGCAGTGGAAGACTGCACCACCAGGCAAAAGAAATCTGGGGCTGGGGCCTCGAACTATTCAGAGCGCAGAAACAGCACAGTGGGTTTTCTGAAACAGAAACAGGATTTGCTTTCTGAGGCCCACTGGAGGGTTAAAAGAAATGCTTTAATTTGTGGCACAATCACGGAACCCATTAGAGGAAGAGAATCGTCATGACACAAACTTCAAATCCCAGCATGCAATAACAATGCTACTCACCTGGGAGGCCCACCGGAGGGCAATCACCTATTTAGCATGCAGAGGAGAGGGTGTGTCATTGCATCTATGAACTGCCAGCATGCCTTTGAGAAAGGAGCGAGAGCTCTGAAACGCGTCAGGCAACAAACTGAATTGGAAAGAAAATGCAGGTTTTTGAAAATTAAAGGTTCTTGAAGAATCATCTACTGTGAGTGCGTCTTCATATCACGGCACATGATGGAAACATTTATCACTGCAGTCCGGCCGTGGAAGATTGCACCACCAGGCAAAAGAAATCTGGGGCTGGGGCTTTGAACTATTCAGAGCGCAGAAACAGCACAGTGGATTTTCTGAAACACAAACAGGATTTGCTTTCTGAGGCCCACTGGAGGGTTAAAAGAAATGCTTTAATTTGTGGCACAATCACGAAACCCATTAGAGGGAGAGAATCAGCATGACACAAACTTCAAATCCCAGCATGCAATAACAATGCTACTCACCTGGGAGGCCCACCGGAGGGCAATCACCTATTTAGCATGCAGAGGAGAGGAGAGGGTGTGTTATTGCATCTATGAACTGCCAGCATGCCTTTGAGAAAGGAGCAAGAGCTCTGAAACACGTCAGGCAACAAACTGACTTGGAAAGAAAATGCAGGTTTTTGAAAATTAAAGGTTCTTGAAGAATCATCTACTGTGAGTGCGTCTTCATATCACGGCACATGATGGAAACATTTATCACTGCAGTCCGGCCGTGGAAGATTGCACCACCAGTCAAATGAAATCTGGGGCTGGGGCCTTGAACTATTCAGAGCGCAGAAACAGCAGAGTGGATTTTCTGAAACACAAACAGGATTTGCTTTCTGAGGCCCACTTGAGGGTTAAAAGAAATGTTTTAATTTGTGGCCCAATCACGGAACCCATTAGAGGGAGAGAATCGGCATGACACAAACTTCAAATCCCAGCATGCAATAACAATGCTACTCACCTGAGAGGTCCACCGGAGGGCAATCACCTATTTAGCATGCAGAGGAGAGGAGAGGGTGTGTCATTGCATCTATGAACTGCCAGCATTTTTATGAGTCAAGCCTTAAACAAATATGTTAGGGATGCCACCATACATCCCATTATAATCTCTGATCATGCTCCGTTGTCGGTCTCCCTGGAATGGCACTGCCACACACCGACTTTCAGACGATGGTTCTTCCCCAATGCACTAGCTCGGGACAAAACACTAAGAGGCGCACTTTGAACAACCATCAGAGAGTTCTTCCAATGAATTGACCCACAAGACACGTCATAGGATACCACATAAGATGCATTCAAAGCAGTGATGAGGGGCCAAAGCATAACACTGATGGCTGCCCTTAACAAACAAAGAGCTGAGGAAAGGATGAACCTAGAGAGAGAACTGAAATCTATAGAACACACCCACAAGGTTAACCCCCACTGGCACTGCAGAGAAAGGTGACTGCCCTGAAAGGGAAACTGCAGGCGATATACTCCAACAGAGCGGAAATGACACTACTAAGACTTAAACAGACCTCATACGCACAAGGCAACACGGTGGGATCCCACTTATCCCAACAGCTATGGGTCAAGACTCAAGAGAGAGAAGGAATACATCGGGGACATTCAAGGTCCATCGGGGATCACGTCAAGGGAAGACTCAGGGAAAGCACGCACATTCAGGGACTTCTACAACACACTGTCAACAGCCAACCAACCTAACCTACAAGCGCAAGCAGATTACCTTAAAGAAGTAAAACTCCCGCTAGTCACCTCCTCCCAGAACGAACAGCTAGGCGACACCATAACAGAGGAGGAAGTGCAAGTGGCCTTGGCGGAACTAAAATTGCACAAATCACCAGGCCCAGATGGCCTGACAGCACAGTTTTATAAAACATTCAGTGCAGAATTGATTCTCCAGCTGACCAAACTGTTTAATTACATAGCGAACATCCAGCAGGTGGCACAATCCATGCGGGAGGCACTTATTACAGTGATCCCTAAAATGGGAAAAGACCCACAGCAATGCAGCTCTTATCGCCCCATAGCCCACCTCAACTTAGATGCTAAGTTATACTCCAAACTCCTAGCCACCCGCCTACAGGACTGAATGCCAGGAATGATTCACCCGGACCTGTCCGGCTTCATTAAGGGTAGACAGACACATGACAATGTCCGCAGGGAAATACACCTCATAGAAAAGACTAACAAAAAACAAGTCCCTGCAATCCTGCTAGGCCTAGACGCCAAGAAGGCGTTTGACAGAGTGAACTGGCCATTTCTCTTTCAAGCCCTTCAGAGGTTTGGTGTCTGTGAGACCTTCATAAACATGATAAGGGCCAACTTTGCGGCCCCAAGCACCAGAATTCTAGTTAATGGGACAAGTTCGGACACTTTCACGCTGGAAAGGGGGACGAGACAGGGGTGCCCATTATCCCGGCTCCTCTGTGCCCTCAGCATCGAACCCTTAGCAGCAAAAATCAGAGAGAATTGGTCGATCAAAGGAATTTATTTTAGCTCAGACGAGCACAAGATCTCCCTATTCACTGATGATATTTTACTTACACTTACAGAACCGCACTGCTCTCTCACAACACTCCAGGATTAACTGAAAAGCTTCAAGGAGGTGGCTGGACTGCGCATTAACCTCCCCAAGTCCTACCTTCTCAACCTGACCATAACAGAAGCGGAGCTGGATGCACTAGTGGCCACAACACCATTCCAATGAGCCAAGAAGGAATTAACTTACCTTGGCCTAAATCTCACTCCAAAAATTTCGGGACTCTTTGGAGCTAACTATCCTCCACACTTACGACAGCTCCAAGCAAATCTTAAACGATGGGCACCATTATACTTATCTTGGATTGGCAGAATAAATGCCATTAAAATGGTGGTCCTCCCAAAAATTTTGCACTTATTCCAGAGTCTACCCATTGACTTAGGAAGAGACTACCTACAGGGTGTACTCACTCTCCTTAAGAAATGTATATGGCAAAATAAAAGACCGAGGCTCCCATTTAACTTATTACGGAGGCCAACTGATGAGGGAGTAATGGCGTTGCCAGACCTGACACTGTATTACGGAGCAGTGCAACTTCGGGTCATGGTAGCATGGTACCAACGGGAGTCAGATAAACACTGGCTTCACATGGATCGGGCAATAACGGGTAGGACGATTTCGGACCTTCTCTGGAAACCAAAGGTGGACCGACCCACCAATGCCTACCTAAGCACATCCATCCTTGAAAATATGGGACATGACACTAAAACAGACGGAATGGACAACATTTCCCTTGCCTCTCACCCCCATACAGCACAACCCGGTATTCCCTCCTGCGTTACAGTCAGGGCTGTTCGATGCCTGGAAATAGGGGGTTGCCTCACTCTTGCTGACATCTTCCATTACTGGGACATAATGACCTTCAAAGACTTTAATCTCCCACACACAGAATACTTCCACTATATCCAATTACGACACTGGGTCCTACAACCTAACATCAGAGAAGGAGCCACGAGGGAACTCACAGAAATAGAATGCTATGTAAAGGGGGGACAATAAAAGAGGGCATATCTTTCCTCTACTCGCTACTGTTAAAAACACTACCGTGCAGACCCCCACGACACCCTGAATTTTGGGAACGGACATTAGGCCACAACATTACAGAGACACAAAGGAAGAGCTTATGGAGAGACATCAGATGACATAGCCACTCTCTAGGGCAACGACATGCACACTATAAGATACTCTATGACTCGTACCTATATCCTATCAAATTTCAAAAGATATTCCTGAACACTTCGGAACTCTGTTGGCGGGATTTTGGTCTATTGGGAGACTTTCGCCATATATGGTGGGACTGCCCGACAATCTGGATTTTTTGGATGGAAATCCTAGCTCAAATTAAAGAGATTCTGGGATATCTGATCCCGGCCACCCCAGATTTTGCACTCCTAGGGCTTAGAGACTCAAGTCTGAAATATCAAACGACAGCCGATCAAGCCATAATGTGGCTCTGCTTGGGGGCAGCCAAGAAGGCCATAGCTGCAGCCGGTAGGAGGAAAGATGCACCAGCCCTGACACAATGGCATGCACGCTCATGGCAGGCACTCATTGTGGAACGCATGAGCGACATTTTTAGGGAGGAATATAAAAATTTTGAATATGCCTGGGGCCCACTTGTCAGCTACATATCTCAAGGGCTCCCGTTAACCACCTGCCCCTCAAGAGTTAAGGCACTACCAGATACATGCATCAACCATTTTTGCGAGCGATAACGGTGCGATTCGCAAAAATCGGCCGTTTGCGCCCGCAAAAAGGGCAATCACCTATTTAGCATGCAGAGGAGAGGGTGTGTCATTGCATCTATGAACTGCCAGCATGCCTTTGAGAAAGGAGCGAGAGCTCTGAAACGCGTCAGGCAACAAACTGAATTGGAAAGAAAATGCAGGTTTTTGAAAATTAAAGGTTCTTGAAGAATCATCTACTGTGAGTGCGTCTTCATATCACGGCACATGATGGAAACATTTATCACTGCAGTCCGGCCGTGGAAGATTGCACCACCAGGCAAAAGAAATCTGGGGCTGGGGCTTTGAACTATTCAGAGCGCAGAAACAGCACAGTGGATTTTCTGAAACACAAACAGGATTTGCTTTCTGAGGCCCACTGGAGGGTTAAAAGAAATGCTTTAATTTGTGGCACAATCACGAAACCCATTAGAGGGAGAGAATCAGCATGACACAAACTTCAAATCCCAGCATGCAATAACAATGCTACTCACCTGGGAGGCCCACCGGAGGGCAATCACCTATTTAGCATGCAGAGGAGAGGAGAGGGTGTGTCATTGCATCTATGAACTGCCAGCATGCCTTTGAGAAAGGAGCAAGAGCTCTGAAACACGTCAGGCAACAAACTGACTTGGAAAGAAAATGCAGGTTTTTGAAAATTAAAGGTTCTTGAAGAATCATCTACTGTGAGTGCGTCTTCATATCACGGCACATGATGGAAACATTTATCACTGCAGTCCGGCCGTGGAAGATTGCACCACCAGTCAAATGAAATCTGGGGCTGGGGCCTTGAACTATTCAGAGCGCAGAAACAGCAGAGTGGATTTTCTGAAACACAAACGGGATTTGCTTTCTGAGGCCCACTTGAGGGTTAAAAGAAATGTTTTAATTTGTGGCCCAATCACGGAACCCATTAGAGGGAGAGAATCGGCATGACACAAACTTCAAATCCCAGCATGCAATAACAATGCTACTCACCTGAGAGGTCCACCGGAGGGCAATCACCTATTTAGCATGCAGAGGAGAGGAGAGGGTGTGTCATTGCATCTATGAACTGCCAGCATGCCTTTGAGAAAGGAGCGAGAGCTCTCAAACGCGTCAGGCAACAAACTGAATTGGAAAGAAGAAGCCGGTTTTTGAAAATTAAAGGTTCTTGAAGAATCATCTACTGTGAGTGCGACTTCATATCAGGGCACATGATGGAAATATATATATATATATATATATATTCACTGAAAAACCATAGGTTTTAGGGACAGTTATAGTTAGTTGGACATTGCACTCGTACAAAACCCGTGAAATTCCCCCGTTATAGTTAGTCCAGCTAACTATAACTCGTGCCCCCGCAATGCACTGCTGATGACGTCACATATTACATCACTCATGACATGGTCAGTGACATCACTGATGACATCACTGATGACATCTCAAATGACATCACTGATGACATCATCCAGTGACTGTGTGTTTCTGTAAAGTTTAAATATTTTTAATATATATAGGAAAAGACGTATTGAAGAATGAGTGGGTGTGTAAGTGTCTGTATGGATGATTTAGTAGGTGCGTGACTGACTCTATAAGTGAGTGATTTAACATATCTTACTGAATGCATGGGTTAGTGACTAAACTGGGTGAATGTCTGTATCCGTCTGTCTGTTGCTGTGTAAGTGGCTGCATGTGTTTGTGAATAGCTACATGAGTGTCTATATGAGTTATTGAATGCTTGTCTGAGTATCTGTATGGGTGCCTGAGTGTTTGTGTGGGAGGGGTGTGTGCAACTCTGTGCATAGATGTGTGAGTGGGTGATTCACTGGGTGGATGGTTTCAAGAGTGCATCTGTGATAGACTGTATGGGTGGGTAAGTGTGTGTAAGAGTGTGTTAGTGAGTGAATGTATGTCCCAGTGGTACATGTGTGAGTAACTACATATGTGAAAGGCAGTATATATGTGTGTTGGAGTATATAAATAGCTATAAGCGAGAGTGAGTGATTGTGATAGTGGCTGTATGGATGAGTGTGTGCTTGTATCAGTGATTGTATAAGAGCGTAAGAATGTGCTACTATTTGTATGAGTAAGTGAGCTGGTGTGTGTATAACTGTATAGGTGAGTAAATGGTAGTGTGTTTAATTATTTGCATGACTGACTAGGTGTGTGAGTACCTCTATGGATGAGTGGCGGTGTTTGAGTGTCTATATAGGAGTATGAGTGCATATGATAGTCCTGTACTGAGTGACCGTAAGTATGAGTGACTGTACGGGTGAGTGAGTGGATGTGTGCGTAGACCTAAGAATCAGTGAGTGGGTATGTAGTTATTGGTGTTGGAGTGTCTATGGTTTTGCGAATGGCAGTCTGTAATTTAGAGTGGGTGTATCAAAGGTTATATTGGGGTGTGAGGAGGTGCATCAGATTATCACGTGGATGATGTCATCAGTGATGTCATTTGAGATGTCATCAGTGATGTCATCAGGGATGTCACTGACCATGTCATGAGTGATGTAATATGTGACGTCATCAGCAGTGCATTGCGGGGCGCGAGTTATAGTTAGCTGGACTAACTATAACGGGGGAATTTCACGGGTTTTGTACGAGTGCAATGTCCAACTAACTATAACTGTCCCTAAAACCTATGGTTTTTTCAGTGAATTTCAAAGGTTTTTTAAATGCTAATTTGTAACTATAACGTCCCTGAAACCTATGGTTTTTTCAGTGAATTTCAAAGGTTTTTAAATGCTAATTTGTAACTATAACATGTCTGAAACCTACGGTTTTTTCAGTGAATTTCAAAGGTTTTGTAAATGACAATTTTTAAATGTATTAATTGTTATATAAAAAATTTTCATACTGATTTCCAAATTTTTTAGAAACAATTTTTTTTTAAATATTTTATTTTTTAAATTACATTGTAATTACATTATACATTACATTACAAAAAATACTTTCTCAGAATGAATTACTTTAGTTTAAATACTTTGCACATAGGCAATAGACTTTTAAGTACAGTAGTTACAGTTGTTGCAATGGGCAACACATTTTCAAACACAATGCAACATTCAGCTCAATGTGAATTTCTAGTTAAATGCAATTAGTTACTTTATGGATTACTTTTCTAACCACAGGACTGGATCCTAGATTCAGTCCTGGGACATCTCCTGTAAACAGTTGAGTAAAAGCGTTTTGGTTACAGTCGTGATTTTTAAGGAATATTATTGTACTTTAAAAGTTCACACTTAGAAACTTTTTCTCATAGAATCACCAATGTTATCCTATGGAAGGAAATTCACTTAGAAGTTAAAAACTGTTATCGTTACTTTTTCTTACTCAGTGTTGGATCCTGGATCCAGCACTGGTGCATCTCCTGTAAACAGTTGAAAGAATGTGTTTAAGTCATACAGGCGATTTTTTAGGAATATTTGTAGTTTGTGAAAATCGACACTTTGAAACTTTTCTGCTGAAAACCAGACAATGGATTCCTATGGAAGAAAATATAAGTTACTGGTAAGTACGGTTAAAATTACTTTTCAGGGTCAGTGCTGGGCTAAAAGATGCAGCACTGGGTTCTCTCCTGATAACAGGTGAGTAAATTGGAATTCGTACTTTGGTTGATTTTAGAGGAATATTATAAAGTTCCAAAACTCCACACTTAGAAGAATTTCCAAGTGAAACCAGTCAATGTTAGCCTATGAAGGAAATTCAAGTTACTGGTAAGTACGGTTAAAATTACTTTTCAGGGTCAGTGCTGGGCTAAAAGATGCAGCACTGGGTTCTCTCCTGATAACAGGTGAGTAAATTGGAATTCGTACTTTGGTTGATTTTAGAGGAATATTATAAAGTTCCAAAACTCCACACTTAGAAGAATTTCCAAGTGAAACCAGTCAATGTTAGCCTATGGAAGGAAATTCAAGTTACTGGTAAGTACGGTTAAAATTACTTTTCAGGATTAGTACTGGGCTGAAAGATACAGCACTGAGGTCTCTCCTGATAACAGGTGAGTAAATCGGAATTCGTATTTCGGCTGATTTTAGAGGAATATTTTAAAGTTCCAAAACTCCACACTTAGAAGAATTTCCAAGTGAAAACAGTCAATGTTAGCCTATAGAAGGAAATTCAAGTTACTGGTAAGTACGGTTAAAATTACTTTTCAGGACCAGTACTGGGCTGAAAGATACAGCACTGAGGTCTCTCCTTATAACAGGTGAGTAAATCGGAATTCGTATTTCGGCTGATTTTAGAGGAATATTTGTATGTTTCAAAAATCAACACTTAGAAACTTTTTCAACAAAAAGCAGGCAATGATATCCTATGGAAGGAAATTCAAGTTACTGGTAAGTACGGTTAAAATTACTTTTCAGGACCAGTACTGGGCTGAAAGATGCAGCACTGAGGTCTCTCCTTATAACAGGTGAGTAAATAGGAATTCGTATTTCGGATGATTTTAGAAGAATATTTGCACAATGGTGAAGGGAGGGGCGGGGCCTGAGGTGACATCTGTGCAAACGCGCCCCGTGGCGCGTTTTAAGTTGGGGGATTAAGTCCCCTTGAATCCTGAGGGTCCCTAGGGGCCAACTAGCCCACCAGGAACCTCCAATATCGCCAGGGGCTGCGTTGCAGAGACGTGTAGAGAGGCCACACCCCTTTTACACCTCTCTGCAACGCAGCTCTGTGGCGCTTTCTGGATGTACCTGTTGGGCTAGTTGGCCCCAGAGGCATTTTTTTTTGCCCAGGGGTCCTTGTGGGACCCCTGAGCAAACCTAGGGGTCAGGGTGTTTCTACCCTGCCCCTTTGTGCGCTTTGCGCACTTGTTTCTGTCCCTCGGTTCTACCGAGGGACAAAATGGCTGCCAACATTTCCTGAATCGGAATGTTGACAGCCAGCTGACAGCCAATTAACATGCAGCTCGTGATCGGGAGGGTACGCGGACCCTACTCGGCCATAGATATCACTATCTTTTTACTTTTGATTTTCTCAGCAACTACTGAACGGATTTACACCATTTAACAAAAAGGGTTCTTTCTGAACCAAGAACTACCTCTTTGCCAAATTTGGTGTAATTCCGTTCAGCAGTTCGGCTGTAGCCGTGTCTAAAGTTTCCTATGGAAAATTGCATGGGGAAAACGCGTTTTGGGACCCCCCTTTTTCTCGGCCCCGCTGACGAATCCCCGAGACTTTCAGGGTAGGAGCGGACCGGAGCGGGCCACAAAGTTTGAAAATTTTGCGAAGATACGTCAACCGGCAAGAGAGTTATTTCAAATAGAATGTCGCGGATTTCCTATGGATAATAGGTTGTAACTATAACTATCTACTGGCGACCGCCAGTAGATAATATATATATATATATATATATATATATATATATATATATATATATATATATATATAAATATATGTATATATATTATCTACTGGCGGTCGCCAGTAGATAGTTATAGTTAGGACCTATTTTCCATAGGAAATCCGCAACATTCTATTTGAAATAACTTTGGCGCCGGTTGACGAATCTTCGCGAAATTTTCAAAACTTATGGCCCGCTCCGGTCCGCTCCTATCTTGAAAGTTTCGGGGTGATTCGTCAAGTGGAGGCCAGAAAAAGGGGGTCCCAAAACGTGTTTTCCCCATGCAATTTTCCATAGGAACCTTTAGTCGCAGCTACAGCCCGAACTGCTGAACGGAATTACACAAAATTTGCCAAAAAGGTAGCCCTTGGTTCAGAGTCGTGCCTTTGCTTAAATGGTGTAAATCTGTTCAGTAGTTCCTGAGAAAATCAAAAGTAAAATCACATATATATCTATGGCCGCTTAGGGTCCGCGCACCCTCCCGATCACGAGCTGCATGCTAATTGGCTGTCAAGTGGCTGTCAACACTCCAAATCAGGAAGTGTTGGCAGCCATTTTGTGCACAAAAACAAGTCGCAAAACGCAAAAAGGGGGCAGGGTAGAAACACCCTGACCCCCTAGGTCTGCTCAGGGGGTCCCACAAGGACCCCCTTGGCAGAAAAAAGGATTTTTTTTTTTAAATCGTCGGGATGCGCTTAGGGTGCGCGGATCCCGCTGTGATAAAAAAAAAAATCGAAGCGCGGTCTCCCGCGCTCCGAGGCTATTTTGCCCCTGGGTGGGCCAAGTCCCGGGGGCATGCGGGGGTGGGTTTATATGTTAGGGGGGCCTCGAAGGCCCCCCAAGCCCTGGGGACCACCACCCCCCAGGGCTTTAAAAAAAAATGGTGCGGGAGGACTCTCTGCCCTCCCGCAGCCCCGGGGACCGCCACCCCCCGGGGCTTCTTTTTTTAAATTATAATGACCTGTGTGGGGGGGCTCCAGCCCCCCCACATGCCCCGGGGACCACCACCTCCCTGGGGAACTAACAAAAGAAATGTGGGGGTCCGTTTCGGACCCCCGAAGCCCCGGGGACCACCAACTCCCCGGGGCTTTACTAATGAAGGGAGGGGGGCCGTGCGCCCCCCCTCCTGGAGCCCTCCATGGCCCTGGGGACCGCCACCCCCAGGGCCGGCTCCTGCAGTGTCCCGGGGCGCACGTTTCAACCCTATATGTGCGATTTTAAATCATCACAGCGGGTCTTCATCAGGACTGAAATGGGGAAAGGAATGGCAGATGATTTAAAATCGCACATATAGGGTTGAAACGTCGACGCTACCTTCTGGTCCAGTTCGAGTCCCTGCTCGTAAAACACTGAAATTGTACAGAGTAGCAGGGCCATTGTATTTATTCTGGCCTTTTCCATTTTGTATATATTTTAACCACCTTGTACATATTACGCACTTATTGTGTCACCCATCACACTATGTCACTTGATCACCACTCACGTTAATCTTCACAATTTTGGCAGCTGTGAATGCAACATAAATTCTTTAAATGTGGGTTAATATAAATGATGTAATTTATATTAAATATTGTATTACCCATAAAACCCGATTACTTCGCCTTTATTGTGTGTTCCTTGCCTAATGTATTCACATTCAATCTGTGTAGGAAATAATTTGTCCATGTAACTGAATTGTAATTATAAGAAACATTGTACTTATAAGAAATATTGTGGTTATACCCGACAGAACCATTGTACTTTTATAATCCTTTACCCAGGTTCTGAGGGACACAGGGTCACCTCATTGTTTATTGACCACAGAAGACAAGCAGGAGTATCTTGGGCAGCACACAGATAATGGATCCTCGGCTGGAGGGCAGGTGAGAGAGGCAGGGGCAGCAAGGAGACAATGGAAAGTAGGTGGGAGAGAATTGGCCAGCATGTGGACAACAGGGGGCAGGCAGACGTGGCAGGGGCAGCAAGCTGATAATGGATGGCAGGCCGTAGGGGCACAGGCAGCAAGATGATCATGAAGGGCAGGTGGGAGGGGGCAGGGGCAGCACATGGATGACAGAAAGCATGCAGGAGAGGCAGGGGCAGCAAGCTGTCCAATAGGGAAGGCTGGAGGGGCAGCATGCTGACCATGGATATAGGTAGGAGGGGACTGGGCAGTGCACAGAAGGTGGAGGGCAGTCAGAATGGGCATGGGCAGCAAGCTGGCCATGTAGAGCAAGCCAGTGGTGCAGGGCAGCAGCTCATGAAGGATTTCATGGTGGGCAGGGACAACATATGAATGATGGAGGGCAGGCAGGAGGAGCAGGGACAGCAATTTGACCACAGAGGGCAAGATGGAGGGCCAAGGACAGGGGCAGAAAGCTGACCATGGAGGGCAGGTGGAAGTGGTAAGGGCAGTTCAAGGACAACAGAAGGCAGGTTGGAGGCCATGGGCAGCAAACTGACCATAAAGTTCATGCAGTAGTGGTAGAGGCAGTGCAAGGACAACAGAGGGCAGTAAGAAGGGATGGGGCAGCACATGGGCAATGCAAGGCAGGCAGGAGGAGCGAGAGCAGCAACCTGACTATGGAAGGCAGGCAGGGCATGTGAAGCACACTGACAAAGGAGTGCAGGCAGGAGGAGCAAGGGCAGCAAACTGACCACAGGAGACAGGCAGGAGGGACAAGACCACACGCAGACAACAGAGGGCAGATGGGAGGGGCAGTTGCATCAAACTGACCACAGAGGCAGGCAGGAGGAGCAGCACATTGACAATGGAGGACAGGCATGAAGGGCAGGGCAGCACATCGACAATGGAAGGCGAGAGTGAGGGGCACTGGCAGCAGGCTGACCATGGAGGGCAAGCAGGAAGGGCAGGGGCAGCACGCTGACCAGGGATGACAGGCAGGATAGGCTGGGCAGCAAGCTGACCAAAGCGGGCAGACGGAAGAAGGCAGAGGTAGCACACTTACCACAGAGGGCTGATGAGAGAGGGCATGGGTATCACTTGGATGATGAAGGTCAGGGGGGAGTAAAGGGGAAGCAAGCTGAGCATGAAGGGCAGGCCAGAGGTGCAGGGGGAGAAAGCTGACCACTGGGGGTAGATGGAAGGCGGCAGGGGCAGGTAGCTGATCATGGAGGGCAGATGAGAGGCTAAATGGCAACACATGGATGACAGAGGGTAGGTGGGAGTGGCAAGGTCAGCAAACAGACAATAGAGGTCAGGCAGGAGGGACAGGGGCAGCACATGAACAATGAATAGTATGTAGGAGGGACAAGGCCAGCATGTGGACAAAGGAGGTCAGATGGGATCAGCAGGGGCAACAAGCTGACAGTGGCTGGTAGGTGGGAAGGGCTTGGGCAGCACATGGACAGCGGAAGGCAGGCAGACTTGGCAGGGGAAACAAGCTGACAATGGAGCGTAGATGGGTATGCCATGTGCAGCAAGCTGACACTAGATGGGTGGGTAGCACTTGAGGGGTTGGGGCAGCAGGTTCTGTAGCTACCCTGCACTGTATAGGATATAGGCTGTGCTCAATGATGGTTGGCTGCTTACAGTGGGTTAAGCATAGGGTTAAAGCACAGCCGAGCACTGCTGAAGGCACTGCATAGCGATTGGTTTTCTGCCTGTGGAGGAAATGGGTGCACGGAGCGGCCAATTCCCAACTGCACTTGGTGAAGGTCGTGCAAATCTGGGGGGTTTGGTCCTGCAAGAAAAACCCATTGTGCATGGCCAAAGCTGTGTATACTGGCTTTTTCCATCCAGGGAGGGTGGGCCTGGGCCAACTGCCCACTACACATGTCTGAATACAGGGCGCGAGATGTTGGCTCAATTTGACCAAAAAACTTCAAAAATTCAGTGGAAAAAATACAAAGGTTAAAGAGACCTTATTGTTAGGTATTGTAGTATGATCTTCCTTAACATTAAGAAAAACAAATATTCACTGAACAATCCAAAGTTTAAAGTCTTGTTATAGTCAGGTATGGTAAGATTACATTTTTAAAAAAAACCTCGAATTTCAGTGAAAAATATTAACACTAAAGGAGTGTTATAGTAAGGTGTTGAAATATGATAGAAAGTAATGTTTGGAAAAACACAAAAACACTGAAATGCCACAGTCATAATTCAGTGAGCTAACTATAACTTACACCCCACCAGGTCCTGCTTTTGGCCTCACATAGTACAACGCACATGACATGTTAAATGACATCATTGATTAGATTACTAATAAGATCTCAAATGACATCACTGATGACACAACTGACATAACTGATGACACAACTGACATCACTGAGAGTGGAATTATCACAATTAGTTGGAAAAAAATAACGAGGTGTTGACTACATCAAAAATAATATAACAGGTACATCGTATTTCTTTTTTCTTCTCTGATTTCACATTATGATAAATTGCAAAGTATCAGAAATAACAAATTTCATGACAAAAAAGCATCATGATTTTTATTATTAATAATAGAATATAATTTTGGTAATGTGCACAAATTATACGTTTACCTAACAAATGCACCGTCGTGTTATATGTTGCTAATGTGTGATATTGACATCTTATACTGAACAAACATACAAAACTAACGAGCCTGCATTTCGACCACAATTTATCAGTTATTATTCACACAATATGACACGGTCATGGAACCTCTTCTCACACATTCCTTTGGGATTTTCTTTATAATGGGCTCCGCGCTCTCTCTCTTGTGCAGAGAAGAATGATCCTCCAAGGAGAAACAACCATTACCAAGGACAAGTGGTATCTTCCCTTGACATGGCTCGGTAGCTAGCTGTGAGCTGAGTTCAACCTTGTTTTTTAGGTAAGCATTTGTTGTATGTTTACTCTCCTAATGGCAAACGGTATAGCTACTGATGCAGCGGATACAATGAAAACTATTTCTCCTAGGTCACTTATCGGTCATCCAGGCGTGACTTATATTTCTCACATCCACATGACGATGGGGCCCATGACATCGCCTAACAAACACACACACACACTCACCTGGATTTCCTCTACACTTTTACGAATCTATACTCCTAGGAGAAAGAAAAACTAAATGAAAATCATCATGATGTACCGCTGGAAGGAGCCGGGATACCTTATTACCTTAACCTATCGCTTTCTTAGTTATTTCTTAAGATATTCCTGCTCATTGTTTGTCGATGGATCATCTAGTGAAAATCAGTTGATAGTGATCAAGACCAGCTAAATCACAATAACTAATTACTAATTTCACAACCATTTAGTAAATAATCACTGAGGGCCCGATTCTGATGCGGGTTGGAAAAGCTTCCCGACCGATGGCCTGATTCTGATGCGGTTAGGAAGGCCTCCTAACGGCATTTGCTCCTTCCAAATCGGATCGGGAACATGTCTTCCTGACCGAGGGCCCAATTCTGATGCGGTTAGGAACAAATGTTCCCATTGAAGTCAATGGGAGTTCAACCAAATCGCATCTGGAAACATCCGGATGCATCCTACTCTGCCGGTTGGACTTTCCCGATCCGAGTGGGTCGGAAACCATTTCCCAACCGATTCGGTCGGGAAGCTTTTCCAACCCGCATCAGAATCGGGCCCAGAGTCGTTTGATTTAAGAATTTCAAAATTTATATAATTTTAAAGGCATGGAAAAGAATTTAGACTTTATTATTCAATTATTCATACATTATTAAATCAAATATTTATTAAGCAAAATCAATTTTATTGCAGAAAGGAAATTTTGTCATGAGGAAAAATCCTAATTAACCTGCCTATCTTCCTAATTTAGCCTAATGATTTCTAACCTAAGTTTAAAGTTGAAAAATAACCTGATTCTCATACTCAACTGGAAAAATAAAACAGCAACAGAAACTTCAGCTCGTCAGCATCAGCTACCGCAACCCGTCTCATCTAACAGTCTTTCAGCATCTCCCGCTCAGTAAATGGATCGATCTGGAACTCCAAGTACTGGAAGCACCAACTACCCCTCCCACTAAGAGTAGGCCTACTTATGCCCTAATTCTAACTTTGCTAACTAAATTGTTGCAATATTAATAACGCGCTTTTCTTTCATTGGTCCACTCAGTTCATTTATTCAGTTATAATCAAATTCTCCCGGATCCAGCTTGTTCTTCTGGAATGCATATGTTCATTTCCTTTCTCACAGTTCATGACATGTTTCCATCCGCTTCGATCAGTACATTTGTAACTTCTTTCGATACATTCGAGAACTCTGCAGGCATTGTCCTTTCTCTTAAAACTGTTTCCCACGATTCTCTGCTGATCACCACGGCACATTATCAGTTCAAAAAGGTCACATCAGCCTTGACCATTCTTGCATCCTAGCCTTTCAGCACCATCACGTGGTCAGTCTTTCTCAAACTTTTTCTCCCTTGTCATGTGTATTCTCAGCGCATGCGTACTCTAATAATCGGCAGCCATTTTATATCGCCACTCGATTAGACTTAGAAGCACTATTTAGAAATAAACAAAACATAATTAAAATAGAGAAACATAGCCTTTTCGTTTCCCTCCCGTCATCTACGTACCCCAATTAGTTATTACCTAGCAGAAAGCAACATTTAAGCTGTTCCTTACTTACCATCACTATTGTTTTTGCAACGTCACGTTTTATATTCTATGAAGCACGAATCATGCATTTATTATTTATTTAGTACGCAATTATTTTTATGTTATAATTAGACACACAGACATTTGTAAATAGATTATTCAGCACACATACTTGCGTGTTACCCTTCCCTCACATACATTGTTGATTAATACATTTAAACAAACATATTTATTAATTATTTATAAAATTTGTTAGGGGTTACATTTTTTCATTTACTCTGCTCCATCACTACTTAAGGAATATATTAACCCAGTACAATTATAACTTTTTTTCATTCTGTAAATTTTCCTCATGTTCGCATTTTGCAATTTCTTCATAATTTTGCTACATCTTTTCTGAACTTGGGGCAGATTTACAAGAAACTGACGCATCTATATAGATGCGTCAGTTTCCCTGCGCCTGAGTGAAAAACCCTTGCGCCACCATAGATGCGCCATATTTACAATACGGCGCACTATGGCGCAAGGATTGACAGATGCGCCAGAAATTCTGACGCATCTGTTGATGGAAAAGTCACGCATTGCTAGAGTCGTTTCGCAAGCACGACGCAACTCCAGCAATGCGTGTTGCGGCCTATTCCCAATACACGGCGTCACTCCTTACGCCTGCTACAAGTAGGCTTAAGGTTTTGACGCAAAGGCGTCCTAAAAGCCACGCAGTGAAATCTCGTAGATTTCACTGCGTCACTTTTACGAGGCTTTCCTGCGTGGGAACGCCTACCCTACATACATTATACCTGACGCAGGTATAATGTCACGCAGGGCTTTACAACGTGACGCATCTCCCTAAATGCGTCACGTTGTAAATTTGCCGCACTTTTTACGCCGCCGTTGCGTCACAAAAGTGACGCAATGCAGCGCATAAGTGTCGCAAGGGGCTTGTAAATCTGCCCCTAGGTTGCTGAAACATACAAGCCTATGATATGTTAGTTGAGATGCATTGTGTGTGAGCTACACTGGACTGTTGGCTGCTGGAATCATCTCTTTAGCTACAACCTATAAGTTTATGGTAGGACTACCACGCCGAATATGCGCTCTTATTCAAGTAAGATATGAAAGAGAGGTCATTGAACCCTTGTCTTTTTTCTCAGCCACTTACGGTGGATAGGAATACTTTCACTCCCTGGGGGGAGATGAGACCCAACATGTTTTACCAAACTCTTCAGCAGGTAACACTGTTTTTTAAATGTTTAGATATTAGAGTTTTAAATAATAAATTGTTCAATTGCTAGTTAGTTTCACTTTGCATCGTATATTCCATGCAGAAGTGAGCCCGGCAGACAGATAAAGCTTTCTTTAACATGTCTTGACAGGAGCCTTGTAAGCTATTCCATGGTACTAAATACTACATACACTTACAAAAAATAAAATATGACAAAATCTAAATAATTGAAAAACGATTTAGTGAAAAAAACAAAATTGATAGAAATTCAGTTTTATTGGAAAAAATAGAAAAAAACGAAAATTAATTCATTAAATTAATTTGTTTTTTAAACACACACATCCACACTGGATCAATTAAGGAATCCTGTTTAAGGAATATAGGGGGATATTCTCAAGAACGTGTGATAATTATCGCAAAATTAGCTTAACGCAACTTTGCACATCGCAGTCCATCGCGGGAAAATAACACTGTGTTAACGTTGTATTCTCAACACGGCGGTACCATGCGATAGTCTCACGCTAAAGCGTCAAATGACCGCGATAAAATTACTGTGACGGCAAAAAAACGCAAAACATGAATGTGAAAAAAGTGGCGATGTGGCCAACCGCGATAAAAAAATCAGGGATAACCAGCGACAGGCCTGCAATTCCCATGCGTCATGCATGAAAATGCACTATAAAAACACCGAAAAACACAAAAAAAATAATTAAAACTACGCAGCACCATGGAGGAAGCCGGAGCAAGTACAGAGGATGACCAGAACCCCACAAGCCCCCAGGAGGACCAGCCTGGGACCTTGGGGTCACGGAAGGGCAAGGAGAAGAAATCGAGGAAGACGAGGTTCAGTCCGCAGGAAAACAGGATCATCATCACGGAGGTGATAGAACACCACCAACAACTGTTCGTCACCTCCAACGTGTCATTGGCAAATAAAAATGCATCCTGGACAAGGTGAATGCAGTCGGAGTGAGAAGGAGGACAATTGGAGAGGTCAAGGGGCACTGGAATGATGCGAAGCGCAAAACCAAGAAGAAACTTGCTGACAACCATCAGGCAGCAATGCAGACTGGAGGTGGCAGTCCAGCGGAACCCCAGGAGCTGGATGAGATGGAGGAAATGGTGTCCACAGTCATCAGTGGGGAGACGGTGGCAGGAGTTTGGGGTCCGGACACTGCTCGACATGACCTGACACAACAGCACCAGGGTGAGTACCGAACAGGGACGGGGGAGCTGGGCACAATGGCACACATGCACAATTAGAGCACACTGCACACCCACAATGACTCTGGATCATGTCCCTGATCCCCTTGGCACACTGCAGCACACATACAAACAGCAAGTAGGCCCCCGTCCACTATGGGCACAAAGGGGTCCCTCCCCACACAGCACCAATTTCACAAGCAACCCATGCACACGTGTTAAAACCAGCAAAGCTGCGTGTCAGTGAGCCACACTGACAATGCAAGTGACACTGTGTGACGAACAGCATGGCTGCAGTCCAATTATCATGACATGGTGCACGCCACAACACTGAGGTGGCTGAGTGTGGAACACATCCGTAAAGGAGCAGGTCACACCCTGACACATCCATGTGCACAAACAACCCCTGACATCTGCGGATAAACCATGCCCAAGAGTCCAAAATCTGAACCAGAGCCAAAATTAGCCAAGTCTGCAACATCTCAGCACTGTAGAAGAACAGAAGTTAAAAGCACACCGCCTCAAAGGGATAAGGGGCAGCAAAATCACAGCTGCAGGGGCGACTCTACCACAATGCAGCACACACACATAGCAATAACAGCACATCATCATTGACGACAATGTGGTACAAAGTGCAACACTCCCACTACAGAACAGAGGACACAACTGGTTCCGCTTGTGCGTAGAAACTGGCCAATCACATCTGGCATAGCAGGAAACTGTGAGATGACAATGTACGTGTACAACCTCACATCCGTGATGTAGTTCAAATGTCCACTGTCCCACATCAAATAGTCAGCTCCTCCCAAACAGTCACAATGTACATTGTCATGCAGTCTGTATGTAAACTCGAACAATGCGTCAACATACATGTCAACACAATATTAAAATGCATCTCCCCTTCACATTGCAGAGGGACAATCCAACACCTCCTGCAGAGCAGACCAGACAACTCATCAGTGATGATGAAGAGGACCTCCACACCTTCGACACCGACGCCCTACAACAGCTCATGGACAGCTACGGCAACCCACCTCCAGGAGCAGGGCAGCCCAGCTGCATCGATTAGACCCCACCCCCTGTAGAGACCACACAGCAGGAAGCACCCACCACCACGGCTGGCTCCGAGCACCTCACCGAAGAACACATCGCATTCCAAGGCCATGTGTTAGACTGCCAGAAGGAGGTGGATGAACAGGTGCGGGTGGGGTTCGACCTCATGGCAGCCAAACTAGATCACATACGTGGGTGTCTAAGTCCCATCAGGAACCACTTACACTCCCTAACGGACATCCACAGTTCGCCCCATGATGTCCAACAATCCATGCCCGACATCGCTGGAGTCATGACTCTGAGAGGAGAACAACTGTCTAGTCAGAGTGGCCTCAGCGATGTCAGCCGAGAGTTGGCACAGATGCTGAGGATAATGGAGAACATGGAGCGGATGCATGCGGAAAGAATGGCTGCCACGGATGCACACCAGCGAAAAGTTGTTGGGATCTTCCATGCCCTGCAGATCCTTATCATCGCATTGCTGCCACTAAGGCAGTTGCTGATGAATGCTGCTGGTACTTCTACACACACATCTCCGGCCCCTGATGTGTCAGTGGCACACAGTGCTGCAGACCAAACATCAGCACCCACATGTCAGACAGATGACATAGAGGACGAAGATGCTGGTGATTCCACCTTTGTAGTAAGAAGGAGCCAGTAGCATTCTTCTCCGCCACATGCCTTTTTTCAGCTTGGTTCTGCCCTCTGCATCATGCCCTGTAACAACACCTCCCACTGTCCCCCGAAACACTCTGTGACACTCACCTTGGACCTCAACATGGACTACCATATTTTGTTTGCTTACCAATGACACAGCAATCAGACTGCGGACTGTACTCTTCCTCTTCCGATGTACTTGTCAATCCCTAAATGACTCTGGCTGGCCCTCCACTGGGCTACAATGTAATGTGGGGTTTGCATGGCCATGTACTGCTCCAGCTCCGACACTGAATGTGAATAAATCATTCAAATTCACACAGATGTGTCATGTCCATAATCGATCAAGTATGAAAGTGTGGATGAATGTAAGGACATTGATTGCCCAAAAAGGTACACCCTGGTAAATGAAAGCAATGCACATGTATGACCGTGACACACATAGGAAGTGAGATGATTGGGAATGTGTGCACTAGCTGTGGCCTCATTGCTCTGAAACAACAATCGCGCAATTCCTCAACTTTGCCCCATGCAATGTTAGAAATAGGGCTGGGTATGAAATGTCAAAGTCATTGGCAGGCCTAAAGTAGTGTCCCCCATCACATTTGACAACAGAACATCTCTTCACATACCTACTCACACTAAACTGGGTGGACACAGCCTGTAGTGATGGGTCACATTGATCCACATGGCAAGAATATGGACACCATACTCACATTGCTGAAGACACGTAAGAGCACAGGTCTATCAGCAACTATCCCAACCACTATGTCTGGCTCACAGAGGTGGATCTGGCAATAGGGACTCACCCCTAAGTGAAATGCGTCAGTCAGTCCCTCCCTGTGTACGGACAATGCTCATTGAGGCACACGATTTGTCATTCTAATCAACACTCATCACAGTTGAACACTCGTGAAGTTGCGTAGACTTTATTGCCATGTGCGTGTCAGTACAGGCAAGACAAGGGCCACAACATGCAGACCAATGCATCAGACACTAACAGGCAGCATTCGGTCACGGTACAGTTCCACATGACAGGCGTTGTGCATGCGCCCGGGATGTTCTGCCATTGCGTTGGTGGCTCTCTTAGAACCGGCACTCTTCTGACCTGCGGCAGTTATGTGGATGACATGCCACAGCTCGGAGCAATGAGTCGTATGTGTGTGCAACATTTGGACGTATGGGTTGTTGTGTACGTAAGTGTCAAGGGCATTCCATGCAAGAGTACCTCGAGCAAGGACTTCTGTGTGTGGGGTGTGGATACGTTGGTCTATCATTAGCGCTGTGCGTAGTGTGGGAGTCGTCATCATCTGCTATGGTATCTCTCTCAGGGGGTGCCTGCCGCATGCAAGACCAAGGTCGGAGGTGCAGATGTCCTTCCGCCTTATGTATTGAGACAAAGGAGCTTTCACCCCTAATGTTAGTCTGACTACTGCTTGCACTCTGGGAATGTGATGTGGCTTTCGCGCTGCAATTGAGGCTAGGCCTTAGGCTTATGGTGCACCAATAGCGATACACACACAACAGTTGGCATGCATGAGCCAAGAGCCCGAGCGGCCTTGCACTCCTTGTACAATCCCTTCATGCGCGGCCGCCCTCCGGGTGCATGCAACATTGCAACATTGTCGATTGCGGGCCGTGTGGCGCAGACACTGCAACAGAGACACACGCATCAGTTGGTTTCCTGTCCAGCCCAGAAATGAACCACGCCCAGAGCCCAGGGATAATTATTCACACCCCTACGCTGGCCTGTCATACGCCGACCCAGCCCACTCAGCTTACGTATAAAGGGGGGGGGACGACGCTACGTGTCCCAGTTCTTCCCCACTGCCGGAGGTGACATGGCTGCGTCCGCCTGGCATATCACGAGACTCAATCATAAAGGGTCCATGACTTGCGTTGCCCAGAGTTGGTGGCACTGGATACACTGCGGCTGGCACGGGCCTACTGCCATGGGACAGTGACTTTCGGTGCACTGAGGTAGGGGCACCTTAAGTGCTGAGCGGGTGTGCAGCCTGCGATGATGCGCCGTCCTGGCGGTCCGGACTGGTAAGGATTTGTGTGAGCCCTGCTGGACGCAGTGTAGGCCTGAGCCAGCGGGCAGCGCGGGCCTACCGCCACGTGGCGTTACCTCGCGGTTCACAGAGTTAGTGGCACCTATAGGGCTGAGTGGGTGTGCAGCCTGCGATGATGCCGTGTGCACTGATATGATCTCTGCCATTGCAAAATCAAGACCCAGAATCACGTGTGACCTGGTGGCCCGCGGGGCGGGGCTTCATGATGTGGAGGCTGCCAAGGTCGCGGGCCCCGGGCTTGGAGCTTGCACCGGCACGTGGTGGGCCCTCTTGGAGACACGCTGGTGGCGGAAGGTGAGCAGTGAGGCCTGGGTGCGCAGGGGCGGGCAAACACCGCTGGTCGGCGGGAGGGGCTGGGTTGCAGCAGACTGTGTACGCAGGGGCGGTCAAGCGATGATGGCGTGTGCACTGATATGAACTCTGCCATTCATAAATCTGGACTCTGTTTCAGATGAGGGACCTGGTGGACTGCAGTGTATACCGGCACGTGGTTGGAGACACACCGGTGGCAGCAGGTGAGCAGTGAGGCCTGGGTCCGCAGTGTCGGCACTCTCTCTCCCTCTCCCTCTCTTCCTTTCACTGTCTCTCTCTCTTCCTCTGTTACTCTCTCTCCTTCTCCCTCTCTTCCTTTCACTGTCTCTCTCTCTTCCTCTGTTACTCTCTCTCTCCTTCTCCCTCTCTTCCTTTCACTGTCTCTCTCTCTCTTCCTCTGTTTCTCTCTCTCTCTCTCTCTCCTTCTCCCTCTCTCCCCCTTTCTCTCTCTTTCTCTCTCTCCATCTCTTTCACTCTCACTCTCTCTCTCTCTCCCTTTCTTTGTCTCTCTCTTTCTCTCTCTCTCTGTCCTTTGATGAGCGCATGACACACCTTCTTATCTTGATTTTTGTCTTGCAGGCTGTGTCTTACAGATTGTCCAGAGAAGACCCGCCATGACTCTTCCGAAGAGTTGTTTTGAGTTAAATTTGAATAAAATAATTTGTTTGGAAATTGAAAGATGGATGAATGATTCTCCTTTTTCTGACCACACATGAATGTTAATTGTTGTACTTGTACGACATCAGGCGAATTGTTTTGTTCATGATTTCGTAAAGTTGATGTAAAATATCTTTGTCCGGGGGGGGTCGCGGCCCTGGGTGTGGTGGCGGTGGGTGTTGTGGCCCTCTTGGGGCTCCGAGCTGCATGATCAGTAGCTCCATGGCATCTGTTGTTCTTCAGGTGTGGCTCTGGTCTGGGCTCCCTTTTGTGGTGCAGGTTGTCGTCCAAATTAACACCAGGTAAGAGCAGGTGTTAAATCCCTGCTGCTAATGCACCTTATCGCCTGGTTTGGGATCTTATCGCCGATCTGACTGGTCGTAGAGAATATTGCGAAGTGGTGTTTTCGCGGCTTTTTGCACAGGAACGCCTACTCTGCATCTCATTAGCGTTAGTTGCCGGTGTCATCCGTGGCGATGTTTTTTGCGGCTGCTATCGCAGGAAAACTGGCGATATCGGCTGTTAGCACCAGCTTGTGAATGGTGCGATAAATCTATCGCCACTTTGGCTGCGATAAAGTGCTGCTAACTCGGCGATAAGTCCTTGAGAATATGCCCCATAGTTTTCAAACTAACAATGAAAAGAGAGGTTAGAACACAAAGGGGCATATTCACAAGAAAATGTCGGAGCGTGGAGCTGCGCCAAATTTGGCAGCGCCACGCTCCGACATTGCCAAAACACAGGGATGCGCCATATTCACTAGAATACGGCACACCCCTGTGTTTCCTCTAGCACTGGCACATAAAATGCTGCCTCGTGCCAGTGCAGGCACCCTGTCACCATGTTGCCTTCTGCTGTTGGGGTTTACCTTGGCGAAGAGGGATATTGCTAGGGCATGGAAGGCGCCGGCACCACCTTTAGTGTCGATATGGAAGAAGGGACTGGACTTCTGCATGGGCCTGGAACTTCCCATTTTCGTTGCAAGAGGGTACCCGCAGAAGCATTTTAAAGTGTGGAAGCACTGGGCAGACTATCGGGGCCTGCTGCTGGAGCCAGTTGCTGCACCGGGGCACCTCCACCCGGCTTAATGCTTCCTCGCTGGTGCAAGCTGTTGTCTTTTGTATTTAAGTTCCCTGGAGCGAGTGGTAGTAGTGCATAATCTACAGCTAGGCTGTGTTTGGGAGGCTGTTAGTGCGACAGGGGGAGGGGGGAGGGGGTTGTTGGGTGGGGGTTTTTCATTTGATATATTTCATCTGTATCGCTCTTAATTAATCCTCGATTTCATTAGCGAAAAATCAAAGTCATGATGCTGTATATTGATCGTGCAGATGTCTCTGGGTTACAGAGCTCTGCTTCATATGTGTCATTTGATGAATAAAATTTGTTATAAAAAAGAGAAATAAGGAGAAATTAATAATTTCCCTTCGTTGTGCCATTCTAACACCTGATATTTCATGGCATCCGTTTTTGACGCTTCCTCAGCCTTGTAAATCTGGGGCAGTGTCAAAAATCAATGACTGCAGTGATTCAGGGCTCATGCACAGACACTCACATGCTGGGTTGCTGGTAACTCACTGCCGGGCCAATGTTACTGAACCTTTTTATTTCTTCCCTTGATGTCATACAGGGCCACAGTAAGTACAGCTACATGGAGGGGTTTCATCTGCCCTCCAGCTACAAACTCCCCTCTCCAGTGGTACAATCCCTTCACTCCGGGAGTGTACCTGAAACATTACATTCCTCCTCATATTCAATAGTAAACACCAAAGAACTTAAACAAAACAACACAATTTTGACAACAGCAGTTTCGTGCAATGGCTTCTGCTTCTTCCTCCTGGTCTGCCAGGAAGCCTTACACCATGGAGTCTCCCAGCCGAGTGGAGGGACCCAGGTTACTGCAAAGATTGTACCTCCCTGGATTCAGCCTTGCTGTATTCTCAACTCCCTGGCCAGCTTCCATAGCTCCCCTCATGGCTGTTATCATAGTCCTGCTTCTCCAGACCACTCTCCATGGATGAGGCTCAAAAGGCATTAGAACCTTGCCATACGGATGTTGGTTTTAATTTTTACCAGTACCAGGTCTCCAGGTTTTAAGTTTGATTTTTGCTGTTCGTTGTCTGCCTGGTCATTGCATTTCTCTCTCCTTTTCTGGACCTTCTGATCATCAGTGGTTCCAGGTTGAAGATCAGAAAGGTGAGGAAAGACATCTTGTAGTACACTCATCATACAGACGTGGGCAGGTGCCTGTCCAGTGGTGGCATGGGCTGTCTGGCAAAAGGAGCAGAAAGGAGTAGATTGTAGTGGAATGCCCGCAGCAACACCCATTGTACGCCCCTTTGCTGCAGAGGACTGCGCCAGAAAGGGTCATATTTACAAGGTGGCGTTAAGCCACGCAAAGTGGCTTACTCCCACCTTGTAAATATGGGAAATGGAGCTGCGCCACCGGAGTGTTAAAAAAAGTGACGTTCCAGTGGCGCTGATGGCTTGTAAATATGCCCCAAAGTTAGAGGGAGGCAGGGTACGGAAATGGTAAGCATAGGATTGAAAATAAAGCGGGGACCGCACAAATAAAGAAAAAAAAAGAGGGTAACAATAAAATGCAGTAGAAAGAAGGTTGTGGCTTCTAGTGTAATCCCCCCGAACATCAGTTGAAAGAAATGTTACCAAGTGAATGGACTTTGAAAAGAAAGATGAAGTGAAAAGAACTTATTATAGTATTCAGTCATACCCAAGAACTTGACTAGTTTTACCTTTGAAGTGGGAGTGGCTAAATTAGTGATGGTCTCAACTAATTCACGTTTGGGTCTGATTCCATCAGAGGTCATATTGTGACCCAAATAATCAATTTGGTCAAGATTAAACTTGCACTTTCCCACTTTTAACATCAACCCATTGTCTTTCAAACGTTGTAGAACTTCACGTACACGTTCATCATGTTGCACCTCATTTCCACCATACACTAACACATCATCTTGATATATCGTGGTCCCCGAAATTCCTCTAAAAATCCTCTCCATTGCCCTGTGGAAGATAGCAGCAGCTGAGATTAAGCCAAAAGGCATACGCAAAAACTTGAAGGTCCCGAACGGTGTAACAAAGGCAGTCAAGTCTTGCAAGTCCTGATGCAACTTAACCTGGTGATAGGCTGATGTGAGACCAACAGTAGAAAAACACTTCGCCCCTTTTAACATAGACAGCATCTCATTGATATTGGGCAAAGAATAGTGATCAGTAATTACATTCTTATTTAATTCACGCAAGTCTACGCAGAGACGAGCCTCACCGTTAGCCTTGCTTGCCATAACTACAGGAGCATGCAACTCAGTGCCCTCCACTTCTGTAATTATACCATTTTCTTTCAACTTGCCTAACTCATTCTTCGTTTTGTCTTTTATGAGCAATGGAACACCCCTCATTTTACTCACAACTGGTATGGAACCCCTTTTTACTTTTATTTTGTGCACATAGGGCCAGATGTACGACCCTATTTTGCATGCGCAAACGGGTTTGCGACACATTTGTGCTTGGAAAATCTATTAGGGCCATGTAGAATACCTATTTAGCGAGTCGCAATTTTTTTGCTATTAGGAAGGGGCGTTCCAAGGGCGTCCCTTCCTAATAGTGAGTCAGAGGCCTATGTAAGAATGTTTAGCGACCGCAATTGCGGTCGCAGAACACTTGCAATTTACTGCCCTCTTCAAGAGGGTGGTAAAGCACTCGCAAATGGGAAGGGGTACACAGAGGACCCCTTCCCCTTTGCGAATGCGGGGGAAAATATTTTTTAGGGGCAGGCAGTGATCCCAGGGACGACTACCTGCCCTTAAAAAATAAAAGGAAAACGGGCTGCATTTAAAAAAAAGCTACTTTATTTAAACACAGACCCAGACATGGAGGTCTGCTGAGCTGCATTTCTCTCTCCTTTTCTGGACCTCCTGATCATCAATGGCTCCAGGTTGAAGATCAGAAAGGTGAGGAATGACATCTTGTAGTACACTCATGACAGACGTGGGCAGGTGCCTGTCCAGTGGTGGCATGGGTGTCTGTCAAAAGGAGCAGAAGGGAGTAGATTGACTCCTCCAGTGGGCAATTATTCACTTGGGCAATCCTGATGAGCTTATTTAGGGTTCTCATGAAGCTCTCTGCTTCACCATTGGCTTGCAGCTACCTCAGCATCACCCTCTTGTGCTTCACGCCCAGCGACTGCAGATAGTCCGCCATCTCTTGACTGGTACACGGTGAACTGTCACCATGAGCTTCTCCAACTTGGGTAGAATTTCCCCCGGCAACACATTAGGAAGGACCTCAACTTCTGGGTATTTAGAATAATTATAACCACCATCAGGTGATAACCATCTAGCAGGCTACCAATGTCCATGCTGGCGCTCACCAATGACTGTCAGAGAGCCTCCTCAGTGATAATGGGGGCTGGTGGATCTGCTTGCCCTGCTGCTTGACAAAACAGACAATCTCGGATCGCTGTCTCCATGATAGCATCCAGTCCAGGAAATTAGACCTTGCTTCTGAGATGGCTTTTTGCCTTGGCCATGCCTTGGTACCTGAAATGGGATGGTTACACTATATGAGAGATAAGACATTCTGGTACAACCAACCTCAATTCTCCTATTAATCACCATTCTGCCTCCTCAGCCAAGTAATGGCAGACGTTATACAGCACTTTGAGCATCTGCTGGACTTCTGGAGTCCGTCTTGCCTACTGCTATTATAGTATGCCCCACCGGCCAGTGACCACGACCTTTGAGGCTAGTTGAAAGCATTCGTCCTGGTGGGTCGCCTCTTGAATGGCTTGTAGACTCACTGACAGCGATCTTGACCTCTCAACCATGTATTGAACATATTCTTTGGTTTCCTTCACTCACACTTCTTTCCAAGAGTGACCACTCTCAGGTGCCCTAACAGATAATCAGCAGGATTAGACCATCTGGGATGGTATTCAAGACAGAAGTCATACTTCTGCAGCTGGAGCACCCATTTCTCAATCAGAGGTAGAGGTCGACTGAATGAGCCTTGGAATGAGGGGAGTAATGGCTTATGATCCGCATACACCATGAAAGAGTGGCCGTAGCCATAGAGGTGGAAGTTTCTATGTCCCCAATGGACAGCAGTGGATTCCCTTTCAATTTAGGAGAACCATTGTTCAGTTGATGTCAGTGCCCAGCTGGCATATGCAACCAGTGCCCATTCTCCACATGGCTGTCTTTGTGACAATGCAGCTCTCAGCCCCACCAGGCTGGCATCCACTGTAAGGAATGCCCCTTCCTGGGCTGTTTCAGATGCCCATGGGGCATCAGACTTCCTGGGCTCTCTCAGAGGCTATATCAGGGTGGTGAGACTTCTGATGACCCACCCACAATAGTTCACTATCCCCAGAAAACGTCTCACTTCTGAGACCGTGGATGGGGCAGGTACTTCCCTGACGTCCTGGACATTCACCAGTTCCAGAGATACTCTATCTGCTAGCCAAAGAAGTTGATGCTGGTCTGCATGAAAGCAGATCCATTCTGGTGGAGCGTGAGCCCTTGGTCTCAAAGTCGGCTCAGCACTTGATGCAGTCAGTGGTGATGTTCAACTAGGGATTTAGCATATACCAAGATGTCGTCACAAATGTTTATGACTCCATCTAGTCCTGCTATCACCTCTCGCATTGTGCTCTGGAATATCCCTGCAACACTGGATATGCTAAAATTGAGCCATTTGTAGCGGCAGAGGCCCAAGTGAGTGGAGAAAATTGTTACATATGGAGATGCCATGTGCAGCATAAGCTAAGCCCAGAGGTCCATCTTGGAGAACCTGCCTGCTCTACTGAGCTCCCCAATAATATCGTCAACAGTTGGCATTAGATGCCGCTCCCGTTTGATAGCCCCGTTGAGGAGTCGCAGGTCGACACATAGCCTCACTTCATCCGGTTGCTTTGGTTTTTGAGTGCTACTATGGGAGAGACCCAGGGCATCGGGCCTTCCACTCGCTCAATTATGTCAGCTTGTTCCAGTTTGAGTAGTTCCGCCTCAAACATAGGTTTGATGTGAAATGCAATGCAACTCTGTTGCAGAGATACCAGCTGTACTGTGTTGTCTATGTCTAGGGATATCATCTTATCCTGAAGGCACACAATGCCCTCAAACAGTCCCATGAACTCTGCTAGAATGTCCTCACTTTTGGCCATGTGCAAAGTGTACTAGCCTGAGCCGCTCAGCCATGTTGCAACTCAGGAGCATTCCACTTGCTTCGCGGGCCACGAACACTGGAGCAATGGTTGATTCATTGCATGTGATATGGTGGTTGTTAACTGACCGACCATTAAAGGAGGCCAGCATTGGCTGTAAGTGAAGGCTCTGACTTTAGCTGGGTTTAGCTCTGGCTGTGGGCACAGAGTGTCATATACTTCTGTGGCCATGATGTTAATAGAGGACCCAGGGTCTATTATGGCAAAGATCTCGACATTTCCTATCTGGATCAGGCATTTTGGGGGTTGGTTCTTGGAGCCGGCTTTAGAGCCAACAGCTAGGACTGTGTGGACCATAGCCTCAGCCTGATCATCATCCATGTCCTCATTTCCTGTATCGGGCTGACTTTGCTCACTGTCTTCAGTGGGCCTGATTTGGAGGGTCCACTAGATCTGTAGACCTTAGAGAAGTGGTTCTGCTTGCCACATGCTGCACACTTTTTCCCTCTCGTGGGGCACTCTGAAAAGCGATGTTGCGGCCCCCCACATTATCCACACAACCTTCGCAGAGGCAGGCCATCCTTCGAATTCTCCCTGTTACAGGGATTACATTTAGTCTCCATTTTGGTATTTCTTTTCAACTTGGCATCTTTTTAAGAAGGTGGTTTGAACATGTTTTTCACAAACACGAGAAAAAGAAAATGCCTTGCACGCATTTATTTTTGGTAGATGCCGGTAGTCTGCACTGTTAGTTCCAGGGACACATACTAGAATGAAATGTCCTTGCTTTATTATATTGAGGAGACAACTTTCTTCTCCAGACTAAGCAAAGATGTTTTTCTTGATTCTCTAGCAGAATGAGAAAAGGCCGGTGTTTTACTATTTAAACAGTGTCCTTTTTGAATTTGGTAAGAGGCACTTCACACCAGAGTATCATGAAGGCTGCAGGTAGCTGTGAATAAAAGACAGTTCCGCAGGCCCCCACATTCATCCTGCGAAGGAAGATAGCTGCACAGACAGAGATGTGTTTAGACTTGCACACTGAGATGGAGTGCATTTGTTAATACACTGAGGTAGCTGCCTGCTACATTGACTCCCTATTCAAGCTGCCATTGTAAACCAGCCTGCCGGCGAGCTTCCTTGGGGATCGGCCCTGTGGTGCGGACCACTCCCCAGACTAGAGGTCAGCAATGGGTGGTGCCGCTTAGACAGAGTGGGCACACGGAGATAGGGGGTATCTGGCACTCTGGAGCCAGTGAAGGGGAGAACAGCCTGGTGGGGGCCTCATCGCTGCTGCTGCCTGTACTACGGTGGTGCTGGCTTGGTGGGCTCCACTGCTCTGCCACGGTGCCCTGCAAATCCTGGAGTGGAGTCCCTACTGGGGGCCTGGCAGAGTACACAGAGCCCCTGAGGGAACTAACATGGGCCCCTTGAACTGTCAACGTACAGTTAGCCACGTAATTGGAATGCTGCGTGGTTGACTGGTGGATTGCTTGGGACACTTGAACTGGGCAGAATCAGCCTGCAACACGCCTGCCATTGTCTCTGGGGTGGGACTCGGTCCCCCAGAAGCACTCAGCCTCGGGAGGTGGAGCCAGCTCCTCCCCAATGCTACTGAGTGCCAGGGAGACTCCCACAGTGTGGGACGCACCAAGGGCGGGCCCGTCCATGGCCAGACAAGGCTGGGCTGGGCCACGTCCCTTTCATCGGCAAAAAAACACTTTGAGGCCGACAAGGAACCTGCTCGGTCATTGAAGCGTCTTTTGCGGCTTTTGTTTTATTATTGCACTTTGCACTTTACACCCTCCCTTTCCACCCCGGTCGCATTCCTGCTGCATAGTATTGAGGGGGTCCTTTTGGCTTTTTGTCAACACCAAGCAGCTATGGGGAAGCGGGCCTGCCTTGATAAGGTGCAGGCCCAGCCACCAGCCTCATCTCTGCCACCCACATCAATCGACAGAATGTTACCATGGGCTATAGGAGTAGTGGCAACCCAAATTAAACTCACTGAAAGACAGTTGTCCCTAACCCCAGACCCCCGTTGCTCACCGACAGGTTCGGTCTCCATCCAGCTGCCATCGTTACAGAGTCCAACTCATTTTCAATCCCACAGGAAGTACATACTGAGGTTGGAGCTGTACCCAAAGTGTATCCACAGATGGGGGGTGAGATCACAGGCCCCTTCAAGAAAGATAAATCTAAAAATACGATTTGAGTGGCACCCAAACGAAAGAAGTATAACGATGGAACTTCCAACAACAACACCTCTTGTACCGATGACTTAGACTTTGGTCATACTGACAGCACATGAGTGGACACTGAACATCCTGCAAGGGTGGTAAATCTGCTGGCGGGCTTACAGGAACAGATTAGATCTATTGTAAAGGAAGAACTTACCCTCTTGGTAGCACGCCTAGATAAGCTGGTCGAACTTTGTGAAAGACGGGCTGAAAGGTGTAACGAAAGGCCCCCTATGGCTATAGCAGGGGGAATTGATGCTAGTTGCCAGACAGCCAACCCCAATACAATGTCCGTTCCAAGGCAAGACACACCATGTGCCCAAAATGATATCCCCACCACCAACACCTTTAGTGGTAATCTTGGTGATATGACAGGTGGCCCGGTTTATTCCAACCTGGCGCCAATGAAAAATCGTATCCAAACGCTTGACCCCATGAGTAGAAGGGAGGGGGAAGGGAATGAGTCCAGCAGAGTGGACAGGGCTGATAGGGTTTTTTTTCCCACCATTAATATACCCCCCACTTCATCCCTATATGTTATCGTATTAGCAGGTGTACCACAGATTAAAATAAGCCAGAGGGAAACCCAGCATGAACTAATGAATAAATGTCTGTTTTGGCTGGCCAGACACAGGCAGTTTGCTTATGATAAAGCAGGGGAGATTCTCATGACCTGTAGGGTTAGTTGGGTAGGAAACAGACCCAAAGATATGCAAGGGGACTGTGTTGTGATCAACTTAAGAAACCCAATGATTGTTCACAGCCTCTTGCATATAAAGTATTTTAATAAGGATTGGGCACAGGGATAAGGCCTCTCACTTTATAAACCTCCTCAAGCAACATCTATTAGGGCACACAACAGCCTTGTGCAGGGCATGTGGAACCCAAACCAGCAGCACGCGGGACCCTTGTATCAGTTACCCAGACCCCTGTTGTTCAATCTACCTATTTCCAATAGGTACGGGGTCTTGGAGGAGGTAGATTGACTAACAGAACCACATGAGTTAGATCAGGTAAAAAATCTTGAAGGGAGTCCCACAGAGAGGGTAAACCCTAACATGTGGCCATGTAACCCAAAAAGTATCCACGGGATGGGGGAAGAAAGCACAAAGATGCAAACGGAATCAAACAAAAGAGAAGGGGACAAGGGGGAAAATAGGGAAGGGTCAACAGTTAAGAATCAGCCTTGTAACGACAGCCAACTCGGCTCACCCATTAAAGCCCTTATGATATCAGATCAGGGCAAAAGTATAGGAATGTAAGAAGGCCTAAGTCCTCAAATTAACCTTTTTCACTATAGTGGTGCCCAATCAAGGCCAGGGGGGAGGAGTCCGTGTGACTCTCAGAGGGCGACATTGTCCACCAACATTGATATCCTCCCAGCAAACTTAGACAAACATATAGTACCAACCACGCTGAGGGTACTATCCTGGAACGTTGCTGGCCATAAAAAATACATTGGACTCCTCTGATTGGTGGTCTTTTGTAACCAACACGATATTTGTTTGTTACAGGAATCCTGAGCTACGGAGGATATATTGCAGATGGGATTTGCGAACTTCACAATGGGTGCCACCACCAGGGGGAAGGGCAGACCACCCGATTGTCTTTGTATATGGGTAGGTACACACCTGGGATGCACGGTCAAGCATATGGAGTTCTCCACCAATGGTATCCAGTGCATCCTACTTACCTTTACCCCTAAGTTAAAAATAGCATTGTCTTTTCCAGACCAGTAAGGACTGGACAAGAATCTCCGACCATGGACCAACTGGCCTCTCTTAAGTCTGCTATAACGAACAGCACCTTTATGGTGATAGGAGGTGACTTTAATTGCCAATTTGAGCCCCTGGATGAACCCAATGGTGGAGCTGTTTGTGAAGAAGATATGCTATGGGATATTCCTGACCCGAATGTGCCACCAGATAGGGCATGGACCCCATTGGCCCTCCAGATCAAATCATTCACTCTAAACCATTCATTAAGGGCCTGTAATGGATGTACATAATCTGACTCTCCGGGGATGCATTCCTTCAATAGAGTTGGTCACTCTTCCACGATAGACTACATCCTGGTAGAAACCAGGATGTGGCATAGGGTTGTTGACTTTGCTGTCCTGCCTTGGCACGAAAGCGACCACAACTCATTGATCCTGGAGTTGTAGCTACCAGTTCCTCAAAGTGGTCCTGTAACAAAAACATCCCTAGATGAAAAATTAATCCTCACCAACAATAGGAGAAGAATACGTTGGTCAGTAATGCAACAATCTCCTGGTAGGATGGCTTCCCTATACGTCCCTACTGGATGTGAACAAGTTTATAACAGAAGAAGGTATTATCACCACCTTATTAGGGGTTGCAGAGACCCCTAAAGCATTGACTTGCAAATTGGCTGATTTATTTTTCCAAAAGGACATTCCAGTGGCAAAAGAATGCCCCCGCAATCCTGGTTTGATGGTAGATGTCTGGAGGCCAAATCAACACTGATAGAAGCCATTAAATCTAAAGATATGCTACAAATTAAATCAAGTACACAAAAGATTGTCTCAGTGGACGATAATCAAACACAAAATACAGTAATATACACAAATGGTCTAAGTTGCTAAAAACTTTTGACAACACCACCTTCGAGTTATACCATCAAATGGTTATGATTTAATCTCATCACCAAATGGAATAATCAATTCATATATAAAGTACAATACATGTAAATCTTAAAGTTTAAAAAAAAAAATATACGGTGCAACCTAAAGGAGGGGGGTGAGGGTCGTGAAAAGTGCGTGATGTGAGGAAAGGAAAGGTAGTGTACATGTGAGCATCAAATTCAATATTTACAACCTATCCAGCCAATAACTGGCTTGCACATGTATGAAAAATCAAAACATCAAAGGAATGCAGATAAACAATCTCTGTCATCCATGTTTGAGTGAAAGAAATGGTCTGTCAGACCGGTTTTTCACCAGCAACCGCGAGCCACTGGTTACTCATCAACCCTGGCTCATGCTTACCTGGAATACACGCCAGTTAGTCACATGAGAGCCTGCGAGGCCCTTTCTTTTCTACTACAGCTTGAATTCCTCTTGCTGTTTTGGTGCTTCCGCGTCTACGTACCCCAGTCCTGATGAAGACCCCGTCCGCAAGGGATAAAGTTCCCTGCCACATACAGGGGTCGAAACGTTTGCATATGGCCATGTCTGAACTGGAGTGGTGGAGTGAGCTAAAGAATGATGATCGATTAAACCCAGATCAGTTGACTGGGGGTGAGTGTTTGATTTGCTCTAACGCTCCGTCCATCATCCCCTTTGGTATCGCTTTGTTCGCCCTAAGTTGGCAGGGTATGCCCAGACGTGGGTCCCTTGCTCACTTTGCCACTGGATTCAAGATAGCCTGGCTGATGAGGGTTTTGAACCCGAAACCGGTCCCAGGATGCTTGTTTCCGGTCCAGGGAAGACATGGCTTGGCAGTTCGGGCTGGACTGTTCCCATGAGGCACAGGGTCAGACTGATTTGCATATGGCCATGTCTGAACTGGGGTGGTGGAGTGAGCTAAAGAATGATGATGGATTAAACCCAGATCAGTTGACTGGGGGTGAGTGTTTGATTTGCTCTAACGCTCCGTCCATCATTACCTTTGGTATCGCTTTGTTCGCCCTAAGTTGGCAGGGTATGCCCAGACGTTGGTCACTTGCTCACTTTGCCACTGGATTCAAGATAGCCTGGCTGATGAGGGTTTTGAACTCGAAACCGGTCCCAGGATGCTTGTTTCCGGTCCAGGGAAGACATGGCTTGGCAGTTCGGGCTGGACTGTTCCCATGAGGCACAGGGTCAGACTGATTTGCATATGGCCATGTCTGAACTGGGGTGGTGGAGTGAGCTAAAGAATGATGATGGATTAAACCCAGATCAGTTGACTGGGGGTGAGTGTTTGATTTGCTCTAACGCTCCGTCCATCATCCCCTTTGGTATCGCTTCGTTCGCCCCTAAGTTGGCAGGGTATGCCCAGACGTGGGTCCCTTGCTCACTTTGCCACTGGATTCAAGATAGCCTGGCTGATGAGGGTTTTGAACTCGAAACCGGTCCCAGGATGCTTGTTTCTGGTCCAGGGAAGACATGGCTTGGCAGTTCGGGCTGGACTGTTCCCATGAGGCACAGGGTCAGACTGATTTGCATATGGCCATGTCTGAACTGGGGTGGTGGAGTGAGCTAAAGAATGATGATGGATTAAACCCAGATCAGTTGACTGGGGGTGAGTGTTTGATTTGCTCTAACGCTCCGTCCATCATCCCCTTTGGTATCGCTGTGAAGGTAAACAGGCTTATGAGCCCAACATTGCGGCAGAAACCTGGAAAGCCCATTACCAGGCCTTATATACCACTTCTGAGGCCAACGGAACTACCGTAAGCTCATTAAAAAGCCCACAGCAGAATGCACCCACGGAGACCCCAGAGATAACCCTGACTGAAATACTAAGTGCTGTAAGCAAAATAGCCCCGCAAAAAGCACCAGGGCTAGACAAAATACGGGCGATCTCTTCCGCTCAGAACCGTTTATCTGGGGGTCATATTTGTGGGCTTTATATAATGCAGTACTGCAGGGAATGTCTATCTCCATACCCTGGGCTGGAGCTTAAATTCTTCCAATCAATAAGAAGGGTTCCCCACTTCTACCTGCTAATTACAGGCCTATTAGCTTAATCGATGTAACACAGAAAGTCTTTGGCTGAGTACTATTGGCACACCTCTAGGACTGGATGGGGGATCACAACATCCTGAGTGCTTTTCAAGCTGGATTCAGGAAAAATACATCTACTGTTGATCACATTTTGAGGCTTCAGCTTTTGCACTGGAAAACAGTGACCTTAGAGGGAGGTAGTCTCTATTTAACCCCTTCGCTGCTAGGCCTTTTCCCCTCCTGTGCTAAGCCTTTTTTTGGCTATTTGGGGTAGTTCGCGCTTAGGCCCCTGTAACTTTTTGACCACATAACGTATCCACGCCAAATTTGCGTCCTTTTTTTCCAACATCATGGGGATTCTAAAGGTACCCAGGGTTTGTGGATTCCCCTGGAGAGGACCCAGAAATTAGCCAAAATACAGCTAAAGTTTAGTTTTTTGGGGAAAAATGCGAAAAAAAGGGCTACAGATGAAAGCGTCTGGTTTTTTCCCTGCAAATGGCATCAAAAAAGGGGTTGTGGTGCTGAAATCACCATCTTCCCAGCTTTCAGGGACAAGCAGACTTTTGTCAGAAAACCAACTTTTTTTACACAGTTTTGGCATTTTTCTGGGACATAGTCTATTTTTGCTATTTTTTGTGCTTTCAACCTCCTTCCAGTTAATGGTAGAAATGGGTATGAAAGCAATAATGGATCCTGGAAAGCTATACATTTCTGAACTGTAGACAAAATTCTGAATTCAGCAAGGGGTCATTTGTGTAGATCCTTCAAGTTTTCTTTATAGAAACAAACAGTTAAATAAAGAAAAAATTGAAAATTAGTTGAAAAAATCAGCCATTTGTGTCAACGTTTTCACCTGTAACTTCTTCTAAATATGACAGCTATTTGAAAGCAATATACCGTTACATCCGCTGGACCTTTCTGGTTGTGGCGATATATAGAACTTGTAGGTTCACCAAGAACCCGACGAACCCAGAGCCAATAACTGAGCAGCGTCTTGCAATGGTTTTTTATTATGTACCGGGTTTATAGCAATTGTTCTGGGAAAATTTATACATGGAAAAATCGGTATGAAAGACACCTATGTATTTCTGAAATGGGAACAAAATATAGAGTTTAGAAATAGTAGATATTTGCACTTTTCCGAAATTGGGAGTACACATACTAGCATGAGAATTATAGGACATTTTTCAAAATGACTTCTTTTTACACATTGTCTTTCATTTGGAAGGCAGAAATGCATCAAAAGTCAATAGATAATAACAGTTGCTCTACAATTTTGTGTTACCCTAAGTCTCCCGATAAAAATGGTACCTCACTTGTGTGGGTAGGCCTAGTGCCTGCGACAGGAAACGGCCCAAAACGCAACGTGGACACACCACATTTTCACAGTGAAAAATTACCCTTTTTTTGCAAAGTGCCTAGCTGTAGTTTTTGAACCCTAGCTCTGCCGGCACCTAGGGAAACCTAGCAAACCTACACATTTTTGAAAACTAGACACCCAGGTAAATCCAGGATGGGGTGACTTGACTGGCTCTCACCTGGTTCTGTTACCCAGAATCCCTTGCAAACCTAAAATATTGTCAAAAAAACCACATTCTCCTCACATTTCTGTGGTGGAAAGTTCTGGAATCTGCATGGATCCACAAAATTCCACCCACCCGGCGTTCCCCAAAGTCTTCCGAGAAAAATGGTACCTCACTTGTGTGGGTAGGCCTAGTGACCGCAACATGAAACAGCGAAAACGCAACGTGGACACACCACATTTTCACAGTGAAAAATGACCCTTTTTTTGCAAAGTGCCTAGCTGTAGTTTTTGAACCCTAGCTCTGCCGGCACCTAGGGAAACCAAGCAAACCTATACATTTTTGAAATCTAGACACCCAGGGGAATCCAGGATGGGGTGACTTAACTGGCTCTCACTAGGTTCTGTTACCCAGAATCCCTTGCAAACCTAAACAATTGTCAAAAAACCCACATATTCCTCACTTTAATGTGGTGGAAAGTTCTGGATTCTGCGTGAATCCACAAAATTCCACCCACCCCGCGTTCCCCAAAGTCTTCCGAGAAAAATGGTACCTCACTTGTGTGGGTAGGCCTAGTGCCCGCAACATGAAACAGCGAAAAACGCAACGTGGACACACCACATTTTCACAGTGAAAAATGACCCTTTTTTTGCAAAGTGCCTAGCTGTAGTTTTTGAACCCTAGCTCTGCCGGCACCTAGGGAAACCAAGCAAACCTATACATTTTTGAAATCTAGACACCCAGGGGAATCCAGGATGGGGTGACTTAACTGGCTCTCACTAGGTTCTGTTACCCAGAATCCCTTGCAAACCTAAACAATTGTCAAAAAACCCACATATTCCTCACTTTAATGTGGTGGAAAGTTCTGGATTCTGCGTGGATCCACAAAATTCCACCCACCCCGCATTTCCCAAAGTCTTCCGAGAAAAATGGTACCTCACTTGTGTGGGTAGGCCTAGTGCCCGCGACAGGAAACAGCACAAAACACAACGTGGACACACCACATTTTCAAAGTGAAAAATGACCCTTTTTTTGAAAAGTGCTTAGCTGTAGTTTTTGAACCCTAGCTCTGCCGGCACCTAGGGAAACCTAGAAAACCTATACATTTTTGAAATCTAGACACCCAGGGGAATCCAGGATGGGGTGACTTGACTGGCTCTCACCAGGTTCTGTTACTCAGAATCCCTTGCAAACCTAAACAATTGTCAAAAACCACATTTTCCTCACTTTTCTGTGGTGGAAAGTTCTGGAATCTGCGTGGATCCACAAAATTCCACCCACCCCGCATTCCCCAAAGTCTTCCGAGAAAAATGGTACCTCACTTGTGTGGGTAGGCCTAGTGCCCGCGACAGGAAACAGCGCAAAACACAACGTGGACACACCACATTTTCACAGTGAAAAATGACCCTTTTTTGGCAAAGTGCCTAGCTGTAGTTTTTGAACCCTAGCTCTGCCGGCACCTAGGGAAACCTAGCAAACCTATACATTTTTGAAAACTAGACACCCAGGGGAATCCAGGATGGGGTGACTTGACTGGCTCTCACCAGGTTCTGTTACCCAGAATCCCTTGCAAACCTAAAAAAGTGTAAAAAAAACACATTTTCCTCGCTTTTCTGTGGTGGAAAGTTCTGGAATCTGCATGGATCCACAAAATTCCACCCACCCCGCGTTCCCCAAAGTCTTCTGAGAAAAATGGCACCTCACTTGTGTGGGTAGGCCTAGTGCCCGCGACAGGAAACGACGCAAAACGCAACGTGGACACACCCCAATTTCACTGTGAAAAATGACCCTTTTTTTGCAAAGTGCCTAGCTGTAGTTTTTTAACCCTAGCTCTGCCGGCACCTAGGGAAACCTACCAAACCCACACATTTCTGAAAAGTAGACACATGGGAGATTCCAGGGAGGTATGGCTTGCGTGGATCCCCCAATGTTTTCTTACCCAGAATCCCCCAGAAACCTGAAATTTTGCTGAAAAAATCACTTTTTTCACACATTATTGTGTGGGAAAGTTATGGCATCACCGGGCTGACACAAATTTCCTACCACCCAGCATTGCCCCAGGTCTCCCGATAAAAATGGTGCCTCACTCGGGTGGGAGGCCCAAGTACCCGCGACAGGCAAGGGCCCAAAACATATTGAGGCGACATCAAAATGCCTATCACAAAACAACCTGGTTTTGCAAGGGGGTCCCATGACTTTTTGGCCCGGGGCTCGGCGGCCACCTAGGGAAACCTAGCAAACCCAAACATTTCTGAAAAGTAGACACCCGGGGGATTCCAGGGAGGTATGGCTTGCGTGGATCCACCAACGTTTTCTTACCCAGAATCCCCTGCAAACCTGAAATTTTGCTGAAAAAATCCCTTTTTTCACACATTTTTGTGTGGGAAAGTTGTGGCATCACCGGGCTGACACAAATTTCCTACCACCCAGCGTTCCCCCAGGTCTCCCGATAAAAATGGTGCCTCACTCGGGTGGGAGGCCCAAGTACGCGCGACAGGCAAGGGCCCAAAACGTATTGAGGCGACATCAAAATTGCCTATCAGAAGACGACCTGGTTTTGCAAGGGGGTCCCATGACTTTTGGCCCGGCGCTCGGCGGCCACCTAGGGAAACCTAGCAAACCCACACATCTCTGAAAAGTAGACACCCGGGGATTCCAGGAGGTATGGCTTGCGTGGATCCACCAACGTTTTCTTACCCAGAATCCCCTGCAAACCTGAAATTTTGCTGAAAAAATCACTTTTTTCACACATTTTCGTGTGGGAAAGTTGTGGCATCACTGGGATGAGACAAATTTCCTACCACCCAGCGTTCCCCCAGGTCTCCCGATAAAAATGGTGCCTCACTCGGGTGGGAGGCCCAAGTCCGCGTGACAGGCAAGGGCCCAAAACGTATTGAGGCGACATCAAAAATGCCTATCACAAAACGACCTGGTTTTGCAAGGGGGGGTCCCATGACTTTTTGGCCCGGGGCTCGGCGGCCACCTAGGGAAACCTAGCAAACCCACACATTTCTGAAAAGTAGACACCCGGGGGATTCCAGGGAGGTATGGCTTGCGTGGATCCACCAACATTTTCTTACCCAGAATCCCCTGCAAACCTGAAATTTTGCTGAAAAATCCCTTTTTTCATAAATTTTTGTGTGGGAAAGTTGTGGCATCACCGGGATGACACAAATTTCCTACCACCCAGCGTTCCCCCAGGTCTCCCGATAAAAATGGTGCCTCACTCGGGTGGGAGGCCCAAGTACCCGCGACAGGCACGGGCCCAAAACATTTTGTGATAGGCAATTTCAATGTTGCCTCAATACGTTTTGGGCCCATGCCTGTCGCGGGTACTTGCCCCACCCACGCGTGTGAGGTACCATTTTTATCGGGAGACCAGGGGGAGCAGAAAGGCTGTAATGGTGGCGGGGATGTGGGCATTGGCGTGCCCACTTCAGGCAGCCCCCACCCTAAAAAAAATTGCAAAAAAAAATCCCTGGCGTCAAGTGGGCTTTCTGCCCCCCCAGGGGGGCAGATTGGGGGCTACAGCCCCCATCTGCCTCCCAGGGGGGGCAGAAAGGCTGTAATGGTCGCGGCGGGGTGGGGGCATTGGCGTGCCCATTTTGGGCAGCCCCCACCCTAAAAAAAATTGCAAAAAAAATAAATCCCTGCCGTTTAGTGGGCTTTCTGCCCCACCGGGGGGGCAGATTGGGGGCTACAGCCCCCATCTGCCCCCCAGGGCGGGGCAGAAAGGCTGTAATGGTGACGGGGGGTGGGGGCATTGGCGTGCCCGTTTTGGGCAGCCCCCACCCTAAAAAAAAATTGCACAAAAAAAATCCCTGTGCGTTAGTGGGCTTTCTGCCCCACCGGGGGGCAGAAAGGCTGTAATGGTGACGGGGGTGGGGGCATTGGCGTGCCCATTTTGGGCAGCCCCCACCCTAAAAAAAAAATTACACAAAAAAAAATCCTGGTGTTTAGTGGGCTTTCTGCCCCCCCGGGGGGGCAGATTGGGGGCTACTGCCCCCATCTACCTCCCAGTGGGGGCAGAAAGGCTGTAATGGTGGCAGGGGGTGTGGGGGCATTGGCGTGCCCGTTTCGGGCAGCCCCCACCCAAAAAAAACCACACCAAAAAAAATCCCTCGCGTTTAGTGGGCTTTCTGCCTCACCGGGGGCGCATATTGGGGGCTACAGCCCCCATCTGCCCCCCAGGGGGGGCAGAAAGGCTGTAATGGTGGTGGGGGGCGTGGGGGCATTAGCGTGCCCATTTCGGGCAGCCCCCACCCTAAAAAAAATGCAGCCCAAAAAATCCCTGGTGTTTAGTGGGCTTTCTGCCCCCCGGGGGGGCAGAAAGGCTGTAATGGTGGTGGGGGGGTGGGGGCATTGGCGTGCCCGTTACGGGCAGCCCCCAACCTAAAAAAAATGCCCCAAATAAAAATCCCTGGTGTCTAGTGGGCTTTCTGCCCCCCCGGGGGGGCAGATTGGGGGCTACTGCTCCCATCTGCCCCCCAGGGGGGGCAGAAAGACTGAACAGTCGCAATTTTTTGGGGGGGAGCAAAAGCCCTTGCCCAAGGGGCCGCTCCCCCCTCCCTGGTGCCTTAGTGGGTGGATCCCTGCTTGGGGATTGCCCTCCTGGGGCGATCCCCAAGCAGTGATCCACTGGGGAGGGGTACCATTGGAAAGGGGAGATTCTCCCCTTTCCAATGATACCTCTCCCGTCTTTCTACGTGCTCAGGGGGCTGAGATAGCCCCTGAGCACGTAGAAAGTGAAACTGAAATGAGCCTAAAGGCTCATTTTAGTTTCGTTGTCAGTGAAATGAAGTCAGCGCGACGTGCGCGCTGATCTTCATTTCACTGAAAGGGAGGGGGCCTCGGGAGCTGGGGAAGCTCTTCCCCAGCTCCCGAGGCTGTGGGGAGAAAGGAAATCCCTCTGCTGTCTGCAGCAGAGGGATTTCGTGCCCCTGGCCTCATGACGGAATGGTTCCGTCATGAGCACAGGGGCACCGATGCTCATGACGGAACCATTCCGTCATGAGCATCGAAGGGGTTAATATCTGTCGAGTTAAAAACTGCATTCGACTTGGAGCCCAGGGAAAAGCTTTGGTCTGTATTAAGTGATATTGGGTTCCCTACATATCTCTGCCACATGATCAGGAGATTGCATGAAGGTAATTATGCCCAAATTAGATAGGGAAACATGGCGAACTCACCACGCCTCTCGTAGTAAACAGAGGAGTCAGACAGGTATGTGTGCTAGCCCCCACCTTGTTTTGTCTATATATCAATGCACTAGTTGACATATTGAATGAGGAGAAGGATATCAATGCCCCGAAGTTAACGCAAAACAAAATATTGGCAATGATGTTTGCTGATGATACTCTCCTGCTCTCCAAGTCACCAATGGGCACACAGAGGATCCTTGCTAGCTTTGGTGCTTTCTGTAACAATAGAGGGCTAGCGATCAACACCCAGAAGACCAAATATATAATCTTCAACCCAGTAGGCATGACACGCCCTAATCCTTGTGTGAATGGCACCCGCGTGAGAGGATATCTGTGTTTGAATATCTAGGGGTCACCGTAACCGAAAAAATAGAATGGGCAACACAAATAGACAAAACACGCCTTAAGTTAGCACAGGCAACAGGGGGGCTGGCCAAGGTATATAGGAACTCTTTCTATAAATCTGTTGGTCCGATTTCCGTGATTTATAAAGTGCAAAACTGGGGAGCCACTATGTATGGGGCTGAACTCTGGGGGCATTGTCCTACAAAAACAGAACCAAGATTGAGAAAAATTACATCAGGCAGCTACTTGGACTCCCTCTTAGTACCCCACTCATCCCTCTGTGTTTGGATCTTGGCGTGAGACCGATCGCAGAGGAAACAGGTCTTAGACCGCTAACCTTCTGGTGACGTATATGGGCGACCCCTGAATTGGTAGCATATAGATCTGAGCTAAAATAGGTAATGGGTCTTCCAGGGGCAGGGAAAATAGCGTGGCTCACATATATCAGGGACACACTCCATAGCATAGGAAGAACAAGTATGTGGAGCGACCCAGAAGTATCATGTCCCTCAATAACAAGGAAGGAACTGGCTAGGAGCTATATAGAAGGAAACATGCTCACCTACAGGAGAGATCAGTACTAAGTTCTCCACAGTAATTTTCATGAGAATCAAAGATTATTACAATTTGGAGCCTTTCCTAGATGAAATTATATGTTCAATTTAGGCATGGGTCACTCTGCCTGCGCTTATTTTCCAACAAATGGGCAGGTACCAATTTTTTAGGGCGTCCGGCCTGTAGTAATGTACAGGAAACTGAACTCCATGTGTTCTTCTTTTGTCCTGGCTATAAAAAAGCTAGATCTAGATGGCTGATTCAATTGTGCAGGGACAGATCTGGGGACAGATCATTGTGCAGCAGCATTTAGGCTCCTGAAATACAACATCCAACAGCCAATTGTATTTGCAGTCTCGCGCTTCCTATATGTGGTGTGCGCGCAAGTCTCTCCTGGGCTCTCATTCTTAGATTTAAGCTAGTCCACCTTACATTCTGGGGTAGAACCAGGCCACTTAGTTAGGGGGCAGGAATCTAAGCTGGAGATATGAGGTGGTCAAGCGGATTTATTTGAAACCAGTTAATGACTAGCCTGCCAATGGTGGAGGGCCATTACCCCCTTTCTAAGTTTTATATCTCACTGGCCATCAGATGGCTATCCCATTCTTGGTGGGCTTTACATAGAATGTATCATGGACTTCCCAGTATTAGTAGGGGTAAGCTACAGCAACGGGCAGGGTTTTTAGCCAGAGGTGGTAGGAGTGCTTTGGGATCCCATCTCAACCCATTGTAACTATTCAATGGTTAAACGGTTACAAAGGGTCCAAAAGTCTCTGTCCAAAACTCAACAGATTTAAACTATAATCAGGATTTTAACTTATTTTAACTTTGAGGGAGCATCGCACACTCAGTGTTAAGAACTTTTTAACAGGGTGCATTACGTTTAGTTGAATTTTTAGGTTTGTGGGAATATGCTATTTTGTAGGTCTATGGATCGTGAGGGCAACACAATATGTAATCAAAGATATCCCTGGGATTTTTGAATGTGCATTTTCACAACAGCTATTTTTAATGGATTGTATGATTTTATTGTACTTGCACTTTTATGGTCTATCAGCCGAAATAAATTATTCAAATGAAAAATGAAATACACTGAGGCTGGTTTCCTACACCAATGTATGCAGTTAGATCATTCCAACTGGGCCTGGCAGAAGGGTACTCCCACAATTCTCTCACTAGAGTAGGGGTATTAGATAGGAGTAACATTAGGAACAAATAATATGGTTGAATTGTTTGTGTTTTTCACCATTCTAATAATGCTTAGAACAATGATGTGTCTCATCTGTCTAATTATTGCAGTTCATGCTTCACTTACAAGGATTTCAATTCACATTTGAAAATTTATTATTGTCTCTTCTCTTTGTGAAACCTTGGGCATGCAAAACTGACAAACGAAAGGGTTACATCTGTTTTTACAGATTCCTTGGGAATAAGAGTGGTCAAGTTCGAGGTTGCAGACAGCATCTATAACTCTGGAGGTTTATGAGGTTGGATGTGATACTGTGAGCTAGCCGAACCAACGTTTTATGATGATATAAGAAGACTTAGTCCCTATATTATTAGGTTTTGTTGATCTAATTCACAGTCCTACTAAATTGATTGGAACTGTATAACATGGCGCCACCAAGATTTTAGGTTTGGTAACCTATTTAATGGATCTCCTGAGTAGTTTGCTGAGTTTCTTTAGTGAGCCTAAGGGTCTTTTATTGCCTTTATGTGGTAATAAGGGTTTATACTCTTCAGATTTAATAGGAAGCACCTAATTATTCCTGTAGGTTGATCAAGCTTGGTCTTTTAAAAGGAATCTCCCCTATAGTGAATTCCATTCGTTAATTTGTCAGCGCAAGCAGTAATTATTGCTATGAATTGTAGGCAATCAGTAACTAATCATTTAAATATTTATGGGCTTTCCAATGGCAGTCGAGATGTCACCCTCATGGTTGAGGCTCACACAGCGCATAAATGTGAAATTATTTATACTTGGGTTGTTTTTTCTGCAGTCAATAAAAATTCACAAACATTTCACACATACACTGAGGCTCCTGTTCCAGCTGTATATATACCTTATGAGCATTTAGAAATCCCATTAACATACCAGGAACATCACAATTGGTTCCAAGGCGCCCCGCCCACATACCCATCGGAATGCAAGACTGGGCCCTCTCAGTAATGAAGGGGCAACCTGGCCGGTCTTAGCAGGCTATACGCCTTTTCCACATGCTAATGCATTAACACAACAAGAGACACTTGCTCTCTTAAACCATTTAGTTAGACTGTATCAGCATCTGATGCAGTTCATAAGGCATACCTTAATTACTTCCTCAGCAAGGGCTCCTCAAGCTGGACAGGCACAGTTAGCTTTGCCTACAATTAATCCAGTAACCATTATTGCCATTAGTGGTAAGATCCCAGCCCAAAGTGATGAAATTGCATTTTGGATAGCACAAAAACAAAACAGCTTGAGGCAGTTTTTCCCCATACAGGACTCCATGATAAGTTTAGAATTCTCACTATGTGTCTTCCACTTGGTATTGTTCTCCCAGTTGAGTAGTGTAATACGTAGGGTACTGTATTTGCTTGCCTCTACACCACTACGCATGGCACTCCTTCAATTGTTGTTTTGCCTGAAGTACCTAAACAAATTAAAACTGAACTTGGAGCAGCCCCTGTCCTATATTTGGGTTGAAACATATTGGCAAATTTGAAACAGTGTGCTCAATTATTTTGAATAATACAAGGGGGATGCAGCTTCTTCGATGATACGTAAACAGCCTGCTATATTTCCAGTTGTGGATCAGGAATGCAAGCTGCCTAAATTAATTTTGGAAACCTATACTTCTGTAGGTGGAGATAGTTTGGGAACCAGGCCTAATAAACCACAAATTAAAGGCAAGTTAGAAGCCAAAAATACCAAGAAGGCACATGAGGCTTCTAAATAATGCTGGGATCAAAAAAAAGGAAAAGTCTAAAAACTAAAACACAAACTGAATCTCTGCAATCCGACTCTTCTGGTAACCATTATAATTCATGTGACCGTGATAAAATTTAACAGCCTGACTGGTATCAATATTCTGATACACATCCTTCTTCTTCCTTGCAGGACTCTCCAGCCAAGCGGGAAGAGAGATGGGGTTGAGGTGCAAATATTGGAAAATACGATATCAATGCACTTCACAATATATGTATGTACAATAACGAACTTGCATCACCTTTGTTGAAATCACTTGATGTGACCTTTCCCTGAGTCAGAAATACGTGGTCAGGCAGGCCCAGAACCAAGGCCCTAAGCAACTGATTGACAGATCATAGGTGGGGTGACATGTAAGCCTTAGACAAATGCACAAACAGGAAAGCCCAGATCGATCCCACAGATAGACCACAACACCGCAATGGTCCCAGGAGATTGGTCCCAATAAAATATGTTTGGCCAGAGGGGCGCGTGTTACCAGAACACCATAATGTCAGATGCCACTCTAAGTTCTCCTCACGTCGGACATCTGGGCATGTCCCCACTAGCTCTGCATTGTGTCCACACAAGGTCAAGACCCACCTGTGCTTCTTATCAAATGACAAGATTTATGGCTCCATGACTAAGTCCAGATTCTTGTTCTAAGAAGAATGTACAAAATCGTTTTATTGCACTTTGTAAAATGTATAATAAGACGACCAAAACCAATATACTTTGAGACAGTCTTCAGACCCCGACTTTGTTGCCTGTTCTCCCGGCTGCTGTGTTTAATTAAACCAACTGTTCATGTTTTCCAAACGCCTCTTGTCTTTCATTTTTTTTCAAAGTACATTCATTTTCGAGCAACAGAGGCAATCACAGACAGAAGAAGTATGTGAAACTAAAGATGGATTCACAATGCTGCTCTGATGTCAATATAAAAAAGGAAGATAAACTTCCATAACAAAAAACGCAATTTAAAAATATGAAAATGGCAGGAATTTTCACTACAAATGCTCAGAACTTTTCTTCGGAACAAGACGTGGGTGTGAACTCAGTAGAGGTCATGATAGATCAGCAGATTCTTCTAGAGTTTCTGGTAGCAAGGCAGATTGATGAATATGTGCAAGTTGAAACTCTAGATCACTGGCTTAGCCCTCCAGATAGAATTTATGATTTGGACATTCAAGTTGAGGGCAACATACCACATATTATTAAAGCAATATTCTGGCAGAATTTGACCACAGAATATGACATTCTCTTGGCTGAGATTGATTTATTGCCGAAATTTGTTACAAATGTTTCCCAAGGGGGGGATATGAACATACCTTCCTTTTCCGTTCTTGTTCCAGAGGAGGTAAAAGCAGCATATGCTGCAGAGTGGACTCTTGCCAAGGCCCCAGGCTTATATCGTAATAAAGCGGGTTGGGAGGAGGAATCACCTTCTCATGTTGTACCTATAGGGTCCAGCCCCCAGATTCGAGAACAATATCCTCTTGGTCAGAGACCTGCTCTCTCCCCCAGCAGCTCCATTGTTGTGCTGCCTGCCTCTCCCCCTACACCTCTCCTGGTAGGTGTTCGAGTTGCCTGTCCTCTATTGTGCCCGTATTTGTATTTTTCTTTATTGTGCCTATATCTGTATTTCTGGTAATTTTTGTGTTGTATTTTGTATTGTACTTAGTATTTGGTATTTCTGCACCTGTGCCCTTTTGCCTCTGTCCTCCATTTTTTGCTGCCCTTTCTGCTGCTGCTGCCCCCGCGGCCCCTCCCCCTGCCGTTTCCCGCTCCCTCCTCCCAGCTGCGCTTCTCTCCCCCTTTCCCTACTTAATGGCAGCCGCTGCTCGGGTGCCTGAGCAAGACCTCTGACCTCCTGGTCAGAGACCAGCTCTCTCCCCCAGCAGCTCCACTGTTGTGCCGCCTGCCGCTCCCCCTGTACCTTTCCTGGTAGGTGTTCGAGTTGCCTGTCCTCTATTGTGCCCGTATTTGAATTTATCCTTATTGTATCTGTATTTCTGGTAATTTTTGTATTGTATTTTGTATTGTACTTGGTATTGTATTTGGTATTTCTGCACCTGCGCCCTTTTGCCTCTGTCCTCTGTTTTATGCTGCCCTTTCTGCCGCTGGTGCCCCAGCGGCCCCCTACAGTTTCCCGCTCCCACCTCCCAGCTGTGCTTCCCTCCCCCTTCCCTACTTGAGGGCGGCCGCGCCGCTGGTGCGCCGAAGGCACGCCAAAGGCAAGCCCGTCTGCGCCTGTCCACGACCAGCGTCAGGGACCCTGGATCTCCAACCACCCACTGCTATGACCCAGCTACCCTCCTCGCACTCAACCCCGGAAGGAACAACAACTGACAGCTGTCCATGCCGAACACCACCCAAGGCCAGTTCTCCTGCCGTCACTGCCGCCAAACCTTCACCACCCTCCACACCACCACAGCTGCCGCCCCCACACCAGACGCCAACACCAGAGAAGCCCTGAGATGCATCCTCCTCAACGTGCGCTCCCTGCACAGACATGTTGTAGAGATCTGGGACCTCCTTGACACCCTCTCACCAGACGTCGCCTTCTCAACAGAAACATGGACCAACTCCACCTCCGCCCTCGACATCGCCACCGCCATCCCCGACGGATACACGGTCCAGAGGAAAGACTGCCCCAACCACCCAGGAGGAGGACTTGCCATCGTACACAAGAACTCCCTCCGACTCACGACCTCCAGCTCGAGCAACAACCCGCCCACCACCGAACACCTCCATTTCCAGATCCAGACCAGCCCCAGAACGACCCTACGTGGCACCCTCACATACAGACCTCCCAGACCTCAAACCGCATTCACCAATACCATCGCCAACCTCATTGCGCCCCACGCCATCGCCTCCATGGACTACATGCTCATCAGAGACCTCAACTTTCACCTCGACAATCTCAGCAACCCCAACTCTGCCATCCTCCTTGACAACCTCACCAACCTCGGACTGAAACAACTCGTCACCATCCCCACCCACAAGGCAGGACATACCCTCAACCCCATCTTTGCAGGAGGTAACAACATCCACTTTAGCCACACCATGCAACCCCCCTGGAGGGACGACCACTGCATACACTTCCACATCGACAAACCCACCATCCCAAACCTGCACCCCGCCCTCCACGAAGGAACTAGAGCAAGGTCACTGAGGAGCAGATCAACTCCACTCTCAATGCGATACCCCCTCACCTCGACCGAGGCCAACATCGCAGCCAAGGAACTCCACAGGCGGATCACCAACTGCGCAGACGAGCTCGCACCCCTACGTAACCCCGACAGACAGCGCCCCAGAACAGCCACCTGGTTCACCGCCGACCTCCAAGAATCCAGATGCACCTGCAGACATCTCGAGAAGAACTGGAGAAGCAGCAAATCCTTGAAAGACTGTACCGCCTACAAGAACGCCATGACAGAACACCACCAACGCATCAGATTCACCGAAAGGACCTTAATCCAGAAGAAGATCCTCGCCAACTCCAGCAACTCTAAGGAACTCTTCAGCATCATCCAGGAATTCACCAAACCCCCCCAGTGAAACCACGGATATCACCCCCTCTCAGGACCTCTGCAACAAGCTTGTCTCCTACTTCCATCTGAAAATCAAGGACCTCTATGACAACTTCAATGACCAGTCACCTGACTCCGAAACCACTCCCTCCTCCAGCAACGCCAGCTAGCCCACCATCTCCTCCTGGACCCAGTCACCACCAAAGACACCGCATCGACAATGAAAGGTTTTCACTCAGGAGCCCCCACGGACCCCTGCTCCCCGCACATCTTCCACAGAGCTGCTGCCGCCATTGCACAGGAACTACGATGCACCATCAACGCCACCTTCGAAACCGGCATCTTTCCTGATGACTGGAAACGCGAAGATGTCAGACCCCTACTCAAGAAGCCCTCAGCATATCCTATGGACCTCAAGAACTACTGACTCATCTCCCTCCTCCCCTTCACGGCAAAAGTCACCGAGAAGACCGTCAATGTCCAACTAACGAAATTCATCGAAGATAACTCCATCCTTGACCCCTCCCAATCCGGATTCCGCAGCAACCACAACACCGAGACCACCCTACTCGCCGCCACAGACGACATCTGCACCCTACTTGACCAAGGACACACCGCAGCCCTGATCCTACTCGACCTCTCTACAGCCTTCGACACCGTCTCCCACCGCACACTCACCACCAGACTCCATGACGCTGGCCTACAGGGAACCGCACTCGACTGGCTCCGCTCCTTCCTCACCGGCAGAACCCAAAGAATCAGACATCCACCCTGTTAGAATAAAACTGAAAATGACTATATTATTCGTATTATACTCAAAGCGATGTTAGCATTGATATAACTAATGCATTAATACGTATATTGTGTGAAATATGTAGTCAGTGGATGCCGGCATTATATTTGTCCGATTGACATGTGTATTGCCATCTTGTCTTGTTAGACGCCATTTTATAAACAGAACGAAACTGTTATGTTTGTTCTTTCCGAGAAATAGTCCTTGGTAAGTTTCATTTCTTCAATGTTAAGATTTTGCTTGTTAGTACATTCTTCAACTGTTACATCAAGGCCTTCTCCCACCTGTCTGGTGGGGAGGATAAGCTAGACGACCTTGGGCAGTAGATATCGTGTGCCAGGCTGTTGAACTGAAACTCATACTCTGTACCCCCATTGTATTACGACAGCTACCGGTATTTTTCCGTAATAGGCGTGTCTTAGTGGGCTCTGCAACCTACATAATGTAACTTTATGCTTGTACAAGTCAGTTCCACGTCAGCCAGTAGTAGAGGCTGGTTAGGCTGGACTCCTCTGCAGTGTAAATTCCGAATAAACTAGCTTGTTGGCATTCTCTACTGCGTCATCGACTCTTCATTGCATGGAAGGCTAGCGGAGGTCTAGAGTGACCCGAGTGACCCTAAACGGGTCACTTCCTTCAGTTGGCAACTGAACTGGGACTCCACCAGGTGACCCATCTCGCCCATAGACGGGTTGCAGATGTTGGGGTTGCGTCTGGTCAGATGGGCGGATCAGGGTACCCCACACGATCGAGCGTTAGTTCTCGCAGCTGCCCCACCTGTCTGATCGGGCGGCTCCTCGTCTAGTGGTCATCTCGGCTGGGGTCCTGAAGAGGCGAAACCCTTGGATCTGACTGTTTAGGTCTGAAGAGTCGGCAGTGGAGAATAATCTTGTTTGACCTGTGTGCACCAGGTGAGCTTTGGTAAGTGCGGCGCCGTCTTGAGTAATTTGGTAGGTCTGTAGACCCTTGTGATACGGGGCATTTGAAAACGTTCCACAAGCCCACCTGGTAATTCGGTATTCTTGAAAAGGCCTGGGGCTAGAGCCTCTCTTGTTTTGGTGCAGTCTGAGGACTGTCTTGATTTGGTGCAGTTTTTGGACTGCTGCTTGGGAGCTCTTTGTTTGTATTGTGAGGGAGTGCGTGTCTGTGTGATGAGTGGAAGTGTCTGATGCTAAGATGTCTTGTTGGAGTAAATTGTGGTGTTTTGGGTGTCGAAGATGCTCTGTGGAAAACAGACTGGAGGAACGGCAGCCCGCGCCTCCGGAAGGCACTCCGGGTTTTGAGATGTATGTGAAGCATGGCATTGGCCCTATTATGTTTCGTACATTGTGGCACAAATATACGAGAGACAATGCTGAGCTTCAGTGGCCACTTGATGGTACTTTTGATGAACAGAAATTGAATTATTTACAAGATAAATTGTTCGCTAGAAGAAGTAGGCAGTCAATGTTCGATACCTTGCAGGTATGGCAGAAAGAAGCCAAACAGCGACGTATAAGGGCCGAGAAGGCGTCTAGGAAGAAAGCAATGCAGACAGTGGTGCAGAAAGCTGTAGCGCATGATAGAGAACAAACAGAGAAAGGTATTGAGTGTGCAGATAGGAAATTTCGGTTACAGTGTGATAAGTCATATGTGGTTAGAGAGGAGGGGGATACTTTTGTGGAGGAACTATTGGAGACCCGTCCTCCACCTCCGTATGCCCCACAGAGAATATATCCCGATGTTCCTTCACCTGTTCCTTTATCTTCTTTACATGTTCCTGTGAGCTCGACGGCTTCCTGTTTTGTCTGCCCTCCTTTCTGTCTTACCGATTACAAGTGCGGTGACTGCGGGCACCCCTGTGACATCTGTTATGTCTGCTTTTGTTTCCCCTCCTTCCCTCGTCCCCACTGCACAGCCACTGATGACATTGTCTCCTTTACATGTGTCATTCATGTCCTCCCCAGGTTTGTTACCTACTGTGTTAAGTAGTGTTCTGACACCAGTAAGGGGGCCAGACAGAGGGAATTGGGCTACAGTACAAGAGTGGATGGAACAGGTGTTAACTCGATCGAATGTAGGTGAGGAAGAAAAGAGGATGGTGGTGAATCAAGCAGCACAGTGGGCTCGGGGTCCAATCCATAGTGCGGAGGATATATGGAGTGTAATGAAAGATTTTGATCTGTTTGTACAGCAGCATGCCCTCCAACATATGTCAGCTACTTTGATCAATTTATGGGAACAGTATATTGGGGGCATAGCCCCTCAAATAATTTATGATATTCGAGATCAAGTATATTCAGCTGGTATGGCCCCCGGGGAGGTTTTTGGAAATGTGGGGACGTTGATAGGCTATCGGGAGAAATTACACAGTAATACTCCAGTTCCGATGTGGGAGGTGCATCCTATTTTTCAGCCTGAGATCCCAGAGCAGAGGAACCAAAGAAATGAGGTGGTCCAACAACGGTGGAGGATCGCTTTCAAGAACAGTGGGTTTATACTCCATGGAAAAGGAGTGAGGTATTGGCCCTTAAGGGTCAATTACCAGACCCACAAAAGAATCCCACAGCGTACTATAAGGAGCTGACAGAGGCAGCCTCCTCGTCAGTTATGACTCTTGCAGACATAAAAATTTTCTTCGGGTTACTAGTACCGGTGGATATATGGAGACAGGTACATACTCAAGACCATAGGGTGGAGCTAGGCGGTACGTGGGACGAGATTAAAGGGTGGGATGCAGAGCGAAAGCCCGGTGAAAAACCTAGGGCTGAGATTCTGGTTTTGCCGAGTCGTATTATTACGTATATGCATTCCCTTATCCCACCTAGACGGGTTGATTGGGACAAGCTAACAGCATGTAGACAGAAGAAAAAGGAAAGTGTATCAGATTTTTTTACAAGGTTTGAAGGGGTTTTCTTGGATTTCAGTGGGCAGGACTTGTCAGTGGAAGGGGGCGTTTGTTTGTTTGTTAATAGGTTTGTTACAAATTTGCTTCCGGAAATTGCGGCCCGGCTACAGGCCTCAGAGAGTACTTGGACTACCTCCTCCCCTTCAGTGATATTGAGTATGGCTCAGTATTACGAGCATCGTGAAAACGAAGAAAAAGACAAGGTAGAGAAGAAGGGTAAGGATTTAAAAACAAAAGTATTGTTGCAGCAAGTTGCTAGAGGGTCTGGAAGGGGACGTGGTGGCGGTCAGACGCAAAGGGGCCGAGGCGTTGGTAGAGGTGGTGCACCTTTGGGGTTAAACCAGGGTGCCTACTGTAAAAAGGAGGGACACTGGCTGAGTGAGTGCCCAGATGTGTTACAAAAGCTTGCGGTTCCTGGAGGGCGAGGCTCACGAGGAAGAGGCCGTTATGAGGCTAATAGGGAAGAAGGGCAAGTGGGTGTGCCTTCAGGGGATCGTTCTGATTCGAATTATTTTGATGATCCCCGGGGACGACAATACTATCATGATGATTATGCTACGGACGATGCTGCGGGAGTGTTGTATGGCTAGGACAGCCAAGGGCAGGGTAAGGGTCCAGTCCAAATTCCTGTAGATCAGTGTGGTCCTAATGTCACAGCAGATTTGCATGGTTCTGTACAGAAATTTTTGGTGGACACAGGTGCGATGAATAGCTCTGTTTCACATAAACTGGTCCCTGGGGCAACTCTGTCTGGCCGTAATAATGTCTCGGTAGGCTTTTCAGGAGTGCCGGTTGTGAGCCCCATTTCCTCACCCCTTGCTTTAACATTGGGTCCTTTTACTGTGGACTCTTTATTTTTGCTGACGTATAATTGTGGTGAGAATTTGATGGGATTGGATTTGTTGAAAAAGTTACATGCTACCATTTCCTGTTCCCCAGATGGTGTGTATATGACTATTGGACCTAATGTGGCTAAGGCGAAACAGTGTTTGTCAAAAGAAGCACCCCTTCCAGTTGAATTTAAAGACGTACCATCCTCATTGTGGGCAAAAGGGGATACAGATGTAGGGCTGCTACCCATACCACCAGTTTCTATAAAAGTTAAGGAGAATGCTGTGCTCCCTCGTATTCCTCAGTATAAGATATCACAGGCAAGAGAACAGGCATTGATGCAGATTATACAGGACCTGATTAAATTAGGGGTGGTTGAGGAGACAGCAGGAAACATATGCAATAGCCCTATACTCCCTATTTTTAAGAAGGCACCGTTAGATTCACCTGATACCCACCCTCATGTCTATCGTTTTGTAATTGACCTCCGGGAGGTCAACAAAGTAGTTGTTCCACAGTTCCCAGTGGTGCCAGACATCACTGTTCTTTTAACGATGGTTCCTTCCACAGCTCAGTTCTTTTCTGTAATAGATTTAAAGAATGCTTTCTTTAGTATTCCTATTCACTCTGACAGCAGGCACCTTTTCGGTTTTGCCCTAGCTGGAAGGAGTTTCCAATTCTGCAGGGCTCCTCAAGGGTATACTGAAAGTCCTACTACTTATAGTCAGGCTTTAAAAAGTCAATTAGATTCTCTCTCTCTTCCCGCAGGTAATGTATTATTGCAATATGTGGATGACCTCCTGATCGCCTCCGATACTGAACAGGGTTGTAGGGAAGCTACCGTTATCTTGTTGAAACATTTGGTGGGTGCGGGGCATAAAGTGTCCCTTTCCAAATTCCAATATTGTCAACAGCAGGTCACCTACTTAGGTCACCTGCTGTCGAAGGAGGTAGGAGGTTAACACCCGAACGAGTTGATGCCATAGATAAGATGCCTGTCCCTGTGACACAGAGAGATGTGCGTGCTTTCATTGGCATCACCTCGTATTGTCGTCACTGGATTCCTGCTTATTCTTTAATAATACAGCCTTTACTTCATTTGATTACTAAAGATGTGCATGAACCTTTACCTTGGACGCATGAATGCCAGCATGCTTTTGAACAATTAAAGAATGCGCTTTGCTCTGCACCTGTGCTTGGTATGCCCGACTATCAGAAGCCTTTCGTGCTGTATGTACACGAGACGGCTGGGTGTGCGCTTTCGGTGTTGCACAAGCCTTTGGTGGTAAGCAGAGGCATTGTGCTTATTTTTCTGCTTCGCTTGATCCTGTCACCAGAGCTCTCCCGAGTTGTTTAAGAGCCACGGCGGCTGCTGCGGTCTCTATACGACAGTCGGCAGGGCTCGTCCTCAATCATGATCTGACAGTAATGGTACCCCATGCTGTGGATATACTTTTGAACAAGACAAAGACGCAGCACCTTACCAGTGCTCATCTTACTGGATATGAGTTAACGTTATTTGCACCACATATTGTCATCAAACGATGTGCCAGTCTGAACCCAGCCACGTTACTGCCCCTCCCTTCAGACAAAAAGGACCAAGATGTCCATGATTGTTTGTTTCGTACTGAAGAAGAGACGAAGGGACGGGTAGACTTGACTGATGTTCCTTTATCCGACCCGCGAGGGGAACTATATGCCAATGGCTCTTGTTTCAAATTGTCAGATGGCACCACTACAGCGGCTTATGCTATTACTACGCTACGCACTACAGTTGAGACAGTGCGCGTTCCCTACCAATCTGCTCAGGCTGCGGAGCTGATAGCTCTTTTGCGCACATGCAAATTAAGCGAAGGACTGGCTGTCAATATTTATACTGACAGTCAGTATGCCTTCGGGGTGGCCCATAACTTTGGACGCCTCTGGGCAGAGAGAGGATTTTTGACTTCACATGGGACCAAGATACAGCATGGTCCATTGATAGAAACACTTTTGACAGCTTTGACCCTTCCTAAACGATTGGCAATAGTAAAATGTAGTGCCCATAAAGCAATCACTGACAATGTAGGGAGAGGAAATGCCTTTGCAGATCAAACAGCAAAAGAGACAGCTAGATCAAAGATGACGAAAATGTTTGTGGCAGGCCCTGCTAGATGGGTACCGGATGTTACCATGTTCGAAAATACACTGGACAGCGTCAGGGAAATACAGTCTGAAGCGACACTTGCGGAGTTGACTGTATGGCAGGAAAGTACAGGGCGGTTGGATGATGAAGGGTGCTGGACTGACAAAGGGGTGAAGCAAAGATGGATGTTACCTAATGCATATGTTTTTCCTGTAGTTAGCATGGCACATGGCCCAGCTCATATTAGCCCAAGGGGAATTTGTAAAGTTTTTGATCCAGTATGGCAGAATGCCAATATTGCAAAAGTTGCTGCCCACCTTGTAAGGCACTGTATTATATGTATGAGACACAATCCTGGAAAGGGTACCCCTACACCTTCTGGAAATTTTACACCACCTTCTTTTCCCTTTGAGGTGCTTCAGATGGATTATATAGAGATGCAACGGGTTAACAATTTGAAAAATGTATTGGTAGCGGTTTGCACATTTAGCAAATGGTGATAACGGCAGTCACTTCAACGCCAGATTGATTCAATTGGTGTGTGAAGGTCTGCACATTAAACAGAAATTTCATGCAGCGAATCATCCTCAATCAGCGGGCCTGGTTGAAAAATACAATGGTACCCTTAAGTTAAAATTGGCTAAGATAACAGAAAGTACCGGGTTACAGTGGCCAGATGCATTACCCCTTGCTCTATTGTCTACTAGAATGACTGCACACACTAGGACAGGGCTATCCCCATATGAGGTGGTTTTTGGACGTCCTGCGAATGTGTGGGGCATCCCTAGACCCAAGAAATACTCCGAGATAGAGCACCCTCTGTTGATTGATTATCTGTATGACCATACTAAAAGTCTTCGTTCTATTCATCAACAGATACACGAGACGCTGCCTCCAGCACCAGAAGGACCTGGGCACCTTATACAGCCCGGGGAGTACGTTTTAATCAAGAACTTTCAGTGAAAGAACTGTTTGGAACACCGGTGGAAGGGACCATTTTTTTGGTCCTCCTTACAACGAGGACGGCGGTGAGAGTGGAAGTTCGGAAACACTGGATCCACTCTACTCACTGCCGACGGGTTCCGCTCCCCCTCCCTTATGATCGTTGGGTACAAGAAGGAATAGGGGACCATGAAACAGAGCATGTCCCCCGCTTCGTGCCTTTTTCTGACGCTCAGCTGATTTGGGCCAACACTGAAGATGAGAGTGAGGCCAATTTGAATGAAACAGTTCCCCCAGAAATTAAAACTGCACAGGGTTCCTTCTCGCCTGATCAACAGGAATCTGAGCCTCACTCTCCGACACCTGTATTTTAAATCCTGTTGCAAGATGAAACAGTTCCTGGCGTAAAAAGGTACCATTTGTGCCCTCGACGGAAGAATAGTGCACCAAAGGATTAGTAAAGTGTAGCAGGGATGGACTTCATGGATAAAGATTAGCAACATGTTCCTTTAATTGTGTGCTTCTTTCAGTTAGGATCGGAATAATTGGTTGACTGTCAGTGACGCTGGACAGGATAAGTTGAGGGTGTTTTCCCTGGGGGGGCGTGAGTACCCTATCCTGAGGTTCGTGAACATTTGCAGACGAGTTGCAGCAGTGTGACTCCATGGACCTGTGCGTCATAGCACCAACGAGGATTGAACAATAGAAGCCTGCCAGGAAGGCTTGTAACGGACCCTGATACATTTCTTTTCCTTGTTTTTGATCTTACTTTTTGCGTCCTTTCCACCGTGGTTTCCATTCAGTAGTCTTTTTCTGAAACTTCTCATTTGTAGTGAATAAAGTTGTCAGTTGTCATGTATCCTTTTGGTAGGCCGATGAGGGGTGAAGAACAGCCATTAGAATTTGTTGTTTTCCCCCGACTATTCTGGATAAGACAGCGGAGGATACATTTCCTTTTGCTTGCTATTTTGTTAATGATTATATTTGGTGGGATTCTCTGGATATTAGAACATGCAAGTGATTCATCTGTTTCTAGTAATAATGTTTCTTCCACACTAAGACGAAAATGAATGCTCTCTAATAATGTTTTTCTAGATACGCATAAAAGATTTTTCGGTAATGGTGTTGCTTGTTATCCTACAGACTCTGATACTAGCCTATGGACTGCTTATCCTCTGTCTTTAATAAATTATACATATTCCAAGCCGACAAATTTCGTTGAGGTAAAAGGGGAATTTGGCTTCGGTTACCCAGGGCCATGTTTGTATCATCGTCAGCCCACAGGAACAGTTTACCCCGGTTGTGATAAAAATACCTATTGTGATCATTTTTATTTTGAAGAGCAAAACATCACATTAGTAGGCCTGCATTATAAACAAGTGATAGTTCCCCGATAAGCTGGTTATTATCCTGCTTGTTGCCCCATTTTAAATAGTACTGACTCTATTTTGTACATCAATTGCTCCGGAGTAATTATGTCTAAACAGACTTTTCCTTTAAAGAGTGTGACGGGTTCTACAACTGATGTCGGTAATTCTCGTTATGCATCTGTGGATTATGACGGACCAATATATCCTCACCCTGGATTCTTTTTCACTCACCAATGGAACGTATTCAAATGTTCATAACGGTACCAATGATGTAGCCCTTGGTATGGTGCTACCTCTGGGAGTCCCCAGATAAAATGGGTAAAAAGAACACTTACAAAAGAATTTCGCGAAGGAGTAACAGAAATAGAAATAAATAATTACAGTAATGACATCACTTTTGGTTATATCCTGTCTGCTATTTTCACTTTAGGGGGCATGGCTATGAGTAGGACTGATAAGGCCAGGGAATATTTCGGCTGTAAATTACAGATATTGTCCAATACTACCGTGGCAGCATTGTGTGACATCACCATTCAATTAGAGAGCATGAGAATATTTTCTGAACAGACAAGATATGCAGTTGATTTTATTTTAGCGAAAAACGGTGGTGCATGCTCAGTAATAGGAGATCAGTGTGTAGTAGGTATCACTAATATGGAGAAAAATATTACCAAACATATTTTAGCTATTATAGAAAATGTTCAAGGCATGCAGAGTGGTAATTGGAGCTGGTCCCTGTTTGGAGGTCGGGGTTGGATTTTAGAGAAAATAATATATTTTATAGCTATCCTGATCTGCTGTTGTGTTTTGATTCAGTGCCTTCCCTTATGTTGCTCCTATTGTACCGCCTATTTAACTCCTAAGAAATTCTCAATCCGTGACACCAATACAAAGATCATGCTCCAACAGGAGGTCGACCATCTAATGAACATGGATGACGAGATTTTTGGTTCTTCACCTTCTATTGTTGAGTCTGTCCCCAAAGTTTCTTTTGATGACTAAATATCAGTTTTGGTTCTATCTTTTGTCTGTTAGTGTATATATATATATATATATATATATATATATATATATATATATATATATATATATATATATATATATATATATATATATATATATATATATATATATATATTTTTATACACATAAAAATATATCTACTCTTTGCTTAGAATTGTAAAGACCCTACCTGATGGCACTAATAAAGACGATTGTCATGAGCAATCAATGCTAAAAGGAGGGTCTGTTAGAATAAAACTGAAAATGACTATATTATTCGTCTTATACTCAAAGTGCTGTTAGCATTGATATAACTAATGCATTAATACGTATATTGTGTGAAATATGTAGTCAGTGGATGCCGGCATTATATTTGTCCGATTGACATGTGTACTGCCATCTTGTCTTGTTAGACGCCATTTTATAAACAGAACGAAACTGTTATGTTTGTTCTTTCCGAGAAATAGTCCTTGGTAAGTTTTGTTTCTTCAATGTTAAGATTTTGCTTGTTAGTACATTCTTCTACTGTTACATCAAGGCCTTCTCCCACCTGTCTGGTGGGGAGGATAAGCTAGACGACCTTGGGCAGTAGATAGTGTGTGCCAGGCTGTGGAACTGAAACTCATATTCTGTACCCCCATTGTATTACGACAGCTACCAGTATTTTTCCATAATAGGCGGGTCTTAGTGGGCTCTGCAACCTACATAATGTAACTTTATGCTTGTTCAAGTCAGTCCCACATCAGCCAGTAGTAGAGGCTGGCTAGGCTGGACTCCACTGCAGTGTAAATTCCGAATAAACTAGCTTGTTGGCATTCTCTACTGCGTCATCGATTCTTCATTGCATGGAAGGCTAGCGGAGGTCTAGAGTGACCCGAGTGACCCTAAACGGGTCACTTCCTTTAACCCTTCCTCTCCGAACCCACAGAAATCAACTGGGGAGTACCCCAAGGATCATCGCTCAGCCCCACGCTCTTCAACATCTACATGCCCCCCTCGCCACCATCGTCAGACAACACAGACTCAGCATAGTATCCTACGCCGACGACATCCAGCTCATCCTCTCCCTCACCAAGGACCCCATTACCACCAGACTCAACTTCCAGGAAGGAATGAAGGACGTTGCATCCTGGATGAGAAGCAGCTGCCTGAAGCTTAACTTATAGAAGACAGAGGTTCTCGTCCTCGGACCCTCCCCCTCTGCATGGGACAACACCTGGTGGCCCACTGGCCTCAGCAGCCCCTCAACTCCCACGGACCACGCCCAAAACCTCAGCATCATACTCGACTCCTCCCTCTCCATGACCCGACAGATCAACGCCGTCGTCCCCACCTGCTTCAACACCCTCCGCATCCTCCGAAAGACCTTCAAAGGGATCCCCCCAATCAAGGTAGACCGTCAACCATGCACTCATAACCTGCAGACTGGACTACGGAAACGCCCTCTACACCGGGATCAACAAGTCTCTGCTCCGCAAACTCCAGACCATACAGAACACCGCAGCCAGACTCGTCCTCGGCATCCCTCGACACGAACACATCACCCAACACCTGCAAAACCTCCACTGGCTCCCCGTCAAGAAAAGAGTGACTTTCAAGATCCTCATCCACGCCTACAAATGCCTCCACAACACCGGCCCCCAATATCTCAACAACAGAATCTCCTTCCACGCACCCAAGAGGAACCTCCGATCCACCGACTTCGCTGAACTCCGCGCATCCACAGAGCAAGAACAGGTGGAAGAACCTACTCAAACATCACGGCCAAGACCTGGAACGAGCTCCCAATCGAAATCTTCAGGAAGACCCTCAAGACCTGGCTCTTCAACTGACCGGAGCTGCTCGCCCCCCAGCCCCTTGAGACCCTCACAGGTGAGTAGCATGCTCTAAAACCTTTGATTCATTGATTGATTGATTGAAACATGAAGCTAAATGCGCAGTTAGGGAAATTGTATCACAATTATAAAATCAAAAGGTGATGGAGCCTTGTGTCTCCCCTACGAATTACCCATTATTTACAGTGCTTAAACCTGATTATTCTTATCATAGAGTATTATACAATCAACATTTAAACAGTCACACATGAACTTCTGCTTTACAGAATTCACACAGCACAAGCTTGCTATATAATATAGGTCATTAAAGATACAAGAATACACTCGGCATTTCCAATGTTTTTTTCTGTCAAAATATAGCACCTGAAAGTTGGAATTTGACTGCTGTCGCCACATTGGGAACACAGCAACGGATCTGTTGACTCCCACAGGGTTATAAGAGTAGTCCAGGACTGTTTGCAGCCTGAGTGATGTCAATTTTACATGAAATTGACTCAGAAGCTTTGTCTTACGTTGATGACATTTACATCATGGACGATGATTTAAATGCATATTTGGCCAAATTGGATCGAATTATTCTGGAATTCGCTAAATATGTCTGTAAATTTGTTTTTCAAAAATCTAAAATTGCATTTCTCAGTGACCTCTTTCGAGGATATGAATTGTCCAATGAAGGCAAAATCTGGTCCCACATTTTTTAGAGAAATGTGCTTTATTACAACCACAAAATACTTTAAAATAGATTCAATTGCTTTTAGGATTTCAGAATTTTGATAGAACATACATACCAGATTATGCACAACGGGTAAGACTGTTGTATGATTTGATTCATCCAGATTTTTCTAATAAACATTGGACTCGGGCCCGAGATGAGCCCTGAGTGTGGACATAAAGATAGTACTCGAAAATGCCCTTTGTGAATTCCCAAAGTCGTAAACATAGACGTTTGGTCTAAGTTCAGACCAAATGTCTAAGTTTACTTTTGTTAATCATGCCCGCTTGAGTCTAAACACTTACATACTCATGTTAACTCGACTAATTTAGTGATCCACATAATTGCGGGTTCCAGACAGTGGCTACACACATGTTTTTTTTAATGAAGGAGAAACAATGCTGATTGTTTATAAATCACATTTATTTTCCAATGCGGAAATGCATTTTGCATCAATTGATCAAAATCATGATTGCGGTTCAAACGGCTCCATTGAAGGAACATTCATTGGCACAAGGGAGATGTCTAATTGCTGTATCTCCTGTTCTGGCCCTTGAGGATGTCACTAGGGCCAGCGTTTCAAATTCGAAAATCTGCATCGTACAAGGTCTAATGAGCCTCTTCCTTAACAGCTACTGATGTTGATCATATTTTTGACCCTACTTTGAGGACACAGGAATATCTCCAGTATTAACTGAAGTACCCCATGTGTAATCAAATTTTGCCTCTAAATGTGTATGCTTTCATAATCTATACTGATGGTTCAGCCCAGCTGGCAGTTGGTACAAAGTGCAAGTACTTGGCTGCGTGTGCAGTGAAGGGCATTTTGAAAGATTGAGATTTTTAGGCACAAAGAACACTGCTAGACCAGTCATCCTTAGGGTGGTCTTCCTCCAAACTTTTTGTCTGTTTGCCTCACTTTTTGAGGGACTGTTTATGTTGGCCTTAGGACTTTGGGCACTTTACCACTGCTAACCAGTGCTAAAGTGCTTACTCCCCTAAAACTGGTAAGATCAGTATCTCCACAATTGGCACATTTAATTGTATTAATTAAGTCCCTAGTAAAGTGCACTATATGTGCCCAGGGCCTATTAAATAAATGCTACTAGTGGGCCTGCAACCCTGATTGTGCCACCAATTTACGTAGCTCTCTAAACATGTATCAGGCCTGCCACTGCAAGCCTGTATGTCCAGTTTCACTACCATGCCGAGTTGGCATTTAAAACCTCTTAACAAGCCTTAAACCCCCCCTTTTATTACACATACGTCACCATTAAGGTAGGCCCTAGGTAGCCCATAGGGCAGGTAATGTGTAAATAAAAGGCAGGACATATACTTTTTAGTTTTGCATGTCCTGGTAGTGAAAAACTCCCAAATCCCTTTTTCACTACTGTGAGGCCTACTCCTCTCATAGGTTAACATTGGGGAATTCCCTAAGGCATGTATTAACTGTAATTTATGATTGAGAAGCAGTAGAACTCTCATGTTTGGTACCAATGGACTTCTAATAATAAATTCACTTTAAAGGTAAAGTTGGATTTATGATTACAAATTTAAAAATGACACTTTTGGAAAGTTAGCATTCTTCTGCTCTTAAGCCCTGTGTGCCTATTGCCTGTCTTCAATACATGTTTGGGTTGGGTGACAGCTGGGCTGTGAACATTGCCTCTAGACACTCACACAAAAAGGAAGCTTAGGTGTACCATTCACATCCTGATGGGCCATTAATATCCTGATGGGTCATCCTGGGCAGGACAGGAGGGAGGAGCTGACACTTGCACCTAAAAGGGCTGTGCCTGTCCCCAAACAAAAAGCTGCATACCCCCCTGTAGTTTGTCTGGAGCTGGGAAGGAAAGGGAGGACCTCTGTGCACTTCAATGCCCCACTTTAAAGGCACCACTGGGTATAAGAACTGGACTTCTGCATTCCCATCTATGCCTACACATCACCGCTCCAAGGACATCTCATCACCAGCTGCACAGCTCTGATGGAAGTAAAGCGTGTAGGGCCACCCGGGTCACTAATGACCACCTCTTAGCCTTCCGTACTAAATGAAGAGTCGGTCAGACAGTAGAGAATACAAACCAAAGACTGTTTATTCATATACACTCAGAGTGGAGTCCCATCTGCTCAGTCGCTAGGAGTGCTACAGAGGGATCTGAAATCGACAAGCATAAAGATACATTAAGTACGTTTTGTAGTCAAGCAGAAACACACCCACAGTGGAATTTTCCAAGCAGGTGCAGCTAAACAATAAAATACAAAAAATGGTTTCAACTTCTCGTATCTGACACAAACTAACATAATCCAAGGTCGTTCCATCCTGGGCCCACCACCAGACAAGTGGGAGAGGGCCTCTATCTAGTGGGAAAGGTATGCACTTATATGAACAGTGCACTCATTACTGAAACAAAACCTAAGAAAAGAAACAAAACTCAAAGGGGAGCATTTTCTTGGAATTAGACAATATCAGTTTCGCACAGCCTAAAATGGCGCCTGAAAGGAAAATGTTGCAGCGAATGCTAACTTACATGGAGCACTGCGTAAGCATAAACAGTTTCTATTCCAACAGACCCTCCTTTTAGCATGAGCTAAAACATTTTTGAACTGCAACAAAAGGGAACCAAACTACGAGCAACAATAAGAAATCATATCAATAAACAGTTATGAACACTCCATACCATCAGCATCAGAAAGTGAAACAGCAAGGAGGGAGGAATTCTCGAATATTCCCTCATCGATATTCATCAGATCCTCAATATCCTTTTGAATCATTATTACGGCATTCGTGTCATGAATTAATATATTCTGTTTAGGTGTGAGAATAGTGAGGAGCAGCAGAAAGGAAGACACTGGATAAGAGCACAGCAGAGTGTCGGGGTTTCCAGTCCCACAACCAGCTGAACCAAGATCCGCGGGAGCGAAGATAATGCCCCTTCACTCCCAAAGGGTATAGTCACCTCTAGTCAGGTAAACACACCAAAGGTAGACTGATGCCCCCTAGGGAGTGGAGAGACCAAAAGGACCACCTGGGCTTCTTTCAAGAAGGAATATCTGTAGATCGGGGAATCCTGCAGATAACAGAGAAACAGAAGAGAAAAAGGTTATAGAGGGATAAATGCCCATACAGAAATATAAGACTACTAGTGTAAAGAGTCACTTTGTATGCTTGCCCATACTCACTTGCACATTGCCAGTGTGACACTTTAAAAGGTTCTCTCCAAATAACAATAAAAAAGGTGAAGCGTAAGTAGTGTTCCTTTCTTGCACACAGTGTATAAAGTTCCAAGTAGAATCCCAAAAAAAGCAAACTAGACTCCAGCGAACCTGACTTCAAGGTCTTAGGCAGATTAAGCTGATGTTTGTCCAGTCTTCGCAAATGAAGGGAAAGGGGGCTGAATCCGAAAAGATGCAGATAATCAATAACCAAGAAAAAGGTCCAAGTTTAAACAGCGACTTATCCTGCGCCGTTATCTGTGTGCTTCTGAAAGATGGCAGCGCTTGTTTCACCCACCGCACTCAACCATGCGTGAAAAACGGGTCTGTGACCGGGATAGGGATTAGCGCGACTCCGCGCACCAGGGAAATCCTCAGCGCCTCACAGCGCGGCAAAGTGAAGAAAAAGAAATAATAAACATCCGTTATCAGCGCGTCCTCGCGCTAAGGGCAGAAATAAAAGCAGCGTTTCACGGCCGCTTGCCAAAGTCCACACAAGGGGAGGGGTAGAATAGAATTGCTGGGGAAATTCAGAGAGGAAACCAAGGTATTACACGGGAAGCAATCCAGCAGCAGTTCCACTCAGGAGAGTTTTCCAAACTCGAACAGGCAAGGAAAAAGGCGTGGTCCTAGCCAAGGATGAAAGCCAAGCACCTGGTAATGGGAGCTGGCTCTCTATATGCTGGAAAAGGTCACCTGACCTCTCCTAGTGCAGCATGGGAAAGCATACAACGTGATAGCCATCGCAGTGTATTCTGGGAATTGTAGTGCCTGAATTGTTATTAGGCAGGGAAAGGGTGCAAGAAGCCTGACGCCTGACAGTTCTCCCCCTAACGGCCTAATTACAGGTCTAGGTTTAGAAGGGTGTAATGCATGGAATCTTCTCACTAATACTGGAGCATGAATGTTTTCCGCAGGCTCCCAGGTTCTATCTTCAGGTGCATATCCCACCCAATCTACAAGATATTGTAGCTTTCCCCTGTATCTTCGGGAATCTATAATACAACGGACTTCGTACTCTAGTTCCCCTTCAATGGTGATGGGAGGGGGTGGTGGTTCAGAACAGGAAGGAGTGGCAAAAGGTTTGAGCAAAGAAGTATGAAAGACAGGATGTATATGCATGTCTGATGGAAGCTCTAATTTCATTGCTACAGGGTTAACTTTCTGTATTATAGAAAATGGACCCATATATCGGGGCTGGAGTTTGCGTGGTCCAGGTAGCCTAAGGTTTTTTGTGGATAGCCATACCCGGTCTCCCACCACATAATCAGGTGCAGGACGTCTGTGTGTGTCAGCGTGTTTTTTCATCTGTTGTTTGGCTTCAAGTAACTCTAGTTTGGCCTGTTCCCATATGGACATAAGGAGTTTGTGGTGTTCAGTGACTGCTGGCACGTCTAACAATTCGGGCGGAAGGTGTAGTGGGAGAAATTTAGGATGGCAACCAGTAACAAAATAAAAGGGAGAAATCTTGGAAGCGGAGTGCATAGAATTATTATAAGCAAACTCAGCTAAGGGGAGGGCTTGGACCCAATCACTGGTAGTGGTGCTAATCAAACATCGAAGAAACTGCTCAAGGGTTTGATTGGTCCTTTCTGTCTGCCCATCCGTTTGCGGATGGTAAGCCGAAGAGAGTCTGTGGTCTATGTGAAGCACGTTGCACAGTCCTTGCCAGAATTTAGATACGAACTGCGGACCTCTATCTGATACAATCACAGTGGGTAACCCATGCAGTTTCACTATGTTTGCTATGAATACCTCTATGAGGTCTTTAGCCTTCGGAAGTTTCTTGAGAGGAATGAAATGGGCCATCTTGGATAACATATCCACTACTACCAGTATGACAGTAAACCCTCTGCTCCCTGGTAGATCTGTGATAAAATCCATGCTGATACAGGACCAAGGGCAGTCAGGGACAGGTAAAGGCTGTAAAAGCCCTGCAGGAGCACAATGCAGAGGTTTCTGTCGGGCACATGTAGGACAGGCTTTGACAAAATTAGAAATGTCTTGGGACATACCCTTCCACCAGAACCATCTCTGACAGGTTTGCAGGGTCTTTTCTCCACCGGGATGTGCGGCCATGGGTAGGGTGTGACACCAGTTCATAATCATAAGTCGTGTTTTTTCTGAGGGGAGAAACAGACGGTCCTTGTGGTAAAACAAACCCTTCGCTATTTTATTCAAAGGGTCTGCCAACCATTTCCCTCGATCCAGTTTGGTAAACTCCTGTTCTAACAGCAAGAAAAAAGAGTCGGAATCAACCTCTTGCCGTTCACCCAGTGCAATGATTTTATTCTCTGGTATGATGGGTACAGGGGTCTCCTCTATGTACCTATGATCTTTTCCCAACCGTGATAGGGCATCTGCTTTTCCGTGCTTGGTTCCTGGACGAAATGTAATAACAAAATCATATTCACAGAAAAAGGATACCCATCTCATCTGTCTGGGGGTAAGGGCTTTGGCAGACCGGAAGAATTGGAGATTTCTATGGTCAGAATAGATAGTTATGGTATGAGGGGACCCTAACAAATAATGCCGCCACTCCTGGAACGCCATCTTTATAGCCAAGAGTTCTCTTTCTCCTATTGTATAATTCTGTTCAGCTTGTGATAGGGTTTTCGAGAAGTAGGCTACTGAATGGAGGGTGCCTGACTTTACGTCCCGCTGGGATAACACTCCACCTACTGCATACTGGGAAGCATCAGCTTCCACAAAATAGGGCTGCGTCTCATCTGCGTGTCTGATAATGGGTGCCGAGGTGAATCTGTTCTTCAGGGCACGAAAGGCTGCCTCCGCAGCGTTGTCCCATTCAAACGAAACTCCCTTTTTTAATAATCTGGTTATGGGAGCCACTAGTTCAGAGAAGTGATGTATAAATCTTCTATAAAAATTAGCGAATCCTAAGAAGGATTGCACTTCCCTGACGGTTTTGGGGCTAGCCCAACTGGTGATAGCAGACACTTTGGTAGGATCCATATGAATACCATCAGGGGAAATAACAAAACCTAAGAAGTCCACTTTCTGGGTATGAAAAAGACACTTGTCCAATTTAGCGAACAAATGATTATCCTGGAGTCGTTGTAGTATTAGCCTCACGTGCTCCAAATGCTCTTGTTCAGTCTGAGAATAGATGAGAATGTCGTCTATATAGACTATAACAAATATGTCTAGGTATTCTCGGAGTATCTCATTCACAAAAAATTGAAAAGCCGCAGGGGCATTGCATAAGCCAAAAGGCATTACGCAATATTCATATAATCCAAACTTAGTACGGAAAGCCGTCTTCCACTCATCTCCTTCCCTGACTCGTATCAGATGATAGGCCCCTCTCAAATCAAGCTTGGTAAAGATCTTGGCCTTGCGCACCTGATCCAGGAGATTGGAGATGAGTGGAAGAGGGTATTTGTTTTTTACCGTCACTTTGTTCAGTGCACGGTAGTCCAGGCACGCTCTCAATCCCCCTTCTCTCTTAGGAATAAAAAAAATAGGAGAGGACACGGGGGAGGTTGAATGACGGATAAAGCCCTTCTTTAACATGTCCTGAAGATACTCAGAGAGATATTTAGTCTCGGGTTCAGTTAAAGCATATACTCTGCTAACCGGCAGCTCGGCGCCAGGAATCAAATCTATCCTGCAATCATAGGCTCTGTGCGGGGGAAGTGCAACAGCCTTCTCTTCATCAAAGACACCAGCGAAGTCGAGATACTCAGAAGGCAGGATTGGGGATTTGGAATCGGAAAGAGCGCAACACAAAGGGGCTTGCCATAAGGTGGTTTCTTGATAGCAATGTGTCATGCAATAGGAGGACCGTAGCGTTACTTTTCTGGAGACCCAATCTATATGTGGATTGTGCAGTTGTAACCAGGGCACTCCTAATATGGCTCCAAAGTTAGGGGTGTCAATCAGATCGAATGAGACAACTTCGGAATGTCCATTATCACATACCATGATAAGTTCCGGAGTGTGATACTCTACCAATCCAGAGGATAACTCAGTCCCATCTACCGCTCTTACTCTTTCAGGTTGTGTCTTAGGAATAAATTGCAAACCAAGTGCCTTGGCTACTGTGATATCTAGAAAATTCCCTGTAGCCCCTGAGTCTATCAATATAGACATAGATTTTCTATGTTGGGTGGGTAAAACAAAGACAACAGTAATAGTGAAGTGTTTAGGCACAGGAGACAGGGTGTTGGCCAATGGCCGTGAGATCTGTAACAAAGACGGACTTGGAGGAGCGATCTCTGGACTCTCCAAGTCAATTAGTTTTCCAACGACACAGCAGCCCCTGAACTAACCACAGTACTCCTCAGAGCAGCACTGGGTTTGACGGGACATTCCCTGGCAAAATGTCCACCCTTCCCACAGTAGAGACAGAGTTTTAGTTTTCTTCTTTTCTCTCGTTCTTCTGTGGACAAAGGGCCTCTTACCCCTCCTATTTGCATAGGCTCGCTAGCGTCCTTAGTATCTTTCTTTTCACTTCGAGAAAAGACAAAACGAGGGTATTCTCCCTTGTTCTTTTCTCCTTTTCTTTCTGTCAAGCGATGGTCTAGCTTGACCACTAGGTCCATAAATAATGAACAATCCTCTGGGGGATCCACTATCTGGGACAGGATGTCTTTAAGCTCATCTTTTAAACCTCTATAGAACAGAGAAGTTCTCTTCTCCTCAGGCCACTGAGTCTCCGTGACTAACCGGTTAAAGGTGGTAATATAGGTTAACAGGTCTTTCGAGCCCTGTTTGAGATTAAGCAATTCATTGTCGCTTGCCTGCATGTACGAGTGACGAGCAAAAAGACTTCTCATTCGTTCTTTGAACTGAGGCAAGCTGTACAGAATGGCATCGTCATTTTCTACAAGAGGTACTGCCCAGAGGGCTGCATTCCCACTTAAATAAGATATGATAAAGGCTACCTTAGCCGCATCATCTGGGAAGGAGGCCGCACGACATAGAAATTGAAGGTGGCATTGATTCATAAATACAGCGTACTTGTTGCTATCCCCATTGAACCTCTCCGGCATGGCTAAGGGTGTGTGGGGTGGAGTAACTACAGTCACATTAACTGGGGCGGTAGTAGGAGTAGAGGGAACACTTGTAGCTGTAGGAGGACTTTGAAACTGACCTGGCTGAATGTAACTGCGTTTGAACTTAGGGTGGGTTTCAGTCCCTGTGGCCTCCAATTGTTTGTGGGTTTTTAGAATATCTAGTTCCGTTACAAGACGCTGATTCTCCCCACGTAATAGTCTAAGCTCAGTTTGCAGATTAACCACAGTAGTGGCTAACTCAGTCATGGTAATTTCAGGTTTGTCAAGGGACATGGGATCAGTCATGAGCGCGTCATAAGAAGCGCCTTTACTCATCTTCGCTCAGGGGATTTTAAGTTCGTGGGCTTGGCTTTCTGTCGGGGTTTTCCAGTCCCACAACCAGCTGAACCAAGATCCGCGGGAGCGAAGATAATGCCCCTTCACTCCCAAAGGGTATAGTCACCTCTAGTCAGGTAAACACACCAAAGGTAGACTGATGCCCCCTAGGGAGTGGAGAGACCAAAAGGACCACCTGGGCTTCTTTCAAGAAGGAATATCTGTAGATCGGGGAATCCTGCAGATAACAGAGAAACAGAAGAGAAAAAGGTTATAGAGGGATAAATGCCCATACAGAAATATAAGACTACTAGTGTAAAGAGTCACTTTGTATGCTTGCCCATACTCACTTGCACATTGCCAGTGTGACACTTTAAAAGGTTCTCTCCAAATAACAATAAAAAAGGTGAAGCGTAAGTAGTGTTCCTTTCTTGCACACAGTGTATAAAGTTCCAAGTAGAATCCCAAAAAAAAGCAAACTAGACTCCAGCGAACCTGACTTCAAGGTCTTAGGCAGATTAAGCTGATGTTTGTCCAGTCTTCGCAAATGAAGGGAAAGGGGGCTGAATCCGAAAAGATGCAGATAATCAATAACCAAGAAAAAGGTCCAAGTTTAAACAGCGACTTATCCTGCGCCGTTATCTGTGTGCTTCTGAAAGATGGCAGCGCTTGTTTCACCCACCGCACTCAACCATGCGTGAAAAACGGGTCTGTGACCGGGATAGGGATTAGCGCGACTCCGCGCACCAGGGAAATCCTCAGCGCCTCACAGCGCGGCAAAGTGAAGAAAAAGAAATAATAAACATCCGTTATCAGCGCGTCCTCGCGCTAAGGGCAGAAATAAAAGCAGCGTTTCACGGCCGCTTGCCAAAGTCCACACAAGGGGAGGGGTAGAATAGAATTGCTGGGGAAATTCAGAGAGGAAACCAAGGTATTACACGGGAAGCAATCCAGCAGCAGTTCCACTCAGGAGAGTTTTCCAAACTCGAACAGGCAAGGAAAAAGGCGTGGTCCTAGCCAAGGATGAAAGCCAAGCACCTGGTAATGGGAGCTGGCTCTCTATATGCTGGAAAAGGTCACCTGACCTCTCCTAGTGCAGCATGGGAAAGCATACAACGTGATAGCCATCGCAGTGTATTCTGGGAATTGTAGTGCCTGAATTGTTATTAGGCAGGGAAAGGGTGCAAGAAGCCTGACGCCTGACACAGAGCACCAATACCACAATCAGATAAATCACTTTTTCAAGAATCCAACTCCAGCTGCCAAAAAGAGACCAACTCCAATTCCCACTCTCCATTCCTTTGATGTTTCAAGGATATATAAGATGTGTTTGGTAATATTCTTTTCCATATTCTTGATCCCAACCATACACTGATCGCCCACTACCGCGCATACACCACCACTCTTAGCTAGAATAAAATCAACTGCATATCTTGTCTGTTCCGAATATATTTGCATACTCTCCAACTGAGTGGTGATGTCACGCAGAGCTGCTACTGTGGTATTAGATAAAATTTGCAGCTTACACCCCAAAAATGTTCTCTAGTCTTTTCACCCCTGGCCATAGAGGTACCACCCAAGGTGAAAATAGAAGAAAGGATGTATTCAAAAGTGATCCCATTACTATAATTATTGACCTCTATATCGGTCACTCCCTCGCAGAATTCTTTCGTTAGAGTCCTTTTAACCCATTGTATGTTAGGCTTAGCATATTTACAAAGGTACATCCAAGGGCAATACCATTCCAAGAGCTACATCATCTGTACCATTATGAACATTAGAATATGCCCCATTAGACAAAAAGAAAAACCCTGGGTGTGCATAAAACGGTCCCTCATAATCCACTGCTGCATATCTGGAGTTCATTCCAAAAGTACTTGGTTCCTCGTCATTTACCAAGGGGATCGTATTTTTATACAACACTATTCCCGAGCAATTTATATATAGTGAAGTATCAGTGCTATTCACGATGGGGCAACAGGCAGGGTTATAACCAGCCTCTCGGGTAACTATCAATTCCTTGTAGTGCCAACCCACCAATGTGACAATATGTATTGTTACTACAACCTGAATAACCCATTCCCAGTGGCTTTCTATGGTATAGACATGGTCCCGGATAACCAAAACCAAACACTCCTTTCACTTCTGTAAATTAAGGTGGTTGAGTATATGTGTAATTTACAAGTGACAATGGGTATGCAGTCCACAAACTAGTAACGGATTGGGTGGGCTAACAAGCTGTCCCCTCCCTGAAAACCCTCTTATGTGTGTCTAAAAATATATTACTCGGAGCTGTTCTTTTATTTCTTTTCGGGGAGATAACCTTACCCCTGCTGCGCAAAGGCAGACTTTGATCATTTTTCAAAATCCATGACACCCCACACAGTATTATTATCACCAAGACCAAAAGAACAACACATATTATTCTGCGTTTCCATGTCCACACCACATTATGCTGTGTAACAACTAAGAACCATTGGTTGTTCCTCTTCAGCAATCTTCCTACCAAAAAGATGCATAATAAATCGAAACAAAAGGAAAATTGAAGAAAATATACAAGTTCCCAGTGTCCGTCAGAGCCTCACTGGTACAGGCTTCCATTGCTCATCAATAAGTTGGTGCTCTTGAGTAACCCTGGGCACTGAACTCCGCTCCGCTGGCGGAGTTTGCGGAATTTTGCATACTCCGCGTTCCGCGGAGAAAACAAAGTTCCTGCAAAACGTCCGACTCCGCAGCGGAGCGGAGTTCAGCCCCAGACCCTCCCTCCTCCCACCCCCTCACAATAAAAATTTCCTAAATACAATTTACAATTAAAGTAAAATAAAACCGCACTTACCTTATCGCGGCGTCCCGGCTGCCCTCCTCCTCCTCGCCGTAATCTCCTACGTCAGACATACGTCATGGTAGGACTGCGCAGGCGCATACATGCGCAGTCCTACCATGGATTACGGTGAGGAGGAGGAGGGCAGCCCGGGACGCGCGATAAGGTAGGTTCGGTTTTATTTTACTTTAATTGTAAATTGTATTTAGAGAATATTTATTGCGGGGGGTGGGAGGCGCGGAGCTCCACTGAGTTTTTGGCCAACTCCGTAGAGCTCCGCGTAGAGCAACTCCACCTGCTACGCCCGGGCTTGCTCTTGAGCACCGGCAGTGGAGCTTGCCCTGTCCTAAGCTCTTTTAATCTATCCCACGTCGATAAAGATGGTATACCTTCAAGGTATACTTCTGCTCTCCATAGCTAATGTTCAAACAATGTAAGATAAAGTGAGCACAAAATTCTCCACTAATTTCAATTAATTCCGTTTCTTCTCCTTGGACTCAGTATCCCTCAGCCGAGGGCGCAAATTGTACCTGGTAGCCCCAGGCACTGTGTGATCAATAAACAAAGGCTCCTGAATAGCTCGTATTTCTGGGGGGACAGCCTCATTCAAAACATCATTGTTCTCCTTATCCGTCTGTGTCCAGGTCAGCTGGGCATCACCAAAGGGACAAGCCTGGGCACCTGCTCACACTCAGTGTCGCCCACGCCCTCTTTTACCCACTGGTCGTATGGCAACGGCAAAGGAATCCTCCGGCAGTGGGTGACATACACCAGAAACCTTTACAGTCGTCCGTGTCACCAACAGAACCTGCTCAGGACCTTTCCAGCGCGGCTCCAAACATTTCTTCCGCTGAAAGTTCCTGATAAAAATAAAATCTCCTGGCTGAATGTCATGGCTGGACCCCTCTGGCACAGAAGGTAGGGACTGCTGCACCTGTTGGTGAATAGAGCGTAAACTTTCTGTTAACTGGCTAAGATAATCAAGCAACACAGGATATTCAATATCTGAGTATTTACGAGGACGTGGGACGCCCCAAACATTCACCGGGTATCCGAACTCGACCTCATAAGGTGACAATCTTGTTCTAGAATGAGCTGTAGTTCTTGTTGACAAAAGAGCTAACAGTAGAGCATCTGGCCATTTCAACCCTGTTGTCTCCTGAATTTGTGCTAATTTTAATTTGAGAGTACCCACTGACTGTGGATGATTGGCAGCATGAAATTTCTGTTTTACGTGCAAACCTTCACAAATCAATGTAATCACTTTCCCGTTATAATGACTTCCGTTGTCGCTCCAGATAATTCGGTGCAAGCCGAAACGAGGAAAGTACTCTTTATGGAGTACCTTCGCAGTCATAATGGTCGTATTATCTTTTGTGGGGTAGGCCACAACCCATTTACTGAACGCACATACAACCACCAAAACATACTTAAGATTGTTACATCTCTCCAATTCAATATAGTCCATTTGGAGGACTTCAAAAGGAAAAGTAGGTGGTGCAAAATTACCGGGTGGTGTGGGGGTACCCTTCCCTGGATTATGCATCATGCAGACCATACAGTGTTTCACCAGATGCGCAGCTGTCTTGGAGATGTTATCATTATGCCATACAGGGGCTAACAATTTACATATGCCTTTTACACTAATATGAGCTGGACAATGTGCCATAGTAACCCCGGGAAGAATGTATACATCCAGCAACATCCATTTCTGTTCTCCAGATTTATCAATCCAACACCCTTCCTCGTTCAACTGTGCTGTACTGTCCTGCCTTTTCGCTAATTCTTCTATTGTGCCTTCACTTTGTATCTCCTTTACACCCTCAAGGGTATTTTCAAACATAACAACCTCGGGAACCATTCTAGCTGGACCTGCGACAAACATACGTTTCATTTTACTTCAGGCCGTTTCCTTAGCTACCTGATCTGCAAAGGCATTTCCTCTGCCCAAATCATCAATAACCTTTCTATGGGCGTTACACTTGATTATTGCCAATTTCTTGGGGAGCGTTAAAGCAGACAAAAGCCGCAATATAAGGTGCCCATGTTGAATCTTGGTACCATGGGAGGTAAGAAACCCTCTCTCTTCCCAGAGTCGCCCAAAATTATGCGCGACCCCAAATGCGTACTGGCTGTTAGTATAAATATTGACAACCAACCCTTCACTCAATTCGCAATCTCGAATAAGGGCAGCAAGCTCAGCAGCTTGAGCCGACTGATAGGGGACCCGTGATGTCTCTACCACCGTACGCAACGTAGTGATAGCATAAGCTGCAGTAGTAGTGCCATCTGGTAATTTAAAGCAAGAGCCATCGACATATAGTTCCCCTTGAGGGTCAGATAAGGATCAGTCAGGTCTAACCGTCCTTTCGTCTCTTCTTCCGTCCAGAAAATACAGTCATGTTTGTCGACTGCATCATTCTCAGAAGGGAGGGGTAGTAATGTAGCTGGATTCAAAGTGGCACATCTTTTGATCATAATATGCTTAGCAAACAATGTCAATTCATAGCCAGTAAGACGTGCACTGGTGAGGTGCTGTATCTTTGTCTTATTCAAAATTGTATCCACAGCATGGGGTACCATAACTGTGAGGTCAGTATCAAGTACGAGTCCAGCCGATTGCCTGATCGAAGTGGCCACAGCTGCGACTGCTCTCAGACAACTCGGGAGGGCTCTTGTGACAGGATCATGCACAGCGGAAAAATAAGCACAAGGCCTCTGTTTGTCCCCAAACTTTTGTGTTAAGTGAACATAGAGCACAAACGGTTTGCTATAATTCGGTGTGCCAAGCACCGGAGCCGAACAAAGCACAGTTTTTAATTGCTCAAAACACTGCTGATATTCTGGCGTCCAAGGCAAAGGCTCATGCACTGCTTTCGTTGTTAATGCAAGCAAAGGTTTGATTAGTAACGAGTAGTTTGGGATCCACTGGCGACAGTAGGAATTAATACCTATAAAAGCACGTACATCTTTCTGAGTTTGTGGAATGGGCATTTTAACAATAGTACTAATGCGCTCAGGGGTCAACCTCCTACCCTCTTTTGACAGTAGGTGACCAAGATAGGTGACCCAGTCGATAATATTGAAATTTCAAAAGAGAGACCTTATGTCCATGACGTGCCAAATGCAGCAGCAATTTCACTGTACTGTCTTTGCAACGTTGTTCCGTATATGAAGCAATTAACAAGTCATCGACATACTGCACTAATACATTACCTAAAGAAAGCGATAGTGAATCCAACTTTTTAATGCCTGACTATAAATACTAGGACTCTCCGTATAGCCTTGAGGAGCACGACAGAATCTAAAACATCTGCCAGCAAGTGCAAATCCAAACAAATACCTACTGTCTGGTTGGATAGGAATACTAAAAAATGCATTTTTCAGATCAATGACAGAAAAGAACTTAGCAGTAGATGGAATCATTGTTAAAAGCGTAGTGATATCAGGAACCACCGGAAACTGTGGAACTACAATTTTATTAACCTCTCGCAAATCAATCACAAAATGGTAAACATCATCAACAGCATCGGGGGAACCCAAAGGTGTCCTCTTAAGGACCGGGAGAATAGGACTATTACAAATGTTGGCAGACGTCTCTTCAACTACTCCCTTTTGTTTTAAATCTTGAATAGTCTGAAGAAGGGCCTGTTCTCCTGCCTGCGGTATCTTATACTGAGGAATGCGGGGTAGAACAGCATTATCTTTAACTTGTATAGAAAATGGTGGTATATGAAACAGACCCACATCTGTATCACCTGTGGCCCATAATGTGGGTGGTACCTGAGCAAATTCAGCTGGAAGGGGCGCATCCTGAGACAAACACTGCTTGGTACTCACATCCGGACCCACAGTAATATAAACATCTGCAGGGGAGCAATAAATAGTAGCATGCAATTTCTTCAACAGATCCAAACCCATCAAATTTTCATCACAATTAGATGTTAACAAGAACAGAGATTCCACAGTGAAAGGACCAACAGTCAATGCAAGGGGTAGTGAAATGGGGCTTACAACCGATACACCTGAAAAACCTACTGAAACATTATTGTGGCCAGACAGAGCCGCCCCAGGGACCATATGTCGAGAAACATAACTCTTTGTCGCACCTGTGTTCACCAAAAATTCCTTAGTCGAGCCTTGCAAATCCGCTGTGACATGAGGACCACGCTGATCCACAGGTATCTGAACTGGTCCCTCACCCTGTCCCTGGCTGTCCTAACTGTAAGACATACCTGTCACATCATCCATATCATAATCATCATGATAATACTGTCCATCTCTCGGGTCATCAAAATAATTATTATTAGAATGGCCTACCAGAGCCGCAACATTCTGATTCCTGTCTGTCCCACGGCCCCTACCACCAGAACCTCGTCCTCTGGGGGACGTAACCTTCTGCAAAAGCACAGGGCACTGGCTACGCCAATATCCTTCCTCCTTACAATACGCACACTGATTCTGCCCCAAAGGTGTCGTGGAAGGCTGTCTAGTACGTGGCAGTTGTCGAGAAGGACCTCCTCGTCCCCTATCATTTCCCCTAAATGCTCTATGCAATAACACCTTCGTCTTTAAATCCTTATGTTTCTTATCAGTTTTATCCTTTTCCTCCTGATCTCGACGTTCATAATATTGGCTATATTCAAAATAGCAGAGGGAGAAGACGTAGACCAAGTACTCTCAGATGCCTGCAAATGAGTTAATATTTCTGATATGACTGATTGTGTGAGTGATGATTTAAGTTGATTGATGATTCATGTGGTGGCAGACACTCAGGGAGGGTGTGTGTTGAACTGTAATATGGGACGTTTTTTGAGATGATTATTGATTTGCATGGTTTGGGGCTTGAGTGATGGGTGCCTATTTTATTTTCCCTGTAGGTGATGATCACGCAGCCCTTTCACACCACATTTAAATAATTGCTGGGGTGTTCTCCTTTTTTTATGGTTCTTCAGACACCAGAACAGTCACTTTCGTTATCAAACAAAAACCTATGCAAAATACTGCAATTCTGTTTCATTCTCTACTTGTTCTTCAACAGCAGTGCACTGCACCCCACGTCTATCTTGCTTGGGTCATCGCAATTCATGATGATGATGATGATGACTGGTCTGGTACGTGGTAACTCGGAGGCACGCAGGACTAGAGGAGTATCGTGGAAGTACTCAGGGCAGTACTGGGAGCTGCAGGACTACCTCATCAACAACAAGAAGCAAGACGTTATCGAGTATTGGCTTCAGTTCAAAGGCAAACCAAGAGTCTGAGGACTACTACTCAGCTATTTGGAATAGAGAGAGGTGTATTTGTGAAATGCTGCTGTGTGTGTGTGTGTGTTGGATTGTGGCAAAAGTGAAACTCTGAGCCCCCTCTTGTTTTTTTTTGCTTTGCCTCTGAGTCTTCTTATCTTGATACGCTCATCATGAAGCTTACTTTCTTTCTGTCCTTCTCCTCAACTCTAAAATAGAGTTTATCTTTTACAATCCGCAGGCCTTCTTCTAGTCTCCTGCACAAACGAAAGGCAGAAGCTAGCTGAGCTCAACAGCACTCCTGCTTACCTACCGGACCAGTGCAGAGAGGCCTCAAAGAGTGGACATTTCCGAGGAGAATGCAGACGCACCACCCAATTTTGCAATACAGTATCATTTTTCTTTTAACAGTCATTTTAACTAAGAGAAGTGGGTGGGTGTGTTCACACCCTAACCTAGAAAGCAGAACATTTGGATATATGGTAAATTGGGTCTTGGGGGCAGAAGAACTGTTTGCAATGCATGTATCAGTATTCTGTAAAACTCATTCATTTGTTTCCTTCTAACAACAGCTGCTGCTTATTGTCCAGATGAATGTTGGCCTGGTGTTGTAGTGTTGGTCTTTGTCAAACATTTCCCCAAATCCCATTGCCCATCCATTCATCAAACCCCTAACCCTCTTCCCCCGAGCTGTGTGATTCATTGAGCTGTGGAGTAAATTACACCATCAATGGATCACACACTTGGTGGGGCGGATGTGATGAAAGCAACACCAACTTACTGTAGAATCTTTGAAGGAGTAACCCACACCTGCCCATTACCAACCCACGCATTAAAAATGATTTATAGTTTGTTAGATATAGAATGAAGAACATCAGTCATCAGCATCATCATCATTAAGGCCTTGTGTTGCCTAACTGTAAATGCCTAACCTAAGCGTGTCCACTGACTAGACTCCAGACTTTGAGTCCATTTTCGATAACTTGTGGATTTCACAAATATTACTGCTATCTCCACATTAGCCAAAACTTACTAGCATCGCTATTTTTTCTATTTTAACACAATCAGGCATTCTCATTGTGTCATCATCATCACGTACTACTCAGGTGGTGTCAATAGTTTTTAAATCTTTGATAAATATATATAACACACTTACTCAGTCTTTCTACTTCCATTTAGTTGCCTACGATGAATAATCATCAATCAATCATTCCGAACAATCCTACAGTTGCAGCTCACCTGGGTGGAACTGGAAGTGGGACCTCGCTTGTGAAAATGTGATGTATCTCCTGTTATTGCTGCACATATATTTTTCAGGTAAGACAACTAGTATGGATGTAGTTTAACTTAGTAAGAAATAAATTAAATGCTACTGTTTTTTTATCTAGATAGTTTAGACACTTGGCACAATATAGCCTAGGTCATCTCATCATTGCAGCATTACCCAAAATGGTCAAGATAGTTAGAGAAGTATAAGACTAGACTCTATAACTAAGTGCTACAATATCTCTAGTCTTAAGTTACAAGCACATAAACAGGCTGCGTAAAACTACTTGAAGGCAGCAGTGCAAAGTAAAAGTAAAATAAACTACTTCAGGCATAAATTTAGATTATAAAAAATATTTCCCCCTTTATTTATTTACAAAGCAACCCACGCTCTCCACCCAAACAACATGCCCACCCCGCTCCCAAACAAAACTGACCTATGCCCCAAAACTCAAAATGTTCATTAAAGTCTCTAGTGTGGCACGCCCAACTCCCTACCCACCCTCTCCAACCAGCCTCAACAAACAACAAATCCCTCCACCAATACAAAATATTTAAAAAAGGGTCAGAAGAGGGCATTATGGACGTCAGTCCGGAGCTGGTCCATGCTCTGCTCCATCGAGGTGAGCCGGCCCTCGATACTGTCCAGCCACTGCAGGATGTGGCGCAGCAATGGCCTGTTGCCATTCTGGTGGGGGGTGGCAGCAGTTGGCTGGCTGCGGCAGTGGGATGGCCGGGAGGCTGGAGGCTGAGGGGGACCGGATACACTGGGGCACGGGTGCTGAGCATTAATCTCCTCCTCCTCCTCTTCCAGGACCACCAGCCGCCGGAATTCCAGCTGGATATGCTCCAGCCTCTGCAAATGCGCCGCTCTCTCCTGCCTGTCGGGTGGTCCAGCTGGACCAGCAGGACTAGCTATATTGAGAAAAACAAAAAAGACAAATTGTAAATAATGCTCTTTGCAAACAATTGTTTTCAATAACAGTGTGGCACAGTAACAGTACATTGCTTCTCCCCTAGGGCCATTGGAATTTTTTTGATGTGATGATTATGATTAAGAAAATCACAAGGCCAATTTTATGTTTTCTTTCACCCACACATGTTGCCCAACATAAAAATTCAGTGACTGTGTGGCAGAAAAGTGACAGGCAGACTGGCATAGATTAACATCACAGGATTAAAAAACAGTGATTGGATTATTTTTTTCTTCTAAAGGCCTTTCAAGTAACTATAATAAACAGAGTCAGACACTTTGAGTTGAAAAATAAATGACTTCTCATTGATGAGTACGGATTTATGCACTATTATATATACAAGTTGTGTGTGGTGCTAAAATAATGAAGCCATGCTCATTGCTAGCCAGTGCCTCTGCTAGTTTGCTACTGGCTGCAGCTCTAGTTGACAAATATCTAATTCCAATGGCCCTGCTCTTCACCAAATGCATTGCTTTTCCTACCCTGGCTCCAAAGAGGATGATGAATAATGAATGAGATACTACGTCAGCCACACACCTCATGTATGAAATGCAGATATTAATATATTATCCTGTCTGCCATAAGTAGATGTTGAGGAAAACGAATGTAATGGACTGCACTACAGGTAAAGGAATGGATTATATAGATTTTATTTGGCACATTCGTCACTGTGTATCCCATATGCCAAACTTGATATCAAATCATGCACTTACTCCCACTTTACTCTGTGGCCTCGCCCGCCACCATGTTTTCCAACAAATTCATGTCCTTGGCAAGATCCAAGGAAAGGAAACTTGATTTTCTCTACTGCAGGGGGTAGGGTAGAGGGATTAGACAGGTAGGGTAGAGCTTTTTTTAAATATATAATAGAGGGGCCACTACACTGATCATCGATTCATCATCATCTTTGGCTTATTCACTCTGGAAAAATCTGAACAAGTGTAAATTAATCTGTTATGGGAAACCACGATATATGTTCTGGAATCACTTCACATGGGTATCACATGATTTCCTTTCTTTTAATTTGCCTTCTGTTCTTTCATGTCTCCCTCAAGCCATCAAAGTGCATTATTTGAGATTTTGCTGCATTTGCAAATCGAAGAGTCCTTAATAACTCAACCACCGTTCTGGCTCGTAAAGCTGGGGGGGGGTTCACCTCACAGTCATTTTTGATGACAACGACGAGTGAAGCCATGGCAATAGCTAGTGAGCATAGTAATTGCAAGAAATATGTGACTTTCTATTGCCCGTCCCTGCCGCCGCTTCTCCCCCTGCAAGAACTGAGCCGTCTCCGCCTGCAGCAGCACTGGAGCTGGCCTCACCAATGTTCTGTGTGGCTAGAACATAAAACATTGCATATAATTTATATCCCAGATACGCAGCCCGAAATACAACAGCAAAGCAGCACTACAGCTCAATTAGAACGTATCATCCAAATATCACTCTGGACATTTGATTGGTTGGTTCACAAAGTTAGACTAGCCAGGCATGGAATAACGCTCAATGAAAAACCTATGGGGTTGGGTGGCAAATGTAATGCGAGTGGGACCTCATACTTTTTTTTCCAGCCTTGCTGCATTGTCATTGGAAACTGGTGGTGTAGTGTAACAATAAATGAACAGGTCTGCAGCACACCACACTGAGGGGGGATGTGGTCCATGATGTCCATGGCCACTGTCTTGTGAACTGAACTGTGTTAGAGCTAGGCATACCGGGAAAAGAAAAGCATACATTGTGATTTTGTTTATTTAAAATTCTAGCTTACTTGGGCCTGCTATTTGAATCTTCACAAATCACGATAGATAGCACCAACATTCCAATTGACAAAATATACCCCAAGATTCTACAGTCCGTTCTACCCCAAGAAGTCCACAACACTCATAAACGGACTTACTGGGATCTGCAGAGCCCTCTGCAGTGGCGCTGGTGGTCGAGGCCGGCTTACTAGCTTGCCCCGGACCCTCTGAATCGTCCCTCTTCTTCCCCTTAGGTACTGATGAAAGAAATAAAGAAGATAAATAAAAATAGATTATTGATTCTGATAATAATCCCCACAAAATGTTTTACGAAAAGCAAACGCAGTCGCTAAAACAGATCACCTATAGTACTACTGGTTTCTTTCAACTCAAGTCTATCGACTGTCGTTAAATCCATATTACAAATCTCCTTAACAAAAACTACATATTGCAGTTAATGATCTTTTATTTTATTATATTCCTATTTCTCAACACCCTTGACGAGCCAACTCACTCTCTTTTTTTTTGCAATACACATCATCACTGTGAATTCAATTAAATAAATAGCCTGGAACTGTACGAGCTACATAAACAAACTCACAGAGAGAACGTGCTACTCGGTGATTTGCTAAAGTGACAGAAGAAACAGCCTGCAACACCTAGAATGTCGAGCAGGTCCTGCTCCCTGTCGAGAATGTCGGCCCAGCGTTGCCTCATCTGCTGGGCGGTGTGCTGAACCTCACTGTGGAGTCGCACCGGAGCACCGCCCCTCAGCGCCGCCTACGCTCCTGCAGGAAGAAGACGCTACCGGGCCTGCTGTCTGCTGCCAGCATAGAGAGGAGGTGGCACTGCACAAAAGAACCAGTGCTGCCACCTCCTCCTCTTCAAAGATCGCCCAGGGCTGCATGCCTGGGCGGCGGCACCACCCGCATGGAAGCTGCCCCTCTGCCATGGCGCTGGGTGGGGAAATGAAATAAACTAAGATGGGAAATGAAGGGAAAGTAAAGAAGAAGGAAATAAGGAAAGAAGTAGGGGGAAATAAACTAAGTCAAAAAGTCACAAAAACATGCAAAAATGTAAGCAAAAACGTAAAATACACAAACACAAAGATGCACACTATTGTAAAAAGTAAAAATTAGGGGTAGAAAAGTAATAAAGGAGGAGGATGACAAAGATTAACAAGAGATTAAAAATTAGGCCCAGCACCATAACAGAGAGCAGAAAAACAAGATGGCCACGCCCATGCGGACCACGCGGTGCTGTTCGCGCTTGATTTAGAATGCGAGCACACTTCAGGATTGCAGAGCGCCCTTCCTGTGCAATTTTGGAGCGCGTGTACACACTCCGCGTTCCCAACGCAACACAAACGGGCGGGTCGGTAAACTCCGCCCGTACGTGGAATTCCACGTAGCGCAGCAGAGTTTTTTTGCAACTCTGCGGAATTCCACGAAGTGGGACTCCACATACTCCGCCCAGGATTACTGACAACCCATCAAGTCCTAGAGCTTTATTGTTTGGTATCAATCGTATTGCATCTTTGATCTTGTTGATCGTAATCGGCTGAACCAAATGCTCTTGCTGTACAAGGGACAGCCATGCCAGGGCCATATCCTCCAGGGTTTCCACTGTCTTGTCCTCTGTAGCAGAGTTTCAGATATTATATTGACGTGTGTAAAAGTCTGTAAATCTGGTCAGACAAGTCCCCCTCATGGTCTGACAGAGCATCATATGGGGGCTTAGCAGTGTACCTTGTTTCGCATACATCCCTTCATGGAGTTCATGGACTATTCCTTTGGTTGAAACAGATTTACCTGATTTCTCCTTGGTCCTATTGTTGGAATTTTCTTTCATTGTTTTTCTCGTCCTTTGGATTAGATTTGTTACAGTTTTCTTTCTTCTATTGAAAGGACACTATCTCCCTGATAGTAATTCTCCAGAACTAGTAGCTGAAGTGTTTACTTGCCATTCTTCACCACATAAGGTTTGAACAGACTTGTCCCTTGTGAACATTACTGCATTGTCTGTCCATGATGGTATTGTATGGGATAAAGGGCCAGATGTACGACCCGCTTTTGCATGCGCAAACAGGTTTGCAAACCCGTTTGCGCATGCAAAAACATATTGGGCCATGTACATAGCCCATTTAGCGAGTCGCAATTTTTTTGCGAGTCGCTAAATATGTTTTGCGACTCGCTATTTGGAAGGTGCGTTCCCTTCCAAATTGCGAGTCTCAAAACAATGTACTAATGTTTTGCAACCGCAATTACAGTTGCAAAAGACTTGCAATTACCACCTACTTCAAGTAGGTGGTAATGCATTTGCAAATGGGAAGGGGTCCCCAGGGGACCCCTTCCCTTTGCAAATGCATGTGAAATAATTTTTAAGGGCAGGCAGTGGTCCCAGGGACCACTGCCTGCCCTTAAAAATGAAACGATAACGTTTAATTTTTTTTTAAATGCATCCTGTTTTCCTTTAAGGAGAACGGGCTGCATTTAAAAAAAAAAGCTGCTTTATTAAAAAGCAGTCCCAGACATGGTGGTCTGCTGAGCCCAGCAGGCCACCATCCCAGGGAGGGCTGGCATTCACAATGGGCTTGCAAATTGTGAGAGGCTCATCAATATTAATGAGCCTCGCAATTTGCAACCCCATTGGGAATCGCAAACACATTGTTGTACATTTCATTTAGCGCCTCCCAATTTGCGACTCGCAATGTGTCACAAATTGCGAGGCGCTAAATGAAAGGGTCATACATCTGGCCCAAAGTTCCCTGCGATATTTTTGGTTCTACAGAAATATTGTATATTCTGTATACATTTGAAGTTGCCATTGATGACATTATTACTTCTGATGAATAGGATGTTATGAATATTACTAGTATGCTATCTGAATTTGAATCATACACAGTATTTGAAAATGAGGATATGTATTTTGCAAATTATGTGTTTTGTTATCATCATTATGCTCATCACTTTTTACACCCATCTAGTACTCCAAGTGCTGTTTTTAACAATGCACAGTGGGAACACTGTTTGACACCATCTGAAGGTGTTCGAATGCATATTTGAAAAAGTTCCCTTATTTTTCTAGTAATGTTCCTACAGACCCGGTTTCAAATTTTTATTAGCTTACACCTTCCCACCAAAGAAGAAAATGCTCATGCAAACAAAGTTGATTGCTTCTGGTTCATTTATTTCACAACTCTCACTATAGGGTTATGAGTATTTAAAAAAATATTTAGCTCAAGTCTGTTTGGGGAACACATTATTGGCAGGTTCAGGGCACTGACACTTTATTTAAAGCATGTATGGTCCCTCAGAAATTTTTCTTTTTAAACAAAACAGTTCAACAGACTACATGTCCTGGGTTTTGCAGTGTTAAGCATTTAAATACACCAAGCATTCTCCCTATTACAAGGTTTCATAACTGGCAACAGTTGGTTCATTTCACAGAACAACAGCTTCATGAAATGGTGCACAATGGGACTTACAATTCTTCACTTTCTGGTTCAGATGAGTGGATATTATACCCATTTGATACCAATGGTTGCAATGCTCTTTTTCAACTCTTCCAAGGGGTTCAAGGCAAACAGGACAATCAATCAATCAATCAGTGGTTTATAAGCGTGCTACTCACCCATGAGGGTCTCAAGGCGCTGGGGGTGGGGAGGGGAGCAGCTCCGGATCAGTCGAAGCGCCTGGTCTTGAGGTCCTTCCTGAACGTGTGCCTGGCCTGCTCAGAAACCACACTCTGGAGTTGTCAGCTATGTAAAGTGTTGGAGAACTGTGTCAGCAATGGTTAGAATACTCAACATTGTCAGCAATTAAACACCACTTATCCCTCCTTTCAGATAATATGGATTTGCAGGAGTTTCTGTTGGGCCCAAAATCACCTTGGTCTAAACATTTTATATATGCCAGTTATAATAAAATTTAGAACATTTCTCAAGAAGAAGCAGCTGAACCTTTGAAACAAATTGACAGAGAACATTTGGGAAAAGCTTAGACTGTTCTTTATAATGAAATGACCACATTGTCAACTCATAATTATTCAATGAATAATGCTGTCTCAGCTGCATTCAATATCATACAAAATGACATGTCTATTCTTCAAGATGGCCAGAATAAGTTGAGATCGATTTTGCAATTGTGTTGGACTTTGAACATTTTGAAATAGAACAGAGAGCTATGGGATTATTTGAATGCAACTGAGTTGTTTATGCCTTATAATTTTTCATGCATGAAGATAATAATGACTGAAAAAGAAGCCACTTACACCATGCTTAATATCGAACATTTAGGAAAGCTACCCTCTTCAGTTGCTGAAAGCCTGTCTGCGGTTTGGCTTATTCATGGTTTCATTTCTCTTCCAATTTCCACATTTAATTTCACATCACGTCTGAAGCATTTTCAAGTAGGCAGATATGAGGAGATGGGTATACATTTTTTACATGAAGCTTGGTTCCTCTCTTTTCATTACAGATGCATGCACAAGAACAAAGGATTAGTCTATGTGACTGTGAGGCTTCTTTAGGTCACTCTTTAGTCTGCAGCGAGATTACACCCTTATTGGAGTTTGTAATGCATGTATGGCTAACTTAGCATGTTATTTGAAAGGTGTTCTCATACAATTGATCAAGACTCAATTTTAGCTGCTTTCTAATTGGAGCTATATAAATTTGAATGATCAAGATTGTTATGGGATGGAACCAGGTGTCCCTTATGTAGTCACCCTTTGCAGAGTTGGAACTTGCTGTCTGCATATTTTATATCCTCCCACACATACTACTAGGGAAGTTACTTTGTGGCCCAAGGTTCCAGCGGGTCCTTTAAGTGGTTTGAGGGTTTCAGATATGTTAGAATGTTAAGAATGGCTTTTTCCTCAAACGTTTTAAATGAGTTTGATTTAGTATTGTTTTTGAGGATGTGCCCCAGTGGACATCAGGGTACCTCAATCCGGGCAGGGGAAAGGCTGGCATGAGGTGAGAGAGAACGATGCTCTAATGCCCTCTGTAAATCAATTCTCATATGTTCTGTCTTCTCGAGGAAGACGGAGACAAATTCTTCAGAGTTTAGTAGAGGACTGTTTCCAGCTGGGGAAGAGTTGGGTAGACCATTTGATTGAAGTTAAATGAGTTTGAATAGTTTATTTGGTCAGTTTCTAGCTTGACCTAGTTGATTCCGGAAGAAGTTTGCTTTCGATTTTCTAATGCTTTTGTAATATGAATTCCTCATAAATCTTGAGTGCTTGATGTGTTCCAGGGAAGCTGAGAATCTCCACCTTTGTTCTGCTAGTCACAGGTTACTTCTTTCAATGTTAAGGCTACCATTATACCACAGTTTAGAGTCTTTGGTGGACGATCTATTTAGCTGTAAAGGTGTGATCCAGTCTAGAATGTTATTCATGGAGCTGGTGCAGTGGTTTGTAAGATCTTGGACATCTGTCATGTCTCTAGGAGGTGGTAGGATGTTATTACTGAAGGATGTCAGTTCATTGAGGTAAATGTTTCGCATGGTCCTTTTCCATATCTTGTGTTTCATTACTTGGACCTGGTCCCGCTGTCGACATACAATGAGAAGGTGAACTTTGCAAAATCATTGCGTGATTTTCTATGCATTTTTATACTTTTCCCATTGACTTCAATGGTGCGCAATTGTGCACAAAAGTGATATGTTTTCTAAACTGTGAAAAACCATAACTCCGAAAGTACTTACTGTACATCGAAGTTTTTGGTCTTAAAAATTACATAAATGGATACTATTTTTAGAAATTGGTCTTGGATTGATTCTTTTTTCTTCTTTTTTTGTCCTCATTGTGCAAGAAGCAGGTAAGAAGATCATAGGTTCCCGCTTTCGAAAATTTTACCAATTAACTTGCAAAATTAGAGTAGGGGTGAAAAAAACGCCTCTCGTGAGGGCCCATCCTTCCTGTTCCCAGTCCAGTGGGAGGTTCTGCTTATGGGAAATCCACAACATATCCCCCAGATCATGCCTTATTGCCATGGTATTGTGGCAAGGTGGGCTCGGAGGACGCTGTTGACTGGTGGACTGCAACGCCACTCTCTCCCCCCCTTATCTCCCCGCAGCAGGATGACTGGGATTCCCCTAACCAGCCTCTAGTACAGGACCCGGATTATCAAGAGCACGGCACCTTTAATTGGGGATTCCCTGCTGACGAGACTCCTCCTCTCCTCGACGTCACAACGGACTTGCCAATAAGGAGCGAGGAATCCCAGACGCAGGTGTGCACCGACACCGGAGGAGACGGGAGAAACGGAACAGCGAGAGCCGAGAGGAGCGACTTTGGAGAACAGAGAGAGAGCAGCGGTACGGGATCCCGAGGAGTACAGGCTACGCCAGGAGGCCATCGGCACCACGTTTCGCCGAGTCACGCTCCAGGAGGAGCGTGGCTAACCCAGGTACGGGACCGGTTTACAGGGTGGTTCGGAAGGAGGGACTCTTCCGACTTCTAGGGAAATGGGAGGACAGAACGCGGTCGCCCCGCTTGCTCATTCCCCCCCCCTTTCACTTTCACACGGCCGTTCCGAGCACGGGTTGTTTGTGAGGTGTCCCCAGCACTACCCTATCCCTGACTCACTTCTAGAACGGAAGACTCACACCGTGTATCTTTGTTTCCCCTTGCTCCACCATCCACGTTACCTCCTACCTACACCCCGGAGAGGGAGCTCCTGCGGAGGACCCGATCCCGGAGAGAAAGGCTCAAGCTGGAGAAACAAAGGAGAAGCAGACGGAAGGCGGAACAGACCCCATACTCTCCAGAAAGACTGTCCCTTACCACCAGAAAGTTGTATGGAAAAATAAAAGAGTCCATAAAACGACCTAGCCTACGACCGCTTATTACGACCCCACAACAACTGGTGTCAGAAGTGGGATCACCACCTCAGTCCATCTGTACACCCGAGATGGACGCGGTCGTCCAACACCTCATCAAGGGCCAGGAGAAGCTAGAGTGGGCTGTAGAACGGCAGCTGTCATCCGCCCAAGCGGACAGGGAGGTGTTCAAGCACACCATTACTGCCCAGATAGAGGGGTTACAGAAGCTCGTGCAGGAACCCGGGACTCCGGTACCACAAGAACGACGAGGTCCCACACATGGACCGACGGGGGTGTCCTTGCAGAAATACGTGACCGGGGAAGACCCGGACGCGTTCTTGTTGAACTTTGAGCGCGCCGCAAGAGCATGTGGCTGGCCTGAAGACAAATGGCCTTTCTTTCTAGCACCTCTGCTGACGGGGGAAGCCCAATCCGCCTACCAAGTGGCCAATGCTACCGGTGACACCCCATATCACGACATAAAGGACATAATACTCGACCACTTGGGTTTGGATGCAGAGGCATACCGGGTACGTTTCAGAAAGGAAAGGGGCCTACCAGGGAGAACCCCAAAACCTTGTTCTTCCGCCTGAAGATGGCCGCCGATAAGTGGTTGAAACCGACCACCAGTACCAAAGAAGAGATAATGAACCGCGTATACCTGGAGCAGTTCATGGAGGCCCTCCCCTATGGCACACAAAGGTGGTTGAGGCAACATACCCATCTTTCCCCGGAACAAGCCATTGAAATGGCAACCACCTATTCCCGCGCTCAACCAAGGACAATGACATGGGAAACAGAGAAGACAACCAAAATACTCCCCGGAAGGCCGGAGAAGAAGATACACAAACCCCAGAACGACTATCCGAAACCCCGACCCTCCAGATCAGAAGCCCCTTCTTTTCGAGGGCCCCAGTGCTTCGAGTGCGGAGAATGGGGCCACATCTCGCGAATGTGCCCCAAACGGAAACCAGCGGACGAACCCATGGAAGTGGGTTACATCCCTAGATCAGTCCTATATACTGCCGAGATGGGAGCCTCTTTTTATGTAAGTGTACAAGTGAACGGGAGGGTAATCCAGGCACTTTTAGACTCAGGCTGTAGGCAATCTGTTATTCAGAAATCCCTCATTCAGCCCTCACAATACATCCCGGATACCCTGGTTCACATTAGATGTGTACACGGGGACGTCAAACCCTATCCCCTGGCTTCAGTTACCATTACCCCTCTGTCTGGGTCCCCCTGTACTGTAAGGGTAGGGGTACTGGATACCGTACCCGAGGATCTCATTCTTGGGACGGACAATCCAGACTTTCTGCTTCTGTTCCAGGACCATATAGAAAACAAAAGGAAGGGAAGTCAGTCAACCCCTCAATCAGCTTTCATAACTCCTGAGCCTTGGGTACTGGATAGGAGTTTTAAGTTCGCCCAAACTAATGACCCCACCCTATTTAATGCCTGGGAAGCCGCCCACCTGAGTCTAACCACCCCTCTACCTCCTACCCCCGATTCCTGATCCAGGACGACCTGTTATACCGCAAGGGAACCGCCGAGGAACCGGCCCAGCTACTGGTCCCCATGCCTTTCAGAGAACAGGTTCTCTTCTTTTCCCACGCCCACCTCACAGCTGGACATATGGGTGCGGAAAAGACAACACACAACGTGTTACGACATTTCTTCTGGCCGGGCATTTACAAAGACGTCAAAGTACACTGCCAGGAATGCGGTATATGCCAGAAAAAGAACCTACAGCGACCACCAGCCGTACCACTTCAGCCGTTGCCCGTGATAGGAAGACCGTTTGAACGGATAGGGATGGATCTGATTGGACCCTTACCCAAGACCCAAAAGGAAATCTCTATGCGTTGGTCATCGTGGACTACGCTACTAGATTCCCTGAGGCCTTCCCACTTCGAAAACCCACCACGAAGAACATCGCGGACAAGCTAATGGAGTTCTTCTCGAGGGTGGGGTTTCCGAAGGAGATCCTTACGGACCAGGGCACGCCATTCATGTCACGGCTGATGAAGGAGGTCTGTCGGTCCCTAGACCTGCATCAATTGCGGACGTCGGTATATCATCCCCAAACCGACGGTCTCATGGAGAGATATAATAGGACACTGAAGACCACTCTAAAGAAGATGCTAACTGTGGAAGGCAGGGACTGGGATCAACTGTTGCCGCTGGCCCTATATGTCCTGAGAGCGCAAGTACAAAGCAGCCTGGGTTGCTCACCGTTCGAGCTACTGTATGGGAGGCAACCCAGAACATTGTTAGAAATGACCAAGGACGCCTGGGAGAAGGAAGCCGAGGACGAAAAGAAAACCCTGCTAGAGTATACTAATCAACTGCGTTCTCGAATCGGGAAACTAAGGGACTTGGCCTACTCCAATCTCGAGAGGAGTCGGGAACGACAGAAAAAGTGCTATGATAAAGGGAAGAAATGGAGAAAGTTGGCTATCGGCGACTGGGCCCTGGTGTTGCTTCCGTCCACGACAAGGAAGTTTCAGGCCGAGTGGTTGGGCCCATATAGAGTGGTGGGGGTCTTTGGCAAAACCACGTACCAGGTCCAGGTCTCCCCTAACAGGAAACAGACTTATCATATTAACCTGTTAAAAAAATGGTTGGGACCCTTACCTACCTCAGCACATCTGACACTCCCAACCTCCCTGCCAGGAGGTAACACCCTAGACCTCCTCGTGATGAATGAAGAGTTGTCCAAAGAGGAAAAGGACGACCTGGTGGCCACGTTACTGCCGTTTGCCCCCCTTTTTCAGACACCCCCGGAAAAACCACTCTGACTGAACATCGGATTGAGACACAACCCGGAAAAAAGTCAAACTGAGGCCGTACAGGATTCCCGCCGCGAAAAGGGCTGCGGTGAGAAAGGAAGTACAAGACATGATTCAGTTAGGGGTGATACGTCCCTCCACAAGCGACTGGTCATCACCCATCGTCATGGTCCCCAAGCCGGACGGCTCAACCCGGTTCTGTATGGACTTCAGGGCGCTGAATTCCATCTCCACGTTCGATGCCTATCCTATCCCCCGGGTTGATGAGCTCATCGAGAAATTGGGTGATTCCAGATACATCACTACATTTGACCTAACCAAAGGGTACTGGCAGGTTCCTTTGCGTGAAGAAGACCGGAAGAAGACCGCATTCGCAACGGAAGAAGGTCTATATGAATTCAACGTCCTCCCCTTCGGCCTACATGGAGCCCCTGCCACATTTCAGAGGCTCATGAACACCGTCCTCAGCGAATTCCCTCCTTCAGTTCGGCCTATCTAGACGATATTGTGGTCTACAGTGCAACGTGGAAGGAACATCTAGTACACCTGCAGAAAATCCTCAAAGCCCTGGAACATGCAGGGCTCCACATCAACTCACGGAAATCCAGAGCCGCTTATCACAAAGTGAAATACCTCGGATATGTCTTAGGACATGGCGTAATAGCCCCTCAGGCAGAGAAGGTGAGGGCTATAACAGACACTCCCTTTCCCACCACAAAAAGGGACCTACGGGCATTCCTTGGTTTATTAAGGTACTATAGACGCTTTGTTCCCCAGTTCTCAGAAATAGCCTCCCCATTGACAGATGTTCTCCGCAAGGAGATGAAGCCGCACCATTTGTTACACCCTCCAGGGAAATGCTTGAAGCATTCCAGAAACTCAAAAACACCATAACCACAGGCCCTGTACTGACCTCCCTGACTTCGCCAAAACGTTCATTTTACACACCGATGCCTCCAACTACGGGCTGGGTGCGGTATTGTCCCAAATAGCTGAGGACGGGGTAGAGCATCCAGTCCTGTATATAAGCAGGAAGCTATTCCCCAGAGAGACCAAGTACCCTACAATAGAGCGTGAGTGTTTGGCAGTGAAGTGGGCGGTAGACAAGTTAAGGTACTACCTAGAGGGGCGTCCGTTTATCTTATATACGGATCACGCTCCCCTACAGTGGATGTGTAGACACAAATCCCAAAACCCCAGGGTTCTCCCGCTGGTTTTTGTCACTACAGCCTTTCTCCTTTGATGTACGCCACCGAAAAGGGAAGGAAAATGGGAGCGCTGACTATCTGTCCCGGGTGTTTCCTCTCCCCGATCGGGAGAATCCAAGGGAGGGGATGTGTGGCAAGGTGGGCTCGGAGGACGCTGTTGACTGGTGGACTGCAACGCCACTCTCTCCCCCCCTTATCTCCCCGCAGCAGGATGACTGGGATTCCCCTAACCAGCCTCTAGTACAGGACCCGGATTATCAAGAGCACGGCACCTTTAATTGGGGATTCCCTGCTGACGAGACTCCTCCTCTCCTCGACGTCACAACGGACTTGCCAATAAGGAGCGAGGAATCCCAGACGCAGGTGTGCACCGACACCGGAGGAGACGGGAGAAACGGAACAGCGAGAGCCGAGAGGAGCGACTTTGGAGAACAGAGAGAGAGCAGCGGTACGGGATCCCGAGGAGTACAGGCTACGCCAGGAGGCCATCGGCACCACGTTTCGCCGAGTCACGCTCCAGGAGGCTAACCCAGGTATGGGACTGGTTTACAGGGTGGTTCGGGAGGAGGGACTCTTCCGACTTCTAGGGAAACGGGAGGACAGAACGCGGTCGCCCCGCTTGCTCATTCCCCCCCCCTTTCACTTTCACACGGCCGTTCCGAGCACGGGTTGTTTGTGAGGTGTCCCCAGCACTACCCTATCCCTGACTCACTTCTAGAACGGAAGACTCACACCGTGTATCTTTGTTTCCCCTTGCTCCACCATCCACGTTACCTCCTACCTACACCCCGGAGAGGGAGCTCCTGCGGAGGACCCGATCCCGGAGAGAAAGGCTCAAGCTGGAGAAACAAAGGAGAAGCAGACGGAAGGCGGAACAGACCCCATACTCTCCAGAAAGACTGTCCCTTACCACCAGAAAGTTGTATGGAAAAATAAAAGAGTCCATAAAACGACCTAGCCTACGACCGCTTATTACGACCCCACAACAGGTATATAATCATTGGACTTCCCACCCTCCTCAAAACTTCCCTTTGACTAAGTAATTCCTTAACTCTATTCCAGTTCCATATGTCCCAGAAGCCAGTTCTTTTACTTTTCCCTCTACTACAATCTAACTTATTGAGCCTCTGCACTGATAATGACCATTCATGCAGCTTTGGGGGGCTACCATGTATCCAGTTTATACATATCTCTCACCTGGCAAGTAAAACTAATACAAATAGTAATCTTTTTTGTCTGTTGTTTAAGTGTGGTAACCTAGCATCCTCAATAGATTATCTAATGACCCCAAAGATAATTAATTCTGCACTTACCTCAATGTCTTGGTTCATCACCTCATTTAGGACCTTACCCACATTGGACCAGAACCGCTGGAGTTGGGGACACTGCCAAAACATGTGGATGTCGTTTGCTCTCTCTTTTTCACATTTTGGACAGACCTTAACCTCCAGACTATTCATCTTCGTAAGCTTATTCGGAGTCCAATATGCTCTATGTAATGTGAAGAGATTATTTTTTTTGAGCAGGGCAGATTTTGTTGTGTACCATAATGTAGCCATAGATACTTGCCATAGACGTTGTACGTCCTGCGTCGGCAGGTCTCTCCCCCAAAGCTCCATAGGCAGTGTGAAGTCTTCCTCTCCAGCTTGAATCATAGACCAGTACCGCTTGAACACTTCTTTCTTTAGTGGGCCTCTTTGTAGTTCCTGCTCTAGTTTGCTGTTGCCCACCCCTTCTTTCCTCAAGTCCTTTACCCAACTTGTCAATTGATAGTATTTAAACTTTGACAGGCTACCTCCAACCCTTACTGACAGGGATTCCCAGCCTATTATAGCTCCTTCTTCTACCAACTGTCCCCACTTCACTATCCCTGCCTCTTTCAGGGGAGTCGATAGTTTATCGATAAGGCATGCTGGAGTTCCTGCGGATTCCCAAACTGGGGCGCGGGTGCTATAATATGGAATCTTTAATGTTCTTCTAATTTGATACCACAATTTACAAGCTGATAGTAACGTCTTCAGCCTAATTTTTTAAAAGTATTTAGGGTGCCCAAATTTAAAAAAGAAAGAATCTTTCTTCTATTGCTGCCTGCTGGTGTGATGGATAAGCTAAGTGTTCCTTAAGTAGTGATCTACCATTTTTAAATTGAAATGCCCGAATGTATAGTAGGAGAACCAGACTTGCAATTCCTCCATGTTCTTTTCTACTTCTCAACTTTTTCCTTGCTATTCCTACCCCCCTGGCCGCCCAGATAAATCTTTTCAGTTCCCCCTATAGCTTTTAAATCCAGTCCGATTTAAATTCTAGTGGTATGGTGTTAAAGATGTAGGTGAATTTGGGAAGTATTGACATCTTTATCGCATTAGATCTCCCCATCAAAAATAGTGGTAGACCAGCCCATACTTTTAACAGCTCTCTCATCTCCGCCATCTTTGTATTAAAATTTACTTGAGCTAATTTGTCTGTTTTTGTCACCAATACCCCTGGATATCTTATCCTGTCCTTTGACTGGGGATTGAGGGTTGGGGAGTTCCACTCCATGATTTCAGTTTTTTGGTGATTAATTTGATATCCTGAAACTTCCCCAAATCTTTCCAAAATATCTCTAATCTTTATTAGCAATGTCACTAATTCGCTTGTGAAGATCATGAGGCCATCAGCATATAGTGCCACTTTTTTCTGCCACCCTTAGAACTGAAAGGGGATAATCTCTTGGGAATCTCTGATTACATTAGATAGATGTTCTATATACAAGTTAAAAAGCAACAGTGAGAGTGGACATCCCTGCCGCGTACCTCTTTTAATGCATATCTCCTTTGTTAAATTTCCGTTTAACAAAATCTTTGCCATAGGGCTTTTATATATACAGCTCACCGCCTTTGAGAATCTTTCTCCTAGCCCATAGTTGTTGATAACTTTATGCAGAAAGAGCCAGTTGACTCGATCAAAAGCTTTAGCTGCGTCAAAAGTAAGTACTGAGGGAGGGATTTTTCCTTGCGTGGCTAGGTCTATTGCTCCAATTAGTTCATGGGTCAATTCATGCAGCTGTCTCCCTCTTATAAACCCTTTCTGGTCCCTGTGTACCAGATAGCCTATCACCTTACCCAGTCGTCTGGCCAGTATCTGAGTGTATATTTTATAATCACTGTTTAATAGTGATGTAGGCCTATATGATTCACAGCACTTCGGGTCCTCCCCTGGCTTCAATATTATACTATGAGGAGCCTCATTCCACGATTTTGGGAATACTTGTCCTTCTAAGAAAAGTTCATTCAACTCATTAGTTAATATGGGGGGCAGAACTTCCTTTAGGGCCATATACTAATCATTCAGGAGAGCGTCTTCCCTTTCTTTAGCTTCCTTATCGCTTCCAACACTTATTCTGTGGTTATCTCAGAATTAAGAACCTCTCTATGTTCATCTTGTAACATTGGGATTTCTGATTTCTTTAAGTAACAGTTAATTTGTTCTGCTGATATCTGTACCTGTTCTGTATATACATTTTTGAAGAAATTGGTAAAAGCTTCCTCAATCTCCCGGTCATCCATGGTAACATTGGCTTGATCCTCACTTCGAACAGGTAAGATCTTGTTTCTATTTTGTTTAGTCTTCAGCTTCCAGGCTAAGAGTTTCCCACTCCTTCTCCATATTCATAGTGTGATAGTTTACTAGCTTCCCATTTATTTCTAACTCTGACCTCTAAGATGTTTAGTAGATCATTCTTCTTCTCTTTTATATCTTCTTCTATTTTCTCTTGTTTGGTCTGGAATCTTCACCCTACAGTGTCACATATAACTCCTGAATTTTAGCTTCTAGCTGGTTAATTCTGTTCCTGGTAATACTATTCTTAGAAATGGACAAGCTAGATAAAACCCCCCCTTGGATTTATTCTTGAGTTTATGTCTCATTAATTGCCTCTGTGACTACAATTAATGTTTAGCACTACCCTCTGATAAGCCTAACTGCTCTCCCACACTACCACAAAAAGATCAATAGTATTATCTGCTTTTACTTCTGTATACCAATTGGGGATCCACTGGACTCTCTGCACAGTGTACTTTGTTTTAGTAGACTGTACAGAGAGACAGCTTCCTACATTTGGTGCTTATAGGAGATACTTTCTTCCCCAGTAAAGAGTTCTTTCTGAGTCTTTAACAGAATGAAATAAGGCCAGTTTTTTAAGATTTAAGCAGTGTCTGTTTTGAATTTGGCACTTTTTACAGGAGTTTTTATGAATGCTGCAGAAAGCTTTAAATAAGAGACAGCTCCACAGGCCCTACAATTCATCCTCAGAAGGAAGATAGCTGCACAAGAAGTGATGTGTGCAGGTGTGCACACTGAGACGAAGTGCATTCATTAATGCACTGAGGCCGGCTTCCTGAAACATTACACCACGGTATGTATTAGATCATTCCAACTGGGTCTGGCAGAAGGGTACTCCCACCATGCTCTCGCTAGAGTAGGGGTATTAGTGACACATAGGAGTAACATTAGGAACAATTACCATGGTTGAATTGTTTTTTGTGCTTTTCCCATTCTAATAATGCTTCTGACAATAATGTGTCTCATCTGTCTAATTATTCCAGTTCGTGCTTTACTTAGAAGATATAGATATTTTCAATAAACAATTGGAAATTTATAATTGTCTCTTCTCTTTGTGAAATCTTGGGCATGCAAAAGTGACAAACAAAAGGGTTATATCTCTTCCCACGAATTCCTTTGGAATAAGAGTGGTCATGTTCGAGCTCTGGAGGTTTAGGAGTTTAGATGCAGTACTGTGAGCTTGCCAAACTAACAATTACTGATGATATAAGAAAGCTTAGGGCCATACATACAAAGGAGAGGAATTGCGATTTCCAATTAGTGATTTTATCCGAATCGCTATTCGGAAATCGCTACTCCTTATGTATGAAACAGCAATTCTTAGTGGGTTGCAAATCGACCTACCTCATGAATATATATATCTTTTTTTAAGTCTTTTTATTAACATACATCGGTTCCAATGACTAACACAGAGGGAGCAATACAGTTGTACATGCGAAAGTGGTACAAGGGAGGATCACAGTAGTGTCACATTATGCAGGAGAGGAATGTCACGGGGACAAGGGATCATCATCTTCAGTACAGCGTGGTGGCACACAGATCTCCCCGCGGTATGTATTCCAGGGGCCCCAGATACCGGCCCATTTCTTAGGACATCCCCTGGCTTGATTTTTTTTTTTTAACATATTTTTTATTGATTTCGTACAATAATCATACATACACTGCCAGTTTACATTCCATTAATAATGAAGCACCTTTCGTGGCCCTTAAATTGGCATTGAGTACTCAATAACTCAATATATCAATCTTATAAATTTGCATATGGGTCCTATGTGACCGTACAACGTTGTATAAATACAGGTATCATAGGAGTATGTTGTTATAGCATTGTGCGTTATTCACACACAAGTGTCTCCGTGCCTATCACAGTTAGCTTATGTCGTTCTAATTTTCAAACGTATTGTCTTTGCTCGTACTTAATAATAACATCAAACCTCCCACCCTTCCCACCCTTTGCAGTTCAACCCTCTTCCTGTCTAGTAACATATTCACATGTTCGATCTTCCCTCTGTGTGTTCATTACCACTATATTGCATTCCCCTTTCCCTCTCATCGTCAGGGGTGAGAGAGCAGTCCTGGCTTATCTCTCATAGGCATCCCCAGTCTCTGTGGTAATTCAGAAGAAGGGGCATCCCTACTCAATCAGTATGATAGTATATCTAGTGCAATCTATTCTTCCATCAGCATATTCCAGGCCGTAGATATCGGTGTCTTGCGTAATCCCCTGTATTCCTCTCTTTGTAATTCGGCTCCTTCCGCCCTCCCCCATCTAATCATCTCCGTATGCCACTCTTGTAATGATGGAGCTCTATGGGCCTTCCACCGTGTTGTAATGTTCCTTTTTGCCAATAGTAATGCGAGATTAGCGAATCTGTGCGATGGGTTGCCCTTCTTCACACGGGGTCCCAAACCCAGTATGCAGTATTCCATTGTGTCGTTGTTGCGCACTGGAGCAATGGCCGTCAGTATCTGACACACCGATTTCCAGTAGTGTCTCAATCTCGGGCAGTCCCATATCATATGTAACAGACCTGTGTTGGGTGCTTGACAACGGGGACAAGCGTCCCCCACATTAGGAAACATGATGTTAAGCCTGCGTGGGGTTAGATATGCTCTGTGGAATAGCATTAATTGGATAAATTTGAACTTAGGGTTGCGAGATACCTTCCTGGGGTAGCCCACTATGGTGTCCCATTCTGTGTCCGCGAAAGCACGACCTACGTCTCCTTCCCATTTATCCCGTAGTGGCAGTAACGAGGTCTCCGCGCCTGCGCGGATCCCTCGCGACAACCATTTTGTCAAATGTGCCCTGTGTCCCATTAAGTATTGCATGGTGATAAGTGCATTTGTAACTGGTTCGGTATCCCCCTGTGTCCATGTGTCTCTTATGTATCTCGATATGCTGGCATGTAGAAGGAACAACGTGTCCGGGGCGCCATGTTCACGTACAAAAACCTCATGCGACATGAGCATCCCGTCGGAGAAAAACGCCCCCACATTAGTTATCCCTGCATCGGACCATGCCCTCAAAGTACGGTTAGACACCGCCCCTGTTTGTAAAGGAATCCCTAATAGTGGAATGGTGGGAGCGTATGGTGGTATATGCTTTGTATATCTCAGTGCATGTCTCCAGTATAATAGCGCTATCCGTTGTAGGTGTGGTGCTGTGGGTGGGATCTTGGCTTTCGGTAGTAGGAGTCTGTGAATATCACCCCGTTCCCACTCCCGGTGCGACACCCCTATCTCCTGTAGGTTACGACCCGCAAGCCAGTACGCCGGCCACTGCAGTTGGCTAGCGTAGCAATACGCCCTCAGATCAGGTACTCCCAGTCCGCCTTTATCTGTGCCCAGTTGTAGTTTCACTAGGCTGATTCACCTGCGCCCCGTACCCCAAATCAGCTCTGTCATTAGAGAGTTCAGCATTTTATAAATCCCTCCCGGTACCAATACAGGCAGGTTGGTGAAGTAGTAAAGTAGCTTCGGCAAGATCACCATCTTAGTTATGGCAACTTTTCCAGCCGCCGACAGGGGGAGCGTGGCCCAAAACTTCACCTGCGTCCTGAGGGCAGTAACCGCTCGGGACAAGTTGCCATCTAGGAGATCCGCTGTAGTGCGGTAAATCTGTATCCCCAGGTAACGAAAAGTGTCTGGTGCTATATTAAATTCCCGGCGACCAAAACGCAATCGTCCGGTACGTGCAGAGTCGTTAAAAAAGTAAGCATAAGATTTATCGGCATTGATCGTGAGGCCAGACAACTCCTGAAATGAGTCAAAAACTGTGGGAAGGGGCTCAAGGTCCATATCCATGTCCTTGATGTACAAAATAATGTCGTCGGCGTATGCAGAGACAATGTGTGTCGTTGGTCCTCTCACTATTCCCTTGTACCTGGATAAGGAGCGGAGCCTATGCATAAGGGGTTCCAGCGCTAATATAAACAGCAGGGGTGACAGTGGGCACCCCTGCCTGGTGCCCCTGGCCACTGTGTATTGTGGAGATATATGCTGTCCTGTACGTGCGCGGGCTGTGGGCTGCGTATATAAGAGCCGCACCCAAGAGATATATTCGTCTGGTATGTCAAACCTTGTGAGGGTATAAAACATGTATTCCCAGTGTAACGAGTCAAATGCCTGTTTTAGGTCAAGTGATATGCACCCCTCTGTCGTTCCTGAGGCAGGTGTACCCATCATGATTTGGTGTAGCCGTCTGATATTAAGCACCGTACTTCTCCCCGGGACGAATCCGCATTGATCAATATGTATCAGCTTTGGAATTAACTGACAGAGTCTATTGGCCAGTATTTTGCTCAATATCTTGTAGTCCGAGTTGAGTAAGGATAAGGGTCTGTACACGGACATGTCGGTTCCGTCTCTCCCAGGTTTTAACAATGAGACCACAGTCGTTTGTGTCGTAGTAAGGGGGAGTACCCCCGTCCTTAGCGACTCCTGATATAAACATTGCAAGTGTGGTACTAGCAAATCCGCATAGTGTGCATAAAATTCAGCGGGCAGACCGTCATTGCCAGGGGTTTTACCGCGCGGTAAAGCTTTGATCGCTTGTCTAATTTCTGGTCCAGTCACCGGTCTTGCTAAGTCGTCGCGCTGTTGTTGTGTGAGCTGTGGCAGTTATAGCCCTTCAAAGTAGGGCATGAAGTCAGTATCAGTGCGACTCGTAGGTTGTCTGTATAAATGTTCGTAATATACCTTAAACGCCGTGTTAATTCCCAATTGTGTGGTGGTGTTAACGCCCTCGTTGTCACGAATCTCTAAGATAGGGGATGGGGTGGGTGCATTTTTAATCAGTTTAGCCAGTAGGGGGCCCGCCCTGTCCGCTTGTGCGTGTTGTTTCTGCGTGTAGAGGTTAAAATCTATTACTCGCAATTCCTCCAAGAGTTCCGCATATTGTACGTTTGCTTCCCGCAGTTGTGTTAATTGTTCATTTGTCCCCGCCGCCTCCCCTTCTAGTGCGTACAATTTGCCCTCCACTTCCTTTAGTCGGTCTATAAGTGTGTGTCTGACTCCTGCCTTCGTACCTATTGCCACTCCCCGTATAACTGTCTTGAAGGCGTCCCATTCCAGCTGGCGTGTGCTAGCTGATCCTGTGTTCTCTGAGAAATAATTAACGATCGCCTTTGATAGTGTACTGCGGAATACCTGATCCTCTAGTAGTTGGGGTTGCAGTCTCCAGGTCGGTATCGGGGTCGGGATCCTACCCCATTGCAGTGACAAATCCACGGGGTTATGATCTGACAGTGTCTTGCCCAAATGCAACACACTGTCAATAGAAGTAAGCAGCGCCTCTGAGCAAAAGAGTCTATCTGTCCTAGTATGTAACCGATGTGGTGGCGAGTAGAAGGAATATTCTCTATTGTCCGGGTTTTTCACCCGCCAGGTGTCATGTAGCCCCCATCCCCGAGCCCATCCTTTAAGTGCATCCGCCTGTTTCCGACTCTCAGACGCGTGCAATGGGGAGTGTGATCTGTCCAGATCTATATCTAACACTGCATTGAAGTCTCCCCCCAACACCCATTGGTATTCCGACCACTCTGACAGTGTCATGCTAAGCGTCTCAAGGTATCTATCTTGTTCTGTGTTCGGGGCATATATACTCCCGATGACAATGTGTACCCCATCCAATAGACCGTGGAGCAGGACGTACCGTCCGTGTAGGTCTATTCTCTGCTCCAGTAACTTAAAAGGGACAGTGCTACGCATCCAAACCACCACCCCCCTGGCAAATGCCGAGTAAGTCGTGGAGAACAGTTGGCCCTTCCATTTTTTTCGTAGTTTATTCGCTTCATCGTGGTTCAGATGTGTTTCCTGTAGTAAGGCCACTTCTATCCGCCTCCTATTTAGTTGTGCCAAAATACGATGCCTCTTATGGACCGACCCCATGCCTCTCACATTCCAGGTGCAGTATTTATATTTGTTATGTATCGTCATTTTGAAATCGGGGTGTGATGGGCCTAGTACATGTGAATTCCTTAGCCTGTATTGTATCATGGGTGTAAGGGTCGAACAAGCATTCCCAACGAACTTCCCAACCATTAGGTTCCTCCAAACAACAATAGAGGACCAAACATGAAACACAAGTCCAACATGGACTCTTAATAATAAATGCCATAGTGCAGTCGCTGTGGGGGGAAAGTGACAACTGCCCAGCTACAAACAGGCATTGCTCTGCGTAACGAAAGAATGAACTCTGTAGTTACGTGTACTACCCCATTCAGTCCCGAACATCTGGACCCCCTTCATTAGCTTACAAAAACAAAACCGTGTGTAGAGTGTCAAGTACATTACGACTCCCGGCCATCCCCGCGATACAGTTCTAGTAGTCTCTGGCCAGTTGTGCAGTAATTGAAGGAAACAGTGTGAGGCTAGACTCCGATTCAGAGCGCACCGTTGCTGCATTCGATGACTGCGACGAGGAAACTTTGTTCTGGGCATCATGCGCAGCCAGTGCCGCCGCCGTTAGAAGGGCGTCTTTTTGACTGTTCGTGATTTGCTCTGGAGTTGGGCCATTGTCCGTGGCTTCCGTGTCCCTTCTGTCATCTGCCATATGGTTTCCTGAATGCCGCGGCATGAGCATCCCGCTTGGCTGACCCGACGGTAGCGAGTTCTGTGAAGCCAATGGTGTGATTGTTATTTCCAACCAATCCGCCACCTCCTCCGCGCTGTCAAAGAAGAGGGATTTTTGCCCATAGATGATCCTTAGTCGTGCCGGGAAGAGCAGCGCGTATTTCAAATTCTGTGCTCTCAACTTTTTCTTGATGTCCTGGTATGTGGCGCTGGCTTTTTGCACCGCCAAGGTGAAATCCGGGTAGAGAGAAATTGTTTTATTGTCGAAGCGTATAGGGGCATTCTCTCTCGCCGCTCTCAGTATCGTGTCGCGATCTTTATAGTTCAGTATACGTGCTATTAATGGTCTTGGCGGCGCACCTGGTTGAGGCGGTCTTGGCGGTATTCGGTATGCCCTCTCCACACTGTAAAGGGTCGACAGCCCTTCTTTCTCCACGTGGTCTCGCAGCCAGTTTTCCACAAATTGAGTGGGATTCGGCCCCTCGCTGCGCTCTGGAATACCGAGAATTATTACATTATTACGTCGGGACCGCCCTTCTGCGTCGTCCACCCTGTCTTGTAACCCCCTCAACTGGCGTTGAAACTGTTCAAGCTGGGAGGAATGTATGGTCTGCTGCGGTATCAAGTCGTCCAGGGCTAGCTTATTCGATTTCACTTTGTCTGTTAGCTTCTTGTGATCCGCTTAGAGCAAATTTAGACTTGTGGATAGCGCCCCCATTTGGGATTCAATCGCGGTGCGCGAGTCTCGTATTTCCTTCAGTATTAAGTCTAGCTTGGCATCGTGTGGATCAGTTCCCGTGGGGGGCACCACCTCGTTGTCCGAGCTTTTTGAGGGGTCGCTGTTAGGTGCAAGGTGGGCATCGTCGCTGTTTGTCGCGTCGGGCTGTTTACCTCTATTGTGCCCCATATTGTCGCGTCGGACTCGTGTGGTCCGTAGTTCCAGCGTAGCCTCAGTATAATCTGCACAGTATACGGAGTTCCGCTGCTTCCACCTGTCCCCAGCGATCCAGGCCGCAGTCCCAGCTAGCAAACGTCAGTATATGGCGTCTCAGACTCGCGCTCCTCACCAGCGCTTACGGTGCAGCACCTCGGCTTCGCTATACCTGCTTTCGTGCAGCTTGTCGTTGTGTTTGGAACTCTCCACACTTCGGCAGAACCCACCGCTTCAGTGTTTACGTGCACTTCTCAAGGCACTGCCGGCCTTTAATGGGGGCCTGTCGCTGTTCTCACATCCGGTGCGCAAATGCCCACGCCTTCATGTCCAACAACAGCAGCGTCACAAACCTTGTATGTCCACCAGTGTAAGTGACTATTTACACGTCCCAGCTATCGTGTCCTCTCCAGCTCACAACTGGGTGTCGAGCGATTGTGTAGCAGCCGCCCCCCAACCGGACGTCGTCCTCAGCATTCGGGTGGTCGCCAGGCAGGTCCCAGCATCCAGCAGGACGGGCACTGTCGTTATGCCTCTGTGCTCCCCAACTCCCGAAGTTTGCATGTGGCGCAGCCCCTACGTCCGTTTCTGTTAACTACCACGGAGGGGGGTCTGACAGCAGTCGTGCACTGTTCTCCGCTCCCGGAGTCACGCCGGGCTCCAGGATCGGTCCGGCGCTGCAATCGACTCTCGCACTCTGCGGGGCTAAACAGCTACGCCAGTATCTCCGGCCGCCATTTTTGTTTTTATACGTCACACTCACTGCGCCGATCACCATCCAGAGGCTGGCCGCCCTCGTATCACCTCATTCGCTATCTTCCCTCATCAGGTTCTGCCACACTCCTTCCAGATCATGTCTCGGTGTCCTCCGTCGCTTGCGGACTGCAGCGCCTCCGGTCGCGGCCCCGCTGTCCTTCTCGCTACGCTTGCCTCAGCATGCAGGTCGCCGTCACAAGACTCCGCATCCCCCATCTGCAGAGGTCGCAAATTCCGTCCAGGGGTGCCTGGAGTAGTCCGCTCGTGGCAAGTATGTTTTCTTGTTAGCGGGGGTCCAGTTAATGGCAGGATAAATTGTCTAGTGTCGGGGTCTCGGGACGGAGCTCTTCTAGCTCACGTCCTCCATGTTCGGCTGTTGGCCACGCCCCCATCCCCTGGCTTGATACACAGTTTTTTCCCTGAACATGCACCAATCAACATCTCTCTCCCAGGTTTCAAGTGTAGGTGGTTGGGCTGCTCCCCACAATTGTGCTATGTTTCGTTTAGCGAGCATGAATCCCAGTGTGGCCCACTGAGTCTGATGTGTGTTGAGGTCTGAGGGTTCCCATATGTTTAAAAGGCACCTGCGCGCTCTAGACTGAGTTGCACATGTAGCACCTTATTAATAACATCATGCACCTTGCTCCAGTAGGAGACTATATAGTGGCATTCCCATTTCATATGCATGAATGTCCCCTCACGCCCACAATGCCTCCGACAGCCCCCATCATCGGATCGTCCCATGTGCATCTGGCGGGGCCCAGTAATGTACACCCTGTGAAGGATCTTAAGTTGCACTAACCGCAGGCGTGCTGGAATGGCAACCACCCTAGGAGAGGACACTGCCTCCTGCCAATCCTCATCATCTATTTCAAGGCCATCCCCGTTCCATTTTTCCCGAAGTGATCGGAGGGGATCCTCCATGTTATTGACTAATTTCTTATATATCAGAGAAATCGTTTTTTCAGGCAGATGACCATCTAGGATTCTGTCCTCCAGTAGCAAGGCTTCAGGGAGTATAAGATTCCCGTGAAGCTGAGATCGAAGCGAATGCCGAACCTGTATATAGTGAAAATATTCAGTGCCTGCCAGCTCATATTCATCCTGCAACTCGGGGAAGGATTTGACCCCTCCCTCCCCCCAAATGTCTTTAATACGGGAGATACCTATAAGGTCCCATTTATCAAACCCTTTCGATTGCCATAAATTCCCCAGCTTCTCAGAGTCCCACAGTGGAGTGGACAGTGTCAACCTCTAACCCCATCCAAGGGAGTTGGTGGCGTCATGCCAGACGCGAACCGCATGATTGGTAGGGCCTGTTAACGTATTGTTGTTTTTAGTGGGTCTTGAGTATAGCGCCCTATTATAGGTGCCGCCGGAGAGTAGCCAGCGATCTATGGCGTATCCGGGATCATCAACATGGCCATACGTTCCATGGTTTATGGCTGCCAATTGAGCGGACCAGTAATATTTTTTAATGTCCGGGAGGCTGATGCCCTCATCATACCAATTTAGAGTCAGCTTGTTAAGGGCTATGCGAGGTTTACCATCCCACAACAGGTCTCTCTGAAGACTTTCGACTTCTTTAAAACAGCGCGCCGGGACCGGGTCTAGCGTGTTTTGCAATACATAGAGGAACCTGGCCAAAGCCATCATTTTGAACAGGGCGGCCCTGCCCAGGAGTGAGAGGGGAAGGGCTTTCCAGTGGGAAATATCTGCCTTTAGCTTACACAGCGGCGGAATAAGGTTCTGAGCATAACGGGCTGCAGGATCTAGCGAGAGAAATATTCCCAAATATTTGAAGCCAGCTTCATTGGTATGTATTGGACAGCCTCTCGGGGGGTGGGGCAGCTCTCCCCGAAGGGAAAACATCAGAGATTTACTCCAGTTCACCGTAAAGCCAGAGAAGCCGCCGAACACCGCCAAAATATCCAATGTTACTGTGAGGGACATCCTAGGGGAGGCCAGATAGAGCAATATGTTGTCTGCATAGAGTGAGATGCAGTCTTCCAATGTTGGGGACCATCGCAGACCTCTCAATCGCGGCTCCTGTCGGAGCCAGGCCGCCAAAGGTTCCAGGGCCAAGGCAAAGAGGAGCGGCGAGAGCGGGCACCCCTGACGGGTGCCCCGTCCAAGTGGGAATGGCTCTGACACTTTATTGTTGACTACAACTTGGGCTAGGGGCTCTTGATATAAGAGTTGTATCCACTGAATGTACCCCGGGCCAAATCCCAGCTTGTCCAGGACCGCCCAAAGGTACGGCCACTCAATGGTATCAAACGCCATGGTTGCGTCCAAGGACACAATCATCGCTGGTTCTCGAATAGTGTGCGCCCTAGCCAAAACCCTGTGAACTCTACGCAGGTTTAACGCCGTGTTCCTATGTGGCATAAAGCCCGATTGATCGGGGTGGACCAGTTTGCCGATAGTTTTAACTAGGCGTGTGTACCTCATGAATATTAATGAGGTAGGTCGCAGTTTGTGACCCATTAGGAATTGCAGTCATCACTGGGATGGTGCCCTGCTGAGGTCAGCAGAATACCATGTCTATGATTGCCTTTGGATAAAGTTTTTTTTTGTTGAAATGCAACCCGATTTCCTTAAAGGAAAACAGGATTTACTTCAACAAATAAAAAAATTAAACATTTGTTTTCAGTTTTTAAGAGCATGCAGTGGTCCGTGGTCCGTGGGCCAGTGCCTGCTCTTAAAAAATATTTTCCCAACAATCACAAAGGAGAATAGTCCCATGGGGACCCCTTCCAATTTACAAATGCATTACCACCAACTTTGAGTTGGTGGTAAAGTGCCAATGATTTGCTGTTGCAGGGATTCTGCACATACACAGAACTATGTGCAGGATTATGGGACCTCGGTGTATAGGGACTGTGCCTTCCTACCATCTTAGTGCTCACGAGCCCAGGACCGACTAGCTATAGTGTCTCTTTGGCTCTCCTACACACACGCACAGAGAAGAAAATGATTAGATACTCCAGTTTACAACACTCGCGGTAACAAGACACACCTTTTCGCTCACACTCTCTTACCTGTCCACAATAAGATCTGACAGAGACACAAATATAGTTTAAAATGTTTATTTTAACTAACGTGCTCTAACATGCAGGATACGTGCCACAACAAGCAGACAAATGCATAACACGAATATAGTCAGCATTGCAGCTAGGCCATACAACATAAAGGGAGATGTCATCATATAAAGACAATGAAGAAAGGACTATAGTGCCTAACCTCCCTCCCCTTGGTAAGAAGAACTATTATTATAATAGAAGATCTCTGGGCTTTGTCAGCAGACCCCATACCTTAGACTATAGATGGTATTTCTACATCGTAGTTGCGTGTTGCTCTTCTCCCTGGAAAGGCCCCTATCCAAGTGTGTGTTACCTAAACATGTATCCAATAATATTATACTGTGGGTCTCCAGCAGCAGCTGCAGTAGTATGTTTTGTCTAGGTGCAAGGGCCTGACCAGAACAGAATAACAAGGGGCATTGTTTATTGACCTTGCTCGCAATGTTCAGCCTAAACTCCAGGAACAGGCAGAGAACAAACACAACAGACAGTTCTCATGTGAAAAGCATAAACAGAGTTTGCAAAAATAAAGCCATGTAGTAACGTGCGCAAAAGCAGCATCATGGCTGCAGGGCTCATGCTAACTTAGTAATGTTGACAATGTCCCCATCGGCCATGTGACACCCTCCCCTTGGCCAGGTTGTAGCATATAGAAAAACAGAATGCAAAGGTAAGCAGAGTCCAAAACGTCTGTAAAAAGACCGAAGTGTAACAATCAAAAATACTTTTTTTTTTATAGTTTACAATTTTTAGTTAAAAAAAGTTTTTAAGGCGAGTCCAGAAAATTCAAAAGATTATGTACAGCGTGGAATGCAAGCTATTCCAAAATGTCATCCCTGTTGTTCGAATGAACATACTTGCTCCTCATAGTTCAATGCCTCTTGGAGCATATCCGGGCAACTTGCGTGATATTCGATGAAACTCCATTGCAAGAGGCGCCGTGCAGCCTCACTGGTATTCCAGCATGCCAATAATCCCAAGTGCAGCTGCACGCATCAAACGGCTGTCCCCAGAACAGGCCAGGTCATGGGCCAGTAATGGACCCACCAACAGATCATAATCCAGGTCAGTGCGTGATGTATTGGAGAGGCAGACATCCAAGGCCCAATAGAAAGGGCACTGTCAGCAATAGAACACAGGTTGCACACAAGTGAAGTAGGCGAAACAAAAGGTAAGCCGATAACTCACACCAAGCGTCGTCAATGGCAAGCATCCAAAAAGTTGTTGCATTCATTCACGGTACAGCCGCAATTTGCCGGGTCTGCGCAGGACTACATGATGGGCAGCCAGTGCGTAACAGGAGCAGAAGTACCAGCACGCCGCACGCCAGCAAGAGGATCAATGGAAACCCTCTGAAGGCGCTGGAAAAAATAGAATGAATAAAAGATGTTATTACTCCAAAAATCGTCTGAAAAGATGAAACAAGGCCGGAACCCACAAGTTTAAAAAAATGAGCAAGGCCTTCAGTATCAGATGCATTAAATATTTGATGAATCAGTTCCCCAAAATGCAGTGGGAGATTCGTATTCAGCAGTGACTGAATTTCACTAGATGTTCTAGCCACCTGCAATTCGAAGGTCTCTCGAGCCAAAGTGAGAGCAACTTCTTGTTGAAACAATAGCGCTTTGAGTCTGCTTAGTTTATTGAAATCCGTTTTCAAAGTGGGACTGGAAGGCCACAGTGTACTATCTACAATCCCGTGTGGGGGCGGAAAAAGAACATAGCTGCAGCAAGTACCACATTGGGAAACAGCTACTATATACGGAATGCCGGCTCGTAAGCTGCAGCAGTTGTGATTATTCAGGATAAGATAACTTCCGTTAGAAAGCAAAGTTAGCATGGGAATAATTGAAGGGACTGGAGTTCCTTTTAGAAAATAGGCCAAATTAGGAGCTGAGATGTTGCAAGCGCCGTGGAGCTTAATTTGGGTGCATACTAAAGCATGTCCCACTGTAGAATCACAGTCCTCCCCTGTGAGGAAAACCTCCTTTTCATCACGTTGACAGTGAAATGTGAATGGTAAGGACCACAATTCGTGCAGGAAAGTACTACCAAAGGCTCAAATGTACTTATTGGATAATGTTTCACGCACGCAGTAAACTGAAATAGGGAAATGGACAAGGAGATAACCCTGTGTATTAACCATCCTGAAGAATCCGTCTCCGCTATTGAGAATGGTAGCTGGTCTAGTTTCTCAATGTGTAACAAAGTGTATGTGGAATCTTTCATGGACATAAGCTTTTGTTTATTTGGCAGATTGAAGGGCAAAAACAGGGCAGTAGCCTTCAAATAATCCCATGGGACTTTTTCATTTTTTAACGTTTGTAAAGTCCACCCAAAATGCATTACAGAGCGCAATTGATTTTGACCATGATACAACACAGATACATAATTCTGTACAATGTCAATAACAGATGAAATAATATTATCCAAGGTGTAAATACGTGAAGACAAAGGGGCCGATTCCGATCTCGGCCGGTAGGAATTCGGAGCCCTGGTTTCCGACCGATTCGTACGTGCGTCCGGGCGAGCGAGTACGATGCGAGCGCTCGCGAAATCGCCGACCGACTCGTTCGCGGGACTCAACCGCTCCGACCGACTCGCTCGGACACAACTCGCACCGCGCAATGGAGACGTTCCCCGGCCGGGTAAGTACGATGCGCGCCGCGAGCAGTCCGACCGACTCGCGCTGTCCGGCTCGAAAGAGCAGTCGGAGCCGCACTTTGGGGGTCCGTGTCGGACCCCCCTGTACGCGTAGCCACGCGAGTCGCACACAGGGGGGACCCATGGGTCCCCCCTCCCTGTGCATGTACGGCGCGACCCGCGTCAACGCGTACCCGCTGTAGGGGGCGCCCTTGTTCGCACCCATTGAGTCAATGGGAGCCCGCGTACGCGTTGTACGACCGGCTCCCATTGACTTCAATGGGAGTCCGACCGACTCGAGTCCGATAACATGCGAACGCATCGTACTCGTTCGGTCGGACTGCTAGGGTCCGATTCGGTCGGAAATCTCTCCGGGTCCGGCTCGGTCAGAGAGATTTCCGGCCTGAGTCGGATTCGGCCCCCAAGTAGTAATACTGTTATCGACCACATCTAAAACTTTTCTCAAATTGTCTTGATCAATTTGTCTTAAGCAGAAAGCCGCCTCCATCTGGGACAGTTTCCAAAAATTCATTATATGCAGCATACGCAAACCGTTTAGGGCGAGGTGATTTTGGACCTAAGAGGAAGTCAGCTAGATCAATATCACCTGATAAAAGCGAGAGATGTTGTTTCACAGACAACAATGTAGAATGTTCCAACCATTGCTGACATAATTTACTCACAGAATATGTAGTAACCGAATGTGATTGTGGGAAACGAGGGTCTGGTCTATTGAGTGTAAATCCACGGGATGCATTTGAGAAACGCAATTGACAAGCATTGGTATTGAGAGGCCAGATTAACCAGCCCAAGGATTAATAGTGGACGAGTTAAGTGTACCATTGTGGACCATATTATTCAAGTCATCTAGAGTACAATTTGTATATTGCTGCCAGTTATCATAGGCTGCCAACGACGGAAATGAGGGAAAGTTCAAATTTTTAGCAGTAGCTAAACCAAAACAAGTAGTCTGTTGTACAGTCTGATTCAAAAACATCATCTGTGATGGTATCAAACATGCACGATGTAATGATTCAGTTCCCTGCACCTGCCAATCTTTGGTAACCCATATTGACTTTAAAGCAATCGTGTCCTTCCAATAATCATAACCTTTCAAGGCTAAACCGGTTATGAAAGTAGAAGAATATACCAGTTTAGTATGGGTCAGCATGAATTTCGTGTGTGTTGGTGCATTCAATCTATAATAATAAGATCTTGGGTCTGAGAGATTATATCCAGAAAAATAGACAAACTTTTTCTTCTGTGTCTGCGAACTACCCTGAAATGGTGTTGGACAATGTTCCCACTGAGTATAATTAACCTGAGATCTGACAGTGTTGGATTTATGTAAAAAATGATGACCATAATGTTGAAAACAGAATAAATCAGCATAATTAGCAGAATTTAAATACAAATCCTCAGTTTCAAAAGCAGTGCAATATTTTAAATCTGAAAACAGTGAATGTACGGCATTAACATCCCAGTCATCGGAATGTATTCCTGGCGTGATGACATCACCTAATGAGACATGAAAGACGTATGGCATTCGAGTCGTCTCGGTCGGATCGTAAATTTCATATGGAACCTTATCCCAAACTATGCCATCGCTGAGTGGAAATGCTGAGATGTTAACGTTGGGTTGATCCCTTTTCATTTTGTGAGACAAAGTGTGTGGGGCCAATACTCCATCGACCGAATGGACAGCAGAGCATTCAGGTAAATAATGGCCATTGATTAGAAGGAAAAAAACTGTCACAAACCCAATCCAAATGAAGAGGAACACCATCGTAAGCACCATCCATACATACGTCCATGGAGGAACCACATGAGTATTCCGAAACCATGAAAAAAATATATAAATAACACTTGGGGGCTCGGCCTCAGTGGAAGTTGATGAAGAAGATGAAGAATTGGAAGAAAAGTTATCTCTGTCCATATAATACCCACTACCACCCAGGCGAAACAATGGGGGCTGATCTGCATTAAACAGTGAATGGGACTCAGTATCAGGAACGTCAACAGTATGCTCCACTGGCGGAGAGTCATAGTCATAAGGAGCAGTTAAAGATGACGATGAATGGCACCAAATCAACGGAGGTCTCCACTTTGCGTTCCTGTTGCGAAGGATTCACTGTGGGAGACATTGGTTGTAGAGAAACATCCCGCCGAGGAACGCTTCTTGACATACTATTCAGTATTGGCCAAATGGTGTAACTTGGCATGTTCCTTGGAAATGAACCGATTCTCCTTCCGACCAGGCAGTGGAGGTAAAATCACAGTATGAGTACCCTTCAATCCAAGAACTGGGACAGGTGCACGACAGGATGGACCAAATTCCTTTTTGTTCTCCAACTTCTCTCGGACCAGATCACCAACTTTAGGAAACCAGCCAGTTACAGGAATTAGCACTGCTGCCTCTGTGGACGAGTGCAAATGATCCTTTGCAAGGGCATCTTGAGTCTTTTGTAGATCCTGTAACATAGCACAATGGTTATCTACGTCAAATGTTGCGGCAGCCGCCACAACATCTAGACCATCAAGGTCTGGCACAAACATTTTAATGCCAAAGAGCATTTTGTATGGGGTCCGCCCACCCAGAGATCTTCTAGGGAGATTATTTAGTGCACGTTGGACTCCATACAAATGAGTCAGCCAACACCTGCCAGTACCTAAGACTCAAGCTGTCAAAGATTGCTTTAAGTCACGGTTCATTCACTCCACTACTGAATTGCCCTCAGGCCTGTATGGAAACAAAAATAGCACCAGCACCCTAGTGACTGTATTGCGTCCTTGTAAGCCTTAGAGGCAAATGCTGGACCTTGGTCTGAATGGAAGGTGCCGCAGGAAAATGTCCCGACAAAGACACGCAAATCTCTAATGACATTTCGAGCATCAGCAGTACGTTGCTGACAAACCCAAAGGAATCTAGTGCACGAATCCACTTCAACCAAAATATGTTTATATACAGTGTCTGACGTCAAAGGACCGCAGTGATCAAGGTAAATACAACCAAATGGATGATTTGAAATGTAAAGCTGCGTATGAGGTGGATGTGCAACTGTGGACGGCTTAATCTGTTGACAATGGTCACTAGAAAGTACTTAATTATGAATCTGTCTATACAAGCCACGCCACCAACAACGCTGCTGTAAGAGAGACACTGTCGCTGAAACTCCAGCATGTGCAGATGCCATGCCGTCATGAGCAGCAATGATCAAAGGAAGTCTGTGGTCCTCGTTGGGAATCAGCCGATCCCCAACGGACGGTGTCATAGCAAATGGGATTTGCCCAGGTGACAAATGATAAGAATACTTTGAAGGGAAATCCTGTGGGAACTCCGTCCCATCCTTCATCGCAGCTATAGCCGCAAGAATATCATTATCAATTTTAGTCATGGACCTAGTTACTGCTGCTACTGAACATGTGGCTACTGCAGATTAAGCTCCCTCATCAGCCAAAAAATTACCAACAGCATGTGCTCCCACACGCTGATGGCCAAAAGTATGGATAACATGCGTGAGTGGCAAACATTCTTTAAGAGCGGCCACTCGAACCCAAAGCGTTTTATGCTTTATTGCGCTACCTTTAGAATCCCAATAATTATTTTGAGACCAAAAGAACAAATTGTCATTAAAGGATTGCACACAGTAAAAGGAATCGCACACTATAGGAGTGGGTACATCAGGATCAGCAAATTCCAGAGCCAACACTTAAGCACGTAGCTCGGCTAATTGAGCTGTACAGTGTCCAAAAGCCTGTTTGTGCACCAAGGAAGACTTAAAATCACCGCCAACCATAGAGCCTGCTACAATACCGCAAGCCACCGTATAAGCATGTTTAGAACCAACGGCTGGTTGAGCAGAAGCGTCGGTATAAATGATACATTTGTACTGATCAAGAGGAAGCAAAGACGACGGAGGGGGATGAACTTGTTCATATTGCAAAAACTCCTGTGTCTGTAACGATGGGTCGAAGATAAAAGTGACATCAGCCGATATCAATGAACTCGCCCACTGAATCCAACATGGATGTAAAGCTTTAGAATTCAGAACGCTCGCCTTTGTGACCGCTTCTAGTGCAGGCACAGGCGTTCTAGAGCAAGAGAGCGTTCTTTAAGAATCGCCATCTGGACTGCCGTAAGAATTTTTTCAATGGTGGAAAAACGCATCTCTGTGGATGTGTACAAGTGCGATTTGTAAGCAATGGGGACGGTGTTACCAAGAAGTTGATCGCAACCAGATCAGACTGCAAAGACCGAAGAATTGTGGTATGCTCCGGAAGCCAGCTGGAAGACGAAAAAGAGGGTTGTATCAATGCGTAAAGCGGTTTGATACGCTGGGCATAGTCAGGAATATATGTCCTCCCGAAACTCAAAAAACCCAGCAAACATTGTAACTTCTTTAGAGTGGAAGGAGGTTGCAATTGAGCAAATTTCTCCAAAAAGTGGGGGGCTAACCCCCTACCTTCATTGTGGAGTTCGTAACTCAAGAAGAGTCAAGCCAAACAGGCGATATGAGATTTAGCAAAATTAAATTTGTACCCCAAGTCGGCAAAAGACAAAATGATGCGATCCATACGCACTAGATGCTGTATTAATTCGTCATCTGTTAAATATATGTCATTGACGTATGAGTAAGCATCAGGGTCTATGTCGTGCAAAAGAGACACAACACGCGTGGCAAAAGCCCCAGGATTATTCTTATAGCCCATAGGCAAACGCGTAAATCATTTCTGATTGCTGACCACGGTAAATGCTGTCAAGTCACGGCTTTCAGGAGCCAGATTGTGACTGTAAAAACCATTGGATATATCAAGTGTGGTTTTATACTTTTTACGGACTATGTTATTTATCAACGCAGAGCTGTGGGTGTTCTGTACCGCAAATGTACGAACATGACTGTTCAAATTTCTGTAATCCAATACTATGCGATATGAACCATCCGGTTTCAAAATCGGAAAAAGAGGATTATTCATGGATGAAAACAGGGTTCAATCACAGACTGATATTCCAACTGGTTCAAAATGTCACTTACAGAAGCTTTTGCTTCACGTTTGATCGGATATTGTGTTTGTGGCTGCAGCATAGATCATAAAGGAATTTCATGTGCCGGTGAATCTATATCCCAGCCTACCTGATTACGATACACAACTGGCGCTAGGGATAATGCCCATTCCGACACGTAACTTTTTTTAGCCTCATCAGAGACGTAACGTGAAAAACTCGGGAGTATCAAGTCCTCCCCCCGGGAAGAAGCCAAAACGAATGGAGGAGGCCAATCTGCCTCCGCCAACAAAATGTCATAAGAGGAGGTAAGGTTGTCCCAAAAGACTGCCTTAATTGTTTTACATCAACTTGAATTTGGAGAACTATCTCATAGAGTCTATCAGGGGGTGCAACTCGTGTGTCAGCTGTTTCCACTGTAATGAAAGTGTCAGTTGCTCTTGCCTCCAGACAAGGATGGAGTGCCTCCCGCACTATGGTAACTTCCGCCGCGCTGTCAAGGAGTGTCACCGCCCATCTCCAATCGAGAAGCAAGGTTCTCACCGTCTGAGGCATACTTTGCTGTTAAAGCGGCAACTTTATTCTTCTGAAACGGGGCACGATAAGGAGGTTGTCCCTCTGATTTGGCTTTTACGTCAAACTGGCGTGGCGGATCACATCGTTGTTGTGTGGTCTCGCCTTGTCTGCGATCCTGTCGCTCTCCTCCACCGAACTGTGGATCCGATGATTCCTGAAAGGAACGAGGAGAGCGCGGATCAGGAACCTGAAACCTCTCTGGTGTCTTAATTTTAGAGCGGTCATGCAAATTTATCTACGTTCAGAAGTATCCGGTGTTGGTGAACCCGCACGCGAACCTTGCTTCTGTTGTTGCTGCCACTGATTTCTATTCCAAGCCTTTTTAGAAAGACTGGACGCCCATCCTTATCAGGCGGGGGCTTATTTTGCGTCTGAGTAAAAGGTCTAATTCCCATATTATTGCGCCCCAAGGATTTATATACATACGCAATAATACTTGGCAATTCACATTGTTTATACACGTCCGCCACTGCCTCCAGGCGCTGACGCACCTGTAAGCTAACTGCTTCCCCTTTGACATCAGCAAAAATCATGTCGGAGACAATAGGAAACATGACAACCAATCTCATCCCCAATTCCAGGGCAGCCTCTGCCCCGTGTTCTTCTCGAACCTTCTTAAGAACCGTCGGAAGCATGGTCATGGACCGGGTGCCAAAACACAGCGAATGAACTGCCGCAAACACCTTCCCCCAAGTGGTACAATTAGCCAGATTGGGAATTTGGCCTTTGGTAAGCTCATTGTAGGGATCCTGTGTTTATCCACAGGAGAAGTATGTGGAAAAACAGCTTCGAGTTGCTCAAATTTTTCGGCCAACCAGAAAGGTAAATCATCCCTATTCTGAGTACGCTTCCCCATTACTGAATTAATCATGATAGGACTAATAACCACGCCACCACCATGCCCTGGTAGGTGAGCGGCACCAGCCGGAGCCGCGGGTATATTACGAGACTATATTGTATGACACTTCTGTGTATATGAATTAAAGATGTGTGTAATATGCGCAGCTCTGCATGCGTAACACCAAGATAATTAGGATGAGGTGTAAATCCCACCAAAACGGGCCATGTGGCCCCATCGACCGATAAAGGGCCGAGACGGACCACTGAAACAGGGTGAGGAAGGGCGCCAATAAACCATATGGTATGCTCCCAAGCTGACAACGGAACTTCAAGTAAACAATATGGACAGTAAATTTGTGGAACCGCTCCAAGTTCATATTCATGAAAGAAAATATCGTTTCCATCAACAACTGGAAACTTAACCCAGGAGTAAGAAACTTTGAAGCGGAAATATGCATCTGTCTCTATCACAAATATAAAACCTGCTCCCGCAACAGGGACTCCATGTTGAGTCAAATGAGCAGTAACTGCGGCGTGGTTAGGCGCAGCAATGTTAATTGTCACTATTGACACTGTAATGTAAGCAAGGAAAATGGTAGTGCAAGATTGGGTCAAGAACAAATAAAACAAAACTTTTAAAATCCAAGCTTGAAAAACCTATAAAAACTCAAATATTGGAGGTAAACACCCTCGCACCACGGACGTCTCCGAACCTGATCAGAGGGTACTGTGGACAAGCACAAGCGCTACTTAGGGGTCTCGTGAATAAGTACCAGACCAAACGTTGGTGGCACCATGTTGCAGGGATTGTGCACATACACAGAACTATGCGCAGGATTATGGGACCTCGGTGTATAGGGACTGTGCCTTCCTACCACCTTAGTGCCCACGAGCCCAGGACTGACTAGCTATAGTGTCTCACTCGCTCTCCTACACACTCACGGAGAAGCAAATGATTAGACACCCCAGAACACAACACTCCCAGATCTCTCAGGAATCGCGGTAACAAGACACACCATTTCGCTCACACTCTCGTACCTGTCCACAATAAGATCTGACCGAGACACGATTATAGTTTAAAATGTTTATTTTAACCAACATGCTCTAACATGCCTTATACGTGCCACAACAAGCAGAAAAATGCATAACACGAATATAGTCAGCATTGCAGCTAGGCCAAACATCATAAAGGGAGATGTCATCATATAAAGACAATGGAGAAAGGACTATAGTGCCTAACCTCCCTCCCCTTGGCAAGAAGAACTATTAGTATATAATAGAAGATCTCTGGCCTCTGTCAGCAGACCAGATACCTTAAACTATAGATGGTATTTCTACATCATAGTTGCGTGTTCCTCTTCTCCCTGGAAAGGTCCCTCTCCAAGTGTGTGTTACCTAACATGTATCCCATGATATTATAGTGCGACTCTCCAGCAGCAGCTGTAGTAGTATGTTTTGTCTAGGTGCTAGGGCCTGACCAGAACAGAATAACAAGGGGCATTGTTTATCGACCTTGCTCGCAATGTTCAGACTAAACTCCAGGAACAGGCAGAGAACGAACACAACAGACAGTTCTCATGGGAAAGGCATAAACAGAGTCTTGCAAAAATAAAGCCATGTAGTAACGTGCCCTAAAGCAGCATCATGGCTGCAGGGCTCATGCTAACTTAGTGCTGTTGACAATGTCCCCATCGGCCACATGACATTGCGACCCCATTTCAGTCACAAAACATTCACACATTCCAATGTGATTCGGTATTTGGAAGGGATGCCTTAAACACGCCCCTTCCAAATACCGAATCACAAAACCCAAATTGAGATCTGGTAACAAGTTACCGAATCGCTATTTTGGCTTTGTGCATTCCAAAATGCATTTTTCCGGTCGTAAACAGGCCAATTTTGTGAATCAGGTCGTTTGCAACCGGAAAAATGCAACCTACATATGGCCCTTGGTCCCTATCTTATGAAGTTTTGTTGATTTAATACACAGTCCTACTAAATTTGTAGGAACCATATAACATCCCCACTTCCACCCTGTGTGACCAAGTTGACAAATTCTAATTTGATGGAACTGTAGAGTGCTGCCTCCATATGAGATGCTCTCATCCGCAATAACTCTTTTGTCCTCCCCAGAGTGGGGATGTCATGTAACCCTGGGCGTAGTTCGCGAAGTAACGCTTCGCGAAGCTACGCAAAGTGCATTTCGCACTCACGCGAGGCTACGCGTAGCACTACGCGAACTGCGTAGTGCGTGTTCGCAATGATTGCACAGTGCCGGATGCTTGTCCGCACTGTGCAATCATTGAAAACGGCATCTTGCAGAGTGCGAGCTGTCTTTTACTGCCGCTCGAGTAGATTTTTACTCGAGCGGCAGCTTTCTCAACGCGGACTGGTAGTTTCTCATCGCGAGCGGTCGCGAGCATACGCGACCACTCGCAATGAGAAACCTGACCTCCCGCGTTGAGAATCTCGCCGGGAGGTTTATTTTCCACGCTCGCGATCGGCAACTTGATGTTGCTGATCGCGAACGAGGAAAAAGTCTCGCCGGGATGTCATTTTGCTTGCTCGCGGTCGCCAACTTGACGTTGAGGACCGCGAGCAAGCAAAAAATGACCGCTGCACTACGCTACACTATGCTACGCGTGTTTGCACTGTGCTACGTGCAATTCGCGTAGTGCGAAGTAGCGCAAACTTTGCAAACTACGCGAGCGTAGCGTAGTTTTCCGCCCAGGCCTAATGTCATGTAGTGGTTTCCTAGGAACCTGTTGAATCTGTTCCCTTTGTTTGTTGGAGGCACACCCCTGGATGATTTGGGCCCGTATCTCCTCAGTTTAATTGGTAAAGGCACATGTGTTGGCTAGCCGCTTCAGTTGAGCTTGGAAGGCATCAAGAGACTCTTCCAGATCTTGGCACGCTTGCTTAAAGATGAAGCATTTGTAGTCTGTATTAGCCATGGGTTCTAAATGACTGTTTAAGGCTGCCACCATCCGTGGTGTAGGTTTGAGGTGGGCCAGCCTCAGGGAGCGTTTTTATTTCTCTGCTCCTGTAAGATGGAGTAGCAAGTCGCGCTTCCTCTCCATCGCAACACCTGTGGCTGTGAAGTGTTGAAAACCCATGTCTTCCACTTAGGGCCCTAGGTTGAGGGTGTAGCTTCCACCGCAAGTTTTTCAATTGCTGGTATGTGCACCATGGGTTGCACGTCCATGTATACGCCTGGGTGGAAAGTTGTGTGACTCCGCCAAGGTCATCATGTGCCCTCCCCTTGGGGAAATATCACTCTGGGCTGCCTAATACAGTGGTCTTGTCCAACAGATGAGCCTCTACTTTTTATCTCTCCCCACTTCCATCCAGCCGGGAGTGGCAGAGCACCCACTCACTGGGCTGGTCCCACATGCAGATGATACAGATGCGTCCTACACACTCTCAGGACAGGTGCAGACTGGATCGCCTCCTCCCTAGGTGGGCAAAACACAGCGGGACACTTCTCTTCCCTCTCTCAGTGAGGGCCTTCTCAAAGGTGTGCAACAGGCGCCAGGTGGTGATGTTAAGGCTACGGCCAGGGGGCGTACCCCCAGCGGGTGCTGCACTTGTATGCCACGTGGAGGCAATAATGTAGGCCTTCGAGTCAAAGCCCAAAGAGAGACAAGTGGCCCAAAGCACACCATGGGCATGGTGGCAGGTGCCGTATATGAAAGGTGATGCTGCCTAAAGCACAGAGTGCGGTGTGAGGCAGCGGCAGCACTCCCTGGGTATCAGGCATGCGAAAGGGCAGACAGGCCTTCCTGATCGCCAATTTGTGGAGGTGGGCACTTTTGAACTTGTAAAGACATGCTGTATGAATGTTTTGGAAGGTCTGGAAGACAGCATGGATTTTTCCTTGCTTCAAGCAATATTTGCTTTAATATGTGGGAGTCCAACATTAAAAACCTGTCCAGCAGACCATACAACAGGCCCACAAACAGACAAAAAAACAGCACACGCCCTGACCTGTCAGAGCAGACTTTTGGGCACTGTCTGGTTGTCCTATAGGCCAGTCCAACCCTGCAGTTGGTGTTAGACAGTTTGAGCCCATTTAAAACAGAGCAACAAATAACAGAGCAAACTGCACAGTCGCTAATTACCTCTACTGCAGTCTGCAAATTTTGCATTATTCATTTGTTCTGATATGCATAAACCAGAATTGTGCACAATGTGCTCTGGTAATTTACGGCAGGTTTCATTTCCTGCAATCATGGGTGCAAACTCGTGCATGAGGAACAATTTGTGTCGACTTATAATCCTGTTTCAGGTGCAAATTTGGGTTTGCACCCGAAATGAGAGTACGCATTAGATTGCAATCAGGGCTTATATAAAATATTTCATTTGTAGACTTTAGAGCAGGAGTGGAGGCTATGATTCATCTTTCACAAAACTGGGCATGGTGGTTTAAAATTGCTTGCTCACGCACAGTATCCTTTTAAATAGATTTATGCATTTTTATGAGATGTTTAAAGAGTGTCATCTTCTAATATTTCTTCCATTTAACAACCTGCTCTTCCCTGCAAGTGGAAAGAAATATTATCTGAAAAGTGCAAGTAAAAACTTGTCTGGAGATCAGGGATCAGTTTGCATGTAGATAATTCACCTCAAGCTGCTTCATGTCAAAGATGAAATGTTCTACATATCTTTCAGAAATGAAGTTTATGAGGTAATTTACTAACTCCCGTACTTTTCTAGCACCCTTATGTCTTAAATTGCCTTTGTAGCATCTCTTGTCTTTTCTGGCTGCCAGTGTGTCAAACTGAAAAATAGCACCCACTCTGCAAGGTGATTTAAACACCGTTTCCTACCTTTGTTTCTGCCTTTGCAAGCTATATACGTTGCATTTTGTTTCCATATGATATCCTTAAAATATTCATTCTTGAAAAATCATCATTGGAATAAAAGCATTGGAAAAATAGCAACCATTCCGCTAACAAAAGCCTTAAACTCCCGCTATTGTATTTTCCAATCTTTTATTTACCATTGTGAACAAATTATATTTGTGTATTATGGTGATGACATTTGAAGTCCTTGTACATCCAATATACACGTGCTTTTCACTTCAGAGGAAATGAGAACATTAGGCACAATGGGCATGATTACGATGGCGGTGAACCTGCCACTGGCAGGATGCCGGTGGCGGGTTCACCGCCATCGTAAGGCCTTTTACCGCCCGCCAGATCAGGATGGCGGGCAGTGTGCCTGGAGGACGGAAAGTCCGTCCGCCACGGGTCCGACAGAGGCAATCGTTACGATTGCCTATCGGACCTGCCCTGCATCCCTAGAATGGTGGCGGTGCCTAGCAGGCACCGTCCGCCACATCAGGATGCTGCAGCCCGCCAGCCTTTCCATGGCGGTTCCCCCGCCATGGTAAGGTTTGCAGGGATTGACTTTGGGGGCCCGTTGCGGGCCCCCCCTGTGCAGGGGCACTTCCGTTTTGCACTTGGGGGGCACCTATGGTGCCCCCCTACATTTCCCTGCACCAGTGGTGCCACGTGGTGCCTGCCACGTAGTGCAAGGAAAAGCAAAACCTGCATTTTAAACATTGCGGCGGGTGCTGCAGCCAGCAGCACCCGCCGCCATGTTGAAACTGCCTTTTGCAGCCGCCGTGGTGGGGGCCGCATTGTAATTGGAGGTGCGGGACCACCGCCATATAGGTGGGCGGTCCTAATCCCCGGGACGATGGTAGACGGACTTAAGTCCATCCGCCATCGTAATCAGGCCCAATGTTTTTACAGTTTAACAATAATGAGCATCTTCTTTAACTGCTCTCTGTTTATATTCTCTATGAAAAAGTTTCCATTCCTTGTGAAGAAGGTACATTTTAGACAGATGAAATCTAAATTATAGCCCTGAAATTTGCATAATTTTTAGAATTTTGCATTATGCCTCTTACATGAAATTCCTCAAACGGGGCCATTATGCCAGTGCTGTAAAAATTTAGGGGCTCATTAGAATGGCGGAGGGACCGCCACCGCCGGGCCGGCGGAGGCGGTCCCTCTGCCATCTGACTCCCGTTTCCCCCGCCACATTAGGATGGCGGGGGAATCGCTTTGTGACCGCGGCGGTCACAAAGACCGCCATCCACGCTTCCGCCACAGGCAATCGTCACGATTGCCTGGCGGAGCGGTCAGCATGGGTAAAATGGCGGCGGTGCCTAGCAGGCACCGCCCGCCAGATTACAATGCTGGCGTCAGCCAGCCTTTCCATGGCGGTGGAACCGCCATGGAAAGGCTGGCGGAGGCTGGGTTCGGGAGCCCGTTGCGGGCCCCTTCTGTGTGGGGGGAGGGTGTGTGCACTGGGGGGTACACATGGTACCCCCCTATATGTGTACCCCCCTACATTTCCATGCACAAGGTGGCAGGCACCGTGTGGTGCCTGCCACGTTGTGCATTGAAATGCACTACGTGGCATTTTGGCATTGCGGACGGTGCTGCAGCCAGCAGCACCGTCCGCAATGATCAGGGCCCTGGATGCGCCCGCCATAGTGGCGGGCACATCCTAATACACACAGCGGGACCGCCGCCTTACCCTTAGTGCAGGAACTACAAAAATAACAAGAACGCTAGTGGCTGTTATTCAGGGGTTTTTTGTACTTTTTTTAGTACGAAATGAATCCAAAAAATTACACAAGGCCGCATTTTGTGCTTAGATTTATTGCTATATGACATATTTGCATTTTACAGAATAATGTGTAATTTAGTGTAGTTTTCCTGTAAATTTGTGTAATTATAAAAAAGCATATTACGTAAATGTTTTGCACTCCCAGTAAATATTGGGGAAGTCTAGAGGAGAAGAGGCACTAAGTAATCCTTTTAACATATGCTATTGAGTATATTTGCATATTTTTAAGAGCTCCTTGCTCAAAAAGTGCCAGTTCACAAAGTCCAAGGGACAAATCAGAAATGTATTGCTGTGGATTACTCATATGATTGGAGAACGTGTCTCACTTTTATTGGATTCACTTAAACATTATGGAGTAAATCACACCAATATCAGTGCTAAGACACACCTATTCACAGAAAAAATGTTTGTAATTCGGACTCAGCAATCCCATGAGTACTCTCGAAAATCTACACTAGTCATAGATTTTCAGAAGTTACTCTGATGCATTAAATGTAGAATTTTCACAAATTTACAATTTTGTATGTATTTCGGCATTTAAATATTTGTTTCTCCTTAAAAAATATTTTTGGGAGAGAAAACTCTAGTTTCTTAGGGGCCCATTACGATACCCGGCGTAAATAAATCCGCCAGGCATGGAAGCGGCAAAAATCCGCCCGCACACACCGCCTGAACACCGACCACGCCATTACGATTACACAAACCGAAAACCGCCATCGGCGGAAAAAGCACACAAAATACCGCCCGCCAACGTCCGAGTCGGAGTCAAACCGCCCGCCACGGACGGAAACACGCAGGACAACACAAAACCGCCCGCCCTCACGGCCGACACACCGCACGTGAAATTACGATCGCACCGACATGAGCGCGGAAAAACAACAAATATACCGCCCGCCAGCGCAAACAACGCCGATGAGAATCGACACGGCAGAAACCATGGCGCCAACGTACCTGCACAGAAACCATCCGCACACAAAACCAATAGCACACAACATGGCCAACAAGTCCACACAGCAAGGCACGCACAAATACACAAGCACAGTACACATCCCGAAAACACCCCCCGGACAAACAAAAATACAAAGGCCAGAACCCCAGACACAACACACCTGAAAACAACAGACCATGAGGACACACCCACATAGGTGAGTACAAAAGCAGCACTCCCACAGACCACAACCCCTTGCTACATTGCAAACCAGAGAGGAGAGGAGAGGACACAGTGACACAGCAAGGACAGCAGCACACCACAGAAACGCACACATCACAACCACCACCACCACCACCACCACCACCAAACACCACCACCACCACCACCACCAAACACCGGCACCACAAACCCCCTGCACATTACACAACACACACCGCACCAGCACCACAAACACCATGGCACCACAAAGAATGCCCAAGTTCACGCCCATGGAGCTGACGGTCATGGTCGACGAGATCATCAAGGTGTACCCACAAATCTATGGGAACATGGTCCAGCACACACCACTAGCCACCAGAAACAGAATGTGGAACCGGATCGTAGACCAGGTCAATGCAGTCGGGACCCTGCCCAGGAACAGAGTCGAGATTAACAAACGTTGGAATGACGTAAAGAGCCTGGTCAAGAAGAAGGAGGGCAAAAACAGAGAGCTGGCTGCCGTCACTGGCGGAGGGAATCCCGCGCTCTTTAAGACCTTCAAAGCGTGGGAGGAGAAGGTGCGAGTCGTAATCCATCCGGAGATCCTCACCGGATTAACAGGGGGAGTGGAGGCTGGTAAGTACAAACTAATGTATACCAGCACACCGCTATGTACTCACATGCACTACCACCATGCCACAGCTCCCAGGGACAAACACCCCCATGTCCAGCACACAATACACAACACATCACACACACATGCAACAGACACTACCACACACAGCCCAAACCGAACAACTGTAAGATGCGTGGGGACATGTGTACACTAAGCCAGCCACGTAACCACCAACAGGTCCCCAAATATGCCAGAAGCGCCACAACGAGCACCCACCACACCCATGTGTCCGCCACAGCTGCACTAACCGACAAGTAACAGGTAAGTGGCAGGAACACAAAGTGCAGTGGGTGGGACGGTGGACAGCCCAAGTACAACACACACCAGGCCCCAGTCCCACAGCACAGCAAGGAGGAGCATCCCCCACACCCCACAGCCACGTGTCAGCCACCGCAGTGCACAATGACAGCCGAAAGGCAGACATCACGGTCCACAGCAATCGGTGTCAGTGGGTGTCCAGCCACCCCCACGACCCACAACACCCCCCCACCCCCACAGACCTGCAACATGGACCACCCCCCCGCTTAGAGCCATGTGGCATCCAGTACAGTGCACGCACGAACAACTTGCAGGTGGGAAACTGGACAGGGCTGGATTACTGGAGGCTTGAGGACCATAACACGACCAACACATGGGACATGTCACGTAGCAGACGAACACGCAGCACCGCCCACCGTCACGAACAAGTGAACAATGTGCACACGGACATGAACAACAGACTCACACCCCACATGACCCATCACAGACATAGCAACACCCAAGGAGCCACGTCTGCATGCACAAGCCACACTGAATATAGTCCCACACGGCAGCCACTGTGCAACTCATCACACACAACCGAAACACCATTGAAGTCCTGTCCATGTAGCCCCTACTGCCTGTCAACAACACACCCCACAACTACGCCTATGTAAGACAAAGAACACTAGACGCAACAGAGCGGAACAACATAAATGCACACGAACACCACTGAACCCATCAAACTCACAGACACACCATGCACATACAACATACCATCCATCCCATCCGTCAGCCCCAGTCTCATGAAAGGCATGTCATCCGCACAGCTGCCACACATACAGCAGTCACGCTAAGACACATGCCCATGACCAACCATGTGCCAGAAGTCAATGAAGCGCACGCCACACTGTGAGCAACAACACACAACATGGGCCACTCCCCCCGAGCACTGCAGTGATGCACATGGCACAGGGCAGCACGCACACCAAGGAGATGGGAGAACTGCAATACGTTGGCTGGCACACAACTATCACTCACTCATAACGATGCGTCCAATGCCATGTCCAGTAATCACAACAGACAGCAAATATGCAGGCCATGTCAAGCATGCACACACCTCAAACCATGCACTGTCATGCTGCCACAACACATGTCACGTTCGGCACCCATGGCTCACAGCATGTACCCCAAAAGCATATCCCCTCCCAAATGCGAATCTGGGGCATGGCCCCCATGTTGCCATATGCGTTCCTAAGTGTTCCATTTGAACCCCAAAAGCATATTCCATCCCAAATGCGAATCTGGGGCATGGCTCCCATGTTGCCATATGCGTTCCTAAGCGTTCCATTTGAACCCCAAAAGCATATTCCATCCCAAATGCGAATCTGGGGCATGGCCCCCATGTTGCCATATGCGTTCCTAAGCGTTCCATTTGAACCCCAAAAGCATATTCCATCCCAAATGCGAATCTGGGGCATGGCCCCCATGTTGCCATATGCGTTCCTAAGCGTTCCATTTGAACCCCAAAAGCAAAGTACAAACCAGACCCAGGATGGGCCAGGATCCCGCATACACCAGAGTCACAATAAGTAGGGGCACAGCAACACACCCATCGGCATGGCCAATCCGTCCCATGCCACATGTGCACAGCACACAGTCCCATTGCCAAGCACACACAACTACAGATGCTACAGCCACACACACGCCTCCGGGAAACCCATGTACGAGATTGCACGAACTGTCAATGTCAGACGACAAATACATACTTCGCCAGGTGCAACACAATAACAAATCTCATTCTCTCCACAGGTGACGAACTGCTGGATGCTGGGGATGGAGCCAGCAGCCAGCACAGCCAGCCTACAAGCCCCCAACGAGGACACACGGATCTGGAGGATCTGTCCTCCTCTTCGGACACGGACAACCAAGCAGGCCCATCTGGTGTGGCAGGGCCCAGCCGCTCCCCAGGACCCCTCCTACCCACCAACCCATCATCCAGGGCTGCTGAACATTCACAGCCCCCTGCTGCCACTGTCGTTGCGGCCACACCCACGGTCATTGTGGCCACTACCACTGCCGCAACCGCCACCATCGCCGCACCGACCACCACCGCCGCCACCACCGCCACGTCTTCGCTGGCACCAGCCCCAGCGCAGGTGGTGGCCCGGACGACTGGATCCACCCTGGGAGCCACAGCGAGGACCGTGGTGAGCAATGTGGCTAGTGGGCAGGGCCGGTGGCAGCAGGACTGGTAGGAGGAGCAGGGTCAGGGAAACGCCAGCCTCCCCTGGGAGCCATGCCCTGCCTCACATGGCCAGAGTCCTTGGGGCCTATGAAGAGGCCCAAGGACAATGGGTCCGGTCTGCTTCAGACACGCGTGAGGTGCTGGGGGTGCTGAGGTCCATGGACGCCCGTATGGGCCAAATCGTGGACCTCATGGGACAGCTGGTGGTGGCGGTGAGGTCACAGCCAGGGACAGCAGCTCCCCTCCGCCACCACCTGCCGGGGCGCAGGGTGGAGCAGCAGTGTCCAGTTCCCCTGCGTCCACAGCCAGTGATCACACCTCAACCACCAGCATGTCGCAAGCAGGCACCCCCTCGCAAACGTGGAAGGGGCCGTCCGAAGAGGAAACAGATCTCCCGGGAGGACTTCGCACGCTCCAGACGCAAGTGAGGCAGCCAGCCAGCCTTCCGCCAGCCTTCCTTGACCAGCCACTGCATTGACTTGGACTACGATCCCACTCCACACAGCCATCTGGATGGCATGTGTGTGTTGGACTATGGACATAGAACCAGTGGGTACACCCTGATCATCACGCAGCCATGACCGACAGCTCATTGTCACTGCACGCACCACTTTTGTCATCACCTTACACACAATCACATGTCACAGTTTGTAATAAATGCACCTTTTTCACTAACTGCTGTTTGTGCCCTGTGTCTTATTTGTACGGAATACAACGGCCACCTTGGGCGGAAAGGCACCTGATGCGTGGCATGGCATTTGAATCCGGAGGGCCTGTAGGGACCTAGGGGTGGGAGACAGAACAGGAGCACATTCAATGAGTGTGTCACACACCCATCACACAGTACATGTCAACAACTACAAGCAATGTAC